>OW964176.2:13439420-15839420 GCA_943136025.2 Agrotis puta | reverse complement strand
TAATTAAAAGCAATAACAATTTCAACCCTGCACTCACGCGTCGTTAATACGACGCGGACGTCGCGACGCCTCCCGCGTTGCTAGGCAACCGAGACGCAATCGATTCACCCCCGCCATTCATTTCACTGGCTCATTATATTGAGGGGCACCACTACAAGTTTTAGATGAATGGGGGAGTTCGGGGGCTATGTCTGAGCTTTATTGTGAGGTGGAATTTTTGGCTTGAGACTTATTTTTTTTATTTGGTATTAGCTGTTTGTTGCGTTGGTAAAAAGTAATTCTCGTTGAACTTCATTTTGTGCCCGGATGAAATTATTAAACTAGTATGTGACAGACGAAGTAATTAAAGTCATAAACTACTTTTCGAGGCTCTAGCACGAATTCTACGTATTTGACCGTACTGCGTACTTGAAGTAGGTATGTATGTATGGAATCTATGTGCACATAGATTCTTTATACAGAAATACAAGACAGGTGTATCGGGTTTTGCATATATACTAAAAATATTGTTTTATTTATAAAATTATATTTCAAATATTTGTTTTTATTTGTTTATATTTGCATTTTATGTTTGCTTTTTAGCAAATATTTGTATGATCTACAAGTAGGTGTTCCGGGTCTGGGCGTTTGTGTTTGTGAGTTTATATGTTTGTAAACGTAGGTACCCACGACATAGGAGAAATTCCAAGAGTATTATTAAAAAAAAATATATTATACATATTGTTTTCTGACTTGCCTAGCTTTTTTCACAACTATGTTGGGGTCGCCTTCCAGTCGAACTGGATGCAACTGAAGATCAGCATTTTACTTGGAGTGACTATTGTAACGAATTATACTACTCTAGAGATACTAATGTGCAAATCCAGAATCAAATTTTCATTTCTTTGTCCTGCTTATTTTACATCAGCCAATTCATAACTGCTTTAATTTTTATTTTTTTAAAAACATTGCCCCACACTAGGAATTTCTCCTGTCTCGTGGGTGCGTTTACAAACATATAAACTCACATACACAAACGCCCAGACCCGAAGCAACTACTTGTAGATCGTACAAATATTTGCTCCGTGCGGGAATCGAACCCGCGACACGTAGCGCAGCAGTTCAATCGCTCACCCTTTGCACTAACCGTGTCGTCAAACATAATTTTACATCAGCCAATTCATAACTGCTTTAATTAGTTAACAGGTGGTCACTGCTGCTTATCCCCCTCAAACGACACAGCTGCCAAGTCATTAGTAACTTTATGACACCCCCGGGGATCGAAGGGGTTATCCTCTAAACGAGAACCACGCAGTTATGACTGTACCCCTACAATCAAATTTAATATGATCGCACCTCGTTTTGGCAGTGGTAGTAATTTTTAAGAAGTAAAGAATTTATTTTTGAATAGTAAGTATTAAATTTGACGCCGTTTTAAATATATTTTTGCAATTTTCGGGTCGGTGTCAGGTAACATAACAAGTATGTATTTACATAATTATAAACATGAGAATACAAGTAATCAATACATAGCTGTAACTTACATTTTTACAAAATTGGTCAAATTTCTGAAATCTTTATGTTAATAAATATCTTCATTTTTATGTTTACAATTGGCTATTTGACAGTTGCTATAAATTACAAATATAATTAGTCCGTCATTTAGAGTGTTAAAAAATAACAGACACGTACTTTTTCTTCTGTAAAATCAATGAATATTTACCAAAATACCTATAACGCATCGAAACTCGAGAGTTGGGGCTCGTGACGTCAGAATTCAATAAAAAATTTACTAAATTGTGACGTATGGCCAATTTTGAACGCGTCGTATCTTCGTTAATTTTGGTTTACGAAACAAAAGAAAAAATACGGGTCGAATACTTTTTGATAAAAGTGACGGACTAATAAGATTTTTTCAGTCAAATAGCCAATTATGTAAATAGGTGGTTCGAAGTTCAATATAAATATTATGGGCATGGAATTTTGACAATAATTATAAGAGCAAGTTACGAAACATACCATGCGTGCTTATACGTGGCGTCTATTTATAAAAATGTTTGTCAAAGGAAAAATTCTATCTGCATCGATCAATTTTTCTTTAAAAACATTTCCATTGGATTCAGTAATTGGTTTCCAGGGGATTGATTTTTTACTTTTTATGTACAGGATGTCATTTTCAAATATTTTGCTATATGTTTTGAAGATGTCATAAGAAAATAATTGACATTATTCAGAAAATAAGAAATGAAGGTGAGGCACCAGTTTTCTATAGAATATAGTATAATAGTCTAGCAGTCAGCTACCCTTTGCGTTCCATGGCCACGGTATCCTGTTTAGAAATTCCCGCGATCCCGGCAGGCGTTTATTATTATTATTTCATTTATTTCAGGCATCAGAGGCCCATATAAAATACAATACAAAAAATAAATATAAACAATATACTAATACATATACAACATGACAATAACTTAAACTACTGCACACGAAGTGACGGTGTCGTGTTACACTGCGCGGTGTCTCGTAGCCTGCCGCGAAAACGTCGGTAGACTACTCCCTTCGGCCAAAACTCTTCCTTGAGGTACGTGTCGAGATGCTCTGTTGGGACCCGCACCACAAATGAGTTGAAGTTGGTGATATTATGCGGCTCTAACTTCACGACCCTTAAGGTCCAGTTGGTCTTCAGTTTTACATACTCCACAATCTCCTCAACCTTCGTGGAGTGATGTAGTCGGGACACATACAGCAACGTCGTAGGTATCGCTGGACGTAGCAGCATATTTGGTCCCGTCAGTCCAGTACCGCATTGATTGCGACAAGTAGTTTAGACCTATAGACCCCGTCAGTTTAACAGCTCCTCGAGGCGCACGTGAATAGGACGTGTCGTTGACCCGGGTGCTTATGTATGGCCCTTGATCGAACGGTGAGGCCCAAATATTTAAAGCCAAGTGGCACATTGTATCTCATCCATCATCTAGTAAAACTTGTACCAATAATTTCTCGACATCATTTTGATGATCGATATACATTAGATTACCTAAAGAGGCGCTCGTCTCAGTAAACATTCATCGTTCGTCGTTCATTCGTGAGCTTCGTGAGGTAAGGCGACGAAATGAGAAACTTATCCAATTTGTTTTTTGTAAGGCTGAAGCTACATTAGGCCGCGACGCGATCTGCGACACATGAGCGATTAAAACAAATAAATGAATGCTCACGTATATGGCTACACCGTACATCAGCGATACCACGTGAAATCTGTTTCGCTCTTCCAGTCGCATCGCAAATCGCTGTCTAATGTAGCCTCAGTCTTACTCTTTGGGAGCTTACCCACGAAGCGTGCGATTTGCAATTTCTACTAACTAAAACTGAAAATCATCCTTGCTACTACGATGTAAAAATGCAATTCGTTTGACTTGACGTCGTCGACGTGGCGATCATGTTTTGTTTTTCATCTACCCGTAGACAACCGCACGTTTTATGTCATATGTCGTAGTGGTAGGAATGATTTTCACTTGACTTTGTAGTTGGAATCGTTCGAATCGCGTCGCACCGTGTCATGGGGAAGCTCCCTTAGAGTTAGGACTAGATAGCTATCAGTGTGATGGATCGCGAGCACAACGGGTACCTTGTTGAGGTAAATTGTGGGCTTTCCTTAATTTTTTTATGTTCTATAAGGATGAGTAGATTTCTTTGTAACATTTTTGTTAAATAGAAAAATATTTCCCAAGAAAATTGGCTTACGTATTTAGTTAGTTTAAGTTTTTGTTACATCACTCATGACCTTCGTGCTACTACAGTTTTTAATGCAAATGGCATAGACACTAATGCCGCGTCAAAATGACTTCAGTCACGGGTTCGATACCTGCACGGAGCAAATATTTGTATGATCTGCAAGTATTTGTTCCGGGTCTGGGTGTTTGTGCATGTGAGTTGCTATGTTTGTAAACGCACCCACGGCACAGGAGAAATTCCTAATGTGGGGCAACGTTTTATAAAAAAGCAAGAGAAAGAAAAAAGTCGTGGCGGTATTATCTGTCCACAATTTTTATTATTTGAACTCTTGTTTATCGATACATTTATGAATTGCAAATTCCCTCCTAAAGAAAACATCCCTTTCACAACAGCAATACATAGTGTAACATAAACAGTGTATCTCCACGTTATTACGCGAGTATCCCCCGTAGTTCAGGGGTGCAAGTAATAGCATTACGCGGTAATCTTGTTAGTAATAATACCGACCGACGTTGTATTGGCGCTTGCAAATCATATAATATGCGTCTTTAATGTTAACCTAGGTTAGTTTTTTGATACTATGCTCTGTATAATTGAATGATGTGTATAATATAGCTTCGTTCGATGTGTCCATCCGTCAGTTAGATTATCAAAAAATATTTGATACGTCTTTTTAGTTTTGTTATTTAAACCAAAATTGGCGAAGATACGAAACTTTAAAAATTGCTAATAGGTCACAAGAAAGTAGTTTTTACTTGCTTCTGACGTCACGTCCCCAATCTCCAATTTTGATGCGTTATATCTTTGTAAATATGCATGAGTTCCACAAAAGAAAAAATACGTAGGTATACCTACTTACTAATTTTTCAAAACTCTCGCTGACGGATAATGAAATTTGCAATTTATTGATGCTGTCAACATTTCTATTGGAAAGTTATCAATAACTTACCAATTCCAACTAATATTATAAACGCGAAATTAAGCTTGCTTTATACCTTTTCACGCCTCAACCATTGAACAGATTCCATATTATAGTAGTTTACAGGGGCGAAAAAAATTATCTAACTAGGTTTCAAATCTGGGAAAAGTCGCCGTTGGCAAGACCTCTAATTAATTATGTAAACTCTTTCAGAATTACAAAAGGCTTCATCAAATCAGTAAGTATGCGTGCGTTTTAGTAATATTTCATAAACCAACTTCTTGAAAACTGGAATAATTTTGCTGAAATAAAATTATTTTACAAGTTAAACTTATCCAAAACGAAATTACTAACTTAGTTATACTGAATTGAAATTGTACGTTTTATCGTCTTGATTTTACTTGGTTTAGTACCGTGAATACTAAATTAATGTTTTAGATACGGTATGTACTTTATTTGTTCTGAAACTGGGAAACGTTTCAGCTGTAAAGTGCCTGAAGTTTGAGAGCTTCAGAAGTTTGTGGTAAGAATTACATTTTCTGGGTATCTAATGGATTTTTCTGGGATTGTGTTAGGACTTGTGTTTATTCATGTTTGTACTCGTATGAAAGTGCATAAAGCAAATTGAGTATGTGTCGTACCTAGTTTATGTGTATTAGTATTGGTTAGCGGGGACTGTTCTGTAGTTTTTGCATACACCATGATTTAATGCTATTTTTATTTGTAGTATTTGTGAATGTGGACGGTAACTTCTATTACTAAGATCTAAGGCTAGTAATAAGTTTGATTGTAAATTGATCCCTAAAT
The DNA here is from genome assembly GCA_943136025.2 of Agrotis puta. Classification (NCBI taxonomy): domain Eukaryota; kingdom Metazoa; phylum Arthropoda; class Insecta; order Lepidoptera; family Noctuidae; genus Agrotis; species Agrotis puta. Next base: position 15,833,986 of record OW964176.2, on the reverse strand, counting down.
AAATGTAATTAGCCTGGGGCTAATTTTCAGGACTCTATTAAAGACAATTTGTAGGCTGTAGGCTAGTCGTCGAGATAGATATTTACTAAGCTAAGTTAGACGTCACTGTCAGTACTTCAATGAATACCAAACTGTGTTGTTGGACGATAGGGCAGCGTTGCCCGGGGTCAAGGGACTCACGAATTACCGTGACCCCGGTACGTAAAGGGCTATTGAAGGACACCGTGGATTTTAGTCAGTCTAAGTCTGACAGTCCCTCCCGCTCTGCCCTGGGTGGGAGGACTCATGATGATTTTACCACGATAAAAGGGCAGCGTTGCAGATGAGGGTGTGAGTGTTATTAGAGAATATAGCACTGTAGCTGTTCATTTTTCAAAGTTTAACAGATTTTTTTTTACAAGTCGTACAGTCTGATATACTTTGTAGATCATTATTATAGATACAAGAAATCACCTCAAAACATCTACGCCCTGTTATTCCCACACAAATAACTTATTCTGATTTTATCAATAATGAATGAGTACTACTAGTAGCCTAGTCGGCTAGTGAAGGCATAATTCAGACGGCGACAGCTTCGCCGACATACGTCACATTGTGCCTTTAGTTTGTCGGCGTTCGGCGTACCGTGTCGGCGAAGGCAAGCTTGTCGGCGAAAGTGGCGCCGACCCGCCATTCAATACTAATGAACGAATTAGTTGGACAACTACACAGTGGGTGGACATGGACAACCATTTTTGTGACAAACACTGGATTGTTTAGAAATTTAACGAGGCGAGATGTTGTGTAGTAGATAAACAGTACTTGAGTAGTGTTCACTTTGTTGGAAGCTGTAAATGCTGGGTATGTTTTAGTAAAAGGCGAATTGAAAACAGTACCTAATTTATGTTAGGCTAGGTACAGAATTGTGCAACATGTGGGAACAGGTGTGGGGTTACAGTAACATAAAATGGTCGGAAACAAAGTCTAGCAGTGAACTGCGAACTCCAATAGGTTATAGTTGAATGCGTTGATGATTCCTAGTTAAATTTTATAAAAGGTTAGTTTCCAGCGTCAATGAATTGTAAATCCATTTAGTCCTCGCATCGGTCAGAATATCGAAAAAATATGTACCTACTTATTCAAAGAATACATATATATACTGGGAATTAAACATAACTGGTGAAATGTGAGGTTTATTTATTTTATTTTTTTATTTATTTAAAAATAGGTTCGCGTTTGACCACTATCTCTTGTTTGATCATAAATCATATCATATATCATTTATATGACCAGCAAATAAATGATATACGATATGATTTGATCACTATCCCGCCCGATGTTTTTTTTTTATCGCGGTAAAATCATCAAATGAGTCCTCCCACCTAGGGCAGAGCGGGAGGGACTGTCAGACTCGTACTGACTAAAATTCACGGTGTCCTTCAATAGCCCTTTACGTACCGGGGTCACGGTAATTCGTACAGTCCCGCGACCAACCCCGCCCGATGGTAAGCGAAAATGTGGTCGACGGTGAAGCACGCTTGCCTAGAACTAAACTATTCACACTTGACTTGAAAACCCCAAGGTTATTATAGCTCATTAAGAGTTAATTTAGGTTTAAGCAGAAGTGTACTTATTAGGTACACTTCTGCTTTGTCATGATTTTTTCTCTTTCTACTGACAAGTAGATGTATTCTCGCCTTAAAATTTCAAACAGTTTTTGAAGCTTTAGCGTAAGTTGACCGAGCCATCCACGGCCACACACTAAACTAACTGCTAGCTACTAGCTAGCTACTCGGAATTCACTCCGTTTCCGTTGACTTTTCCAGATGGAATTTTCTTTTAAGTCAGATAGAAAGGAAAATGTATTTGGAAGATGGAAGCATTCGTTCAGTGGGAGGTGTTATGCGGTGGCATAAATATTTTTTGTTCGTTGAGCTAATGGTGTTTTCATAAGCAATTTATCGGTAGCAATCCGGAGAGCAGTGGTGGCCCAACTTACGAGCTGTAGGTCGTGGGCTCGAATCCAGCCAAGCGCATTACTTTGTGTAATTTCTAAAATCCACGGTGTCTTGCAATAGCCCTTTACTTAGGTAGGCTTTGGTCCTCCGAAGGGGGGCCCCGTCATAATGATGACACTCTTTGAGGCGCGCGTGGAACACAACGCGCCGTCGACGCAGGCATGGTCCATGGTCGGACAGCGAGTCGCCCGTTACTCGCCGCCCGCATACCCGCGCCTACGGTATCCGGAGATCGCCTGACGTCGTCCGTCGCTGTGGTTGTCTACCACTGCGGCTGGGGTACATAGGGTGGACGCTGTCTTTTCCCTCACGCGTCCCCCCCCTTCTCTCAATACGGTGAAGGAAAATATCGTGAAGAAACCGGCATGTCCTAGAACCAAAAATTCGAAGACATGTGACAGTTACCAAACCGCACTGGGCCCGCGTGGTGTATTATGGCTCCCTCCCACCTAAAGAGAGAAGGTCTGTGTTCCAGCAGTTAAAACATTTATAGGCTAGATGATATATTCGCAGGCGGGACTTATGTCAGGATGACAAACGTGAGTTGTCAGGATGGGTCATATAATGATGGGCACCGTCTAGAAACCTTCTCAAAGAAAGAAGGCGTACCAGTCCCAGCAGTGGGAACATTGTATGCTGATTAAATAGTAGTTATAACCACTGCGTAAACCTTTTGGGAAGATAATTAGTTACAAGAATCTGCAACAATATCAATAATAATTATTTTGTTGGTAATAATTTATTACATCAACAAAAGTACCTAGAGGTTATCAATTAAATGGGTGTCATTTGTAGATAATTTTGTTTATTTACTAGAAAACCGTGTTATACTATCTCTGAACTAAATTATTAGGGTGAGAATTTCTTGATAACATATTAATTACTTAATTGCATTCAGAAGTACAAACATTGGAAAACCGTGTTACACTATCTCTGAACTAAATGATTAGGGTGAGAATTTCTTGATAACATATTAATTACTTAATTGCATTCAGAAGTACAACATTGGTTCTTTGTACTCCAATTATTACTTGTTATGTGATCAAAATGATTTGGAAAATTGTGCTTTACACGACTATAATTTTGCTTGCCATCAGGTGAATAGTGGTCAAACGCGAAACTATCATCATTAAATAGAAGAAAAAGGATAGATTGCCCCTAAAGTATTTTTAAAGGGACGTCCACTGCTGAACATAAGCCTCCCCTATAGACTTCCAATAGGACCGGTTGGAAGCGGCTTGCATCCAGCGTCATCCTGTGTTCTTCATACGATTGTCAGCCCACCTTGTGGGTGGACGTCCTACGCTGTGCTTGCCGGTGCGTGGTCTCCATTCGAGACCCTCACGGCCCCATCGGCCGAGATCAATCAGTTCTAAGAGCTATATAAAAACAAAAAACAACAGCATTTATTTCCAGTAGGTCAGACACTTTGTAGACAGGCACTTTTGAATTGTCAAAGACATACAAATATAATTAAATACTACAAATTTATGGTGCTAGAGTCCCAGTCACAAGACATAATAACTGTGAAAGTACCGTAGATAGAAATATTATAAAAACTTCTTATAAAAACGTTCTAGTAAATCGAGAAAATATAATATAATTCCAATTCCTATAATATATAATAGTGTACCAAAGATGTAGGTATTAAGTTTCAGTAGTCCTCGGGTAAATTATGATCCACATTGAATGTATTTTTTTTTTTTTTGGGTGGCAATATCATCAAATGAAGGACTCATTTGATGATTTTGCCACCCTAACGCCCCGTCCCTGTCAGACTCTTACTGACTAAAATCCACCCGTGTTTCTTCGGATGCCCTTTACGTTTCGGGGCCGCGGTATTCTGGATTAAGAAAAAAGCCGCGACCCCAGCAGGCATTTGGCCCCGTAAGGGGCCCCGTCGGTGACGCGTGAAACACGACGCGCCACCGACCCGGACTTGGTCCTTGGTCGGACGGCGAGCTTGCCCATTACTCACCGTCCGCAAGCCCGCTCCGCCGCTGTGCCCTCTGCTGTTCAGAGGGACACGCGTTGGAGCATCCACCCGACAGGCTATTCGCATACGGGCAAAGAGACCCCTTAGGCACACAGTGCCTAAAAGAGTTTTTGCCCGCATCCCAGGGTGCACCGGCCCTTCCCCCCGGACGTATCCGAAGGGGAACTCCAGTCCACGGGCGCACGTGGAGGTTTCCTGTCTTAGCACCCCATCCACATTGAATGTTGGAAATTGTAACATATTATTATAGACATTGGTTACTAACCAACTTATTACTACTAACTAACTACCAACTAGTTGGTAGGAATTAGTTAGTAAATTGAGGTTAAGATTTAGATTTAGATAACACCTCAGTTTGGGTATTAGGAACACAATCAATGGTATATTAGGATAGTTTGTACATAGTTTGTTTATGTGTTAGCCTTAGGGTCAATCCATTTGGTCGCGGGACTAAAGAATTACCGGGACCTCGGAACGTAAATGGCTATTGAAGGACACCGTGGAGTCTCAGTTTTAGTCAGTACAAGTTTGACAGTCCCTCCTGCCCTGCCCTGGGTGGGAGGACCCATTTAACGATTTTACCACGCTAAAAAAATGGTCAATTAACACTGAAAAGCAACACTGCGCGCACATCTCAATAGATCGACTCAAAAACTTAGTTTATTTACTATCACGAAAATATACACATCCCACATAAGACGCGTTGTGAACTGACCCTTTGAATTCTATGGGCTAACTTTAAAAAGTTATCAGATACATTTTCGAAAATAGTTTTACAGGTAAATGGATTTTAAACTTTCCATTGAATCAGATATATCCTACTGGATATCTCGAAATGTGTTCTTTTATAATGTTTAAGTCTTATGTATCTTGTTCACGCGTACGAAGTTTCATCAAAATGGGTTAAACCAGTTTCGAAAAATAAGGACAACATGTATTTGGATGGAATTCCGCTCGGCGTCTTCTAATCCGTTTAATTGTATTCTAACTACTTCCAAATAAATTTCCTGTTACATAATTGAATAACTCTAAGATAAGGAGGTCATCTCACATGTTTTATTGGCCGTTCAGCCCCGGAAGTACCTCACCTGTCTACCTTCCACGATGAGGGGGGAAATGACTATAATTTCCCGAAAGGTGGCGTTGCCGTCGCTTGAGAGAGGGAACGGAAATTGCAGCCAAATGCAGCCTCCGGATATAAAATGATAAACTTTCCACTTTGATTTCTGATGCTGTTATTGAAATATCGAGTGGCGGGTTGTCGGCATGGTACACAATATTTTTGATATACAGTATTTCAACTTGAAAAAACCCGATCCGTAGTAGATTCACGTAGCTGCGGGTATGACCAGATTTACATGGAAGAGACAAAAAAGAGCGATCGTAAACTTTTATTGTGGTGTGTATGTCAACTAGGAACAAATAGTCGGAATCGGCACACACATGTACCTAAAGCGTTTTCCAAAACTCTAGGCATTTTTTTAATCGTCGTAAAATCATCAAATGAGAGGACTCTTTTGATGATTTTAACGCCCTGGGCGTGACGGGAAAGGCTGGCTGACTCGTGACTAAAATCCACGGTGATCCTTCAATGATAAGACAGTCATGCCACCAAATTTTACACATATGTATATTTCAGCTGACAGGTTACTGTTGTACGAGTATAAGTCGAAGCTGTCGCATCGAGACAAGTTGTAACAATTTATAGTTGTACAGGTAGTCGTACCATAACAGTTTTTTTATTTATTTAAAAAAAAAATAACGTTGGACACTAGGAATTTCTCCTGTGTCGTGGGTGCGTTTACAAACATAGAAACTCACAGACAAAAACACCCAGACCCGAATCAACTACTTGTAGGTCATACAAATATTTGTTCCATGCGGGAATCGAACCCGCGACACTCTGCAGCAGTCCAATCGTTCAGCCACTACGCTAACCGTGCCGTATATAATAACCGTGCTGTACCTGACCTCCCGTGACGTGGTCGCTTACCGAGTCGCAGAGGTTCCGCCTTGGAGTCTGCCAAAGGGCAATGGAACGCAGCATTTTGGGCATCAAAAGGCAGGATAGAGTTCGCAATACCACGCTGCGTTCCAAAACGGGCATTCTGGACGTCGGAAAGAAGGCTGCCAAGCTGAAGTGGAACTGGGCGGGTCACGTCAGCCGCATGAACATTGACCGCTGGGCGAAGGCCGTCACACGGTGGGTGCCTGGAGATGGACGGCGCCGCCGAGGCCGGCCCAGAAAGAGGTGGCGAGATGAGTTGGACTCGTACTGTGAGGGCTGGTTCGAAGAGGCGCTGGACAAGAATACATGGAAAAACTTGGGGGAGGCCTTTGCCCAGCAGTGGGACAGTGTAGGCTGATAAAAAAAAAAAAAAAGTTAACCTGACAACCACACCACTTTGATTTCACAAAGATTACCTAGTTGTTTTACTGGTATCTTTATACTGCGTCGTCAGTCGTCGGGCAAACGTCGGGCAATCGTCGGGCACTCATCGGAAAATGAAAGCTTGGCTGTTATTAAATGTAGGTAAGAGTTGGCTTCGCTGAAAAAAAAAAAGTTTATTTACTTCAACGAAAATAGTTCGTGTTCATTTTGATGTGCAGTTTGACTATGTTTCAGTGAAATTAATATTTATATTGAATTTTGATGACGTAACGAGTAAAGTTTGCATTATCATCATTTTGGAGCTTCATATTCCATTTTCAACAGCTTATAGATATTGAAAGCATAACGAGCAATATGCAGAATGAAATTTGAATCCGGCTTGCAATATATTTTGCTTCATGTAACAAAATAAAGGTTTGAGTAAAACTCGCCATGGCAAAAATAGTTTACCAAGTGTAATCTATTTTTTTCCATCCAAGTTTAAATGAAATGTTTTAGTTTCTAAGCTGCCAGTCCAATTTTTTTATTTAAATGCAAGATTATTACTAGCTTAAAATGTTATAATTAATAAATATATTTTGATGTAACAATTTTTATTTGCAAGCAAATATCAAGCTGTATGGGAACATTTCTGGCTGACCTTTCGAAGACTTCAGGCGTGATGTTATAGGAACTGGGAAAGAAAAAGACTGGAAAGAGACTTTTACTTAAAATGAATACAAACATTTTGCCGAAGTGCGGGTTTCTCAAACAGAATGAAAATAAAACTTCGGAATCTAAAGATAAAGCCAAATCATCGTCATATTTGCCTTCACCCAACTCCGCCTGAGGTTCATTTCAAATTCAATTCCAAGTGAGCATCCAAGCTCCACTTCAGAGCAAGTTGATGTAAGCGTTAGACATTAGGTCCCTATTTTTACAGATTTTTACCTTCAGTGCAGCAGTGGTGGCCCAGTGGTATCGGCCTCGACTTACGAGTTGTAGGTCGTGGGTTCGAATCCAGCCAGGCATTACTGTGTGTAATTTATTTTATCACCACTGCTCTCAAAACGGTGAAGGAAAACACCGTGATGAAACCGGCATGTCCTGGAACCAAAAATTCGAAGACATGTGACATCTACCAACCCGCACTGGGCCCGCGTGGTGGATAATGGTCCACTCCCTCTCACAGAGCGGAGGCCTGCGTCCCAGCAGTGGGAACATTTATAGGCTGATGATGACCTTCTTTCTAATCCTGTTTTTAACATAATTTTATCATAAATGCTTCACAAATAGATAGTAAACAATTCTTCATGTAACTTGCAAGTTTTAGCAACGGGAGAGCGCTAAATTTGCACGCGACACCCTCATGCCTTTTTTTATCGTGGCAAAGTCATCAAATGAGTCCTCCCACCCAGGGCAGGGCGGGAGGGACTGTCAGACTTGACTGACTAAAATCCACGGTATCCTTCAATAGCCCTTTACGTACCGGGGACAAGGTAATTCGTAAGTCCCGCGACCGACACCCTCATGCCTACTTCCGTTTTGAGCGAAACGAGCGTACTGAGCGCAGCAAGCTACGTGATCTGTATGAGCGCAGTGAGCTCGTGAGCGCTGTTACTAGGGCCTGTCGCCGACCCATTCAACTCTTTTGTTCAACGAGGAATGGCAATTATATTTGTGAATAATTTCCAAAAACTATACTGCTCCCATAAGCCTTTGTCAAACATACTGGCGTGACGAATGCGAAGCGAGGCGTTTTCATTTGTAATGTATGGAATTGTTTGAATCAGTCACATAGAAAAGCGAAAGCGATCCGATAGCGTGACAGAACTATCGGACTGACGTCTCGCTTCGGAAACGCGTCGCTTTCGCCTGTCTGTTTGACAAAGGCGATATTGTAGTTTGTGGGTTTTTTGAGTCATAGTCTGGATAATGGTAAAAGGCGCTGTCAGATTCTGGATGAGAAGATTTCACGTAACTTCTCGAAAATGCTATTAAATATTCACCAACCCTAATTGAAGTCCTAACGCCCCCTCTGTCTTTCTTATCCATACTTTATTACCATTTAGTAACAAAATAGCGAACCTAGGCACTCTAAGGTGATCACCATTTGTTTTAATAAGCAATAAAATCCAATGCTATCAACGCTAATTACATGGCTACAATGTAATCGACAATAGCTCGTCGAGAATATAGGGAATTTCGACCTTATTGCTCGGTGTTGAAGTTGGTATTTGTGAAGGTGGTACCTTTCTTACAGGAATGTCTTGCATTGATAGGAAAAGTTTTATCGATTGTATTTTAAAATACTGATTAATAATAATTGATGGGATGACGTATATTTTTTTAAGTGGTAAAATAATCAAATTAGTCCTCTCACCCATATTGTCATTTACGTTCCGGGACCACGGTAATTCGTGAGTTCGTGAGTCCCGCGACCTTTTCGATGCGCCTAAAGAAAATTTGCCTTGACAATAAATAAATTATTTGCCGCCCCCAAAAAAAAAAAACGTATCGTCAACGTTATCGTGTGAATGAGCTCCAAATATAAAAAGTTGATCTCGCTCCACCAACTGTAACATCCATGTAATTGCACCTCGTCGTACAACGAATAGCACGGTCTGAAATAAAAATATATAAATTAAATTGTCTGCTTGTTTTTACTGTGAAACGCCGTTACTGAGTGTTTACTGCTGGAAAATGGTGTGCAAGCTATTACAAGCTTTTTGCTTATTCCCAGAAGGTGGTTGGTCTTTCATATTTTAGTTTGTGAAAATTTCTTTAGCGGCGTTGTGCACTTTTTTTGGAATGGGTAAAAAATGTTAAACTCGCGTCAGGACACGTGACTGATCGAAAATTCGTAAGACGGCGCAGGGCGCTTGCGCGAATGTTCGTGTGTGTTTATTACTATTGAAGTTTTCACTTCTGCCGGCACTCCCAGAGTGCAACCCGTCGTTTTTTTTTATTAAAATGCCGCCCACTGCTGGGCAAACATCTCCCATACTTTGTGGTGTTTTGTTTCTCCGTTCAATCACTCAGGACCGCGTCCTAATCTGCATTAAGATCCGGTCACGCACAACGGCTAATCGCTGCGAGAGTGAATTAAACATTAAAAACGCTTTCCTGTAAACCTCTGTTTTTGACATATCCGTTTATACGTAGGGACCGTCGATACACGTTTTTAGATAAACATACGCAACTTCATCCATATTGTAATTCGAGACATGCTCTTATCTCATCTCGTGACTTTCCACTCGGCTGAAGACCCTCTGATGCCAATTATTGACGTACTACACCCAAAAACCCCCTGACACCCCTGATATACCCCTAACGCTCCCAGGCGTCCCCACCCTTTGTGTACCTACACGTTATCATCATTTGTAATTTTTAGGGTGTTTGGTCATGATGCCTCAGGTCTTGAAGGCATTTGAGCGGCAGCAGATAATGTGGATCCCCTCTATGTTTGAAATGATGGATAGAAGCTCTGATGAAAATTATTGTCATCATTGATATCATTTTTAGTATAAATGTTTGTTTGAATGACCTACAATTTGAGATAATAATATGTCATTATTATGAAAGCAATCGCATGACTCAATTTTTGGAATAAATGCATTGCTTAACCAGATTTTTTGTGTGTCTTCTTTTTCTTGTAGACCCTACACCTACTATGGTTATAGTAGTAGGGTAGCCAGCCACGCTTATTTTTTGCCGTGGTAAAATCATCAAATGAGTCCCCCACCTAGGGCAGAGCGGGAGGGAATGTCAGACTTGTACTGACTAAAATCCACGGTGTCCTTCAATAGCCCTTTACGTACCAGGGTCACGGTAATCCGTTAGTCCCGCGACCAGCCAGCCACGCTAGGAATTTTTATACGCTTTCAGTTGACATGTCAACAGGCGGCCTCGATGTGGACGCTCCTTTAGTGTAGAGCTGGTAAAATCTATGAAGAACCGCCCAATGCCGCATGTCAAGATTATAGTATCCAAGAGCATAACATAATCAGCTCAGCAGCTTATAAATAAACATGTATTCGATTAGTTTTCGTTCATTGCTGCTGTAACAATGTAAACTTCAGAAATGGCGAGCTATAGTTTCGTGTGGCAGTACAAAGTGATTTTCTAAGATAGACTAAAGACTAGAATAGAAAGACTCGACTAAAAACGTTGTTTTTTTTTGTCAAAACAAAAGGTGAACTGTTACGGAGACTAATATAATGGAACTTTCCTTACAGAGTGACTATTTTTAGCAAAACACACCAACACGCCCCCACTCGATAATATAAGCCAGGACCGGACTAGGCTGGACGGCCCGGGCCGACTCCTCAAAACTGGTCTGCTCAGGTTCAACAGTTTTTTTTTTTTTCTATTTCATTTCTCTCTAATACTGTGAACGCACTATCTGATCTAGTTTAGACGCGCCGCGTGTCCTTATATAAAGCCTAAGGCTCAACTCATACCAAAAGCGAAGCGCAGTTTCAGTGTCATATGAATTTTAACTTTATTTTCATTACTGTAATACTTAGTATCGCATGAGAAACTCGAACGAGTCGCGCGGATGCCTACAGCGCCTTGGGAATTCCAGCGAATTCCATAAACGGAGCCGTTTGACTCCGCGCTTCGCTGCCCTTCGCCGCTCTTTCGATGTGAGTTGACCCTTTTTTTTTTTTTTTTTTTTTAGCGTGGTAAAATCATCAAATGAGTCCTCCCACCCAGGGCAGGACGGGAGGGACTGTCAGACTTGTACTGACTAAAATTCCACGGTGTCCTTCACTAGCCCTTTACGTACCGGGGTTACGGTAATGGGAAAGTCCCGCGACCCCGGCAGGCTATGGCCCTCTACAGGCCCCGTCATTGTGCTGACACTCCTTGAGGCGCGCGTGGAACACAACGCGCCGTCGACCCGGGCATGGTCCATGGTCGGACAGCGAGTCGCCCATTACTCGCCGCCCGCATGCCCGCGCCTACGGTGGCCGGAGATCGTCTTGCGACGTCCGACGCCGTGGGCGTCCACCACTGCGGCTGTGGTGGAGGGAGGTCGCTGTCCTCCCCCTCACGCGGCTCGCCTCCTCCTTCGCGAGCATGACTGCTTCGCAGAAGGAGGCGACCGCTTCCCACTCCGTCTCGCCCCGCAGCATGGCCTCGACCAATGCCGGGCGCGAGAGGTCTCCGCCAATCGCCGTCGTGAGGACACGGCGGTGCTCTGCCCAAGCGGGGCAGTCCTGCACCGTATGCTCCACCGTGTCCTCCGGACGATCTTCGCAGTGGTGACACCCAGGCGTTTCCTCCCTCCTTATCAGACTCAGGAACCTCCCGAAACATCCGTGTCCGGTGAGGACCTGCGTCATGCGGTAGGTGAGGACGATGTGAGTTGACCCTAAGATCACTTAGTTGGGACTACCCTCCCGGCTTGCGGCAAGCCCCGCAAGTCAGGCTCATGGGGGGCCTATGCAGGCCCGGGCCCAAATGCCCGCCCCCATTTTGACTATATGGCCTGCAGTCCGGCTCTGACATCAGCCCACTCTTTAAGGAGCAATTAGTAAGATACATAATACACGAAATGGTAGCACATAGGTGTTATTACCACGTTATCCTCATTTTCCTGGAACCCATGGAAATATTTATGTAATTAGGGGCACGGAATCAATATGAACGGCACGGCAGGGAAAATTAGGCTGTAAGTATTTATTTCAGCGCAAGATTAAGTAAATAAAAGAGGCAGAATGCCTTTCAAGGTTCGGACTTCATTATTCTAAAAATAAAGTAAAAATTCGGTTAAGTCAGAACCCCTGAAATAACCTTTCAAACGAAAGAAGAATCAGTCCTGTAATTTTTTGAGAAATCGGGGAAATTACATAAAAAAAGATTGTGACGATTTGAGAACCTCCTCCCTTTTTGAATCCAGTTAAAAGAAAAACTTCTCATTTTTAACTTCATCTATTAACCAAACAACTTCATTGCATGTGGGTGCATGAGTGGGAGAACAACTTGCAAATAATTAATATCTCTCGGACGAAGATGAACTCGATTTATTTAAAACTTAATTAAAACTGCAAGGATAGAGTGACCTTTAGAAAATTGAGTGGGTGTGTGTTTTAATTATTCAAACCTTGGAATAGTTTTTCCCCTTACTGGGAAATGGCGATGGAAATCAACCCATTTAAAAGTTTTAGGGTTAAAAACAAGATCTACTTTAAACTTTTACGAATATTATAAAGTTGAAGAGTTTGTATGTTTGTTGGAACGCGCTTATCTTAGGAAGTACTGGTTTGAATTGAAAAAACATTTGTGTTGGATAGTCCATTTTTCGAAGACTAGCGACTCGCCCCGGCTCCGCACGGTTGCAATCTCTAATATATTATGCATGTTATATACATATAAACCTCTTGAATAAATCTATCTATTAAAGAAACCGCATCAAAATCCGTTGCGTAGTTTTAAAGATCTAAGCATACATAGGGACAGACAAAAAAAAGTTTCTATAATGTGAAAAAAGTGGTGCTAAAAAACGATCCTGTTAAACATGACTATGATAGCTTTTCTTTTTTTCGTGGTAAAACAAACAACAAATCCCCTGATTGATTTTCACAAAAGGCCAGTTTTTCCTAGAACGACAACAAATACGGCTAGATCTAAATATACTTGAATAAGTCACTGTGTCTATTGAATCGAGATGAATATTAAATTACTTCGTATCGGGCTTCAATATAATCTGCTCACCGTTCAACAAGGTAACTTTCTAAGTAATTTGTGATAGGAGACTTGCGTGGGTTTGGAGACGGCTTCAGTAGCTGAGTATCTATGGTACAAAAGTTTTATGAGGACTCACCCAAAACACTTCATTAAAATTTTTAAAACCTTATTAAGCTATTGCACAGCTTTTATCGCGGGCTTTGAGCGCGGCCAGCGAATCAAGAAATTCCGTAACGAAAATAAACCTAACACTGTCACTGAATTAATAAAATTTGAATTAATTAATTTTCTTGACGTTTCACTTGATTGACGTGGCTGGCCATAATCTAATTAGTAGAGTAACTCCCCATAGAGCAACGATGGGATTCTCGATAAATATTATACAGGCGATATTTTTTTCTTTTATTTTCATAAATAAAATAAACACATAATTATAATTGCATAAGTTGATAAAAAAATGCTATGCAATAGCTTTACCGCGGCAGTTCCCGAGTGTCACACGTATTTTTTTAAATTACTGTCTTAGCTTAATTGCACTTCACACAAATATTCATATTAAAACCTTTATTTTTTTAAATGACTGTCCCTATTTAAACGGGACTTCATACGCATAAGAGATAATTGGAAATCTCCGTTTCTATGAAAAGATGATCTGTAACACTATTTAAACAACTACAAAAAGGAGCAGGTTATCAATTAATTGTAAATGTGCCCCTTTTTATAAATAAACGATTTATTTATTTTAAAAATTCGACGGTAGTTTTTTTTTGTGTGTTTGTTACTTGATTACTCCGCCAATTGTGGACAGATTTTCAAAATTCTTTTTTTGTTCGAAAGGAATACTTCTGAGTGGTCCCATAGTCCCCAAGTCAGGATCTGATGATTGGATCCTGGAGAAATCGAGGGCAATCCTCAAATTTTTTGGGCCCATACATCGTTTTTCGCAAATCTTATGAAGTAATTTAAGTACTTGCGTATGATAATGATCATCTCATGTAGCTGAGCTGATGATGAAAGGTACCTTAACAGTAAGAAGTAGGTATCGACTGATTCATTGTTCGCATGTCTCCGGAACTACTAATTCGATTTAAGTTTTGTTTTTGTTGTTGTTCTAGGTATCGTTCAACTTAGGGAATACTGCAAGTTTTATCAAAATCGGTTCAGTAGTATTTGAGATAGGGAATTTTATTAGCTTATTGTGTACATGAGCGATGTTATTACCGGTGCACAAGAAAATTATGTATTTGACAAGAATTCGGGGTTAAATATATAAACTAAAAAAAGTAAAAAGTATTTTTTTTGAAAAAGTTTTTTTTTTTGTAAATGTTCAGTGATAACTTTTTAGACTTACGCACAAATACAGCGCATCAACCTACCTTAATCTGTCACATTTTCCTGAGGTTTTGGGAGGTCATTAGCTAGTTTCTACCCATAAACCTTTGTCACGGTTGGTTAGGAATTTGAGCTGACTTTTTGTATTAAAAAAAATGTATTTAGATTTAAAAGAATTTGGAGAATACAATAGAACTTTTGGACCACTACACCCACAAATAAAGAAGTTATTTTGAATCAAAGGGAACATTTTCGGTATTTTTTCATCAAAATCTAAATAACTTTAACCACAAAAACGTTCAAAAAAAGAAAAAAGAAATATTCTACCAGCGACTGCGCACACAATCTCTCACTCCAATAAATCAGTAAATAGTAAAAGTATCCGATGAAAAACGATTAAAAACAAACAGTGGACTCGCAAAGGTCGCCGACTCTTATCAGTAACATCGCACGCAATTCTGCCACGCCACCTAGTTTATATTCCAACAAACAATTGGCGTATATAAATAAAAAATATTATTGATCTTGATATGCAAGAGAAATAGGGCGAATTTTTGAGATACGACGCGGTGAAAAAAGGCAATTAATATGCCTAAGTATACTAATATTTATAGCACAAAAGGATGATAAGCTTGGTTAACGTGTTCAGCAGCAGGCGAAACCATGAGGCACAAATACTTTTAGAAAAAGCGAAAAAAAATCAT
Organism: Agrotis puta; assembly: GCA_943136025.2. Taxonomy (NCBI): domain Eukaryota; kingdom Metazoa; phylum Arthropoda; class Insecta; order Lepidoptera; family Noctuidae; genus Agrotis; species Agrotis puta. The sequence goes on along the minus strand of OW964176.2, from coordinate 15,818,890 downwards.
ATTAGCATTTCAAAATTAAATGAAACGGTAATGGTTCACGTAATACATCTACTTTCCAAGTTTCAACAGGATAGCTCTTATACTTTCGAAGAAAAGTGGCTGTGACATACGGACGGACAGACAAACAGACAGACATGACGAATCTATAAGGGTACCGTTTTTTGCCATTTGGCAACGGAACCCTAAAAAGTCAGAAATACGTGTACAGTACTCCAAAATTAATAATGCACATAGAAATCTTCGTCACTGTTCGGCAACGGTCGTATTCCCCGAGCGTCGGAAGACGATATGTATATAGAGTGGTAAAGTGCATTTTCTTCATGCATAAGTTAGAAGAATTATGTGTTTTGTGCTAAAAGAGATAAATATTGATTTATCAGTAACGAAATTGATTCGATAATTCAATGTTAGTAAATAGCGAGGAAAACGACACGATTGCGAATATGTTACAATCATTGTTGAATTGATTTACTTCTTCATACTGAAACTGTGTAATGATGGTGTAATTGGTGTAATGTTAGTATATTTACCTATTTTACAAAATAAACTATTTCAATTTGAGTAAGATAATTAAAGTTGAAATTAAATTCACCTTTGAAAACAAAACCAAGAAGGGTGTGTAATAGCATCTCTATATAATTCCACACAGAGAGAACTCGTGCAGTCACCACCAATATATAAAGACGACTGACGGACCTTTGACTGACCGGCGACAGCCGCCGACCGCCCGAATTGTTTTCAATTGTTTCACATGATTTGACATATGACATTGACTCCTGTTTCTTTCGAACAAGGTGCAAAATGCAAGTGCATTGTTTAGGGCTCTCTCAGATTCAATGATTCGGGTGTTTCCGGGAATACGACAATTAGCGAAGATTTGCATGTGCATTATTAATTTGGGAGAACTGTACATTGATTGACAAAAGCTAAGAACCGAAAAGTGCTCATCAAGTTTATTGCGAATCAAAGACAAAAAAAACGACGGTCGATTAATAAGCGATTGTCATTTTTCTATCTAGGCCCTGTGAGACACGAATCCTAAAAACAGATCTAGGAATCTAGAATTATTTTACTTTGAAATAATAACTAAACGCTTGTTTTTTATCGTGGTAAAATCATCACATGAGTCCTCACCCAGGGCAGAGCGGGAGGGACTGTCAGACTCGTACTGACTAAAATCCACAGTGTCTTTCAATAGCCCTTTACGTACCGGGGTCACGGTAATTCGTGAGTCCCGCGACCCCGGCAGGCATAACTAACCACTTCTAGAAAATGTTTCGATTTTTGTCTCGTCCAAAAGTTAACCTTGTATACGTACTTATGTCCTCACAAACGTGAAGGATATTATATTTTTGTACCAGCACACACGTGGAAAGATTTTATTTTCTGGGAAGCTTCGACCTTGACTGAAGATTACTGCCTCTTCGTAGAAATACTATCCACGTTTTATTTTTAGTAATTAATATCTTTTGTTAATACAAATATGATTTACCTAGCTGGTTTGTAATTACGTACGATATTAAATTAATCAGCTAACTTAGAACATACCTGGGTATGTACAGTCAACAGCAAAAGTTGATGATCAAAATCGGAAATTCAATACTAATGAATGGAGTTCGCGTCTGAACTGTGTAGATGAACTAGTAGTAAATGTTTGATAAATTACAGTCACATACTTTTGAACCACTTCGACGCCACAGTTCTGACGAGAACTCCGTTCTTTAGTATTGAATTTCTGATTTTGATCATCTACTTTTACTGTTGACTGTACCATATATTTTTCTGTATAAATATCAGTGTCGTGTATTATTACGTAATTGTATTTTTCAATCGATAGCTATAAATTGATGTATAACAATACTGCGTGGCTAGTAAATACAGAAATGTTTGATATTTTGTTTTTAAAGAAACGTTGCCCCACACTAGGAATTTATTCCTGTATCGTGGGTGCGTTTACAAACATAGAAATACACATACAAAAACAACCAGACCCAGAACAACTACTTGCAGATCATACAAATATTTGTTCCGTGCGGGGATCGAACCCGCGACACGCAGCTCAGCAATCCAATCGCTCAGCCACTGCGCTAACCGTGCCGTCAAAAGGTAATTACACTTACAAGCAAGATAAAATCTTCTTTTTCTTCAGGCCTTGCCCTATTTCTAATTGGGGGGTCGGCTCTCCTCACCGTTCTTCACCACCATAGCTATACATACAGTTTATGAATTGTCAGTGGGTCTATTCTATACTATAAGTGCGAGGTCTTTCTAAACATGCAATATTTGTTACTGCAATACTGCTGCATAACAATTGCCGTCAATTGCAACCAGACAATGCATATTTGGATAATATATATATATTTTTTTTCTTTTAAAAAAAAAACGTTGCCCCACACTAGGAATTTCTCCTGTATCGTGGGTGCGTTTACAAACATAGAAACTCACATACACAAACACCCAGACTCGAAACAACTACTTGCAGATCATACAAATATTTGTTCCGTGCGGGAATCGAACCCGCGACACATAGCGCAGGAGTCCAATTTCTCAGCCACTACGCCAAACGTGCCGTCAATGAGTGAGAAATTTTGAGTGTGTCCCAGCCACATATTTTTGGTTTTATAATTAATTACTGACATCATAATCATAGTAAAAATAAAAGGTAGAAAACATTACCAAATTTTAAAAAAAAGGAAAGCATCACTGTTCAAAGATCATAACTTGCAGTATAAGATTCTTGCATCTTCTGAAAACGTTCCGCAATGTATCATTGATTCAACTTGTTTAATTCAAAAGCTGTTCTAACAAGCTTACAGCTCTCAGCGCTCCAGCTCGGTAATACAATAAGGCTTGCCGCAGAACATAATCTCCTAGAAAGGGATGCAGCGCCTCAATTATTCATTACTTCGCACCTTGAAATGCACCGCGATCGATGATAGCACTCTGATAGTGGCAAAGATTATGTGACGTAGAGGGGAATTGAGGACCATGGTTAATGCCTAGCATTATGTAGCGGTTCATGTTTGATTGTGTCAGATTATGTTTGTGAAGGTACTGGTAACAGTCAGCTCAGATAAGGGGGATCTTGTCAGGGTTATTTTTGTATGTTAAAATTTATGGGTAACTTCGCACACTACATCTAAGGAACAATAATAGAACGCGAAAGAAAGTCGTCAAAATACGCAGCGATATTGGTAGCTATATAGACCAGACACCATTACAGTTACCACTGTCTAATAACGCGCACGGAGAAGCAATAGTACAGAGGTAAAAAAATACCAACAATCCTAAGCGTATCTACTTACTCTAGATAAATGCGTTAATATATTACGAAAATACAACATAAAACAATAACAATTTAATAATGGCACACGCTTTGATTCCCTGAAACGTTCTTCACGGACTTTATTATTCATATTTCCCGGTTTTTGTCGTTTGTGGACCAACGTTATTAGTCTGCGCAAGCCGTTTGTATTATTTAATAGATATAAAAAATGAGTGCGTATCTCTTTTAACGTGTGCATACTCTATGCGAAAATAAAACAAACTTGTGAATTGCTTCAGAGTTTATGTTGCATAAAAACGTACTGTTGAACAATTCGAATTGTATTTTTAATTAAACAGAAAGACAGGGGCTTAACAGGTAAACTTCTACAAATGCAGTTGATTGAGAAAAACACCTTCAGTTTTGAACTGTATTCTGAATTATTGAGGGGTTATTTTCTTTTTTTAAGCAGAAAGTTTGTATTTGGCTAGATTTTGAATTCGAAATTAAGTGACAGTTTTTTTATAGTAAAACTTAGAACAATGAATATGAAATAGATACGGTTTTCTAATGTATTCATTAAACTTCTCCTCCAGCTTTTTTGTCCTTATTTTTAGACCTAAGTAAGAAATTTCTGTATACTTTAGTCTGAAAAATAACTTTTTGTTGAGCTCCTCGTTAATAATTTTGTCTGGGAAAGTTTTACGTGACCTTCCCGTACTTTTTACGTTAGCCCAGTAAAAGTTGTTGTTTTTGTCAGTAAAAAGGGTCGTAGTGGATAGTGATATCGACATTAAACACAAACTTAGTTAATGACCTTTGTCAAACAGAAAAGCAAAGTGAAGCCTTTGTCAAACAGAAAGGCGTCGCGAATGCGAAGCGTGACGTTTTTATTTGTAATGTATGGAATTGTTTGAATCCAGTCACATAGAAAAGCGAAAGCGATCCGATAGCGTGATAGAACTATCGGACTGACGTCTCGCTTCGGTGCGGTATCGCTTCGGACTCGCCTGTCTGTTTAACAAAGGTATAAATGTCTGACAACCAATCATACCAAAGGGTATCGTATTACCCAGGTACTGGATTGTCGAGTTCCGACAGGCAGTCACTCCATGTAAAATACTGATATTCAGCTGCATCTGGTTCGACTGGAAGCCGACCGCAATATAATTGGGCAAAAGGCTAGGCAGATGATGGTTGACAGTGCTGTGTTACACTATCGAAACTACATTTAAAATACGCTGTTTGTAGTTTCGATACTGTTCGTAGTCACAGTCGATATAAACCTGAGGGCAGACTACAGATAGTCAGGGTCAAGGGACAGCCTAAGCAGGTTACCGTGGTCCGAACGTAAAGGCAATTGAGGGTACAGTGTGTATTTTTAGTCAGTAATTAAGAGTCTGACAGTCCCTAACGCTCCACCCAGGATGGAACAACCCATTTGATGACTTAATCTATATTTATAAAAGGAGAACTGACTGACTGACATATCAACGTACAGCCGAAACTACTGGGGCTAGGAATGTGAAATTTTGCACACGGCTTCCTATTATAATGTAGGGGAGCACTAAGAAGGGGTTTTTGGAAATTTAACCTTTAAGGGGGTGAAAAGGGGGAATTACGAAAGTACGTAACCCACGCGGACGAAGTCGCGGGCAAAGTGCTAGTCACTCATAACATAAAAAGAATGCGAGCATTTTGGGTGTATTTTTGGTGCATTTTGGGTGTATTTGTACATTAAGTGTATTTTGGGTGAATTGTAGGTGCATTTTGTGTGTATTTTGAGTGTATTTTAGGTGTATTTTGTATGCCTGTAGCTTTGTCGGGTATGTAAAGTGCACCCAGTAATATTAGTCAGAAGAAAGAGAGAAATTAATTATTCGATCTAACCCCGATATATCCGTTTTCACAGCAAAAACAACGTCTGGTTCATCATCAACAGGGAGATTTTTTCAACATCATTAACATTTTCATCAGAGACTTTTAGAACACCTTATTTACGCTTTTATCCCTAGGGGACAAATAGAAATTGATACATTTTCATTTACATAAAACGTTATTGGAATTTTATCCCGCAATGAGTTTGATAAGAAACTTTAAATTTAAGAAAAGAAACATTTTATATTTCAAGTTGAACAAACGTGAAAAATAAAGAGCAGTGGTTCGTAGCAGCCAGAATCGATCAGAGCAGGATAATCTTTAAAACCAGTGAATCCATTCGGTCGGGGATTTGCGTCATTCAAAGAGAATGAACTCATTTATTTTGACTATTTTTATACATTTCTCCGTTTATTTTAAAGAAAGAGTAAAGTTTAGAATGTACTTCAATAAAGCAATGACTCAGCGTTCAGTTGACACTGGTACAAAGACAGGCGTATTATAATTTGAGATGGTATAACTATTTCTAGTTTTAAATTGCAATTTTTAAGTCATTTATTGTTTTTTTTTTTTTTGGGGCAGCGCCAACAGCATCCTGTCTATGATAGCAAGTAGGCTGGATTGTGTTTTTGTAAACCACTGTTGCAAGGTTTCGGCTGAGCCTGTAACCTTCCAGCAGTGATGTCGTAATTTGTTTATGTTTTAATGTCTGGTTTTTGTCTCTGTAATTGTTTTACTAACATAGTTTGTAAGTATATATTATTACTAACACTATGAGTGTTGTTACTTGCAATAAAATGATTATTATTATTATTTATTTATTCGAACCGAATGTGTGGTATGCCAATGGATGGTCGAGCTCTGTTTGGGTGCAAAAAGAGGAAGTATTTAAAAAACAAAAAAATTATAGAGGAAGCGCTAAAGAAAACTGATAAAATGAAAATAAAAAACGTATATCTAAACATAATATAAATATAAATATAATATCATAACATTGAAAAAACAGAACATGAGCAGTTCGTTATGAAACTCATAATCGTTTTATTTAATAATACTCTAGTTAAAAACTACAAAATAACATTTACCTAATCCGTTTATTACAGTACAGCATGTCTTTAACTTGCGTTATTCATGACACTCAAAAGATTAATTACTTATATTAGTCACAATGTAATTTTAATTAATAAATTAATTCATCCAACGCGACTACTATACTACAGCTATGACGACTACTGTACTATCAACGAATATCTAGTCAAAATTTCACACTGTTCATATATAAAGAGGTCAAACAATAGGTCAATGACATTGAAAGCTGTAACAATATGGCGTACTCTCAACCAACTATACTTTTTTTTTTTTTTTTTTTGCGTGGTAAAATCATCAAATGAGTCCTCCCACCCAGGGCAGGGCGGGAGGGACTGTCAGACTTGTACTGACTAAAATCCACGGTGTCCTTCACGAGCCCTTTACGTACCGGGGTTACGGTGATGGGTAAGACCCGCGACCCCGGCAGGCTCTGGCCCTCTACAGGCCCCGTCAGTTTGCTGACACTCCTTGAGGCGCGCGTGGAACACAACGCGCCGTCGACCCGGGCATGGTCCATGGTCGGGCAGCGAGTCGCCCATTACTCGCTGCCCGCATGCCCGCGCCTACGGTGGCCGGAGATCGTCTGGCGACGTCCGTCGCCGTGGGCGTCTACCACTGCGGGTGGGTCGGAGGGAGGACACTGTTCTCTCCCTCACGCGGCACGCCTCCTCCTTCGCGAGCATGACTGCTTCGCAGAAGGAGGCGACCGCTTCTCACTCCGTCTCGCCCCGCAGCATGGCCTCGACCAATGCCGGGCGCGAGAGGTCTCCGCCTATCGCCGTCGTGAGGACACGGCGGTGCTCTGCCCAAGCGGGGCAGTCCTGCACCGTATGCTCCACCGTGTCCTCAGGACGGTCCTCGCAGTGGTGACACCCAGGCGTTTCCTCCCTCCTTATCAGACACAGGAACCTCCCGAAACTTCCGTGTCCGGTGAGGACCTGCGTCATGCGGAAGGTAAGGACGCCGTGACGCCTATCCAGCCACTCCTCAAAGAGGGGTCTTACCGCCGCGATTGCGGCGTGCCCGGACCTCGGTTGCGACAGTCGCTCCCTCCATACTGCCCTGAGATCGCGCCGGAGCTCTTCCCGCCGCGCCTCGACCTGTCGAGGCAGCGGGGATTCGCCCCGGCGCTGCGCCTCCACGCGCCATTCGTAGACGCGCTGGAGGGCAGTCGCCTCCAGATCCCAGGGCAGCAATCCGGCAAGGAAACCAACTATACTACGTTATAAGTTTCTCGTGTTAATTTTACCCAAAACTTTCATCTTAACATTCTAAATTAAACTTCAAACAACATTAAGCCGTTGGACGCAAAATATAATAAATTGCGTGGACTGTCAGCAACAAAAGTTTGATTATAATTTCCAGCAGCATGGGACTCATGAATTACCGTGACCCCGATACGGTAAAGGGCTATTGAAGGACACCGTGGATTTTAGTCAGTACGAGTCTGACAGTCCCTCCCGCTCCGCCCTGGGTGGGAGGACTCATGCGATGATTTTACCACGTAAAAAAAAAGCATCAAAATATGACACTAAAATCATTTGAAATCGTCTTTTAAGAACCTTAAAATAAATTATCATTCGTCCGGAGCTCTAAAAGGGCTTCTGTATCCGAATCATAACTTGAATTGCGATAACATTATTATTCATTCTATTTTTCGATTCATTCATTTTACGAATTTTATAATTCAAAGAATGATTCTACCAAAGTGGCCTTTTTAAACAGGCCTTATATACTTACCTATAGACCCTACAGAGCCTACATACCCTTATATAGACCCTATCCTTATCATAATTAATTTAGGCTCGGCGCAGCATGTCTACTAAACTTCTCTAACATGCGGCGGGTGACTTAAATCGACCATGTAAATGGTCAATGGCAGGCGATTGCCTGCCGCATGAGCTGTGTTGTTCCGCTAAAATGAATAAATCACATGCAATTTGTGTCGACCTGTGCAAACGGGGTGTTTTTTTTAATTTTTGCAAGCGATGGTACAGGGGCCGTATTACGACCTCATAAAACCAGGCTTGTTCCAGAGAGTGAACGAGGTGGCGCTAAACGACTTGTATAGCTCTGTCTCTTTCACTCACTGGAACAAGCCTGGTTTTAAGACGTCATAATACGGTGGCTGGTTACCGAAATTGACCTGTTAGTTTATGTCATTCACTAGTTGTTACCAGCGTCTTTATGCGCTACAACTGAAACTCTTTTCTGTTAACCCAGGTTATAAATTATTATCTGTGTACCAATTCGTTCAGTAGTTTTTGCGTGAAAGAGTACCTTTTTTTTACGTGGTAAAATCATCACATGGGTTCTCCCACCCAGGGCAGAGCGGGAGGGACTGTCAGACTCGTATTGACTAAAATCCACAGTGTCCTTCAATAGCCCTTTACATACCGGGGTCACGGTAATTCGTAAGTCCCGCGACCTCGGCAGGCTTCGGCCCTCTACAGGGGGCCCCGTCACTATACTGACACTCCTTGCGGCGCGCGTGGAACACAACGCGCCGTCGACCTGGGCATGGTCTATGGTCGGACAGCGAGTCGCCCATTACTCGCCGCTCGCATGCCACCGCTGAAAGAGTACCTAAAAAACTTTCACGTTTATAATAAATTACGATACCTTTTTCTGCTATCCCTATTCAGGTGGGAAGACGAAAAATAGCCTCATTTCCACCTCATCATTCATTTCCCGGTAACTTCTCTCATTATGTTGAGCTTAAGGTTTTGTTCAGCTACCCTCGGCTCCTTAACAAGGTTACATCGGTAAATGTAGTAAAACGTACGTGTGAGCGAGGTGGTTGTGAATTGTGTCTTCTTGTAATAGTAAGATCGAACTTCGAGTTTTTAACTATGAGCTTTTGTATTTTGTTTGCCCCACACTACGAATGTCTTTCTATATCGTGGGTCCATTTGTAAACATAGTCCGTCTTTTTTTTTATCGTGGTAAAATCATCAAATGAGTCCTTCCACATAGGGCAGAGCGGGAGGGACTGCCAGACTCGCACTGACAAAAATCCACGGTGTCCTTCACTAGCCCTTTACGTTCCGGGGTCACGGTAATTTTAAGTCCCATGACCTAACATAGTCCGTCTTACTACAAAAAAGTTAAACATCGGTTGAACACTTATCATAAATAACTGTCAACTGCAAAACGACATTGCTTTGCAGTTGACAGTCTTATCATGACATTTGACGTTGATAGAAGGGTTGTTTTGCAGTTACATTTTTTTAGACATGTGTTTAACAGATGATTAACTTTTTGTATCAAGATATTTTTTAGTTGAGTAAGATGTGTTATAAAGATGCGCCGAGGTGCCGCAGCAAGGTAGCTATGCGAGCAAAATACCCCTTTTTTATCGTGGTAAAATCATCAAATGAGTCCTCCCACCCAGGGCAGGGCGGGAGGGACTGTTAGACTTGTACTGACTAAAAATCCACGGTGTCCTTCAATAGCCCTTTACGTACCAGGGTTACGGTAACTTGTGAGTCTCGCGACCCCGGCAGGCTTTGGCCCTCTACTGGCCCCGTCACTATGCTGACACTCCTTGAGGCGCGCGTGGAACACAACGCGCCGTCGACCCGGGCATGGTCCATGGTCGGACAGCGAGTTGCCCATTACTCGCTGCCCGCATGCCCGCGCCTACGGTGGCCGGAGATCGTCTGGCGTTTTGTATCAAGATGGAGTAAGTTTTGCTTTGTAGAGCTATTAGTTGATAGTCTCTATGTCAAGAATATTTACTTCTCTTACCTTCCCCTGGTTAAACTATTATAGCCTACAACCGCGTCTAGGGTTCAACCTTAAGGACACAATTGATCAGAATCGATCCAGCAGTTTAGGTGTTAATGCGTAACAAAGTCAGTTTATTACGATTTAAATCTAACACCTTATATTTCTCTCATTCAGTATTTCGTATAATTATTCTTCCAGGCAAGATAACAACACAAAACTGTCGATCAAATAAAAACGATAGAATTTAATTTCACATTAATAACAAGTATTAATCATCAGGCTCTGGTTTGACTGTTACAAATTACATTGGTTAGCTCATCATAATTAATCTCACCATGAACTTATCTTTATGTAGAAAATAGGGTTGCCACAGTCCATTATAGCTTTCTTTTTTATATAGATTCTTCCTTACTCTTTGTTTGTGAACGTGAGAACATTGTAAGTCGTATATATATATATATTTCTTCTTTTGTAGCACTAATTTTAGTAAGGACTTCCCCCTTGTTACAAAGCCTACGTTTTTCTCACATATCTCAGCATTCAAAAATTGTAACTATCTGTTTGTAAAGCATACTATATTTTAAAAGAGTAACTATGGAGTTTCTTGCTGGTTCTTCTTCATGGAATCGACCAACCCGAACCGAGAACCTGCTGTCGACGTTTTATAAGTGCCCTCATGGGCCTATGTGAAATAAAAACTTTTGATTTGATTTGATTATATATATATATCGGTTCTCACAGAAAAGGGGGTTGTCAAAATTATAGAGAGGAAAAAAGTACGCTTACCATCAGGCGAGATAGTGGTTAAACGCGAATCTATCATTAAATAAAAAAGTCAACAATTTAATTATGATTTTTAACCGACTTCGGGAAAAGGAGGAGGCTATGAGTTCGGGACAGATTTGGAAAAAACTTCCTTTGTTTGAAAGAGTGTACTTAACAGATGGTCCCTTGGTAATTAGGTCAGGATTTGATGACGGAGTCTTGGAGAAATCGAGGGACCTCTTCAAGAAAAGACAGCAAATGTTCGGCGTTTGCTGCTATTGCATATCCATGCATAGTTACGCTTTCACAAAACATAATATAACTCCTGTTTGACACTTAAACGGGTAAAATACAAAACTTAAAGAAATAAATTAATTCGATTTCTAAAAAAAAACACAAAACAGTGTAAAATTATGTTTCTTTTTGATGCCGGTGGCGAAAAAGTCAAGGAAATAAGATACAAAGTCACCGACTTCCGAAAGTAAAGTTATTTTACGCTTTGTCATTGTTTTGTGTTTTTTATACTCTTTCTAAGTCTTAGATTTTTTACATAGTGTTTTTAAAAAAGCTTTTTCTAATACAGAGTGACAATTCACTAAGCGTTGTGTTGAAAAAATCAAAAAGTATTGAATGAAAACACAATAAATAATAAATAAAAAAGAAAAAAAAAAAAAAAAAAAAAAAAATAGAAAACACAATATTAATATCTAATTGGTTATTTGACAGTAGCTATAAATTACAAATATTATTAGTCCGTCATTTAAAGTTTAAAAAAATAACGGACACAATTTTTTTCTTTTGTTAAATCAATGAATATTCATCAAAATATAACGCATCAAAACTCGAGAGTAGGGGCTCGTGACCTCAGAATTTAATAAAAATTGTACTAAATTGTGACGTATTGTCAATTTTGAAAGCTTCGTATCTCCGTCAATTCTGGTTTACGAAACAAAAGAAAAAATACGGGTCGAATATTTTTTGATAATCTAAGTGATGGACTAATTAGATTTTTTAGTCAAATAGCCAATTGACGACACAGTGCAGTGGCTTAGCGACCGACTGCGTTTAACGCTGCGTTTCCATGTTGTGGTTTACATTTCCGCACGCGACCGTATTGCCCACGGGTCTGGTTATTTGGTCACGATACAGGAGAAATTCCTAGTGTGGAGCAAAAGTTATAAAAAAAAATCAATTCTATTGAAATTCGTTTCAATCGTTTGCTCAGGCCTTCAAGATTATACAGTATGTTGATTAAGAAAATTCAAGACCATAAATTAAAATGTCCACAATATCTAGCAATTTCTTTAATAACCACAATCTGTTCTAGAATATTGAAATCTTGTGAGAAATGATTCAATATTTCCCTATTTCGCTAGCTTCAGGATAGTTCAAATATTCTGTGCAAGGATTTTTTGGCTCTTTGCCATTAAGGGGGACAATGGAAAAGCATGGTGATCCCCCTTACCGGAAGAGAGAGGGGATGTTCGAAGAGTAGGGATCTTGTGGGCAGCTATGTTATGGTTTTAGTTTGAAGCCGGGATATTTATATTTTACTTACCATGTGCTTAAGACTTAGTTATGTTACTCTCTCTGTCATCATCATCATCATCATCATCATCTCAGCTATAGGACGTCCACTGCTGAACATAGGCCTCCCCTTTAGATCTCCACATATACCGGTTGGAAGCGACCTGCATCCAGCGTCTTCCGGCGACCTTTATAAGGTCGTCTGTCCATCTTGTTGGTGGACGTCCTACGCTGCGCTTGCTAGTCCGTGGTCTCCACTCTAGTACTTTTCGACCCCATCGGCCATCTGCTCTGCGAGCAATATGGCCTGCCCATTGCCACTTCAGCTTGCTAATCCGGTGGGCTAAGTCGGTGACTTTAGTTCGTCTACGGATCTCCTCATTTCGGATTCGATCACGTAGAAAAACACCGAGCATAGCTCTCTCCATAGCTCGTTGAGCGACTTTGAGCTTTGAGATGAGGCCGATAGTGAAAGACCACGTTTCGGTGCCCTAAGTTATCACTGGTAACACACATTGGTTAAAGACTTTCGTCTTGAGGCACTGAGGTATGTCGGACGAAAAGACATTGCGTAGTTTCCCGAACGCTGCCCAACCGAGTATACTGAGTATCTCTGTCATATACTTGTAACTTGACAATTGTGCGATAGTGACAGAAATAAAGTAGTCTTTGAAATCAGAGATATTCTAAGCATCTGTGCTGAAAATGTGAAGGCTAAGCTATGAAACTACGTGACCGTGTCCACTGATGCTAAGCAATCTAGAGGAGCGAGTAAGATGTGTTTTAAAGATGCGCCGAGGTGCCGCAGCAAGGTAGCTATGGGAGCAAAATACCCTGCTGGAGGAGTGTACACCGTTCCGCACATAGCTACACCACTCGCGACCATCCATAGCTCGCATCCATAGCCTGCATTCATAGCTTACATCCATAGCTCGCATCCATAGCTTCATAGCTCACATCCATAGCTCGCATCCATAGCTCATATCCATAACTCGCATGAATAGCTCGCATGCATTGATCGCATCCATAGCACGCATTGAAAGGCATCAGCATCTTTCAAAAATATTCATCTTTTGACAGATATCGCCGTAGCGGTAAAGGGTTGTAGATTTCAATGATATCTGACGGCCTAAAAAAATCTCACCTGTTTAGTAGCGTTTGGAATATCTATAAAGCCTTTGTCAAACAGCAAGCGAGTCCGAAGCGAAAACGAACCGATACGAGACGTCAGTCCGATAGTTCGATCACGCTGTCGGATCGCTTTCGCTTTTCTGTGACTGGATTCAAACAATTCCATACATTACAAATAAAAACGCCTCGCTTCGTATTCGCCACGCCTGTCTGTTTGACAAAGGCTTAACATTTTTCTACAAGCGTGACATGACATTGACAGTTCAGTACCTAGCTTCTGTCAATTGTACTGTACTTACAGGAAATGAAAATATGTTTTTTTAGAATACAAATCTTTTTTCGTTTTATTAGCTGTTTTCCGTGGTTTCACCTCCACTGCTCGGCTCCTATTCGTCATAGCGTGATGTTTTATGGCCTATAGCTTTCCTCGTTAAATGGACTATCCAACACAAAAAAAATATCAATTCGAATCTATGGTTACTGGAATAAGCGCGTTCAACCAAACGAACAAACTCTTCAGCTTTATGATAGAATATGAATTTATTTGAGCCAACCACTTATGCAAAGGGAACTTGAGGAGATCTAAGCACTAGTGTAGAGTTTATACCATCACCATCGAAGCACACGTGCGATGAGGACGGCTTCATCAAGGTGGAGAGAAAGAAAAAGAAGCCTACTTATCGCAACCAGTGCGGGACAGCGCTGGCAGGACCCAACATGCTGCTACGTCCTGCAGTACCGTCGACGCAGCTGTACGTGTCCCGTTTACACCACTCTACGAAGACTGAGGACATCGTCGAGTACATACGGGTGAAGACCAACTGGACCTTGAGGGTGGAGAAGTTGGAGGCGCGCCATAATACCAACTTTAATTCGTTTGTGGTGCGCGTTCCAACCCAACATTTGGTGACCTTTCTCAAGGAAGAGTTTTGGCCGAAAGGTGTGCTGTATCGGCGATTCCGAGGCCGGCTACGCGACACCTCGCAGCGTAACACGACGCCGTCACTTCGTGTGCAGTAGTTTTTAAGTATATTGTTTAAAATATGTATTAGTTTATTATTGTTTTATATTTATATGTGTATTGTGTTTTATGGGCCTTTAGTTGCCTGAAATAAAGGATAAAATAAAAAAAATATATACAACTGTGGTGCTAAGATAGAGCCACAAAGATGTAACTTAGATACTTGATGTTAGAAAGAAGAAGTATTTTCGATAAATTGGACACGCTTCAACTTACAATACAGTAAACGGAGATCATTTACGTTTCAAAGCTTTCTTTTGCTGTTTTCTTTCATTGAAAAGAGAAAAGTTAGGATTGTAAGATAGAAAAATAAAAGTGTGTTAAGGATTCATAGAAAAAGATAAATAAAGTAATGAAAGGTCATTAGTCTAAATACTTAATTATTTCAGGGCAGGAAAAGATATTACATATGAAGGTACAAAGTGTCTCAATACCTAAAGTTGTCAACAAAATTAAAGCTGTTTCCTCAACGTGTAAAATATGGAAAGATAATTTTCATCTCCGGAGTCTGTCAAGAGTGACGTATGAGCCATAATTATGCGGGACATTAAATACATGTGAGGGTACTTAGATAAAAGTACAAAACATTGTCAGTAGGCACATCCTTGGATGATACCTGACTTCCAAGTGTAGTTAAGGTCACGCAGACTTTCATTGGCAATTAATTTAGTCCTTGTTATAAATATTCAAGCTAAAAGATCTTCCCTGTACGTTGATTTCAATTATAAACGAAGGAAACGTACACAATTCGCACCCTTGGCTTTTCTGCGAGGACTGGCGACGTTTTTGCCTCTGCGGCAACTTGTATGCGAATAAAATCTAACTTTTAAGTTATAGAGGGTAAGGTTCGGTATTGGGTGGAGAGGTTTCAGGGGATGCTGCGCCTCTGTATGTATTATAAATTGGTTTAGAGCGGCGCGGGGAGTCGCCGGTCGCTCGCTCGATACCGGCCAGTCGTGAGACAGACCCGAGAGCGTTCGCTTCGCTATCGTCGTCAATATCAAAACGAAAATAAAAATAAACCCCTATTGTAGACCTCGAGTTACTAGTGTTGTGAACATGATTGTTAGTGAGTGTTGTATCGTCATGTTGGATTGTTAGCCGCACTAGTTCACCTGAATATTATTTTAACAAGGTAAGTAGTTGTTGTGCAGATAAACAGATAAGCCCTTAAGGTTACGTTTCGCGTAACTCGTTTAATTACTGCGTATGATTATTGCGTGTGTTTTTGTTAAGTGTTCGGCGTTTACTTTAATATGGCTCATGTGTTTAAGTGATCTTATTAAGAAGCTACTGTAGCTTACATTCTGATCTTTATGAGGTCGTAATTAAGACTTAAAACATGATGTTTACTGATGATGATTAAGATTAATTTCTTTAATATAGTCATGTTCCTGACTCAATCTGAGTCAACAGTCGTGCTTGGTTGAAGAATCCGTAAAAGTAACGTTTCATGCTCATGTAATTAGCATTTTCTCGTCGGCATGTTTATGATGTACCGTCTGTTTCATTTTATCATAACACAAGCATCTCGTGAGATGTTCTGATCGATAGGAAGCTGAGGGATGCTGTAGGATCATATATTGATAGAGTGTCGTGAGCTATGCCAGCTTGGAAATTGGCCAGCTTGTCGGGAAATGGGAGAAAAGTTGTCGGATTTTTATTGTAGGTTTTTTGGTATTTACTTAGTTTTATTTTTTACCCTTCCCTAAAAAGTAGTATAAGTGATAACATAGTTTACCATCTTAGTTTATTTTATGCCGAAGAGACTTTAGGCTGCATTATTTTTATACATTATGTTTGTGATGCATGCAAGATTTTTTATGTCATAATCGTTCCTTAGAGGGCCAAAGCTTGCCGGGGTCGCGGGACTAACGAGCTACCGTGACCGGGAACGTAGATGGCTTTTGAAGGACACCGTGGATTTTAGTCAGTACGAGTCTGACAGTCCCTCCCGCTCTGCTCTGGGGTGGAGAACTTATTGGATGATTTTACCACGATAAAAAAAAGTCATAATCGTTTGAATTGTACATAAGGTGCCTGTTTTAGCCTGTTGAGGACGCGGTACTGTATAAGCAGGATACCGTGGCCCTAGAAAGCAAAGGGCAATGGAAGGAAGTGAGTGGATTTTCAGTCAGTTAGAGTTTGACGGCCCTTTTCGCTCCACCTAGGGAGGGAGGGGAGGACTCATTCGATGATTTTACTACCCCCAAAAAAGGTGCCATTAAATCATCTAGCGTGCAGCATTCTGGCCTGTGGGTTTGGGGTGTGCACATTCGACGAGTGCAGTGGTGGCTCGGTGGTATCGGCCCCGATGTAGGTCGTGGATTCGAACCCGGCCAGACCTATAACTTTCTTTTTGTCGTGAGTCCTACCACCCAGGGCACGGTGTCCTTCAATAACCCTTTACGCACCGGGGTTACGGTAATTCGTGAGTCCCGTGACCCCGGTAGGCTTTGGCCCTCTACAGGGGGCCCCGTCACTATGCTGACACAACGTGCCGTCGAACCGGGCATGGTCCATGGTCGGACAGCGAGTCCCTAATACTCGCCGCCCGCATGCCCGCGAAATGGTAACCCTAGACAAATTCTAAAGAATACCCAGTAAGTACCATAATTCATCTTGGACACAGCTTGACTTCTCACTATAATGCACAATGCATGCAAATAAAACTGCATATTAAATACCAGGTACAGTCAGCAAAGTAACTAAGTGTACAGGCGGCAAGTTCTAAACAGTTTTCCTGTATAATACGAATGCTAAATGCAAAAAAACTGTGTTAAAACAATATAAATTTATAGTATGGGGCAACGTTAAAAAAAATCACAACTTTGGAAAACTGTTTCAATTTATTTTTTAAACTTACCCACATTGGGAGTTTCTACTGTATCATGAGCGCGTTACAAACAAGAAACTCACATACACAAACACCCGGAACAACTACAAGCAGATCAGTTGTATAGTACCCATAACACAAGCTCTGCTTAGCTTGGGACTAGATGGCGTTGTGTGATAGTTGTGGAGTATTTATTTATCATACAAAATAATATTTGTTCCGCGCGGGGATCTAACCCACGACACTCTGCGCAGCTGTAGATCGCTCAGCCACTGCTTCAACCGTGTCGTATACTTGCTGCCTGCATACCTCTTTTGCTGACTGTACAAGTGAGGTCATTGACTCGTCCATTGACAACGGCATTGGATCTCTAAGGTCATTGGTAATGCACATCGGGTCCCTCAGACGTCACGAGGAATACATCGTGACTTACACCTATTACCTGGTGACTTGGTGCATTATTGAATAGGTTCTGTGGTGCTGGTAGGTGTTGGTGGGTTTTGCGTTTATTTTTTCAGTTTTTTGGTGAAACTGTTCGCATACCTTACCTACCATGATAATTACGATAGAAACCACATTTAGTACCACGGGGTTGTCTAAACTGGTAACCGTGATCCTGGAACGTATAAGGCATTTTTTAAAATTGTCCGCACTAGGAACTTCTCCCGTGTCGTGGGTGCGTTTAAAAACATATAAACTCACGTACACAAACACCCAGACCCGGAACAGTTACCTGCAGTCTATACAAATATCGAACCCGCGACACGCTGCGTAGCAGTCGATCACTGTAACACTGTATATATGAATACTTTGGACTTTAGTCAGTGTAAGTCTGACAGTCCCTCTCGCTCCACTCAGGGCGTGAAGAGTCATTTAATGATTCGAGCCCGCCAAAAAAAAGAACAATATTTTTATCTAGATTATGCCCGCGGCTTCACAGGGTTAAAGCTAGGCAATAGCTTAAAAAAAGTTGCATTGTCGTGACTCCAGTTCTCTTTTTAAATTATTTAGAATAGAACACTTCTAAAGAGTGTTCCTTTGAAAATTCAAATGTTTTTTTTTTTTTTTTTTTTTTTTTTCTCTTATTTATCGTGCAATCAGTCTCATAGACTATAAGCAGATGGGTTGTAGAAGAAATGATGTGTGGGGTGCTAGAATACTCCCAGTGGAGCCCACCCTTCATTTAAGTATAGTCAGCCTTCAGCAACTATTCTCGTCAAAGAGGTCTCGTCGTTTCTTCAGTCGACGAATTGTTTCAGGGATGGTAAGCTGTTCTGCAAGCTGATTTGGGTGGTTTTGTAGCCGTGACTTGTAGGTGAAGCCATGGTAATCTATTATTTCTTTAACCATTGGTACGTTGAGAATGTCATGTATCTCCTTTGTTTTGATGAACCATGGTGCATTTGATATTTGTCTCAAGATATAGTTTTGCGCTCTTTGTATTATTGTTATATTGGTGCTACATGCTGTGCCCCATAGTTCAATACCGTAGGTCCAGATCGGCTTTAGCATAACATTGTATATGAGAACTTTTTTGTCAATGGCTAGTTTTGAGTTTCTACCCAGCAACCAGTAGAGACCCTTATACTTGAGGTTGATTTGATCTCTTTTTGCTTGAATATGTTTCTTCCAAGTGAGTCTGCGGTCTAAATGCATTCCCAGGTAATTTACCGAGTTTTGATGGGGGAGTTGTGTGCCATTCAAGGTTACTGGGGGGCAGTCCTCTTTACGAAGTGTAAAGGTTACGTGTACTGATTTGGACACACTTGCTACAATTCTCCATTTGGCCAACCATATGTCTATTTTGTGAAGTGCTCTCTGTAAGAGTTCAGATGCTTGAGCTGGGCATGAGTGCGAGGCGAGTAAAGCTGTATCATCTGCATACGTCGCGACAGTAAACTCTTCACTTTTTGGTAGGTCGGATGTATACAGAGAGTACAAGACGGGCCCAAGTACAGACCCTTGAGGCACTCCTGCGGTGATTTCGTGGAAGTCCGATGTACAATCACTTTCTTTGACTTGGAATATTCTGTTGGCTAGGTACGACTTCAGCGTTCCAAAGTATATATGTGGTAATAGGGATTTTATTTTGCATAGCAAACCCTTGTGCCAGACCCTATCAAATGCTTGCTGGATGTCCAAAAAGGCCGATGAACAGTATTCCTTATTCTCATATGCTTTCCTTATTACTCTTGCCACCCTATGGACTTGTTCTGTGGTGGCATGTTCCTTCCGAAAGCCAAATTGATGGTCCGGTATTATTGACCTTTCTTTTAGAGCCTTGTTGAGTCTTTGCAGAAAGATTTTTTCAAATAGCTTGGACATAACTGGCAACAGGCTAATAGGTCTGTAGGAAGTAATTTCTTGTGCAGGTTTACCTGGTTTGTGCAGCATTATGATTTGAGAGATCTTCCACAGATCCGGGAAGTATCCTACCCGTAGAATGGCATTAAACAATGTTGTTATATAAACAATTGCCTTGCGCGGAAGCTCTTCTAGTACTTTCTTGTCAATGAAATCAAACCCCGGGGCCTTGTTATTGTCCATGGATTTGATGTGTCTGGAGACTTCTCCTGGTGTTACCGTCTTCAATGGTAGTTCTAGTTGATAGTCCTGATCAAGGATAAAGTCTATATCTGATTCATCTACGTTCGGATCAGCACTGTTTGGTTTAAAAACGTGGCTGAGATGATTCGCAAATGCATCAGCCTTATGTTGTGCAGTTTTAGCCCAATTTCTACCATGCATCCGGAGTGGGGGTTTGTGGTTTGTTGGCCGATTATAATTTTTACATGCTCTCCATAGTGAATAGTTTGTGTCTTTTGTAGGTGTTAGTCCCTCTAAGTATGTCTCCAGGGCGGCATCATTAGCCTCCGAAATAAGGGATTTAAGTTTCTTGGCCGCTTTATTTAGCTCTCTTTTGTCGCTGGGATGCCTGCTAGTGTGCCATTTTCGACGGAGTCTACGTTTTTCTAGTATTTCTGATCGTATGGTCTCCGAATACGCTTTATGTTGTTGGCGACACTCGACGGTTGTCGGGGTACAGATCCAACAACATTGTTGTATCAGGGTAGTTATTGTCCTGGTAGCTTCCTCAATGTCATCCTCAGTTTTTAAAGCTATTTTTAGTTCAAGTTTCTCCTCGATTAATTCCCGATAATTGTGCCAGTCTGTTCGTTTGTTATAGAGTTTCAAGTTTCTCTCAGTGTTGAAGGCAGTAGAGCCAATTATCAGTATTACCGGTACGTGATTTGTGTCCGAGTCTAGACATGTTTCTATTTGATGGTATAGTCTGGATAGGCCCTTGGTGATGAAGAAGTCGATGACATCTGGCAGTCGGTTTGGATCAGTAGGCCAATTTGTCGGTTCTGCCGTCGAGATTGTTGAAAGACAGTTCCGATCTAAGCTTTTCTTCAGCTCTCTACCCCTGGTACTAGTTAGTCTAGAGGCCCAATGGACATGCTTAGCATTCCAATCTCCACCGGCTATGAATCGTGGGCCCAAGGTGTTAAAGAACTGGTCATATAGCTCCTCAGTTATCTTGTGTTTCGGGGGGCTGTATATAGCAGATACGTTGAAGGCTCCGTTACGGTCTTCAATAGCTATAGTAGTTGCTTGTATATGTGCTTTTTTAAACTGTGGTTGTTGTTGATGTTTGATGTTAGATCTTACAACAACTGCAGCCCCTGCGTGAGCAGTGCCGTCCGGATGGTTGGTGGAATATATGTTGTAGTTTTGTATTCTTATACTACTGTTCTCAGTGAAATGTGTTTCAGACACTAGCAGAATGTCTATGTCGTGTGTATTCAATAGAATTTCGACTGCTTCCTTATTTGGAGACAGGCCATCAAGGTTCCAGGTTGCTATTTTGAGTGAAGTCATCGCGGCTCCCTAGACACTAGAGTTGTTATGAGATTTATTAAAGTACTCATTTGTTGTAGGATAATGTCTAGCTTTTCTGCTTGTTTTAGGAACATTTGTTCAATTGTATGATTTGGTGATGGAATTTCCGCTTCTTTGCCATTTATGTTTTGTTTTGCCACCTCGGCATATGAATCTCTCCTGTTGGGGATTATTATATTTGTGCTAGTGTTATCTTTTAGGTTGGACTGTGGTAAAAACTGGTTGATGGGAATCTCAGTAATTTTTTGATTTGTATCTTTAGGATCAAATGTAATTAGTCAATTTATTTCACTGGAGACTTTGAATTTGTTTTTGAGCTCTTTGGTAGTCAAGAAGGTTACATAATTGTCCAAAATCTTTACGTTCACATACCGCAATTCCTTTTCAAGAGCTAACCCTTAAAATTAAACATGTTTAGGTCCTTTAAGGACCCAATATTACAAAAAACAAACAGACATTTTTGCAAAAAAAAACTCGCCATACCCTTTGGCCTTAGAAAAACGAATAAAACAATATCAAACGCTTGTGAACCGTATCTTTAATTAAGGTTGACCCTTTCAAGTTGCTTAAAGGAGAGAACATACCATCCTCTTCCGTGTAAGGGGACGCTTTGTCTTTGTTTACAGAGGGGACTAAGTGCGGTATTATATTGGAAGGCCAAACGCCTACCGGAACGTAAAGGGCTATTGAACGAACACCGTGGATTTTTGTCAGTACGAGTCTGACACTCCCATTCGCTCCACCGAAGGTGGAAGGACTGTGTCGCGGGACTGTCTAATCAGGTAACCGAGAATCTGGAACGTAAAGGGCTATTGAAGGAATATCGTAGATTTTAGTCAATACGTCTGCTAGTCCTTTCCGTCTCACCCTGTGTGGGAGGACTTATTGGATGATATTACCATGTAAAAAAAAGAAAGAAAGAAAAGGGCGTTATAACATTGAAGAGTTGTCAGCGTGTTGCAAGCGAGGCGATTGGTGAGCGGGTAAGGAGCGAGCAAGCAGCGATAAACCGACGAGTTATCGGCGATTTCACAATATTGTTCGCTTATCTCTCAGTCTCTTTTACACACTGAGACAAATGGGAAATACTTGTCAACGCTCACTGAAGATAATGTGTAGGATCACACTATCTAAATAGTAAGTAAGGTAGGAAGCTTACTCCAAAACATCACAAAATGATGCATGGAATAAGGTTTCATTTTCATCAGCCAAATAAAGTCCAAAGGTTAATCAAATGCCTCTCCCTTAGACCTCGGTTGCCTACTATTGTTTAAAAACAAGCTATATCAGCGCCATTTGTTTGTTCTTATAATGTTAACGCAGTGAAAACGTTCCTTACACGCAGCGTTAACGCTACGCACACGCAGCTTTCCAACAATCTTGTAAATGATCAGTGTGACGATGTTCTAAGTAACACTGGCCACAAATACTTTTAGTTATTGGGTGGCAACCCTAAGGAAGTAGAAAAAGTTTTTTCATTATTGTCTTTCGTGGTGATAGTTTGAAATGTGTAAAAGAAAAGTTGGTCTGTCTGGCCATTTATCGCTTGTTTAAAGACGATTATTGGATACTTATATGATAGCTAACGCAAAGAAACTTTGCCTAAAGTAAAGGAAAGGTTAGATTTTGTTTTATTAAACAAAATGTTTGATAAAACAGATTAGAACACCTGACAAGATGTTTAAACGTCCTTATTTTTGACCAGACAGAAAAATACTTGCTTTGAAATTAGTAGTATTTGTTTCTAAAAAAATAACAATTCAAAAATGGACGCTCGTTTAGCTTCAGCCTTACAGCAAAAAAAAGAAGTTAAAAAAATAGGTGGCGCAGGACAAGACAAGTCGCGGTACTATCTCATCAGGTTACCGTGATCCTGGAACGTGAAGGGCTATTGAAGGATCGCCGTAGATTTTAGTCAGTACAAGTCTGACAGTCCCTCCAGTCCCGCCATGGGTGGGAAGACTCATTTGATGATTTTACAACGATAAAAAAAGGTTAAGACTACTTATATAAGGATGTCGGGTAGGCCTTTGCCGAGCAGTGGGTCAGTCAAGGCTTGGTGCAATATGTAATACTTTTATTATTTACTTCCAGTGTGCTTTTTTCTTTTAACGTGGTGAAATCATCAAATGAGTCCTCCCACCTAGGGCAGAGCGGGAGGGTCTGTCGGACTCGTACTGACTAAATTCCACGGTGTCCTTCAATAGCCCTTTACGTTCCGGGGTTACGGTAATTCGTGAGTCCCGTGACCTCGGCAGGCTTTGGCCCTCTAAAGGGGGACCCCGTCATTATGCTGACACTCTTTTTTTTGGTACCTTATTAGCTTCCCCTTTCTCCTTCAATTTAGTTACTTACCTAAATCTTTGAAATATTTAATATTTTCATAGATTTATGTATATTGTATTTGTATGTTGTATGTCCACTATTAAGTTTCATTCAAAACGCCGCTTTGGCTCACAGTTTTATAAACCTTACCCTCCAAAACACGTTTCCACAATTCAGAGAGAAAATACTCCATTCTTTGCCCAATTTTCTGGGAAAAGAATGGCGCAATCTGGGCAAAAACCACAAACTTCTTGTGGTAAGAACGGCATTCGCAGCGGATGGGTTATCAACTTGTCAGTGTTCGGGTACAGTTGTGATCTTTTAACCCTTCACGTCGTCGACACGTGATTGGCTTAAAGGTGCCTGTGTAGTCTAGTTTGTAATGTTGATGTTTTTTGGGTCATTGTCTTGCAAATATTCTTGAGGTAATGATTGATGTTATTTTACAATTGTCAAAAAGCTGTCAGTATTTTACTTAAAAAATATCATCCTCATCTGCTTTTCCATATGTTTTTTATCTGATAAAATCAAAATATGTGTCCTGCCACCCTCTAAATAAATAAACCTTTACATTGTATACAACTTTAATCATCAAAACAAAACAAGTGTGGAAATACATCACTCTTCACCGGCGCGTCGTCTTGATTTATTAATTAGTTAAATCATTATTTAATTACGTACGCAACACTAATTACTCACGAGACGAATGAGCTAATTAGCTGTGTTATTTAAGCAGAATGTTCACAAACGGGACATTTTGTTTGTATTTATTTAACGATACTTTAATACATTTGTACAAAAACGGACTTTGGTCCGATAACGGTGAAACTGGAAGAAGAGCTATGATTTCGACCGGTTTGTAATGTATTTTCATCTGTTCCATCACAACTTCTGAACTACTGATCATAATTTGACAAATAAGGTATCGTTGGAACCGTCTTCACCGTCCACTTTTATTCGCTGGTTATGAGGCAATGTGACGTCACAATAAACTGAATGACGCACTAAAACGGTGAACTAAAAAAAAAAAATCCACTGCTGTTAGAAATCCCAGAATACGAATGTTCAACAAACAAATCAATTATTAAAAGGGAACTCAATAATACATCTAAGTACAAAATCAAACAAAAGAATCAACCCTAAAATGCGGACCCATACTAAAAAGCACCCATAATAATTCTGTTCAATTCGGTTGCATAAATGGTAAAGAAAAATTACACGCCAACCCTCCCCGACCCCGCGCCCCGCGCCTACTTTCCACCGACCTTGCAGGGTTCGAGACAAATCCGCTTCCTTGCTACTGCATGCCCACATCTCCTAGCAGGGTTGCCAACAATGCCCAGCAATGTCGGATTTTAAATACAAAGCTATTGTAAATTCCAAAAGCAGTTTTTTTTTATTGTTTTTTGGTTTGAAAAACGCTGCAAATATCAATTTGTTAAATTTGTCCTTCATCAATTATCTTCTCAATTCATTGAGCAATAGAATAGAATATTCGATGTTTTTTATTTTGTGTACATTTTATTGAGAATTTAAGCAACATTGATATGATGGCAAAGCTGCCGAAGAGGCCATTTTAGATTCCCAGATTGTTATGTCAAAACACTTTGAAGTCTCTTTTGAAGAATAGAATTTGATAGCTGTTTTAAATTACTATGTTTGAGAAAAGTAGGATTTAATAAAACAAGTGAAAAGGCTAACGTGTTGGTTCATCATCATCATCATCATCTCAGCCATAGGACGTCCACTGCTGAACATAGGCCTCCCCTTTAGATTAGACGTGTTGGTTAGTTGTTCATAACTCAATGAATGTAAGACGTATCTAACTATATCTAACTTCGTATAATTTTGAAATGGATTACATACTTAACAGAAGTTATATTGGTCTTCTTGTCAATTAAGTTTCTTTAAGACACCAGTTAACTTCAGTTTTACCCACAGTTTAACCTATTATCTGAGGAAATAGAAAGTTGATCTTTTGCCGAAGTATATTTCTTGTTTTGACAAAAAGTACCACATCGCTTTTAGTTACAAAAACATTGTTTTAAAAACCTACATGACTAACTGCTGGGTCATTCATACCATCAAAAGTAACCCTTTTTTGCTCTCGTGTGAAAAAAAAAGGTAATATTTCACGTTATGATTAGCTACCAACCCTACGTCTGAGGTTAACGAACAGACAGACTAGGGGAGGCTTGGCGCATGCGCTCTCACTGTTTTGGATGGCCCAACTCTCCTCTATCAGCAGTTTTCATATATAAATACACAACTACTGTTTTCGTGACGTAATTTTGGATACGTTTAGATATTTTCGGGCAAATTGACACGAAGGTCTAAAGGACAAAATGGTCTTTGGGTTAGGTTACGGAGGTGTTATGTAACGCATGTATTGGGACAAAGTTAAGGGTTATCTTTGATTTCTATAGGAAGCCTTGTTAGGTATTCTTGTAGAGTACAATTTGTGAAAATTATGGTATTAATTATAATTATATGTGGGGATTATAGTCTAAATTGTAGATTATAGAATAAAATTATTCATCACTTTTTTTTTTTTTTAATATAATAAATATAAATATTCCACAACGCCATCTAGTCCCAAGCTAAGCAGAGCTTGTGTTATGGGTACTAGACAACTGATAAACATACTTATATATTTCTAAATACATACATATTATAGATAAATTACACCCAGACACAGAACAAATGATCGTGCTCATCACACAAACCTTTGTCCTGGGTGGGAATCGAACCCACGACCTCCGGCATAGCAGTCAGGGTCACTAACCACTAGACCAACAGGCCTGTCTTACGAATTCCACAGCATAACATATTATGATTTTACTAAAGTGGCGTTTAGGAACCCCAAGAAACTTCTTAGAACACTCACGCGTAACGATTAAAACATTCAGAAATTCTTTTTTGACAGTGTTAAAAATCTTTGTTGCTGCAATTCAATACAGAGTGATTAAATCACAACGCCACCAACTGTTGTACCTATAAAATAAATTAGCTACAGTACATATTCTCATTCCGTCCTTTACCTGCTAGGTACACAAACTTATTATTATACCTACCTAATTTCTGCATGATAAAATAATAAAAAAGGGTAAAACCTAAACCAAGCTTTTTCTACGAAGCAGAGAAGAAAAAATGGGTATTTCCAAAATCCACTAATTCTGGTTAGCGCTCCGTAATCATACGGTGTTTGACCGTCCACGACCGATGCGTGGCGTGGCAGGCGTGGTCCGGCGTGGCGAATTAAACCATTATCCTCCTATTAACCAGGAGTAAACGAGGGTTATGTTGTAAAAAAATTAAAAAGATTAACTACAATTTATTATGGGGTTTGCCAACCAAAATTTTTAATGAGGAAAATAAGCCATACCTTGGACAATGCAATTAAGAATTTTTAAAGGGATTTGCTTTTATCAGAAATTAATTGAGTATCAGTTACCCAAATTAATGAGGTTACTTAAGATAACTACTATCAAAACAATGTAATTTTTTTATTTTATTTTTTTAAAACGGTGCCCCACACTAGGATTTTCTCCTGTGTCGTGGGTGCGTTTACAAACATATAAACTCACATACACAAACGCCCAGACCCGGGACAACTACTTGTAGATCATACAAATGTTTGCTCCGTGCGGGAATCGAACCCGCGACACGCAGCGCAGCGGTCCAATCTCTCAGCCACTGCGCTAACCGTGCCGTCAAATTCAAAAATTCAAAAATTCCTAGAATTTTACATTGTTTTATTTTTTATAGGTGGTAAAGGACATGGAAATATTTTTACCGACTTCTAAAAATGAGGAGGGTCTTAATTCGACTATGTTTTTTGGTTACGTCATAACTTACGACATGGTGAATCGATTTTGATGATACTTTTTTGTTCGATATAGTATATCTGTCATTTGGCCCCGTAATTTTTTTTTTCAGTTTGCTTCATTTGATTTTATTTAATGAGCATTGCTTATAGTGTACTTGGACGGTTTTATTATCGGTACCACGGATAACGTACATGACAAGAATTTAAATTTGATATTTGAATTTTTTATTATTAATCATACAAAACTTCTGCCCAACTGCAGGACAGTTTGTCACCAGTGTTCTCGTTGGGGGTGCTAAGACAGGAAACCTCCACGTGCGCCCGTGGACTGGAGTTCCCCTTCGGATACGTCCGGGGGGAAGACCAGTTTTTCGGGCCGGTGCACCCTGGGATGCGGGCAAAAACTCTTTTAGGCACTGTGTGCCTAAGGGGTCTCTTTGCCCGTATGCGAATAGCCTGTCGGGTGGATGCTCCAACGCGTGTCCCTCTGAACAGCAGAGGGCACAGCGGCGGAGCGGGCTTGCGGACGGTGAGTAATGGGTAAGCTCGCCGTCCGACCAAGGACCAAGCCCGGGTCGGTGGCGCGTCGTGTTTCACGCGTCACCGACGGGGCCCCTTACGGGGCCAAATGCCTGCTGGGGTCGCGGCTTTTTTCTTAATCCAGGATACCGCGGCCCCGGAACGTAAAGGGCATCCGAAGAAACACGGGTGGATTTTAGTCAGTAAGAGTCTGACAGTCCCTTCCGCCCCGCCCAGGGCGGGAGGACTCATTTGATGATTTTGCCACCCTAAAAAAAAAAAAAAAAAAAGTGTTCTCGTTGAAAAATGTTTAAAAAATCTATAAATTTGCTTTTTTTATCCTGGTAAAATCATCAAATGAGTCCTCCCACCCAGGGGAGAGCGGGACTGTCAGACTCGTACTGACTAAAATCCACGGTGTCCTTCAATAACCCTTTACGTTCCGGGTTCACGGTAATTCGTACAGTCCCGCGACCCTATAAATTAGCTAGTATATTTTTAAGTTTAATCCATCATATAACATCAAAATCCTATTATAAAAACAACAAAAAACAGAGAATCACAGCCACGTCAAAATGAAAAGTTCCCCTCGTACCCTAAAAAGTAAAAATAGGGCGTCGACACACCGCACCGCCTTATGATTACCCAGCGGCATTTTAGAACTCCTTCTTTTCTTTGAAATATTGTGAAAAAATCTCATTATAGAACCATTATGGGACTGTTATTCGCCTCTGGGAGAATATTCATGTTTATAGAAATGAAGGGAATTGATTTTTTATTGTTTCTTTAAAGCTCTAGAGTTGGTCGCGGGACCCACGAATTACCATGACCCCGGAACGTATAGGGCTATTGAAGGACATTGGATTTTAGTCAGTACGAGCCTGACAGTCCCCCCGCTCTGCCCTGGGTGGGAGGACTCATTTGATGATTTTACCACGTTAAAACAAAAAGGTCTAGAGTAGATTTTTGGGTGTAGATCAGATTTAAAAATAGAAGCATGTATTATGCTTATTCAGATATTCGTATACCTAGTTTTATAATTGAATTAAAATTAATGAAGTTTTAATAAATGAAGACATAATTATTGTAGTAAATTCAACTACTATTACAAATACGAAGATGTGTGAGAATGTATGGATGAATGCTTGTAACTCCCTCACACAAAACTACTGAGCAGATTTGGATGGGTGAACAGATAGTTTTTACTCGTCATATGGATACTTTTTATTCTGGTAGACCGATCCCGTGGTGTACAGATAGTTTTTACTCGTAATATGGATACTTTTTATTCTGGTAGACCGATCCCGTGGGAAAATTACTAAAATTTAGGAGGCGAAGTCGCTGGAAAGGGCTTGTGATATTATACATAATAGGGGCATGTGCCAGGTCCGATATTTAGTGTTTCGGTGTTTTTATGTTTCACTAGCGACCGGCCCCGGCTTCGCACGGGTGGACATTTATTTTTTAAGCTCTCTGAAAAAAAAATTTTCCGGGATAAAATATAGCCTATACGGATTCGGAAGAATCCCTCTAAGTAATGGTAAAAGAAATTTTGAAATCGGTCCAGTAGTTTTTGAGCCTATTCAATACAAACATACAAAAATACAAAGGTTTCCTCTTTATAATATTAGTATAGAAGTATAGATAAGTTATCCACACTTCCAGAGACATATGTATATTTAGATACTTTGTTGTATTCTATTTTATTTTATTGTTTTAAAACTCTGTTGTCATCTTTAAAAATAAAGTTCTGGCAGCGTGTTATTTAATGAGCGTACTCAATTTCTTACCTTGTCTGCTTCGTTGATGGACCGAATTATGACTAGTAATTGAAACTTAGAAGACGTTTTATAAATTTATTTTTAAATGCTATATTTATCGTGCTTCTTTTAACTTTTTTATTTGAGTAAGTAAGTTAACTCAAACTAAAAGCATTTATTTTAATTTGGCCAGTAGAGACGGTATTCAATAAAAAAAAAAACGACGGGTTTCACTCTGGGAGAGCCGGCAGAAGTGAAAACTTGAATAATAAACACACACGAACATTCGCGCAAGCGCTCTGCGCCGTCTTACGAATTTTCGATCAGGTCACGTGTCCTGACGCGAGTTTAACAATTTTTACCCATTCCAAAAAAAGTGTACCACGCCGCTAAAGAAGTTTTCACTTCAAAAAAAAAGTCCCAGTCAGTCACAAGGTTAACTTGTAAAAGAGGCCTCATCACAAGATTTCGGTAATTAATTTACAGCGTGATACTAATTACTACAAGTTTAGTGAGTTTATACGTTTGTAAACACCACCGACCCAGGAGAAATTACTAGTGTTCTTTAAAAAAAAAAACTTTAATTTAGTCGATCGCCCAGCCACTGCGCCAATAGTGTCGTCAAAATAATAATACGCGACTCCATCCGCACGGATGTCGGTCTTCGCGTGGATGGTTTATTTCTCCATTTTGAGTAACTCTGACAATTACATCTTATATATATCTATTGGACCCTACTACGGCTAAGCCTATAATAATTAAGGAGATTCGGGGTTCTACAGAACAACGTCTATGAATAAAAATGAAAATTAAGTATTTTTTTTCTACGTATTTTTCCAGGATAAAAAGTATCCCATTTTATGCCCAGGATAAGAAGGTATAATTATAACAAGTTTCATCGAAATCGAACCGTTAGTTTTCACGTATTGCCTGCATATACAGACAGACAGACATTTTTTTAATCACATATTTGGGTTTAGTATCGATCCAGCAACACCCCCCGCTATTTATTTTTTCAATATTTTCAATGTACAGAATTGACCCTT
The DNA here is from genome assembly GCA_943136025.2 of Agrotis puta. Classification (NCBI taxonomy): domain Eukaryota; kingdom Metazoa; phylum Arthropoda; class Insecta; order Lepidoptera; family Noctuidae; genus Agrotis; species Agrotis puta. The sequence goes on along the minus strand of OW964176.2, from coordinate 15,788,264 downwards.
CTACAGATTTATTATATGTATAGATTGGTAGGTTAAATTCGCATTCTCTACATCAGTCTCTTGCTCGCTTCGCTTGACGTAAGACAACGTCGTCGTGACTAGCAAGTGTAGACGTAAATATGCGGCGCCTAGTCGCGGTGTCGCGTACGACACGACGACATTTGTATACTTGTCGCACGACAAGAACGCGACATATTGCTAGACATTTGTCGCTTCGTGAGTGAGACTCGCGTGGTACTGGTATTGCCGCCAAGTTGACGATATTTATTTGTGTGTTCATATCATCATTCTCAAACTAGCTAGCTTCTAGCGTGAAATTGGTTAAAATAGCAGTTAAAAAAAAAAACATTTTCATTAAAAGAAGGCTTGATATACAGTGATAAAGTTGAAAGATTGTTCTTCGAAGAGAGTACCCAAGAACTCCACGACCTCATCCCACCAGCCCCTTTCTATCATCGCACATCTAGACGCACGGCAAATTACCATCCTTACCTTATTGCTATTCCACCAATTCGCACTAAGCGTTTCCAAACGTCTTTTATAATGCGGACAGCGAAGGAGTCGAACTCTCTGCCTGCGACTGTGTTTCCGAACGCATACAAGCCTAATCTCTTCAAAGTTAGAGTGAACAGGCTTCTTCTGGGTAAGCTCGCTCCATCGTCGACCTTGTCTTAGTCACTCCTGACCTAGACTAAGGTCAAGAGCAAACCCATTGAACATAAAAAAAAATCAAACTCAAATCATGTATTTCAATTAAGCCGCCAAAAGGCACTTTTGAACGTAGAATATTAAAATTAAGGGAATGGGATTGATAAATCTGAGAGGAAGTTCCCATAATGTAAATAATGTGAAGCTTTCGTGAAATCAAATATCCCAAACTTTAAAATTTTCCCGACCAAACTTGAACGTTCTACTTTTGTGTTAAAGTTGAAAATCTATTCGAGAAATTTTACAGATTGGTAGATGTTCTGGAATCAGTACATGAATATTTTTGGATTTTCTTTGAAATTATGTTTTGGTCAGTTTTTTTTTTCGAAAATAGGAATCGTCCATCTTCTGTGTTTTCGCATTTAGACGTTTTGATTTTTATAATAAAATCGACAAATCAAAGGCCAAGTAATAAGTCACACACCAAATTCACCTGTTGTTTCCTGAAAAGCAAACAATTACTCCACTATTTAATTAGTCTAATGAAAGAAACATCAACTCAAACTGACCGACTAAACTTCTAACCACAACAAACACAATTATGTTCAAAGTTCAATCGTTCATACGTTCGATCATTCATTCGTTCATGTATTCACTGATGCAGGAGCATATTAGCCGAATGTCGGTCAAAATGTCGAACGAATTTCGAAATGTCGATTGAAATTAGAAACGCGCGCTAATCTCGACCCGTATGTTAGTATAGGGTTCGTTTCCACCAGAGCAGTGCGAGTGAGATATGCGGTGAGTGAGAAAAATAATCCACAATCAGATTTATTTTGCTTTTTGCCAAGCCTGACTTAACGCAGCTCTAGTGGAACAGATTAACCTTTTTCTTGGCTCCGGAACGTAAAGGGCTATTGAAAGACACCGTGGCTTTTATCCAGTACAAGTCTGACTGTCTCTCCCGTCCTGCGCTGGGCGGGAGGACTCATTCGATGATTTTATCACGTCAAAAAAGAAAAGAAAAAGCAGATAGAATGTAGGTAGCTTCTAAGCATCTCCTGTCCCTAAAACCATTTCCCACAATCATTTTCACACGTCTCTGGTGTGGTGGAGTATAAACCTTACCTGTGTTAATTCGTCCTCGTGCCATGGCGTCAATCACAGGGTGATGTCGACCGGCAACTGTTTACTACTGCACGCCTCCCGATTACATACTCGAGTAATCAGTTAGTAGCAATTGATGGTAACTGGAGGCCGTTAGATATCGGATAGGTGTGCGCTAGAACTTAGCGATGCTGGTCGAAAAAAGTTTTGTGTTAGGCATAAGGTTGATTTTGGTTTAGCAAAGTTACTCTATGTATTTTTGGGAGGTATTCCCGTTTGAGCAACTTTTTTTAGAGCATCTGTTTTGGGATATTATAAATTGCATATCAAATAAATAATCGCCTATCAATACATACTCATCATTTATATTCTTTTTTACATCAAATAACTTACTTCACCACAAATAAACTAAATGTTTTACAAAACTCAAACTGCAGATAATTCGAAATTATACATCAATATGACATTACTTTTTTTCTCATAATGCAATACAGTTAATTTTATTTTTGTACAAAAATACTACATACATAGCATAAATACTGACTGCACAGCAAATTTTCCATATTTCATAGCAAAATAACTATCCCAGTCGCATATTAACCAGTAAGTACACGCTGGCACCCCGACTCGGACAATTTAGGTTAGAAGAGGATGGCGGGGTCTGAATGAAAGACCCCGCCATCCTCTTCGTGGTTATTTTTTTTTTAAATCACCCAGAAGTAGGAGTCCCGCGAAGCGGGGCTCCGTCGACATGCTGGGAAGCGTGGACGCCCCGCGAAAGCAAGACCCGCTTTAATAGTTCAATAAATTACAATATTGTATCTAATTTTTTTTTTTTGCTGATCTCATTATGTGGTAATTAATAAATAATAAGACGACTGTGACTAATAAAATGCTGTTTTATTTAGAAAAACTGCTGTAAATAATATAAAAATAGAAGCTATATTTAAAAGAAAAAGAGTTAACATGTATAATGTGCATTAAGATTATTAGCTGTGCATTGATGAAAAAGCTTTTGCTTTAGGAAAAATCGCTGTACGCTGCAAAAATAAATTGTAGTGTGTTTAGTGATATTTTGAGTTGAATATTTTGCTGTGCAATCAGTAATTTTGATGGGAATTCGGAATCTTATTGCATAGAAAAAGGATATTTTTTGATTTGCGTTTAAATACTACCCATCTGTTTTTAGGGTAAGTATAGGGTAGTTTACTGCATAAATATATTGAAAATCTGTTTAGTCCGTTAGAATATTGAAAAATAATGAACACGTATTTTTTTTTTAAATCAATGTAGGTATATTTACAATGTTATATACGCTGCGCAATTCGAGAGTAGGGGCTTGTGACGTCATAACGCTTGTGAAATTATACCGAGCGAGTGACTTTGTGAGTTTGAAGCGTTGTTTCTTCATCAATTATAGTGTACGTAACAAAAGAAAAAGTAAAGGACAAATACTTTTTGAAAACCTAAATTTCGGACATTTTTTTTTGAGTAAAATACTCTATTGTATTTCCGTCTGTGCACCTGTCAATATTTTGACGAACTGCTCATCAGGACCGAAAATGGCGCAATTTTTGTTCCTGATTGAGCAACTCGTTAAAGTCGGTAGCTTCCAGTTATGGGGTGTATACAATAATAGTTATAGGTTCAAGGTGGTAGGGGAATAGTGTATAAGACGGGGATGCGGGGTATAATGAGGACATACACTCTTTAGGCATACTAAAGACAACACTAACGTAGCGCAAGCGCCAGCATGTCGTTATTTGCAAGCGGCCAATGATAAATGGCGTCTGTTGGCGCTTGCGCTACGTTAGTATTGTGTTAAATTTGCCTTAAGTGTGTGATTTCCCATCATACCTCGCGAGCCCGTCTATACACTACTGCGTTGGCGTTGTTCCCCTATATGTTTCATATCCTTCTGTGAAGGATAACTGCATTCTTTTAGATTCATGCATGTCTGTAAATTATGCCTAGATATTAATAATCATAGAGTATCTACGAGATCTCGTGTGTCCCAATTATTTTCCAATCTTCTTGGTATCGTGAGACGTCAAAATATAATATTGTTGGAATTCGCCTAATTTAAGGCCTATTTTTTATAATAGGATCGTGAGATGAGAAGCAGTTTGGACACACAATAGATTAGCTGTTTAGTGTCAATTTTTTTTTAGCGTTGTAAATTAACGACGCCGGTACACCAGGTTCCGCAGGCGCCGCACCCGACTTCCGGATGCGGTGGCTGTAGAGACGGAGCTGCAGGATGGCTACAGGGCAGCGAAGACCGCCCTCCGCGACGAGATCTGGCGGGCCAAGGAATTGGCCCGCAAGGAGATGCTGGAGGCTCTGGACGGGGACCCATGGGGCCGGCCCTATAAGTGGGTGAGGGAGAAGCTCCGCCCCTGGGCTCCCCCGTTGACGCAGAGTCTCCAGCCTCAGTTCGTGGAGGATGTGGTGAGCGCCCTGTTCCCCTCGCGGGAGGAGCACACTCCCCCGCCCATGGCTCCGTCTCCGGCGGTGCCTGAAGCTGACGCAAACGCGGACCACGGCGACGACGACGTCTACGACGCTCCGGAGGTGACCGAGGTAGACCTGAGAGTGGCGGTACAACGGCTCAAAGCCAAAAATACCGCCCCAGGACCCGACGGCTTGCCAGGAAAAGCCTGGGTCCTGGCCTCGGGGACTCTCGGGCCTCGACTGGGGGGGCTCTTTAGCGCGTGCCTGGAGAGGGGCCAGTTCCCGCTTCGTTGGAAGACGGGGAAGCTGGTCCTGATCCAGAAGCCCGGGCGCCCTGCGGACTCTCCGTCCGCATTCCGGCCCATCGTGCTGCTCGACGAGGTGGGCAAGCTCTTTGAAAGAGTAATTGCAGACCGCCTCGTCGGGCACCTGAATCGGGTGGGCCCGGACCTTGCGGAGAGCCAGTTTGGCTTCCGCAGGGGGCGCTCGACGGTGGATGCGATCACGCGCGTGAGAGCCCTCACGACGGGGGATGCGGTTTCCCGGGGCAGGGTCGTCTTGGGGGTGTCTTTAGACATCTCCAATGCCTTCAACACCCTGCCCTGGAGTTGCATCAGGGAGGCACTCCGGTATCACCGGGTGCCGACCTACCTCCGTCGTATAGTCGAGGACTACCTGACGGACAGAGCCGTCATCTACCCCGGTCACCGGGGAGAGTGGAACCGGCGAGAGATGTCGTGCGGTGTTCCACAGGGATCGGTCCTGGGGCCGCTCCTGTGGAACATCGGTTACGACTGGGTGCTGCGCGGCGACCTCCCTGACGGCGTCGGCGTAATTTGTTACGCCGACGACACGCTCGTTCTGGCGGAGGGAGAGTCGCACCAGGCGGCGGCCGACGTAGCGACGCAGGCGGTAGCGACAGTCGCTGATAGGATCCGGCAGTTGGGACTCGACGTGGCGCTGCACAAAACAGAGGCCATGTGTTTTCATGGCCGTCTGAACGCGCCACGTTCAGAGTCCCACATTACGGTGGAGGGGGTTCGCATCGGCGTCGGGAGGACGATGAAGTACCTGGGACTCGTCCTCGACAGCCGGTGGAACTTCAGGGAGCATTTCCTGCATTTGGCCCCAAGGCTGAACCGGGCAGCAGCCGCTCTCAAGCGGCTCCTGCCCAATCTCGGCGGGCCAAATGCCTCCTGCCGGAGGCTGTACGCCGGTGTCGTGCGGTCCATGGCCCTCTACGGGGCCCCTGTGTGGGCCCTAAGCATCCGGACGCGACCACTCAAGCTGGTCGCATGCCAGAGGGTCATGGCTATCCGGATGATCCGGGGATACCGCACGATCGCCGGCGAATCAGCCAACCTCCTAGCGGGATTGCTGCCCTGGGATCTGGAGGCGACTGCCCTCCAGCGCGTCTATGAATGGCGCGTGGAGGCGCAGCGTCGGGGCGAATCCCCGCTGCCTCGACAAGTCGAGGCGCGGCGGGAAGAGCTCCGGCGCGATCTCAGGGCAGTATGGAGGGAGCGACTGTCGCAACCGAGGTCCGGACACGCCGCAATCGCGGCGGTAAGACCCCTCTTTGAGGAGTGGCTGGATAGGCGTCACGGCGTCCTGACCTACCGCATGACGCAGGTCCTCACCGGACACGGAAGTTTCGGGAGGTTCCTGTGTCTGATAGGGAGGGAAGAAACGCCTGGGTGTCACCACTGCGAGGATCGTCCGGAGGACACGGTGGAGCATACGGTGCAGGACTGCCCCGCTTGGGCAGAGACGATCTCCGGCCACCGTAGGCGCGGGCATGCGGGCGGCGAGTAATGGGCGACTCGCTGTCCGACCATGGACCATGCCCGGGTCGACGGCGCGTTGTGTTCCACGCGCGCCTCAAAGAGTGTCAGCATAGTGACGGGGCCTGTAGAGGGCCAAAGCCTGCCGGGGTCGCGGGACCAAGGGATTACCGTGACCCCGGTACGTAAAGGGCTAGTGAAGGACACCGTGGAATTTAGTCTGTACAAGTCTGACAGTCCCTCCCGCCCTGCCCTGGGTGGGAGGACTCATTTGATGATTTTACCACGATAAAAAAAAAAAAAAAGCGTTGTAAATTCATTAAATGAGTCCTCCCACTCAGGGCAGAGCGGGAGAGACTGTCAGTCTCGTACTGACTAAAATCCACGGTGATCCTTCATTAGCCCTTTACGTTCCGGGGTTACGGTAATTCGTGAGTCCCGCGACCATCTTGGTCTCAACTTGGCTCAGATATTTGAAAATTCTTCTTCTTCTTATCGTGTGGTTGATGAACAACCTGGTGTCAGAGTTTAAACCGCCCGTAGGCCTCTGACATGGCTTCACACACCGTTGAAAAATCTCTCAGGTGTGCTGGTTTCCTCACGATGTTTTCCTTCACCGTTTTTAGCAAGTGATAATTAATTTATAATACGCACATGAATTCTAAAAGACATTGGTGCGTGGCCGGGGTTCGAACCTGCAACCTTTGACTTGGCAGTCCAACGGTCGTACCACTCGGCTATCACTGCTTTTAAATGAATTTGAAAATGAGTTTCTACGTTAAATACTTCAAGAATTCCCAAACGCCTTGTAAAGAAACACATTAGTAGAATGGCTATCTCGCAGAATTATTCAAGAGGGACCAATTTGAGAGAAAAATAGCTATAATTTGCAAATCATCCGAATGTGTCGTTCTGTAATATCTTAAAACTAGGAACGCTTTCGGTGAAGTCTAGACTCATATTTTAAAAATACCTTTGTCTATCTTTATGCACTGAAGCTGGGCTGGGACCTAGAGCCCTCAAATAATGGCAATTTTTCATCGTAATCTTTAGAAATACTTGGTGTTAAATTAACGGATCAATATAGTTGACTTACTTTATAGACTGCCCAACTAAAATGTGACTGGGCAGGACATGTCTGTCGCATGCCGGGACAAACTGTGGGCCAAAATAGCTCTAAACTGGAGCCCTGAGGCCCTAGTGGCAAGCAGATGGCGGGACAAATTCGATAGATTCTGTCCGAACTGGAAGGAGGACGCACGAAGGCCTTTGCCCAGGAGTGGGACAGAACAGGCTATTAAAAAAAAAAACTTTTACTAATATTTTAAATGCGAAAGTTTAGAATATGTATGCATTTATGTGTGATTTTGTTACTCTTCCTCTTAAAAACTATTGAATGGATAGTGTTTATCTCTTTTGTTATGTTCCCATGGGATAATTTTGAAGTTGTAGCGGGCGGAGCCTCTGGCAACAGGTTTTTTTTACGTGGTAAAATCATCAAATGAGTCCTCCCACCCAGAGCAGTGCGGGAGGGACTGACAGGCTCGTACTAACTAAAATCCACGGTGTCCTTCAATAGCCCTTTACGTTTCGGGGTCACTGTAATTTGTACCCACGACCGCTGGCAACAGCTAGAACAAAAATACGCGGACTAGTTTGCAGGCAATATGAATTTCTCTCGAAAGTAGTATATTTAACCTCCAATTTCCTTTAGTAACTTACTGGAATAATAACATCGTTCAGAAATTCAAATATTCATAAACCTATACTCATAGTACTGTAGAACCTACATGATACATGAGATGTAACAGATAACAGAGGCCTTATCACGAGTTTTCACGTCTTTGTGACTTAAAGTAAACAGGGACTTTGACGTTAATTTGATAGGATAGATTGGTTCCTCGTACGGACGAGGAACCAAAAAAAAGGCTAAATTGCAGGCGTGGCGAATATGAAGCGAGGCGTGTTTATTTGTAACGTATGGAATTGTTTGAATCCAGTCACATAGAAAAGCGAAAGCGATCAGATAGCGTGACCGAACCCATGCGAAGACGTGGCGAAGGCGTATTTGCTTTGTTTGACGTCGTTCATAAAAAGCCAGCTAATACAACTGCCACACCTCGGGTCGCTGCACCCAGTTTGACGTGACGTATCGGTTCGTTATCGCTTCGGGTCCGGTTCGCTATCACCTGTCTGTTTGACAGAGGCTTTAACGTCATACTTCAAGTACGCTGTACGACGAAACGAAATTTTGTGGTAAGGCGTTACATTATATGTTTCCTCTACACGAAATCGGGATAAGAATCAATAACCAGCTCTTTAAATATGCACATACTTGTCTCATGAATATGAATTAGGCGATTCCAACTCTGTATGTTCCAGGGTTTGATGTAACTTCCTAAATGTTATGGATAGTTTGCAAAGTTAGAAATCAAACGAGCTCGTGGCTAAATAACTTCATCCGCACAGGCTGATCTTCCAGGTTAAGCCGCGCTTGCCGAGGTTGGTCTGTGGATGGGTGACCATCTGTCATAGCGAGTTTCTTCCGTGCCTCGTAAAGCACGTAAAGCCGTTGATCCACTGTCATTTGTAAATCTTTGACAGTCGTTACTGTTAGTCAGAAGGTAATAAGTCTTAGACAACAGTCAACAAGACAACCAGTCTTACCATGGAGTATCATATTGGCCAGTTACTTGGTTGTGGAGGTCCGATAGGCAGTCGCTCCATGTAAAATACTGATATTCAGCTGCATCTGGTTCGACTAGAGCCCGACCCCAATATAGTTAGGAAAAGGCTAGGCAGATGATGTACTATGTAGTGTACAGTGTACATAATAATGAATATTCTATCTATGTAACTATCTTAATATTATACGGTAAATATGTACTACATAACAGGGCATAAGTGGAGTATACAATACACCTTTGATCCTTCGAAAGGATACAAGCCGAACAGGGTTAGGTTTAAGGGTTTCTTTATATTTACATATAATCTTAAAAGCGGATATCCCCACACAATCTATGTAGGTACCTAATTACTCCACCCTTTGTCCCACTAAAATTAATTTAACCCTATACATAAAATCATATAATATGTGTCGGCTTAAGCTTATAACCGTGTAACATAAAACTCGCTATAACGGGCTCAGCGTTTCCATGTTAAAAGTGCCCCAGAGACGGCGAAAGGGTTAATCGGTACCTTTTGTTATTTTTGCATGCTAATGGACTTTTCTGATCAGGACGTTTGGGGGGTTATGTATGTATATGACGGATGGCTGTGGATTATTTTTGGTTACGAGATAGGCATCGTTATGCATCATTTGCTATCTCGCTTCCTCCATAGCTTTTAACCTGTCTATGGATGGGTGAAGATTGATCGTGTGGTCATTAGGGATGGGTCATTTCGTTTCATATGAGTTACGGTTTGAGCTTTGAGGTGATATTATTGACTTTCGTTTTATTCTGGATTTGAATAAAAAATTGATTAATTGAAACGTGGCAATATAAAGGCCGATCGATTCTAACCCTCGGGAATCGATCTTGAAGGGTAAGCGGTTAACAAAGTCGGATTGGGGATGGGTGACCACTACCATTCATACAGCTCAGCACTGCGTGCCGTGGGTTCGATTCCCGCACGGAGCAAATATTTGTATGATCTACGAGTAGTAGTTTATGTTTGTAAACATATTCGCGATACAGTAGAATATCCTAGTGTTAAAAATATATAGTTATGTTGTTGAAAAACCCATCAAAACTCGGGAAGGATCTCGTGACGACAGAACTAAATAGGGGAACGTGAGATATAACGGGGACATACACTCTTTAGGCTTACTTAACACAATACTAACGTATCGCAAGCGCCATCAAGACCGGGCACGCCGCAATCGCGGCGGTAAGACCCCTCTTTGAGGAGTGGTTGGATAGGCGTCACGGCGTCCTTACCTTCCGCATGACGCAGGTCCTCACCGGACACGGAAGTTTCGGGAGGTTCCTGAGTCTGATAGGGAGGGAAGAAACGCCTGGGTGTCACCACTGCGAGGATCGTCCGGAGGACACGGTGGAGCATACGGTGCAGGACTGCCCCGCTTGGGCAGAGCACCGCCGTGTCCTCACGACGGCGATAGGCGGAGACCTCTCGCGCTCGGCATTGGTCGAGGCCATGCTGCGGGGCGAGACGTAGTGGGAAGCGGTCGCCTCCTTCTGCGAAGCAGTCATGCTCGTGAAGGAGGAGGCGGGCCGCCTGAGGGAGAGGACAGCGTCCTCCCTCCATCCCAGCCGCAGTGGTAGACGCCCACGGCGTCGGACGTCACAGGACGATCTCCGGCCACCGTAGGCGCGGGCATGCGGGCAGCGAGTAATGGGCGACTTGCTGTCCGACCATGGACCATGCCCGGGTCGACGGCGCGTTGTGTTCCACGCGCGCCTCAAAGAGTGTCAGCATATTGACGGGGCCTGTAGAGGGCCAAAGCCTGCCGGGGTCGCAGGACTTACCCATTACCGTGACCCCGGTACGTAAAGGGCTTGTGAAGGACACCGTGGATTTTAGTCAGTACAAGTCTGACAGTCCCTCCCGCCCTGCCCTGGGTGGGAGGACTCATTTGATGATTTTACCACGCAAAAAAAAAAAGCGCCATCAAGACGTCATTTGCAAGCGGTCATTAACAAATGGCGTCCTGTTGGCGCTTGCGCTACGTTAGTATTGTGTTAAGTTTGCCTTAAGTGTGTAATTTCCCATCATACTCGTGTCCCCGTCGTATACACAGTTCCCCTATAAATGACGTAGAAGTTACATATTGTAAATAATAAAAGCGTCCTAACTTCGTCAATTTTGGCTAACGTGATAAAAAAAAATACGGTTGAAATATTTTTTAATTATCAATCTGACGTCAATCTACTAATTCGATTTTTTCAGCCATCTTGCTAATTTCAAAAGGTAACATTTCCAATTACCTACTATAAAGGTCGGTCTTCATATTAAATATTAAGCTAGAACTATTTTTAGCTTCACAATCAATACCTAGACTGAATTAAGATTCTATAAGCATACTTCGTTAGAACTAGGATCACTTTTGTACTATCTTCTCAAAGTCGAGAGTAGATATATAATATAAAAAGCTAGTTATATCTGTCTGTCTATTGAAAGAGTAAGACGATCAGAGTTTTAATTAAATATCGGGCTCATTGTGATTATGTAACAGATATTTTTAGCATTCGAGTTCAATAAAAGACAAAAGAAAATATAAAAGCGATGAAACCTTTTACCTTTTGTTAGATATTTTGCGTGGAAAGCAGCTTTTTCTTAGAACATTAACCAGTTTTGTGATTTAACTCCTTTAAGCCTTTGTCAAACAGACAGGCGTCGCGAATGCGAAGCGTGACGTTTTTATTTGTAACTAGCTTCCGCCCGCGACTCCGCCCGCGCGTAGATGGTTTATTTCCCCATTTTGAGTAACTCTGACAATGACATCTTATAAATATTACGGCGCTGAATCCACTGCGGGTAATGCAACGTGTGTTCGCGGTTCTACAGAACAACGTCTATAAATAAAACTGAAAAATAAGATTTTTTTTCTACGTATTTTTCCAGGTCAAAAAGTATCCTATGTTATGCCCAGGATAATAAGGAATAATTATACCAAGTTTCATCGAAATCGAACCGTTAGTTTTCACGTGATACCTGCACAAACAGACAGACAGACAAAAAATTTTTATTCATATATTTGGGTTTGGTATCGATCCAGCAACACCCCCCGCTATTTATTTTTTCAATATTTTCAATGTACAGAATTGACCCTTCTACAGATTTATTATATGTATAGATGTATGGGATTGTTTGAATTCAGTCACATAGAAAAGCGAAAGCGATCCGATAGCGTGACAGAACTATCGGACTGACGTCTCGCTTCGGTTCGGTATCGCTTCGGACTCGCCTGTCTCTTTGACAAAGGCATTAGAGAAATTGCGCTAATTCTGTTACACAATTTAAATAGAATACTTACTCTTATTTTAGAAACATTAGCCTCTTCGTACACTAGGCGACGTAAGTCTCTGATACCTTACAACTTTGGTAACCAGGCGACTAAGATCGCAATATGTACAAATCCACAGAGGTTCGTACACTGACACGTGTCAATAGATATCAAAGTCGTTGGGTATCAGAGACTTGCGACGCCTTGTCACGAAAGGGCTTTTTATCGTTATAAAATCATCAAATGTGTCCTACCACCACCGTCCTTCAATAGCCCTTTACGTTCCGGAGCCACGGTAACTCTTTGGTCCCGTGAACCCGGCGTTCTGAGGCACGAATCATCACGTTTTTGTAACGTTTACGGGAACTTTGACGTTAATTTGATGAAAAAAAAAAAATAGTTCCTCGGTCGTACACCAGAGGCGCTTTTTTTCATACAATTTGAGCTTAACATTTTAATAACTTGTTTGTTATTAACTATTGCAACAAATTTAATACCAAGCCTTTATCCAAGTCTGTATAAACGGCCATTCAATTTAGCAAGAACACAAACAGAAAATATTTAAAGATTATTTATGGAATCGATTATATTCCCATTAGCACTAGTTCTATTTATGAGCAGCGGTAAACGAAGGCGGTAGGCGGAACTAGTGTAATTTGTAACTACAGGCACACCCGGGTCCGTGGATAGCTGGATTGCTTTCAAATTATTCATTTCTTGTGTAAATTCTGTAACTTGAAAAGAGGGAGCAAGAATTGGCTATTTGACAGAAGCTATAAATTACAAATATAATTATTCCGTCATTTAGAGTTTAAAAAAATACCTTTTTTCTTTTGTAAAATCATTGAATACTCACCAAAATACAACGCATCAAAACTCGAGAGTGAGGGCTCGTGACGTCAGAATTCCCCCCCCCCGCTGACTCGGTAGCGAACGGACGTGTTTATGTTAGCTCCGCAATAATAATTACAAAAAAGTGTCAATACTAAAGTTTGTTTCGCTAATTTATTACTTCGAAGTGATTTAAACAGAAACTAAACCAAACCATAGTAAAATAACGCATAAAAAACCAGTGCAAATGAACAATATTCGTTTAGTAAAATTCAAAACAAACTTGCAAAAGTGACAATTTTGGTTATAAGTGACTGTGTTCTACCTCCAATACAATTTATAATCGGTCTCACATTGACTTAAAACTGAGTGCTGAGTGCGTGCGAGGTGTCGGTAGTTCGAGCCAGCGTAAGAACAAGCTCTTTTTGGACTATCGGAAATGGTATTTAACATTTCTTGAATATACCGAAAACAAAACCAAGTTTCTCCGATAACTTTGATGCTTGTTGACATCGATACAAAGAGGCCCTGTCCCAGTTCATAAGCGTCAGCGAGTAGCGGGTAAATATTGACGTGTGGCGTAAGGTGAAATACTGTTTATATTAACAGTGACAAACGCTACACAGATTATAATTGTAAACAAAGCATACATATTATGGCGAATTCACGTACGCCTACGAATAATAGTTCTAAGAAGAATTCACCCATTTATGGTTCCGACTCGGCGCTCTATGTACTTGAAAGTCAGGAAGGTGTAGATTTTAACATTACAAAAAGATGTAAACGTCGGTTGAATGACCCCTCAAATGCTGCTGATATTACACTTTCTGACCTAATGACAAGAATGGATGAAATAAAAAAACAGCAAGATGCTAAGTTCAACTCTTTGGAGTCATCTATAATTGCCCTTACAACCCAGAATGAGGAAATTAAAGATTCAATGAAACATCTGTCAGCGAAATATGATGATGTCATTTGTAACATAAAAACCCTACAAAAGGAAAATATGTTTTTTAAGACTCACATCAAAACTTTGGAGGTGAAACTAGAGCAGTTTGAGAAAAATGCTCGATCTACATCAGTGGAGCTTAGAAACGTACCAATACCTGAACCAGCAAACAAGGAAAAGCTTATAGAACTTGCAAAAAACGTTGGCACGGTTCTTAGCGTCCCTATTAGCGATTCGGATATTCGAGACGTCTTCCGGGTAAAACTGAAAGATAGGGAAACCGGTCCAATCGTCGTAGATTTTACCTCGACTATAAAAAGAGAAAACTTTATAAGGGCTGCAAGAACTTATAACAAAATGAACAGTAATCAACGCTTGAGTACTGCTAGTCTCAGTATGAATGGGCCTCCTAAACCCATTTATGTGGCAGAGTCCCTCACTGCATCAGCCAGACGCCTTCACTATCTAGCTAGAGTGTTTGCAAAAGATCACCACTACGAGTACTGTTGGACATCATTTGGCAAGGTATACCTGAAACGCAAGTCTAATGACCCCCGTCTGTGCATAACCAATGAGGAAGATATTGAAAAGCTGAAGAGTAAAATCTGACTATTAAACTTTTGCTCGTTTATAATAACCTTTGTTAATTTTAATGCATGCTTACTATTTTACTACTTTATTTTGGTCAACGCCCATTTAATTGTACACAATCACACACATACCATTCAAAAAACAAACCTAGTTATTTATACATTAAATCTTTTCAACGTCATTATACACTTCACTACACTGATCAACAAATACACAACATACACTCTTACCTTATCAAACACAGATAATATTTCAGACAAAATTACAATGAAGTTAAGTGGTTTTTGTTTATTAACTTTGACAGTTATTAATATTATTATGGATCAATCGAATTGGAAATATCATCGTACTAACAATTTTTTTCCCAAAATTCAATGAATTAATTAATATTCAAAGCGAACTTGACGCTTTTAACGTTGCTGATACCAATGTCTGCGATGCGGAGGATTGTTTGTCTTTTTTACCCGGCTCTAACAAATGTCTAAAAATATTCCAACAAAACATTCGAAGTTTAAAATGTAATCTACCCGGTTTGCTGCCAATTTTGGTAAGAACTGGGGTAGACTGGGATTGTATTGTCCTGACTGAGTGCTGGCTACCATCTGCCCATTGCGTACCTACTATAGATGGATATGATAGTTTTGCTTCGACTAATAATCTTTCACAAAATGAAGGTGTAGTTGTGTTCTACAAAAAAAACTTAGTTATTACAGTTGAGGAACCTGAAATAGCTGACGCTAATTGTCTTGTGACTGTTCTGAATAACGATACGGTAGCTCTTTGTATTTATAGACCCCCCGGACACAGAAATATTAATAATTTTCTTCAATCACTCAACAATATATTAGTTAAATATACAACTAGACAAAATGTCATACTGCTGGGCGATATCAACATTAATATAGCTGAGCATAGTACAGACACAAATCTTTCTGCATACTTAGATATGATGGCGTTCCATGGAATGATACCTGCGTACATACTTCCAACGCATAACAAAACATGCTTAGATCATGTGTTACTAAAAACAAAGTTAACGGCTCGTTGTCTTATATTACAAACGACTCTGACTGATCATAACAGCGTTACTCTTTATATTGCTACTTCTTCTGAACAAAAACCGTTACAAGTTATTAAATACATAAATTATGAGCTTTTAACCGCAGAACTAAAAAACACAGATTTCAGTCCGTTATATACAATCAGTGATGTTAACGAAGCTGCTGATTTTTTGCACAAAAGGCTTCATAAGATTATAACGAATAACTCTAAAGAAAAAACAATTCCCAGGCGAAAGAAAATCTTGAAACCCTGGATAACCCCGGGTATCTTAAAATGTATAAAGAACCGCGATAACCTGTATAAAAAACTAAAAAAAGAACCAAATAATGAAATCCTGACGACAACATATAAAAGATATAGAAATTACTGTACAACTTTACTAAAAAAACTAAAAAGGAATTTTGAAAAACTTCATCTTCAGCATGCAGGAAAAGACAGTAAAAAGCTCTGGAAAGCTGTCAAGGAGATTACATATTCGAATAAACCTAAAGGAATCCCGCTAGAATTGATTTGTACAGACAATCCACAAAAGTCGGTAAATAATATAAATCAATTCTTCGCAAATGTAGGCCAAACTTTAGCTGAAGATCTAACAAAGAACTGTCCCACATCCGAACCCCAGGTCTTAAATTCATGCCGTCATTCATTTAGTCTCCTACCAACTGATGAGGATGAGGTTAGGATGCTAATAGCAGGATTAAAAAGCGATTGTTCAGTTGGTCTTGATATGATCTCTGCCGAAATTCTGAAGGCAAATAAAGATATTTTGACGTCTCCGATAACGTACATTTGTAATTTGGCACTTTCTACTGGTGTATTTCCTGGGATCTACAAAAGGTCCCGAATTCATCCCATTCATAAGAGTGGAGACAGAGGCTGTGTCAATAATTATAGACCCATATCTATTCTTTCGACACTATCAAAAATTTTAGAACGCGTTATTAATAGTAGGTTAGTAAACTATTTGGAAAACAAAAAGCTTCTTGCAGAATCACAATTTGGTTTTAGGACCGATAGGTCTACGTCAGATGCAGTTTTCGAGTTGACAAATTTTGTAGTGAATAATTTTGATACCAAAAAGAAAACAATAGGGATTTTTCTTGACTTAGCAAAAGCATTTGACACAGTCTCTGTCCCCATCTTAGTTAAAAAGCTTGAATGTCTTGGCATTAGAGATCTGCAATTAAAATTGTTTCAGGATTACCTATCTAACAGAACACAGTGTGTGCAGATTGGAAATGTTATAAGTGAGGAGGTGCCAGTGACTTTTGGCGTTCCTCAAGGAAGTATCCTGGGTCCAACACTCTTCCTTGCTTATATAAACGATCTTTGTCAGATGGAGATTCCTAATGCAAAGATAATTACTTTCGCAGATGATACAGTTCTGCTATTCAGCGGTAATACTTGGGCTGAGGTCTTTTCAAATTCCCAGAAAGGAATGGACATTGTCACCCGTTGGTTGTATATGAACATCCTAACATTAAATGTAGCAAAGACAAATTACATAACTTTTTCCACAAAAACCACTGATAAGCCTGATTCTTCATTTTGTATTATTTCACACTCATGTTCTAATCTAAATTACTCAAACTGTTCTTGCCCCAGTCTTATAAACACAGAAAAAACAAAATATCTGGGTGTAATGATAGACAGCAAATTAAATTTCCACCATCATATTGACCTTCTGGCTACTAGAGTGCGTAAGCTAATGTTCATTTTTAAAGCTTTAAGACATATTGCACACAAAACAATAATCAAATCAGTATACTTTGCTCTCTGTCAGTCTCAACTAATTTACTGCATCACTTCATGGGGAGGCGCCAGCAAAACACATTTTCTCAAAATCGAAAGAGCGCAAAGAGCACTTCTTAAGGTTAGCCTATTTTTGCCCTTTTATTACCCAACTTTGGATCTTTATAAAAAATGGGAAGTACTCACGGTCCGACAGCTTTACATTTTATATACAGTTTTAAAACAACATTCCTTGTTAAAATATGAACCAGATAAATTCAAGAATCAGCGTCGTAAAGATACAGTTTGCACTACAACTTTCTTTAAAACTAAACTTACGCATCGATATTTTTGTTACCAAAGTTTCAATTTGTATAATAAGTTAAACCGGGTTCTATCAATCTATTCAGTTACAAAAAATAAATGCAAATATATGGTAATAGAGTGGTTACAAAAGTTAAATTATGACCTTACAGAAAATTTACTCAACATATAAATATTATTTTTTCCTATGAATACCTATAGCAGTGAAATATTATACATTATTTTGATTTTGTATCAACACTCATTCACACCCACATACACACACACACAGTACACACAAACAAACACACTCTCATCCTCACACTTTAAATTGCTTTACATAATTTCATTTACAAAAAATTAACTAGGTGGCGTTTTGTATTCATTTAAAATTATTACTTTTTCTTAAATATCCCTGCTTCGTATAAAACCTGTATCAAATCAACCTTCTGTGTAAAATCATGTTTTACTTATACTTTTTTCCACGTGGGGTGTGGGACCTGGTGATTTGTAATACAGGCATTTTTATGCCTAATTCAGACACCAGCTCCTCACAAATTGTACACCATACACATGTTTGTCACTTGTATTTGATTTGTTTTTGTATGTTTACTGTGAGGAGAAATAAATAAATATATTATTATTATTATTATTAATTCAATAGAAATTGTACTAAATTGTGACGTATTGCCAATTTTGAAAGCATCGTATCTCCGTCAATTTTGGTTTACGAAACGAATATTTTTTGATAATCTAAGTGACGGACTAATTATAATTTTTCAGTCAAATAGCCAATTATGTGAGATTCGCGGATCAGGACATAATTAAATGTTATATCATTTTGATGATTTGTACAGTCAATCTAATAGAACCCAAGGGTCTATGTGCCTTTTGTCTTTTTTTAAAATCATTAAGAATGTTTGTGTTGTTGACATCCAAAAACGGACATGACAACGCTTGTCATTCATCGACATCGACACGACAAGTAATATTAAAGAAAGAACATTTTTTAATTTTATTTATTCCACGGGTACGAAGGGGTCTTATCGCTGATAGAGGATACTTCAATTATCTCCCTGAATTATGGTCAAGATCAAGATAATGCTATTCTTGAAATAGCTAAAAGGTTCAAAGGTCTTACTTAGCGCCGGCTGAAGGGGTTCTCTCCCGTTTTGCTATGATTAAACCCGCTTTCTAGTGTAGGTAATTATTGCTTTAATTAAAATGATCTTTGACAGGTGTCATTAATGATACAAATAATACTTGTTTGTGGTCAAACAATTAGGCTCGACTCACACCAAAAGAGCGGCGAAGGGCAACGAAGCGGAGCGCAGTTTCAGTGTCATATGAATTTCAACTTTATTTTCATTACTATAATACTCATTCTTACTATCGCACTCATACTCGAAAGAGTCGCGAGAATGCCCGCGGATCCGCGGGCATTCCCGCGACTCGTTCGAGTTTCTCATGCGATAATAAATATTATAGTAATAAAAATAAAGTTGAAATTCATATGACACTGAAACTGCGCTCCGCTTCGTTGCCCTTCGCCGCTCTTTTGGTGTGAGTCGAGCCTTACAATAATGTTCTGATCAATGTTTCATCATCATCATCATCATATTAACCGTAGGACGTCCACTGATAAACATAGGCCTCCTCCATAGATTTCCAATAAGACCGGTTGGAAGCGGCTTGCATCTGGCGCGATCATGTGGTTTTCATAGGATCGTCTGTCCACCTGTTTTATATTCCACGTTCAGTGTCTCCCAGCCATCTCTTCTTAGGTCGTCAGTCCATTTAGCTGGAGAGAGTAGACGATTATTTTATTTTTTAATGAGGATTACGACTCCTACACGGGCAGCATGATCAATTCTATCTCTATACTACCAAGGAAGGACAAAAGTTATTTTTAAACAATTCGACTTTTTTGCTTGAGATTGGAACGATAAATGTCTGAAGAAAAGAACTTAAAACGACAAAATGACAGTATTGAATAGATTTGAATATTTTTATCTTCTATCTTCTATACTATAATAAATCTGTAGAAGGGTCAATTCTGTACATTGAAAATATTGAAAAAATAAATAGCGGGGAATGTTGCTGGATCGATACCAAACCCAAATATATGATTAAAAAAAATTTTGTCTGTCTGTCTGTCTGTCTGTCTGTCTGTTTGTGCAGGCATCACGTGAAAACTAACGGTTCGATTTCGGTGAAACTTTGTATAATTATTCCTTATTATCCTGGGCATAACATAGGATACTTTTTATCCTGGAAAAATACGTAGAAAAAAAAACTTATTTTTCAGTTTTATTCATAGACGTTGTTCTGTAGAACCGCGAACACACGTTGCATTACCCGCAGTGGATTCAGCGCCGTAATATTTTTAAGATGTCATTGTCAGAGTTACTCAAAATGGGGAAATAAACCATCCACGCGAAGACCGACATCCACGCGGACGGAGTCGCGGGCGGAAGCTAGTTATATATAAATCTATTCAATTCTATCATTTTCTCTATTCCTCTGTCGATAAAACCCGCTTTTAGGGTGTCATGCTAAGCGTGCACAATTGCACATCAAAATCAAAATCAAATAATTTATTTCAAGTAGGCCAGTTACAGGCACTTTTGAATTGTCAAGAGGCAAAAGTAAAATAAAATAGTTTAATAGTTATTTATGCAACTGTTGTATAATCAGGGGTATTAAAACACGAATGTGGGTTTATCACACGAGGCGTAGCCGAGTGTGATAATAGTATCACATGAGTGTTTTAATACCTAATTATAACGGTTGCATACAAGACTTTATCTACAATCATGCTGTGAATCCTCTATAAAAGATTCTCATAACATACCATATTCGCATACCATATTCGAGTGAAAAAATGGCGGGATATAACACGATAAGACGAGTTGTTCTTTTTTCAAAATTTTAGCGATCTGGTGGTGAAAATGTCATTGCATGAGAATGTTCTTTTTTTGAAATTCATTATAACACGCGTTTGGATGATATAATGATCATTATATCATTGAGTGTTTTAATGTTGGCAATAAGCTAATTGTTATAGGTTCTTTTATAGAGGATTAATAGCATGATAGTAGATAAAAATAGTTACGGTGCTACAGTCCCAGTCACAAGACATAAAAACTGTGAAAGTACTGTAGGTACATGTTCTCGTAAAGCTTTTCTGAGGAAGAATTTGGCTGCGAGCAGGACTCGAACGATGCGCGTTCAAGTTCTGAATAGAGAACAAGAACAATTACTGTATTATTCTGAAGTCTTCCCTCTTTTGCTATTCTTTGGAGCGAATCTTCTGCGAATCTTTCTCCTATCTGTTTGTTTTCCGACAACATGAGATCGCTTTCAAACTTTCTTTAATTTCATACCCTCCTGAGTTTATCTTTACTTAATAAGTATGTAAATTAAACAATTATCGGCTGCCAAACTTTCTTGTGTAGGGTGGTCGATGTGATGAACTTTACCTCAAGTTACCATCGATTCTGTTGCCAGGAGTTTGTAACTTTTGTTTCGAACTGATAAGATGGAAAGTTCTACTTCGAGACTTATGATGATTTATTTATAGATTTATCTTCTTCAACTGAAATAAATTCTAGTTTTAACTGTGGCTAGAGTAAACATACCTGCACTGTTTTGTATTTTAAAGCGCACTAGGTGTACAATTATTTTGCACAGATATGTCACCAGATATTCTTGACAATTCAAAAGTGCCTGTAAATGGCCTACTTGAAATAAATGATTTGATTTTGATTGATTTTGATTTTGAGGCAAGCCTGTTGCATATGCATTCTTGATTAAAAAACCGTAAGTACACTAAGTACTCACACAGGCATAGATCCAATATCTTAAAAGTTTATACCCTACCCACTGCTGTCCTAATCGCTTTGGGATCTGGAGGCAAAGGCCCGACGGACGACCTCTCGCGCCCAGCATTGGTCGAGGCCATGTTGCGGGGCGAGAGGGAATGGGAAGCGGCCGACTCCTTCTGAGAAGCATGCGCTAGCGATGGAGGAGGTGGAAACCATAAGGGAGAGGGCAGCCTCCACCTCAGGGCAAGACGATAGTAATCTTTTACCATTAAGTCAATTCGTCTATTCTTCCGTCGATAAGAACAATTGTACAGTGTCATGCTACACGTGCAAATGTGGGTGTACAAGGTGAAACAAGATCTGTATTTATCTAACGAAAACAACATTTTACTCCACACTTTATCTTACAAGCCTGACAAATGCTTACCCAGAACATGTAATAAAGTCATGGTACTAGATAACTAGACATCTACCGGTTAAGAGATCATCTCATATATTATTCCTGCGGAGGCTGAATATCTTAGTAGGGTCGGGCCTTGGCCCATTTCCCGCTCTAAATCGATATGATGGATATTCTTTGACTATTAATAAAGTGCTAACGTTGATGGAAGAAAGTACTTAACCCTTAAGGGTACTATAGTGGGTTCTGGTATTCTTCCATACAACGTAGTATGGCGATTACTCGACTGTTTGACGGTAGACATTCAAAATAAAAAATGATGATGATTAAGTCCATTAACGAGTTCGTGCCACCGACTGGGGTGGGTACCCTTTTTTAAACACAACACGTTATGTCTAGCTACACATCCAGGTCCATGTGGTGGTCATTAAAAGTTTTGTGCAAAAACCTGAAACCTGGTTTTTTTTACCGAATGGTAAATTAAAGTATTTCAACTAATACTTCACTGTCCGGGGTCGCGGGACTATCATTTAACCGTGGTTCCGGAACGTAAAGGGCTATTGAAGGACATCGAGGATTTTAGTCAGTACAAGTCTGACAGTCCCTGCCCTGGGTCGGAGGACTCATTTGATACCTTTACCACGATAAAAAAAAATGCCGTATATTATAGTTTAAGCTTAACGAAAATCAAAATGGTATTTCATCTTAATGAGGATCTCTTTGTACGACTGCTTTTATTATCTAAGATTTTCATTCATTACTTTCACTTACTAAGTAAATATTTTTACAAAAACAAAAAAAAACAAAAACATTTAAAAATATGAATAATAGTGGTCCTCCGGTATCGGGAACAGGGTCCAAGCTACCCGGCGGTCAGGGCTCCAGAGAAAGAATGCGAAAATAGAGAAGTTTGGGATTAATAGATGCTTTTTACTCAATCAAAGAAAACACCTTGAGGTAACTAGCATGTCCTAGTTTCAAAAATTCAGGCTTGTGACACCTACCAACCGGCACTGTGTCCTTGTGGCCCACACCCTCTTACACAGACACCAGTGGAAACATTATATATTTATGAAACATTACATATTATATTTATGCTGATGATGATGACTCAATCACGTAAGAATGGCTTAGTGAATCTTGATAATAATAAAATAATACTTAATAATAAATATTCCACAACTATCACACAACGCCATCTACTCCCAAGCTAAGCAGAGCTTGTGTTATGGGTACTAGACAACTGATAAACATACTTATATATTTTCTAAATGCATACATATTATAGATAAATTACATCCAGACACAGAACAAATGATCGTGCTCATCACACAAACATTTGTCCTGGGTGGTAATCGAACCCACGACCTCCGGCATAGCAGTCAGGGTCACTAACCACTAGACCAACAGGCCATAAAGATCAGTTCAAACATCATTTAGACTTTTCGCATTAACTTAGTTCTTTCTCGTGGTCCCTCTAAATACTCTTTCAAATTAGTATGCCACAAGTCCCGCAACAATTATTGATTCTAGTGGTGTAATATGATATTATTACAGTGTAAGGGCCTTCGGGCACGCCGCAATCGCGGCGGTAAGACCCCTCTTTGAGGAGTGGCTGGATAGGCGTCACGGCGTCCTTACCTTCCGCATGACGCAGGTCCTCACCGGACACGGAAGTTTCGGGAGGTTCCTGTGTCTGATAGGGAGGGAAGAAACGCCTGGGTGTCACCACTGCGAGGATCGTCCGGAGGACACGGTGGAGCATACGGTGCAGGACTGCCCCGCTTGGGCAGAGCACCGCCGTGTCCTCACGACGGCGATAGGCGGAGACCTCTCGCGCCCGGCATTGGTCGAGGCCATGCTGCGGGGCGAGACGGAGTGGGAAGCGGTCGCCTCCTTCTGCGAAGCAGTCATGCTCGTGAAGGAGGAGGCGGGCCGCCTGAGGGAGAGGACAGCGTCCTCCCTCCATCCCAGCCGCAGTGGTAGACGCCCACGGCGTCGGACGTCACAGGACGATCTCCGGCCACCGTAGGCGCGGGCATGCGGGCAGCGAGTAATGGGCGACTTGCTGTCCGACCATGGACCATGCCCGGGTCGACGGCGCGTTGTGTTCCACACGCGCCTCAAAGAGTGTCAGCAAATTGACGGGGCCTGTAGAGGGCCAGAGCCTGCCGGGGTCGCGGGACTTACCCATCACCGTAACCCCGGTACGTAAAGGGCTCGTGAAGGACACCGTGGATTTTAGTCAGTACAAGTCTGACAGTCCCTGCCGCCCTGCCCTGGGTGGGAGGACTCATTTGATGATTTTACCACGATAAAAAAAAAAAAGTGTAAGGGCCTTCAGCTATGTCCAGTGACAACTGACAAGGCCGCGACAAGATATTATCGTCGTGTGTCGCCGGCGCCGAGAGCGGATGCCGGTGGTTGTAAGGCTGTGTCCTGAGTGCTAGCGGAGCGGGTTTGACGGAGCTTAGATTGGGATATTAAGTGTTAGGAATGCCTGAGAAATTATACAAAGTTCATGATTTTGTAGCTCATTATATTGTAGTACATTACATAGTGTTAGTGCATTACATTGTAGCGGACACAATTAACAGAAGTACTAAAATCAATTTCCCGCGAGTTTCGAATATGTAGAAAATTCTGACAATTAATGTCGATTTCGTGCAGAAACCCCACAGTAGATTTCCGTATTTCACCTACAACGCGCTTGATGTATTTAATGCGCTATTTTATGGAAAATGATAAAAACGCCTCTAGTGTGCGGATGGGGAACTAATCCTTTCTATCAAATTAATGTCAAAGTTTACATCACAAAAACATGAAAAGTCGTGCTATGATCTCTGATGGGTGTTGTCTACCTGTTTGGTTGGAGGTTCAGTTCTCCCTTTTCAATGTAATAGTAATTAAAAAAAAAAAACAGATATTATATTATCAAAATGGCCACTTGTTCCACAAAATCTTGTTTCATGAATTTATTGTTCAGACTAAAAACCTACATATGTATGCAGAAAATGGAGTAAGTAGGACACAGATTCAACAAGTGTTCTAAACTGGATCAAACACTAGCTTCTCTCCAAATTTAAATATTCACTACCCTACCCACAAAATACAAAACAAATTCCCTCCATTTCCAAATCCTAGAACAACAAAATCGATACATTTAAATATTACAACTATGCAAGCGGAGTATTAAAAATTCACCAAATGTTTACGGCCGCTTCCGCGCCTCTCTAGCCCGCGGCCTCTCCTATCCCCTTTATTATGCGCCAGAGGCCTCCAGTCCTCCAGGCCTCCCGGGAGGATGGGTTGCATCGCTTGATTAGTTCACAACGTACAACAGTGGAATACAAATGACCCATCAATGTATGTGGGATAGTAAGAGTGCACGTTTGTGCATTCTATTAGTGCACAGTGTGCCGTCTGTCGGGGGATGTGGACAAAATATGTATTGTGTTTTATGTTTGCTGTGTAACGAAGTAGTCGTTTATGCTTTTAGAGGGATACGTGGTTATTATTTTGATGTGGTTGGGTCAGATGGATAATTTAATTTTTAAAGTGGTTTTTGTTTTGTCTGTTTAATTATTCAGCACAAAATGGATTATGAAGTGGTTTTCACCAATATTTAGGAAACTTAGGTATACCAATTCTCGATGATCGAAATTGTCGTTTTGCATGCAATTATATTGTCGGCACAATTATTGTGCAGTCGCTGAGTTCATTGTTGCGCTGCGTGTCGCGGGTTCAATTCCCGCATAGAACTTATATTTTTATGGCCCACAAACAGTTGATCCTGGTTTGGTTGTTTATTTTTGTGAATTAAAATGTTGGAAACAAATCCTGAATAGGAGAAATTCATGGTGATTTTTTTGATACTTTGAATCGGTCAATTAAATAAATTAATTTGAAAATGATGAATGGCTTTTTGGAAATCACAATTAAAAACATCAAAAATTACATACAAATTACACATACAGACTTCAGCAGACCAAGCTACCACAATCTGTCAAATGTCTTCAATAGATTCTGAACCTTATCACAATAGTGGAAGGTTAATGTTTGATGGGTAAAATTTGATTTTGATACTGGCGTCTGTACAAGCATAAGCAGCTACAAAACATAGTATACGTATAAAAAGTATCATGTATCGAACGCTTACACCACAATATGAAGCGAGCACTTCGCGGTACAATGACAATCACCTCATATTGCTGTGTTTTGACACCTCATTCGAACTACGTGGGTGTTATTGGAACACGATGCAATTCTGGAAACGTGTTTCCATTTTGTTTTGAACAAACGAATTGTAATTGTGGGTGGGTTATACAACGGATATTGTATCGAGTGAGCTAAGGTTATTCTGCAATACATCTAGAGTTGCCAGGCGTCCGGATAAAGCCGGACACAGTTAGGCTTTTTGGTTGCGTGCACGGCCAAGTTTGACCGTGTCCGGGTTGTCTGGCTTTTATTGGGCTTTTTAAATTTTTTATGATTTGGTTTCCGTTCTGCCCGCCTCATCTTTTATCGCTGGTGCAAGCGAGTGGACTAACACACTCCACGCTTGCGCTTGCACCGTTGCACGGCGAAGGGAACCTTGTTTAGTTGAACCTTATCTTCCTTTAGTTTAAAAAAAATAAGCGGGTTATATCAGGACTAATAAGTTAAAGGTGTCCGGCCTTTTCACACAAATGACCGGCTAAACTAACAGGTCTGTCCGGTTTTTCGATTTGGCAACCCTAGATACATCTGCGGTGTTTGTTTGCTTTAGGATGTTTGGATACGTTTTTTGTGACCAGCGATGGTGATAGGACGAAAGTTAGGCTAAGGAGTGCATCAAGGTCGCGGGACTCACGAATTACTGTGACCCCGGAACGTAAAGGGCTATTGCAGGACACCGTGTATTTTAGTCAGTACGAGTCTGATAGTCCCTCCCGCGTTGCCCTGGGTGGGAGGACTCATATGATGAGTTTACCACGTTAAAAAAAAGGAGTGCATCAAAATCGCAGACTTTGTGTAAAGGTATCCGTGACCTTTGGATACCAAAAGGAAAACTGAAAGAACAGGGTGGATTTTTAGTCTGTAAGAATTTTCCGGAGTCCTTTCAGGGTGTGAAGACTCATGTGATGCGTTTACAACCCAAAACTATCCGACTACCATTTATGTGCAGCAACAGTTATACAAGATGCTTTGGAAGTGATAAAGTGAAACATAAGCTCTCTGGATCGTCTTTTTAAAAACACAATAAAAAGATTCCCCTCAAAAATTTTTGATTTCACACTCTTAAACACAAATCAAATAAATCTGATACACTCAAAAAAAGATTTTCAATTTTTCTCCCCTAAAGGTCGCAAGTCATAAATAATGAAAATGGAATATCGATTAGTGCACTGCACAGAGGGTCGCACCGTGTCTATGGTGACAAAAACTTGCGATATGCCACAACAATGCATGCGCTCAAACCACTGGGCTGTGTGTAATGGGAGAGTAGAATTTAGAGGGTAGATAAATATTTTTAGCGTGAATTTCATTTTGTGGGTTGGGAGCAACATTCGTAGTTTTTTCAAAATGAAACAACTCGCTTGCATCATATTTTATTAAATACGTTTAGCCTGTTTCTTTAATCTGAGTGCTTAGCTATAAAAGAGTCCCGTTATTCTAAATCTGGTAACCGATAATATAAATTTAACAAAAATTTCTATATTTTTTTGTTAACAACTCTGTTTAGCACAAAATTGAAATAATATGTATTTTTTTGCACAAGTTTTCTAAATTGCAAATTATTTATGCTTCCTTTAAGACTTTTATCTTAAGATATTACCAGGTACCAACCACATCTAAGATGCGGATTAATTTTATCTAAAGCCCCTTGCTACAGAGGCCAAAGGTTATCTTATAGGGGGCTTAACTATAATGAATCATTTGATGTCCTAATGACACTTATTCTAACAATTAAATAAGTAATCTAATCTGATTTTAGGTAATATTATGTTCCAGTTGCATTTATCATGCACGGCAAACAGTCCAAGGATTACCAGGTGTCTTGTTATATAATCATACGTGATGATATCTTTGACATGGTGACATTTTTGTTGTGGTCAATGACCTCAGATTCTTCTTGCATAATGAGTTAAAACATGGTTATAGTATTTTTGAAGTGAAAACTTCTTTAGCGGCGTTGAGCACTTTTCTGTAATGGGTATAAAATCTTAAACTCGCGTCAGGACACGTGACCCTGACCGAAAAAGCGTAGGACGGCGCAGGGCGCTTGCGTGAATGTTCGTGTGACTTTATTACTTTTAAAGAAGTTTGTATGCTGGATACATTCGTTGCTAGGTAACATTGTTTATAAAAGATGTACCTACGTCACATTGGAAAATTATTGAAATAAAAAGTCAACCATTTTTGCGAGTTTTACTAAAATCTGTTCACAAGATATTTCCAACAATTACTATTCAAGTTTTCACTTCTGCCGGCACTCCCAGAGTGCACCACGTCGTTTTTTTTTTTAAATTTTGTCCCACACTAGGAATTTCTCCTGCGTCGTGGGAGCGTTTACTCACATACACAAACGCCCAGACCCGAAACAACTACGTGTAGATCATACAAATAATTGCTCCGTGCGGGAATTGAACACCGCGCAGCAGTCCAATCGCTCAGCCACTGCACTCACTGCGCCGTCTTTAGACGCCAATGCCCATCACGTTCACTCTGGTTTCGAATATCTGTCTGTGTGTCTATGTGAGATGAATTTGTTACTGTTGTAGTTATTTAACTACTGATGTAGATAATTAAAGAATAATAATAATAACTAAAGCAGAGTCTGCACTTGCAGACTCGGCTTGTACTTACAAGGATTTTATCTAAATTTTTTTCTAGCTTCAGAATTTCCCGGGTCGACGGCGCGTTGTGTTCCACGCGCGCCTCAAAGAGTGTCAGCATAGTGACGGGGCCTGTAGAGGGCCAAAGCCTGCCGGGGTCGCGGGACCAAGGGATTACTGTGACCCCGGTACGTCCCTCCCGCCCTGCCCTGGGTGGGAGGACTCATTTGATGATTTTACCACGCAAAAAAAAGCTTCAGAATTTACTCATTTCAAAGAAAAAGCCTTCTGTTTTCTCTAGCAAAAATGTTTGTAAAGCTCTCCAGTAAAGCTAAATACGTTTGTTCTTCGAGTGAGTGCACTTCACTCGCTCCGCGGCAATGGATTCAATTCACAATTTACTCACGTCAATTCACGCATTAGCTTTTGTTGCTCATCGGAATCGACGACGTAAATTGAAAGCAAGTCTGAAGGATATCTTGAGTTCTATATGCACTGTTATAGATGAATCTTGTTTGAAGATTACATCAAGTACCCGTTAATTGTGATTAGGATTGTCTTTTTGATCTGTGAACAAATTGTGTGACGAATGATATTAAGATAACAAGAAGTAAATGATGAAGTTACATCTAACAGGGTAGAATTGAAAAAAAAATGGAATTGCGCCGCCCCTGAGTCCAATGGGACAAGTTTAGGCTAATGATGAAATGCAGAACGGTTATTAATGAATGATGTACTTTTATTCTGTTCGTAGATTTCTTATTGCCCCAAAAGTAATTTAAATAACCTTCTGGCATAAAATGTCAAGCCCAGTTATATTCATAAACGCTTCGATTCGAAAAGTTATGTTTCTATCGTTTTCATATCCCAAAAAAAAGATAGACATACGACTTATATATATACGCAAATTCTATTTGTGAACGAATGCCATAGTTAATCACAGCTTTAGCAGTGGTTTTAGAAAAGTCGTCTCTAAAAATCTATATATAATATCTTCTGTCCTAATTAAATATGTTTGTAATTTTTGTAACACCAGCAAATGCTTCTTTATCCACATTCAATTCTATTGTTGTCAGCACATTACACGGTGAATACCGTACAAGTATGCATGCTAATGCATAATGCTGTCAAGTAAATAATATCAGTGTGACGACCCCACACAGTGTCAACATCGCACTAAGTAGGTACTGGTTTAACTGAACACACAACATTATCTGAGTTAGTAAATTAAATAAAAAGACTACTTTGAAAAGATTACACTTATCAATTTAAAAAAAAAAACGCATCAACGTGATGAATCTACATTTTTCTTCTCCGTTTAAAAATAGAACAAAAATTTTAAAATATTTGTCACAATTTTGTCAACATTTTTGATTAAGGTGCACACTGTGCGTTAGACAAAATAATTAATTTTAGTCGACATTAATGCGTTTGGCGTTCAATGTGCTTAATTGAATTTTATTGACAAATAAATATGCAGATGATATTCATTTATTAGAAATTATTTTAGCTATCGGGAATTTAATCTGCATATATTCAAAATTAATGATTACTATGGTTACTATATATGTAGATACGTATCTGCCTCACCTTTATACAGATTACATGAGTGATGTTACGTTGTGGTCGCTGCATTGTATTATGAGTAAGGTACGTATGTAGTGTACTGCGGTCACTTCCAAAGTATAGTAAACAGAGGCACAGGGCCGTAGCTACTCTAACGGGGCCCCTATTGAGGGCCAAACGCCTACCGAGGTCGAGTAGAAGGAACATGATGGATTTTAGTCTGTACGAGTCTGTAAGTCTGACAGTCCCTTTCGCTCCAACCAGGACGGGAGGACTCATTCAATTCTAAAAATACCCATGTAATAACTATCAAAATAAACAACTGTTGGTGTTACTTCAATAGCTCTTTACGGTTCAGGGTCACGGATACTTGTTAATACAGTCTCACGACTCCGGCAGGCTTTGGCCCTCTATGGCGCCCGTCCGCGTCAGCTCTAAAATTCAACCCTAGCTACGGCCCTGTAGAGGTAACATCATCTTAATTAAATATAAGGTACCCGTAAAAGCCGACAATGTAGTTACCTAACTAGACTTGTTAACATCAATCAGATGAATTAATGTAAGTAACTCCATTTATGTGTTTTTTAACTAGTGAATCATGGTTAGTGTCCTGAGTATTCCTGTATATTCTACTTACGCTACTTGGGATTCAAGTAGACAATACCAACGGCCTTAAGACATGATTTCCGTATTTTACTTACTGCGTATTTTATTTACGGCGTTTATTGAATCTTAAATGAAAAAGCGCCTCTACTGTGCGAATAAGGAAAAATTTTTTTCATTAAGTTAACGTCAAAGTTCCCGTTTACTTTATGCCACAAAAACGTGAAAAGTCATGTTAGGATCTCTGTTACGGGACGCGTGAGGGAGAGGACAGCATCCATCTCACGACCCAGCCGCCGCGGGAGATTTCCGGCCACCATGTGGATGGTGCCGAGTAATGGGCGACTTGCCGTCCGATCATGGATCATGCCCGTCGGCATTTTGTTCCACGTGCGCCTCAAAGAGCCTGTCTGCAACATGACGGGGCCCCCTTAGAGGCCCTAAGTCTTCCGGGGCCGCGGGACTGTCTTATCAGGCTGACGTAAAGGGCTGTTGAAGGACACCGTAGATTTTAGTCAGTACAAGTGTACAGACAATCCTTCCCGTTCTGCCCTGGACTCATTCGATGATATTACCACGTAAAAAAATTAACTTGGCTTGACACGTTGCCGCGTGTTGATATATATATATATATAATAGAATTTCTCCTGTATCGTGGGTGCGTTTACAAACATAGAAACTCACATACACAAACACCCAGACCCGGAACCACTACTCGCATATCATACAAATATTAGTTCCGTGTGGGGATCGAACCCGCGACACACAGCGCAGCAGTCCAACTGTTGCTGGTCACTTTACACCATTAAGTAACCCTTCCCAATGGGTTGATTCAATCGCTTGTAACTATGGCGTGGGAAGATGCAGACGCTATATTGCTGTTTTTATTTTCTTTGACCAACGTAAACTGGTTTTATTAAGAATACTAGCTGTTCCCTGCCCCGCTTCGCTGTGGCACAAAAAATTGTATTTGCAAAAAAAATAATAATAAAAACCATCCTTGATGCGGATTATACATCATGCTAAAATTTCAGCTCAATCGGTGCAGAACTTTTTGAGTTTTTGAAGCATACACAAACCAACATAACATTTTTATATATATAGATTGGGACGATTCATCAAGAACTTTATCTATCTATTACTCTTTCATACGTAAACTGCTGAAGGAATTTGATTGGGTGAAATTGACCTGGATTAATAGATGGATGTTCGCAAGGCAGACATGGCCAAAAATTGCCCAAAATAGACAGGTTTTGAAGGAGAAATGAGAGGCCTTTGCCCAGCAGTGGGACACAAAATGGGCAAAAAAACAGATGGTTTTTTTTTTAACTAGCACTTTGCCCGTGACTTCATCCGCGTGGGTTTCGTACTTTCCTAATTCCCCCTTTTCAACCCCTTAAAGGTTAAATTTCCAAAAACCCCTTCTTAGTGCTCCCCTACATTATAATAGGAAGCCGTGTGCAAAATTTCACATTCCTAGCCCCAGTAGTTTCGGCTGTACGTTGATATGTCAGTCAGTCAGTTCTCCTTTTATATATATAGATTATTCTTTCATACATAAACTGCTGAAGGAATTTGGATGAAATTTACCTGGATTAATAGATGGATGTTCGCAAGGCAGACATGGCCAAAAATTGCCCAAAATAGACAGGTTTGGAAGGAGAAATGAGAGGCCTTATTGCCCAGCAGTGGGACACAAAATGGGCAAAAAAAAAACAGATGTTTTTTTTTTTAATGAACAAACATGTTAAATATTTTATCATTTGAAAGTTTAGTTACATGTCACAAAGTATAGTTTTTCGACAGGCCTGTTGGTCTAGTGGTTAGTGACCCTGATTGCTACGCCGGAGGTCGTGGGTTCGATTCCCACCCAGGACAAATGTTTGTGTGATGAGCACGATCATTTGTTCTGTGTCTGGGTATAATTTATCTATAATATGTATGTATTTAGAAATATATAAGTATGTTTATCAGTTGTCTAGTACCCATAACACAAGCTCTGCTTAGCTTGGGACTAGATGGCGTTGTGTGATAGTTGTGGAATATTTATTTATTTATTTATAAAGAAGATTGTTCTATCCAGTTATCTATATTATCTTTTATTCTTCTAACCATGTTTATTAAGTGATAATCAAATCAGAATAAGAATCTTTGCGCCAAACGTTCAATATCGATGATTCTGCATCTAACATTCCTCTGCTAATCTATCCTATCAAACGAAGGTTTCCCAGCTAAACTGAACCGTGGAACTTCTAACTGTTGAACATACCAGTCCCCATGAACTTTGCCCGACCTGTTTGGACTTGTAAAATATTCCGTGACACGCTCGCAAGTTAAGGCATGGCCGCAACCTCAAGCGACATGCGTTCCACGACAACGACTGCAAAGAAAACAAAGGAAATAAAAAGGTTTAGGCGCAGAACAAGACAAGTAATCCGCAAAGTCGACTTTGACGATTTGAGTCCGTCAATAAAATAAAACGCCACACGATAATAGCAATTAAAACGATACTAATGGAAAGGCTTTATTTCAGAGGTTAGTTCTGTCTGAAAATATCTATCGTCTGCTTAACACCGCCTTAGTTCATGCCACGAGTCGACTACGACGCGATTGACATGAGACATTACTTACTCAAAAAAAATAGTCACATACACGCACATCGCTTGACGCAAGTTGCATCACCTGAGGTCGTGACCGGGTCACTAAACCCGCACATTGAAACAACCCTGCCAGTATTTGCGAACGTTTTTGCCGCGTACGTGAAAAACTGCCGCTTGTGTTTTATTTTTCGCTCAAAAAAAAATATCGGACAGACGGACTGTGTATGTGGATCGCACTAATAATTTTAAACTGTTTGTTTGTTCAGGTTTTATGTTGGCATATCATATGGAATTGATATGAAAGCTTTCATGGTATTAATATTTTTGGAGTAGTGGGATCATGAAACGATGAAAAAGGTTTTAAGTGAATCCGATTGGTGTATGAAACAATCAGAGGAATGGTACCTTAATTATTCTGATTATTTTATGTTATTAAAGGCTAATATTACAAAACTATGTAACTGTCTAACTTTTTCAGCAATTGCAATGAATAGGTATGCTCGCTTCTCAAAACCAAGGACGGTGACACGTGTCTGTATTTGATGTAGGTATG
This sequence comes from Agrotis puta, assembly GCA_943136025.2. Taxonomy (NCBI): domain Eukaryota; kingdom Metazoa; phylum Arthropoda; class Insecta; order Lepidoptera; family Noctuidae; genus Agrotis; species Agrotis puta. Next base: position 15,754,469 of record OW964176.2, on the reverse strand, counting down.
TACTTTTTGCCTGAAGCTTTGTAAGATTACGAGTTATCGTTACTTTAATTAAAAATGTGAAAATTTGTGAGATTTGGCATTAATTATACGGAAAATGAAAGAATGCTTCTGGTGTACGAACGAGGAACTAAATTTTTCTATCAAATTATCGTCTAAAGTGAAAATTCGTGTTATGGCCTCTGATTTGGATAATACTAATTTGAAATACTAAAATAGTTAGTCACAACTGAATCCAATAACTCTTTCTTAAAAAGAATCTATGGTATAGGTATTCTATAATCAAATTCTTCATAGAACAGAAAGTTCGTTTGTCCAAAAAGAATGCAAAGCGCCTGCCGAATTTAACCGAGTCCACACGACCATAGCCGATTGGCTATGTATAATTATGTAAATTACGTTACTAAGTCCATGCAAGTGTATTTGCTTCTTGAAGCATGTTGTTAAGTTGCCACTTGACAGTTGTTATACGATATCTGAATTTACCTTGACATAATCCTAGGTTTACTGAAGTTATGTGATCTAATTCTTACAAGCTATCCTTAGATATGGTTCTTAATTGTTGCGTATGCTTTTCTTGAAAAGTTTAGATGAAACTTTACTGGGATTTTCCCAGTTCGTTTTTAGTATCTTCTCAATCATTTGATGTTAACAAAATGTTCGGTTAAGTTAGTATCTCAAGATGATGTTTTGTATGTCACTTATGGCGACATATGTGTTTGCACCAATTTTTAAAATATTCATGACTTCCTGAAAGCTTACCTTGAAGGTGGCGGGACTTACCCATTACCGTGACCCCGGTACGTAAAGGGCTAGTGAAGGACACCGTGGATTTTAGTCAATACAAGTCTGACAGTCCCTCCCGCCCTGCCCTGGATGGGAGGACTCATTAAAAAAAATGTGCCAAATACTTCGAATCGAAATTCGTAAAGTAACATAAAACCACAAGTAAAATCAAAGTCAAATCATTTATTTCAATTACTTAGGCCATCAAAGAGGCACTTTCAAACGTCGAATATTAACATTAAAGGAAATGGGATGGGATGGGATTGATTCTACACCCATTCGCAAGGGTATACATCATTTGACATCAATAATGTGAAAGCAATGTAGGTACTTTAAATCTAGACTTAACATTATTTAAAAAAAAAAGAAAACGACGGGTTGCACTCTGGGAGTGCCGGCAGAAGTGAAAACTTGAATAGTAATAGACACACACGAACATTCGCGCAAGCGCCCTGCGCCGACGTACGAATTTTCGATCAGGTCACGTGTCCTGACGCGAGTTTAACATTTTTTACCCATTCCAAAAAAGTGCACAACGCCGCTGAAGAAGTTTTCACTTCAAAAATAAAATAATAAGAAAGAAAAAATAAATTAAGTATTAAGAAGTAAATTAAGTAACCCCAGTATAAACAAGTTTGAATTCCGCAAGCAATCACCGGATACAAAGTTAGTTCACACAAGTCACGAAGGTATTGGTTCATTTGTGGTCGAGTATTCACATGACTACTTTAACGACGATTTGAAGGATATTGAACTCTACAGTGTAAGGAATAGAGAAGTGTGTGAATACAGAGGAACGTTGATGAAGTTGTAAAGGTTATGTCGAGGTGGTGAGGTTCGCTTTATGACGTCATAGATGTAAAGTTAGTGTGTATTGTGTAGGTTTGATGGTGAGGGCTCTTGTGGTGCATCGGCATCTCAAGTACTGAAGACTTAGGAGTTTATAGGAAGAATGTACAGACGCCAGAAGGTACAACCTACCCGAATCTGTCAAAAATTTTACCAATTGAATATTAACCTTCCACCATTGTGATAAGGTTCAAAATCTGTTACAGTAAATTGACAGATTGAGGTAGCTTGATGTGCTGGCGTCTGTACATAGGTACATAAAAAAAAGGTTACGATCACTTTGAAAAGTCGAAATCTTTGTTGTTACGCTGGATTATATTATGATTTCCTCTTCTTTATAGATTCTTTATTTAAAAATATATATTTAGAATATAAAACAGTTCAATTGTTTTTAAGTTCAATTAAAAAAAAAACTGCGTATGCTAGCGATCACAAACCTTTTTTTAATGTATGTATGTAAACAGTATCTAACTACTAGTCTGCGTAATAACCACATTACAAACCCCCTAAAAATTTGCCAATTCTTGCCAAATAGATATTCCGATATAAATTTTCAGCTCATTTTTACACAAAAATGTGTTGTGGTGCAATTACACTTGTCACGTTCTTCACTCAGCGGGTGTGCCTATTGATTCACATCTTCGTCAAATCGCCCGCTGCGATCCGCTTTCGCACATAAGTACCGTATACGTACCTAATCATTAAACATTTCCTGGGTTCTGATCTACTTTATCAGGTTGCTTTCGTACGGTCCCATATCTTCGTTAGAGCAGGCCCCCCGGGCATGCGGGCAGCGAGTAATGGGCAACTCGCTGTCCGACTATGGACCATGCCCGGATCGACGGCGCGTTGTGTTCCACGCGCGCCTCAAAAAGTGTCAGCAAAGTGACGGGGCCCCCCTCTAGAGGGCCAAAGCCTGCCGGGGTCGCGGGACTGTACGAATTACCGTGACCCCGGAACGAAAAGGGCTATTGAAGGACACCGTGGGTTTTAGTCAGTAAAAGTCTGACAGTCCCTCCCGCTCTGCCCTGGGAGGGAGGACTCATTTGATGATTTTACCATGAAAAAAAAAAGAGCAGGCTCCTAGATCTCACTTCTGAGCAGGAACAAAAAAATACAGAGTCCCTTCTGACTAGCTGAAACTGACTTTAATCTATTCACCACAGCATAACCCATAACTCACATCATGCTCGATTGATACAGCACAAGCAGTTAACCATAACAGTAAATTTCGCATTCACGAGAATTAATTTATGTATCATACAGCGATAAAATACAAAACCAATGCATTTTCCCCACATTACGATCAGAATTTATCGTTCACATCAATCGAATGACACGAAATACTGTGAGAACAGTGGCTCATTAGCTTACAATGTCTTTGGTAAAGTAAGGCATCCGTCTCGCAATTAGCGGTGAGCGGGGCGACGGCGCGGGAGCGGCAGGATTTTATACATATACGTGAAATCAAATGGATCTGCCCTGTTGTTATTACTGATCGAAGCCGTTGAGAACAGCTATGCTATTCTCTATAAGAAGTCTAATTGCTGGACTCTACGATGTACTCTTTGACGAGGCGGCTTTAAGATCGTCCGATCGTGCAGCGCGAGCGGCGAGCGCTAGTGTCACTGTATAGTAAAAACAAACTTTAGTCCTAGCGTAATGTGTGTGAGCGCTGCAGCCGCGCTGCCACACGGCTTGTCTACGTTACCCGCCCCGCTCACCGAAAAATTCGAGGCAGAGGCCTAATAGACGATAACTATTGGTTCAAGACATGATATACCGGTGCTACGTGGACGCCGCGTGAGCCAAGTGATAGCTGTATATTAGTCTGCTTAACTCCAAAGTTAATTATGAAGAGGGATTCGGTCGATGCCTGGTGAAGGCGATTAGTTTGTCTCCTGTCTCCTAAGGTAGGTACTTCATTTTCCACTTTTATAGATTCTAAAATCAATGAGCTAATTTACAGTATCAATATATAACAAATCTGTTTAGTCCGTTAGTTAGAGTATTCAAAAATAATGGACACTTATTTTAGGGACGTAAAATCATGAAATTTTTAGAATGAACAATCTATAAACGAATCCTCTCGCTCTCTAGATAGACCGGACTGGACTGTTACACTGACTAAGAACCAACCGGACCACCCATTTCAACAGAAATAGAAAATGGGAACCGTCAGGAGTAATTAAAAATTGGGATCAAAAACTGGGAATCGACGGGAATAAATTTGTTCTTTCGGTTGCCCTTTGCGTAACTTACAAAACAGTCTTCAAGCAAAAACACGGACGTAAAAGAGAAAGATAAATCTGCATTATTAAACTCAATCCGCACACAGCCCACAATACATTGTCCTCTGACATTTAACCCTCCTCCGGTCCCCATGATCACAAAGTCAAAGTGTTCCAATGAACATTGTAGGGTTATTGTCTGCTAATTCCCATTTCCCATAGCTGCGGGCTCTGGGAATCCCACGGGAAAGAAGTTTTCACAGAAACATGTCAGTTTTTCCTATTGGTTTGGTTCATTTCCTATATGATGGTATTGTGTAGTGTTGAATTATTTATTGGTACGCAAAGCAGATCTGGGGTCTTATGAAAGCCTCTGATTGATAGAAAGCGTAGAATTGTCATAAAATGATCATACTCCAAATCATATTATGATTTGGCCTTTTTAGACCTCCTAATCCTGTATATCCTTATATGTATTCTGATGAGTACCTGTTCAGTTAAGATTTACGCATGCGTCGCGAACTTCAAAGATTTTATGTGAAAATAAAAAATCGAATTAGAATTCGGAAAAGTTATTTTTAAAGTGGTGGTAATTTATACATTATGTATTTCAAACCAGCAATATCGTTCTGCATAAAACTTTTTAACAAACTATTGATATTTTTAACAAGATATAGATATTTTTAATATAATATTTTAGTCCTGAGCTTCCAAGCACTTTACGTTGACATTATATTATGGAACATGATAGCAAAAACAATGGCCATATCAACCTTCGTCTATACAAATAAAAGATTCTGAAATGAAACGGTGCAAAGAAAACAAAAGATCCAATCTAGTACAAACATGACCTGTCTGTTTGTGGATTGTGACGAACCTAGTAATGTTTGTAGATTTATAGCATATTGACATTGCGAAGGTTAAATTTACCTTCACAATTCTTCTTCTTCTTATCGTATGGTTGATGAACAACCTGGTGTCAGAGTTTAAGCCGCCCGTAGGCCTCTGACATGGCTTCACACACCGTTGAAAAATCTCAGGTGTGCTGGTTTCCTCACGATGTTTTCCTTCACCGTTTTTAGCAAGTGATAATTAATTTATAATACGCACATGAATTCTAAAAGACATTGGTGCGTGCCGGGGTTCGAACCTGCAACCTCTGACTTGGCAGTCCAACGGTCGTACCACTCGGCTATCACTGCTTTTTTTACCTTCACAATGACGTTCCTAATATATAAAAAAAAAGCGTTTACGTCGTGACAGCATAAACAAATACAAGAAAAAAATACGTTTGGCACTCGGGGACTGCCGCGGTAAAGCTATTGCATAGCATTCTTTTATCGACTTGTGCAATTATAATTATTTATTTATTTTATTATGAAAAAAATATATCACTTACCGCGAATATTTAAAGAGAATATCATCCCATCGTTGCTCTATGGGAAGTTACTCTACTAATTACGCTATGGTCAGCCACGTCAATCAAGTGAAACGTCAAGTAAAAAATTGATTCATTAAAAATTTATTCACTCACGTTGACATGACAGATGTGACAGTGACAGTGTTAGATTTATTTTCGTTACGGAAATTCTTGATTCGGTCACTGCACTCAAAGCCCGCTTTAAAAGCTATGCAATAGCTTAAAATTTTTATAGTAATATGATGTTTTATGTGTCAATTTACCTCTGACGGGGCGCTAAAGCCTGCCAGGGTCGCGGGACTGTCTCAGGTAACCGTGACCTTGGAACATAAAGGGCTATTGAAGTATCACCTTGGATTTTAGTTAGTACGAGTCTGACAGTGACTCCCGTTTCGCCCTGAGCGTCATCTGGGGATTTTACCAAGCTTAGAAAAAATCCTGCTGTATTTATTTTTACATTTCAACTAGCTTTTGCCCGCGACTTCTTTCAAAAATTTCCCTTCCCTTAGAATTTGAACCATAAGTACCTATGCAAACATTTCGATTTACATAGTCATCGTTACGGTAACTGCACAGATTACATGTTTGGCAACATGCATAATGGTTATGATAATGGTTAGCTGTTATCGATATAACCTGGATATAACGTGGCTAAATAATTACAGCCGCACAAGTCGATCTTCCGGAAAAAAAAAGTAGAAGCAACTGTTCTTTGTTTAGAAAATGTTGGCATCATCAATTTTTTTTAGCGTGGTAAAATCATCAAATGAGTCCTCTCACCCAAGGCAGGGCGGGAGGGACTGTCAGACTTGTACTGACTAAAATCCACGGTGTCCTTCAATAGCCCTTTACGTACCGGGGTCACGGTAATTCGTTAGTCCCGCGACCCCTGGCATATCTACTAAACATAATATATCTAAAACCACGAGTTAGAAACGATTGGCCGGTTAAAAAATACTCATAATAATTCAAAACCGCAATGTATACGTTCATAATGACGAAAGTCAGCACAGAGGGTAGTCAGATATTAAAATAAATCAACCGTTACGCATAAAACTACAAAGCCTTGTTCTATACACCCTGTACTATTTCAGAAAGTGAATCTTACAAAAATACATATCATCATCATCATCATCATCTCAGCCATAGGACGTCCACTGCTGAACATAAGCCTCCCCTTTAGATCTCCACATAAAAAAAAAATACATATACAAAAGCAAAAAAAAAACTGGATAAAAGTTACCTACTACGTAATGGCATTTTTTGTGTTTTCGGAGTAATAAAACATGAAAACTTGCAAAAAGGGCTTCATAAATATTTTGCGTTTTTTCAAAGGGTCCGCAGTGGTAGACGCCCACGGCGACGGACGTCGCCAGACGATCTCCGGCCACCGTAGGCGCGGGCATGCGGGCAGCGAGTAATGGGCGACTCGCAGCCCGACCATGGACCATGCCCGGGTCGACGGCGCGTTGTGTTCCACGCGCGCCTCAAGGAGTGTCAGCAAATTGACGGGGCCTGTAGAGGGCCAGAGCCTGCCGGGGTCGCGGGACTTACCCATCACCGTAACCCCGGTACGTAAAGGGCTAGTGAAGGACACCGTGGATTTTAGTCAGTACAAGTCTGACAGTCCCTCCCGCCCTGCCCTGGGTGGGAGGACTCATTTGATGATTTTACCACGCAAAAAAAAAGGGCAGTTTTCAACTTTAATAAAACATTGAAAAAAGAATGTCAAATGATGACATTAAAAATGACCCAAATAAGGACAAAAAGAGCTTCCTTCTTTTCCAGCATTTTTAAATACACGCAAAAGCTTTTCCTGTCTTTGTCTTTAAGATTTCAACGAGCGTCGCTTTTTATTTAGAAGAATTCAAACAAAACGTCCCGTTTAAATAAAATTCTTTTCTAAAGAACGTTCTAGGTATTTTTAATTGCAATTTCTTACAGAAAATCGTTCGTAAATCATTATCCAAACGAGCTTCACAGCCGCTTTTTTATTGAATTGCATTCGAGAATCAGTCAACTGTAATCTTTAAAAAAAGAACTAGACTTTATGAAAACGTTGACCCCTTTTCTTTACAAACTAAAACCTACCGAACTGTACAAGTCATAAAATTCATTTTCAAATGGTGGTGTTCTCCAGGCAACTTTGTCACACTCGCCGCATAGAGCACGGGACATGTTCGAAGATATTAAACGACATAAAAAAAAAAATAGCACGTCCACTTTACAACTCGCGTGTCGTCGCATATTCATCGATGGCTTTCAAGCTGTCAAGTGAAATTCAACTGTATTTATAATGTTGTAAAATCGATACTGACGTGGTAAAAAAATGTTGAGGCGAATATAAAGTAATTTTATTACTATGGACTAGGGATGTATGCGAAAAATCTAGACGCTTTGTTTCTTTAACTTTTTGGTTGCTATGCAGTCTGTTGTGCGTGGAAATTATAACTAGTTTTTTCGCTCTGCTTGTCACCATTTTTAGTTTCGATGTATGTCTTCTTTGAACAATATTTAGTCATCTACAAATTCACACAATATTATGAAAAAACAGTTCAAACAAGTCTCTAATGAAGTCTAACGTAATAAAAAATATGTCGAAATATTCTTAGACATTTTTATCCTTACCTACCAACCTAGTCTGTGCCTGCCATTTAATGTAAATAGCGTTGATATAAGTTTAGGCCCCAGATACCTATTCTTTTGTAAAATAGTACATAGCTACCTGCTAATATTCTATTAACATTCATCTATTCATATAATAATTCTGTAGAAGTAAATTTTATTTGTTTTGTTACTTGGGTGTAATCTTTGGAACTGCTCTGATTTCCAGATTTATTGGTGCTGCCTATTCAAAGATATGTACCAATGTTTTTCAACCAATATTCACGTAACCACAGCTCCCGACTCATCCCAACACTATTATTATTTATTATTCGATGAAGCTATTTTAGTGCTGTCCTGACCGCAACAATGAGCTATAATGACGATAGCTTTTATAAACAGCTTATTATCTCCAATAACGACACTCCTGACATCTACATTGTGAAAAATAAAACAAAAATATTGAAGAAAAAAGGCTTTTTTATAATGAGTCCCCGTTTTGAAGTACCATCGGCTATCATTTTGCTATTTATGTACTATATTTAAGTATAATCAAATTTGTATAATTTTGTACTTGAAGCTTTAAAAAGGATTTTTTACAGCTATGAAGCCTACATGTAGGCTTCTATGTTACCACAAATAAAATAAAAAATGGGCGTGATCTGTGGTGTTTTTAAAAAATATCGTAATACTTAGTAACCCTGCCGGGGTCGCGGGACAAAAGGGCTATTGAAGGACACCGTGGATTTTAGTCAGTACGAGTCTGACAGTCCCTCCCGCTCTGCCTGGGTGGGAGGACTCATTTGATGATTTTACCACGATAAAAAAAAACTTATTAACAAGAAGTTGCAGTCAAGGCTCTGTATGGGAAAACAATAAAATTTCAGTTTATATACCTGAAATCTGTATTTAACTATTAGACGCTTAATTGGTAGTGTCTAAAATGTTACGTAAATGATCACATAGGGTGCGTGGCACCTTGGGCACATAAATAAAATACTAAATACATACACAATTACTTTTACAACAGATTTTGCTGGATAAATAATTATAAGGGACACGGTCGTTTTTAACCGAATTCCAAAATTGGAGAAGGTTTTAGGTTCGAGTGGTGATACATGTTTTTGTACATAATTATGGTCATATGATTGCAACTGTGAACCGATTCTTTATGAAGCTAACGTGCATATCAGTCTGTAAATTCTAGAATTTAAAAAGTATCTCGCGATCTACCTTCTCATGAAAGTTCTCGAAGTACTTAAATATTGTATTCAAAGTTTCTTTTATGAAATATGCAAAAGGTGAAGAAAGAGCTCACAAGTTCGATCGTACTTTAATTCAACAAAACATTTCTCCTCCACATCCAGGAATTGGTCTCTCTTTCAAATCCAGTTTTGGTTGCGTAAAAGCTTTTTATAACGTAACCTAGATATTCTTAGAGTCAAGATAGAAAATTAGGACATCAATCTACAGATTTATGACCGAAATCTTTCACTTGGAGAAGATCATTTATCAATTAAGTACCTATCGTACTAACAGTCCATTAATTATCATCAAAAATATTCCAACAATACGATCGGTTTGGTAACAGTAATGGATCCCGTTTTCTGACAAATTCATTCAAAAAGTTTTGACGTTTACAAAGTAGATTTAAATCCGATTTGATTATCTTTATTACCAACTCATTATAGTTAAGGCTTTTAAAATCTGGGTTAGGGACGAGTTTCAGTACAATTCATTATGAAAACGAGTAAAACGCTAAAAATAAAGTTTTTTATAATTGAAACTTTAAATTAGTAGGTAATTTAGATTAAGTCGTAGGCTGCTTTTAACAATTTAAATATGTACTTTGATGCTCAGTTTAGTACTTTGTACGTGTAAGCATCTTGTTAAATTAAATTGTAACATTAAACATTCATGGAAACTGGAGCTAAATGTTCTGATTTTCCCGAAATATATTTTCATACTTTGAAGGTTTATTGACCTTTCATTTGTCCTTTCATCACACTCACACATACGGCTACTTTAATCACGAACGTAGCGAGTCACCAAACCGATCCCTTTCTCAAACTATGTCCAAACAAAACTCGGAAACTCGGAACAAACAACAATTCAGCCCCTATATTAATTCTAATTAATTAATGTCCCCTAACTTCCTAATTAACTCTCAAAAATCTCATAGCACACTGTTTCGAAACAGTTAATTTAATAACCGATGATAAGTTTCAATGGCGGATGTAATAAAGCGCAGTGGACATTAATGGACGGACGCGGGAGCGGGTTAACGTCGTAATGACTGCAATTGAGAAGTATCATGTGCTAATGCAGTTCTGTCTGAGGATCGTGTTGCTTTGTATAGTGTTTTGATATCTGGTCTAGATTGTTGATGAACAACATATTCTTTCGTAAACCTTGAGACATTTAATTTATTTAGGGAACTAAATACATTTTTACCTAGGGACTAAAATTCTTAAGTTGGTACTGTTATCAGTGGGCTACCAATGCTAACGGCCACTGTCGACGGCCGACCCAGAATAAGGTGACAAGACAAGCTACGGGTTGATTTGCGGTTGGCGTGGGAAAATAGTTCTTGGAAGGTATGGAGAGATTGGGAGACATTTGTGGGGTCTGCTCAGCTGTGGGAAGCAACATAGAAAAAAAACAAAAACTGCGCTAAAAGTTAAAACATTTAAGCCAGTCATTAGAGAGTGAGATACCTAATTATGTCTTGGTTAGCCAAACTCTTGCAAAAAAGTTGATTTTGTAAATCTTCGCTATCTTTACGCTTACGCACTCTTAGGGCCTATGCATACCACGTTTTTTAAACGTGCCGTCGATGCGAATTTTAGAATCGCGCGTCGACGGCGCGCTTTTATCAAACGTTTGTATCGCGTCAAAGGCGCGGCACCAGCGCGTTTGCATCGCGTCTGTATCGCTGCACACGCGCGTCAACGACGCGTTTAAAAAACGCGGTGTGCATAGGTCCGTTACGTTACGCATACACATTACACACACATTGTATAGGTTTCAGACGTAACCTCGGCTTACAATGCGTACGGCTTCTAGAGGTCATATTATGAGATCAAAACATCCATGTAGGTACAAGGGTGAATTATGTTCCGTAATGTCGTCTCCATAATTTTATACAGTAGTATGCAAATCTTTGCATGCGCGTTGCCACATTATTAAAAGATGAAGCGAAAAACGCCCATCTCTATTTCAAGGTAACATCCCTAGTGCTCCAACTTTATCTGTCATTGTACTTTTTTGTGCGTTGCGTTGTCACGTCAATCCAAAGTTTTCTCGAAATATATATTATAATAAGTGAAAATTGTTAGTAATGGATATAAGAAAGGGTCAACGACGACCCAGTGACTACAAATTCTCCATCGAAAGACTCCATAAAGAACTAAATAGACTCAAAAAAGGAATTGAGCGAAGTCGCAAGTGCCGCTGTTCCGGTAAGTCGTACAAAGCGTTTGATCTAGCTAAAATCTGCTTAAACGTATTAAGCATCGGAATTAACGGCAAATTAACCCTAGAATTATCACGAGAGGCTAATCATGGGTATAATAATTGTTAATGCAATTCACTAGACTATGGGCGAGTCCATTATTCGGATATGTAAATTAACCGGCAAAACAAGCTAAAATCTGCTTAAACGTATTAAGCATCGGAATTAACGGCAAATTAACCCTAGAATTATCACGAGAGGCTAATCATGGGTATAATAATTGTTAATGCAATTAACTAGACTATGGGCGAGTCCATTATTCGGATATGTAAATTAACCGGCAAAACAATAAAGTTAATGTGTTCATTATATGTACGTAGAGTACTCAACACCTGCCAATACAGAGCTATTACGAGAGGATAGCCGGCGGTGTAACTGTAGGTACCCACCTTGACATAATTCAGTGCCCTAGAGCTTTTACGAGAGCTCAGCCGTGGGAAGCCATGAGTACTTACTCAACACTTGCCAAGAGAGCTAACACGAGAGGTTAGCCGGCAGTGTGGCTGCACCTACCTTAATATTCAATTCAGTGTCCCTAAAGCTTTTACGAGATGTAAGCCATGGGAAGCCATGAGTACTCAACACCTGCCAAGAAAGAGCTATTACGAGAGAATAGCCGGCGGTGTAACTGTAGGTACCCACCTTGACATAATTCAGTGCCCTAGAGCTTTTATGAGAGCTCAGTCATGGGAAGCCATGAGTACTTACTCAACACTTGCCAAGAGAGCTAACACGAGAGGTTAGCCGGCAGTGTGGCTGTACCTACCTTAATATTCAATTCAGTTCACGTACCTGGAGCCCTACACACGCTCGGAGCCACGGTGGATCCAACAACCATTCATGTGTACATATGTTAATGCCGGAGACTGAAGAAATCTGCAAGATCCTGAAAAAGGAAGGTCTAGTACTGGGAAAGAAAGGAGAATACTTAAATTACAGGCTAAATTAAAGGAAACGCAAGATTTTGTAAAGGAAAAAAATATTATTAAGCTTTTTTCCTCATATGTTGTACCCAAGGGTTAAAGCCTCCTCAATCTCTTCTTTCCCCTTTTTTATGGAAGGAATATGACATCCTAAATGATTGTTGATGAATACTGAAGAATTAGCTGAAGCCATGACTCACAGTGGGCTTAAACAAGAGACTAAGTGTCAAAGAAGTCATCTTGACCGCTACTGTCTGCAATCGGGCAACTGTTAAATAGTTAATATATACTATCTCAACAGAACATGAGGGAACATAAAGATGTTACTCACACTATTTAGTGTGAGTAACATCTTACACAGTGACACCCTAACTAGAAGGTCACTAACCCCCCTAGGTCTAAACAAAGAACTAAAAGAATTATGGAAAATTCAATAATTTCTGAATTAATCTGAGGACAAATTACAAGATAAGCTGGCTGTCTGTCAAACAGTAAAGAAGTCTGCTGCTAAAATCAAAACCATTAAGACTCAAGTTTAACAATATTTTAAGCTTCCCGGGCTCTCAATGACTACCATTGCCTATTGAGTGGGCATTCTCTACTGAGACATCAACAGCACTACCAGACACACCGTAGAACCATTTCTTTGTCATTGGGATAGTATCAACACTAGTCCCACTACTTGTGACCAAGATATAAAATCGCATTTGAATGTGAACACTCAAATTTCACAAAGGCTAATCTATAATTTTTCCAAAAAGGAAGTAGTGTTGCTGTAAAACCATATAAAACCAGTTCCTTCTAGTATTTTTTTTTTTTTTTTTTTTTTCATCCTAAAGCAGAGGAGACATGGCGTTTTAAGCTTAATAACTTAATATCAATACATAAGTATTAATACACACACATTTAAATTAGGACATAAGAATGGCCACCAGACTGATAAGTCTAAATGGTTTTATGACAAACATGGATCTTAAAAATGCATATTGCTCATTATCTGTGGAAAAACATTCAAGGAATATTTAAGGGTTAAAATTCATATTGTGATATGTGAAATTACTTCTCTTCTCCTTAGCCTTAGTATAGCATCATATGTTTTCACTAAATTATGTCCTACTTGTGGTCCCAAAGACCTAAGCCAGTTTTTCACCTAGATTATTCTAGATGATAATATATAAGTTTTGATAGTAAATATGTCAAATTTAGAGATTACTGTACAGTTACTGAAAAACTTAGGTTTCATAATAAATGGGGAGAAAAGGTGTTTACAACCCAAGCAAAAATATAAATTCTTAGGTGCCATCTTGCTTTCTATATCACTTCCTGAGACTGAAAATGAAACAATTACAGAAACATCTGAAAAATATAAAATTAGATCTCAAGTGTAAAACTATATTGCAGAATTACTTGGATTACTTATTACAGCATGCCCAGCAGCGGAATATGGTTGGTTATATACAAAAGTTCTTGAAAGAAATAAAACAATAGCCCTGTTTAACAATTTTGCAAACTGTTACCTAGACAGCAAAGGCATAAAGGATTTACAACGGTGGACATCCTACTTTCTCACTAATTGCAAAATAAAAGAGTTCTACTTTATATCACAGATTTCCTCTGATTCCTTGCTAACTGACTGTGGTCTTGGTTGTAATGACATGAAGAGTCATGGAGTACTGGACAGACCATGACACAATGTATCACATCAATTACCTTGAATTGATTACAGTTTTTTATAGACTTGAAAACATTGCGTCAAATCTATCTAATTGTGAAATATTGCTGAGTATAGACAACATTACAGCCATATCATGTCAATAAGATAGGTGGAACACAGCGCCCCATCTTATAGTCTAGATTAGCATGTTCTATTAGCTTTGAAGAAACTTCTTTTAAAGCATACAAACCCATTGTACGGTTAGCTCAGTGGCTGAGCGATTGGACTGCTGTGCAATGTGTCGCGGGTTCGATTCCCGCACGGAACAAATATTTGTATGACCTACAAGTAGCTGTTCCGGGTCTGGGTGTTTGTGTATGTGATTTGTAAACGCACCCACGACACAGGAGAAATTCCTAGTGTGGGGCAACGTCTTAAAAATATAAATACAAAAAATAAATAAATACAATTGTTGAAAAGTTAGGTAGCCTTTAAGTTGACTTATTTGCCAGTTGAGTTAATGCTAAGTACCAAAATCATGTTTCATGATACTCGGACTAGATACCTTATCCATTGATGATTTAATCATCAAGTGAGATGCAATATTCTTTAATACATTTCCCCTGTTTGCCCTATTAAGTAGGTCCCTTCAAATAAAAAGAGAGGGGGGGGGGGTGTAGTAGTATGTAGTGAGGTGGTTGTCACAACCTTGTATCCACCTTTTGAATCTATAGTTACATCTGTGAACGTTGTCCTTGCATCTCACCAGACTTGCAATATCCTTCCAGAGTTCCCCTTACACTTGATACTTATACAGCAACTGTATTATCAGGGAAGCTTTCATGAGGAGAGGAATTACATTGTACTATAGTCCTTTCAATTCCATAAGATCAACATTGTAGCAACAACTGGTTATAGGAACACATATAGAAGTTAATGATAGAAGGAAGATTTCCAAAGGATGATGTCAATCAAAACTTTACCGCTCACTGAGTGCAAACCCTGCCATTTATAAGGATAGAAAACATTCGTGTAAATGAAGGAATTTTATTATATATAATATAATTTTTGAATTAAGATTCTAGCCTCTGTTAAGACATATGACTGTAATTCAGATGTCTTTTACCATTATCATTTTTTTTTTAAGAAAACAAATGACTGTCCTGTTGTCCTATCAAACAATATTGTTACCCTACTTAGATGCAACTAAAAACATAAGAATTAACAATTGTGATAATTAATAATATTACCATAATTATATTATTACCAACATTAATTAAGAAACCTTGTCATTCAGCTTCATCAACATCTATTAGTTAATGGATTAAACAAATACTATCTGTTAGTGGTTTAGATGTCACTAAATATGCTGCTCATAGCAGATGCAGCTCATGCCTTACGCATACTGCCACTCCAAAAGCTTCTGATTCAGGTGCTAATATTAAGATAATTAAAAAATCAGCAGGTTGGGACAACAACTCAATATCTACTATATTTTGTAAAAGGCTTATCATAAGTGATCCAAACTATTTTGCTTGGTGTGGCCTTAATGATGATTCAGATGTTATGGTGTAAAATGAAAAGATTGATTATAAGTATTTCAATGTAGAACATAGACAAGTCAAATTTTATGTTGACTGATTGTAACATTCTTCACATTGTGTAAGTTGTTGTCAAAGTTGGCTGTGATCGGACATATTTATCTTCGTTCGGAAATCTAACTGTATTGTATTGAGTATCAGCATTTTGGGACGACGTTCCATTTCACATAGATTTAAATTGCAATATTTGATATTACTATTTTGGCATATTATTATAAGGGAAGAAAGCAATAATATTACATACCGTAAAATACAAAGAACCAGTTCTCTAAATGATATCAGCAAAGACAGTTCGACATTATTTGATGCGACTATGATGAGTCTGCCAAACACATCATTAAATACCAGCCAAACTGTACTAGATCTTAACGAAAAAATTAAGCGGTTATCGGACGATTTAAATTATATTTCACAAAAGACTGATTACAAGAATTTAAATGTTTAGCCAACATGTAGAAGGCAAATTTTATGTTGACTAATTATAATAGTCTTCAAATTATGAAAGGGTGGTTAAATAATTTGAACGTGTTATCACAACTTTCTTCTTTAAACATCTACTGTATAAAATTATGGAGACGACATTACGGAACATAATTATAAAGATCGGACTAACTTACCAAGTGACGTCCGATCCTCAATTATGTGAAGTAATGTCGTCTCCATCCTATTCCCGACCCTACCCAGAATATGTTTCAGATTCTAACCCTGCACGAAAGTTGTGAATTCTTTGAAACAATGACAGATAAAGTTGGAGCACTAGGGATGTTACCTTGAAATAGAGATGGGCGTTTTTCGCTTCATCTTTTAATAATGTGGCAACGCGCATGCAAAGATTTGCATACTACTGTATAAAATTATGGAGACGACATTACTTCACATAATTGAGGATCGGACGTCACTTGGTAAGTTAGTCCGATCTTTATAATTATAATGGATTTACTTGTACTCCCGGTCTAGGTTAATGTGGTTATCTGGGTTAACACATGTTCGGATTAAGTACATTGTTAACTCCCGCGATCGCAAAAGTTGTTAAACTTTATCTTCGTATCTGTTGCTTTTTAACCGACTTCAAAAAGGAGGAAGTTCTGAATTTTCTTGTGTATTTACACCGATTACTCCGAGGTTTACAATCCGTTTTGTAAAATCTTTTTTTTTAGATATAGTACACTTGCCATTCGGTACCATAAAAAAATTATTTGGTAAAATAAAAACTTAAAAATTCAATAGCAAAAAAGCCCACAATAAAAAAAAACAAAGCCGAAAGAAAAATTTAATTATATTTTTGTGGTTCTTTTTAAAGTCAGTATATTTTTACTGAATTACGTGTGTAGTTGTAGCGAGCAGTAGGGATAAAAAGGCGACATGGGGTTCCCATATATTTTCATGCACAAGTAAATCTTAATTGCGGGACTGTTTAGAAAGAAAGAAAGAAAATTGTGTTTATTGGCACTAAAACTTAATACTAAAGCTAAACAGTGCCAAGAACGCAAAAAGCAATCAACGGAACAAGGTAGTTTTTAGTCAGTACGAGTCTGCCAGTATCTTTCGCTTCGCCTAGGGCGAGACGACGGTCGCGGGACTGTACAATGGTCGCGGGACTGTACGAATTACCGTGACCCCGGGACGTAAAGGGCTATTGAAGGACACCGAGGAATTTAGTCAGTACGAGTCTGACAGTCCCTCCCGCTCTGCCCTGGGCGGGAGGCCTCATGTGATGAATTTACCACGTAAAAAAAAATGGCGAGACGACAAATGAAGTATTTAAACTAATAGTGTACGTTACAACGGACAAAATAACTTGCCCTTTGTGCTTTCAGTTAGCAGTTGCTGTAAGCTAGCTTAATGTGGTATGATACATACCTTACAATAACAGTAAACGTAGCGTAACGCAGCTTCGTTAAACTAAAAATAAATTCTTCCACAATCTTAATAGTAGTTAAACACCCAATTTTAAACCTTAACTGCCAAAGTTAAGCTCCGCTAATAGAAAATTATAGCGTACTTCCAGAGGTTTACAGCACCAACTAATATAAGGTGCAATATACATTGTTGGCTAGAATTGTGCCTACGCGCAGCAGCGACGGTGGCGCCACGGCTTTGCTGGTGAAATATTGACTTCAGCGCTTAGTGAGGTCTGTGGTACATTTGATAAGAGAGGACATGCAGAAATATAATTAATTTATAAGTTTATACCCATTATGTCACAAATTATAAATATAACTAGACTGGTTAATGTTATGTTGTAATTGTAACTCACAATATTGATTAACAAGTCAAGTTCGATGGAGTTATTGCGCTGGCTAAATGAACATATTCTCTTCCTCCAATGCAGTGTGCAGCGAGTCTTCTGTATTATTTAATCAATCATTTCTTTAGTCACTTCTTTATTACTCGTTAATAAGTATGAGAAATGTGAGAAATTGTAACTGAATATGCCAAACACACTACGAAAACTAGGCTCTAAACCAGCGATACATATTTTTTTGGCATACGACCCATCCCTTTTTTGGGTTATTAAATCAAGTTAATACGACATGGCGTCTCTAAAACCAATTCCTAAAACAGTAAGTCATTCCGAGTCAGGGTAGCAGCGATTCCGGCGCTCATAACGTCTTCTAAAAATCCCCGAGACCCATTCCAATATCGTCATCGACCCGAGGTTAAGAAACCTTCCAGCATTATCAAATCAATCGCTCTTTGCTCACAACTTGGCCCCCACACCACCGTCCAGGATATAATGTGCTCAATAAATTAGGCAGCACTAATAGTTGCCTAATAATGATCGACAAAGAATGTGATCGTTGTGACATAGCTGTGTTATTTATCTTTAACCAGCTGTTACAGATTAGATATGCAAATTATGTCAGTAAAACGGAATTGACTGATTTATCTTCGTTGACAATAATTTTCTGAATTTAGTTAGCTCGATTGTTGCTAAGCACGAGGAGGGAAATATAGTGTTTCTTGAACGTACTCATTTCACAGGAGAGCAGTGCTTATGAGTCATGGGTTCGAACGCAGCTAGATGCATTACTTTTTTTTACGTGAAATCATCACATGAGTCCTCCCACCCAGGGCAGAGCGGGAAGGACTGTCAGACTCGTACTGACTAAAATCCACGGTGTCAGTACATTTCAGATGAAAGAAGCCAAGACAAAAATAAATAACCTCGTCTGGAAATCGTATTTCAATACTATTCTAAGACTAAACTAAGTATCTTAAGGCTCCTATGCACAATTTTCTTCATTGTCCTATTTTCGCTTCATAATAAAATCGCTTACAAAACTTCATACACAAGATAAAAAAAAGAAAATAATAAATAAAAACAAAACAGTACTGGCCGAAATTCGGGTGAGTTCGAAGTTCGAACGCACCCTGGGGATTGGCAGTTATCGGCCAATAAACAGGAGACGCTGAAATACCCTCCCTCAGGACTTTTCCTTTAACAATGCGAAAGTTAAGGAAAGAAAGCGATTTTATACCTTATTGTGAATGTCATAGGGCTCTACATGACAGCAGGTTCAAAGTATCAGTTGTAAATGTTCGCATTCTAACGTAAATATTAAATAGTTGACTGAAACAGTTGTAACGCGATGCTTATTTTGAATAGTACAGTTTAGTTTATGTTTTATAGGACTACATTTTATTTCATTTTCAGGTTCAGTCTGAATATTTTATGAACTCTTAAAAGTCTAGATTTAGAATCTTAAAAATCTAATTACAAACTTATTTAAAAAAAAAAAAAATATACCTATAATTACTTCTAGGCTTTTTAGGTCGCTCACAATACAAGAAATCAGTACGAGTACATTATATGCTGCTGGGATACAAGCCTTTTCACTTTAAGGGGGATTTTTTTTTTTTATATCGTGGTAAAATCATCAAATGAGTCCTCCCACCCAGGGCAGGGCGGGAGGGACTGTCAGACTTGTACTGACTAAAATCCACGGTGTCCTTCACTAGCCCTTTACGTACCGGGGTCACGGTAATGGGAAAGTCCCGCGACCAATGTTCGCATTCTAGCGTAAATATTAAATAGTTGACTGAAGCAGTTGTTATGCGATTTTTATTTTGTATAGTGCAGTTTAGTTCACAAATAGCAATGTTTTATAGGGCTATATTTTATTTAATAAATTCATTTTCAGGCTCAGTCTGAATATTTTATGAACGCTTAAAAGTATAGATTTAGAATCTTAAAAATCTAATGGCGTCCTTGCAATGTAAGTACCTATAATTATTAACTTCTAGGCTTTTTAGGTCGTTCATGTATTACATATACAAGCAATCAGTACGAGTACATTATACGCTGCTGGGATACAAGTCTTTTCACTTTGAGGGGGAATGGGAAAATCAACCACGCAGACGTAATATGCGATTCGTTTTTAGGGTACCGCTCCCAAAGGGTAAAACGGGAACCTATTTTTTTTAGGAATGTCTTCCTGTGTGGTGGGTGCGTTTACAAACATAGAATCTCACATACACAAACACCCAGACCCGGAACTACTTGCAGATGATACAAATATGTCGTCAAATAAGGCTATTACTAGGACTTAGCTGTAAATTTTTCGTTTATCTGTCTTTTTGTCCGTTTGTCACCAGGCTGTATCTCTTAAACCGCGTTGGATAGATAGTTATTTTCACAGGTCATGTATTTCTGTATATACAGGGTGTCCCAAAACTCAACGTCAAGCCGAAACGGGGTGACAGGATTGATCATAACCATCACGAGAAAAATCTGAAAAAAAATCTATCCCATGCAGTTTGAAAATTATGGGCATTTTAAGAAAAACCTAGAAATTTGATCAAACTGTACCATTTTTCGGTTATTGTGGTTATTCTTTTTTATTTTTGTTCATTTGAACTTTGGAAACGTAATCCTAAATAACATTTCTAGAATCCCAATAAAAAATAATGACACAATTGCCTCAAGTTTCCGAGAATTGAGACTATTTGTTAAACTACGAATTTAAAATTTTCAAGATTCGTCGACTTTGACAGGCCCTCCTATAAAAAAAATGTACTAGAGTGCCTTGGCAAGTGGCATTAAAAGTTGGCGCATTTAATCAGAATTCTAAAATGGTACAATACTTGTTAGTTCCATACAATAGAAAAGAGTAAAAAAATTAAAACCTCAAGTAACCCGATTTTTGCTATCACGTTTTACTCAGTTAAAATGTTTTTAATTCGCACAAGCTCTAGGTAGGTTCTTAATTTTAAGACAAAATGATGAGAGAGATGGATAATGGGTATGGGTATGCATTTCGCAGTGCAAGTAAGAGATTTCCTTGACCAGGAATATCCGGGAAGGTGGATTGGACGTTCAGGCACTATCTTGTGGCCCGCCCGTTCACCAGATTTAAATCCCCTGGATTTTTTCTATTGGGGAGTTCTCAAAGAAAAAGTTTACTCAAAGCCCATTGATCACGTAGCCGACCTGCGTGAACGCATTTCTCAAGCAGCTGAGGCGATCAACTCTCGAAGATATGCCCGACTTATAAGTAGATCTTTTTTAAGAAGATGTAGGGCTTGTATTGAGGCTGATGGTAAACAATTTGAACATTTATTATTTATTATTGTAATAAAAATGTTTTTTCTCTATCTGACTTTTAGTCCAACAAACCTAATTATTTTACTAACTTTTTTTCACTTTGGTAAAAGTGGCGTCACTATCTGTCTCGCTCACTCATGACAAACATACCCATTATCCATCTCTCTCATCATTTTGTCTTAAAATTAAGAACCTACCTACAGCTTGTGCGAATTAAAAACATTTTAACTGAGTAAAATGTGATAGCAAAATTCGGGTTACTTGAGGTTTTAATTTTTTTACTCTTTTCTATTGTATGGAACTAACAAGTATTGTACCATTTTAGAATTCTGATTAAATGCGCCAACTTTTAATGCCACTTGCCAAGGCACTCTAGTACATTTTTTTTATAGGAGGGCCTGTCAAAGTCGACGAATCTTGAAAATTTTAAATTCGTAGTTTAACAAATAGTCTCAATTCTCGGAAACTTGAGGCAATTGTGTCATTATTTTTTATTGGGATTCTAGAAATGTTATTTAGGATTACGTTTCCAAAGTTCAAATGAACAAAAATAAAAAAGAATAACCACAATAACCGAAAAATGGTACAGTTTGATCACATTTCTAGGTTTTTCTTAAAATGCCCATAATTTTCAAACTGCATGGGATAGATTTTTTTTCAGATTTTTCTCGTGATGGTTATGATCAATCCTGTCACCCCGTTTCGGCTTGACGTTGAGTTTTGGGACACCCTGTATAACAACAAATGCTAAGAAACAGAAAAGGGAATATTTAAGGCTCCCATACAACAATAGTGAAATATTACGCGTTTTTTTTTTTAATTCTCAGTTATTGATATCAATAGGTACTATGCTTTCTATTACTTGAGACCGTTTAATTTAATAAATATTATGTAATTGACTGCATTTAACCAATTATTCTTTTGTTCATTACAGAGGCCAGTCTCGCCGCGGGAGCTGGGAGAAATTGTATAGAGGTAAGATCTTAAACACCACTTCTAAATAAGATTTTAAAGAGTTCCACGGTCAGCCAAAGGCGAGAAATCTTGCTTACGAATTCCTTGTAGGTACTATCAAGGTCAGTACTAAAGAATGAGTAGGTAGGTACCAAAAAATAATCTCCTAGATTTTTATTTCTAGCCAGCCGGGGGCCGCGAGGCTATCGTGAAAGGCTATTGAAGGACACCGTGGATTTTAGTCAGTACAAGTCTGACAGTCTCTGTGTGGGTGGGACGACTCATTTGATGAGTTTACCACGTAAAAAAAAACAGCCAGAGATCGTACAGAAGAAAGTGACGATTTTAGCCAACCCCAGCAACGAAGGATTGCAAAACAAAACGTTCTTACCCGTAAAATAAGAGATGAAAGTTCGCAATTTTTGTCGTTAGACAATCCAATCAATGCAGCTAGCAACACCATAACTTATAATGATAATATAATTAAAACTAGAACAATAGACCAATAACATAATTTACAGTTTCGTTAAGTTTATACAATCATTCCATCAACTCATTATAATGCAGAGTGCACAACGGTAGAACTTCGCTTAATTAAACAGGTTCGCTTAAAAGTCCCGGATCCCATATAGAGAACAGTAAGGACGCTTGTACTTACTTAAAATTCTTAGGAGCGGTATTAACTAAGTATGTTATAAACATAGGATTAGCGTTTGGGCCTGGTGTATACAGGTGATAGAGGTTATGCTTAATTTTGGCGATAATTTGAGGGAAGTTAATGCTTGTTCATTAATTAACCACGTTTTAGGGAAAATGTTCAAATAATTAATTATTGAACTCTGTAAAAATGTTAGATGGGCAGATCAGCAGACAGAGTTATTATCGCATTTATAATATGTAGTAGTATTATGTCGATGCTGTCGCTTGATAAAAATGTCCTTCAATATATTCGAAATTAAAGATTTTAGAAAAATTAACTCGTGCTAAGAAATTAAGAAACAGGAAGGATAAATTTCATAAAGTAAAATGCAGATAGGAATATAAGGAAAAATATATTTAAAAAATCTCATTTCCTCAACCACCTCTTCTCTTCTTGCTTAAGACCCAAGAAAAAATAATAAATTCCAATAAACTAATTTATTACGTTGAGAGTTTTACCTACATAATTTGTCTATTTTGGTAAAAGGTCTGAGAGTATAACACTTAATTTAATTACACAGCAGTGTAATATGTATGGGGAAGTCGTAAAAATATTTTAACTTTTCCTCAATAAATCTTTCTTGTTTGTACGAGCATTCCTCTTAGCGAAAACATAATAAAAATAATTCCGTGAATTTGTAGGCTTTTATTTCATTTTTCAACTCTTACATTCCTTCAATATTTACGTTTACGCTTTCGCTGCCTGCGTAATTCATTTCATGTGAAAAATTATTGCAAAAAGAAAAGCTTTCATAGACAAATTAAATTATCTGGAAGAACTTCGACGAAACTCATTTATGCGTACAGTCTCAACATAAAAATAAATCCTAATTCAAATAATCCACTTTTATATTCGCACAATTTTGAAGAGGTTTCATTAAATACTTAAGCAGGCTGACACAGTCGTAGAACAAGCGATACTTAAGGGCACGCGAAACCGCTTCGCTCGAAAAGCGTCTCTTGACCGTTGTAGTCCCGGCTTTACATCGCGTTTCGCGCACTTGAACAGAGTTATGCTGATCTTATCTCGAACAGTAGGCACTTTTGCGGTCCCTTACTAGGGCCGGTACTAAGGTACTCAGGTATGTCTTTCTCAATGCGAATAACTATAAATTGATATTTTATTCAATACAAGCTACTCCCGCTGTAGCTTGATGTGAATCTTTGAGTCATAAATCGGTATTTCGAAAATCTTGCTCATAAATGTTGTAGTATGTTGAGCTTTCCGGATTTTAATTTTTTTTTTCGTGTAAAATCAGGAAATGAGTCTAACCGAGGTTTTAGTGCCTTAGTGGATTTCATTAAAATTGGTTCTCTAGTAATATTGGATCATTGATTAAAATAATGGACTTGAATTAATCTAAGATATATGTAGATTATTCTAAGAATTTTTTTTTTAGACTCTATAATCCGAATCATTCCCGGCTTTTTTAACAAGGTAAGAGGTAAAATTATTGTTTTTTGTTGAATAGAAGGAAACTAAATGAATCTTAATGAAGAAAAAGCGAAGTGAGACGCGGCTTTAATGAAAACTGCCGTCTTGCCGACATGCATTAGTGTGCAGGCTCTACATATATACTGATACTGCACCCACATCATCCCACTGCTGGACAAAGGCTTCTCCCCATAACTTCCAGTTATCACGATCCAGGGCCAAAATGGACCACTGGTCATTAGTTTTGCAACCTTGTCCCGCCATCTTCTACGAGGTCTGCCGCGACGCCTTCTGGCTGTGTCAGGGCTCCACATAAAGAGTAAAAAAAAAACGACGGTTTGCACTCTGGGAATGCCGGCAGAAGTGAAAACTTGAATAGTAATAAACACACACGAACATTCGCGCAACGCCCTGCGCCGTCATACGAATTTTCGATCAGGTCACGTGTGCTGACGCGAGTTTAAATTTTTTTACCGATTCCAAAAAAAGTGCACAACGCCGCTAAAGAAGTTTTCACTTCAAAAACAAATAAAAGTAGTTATGACAGATAGAGAGTACGTAAAACTGATATTTTATTCAATACAAGCTGCGCCCGCTGCGTCGCTCCGATATAAATCTTTGAGTCATAAATTGATATTTCGAAAACGAACATGATGTATGTTTATAGTGAGTCAGACAGGCTTCGATTGATCGAATCATTGTGACTTATTGGACTGATATAATTGAACCCGGTTATGTGTATTAACTTGTAACTTTAATGAAAACAAATGATGTGGTTTCTGACTTAATTACTTTTGCGGTTTGGTAGTTATGAGTTAGATTGTGTAAGCCTGGTTTTTGAAGTAAGATAGATCCTATGATTTAGTAGACAATTTATCTATATATTTATTAGTCTTTACTGTAATATAATAAAGTTGAAGTTTGTTCGTTTGACGGAACACACAAATATCTGGAGCTACAGGTTTTTTGAAAATCTTTTGCCATTAGATATCAGATGGTCGCGGGACTATACGAATTACCTTGACCCCGGAACGTAAAGGGCTATTGAAGGACCCCGTGGATTTTAGTCAGTACGAGTCTGACAGTCCCTCCCGCTCTGCCCTGGGTGGGAGGACTCATTCGATGATTTTATCACGATAAAAAATAAAATTAGATATCAGATCTATAAAAGTAAAGTAAAGATTTTGAATCACAATTTTTACATTTTCACATTTTTATATGCTTTTGCTTCGATTATTCTATATCCTAATTCTTATTTTTAAGACATGTGACATCAACCAGGATGCCTTTGTCCCAACCACAGAAATATAAGAAACCTTCTTTCTTATCTCTATGGTCCGTGGGAACATAATAGGCTGATGATGATGAATCAACATTAGGACATAGTTCAGAACACCATCATGCTCTTTAACACTGTAAAAGAGTGGGTATTCCACCTGATCTGTGTCTCAACCTCTTTCCTTTTAGATCTATATTGATTTTTAGATTTTTGAATATTCATATTTCGAATTTCATTCTGTCATTTATGTCATCTTCAACTCTTTTTTGATCAATACAATTTTACCTCGGCTAGCAGCTACGGCTGTTCTGACACTAATCAAATCGATACTTAATTCCACTATGCGATTAATTGCATACACTTCCATTCTTTGCCTGACTGATTTAGCTCAATACCAGTACCAGTAAACATCGGCTCATTAACGGTAATTAAAAGTAATCAGTCCGTCTGTAACTGTTCTTAAGCACTAGATATTCAATGATTTCGTAGAATATTCCATTATGTTTTCTTTTTAGTACTTGCTTGACGCATTTGGCATCTAATTGTTATACTGGGACATTTACACACGCACTGCCAAAACGACCAAAAATCCGTTTTTTGCCAGTACTATCAGTACTACTAGTACCGAGTACTACTGTAGTACCACGGGAAAAAATAGTAGAAGTGGTACTACCAAGCGATCTAGTAGTACCACGGGAAATTTTAATTTACCCGTAGTACTACGGGTATTTTTTTCCCGTGGTACTACTTGTAGTACAATGGGTACCACGGGCAATAAACGCAAAACTCGACCCGTGTCGAAAAAGTTTGTACGGTAATGGAATAGAAATGCCATGAACTTGAAAATGAACACATTCTTTTGCCATCTTCTTATCAGAGCCAAGAATAATCTATACGGCCTGATCTAAGATACGATCTATCGTTAGTAAATATTCAATATGAAAACAAACAACTTTGTATCGATTAAGATATTCTCTTAAGAGCCTCATTTATCTGTCACCGCATGACGCCTCCGAAGGATATTTAGCTAAGATTTAATCATCACTGGATAAGCCATCAGGAATAAATTATGAGTGATAGTCAACAGAAACCTTATCCTGTAGTGAATTTTTAATTGAATCTAAGATTAGTGGCGTGGCTAAGCCAGAAGGGCCCAGAAGGGCCCCGTAACAAAACTTGTTTGGGGCCATTCTAATCTAAGTGTATAGTTTTGCAGAATAAAGACGATAGCATTCTGACTCTTGTAACTAATGCTGTAACTGATGTTATTAAGAGGATTTTGAAGGGAGCTAGAAAATTGAGAATGCTGATCGACTGATCGTACCTCATTTATGAGAATAAATGAGGAATAATAAATAGCCTTTTTGAAAATTGAGCTCGATTTATGGCCGCGATAAGTTTTCATTTAATAAAGCCTCCTGCAGACACACACGATTATCCGCGCGTGGCGATTGTTGAAAAAACCTACTTAGTCCATTTTCTATGAAAACAACCACATCTGTTCACTCTGAAGCGGCGCGGCGTATCGCGATTCTGATATTATTATTGCGACGGCTTGGGGCAGGATTTGTTGAATTGTTGGATGGAATTTATTTAATTTATAATTAATTGCGCATGGTTTTGTCGCGGCGTTAACGCAAGCAGCTAAGGTAATTTCCACTCTAAATCTACTGCGAATGGGTTCACTTCTCTTGGCAGCGCGTGGTCCTGCGGCAACGCGTCGCGTGACGCGCGCCGCGCGCGCGCTCCTGTCGCACGGCCGGCCCATCGTGTCCTTACCGTAGTACATTTAGAGTTTATATTTTTGTGGCAATTAAGGGTGCTTCGTCGCCCGCCACGTAGAAAACCGCGCGCGCGTGACGCGCGCGCTTGTGCAAAATGCCAATGTAATTTCCACTCTAAACGTACTACAATTGGGTTCACCTCTCATGGCAGAGCGTGGTCCTGCGGTAACGCGCTGCGTGACGCGCGCCGCGCGCCGCGCGCGCGTTCTTGTCGCGCGCCGGCCCGTCTAGCCTCAGTATAATTACCATACCTCATCACGGCGGCGCGGTGCTTTGCGCGCTGTGTGAACAGCAATGCGGCAAGGCACCGCGTGCGGCAACCGTGATGTCGCCACGCTCGTATAATCGCATGTGTCTGCACGAGGCTTAAGGCTGACCCCACATTTGGCGTGCGCGATCCTCGGGCGAGCGAGTAGCGCGAGCGCCGCGTGCGCGTCGCGCGCGCGCTGCGCGAGGGTCGGGTGTTGCCGCCGTGTGAATGCATGCAGCGTGCGCGCAACGCGCGCGCGGCGCGCTCGCGACGCTCGAGTCGCGTTCTTACCCCTTCGCCCGCTATCCCCGCCGCTCGCCGCCGCCGCCCGGGTTAAACGCCAAGGCGATCGCCCTGCGCGCGCCCTGCGCGCGCCGCGCGCGCGTTGCGCGCGCGCTGCATGCACGTCACACGGCGGCAACACCCGACGCTCGCCCGAGGATCGCGCACGCTAAATGTGGGGTCAGCCTAAGAGTAACATTTTATGTTTTTATTTTTATTCCAATCGTCGGGGGCCCTTGTCACTTGGGGGCCCTGTATAATTGATACGGCTGATACGGCGGTTATTACGCCTCTGATCAAGATATAGTAACTGTGTCAAAAGATTCTCAAAGGACATTGAAGTAAGAATGTTTTTCATTTTATTAAGTTATGTTTTATTATTGTGGGAGAATTTTGATTAAAGAATACTGTGTTTTTTAACTTACTTTGTTTCAATTTACTTTTTATGGTCGCGGGACTTACGAATTACCGTGACTCCGGTACGTAAAGGGCTATTGAAGGACATCGTGGATTTTAGTCAGTACGAGTCTGACAGTCCCTCCCGCTCTGCCCTGTGTGGGAGGACTCATGTGATGATTTTACCACGAAAATAAAGGCAGACTTAACACAACACTAACTTAGCGCAAGCGCCATCAGGACATCGGCGCTTGCACTACGTTAGTATTGTGTTAAGTTTGCCTTAAGTGTGTGATTTCCCATCATACCTCGCGTCCCCGTCTTATACACTGTTCCCCTACGCCTATGGGCAGGTCTATGAAGGGGTGTCGGTTTGTGGGTTAATGTCTCTTACTCGTTACTCCCACATATAAATCTAAACGCGAAATAATTCTAAGGATCAAATAAACATAATATGACATCCGCATTCCCAAATGGGTTAGGCAGAAGCGTAATAGTACACCCACATTTCGATAGTTACGTTTAAGTCCCATGTTATCCAGCCTGCGTGGCTGCTACTAAGGAATTGCTATTGGAAAAGGTCAATAACTCTTTACCCGACCTTTTTTTTATCGTGGTAAAATCATCAAATGAGTCCTTCCACCCAGGGCAGAGCGGGAGGGACTGTCAGACTCTGTACTGTCTAAAATCCACGGTGTCCTTCAATAGCCCTTTACGTTCCGCGGTCACGGTAATTCGTATGTCCCGCGACCAACCATAGAGCCACCTTAACGTAGTTTGAGTTTCTGCAATTTCATAATACTACAACAGCTAAATTAAATCCAATTTTCATTCACTCAGATGCAAATCAGTCCTAGCGCGGCGAAACAATTTACGGCGTTCACTCCACAAATGACTGTATTACCCTTCGTCAAATCAAATACCAATGTGGACTGTCTCGATATGATCGTAGCTCATAAATTATTTTGACACCTGACTAATTTTAGCGTTGACAACTATCGAAACTCGATGAAAGAGTTATCTGGGCCTTGCGATCAGATTTTGTAATGTGATTGCAGTTGTGCTCGAACTTCCAGTATAGCTAGAGTCTAACTTGAAGTTATGAAGACGTAAAGTTATAATTTAATAACATGATATTGCATTTTCTGTGTTATAAAAATAAAGAACAAGTTTCAATATAGGAGTACCATAATTTGTTCATGAAATTTAAATAACTACAGTGTTTCTGTTAAAATAAACATGAACATGATTTCAACAATGTAATGTTCAAAATTACAATTTAATATGACGATGTCATTAATTCCGACAACTCAATAACAAGATCATCTGCCTCCTTTCCTGACTATATTGGGGTCGGCTTCCTGTCGAACCAGATGCAGCTGAATATCAGTATTTTACATGGAGCGACTGCCTATCGGAACTCCATAATGCAGTAACTAGGTAATGCGATACCCCATGGTAAGACTGGTTGTTAGATTTTTAGAGCTTTTGACTAATGGTAACGACTGTCAAAGATCTACAAATGACAGCTGAGACCAAAGGCTTAACGTACTTTCCGAGGCACGGAGGAATTTCGCTATGACAGATGGTCACCCATCCACAAACCAACCTCGGCAAGTGCGGCTTTCCGTAATCCACCACGCGGGTCCAGTGCGGATTGGTGGATGTCACATGTCTTCGAATTTTTGGTTCTAGGATACCGGATTCCTCACGATGTTTTCATTCACCTTTTGAGAGCAGTGGTGATGATATAAATTACACTGTAAAGTATTACGCCTGGCTGGGTTCGAACTCACGACCTACAACTCGTAAGTCGTCGCCAAAGCCACTGGGCCACCATTGATCACAAAATTAAAAATTGTCAAATAAAAATATAATTTTCAAGATAATGATTGAAAATTAATTTGTCCAAAGTACTGTTTGTTAAACATAATTTTTGTCGCAGATGGCGCCGAACTCATTCTAATTTTAGTTTAAACACATAGTACAACACAAAACAGTAACACAACGCTTACATATCCAGGCAATATGTTAAAACACAGCTCCACAGAATTCAAGCAGAACTTCAATAATATGGTAATACAGAACAATATTGCGATGTTCCCACGGAACCAACCCTCCGTACCTTTGGGAAACTAATTTTGATGCTTAACCCCCCTTTTGTTACAAAGAAAACTGCTCATTTCTAAATCCAATGTTGATCCCTTTTCTATCCTGTTAAAATCATCAAATGAGTCCTCCCGCATAGTGTGGAGCAGAAGGGACTGTCAGACTCGTGCTAAAATCCATGGTGTTCGTCCAATGGCGTTTTACGTTCCAGGGTCATGGTTACCTGTTTATAGAATAGAATAGAATAAGAAAGAATAGAAAATGTTTTTTTTGGAATTGGACACACACACAACAATTATAAAAAAACGACGGGTTGCACTCTGGGAGTGCCGGCAGAAGTGAAAACTTGAATAGTTATAAACACACACGAACATTCGCGCAAGCGCCCTGCTCCGTCTTACGAATTTTCGATCAGGTCACGTGTCCTGACGCGAGTTTAACATTTTTTACCCATTCCAAAAAAAGTGCACAACGCCGCTAAAGAAGTTTTCACTTCAAAAATACAATAATAATTTTGCTGAGCTGGTGTGGACATCACCAAAGAGACCTTTTTTTTTTTTTTTTTAGCGTGGTAAAATCATCAAATGAGTCCTCCCACCCAGGGCAGGACGGGAGGGACTGTCAGACTTGTACTGACTAAAATCCACGGTGTCCTTCACTAGCCCTTTACGTACCGGGGTTACGGTAATGGGAAAGTCCCGCGACCCCGGCAGGCTAACCAAAGAGACCTAGGACCTACAACCTCGGCCGGCGTTTGACCTTCTATGGAAGCTAGCCCCGTCAGATTGCTGGCAGTTCGTTTAGGCACCGTAGACCCGAGCATAGTCCATGATCAGACGGCGAGTCACCCTCACCGTCCGCATACCCGATTTCAATTACACCTTGCAATGCAGAACATTACTGAGATTTTACCGCCGAACCAAAGACTTTACCTTTGGAAAACTAATTTTATTACAAAGGAGACGGCTCATTTCTAAGTTCATTGTTGATTCCCCTTCGGATACGTCCGGGGGGAGGACCAGTTTTTCGGGCCGGTGCACCCTGGGATGCGGGCAAGGGCTCTTTTGGGCACTGTGTGCCTAAGGGGTCTCTTTGCCCGTATGCGAATAGCCTGTCGGGTGGATGCTCCAACGCGTGTCCCTCTGAACAGCAGAGGGCACAGCGGCGGAGCGGGCTTGCGGACGGTGAGTGGTGGGTAGGCTCGCCGTCCGACCAAGGACCAAGCCCGGGTAGGTGGCGCGTCGTGTTTCACGCGTCACCGACGGGGCCCCTTACGGGGCCAAATGCCTGCTGGGGTCGCGGCTTTTTTCTTAATCCAGGATACCGCGGCCCCGGAACGTAAAGGGCATCCGAAGAAACACGGGTGGATTTTAGTCAGTAAGAGTCTGACAGTCCCTTCCGCCCCGCCCAGGGCGGGAGGACTCATTTGATGATTTTGCCACCCTAAAAAAAAAAAAAAAAAAAAGTTCATTGTTGATCCCTTGATTAATATTTTGAATCCAATGGTTGTTTATTGATAAGAAAACCTTTCATTGGAGTAAAGCTGGCTATTTGTAAGGAATTTGTTTTGAATTTAATTTAATCTTCCGCTGTTAATAAAGGAAGGTTCTTGTTTAAAGTTTTATTACATCTTGCTATTTATATCAATTGATTTAGCTGCTAAAAGTCGTTTAAAAAGGTAAACAAGTCGAAATATTTATCAAAGGTTGTAAGAACATGCTAGCTAAGGAGTGGTGAGGGAGAGGACAGCGTCCACCTCACAGCCCAACCGCAGTGGTAGACGCCCACGGCGACTGATATCGCAAGACGGTTTCCGGTCACCGTAGGCGCAGGCATGCGAGCGGCGAGTAATGGGCGACTCGCTGTCTGACCATGAACCATGTCCAGATCGACGGCGCGTTGTGTTCCACGCGCGCCTCAAAGAGTGTCAGCACAATGACGTTGCCACCCTTTAGAGTGCCAAAGCCTGCCGGGGTCGCCAGACTATCGAATTACCATGACCATGGAACGCAAAGGGCTATTGAAGGACACCGTGGATTTTAGTCAGTACAAGTCTGACACTGCATCGCGCCCTGCCCTGGGTGGGAGGACTCATTTGATGATTTTACCACGTAAAAAATAAAAAAGGTTGTAAGTTTATAACTAGCTGTTCCCCGCGGTTTCGCCTGCTGCTCGGCTCCTGTTGGTGGTAGCGTGACGTTATATAGCATATAGCCTTGCTCAATAAATGGGCTTCCCAAAAAAAAAACTGTTTTTAATTCGTAACAGTACCTAGTTCCTGATATTAGCGCGTTCAACCAAACAAAATCTTCAGTTTTATAATATTTGTAAAAGATAAAGACCAAAACCGTGTCAGATGCCTGAGTAGTTCCCAGAGGCGGCCAGCCTGGACCGATGCTCTTTTCTATTTAACTTCAATCACAAAATAAAGTAACAAACTTGCCAACCCTAGAAATTCTAGCAAGAACTCAAACTTCTTTTGATTAATCGAAGGAAGGAAACTTCGTTCTTCACTGACACAGAAACGATCAACTCACCAAACTCAAAAGGCAATAGTTTACATCAAAAACTACAAGCTAATTTTACAATATAACAGACAGAATTCAGTTCTGTATTTATTAATAACTAGTTAATAACAATAAAAGCAAACTTCATCAAAGTACGCTTAAAAGACAAAGACAAAAGGGTCCAGAAACACAAAGGATAGATTTTAAGCTGGACAGAATTCAAGCTGTTGGCTTCAAGCTGAAGATTCCTGTGTAACCTCTTAAGCTTGGTAAACAAAGCCTTCAGGGTTGCTAAGAAATGCAAGATTTCCTCACTCAGCGGGAAATTCCCCGGGGTAAGTAATTTTGTTTATAATGTTGGGTCGTTGAACAAATAATATGGAGGAAACGTTTACTTTAATATGTGTTTGGAATGCTGGGGCATGGCAACACTATAGAGGTTACACCTATCCGTGTTGCGGTCTAATCTTGATTTCTCCTAGGTAGGGCTATGAGTGTCAGTTACCTTTTGAAACAAGTAGTGATTTTTTTATCGTGGTAAAATTATCAAACGAGTCCTAACAGCCAGGGTAGGACGGAAAGGACTGTAAGACTCGTGACTGACTAAAATCCAGCCGGGTGCGAGAGGTCGCCTATCGCCGTCGTGAGGACACGGCGGCAGCGGTGCCCTGCCCAAGCGCGGCAGTTCTGCACCGTATGCTCCACCGTGTCATCCGGACTCTAGCAAACATTTGGCTATCTTATATCATATTTTGGTTAGCTTATATCAAAGCCATAGTAATATTTCGATAAAAGAATCAGAACCTAAAACTATACGTCTGCAGTTTTGTTCTTCTGGTTTTTTTTTTGTGTCAACTAAATAATCACCAGAAAATCTTGCTATAAATCTCAGTCCGTGTCTGGTAATTTGAAGACCCCTGCACGGTAGTGAATTATTAGACAATGATCGCCTAAAGATACGACTCCAAAACATATCCCGAGGGAACAATATCTACATTTAAGTAATTTATTGGTCATATAACTCGTAATTCACGCTCATTTCACGAAGCATGATGTCCAACAATAACAAGCAATCATGTTAAAGCATATTCGTAGTATCATTCCCATCTTGCATGTGGTAATGATGCGAGACCGCAACACTCCGCACGGTGCCGGTAGGAATCGTTGGGAATCGCACGAAATTGACGCGGTCACTCAGTGGCGTAGTGAGACCGGATCTAGGAGGGGGCAAGAAGCAAATACGAGGCCCTTTTCTTTCAGGTCGAAAAATGTCTTGCCTCCGCTGCTCGTGAGAGGACTGCTTGTTGTAAGATATAACCTAAATGATCACATTTAGGTCGGTGAAATCAGTTTTGCTAGGCCTTTTAGGCTCTTTCAGTTCCACTCTTCCATTTGACAATACAAGTATGTGTATATTAGGTTATATTAATTTCTTAGTATAAGTTAAATTTTACTGCTTTACCAACTGTTAGAAAACTTGTGATCGCCGTTGTCAAGAATGTTTTTATTTTCCTTGGGTGCGAGGCCCCTTCAGGTGTGAGACCGAGGGCTTGGTTAATTTTCGCCCCCGCCTAGCTACGGCACTGCGGTCACTACTTCCGCGTTCGTACGGGATTGAGTGGTTCCTACACTGTTATTTTAGGAATAGGCCGTAATGTGTGCTATGATATTATGGTGGTAGTAAAAATGAGGAAGTTTTCTAGATAATCCGTTACAATTGGTATGGGTTGTCGGTTCATTGTCTTCTCATTTCTAAACTTTCATTACCATCAGCAGTTGCATCTAACATTTAACCAACTATGTTAGTTTTTGGTTTCTGTTTAACTGAATGCGGCTAGATAATAGAATTTTACGTGATATTATACCTGTCTATCTGACTTCAACAAACATCTCGATAGATGCAAGTGGCGGATTGTCCTTCGGCATGGTGGTCTAAGGGGGTCTTCCAGATGATGATGATAATGCTCTTGATAAGACTGGCTGGTAGATTTGTTATTTTACAAACCGTATTTATGAAATACTTATATCTTGCAAATCCATACACACGGGTGTAAGATTTTTTAAATTACATTAGTAACTCATTATGTATATCAAAACACACTAACAATTAGTTGCGGATAAGAACATAAAACTACGGATTAATGTTACCCCACAACTATTTGTCGCTTGCAAAATACGTAATCTGTTAACTAAATAATCATTAATAAAAGCGACAAATTAAACTTAATACAATAGAGTCAATACAAACCAATTTTCTATCACAAAGTACAAATAAATTGTCTATTGAGAAAACTATTGCATGTCCGTCAACACATTTGTCACTTATTGCATCAATAGCACATGGAATAAATAGTAATCAGAGACTGAACTTCTAAAATTTCCTACAATTTCACCGCAATAAGAAGCAAACCAGCTTTTGTGATCTGACATAGTGTAGTAATTAACATAGTAAGGGTTACCTTCGAAATGACGTTATTTTTTTTTTGTTTAATTCGTCTATTTCGTCTATCCATCAATGAATAGACTAAGATAAGGATTTTGTGCCATTTGTTAGTAAGATTTTGACCTGTATAGTTAATGGAATAGGTTTGTGATTTTTTTATGACACAGGATGAACTTTTGTGATGTAGTTGATGTTGATGATGTAGTTGTGATGATGAAGGTTTGTGATGTAGTTATAATAAACACTTTTCCTTGAAAGACAATGGCTCTTAAGGTATTTTTGTTCCGATACTAAAGTGCAAGTAGCCTAAATTCTCAACTTTGTTTATGAAGTCTTTGCCAATGCAGAAAGACGATTTCGCCACACTTAACACACTATACTCGTAGTTGTTTGTCCATTTAATCTATACTCATATATCACTTCAGCATCGCTAATGTCCACAAATTATTCGTTGGTCAATAGGAAGAGTGTGTAAATTAAATCATCATCATCAGACTACTCTGTTGAAACCACATGTGATGGGCAATTTTATATAAACACTTCATTTATTTTATTGTTGCGTGTATATTATACAACTAGCTTCCGCCCGCGACTCCGTCCGCGCGGGTGTCGGTCTTCGCGTTGATGGTTTATTTCTCCATTTTGAGTAACTCTGACAATGACATCTTATAAATATTACGGCGCTGAATCCACTGCGGGTAATGCAACGTGTGTTCGCGGTTCTACAGAACAACGTCTATGAATAAAACTGAAAAATAAGATTTTTTTCTACGTATTTTTCCAGGATAAAAAGTATCCTATGTTATGCCCAGGATAATGAGGAATAATTATACCAAGTTTCATCGAAATCGAACCGTTAGTTTTCACGTGATGCCTGCACAAACAGACAGATAGACAGACAAAAATTGTTTTAATCATATATTTGTGTTTGGTATCGATCCAGCAACACCCCCGCTATTTATTTTTTCAATATTTTCTGTGTACAGAATTGACCCTTCTACAGATTTATTATATGTATAGATTCTTACCTGGGACTCGTCCTCGACAGCCGGTGGAACTTTAGGGAGCATTTCCTGCATTTGGCCCCAAGGCTGAACCGGGCAGCAGCCGCTCTCAAGCGGCTCCTGCCCAATCTCGGCGGGCCAAATGCCTCCTGCCGGAGGCTGTACGCCGGTGTCGTGCGGTCCATGGCCCTCTACGGGGCCCCTGTGTGGGGCCTAAGCATCCGGACGCCACCACTCAAGCTGGTCGCATGCCAGAGGGTCATGGCTATCCGGATGATCCGGGGATACCGCACGATCGCCGGCGAATCAGCCAACCTCCTAGCAGGATTGCTTCCCTGGGATCTGGAGGCGACTGCCCTCCAGCGCGTCTATGAATGGCGCGTGGAGGCGCAGCGTCGGGGCGAATCCCCGCTGCCTCGACAAGTCGAGGCGCGGCGGGAAGAGCTCCGGCGCGATCTCAGGGCAGTATGGAGGGAGCGACTGTCGCAACCGAGGTCCGGGCACGCCGCAATCGCGGCGGTAAGACCCCTCTTTGAGGAGTGGCTGGATAGGCGTCACGGCGTCCTGACCTACCGCATGACGCAGGTCCTCACCGGACACGGAAGTTTCGGGAGGTTCCTGTGTCTGATAGGGAGGGAAGAAACGCCTGGGTGTCACCACTGCGAGGATCGTCCGGAGGACACGGTGGAGCATACGGTGCAGGACTGCCCCGCTTGGGCAGAGCACCGCCGTGTCCTCACGACGGCGATAGGCGGAGACCTCTCGCGCCCGGCATTGGTCGAGGCCATGCTGCGGGGCGAGACGGAGTGGGAAGCGGTTGCCTCCTTCTGCGAAGCAGTGATGCTCGTGAAGGAGGAGGCGGGCCGCCTGAGGGAGAGGACAGCGTCCTCCCTCCATCCCAGCCGCAGTGGTAGACGCCCACGGCGTCGGACGTCGCAGGACGACCTCCGGCCACCGTAGGCGCGGGCATGCGGGCAGCGAGTAATGGGCGACTCGCTGTCCGACCATGGACCATGCCCGGGTCGACGGCGCGTTGTGTTCCACGCGCGCCTCAAAGAGTGTCAGCATAATGACGGGGCCTGTAGAGGGCCAAAGCCTGCTGGGGTCGCGGGACCAAGGGATTACCGTGACCCTAGTACGTAAAGGGCTATTGAAGGACACCGTGGATTTTAGTCAGTACAAGTCTGACAGTCCCTTCCGCCCTGCCCTGGGTGGGAGGACTCATTTGATGATTTTACCACGAAAAAAAAAATAAAAAAATATATGTATAGATTCTTGCGATATTTCTTCCAATTCGCGATTATGTCATTCTACTTTCAACCAATTAGTTGTGAAAAACAGGAAGTATGTATTAATATAAAAAGGCAACTGTAATCTGTTTTTGTTTTAGAAACGCAACGCATTTTAGTGGTCTGTTCTGCTTTGGACGGTGTTCGGACCCTTTCCTTGCTTCTCAAAATTAAATCCGCTAGCAAAAATCCGCTCCAGACCATAGTATCGTCTAAAACTACCGACCTACGTATTTATATATAGCGATGCCTACAGGGGGTGCCCTTAGCGTGCGGTCACTTAGTTTGTAGTTTTTATTTAGTTTGTAAGCTCTGGCTGGAGGCCTTAAAGTAATTTAAGGCATCTCTACAGAAAAGTCCGGTTAAGCAGCTCACAACCTCCTCTAGGTTGACCTGCGAGATGCCATACACAAAAAAAAAAAAAAAAAAACCTCAGCACACAAACTCATCCTCAATTAAAAAAAGAACCATCAAAGCGCAGCCAGTGATGTGCAACGCGACCCCTGACTCTATTCCACTTCATCCCCTCATCCCGCCACATATCGATAGCTTATGCACATTCATCGACCTAATTACAACACTAACTAATTAGCCGGCTTTCACCGCTAGGCGCTTGATTAGGTATTTGATGTTCATATCTCTGATTAGTATTTTGTTTCATTGTTTGTGCTGAGTGATGAGTTTTTTATGTAGGATTATCGTGACGAATGGACATGGCTATAGATAGCAGCAGACACTTACCTACTGTAATAGATAGCCTTTTTTTTTTGAGTCGGGGGAAACCTTCGAAAGGCTACCTGTCTTTGGGGAAAAGACCGGGGAGTGTGAGATTTTTACCTCACTAAAACCACCCCGGTGGTCACCATCAGCACATAGGAGGAGGCCCCGTTTCCTCTTAAAAGACCTGACCGAGGCCCCCTCTGTGCAACGCCTGTTAGGGCACATCCCTAGGGAACTGTAATAGATAGCCTGGTAGATTTGACATCATACCTAGGTTCGAAGCTCAGATAGGCAACCACTCCTTTGAAACAATGTTAAGACTTCATCTACCTAGAAGTTTTTGCAGGATCCTTGGGAATCAGTTCTATCGCCACAAAGTATGAAATACGAACAAGGATTATACCAATATACTCGTATAAAAGGAAAAATTTATGTATTAAGGGACGCCCTGCGTCATGATTGATCGTTGATTGGAAGAAGGTAGCTGGCAGTTTAAGATGGACTGGTTAAGACAAGGGCGGTTGGCACTTTATGGGGGAGGCTATGACACTAAAATTGCAGATAAATGATATAGGACAACATCGAAAATTTTATAACCTTACCCCACATTAGGAATTTTCCTCTGTATCGTGGGTGCATTTACAAATATTTAAACTCAAATACAGTAATACCCAGACCCGGAACAACTACTTGTAGATCGTACAAATATTTGTTCCTTGCAACCGACCCCGTGACACGAAGCGCAGCCATCAATCACTCAGATACTGCGCCAAGTTTCATCAAAACATGTCTTAAAAATCACTTCCCGAAAAGAATCCCAGCTGACTTACTTAATATTCCGTTACCTACATCAAGTTACAGTTTTAAAGACCATCACGTAAGTAAGTGTCGTTGCATAACCGGTTATTAACGGTTACTCTGACGAAACCCACGGTTAAATAATCTTATGATAACATCGGTAACCGGTTCATTCGGAACAATTATTTGGTTTGTTTAAGGTCCGGAGGTACGGTAGTGGGAGCAGCCAAGTTTGGTTAAGAAAACTAAGAATTATAAAATCATTTTGCAAAGCTACAACAGCAAACTCAATTGATAATTTTAAAATCTCATTTTTTTCAAATTCACAAATTGCTTTTTTTATGGACAGAGCTAAATAAACTAAAACAAGGCTAATTTACTGATTTAACGATCAGTTGTTTGATCGGTATTTAAGTTAGTTAATACTCGTAGGTATTATTCGTAGTTAAAGTGCTTTTTTTTTATCGAACTAACGATCGTTTACTTCTGGCCCTAACCAATTTAGTTTCACAACATTGAACCATTAAAATATAAATAGAACTGGTCTAAAATTAAATAACCTATAAATAGTCTCAAATTAAACTGAGAGTAAACACTTCAAACGGTGAAAATGATCTAAGACTCCCTCTAAAACGCCCACGTTTCAATGCTTCCATTTACTCTGTTGAGTAGACCCTTAAAGACCTTTATTACTTATATTTTGTTAATACTAGGTTTGCCCCGCATGAAATTAGAAGTTTTTGTCTGAAAGAGTAACAAATGTCCATCCATAATTATATCCATAAGTATTTTTTTATAACAAGAACCACTTAAAATAAAGCAAAAGAATGTCGTAAAGTAACAGGTATTTTGAGAAAAAAGACCAACATAAAATAACAGGTATTTTGAATAACAAGAGCAACATACATAACATCAAACGGACAAAGACGCGGGTATAAGCTAGTTATGAAATACAAATTAACACGTGTAGTTCACGTCATTACAATATCGTTATCTTAAGCTATTAGTATTCACACTGTCATTAATTGCCTATTACAAAGGTGCCAAGATTCGATAACGGCAGTATGATGGCAATTTACTACAATTAAGGCAATAAATAACAGTTAGGTACTGGTATTTTTAAATCTGTACTTATTATAAACCTCAAGAATATGTTTGCTTAAACGCGCTTATCTCGGGAAGTATTGGTTCGAATTGAATAAATCTTTTTGTGTGTGGATAGTTTATTTCTTGAGAAAAGATATAGGATAAATAACATCACGCTACGATTAAAAGGACCCGAGCAGCAGGGTAAAACCGCAGGGAACAGCTAGAAAGATAGTATAATGGTCGGAAACTAGAAAGTACTTTCATATTTTTTTCTTGGTCTGTTCTGTCCCACTGCTGGGCGAAGATCTCCCCCAATTCCTTCCATGAACTCTTTTCCCGGGCCGCTTAAAACCAGCCGCAAGGTTTGATATTTTCATGATATTTTTTTTATTACCGTGTTAAAATCATCAAATGTGTCCTCCTACCCTACTGACTAAAACCCACGGTGTTTCTTCAATAGCCCTTAACGTTCCAGGGTCACGGATACCTGATGAGACAGACCCGCGATCTTCTTGTCTGATAATGTTTCAAATATGTAATGATTTTAATAAGACTTATATAACCTTATACATAAAATTACTGAATGAGAGGCTAAAATTACAAAATTAAAATAAAACTAAACTAAACTACATATTATAGAGCATCGAAAAATTCATCCTCAACGCTGTCAGCTGGTAATGTGCCCAAGAGACTGGCGGCGTTGCCTCTCTGTATGGCAATACTTAGCCTCTGGCCAAGGTAAAAGCCAGCTCTTGGGTCACGGGAAGCGTCAATAAGTCTTTTAGACATTTCTTTGTAGAGGCTGTGAGCAC
Source organism: Agrotis puta (assembly GCA_943136025.2). Classification (NCBI taxonomy): domain Eukaryota; kingdom Metazoa; phylum Arthropoda; class Insecta; order Lepidoptera; family Noctuidae; genus Agrotis; species Agrotis puta. The sequence goes on along the minus strand of OW964176.2, from coordinate 15,713,492 downwards.
TCGGACCCCATGGCCCTATAGTTTCAACCCCAAACGGCTCAAAAATATAACTAAGTTAATAACTTATCACTTGACACGTTCTTAATCAACAAACTCCATTACCGCGTTCACTTTAATAAATTCTAAGTAGCTTCATAATTAGGTTAAACTTGAACACTTTCTATGACAAATTTAAATGAGTTATGGCTGTCAAGTAATTGCATGAAATTCTTCAAGATGACACTAATCCACGATCTGCACTGACCTACTCTAGTTCAATTACTACGGCCTTAATAAGTGAAATGAACTTAAATAAATTACAAAACTAATTGACAGTACGTAAGTACGTTAACTAATAAGTTTTGCATTACCGAGTTACTACACAATTTTTTTTTTTTATCGTTGTTAAATCATCAAATGAGTCCTCCCACCCAGGGCAGAGCGGAAAGGACTGTCAGATACGTACTGACTAAAATCCACGGTATCCTTCAATAGCCCTTTACGTTCCGGGGTCACGCTAATTCGTACAGTCCCGCGACCGAGTTACTACATTAGCGAGCTAAAGTAGTAATCATTTACCTGGAATTGATCCGAGATAGCACCTAAAATAATGGCGTGATTTTAATGAAGTTGGTATCAATTCAAAGGTAACACTTTATTCTTCAAAATGTACCATTTATATTACTCTCAACTAGTTATTAAGTACTCAAGATCGGGCGGAATCGGAGTAAGTGATTTCATGCTTTTATTCGCGAGTATATTGATGATTTCATGGGTAGGTTTTGTGGGGCCCACTCTATGGGGCCAAACGCCTTCCGGGATTGCGGGACTTTCTTAAAAGAGCATCGCGGCCCTGGAATGCAAAGGGCGTGTGAAGTAACAGAACGGTTTTTAGTAAGTAAGAGTCTGACAGTCCCTTTCGTTTCACTTAAGCCTTTGTCAAACAGACAGGCGTGGCGAATGCGAAGCGAGGCGTTTTTATTTGTAATGTATGACATTGTTTGAATCCTATAAAATATAATCATAGAAAAGCGAAAGCGATCCGATAGCGTGACCGAACTATCGGACTGACGTCTCGTATCGGTTCGTTATCGCTTCGGACTCGCCTGTCTATTTGACAAAGGACGGGAGACTCTAAGTAAAGTAACGCTTGCCGAGGATGGTCCGTTAATTAGTGTCCAGTTTAACATAATTATGCATGATAATTATTATCAAGTCTAAGCTATTCTTTTATCGCTATTCTATATATCTAAGATGGGTTATAGTTACTGTACTACTAAGAATCTACAAAATCAATTGGGTTTGACTTCCTCGATTAATTATCAAATGTTTTATTGGAATACTCAACCACAGGTAAGTGAAATAAATATGAATGAAATGTTAGAAAAGCTCTTAACTTTAGTGTAGCAAAGAGTAAGTGTTATTATTGTTAATTAACTGTAAAATTATTAAAATTGTTCATTAACTATAAAATTATTGTTATACAGTTAATTAACAATTTTAACACTTACTCTTTGTAATGAAAATTGAATTGCCTGAGTTTAGAAAAAATGCAATTATACAAGTTATTTATATAAATTTCAGGCAACATCATTACACCTAAATTAATTTAAAAATAATATCGCACTGTTTGAAATTCAACTTTCTATGACAGGCTTAAAGTTGAAAATCGTGCGCTTTTGTTACAGTTACGAAAAACAAGCATAAAAATTATCAATATTACATAACTGGCTCTTAATTGCAAAGCCCACATCCATTTATTATTACCTCCCGACATAAAACAGAAGTAATACTAAATTTTCAAAAGCCGACGGCATTTTATAATAATTCAAGCAAGTGCGGCCATTCATTTTGATTGCAAAGCGAATCTATTCGCATATGTTGGTACAACGGACGCGAGATGATAGAAATAATTTTCAATTTTATTTATAGTACGTGTCGTATAAAATCGGTCGTACTTAATTTTAATTTATGAATATGTATGTGAGATTCTGCGGTAAAACTTGAAGTTGATATAGAAAGAAAGAAAAAACGTTTATTGACACATGTCATAAGTACACACAACATTAACAAAGAAAGAAAATATTTAAAAAGAAAACTTACAACTAAACAATAACTATTGTGTGACTCATGGCTGCGCCAAATAGGCCCAGTTCAGCAAATGCCGGACGGTTTGAGAAATGAGCAAAAGAATAATAAATTTAAAAATGTAAAATAATATGTTAAAAAATTAATAAAAGATAAATATAATATATCGGGTTTGACATCTTAATTTTCCATAAGAAATTTTTCACTTACATGAGAAATATTTATAACTAAAAAGCATTATTGTCGACCGACGTACAGTTTTCGCAAAGCAAAACATTGTAAAAGATAATAAAATCATAAACTCAAAAATCAAACATATCATAACATATTTATGGATATAATTAAACACGAATTAAACCTTCCTCTTTCATGATAAAAGTCTCATACTGATAACTTATTCAGTATGTCTCCTTTAACTAGTATTGCAAGGAAGGAATAAATTCAAAATCCCCTCTGTGTCTTCTATTGCCCTTTACTTTCCAGGGTCACGATTCGCTTAGACAATCCCGCGACCCTGTCTGGCGATTGGCCCTAAAGTGTCCCCGTCAATTGGCTGACAACTCCTTGAGACGCGTGTGGTACACTACGTGCTGTGAAGTTATGGACCCATTGCGCTTTTGAAAGAACGGAAAAAAAAAAGTGCAAATTCAGATCCTTCGCTACTGCTTACTGGCGTATCTGCAAATGGGTATCTCACCGTCTAATCAAGGAACGAGTCCGTGTCAACGGCGTGTCGTCTTCCAAGCAGCTGTCAGCGAACTAGTGGAGCAAACGCCTGCTATCTAAGCAAAATACTGCAGCCCTGGAACGCAAACGACAAGTGAAGGAAAAAGGTTTTAGTCAGTATGAGTTCGATGGTCCTTTCCGCTTCACCCAGATGATTTTTACATTCCCAAAAATAAATTACGAAGGTACAAATACGAATCCGCTAATGCAATTTCCCGTCAATACATAACAGATTTCATAATCCCACAATCCAGTGAACAGTGGGTTACCTAACCGGTACATTATTCACATCAGCATCATAGGTAACCTACGGTAGGGCTACCACGCCGCAGGCCTCACTTGAGCCAGTCTCGTCACGTCGAGAACACGGGCGAATCAAAACGTGCGATCTGTAATGGCGGGTGGCACTTGCATTTGTAGGGTGACTGTTATTGTAGGTAGTTTTGGGACAGCCAGATTTATTTTATATGAGAAGTTTAATTTTCGTTTTAATTTGCTCTAAACACATAAGGATTGGTTGTTGTCTTACTTTTTCTAGTAAGTAAAAGTTATTTACTCGATCCCATGCGAATTTAAAACTTGAAACAAACTCATGTATGCATACAGCCTCCAGTTATATTGGGAAATACTTCGTAACTTCCCGTTTTTGTTTGTTAAGAATACGTTACATGATTTATCTATCGGCTATTTACTTGAATGGACAATTTCTCAAGACCGGAAAATTCCAAGAAGACCTGAACATCGTTGAAACAGAAAAGGAGAAAATCGCGACCACCGAACAAAACAGTTAGTTAATAACATTGAACAAAGCAGCACTTGAACCAAAAATACAAAAATCCCTCTAAGAATCTAAATTCAAACAAGGCTTTATCCTCTCAGGCCATAGATACCCTTGCCCCTGGGCTGTGCCACCCTTCAGAGGGGAGGGAGACAAGTACCTTGAAGGGAGGGGGAGGGTCTGGGCCCTTTGTCTGCGCTCCGTCATTACTTTGTCAAAGGTCCTTGGGAAGGCGCGATTCTAAGCCACATATGTGTTCTCCTGTATGAGGGAACCACTATACAGTACACTACTTTGTACTAGTGGTTTTGGAGGCTGAAAAACATTTTTATTTCTCGTTCCCCTCCTGTTTATTCATTTTTTTATCAGCCTATTATTTTGTTGGAGCGTTTTTATTCAGTACGAAATAAAATGGAGCCTATCTTTGAATGTAATTGCGTCATCATCTGCCTTCATCGTGTGCTAATTCAATTAGAAAGGATTTTTGAAATAATATTAGATGACAACGACCATAATTCATTCAAAGCCCACATAAATCATAACGACAAATGAACTCAGAATACAAAACAAATTCGTTCTAAGTAGAATTAAAGTGTCTATTCTCCTTTCATCCAGTCATCTCAACACATTACCACTTAAGTGGCCATAATCAAATAATTATTTCTCTAGAGAATAATTCGGTTCGGTTCGATCAGCGGCAATCAATTACCGCAAGGAGGTTGGTATGGACAGTTGCTCCCCAGTGACCGGTAAACCCGAAGAGGCTTCAATCAATGAAGTCACAGGCATAACTGAATTACCGTACGAGGCTACAGCACGCAAAAAGTTGCGCCGTAATGATAGTTGGGTTAAGATGGCAGCGGATAGCGGGACAAATGTTTCCTTAGGTTATTTAACTAAAAAAAAAAAAATATTACTCCGAAAGTTAGATTAACAAAAAATATTTTACCCCTATTTTTTCTTTTGTTACGTAAACCAAAAACGACGAAGATACAACGCTTCTTAGAATCACAAAACGTCACTCAGTCGGTATAATTTTACAGGCGTTATGACGACACAAGCCCCTTATACCCAATTTCGAAGCGTTTTGTCTTTGTAAATATTCATTGATTTAAAAATGCAAAAAATACGAGTCCATTGTTTTTCAAAAGTCTAACGGACGGACTAAACAGTTTTTCATTTTATTTACTCAGTAAACTATATAATATAATACTTTAATCATAGCAAGTTGTGGCAAAGGCCCTCTTTGGCCCGCATGGTGTATTACAGCCCATTTCCTTCCACAGTGAGGAGGTATGGGCCCCATCAATGGGAAATTTATAGGCTGATTAAACTATAATTTGCTACTTAAGATTTTTAATGGTTTTCAATGGTAATAATTGCGAGACTTCTTACCTCTACTTAGTCTGGAGTTTCTCAAATAACGTCCCCGCTGTTTCCCCTCCCTTACACCACAAACTCGAACTCGCAAGAAACGCCCGACATGCGGTGTATCGGTCAAGGGGCCAGACGACAGTTAGCGTGCTCATAAGTGAGCTTTATGCTCAGCTGACACGTTAAAATGAAGGAACGGTGTTTGATGTCGGTGACCCTCGTATGCTTTATAAGGCCAAGTCTGGATAGAGGATCCTTGGAGTTCAAGGACGAAGTAATACGGTCCTTGAGAAGGTATTTTGAAGTTAGTGAGTGGTTTATTCTTGAGTGCTTCTATTCAATTCCGATTCGAAAAGTCTCTTAGCTACTTTTTGCAAAAAAATATATTTTATAACGCTATAAACGCTAAACAGATATGATAACTTATCTAAAAGTAACGATACCTAAATATGTAGATCTCGACCTCACTATCTGATGATTGTGATCTTTCATATTTTTTTATTATACTTTAACAACATCGACAAAATGCTAATTAGAAGTTACATAACAGCATAACAGTCATTTCTATCTATTTATTTATAGCAACCTCTTGCCTTCATCCACAAGCACATTTCATAAATTTTCGTAAGTCAAGTCGCAACTTCGCAACGTCAATAAACGTTTATTGATACTACATCATAAAGCGCAGATCTCATACCATAAAATATTACAACTGTCATAAAATCAATTCTGAAACTAGTTCACTTAATATCTGCAGTTTCTGCTTACTTCAACTTTTGCAAGCCCGTTTCATTAAATCTACAAAGAAATCACTTTCATCAAGAACGGAGAAAACCTAACAGAAGTTGCAGTGTAAAACTTTGTAATTCATCAGAAGAATTAGAAGCGAAGAAATCGTTTGAAAGGAACGCTTACAGTAAACTTTTTTAGGGGAAAATGATGAAACTAATTTTATCACGGTTTTTAAGAAACAAAGCTTCATGATTTTTGCTTCTTTTCACATCAAATGAATTTTTGAATTCAAATAATTCTAAGCATAGTTTACTATTCATCTGTTACTTAGGAGAAAGAAGAAAATTTATTATTTTATTTTGGCAGATTTCAATTTTCAGCGTGCAACTACAATAAATTAAGTAAATGCTTCTAGTCTTACTCTTTAACCCTTTAACCGCCAGAGTCGTATATATGCGACAAACATTTCCGTGCCCCTATCGCCCGTGTCGTATTTATCCGACAGAGAATATTCACGATTTTTGTTGTTTTCTTCGATTTTATTGCATCTCTTCTATATCTCTCTATTTATGTAGATAGACAGATAGAATACTTTTTATTGCACACCATGATATTTTACAAATATGAGCTTAAAAGGAGCAGAAAGAGAGGAGAAGAGGAAAGCACGATTCGTAGCCGGACGCTAGGGGCACGGCAATTGATATTTAGCCAAGCGCTTATAAGGTTAAAAATACCAATTGATCGAAAAGAAACCTATTTAATGTTTTCCTTAATCGTTATGTCAAGTTTATCCCTAAGACAAAAAACGGAATGCCGGAATTCTTCTAAAAATAACTTATTCATCCATTTTCTTTTACATTTTTTTTTTTATATACAATCAGGAATTCAGGTCGTTTCTTTTGAACAAAAATACCAATTCAAATAGCCAGTTATAGACTGAGAATACAACAAAAATATTTTGTTACGGGTTCAACATCCTATTGATTTAAAATCCCAAAATATATTCAGCTGTTAATGGTCTCCCTACTTTATTGGTATCGCAGCAAGTGTTTGCACTTTGGATTATGTCTTCACCTCAGTTATTAATCAATACGTATGTATGTAAGTATAATGTTTACAATAAAAGTATTGAGAAGGAAACCTGAATCTTAAGTTTTTTATTTTACCGTTTTTAGTTCAGATAGTCAACAGAAATCTTCGTCTAATCGACGTCTTTGAAATTCTACAATCCAAATAAGCAAAAACGGATCCATGCGGGGAACGTCATGGGATAGCCATTATTGATATATGCTAGAACCTTCTCCAGAATGTAACGAACACTTTTCTGAAAACAGCATTAAAATCGGTTCAGCCAAACGCGAGATAATCGCGGACAAACATACAATCGTATTTAAAAATCTCCAATCCAAATAAGCAAAAAACGGATCCATGCGGACAACGCCACGAGATATCCATTAGTGTTATATACTAATTGATATGCAAATTACAAAAAAACACAAGAAAATTTGAATTGCGCGGGCTACTACGACGCAATCACCTGAATAGCCATTACAACAAAAGGTTTACACCATAACGAGAAACTCATAGCACGTTAAATGGCTTCAGTATCGATAGCTTTCATCTTTAATTGCCGAGAAAATGGCTGACACAAGGAAATGCCAACGCTAACACACCTGGATGGCCATTGAGCATTATTTACCGCGGCAATTAATTCTGTTGACCAATGCCTTACGGTTGTAGTGTACGCTTGGTTTGATCCGACTAAGAAAATTTGCTGCAGAAGTTGAAGTGAAAAAATGTGGCTTAGATTCTTGGCTAGCTTTTGTTAAGTAAGGAAAAAGTGTTTATATTAAACGATCAGAAAGAACTTTTTTTTTACGTGGTAAAATCATCAAATGAGTCCTCCTACCCAGGGCAGAGCGGGAGGGACTGTCAGATTCGTACTGACTAAAATCCACGGTGTCCTTCAATAGCCCTTTACGTACCATGGTCACGGTATATCATAAGTCCCGCGACCCCGACAGGCGTCAGAAAGACCTTGGAAGCTTTTTGAATGAAATCTGGCGTGCCTGACTTCCATTCACTTATTGTTTTAATATGTGCTCTTCTCATTTTATTTTCATATAGGTAGCTGTGCTACAAAGATTGTCAAATGTTGAGATTCAAATTGAGAGAAATAGAGAAAAAAAGACGTTTTCTATGTTTTTTTTTTAGCGTGGTAAAATCATCAAATGAGTCCTCCCACCCAGGGCAGAGCGGGAGGGACTATCAGACTCGTACTGACTAAAATCCATGATGTTCTTCAATAGCCCTTTACGTATCGGGGTCACCGTAAATCATAAGTCCCGCGACCCCGACAGGCTTTGGCCCCGTCAGGGTTTTCTATGGCTTGGAATTTTTACTGTATCGTGGATGAGTTTATAAAAAAATTAAACTCGCATACACAAACACTCAGACCACGAACAACTTTCTTTCTTTCTTTCCATTGCTCGGCCACTTCGTCAACTGTGCCTTCAAAAAGTCTAATAGAAGAATGTCCATTATCTGAACCTTACTCAAAAAGCGTTTTCGCATCCAATTAACACTAACTACCTAATTCTTCCACCTTCAACCAAGCCGCAGGAATTCCGGACCGATACCGCTGATCCGATATCCGGAGTTACGGTTCCAATATTACGGATTTATACGATCTAAAGCCAACCGCAAATGTCAGGTCCGGTCCGGTTATACTGCGGGGCTGGTTGGCCGGATATCCGATTGTTGGTATGGTATCGACTGGCCTTGGCCCACAACCCCTGCTTTCCCGCACTTTCACCCCCTTTTGCCAAGTTTATTTATTTATTTATTTATATGGAAACTCAACAGCTTATTATTAATTTACATGAGTTCTGAGTGTTCACTTCACTATCAATGAACAGCTTAAAGTACTTACTGAACAGTGATAGCAAAATGATGACAAAATTATCTCTTAAGCCAATAACAGAGTCTCACGACATTAAAGAGGACAAATGTAACTAGAAGTGGGAAAATTTTACACAAATGCATCTACTAAAAAATAATTATAAAGGAATGTTGACATTATGTTCACATTCGCAAAACAAAATTATGATATGTTTATAGGATTTTGGGACAACAGCAAAAACTGATAAACCGAGAAAAAACGGGAACACGGTTACCTTCATACGCGCTTTAGATGTTAAAACATGATAATCAACAAATGTGATGAAAACTGAAAAAAAAAGAAAAAGGAAAAATGAATCATGGCACAACTTTTTAACGAAATAATATGTATCAAGTGCTATGTTTTGAAATATCGTGTGGATTTATTGTTTAGTAAAAGACTTTCCGTACACACGTTGGATAATTTTTATTATAATGACAGTTCAACAAACCATAGATTTACATCACAGACATTCATCTTGACATAAGAGTTCCACAGACTAAAATTCTCATCACATATCGTCTGTTTTGGACGGACTTTCAAATAATATATTATTCATGTTTTTATTATTAAAAGTAACTCTATTTATAGAAGTCAAACCAGGGGATGCAAAATCTATCAAAAAAATTAAAAAGTTCATTAGCGTTTTTTTCTGATAATGTTTCTATCTAAATACTGAAGCGACACACAGAGGTTACGGGGAAAAGAGGAACTAATATTTATGGTGCCTTATACACGTTCCACTCCTTTATGAGAAGGCGTTTTTTACACTATGAAGAACCAGTCCCAACCCCGCGACAAAACTTCAAACGAACAAACTTCTATCGCGGAATCAAAACCAGACATCCCCCACAACACCTAATGTCGCGGATTTTCGCAAAGTAACAGCTGATTCTGAATCTACAGTTTATCAAACAATATCTGTTTGACTTGCCTCCGGTATGATTGTTTGGACAATTGAAAGATATCGACATTTTCAAAACTCTCCGAGTAGATGCGAGGCAAACGCGTCATAACTGCATTTCTTCCGTATTTGGTGCGGTAGCCAGGGATACTGAATAATTTTGCATGCCTCGTTCGTGTTTTTGGGGCACAGAAATTTATACACGATAGCAGATCACTGCTGTCCAAACGACCTCGTAAGATATCAAAGAGCAAAAGCATATCCAGCATCACACGCCTATCCACAAGGGGAAGCATATCATAGTGTTTACAGTCACTGGCATAGGTGTCATGACGCCTTTGCGATTTAAAATTTAGAAATTTTATGAACTTTTTCTGTAGATTTTCGATTAGTTGTTGAGGTTAATTGGCTAGTGTGAGCAAATGATATAGAAGATGCTTTATAGGTTTTTTGATGAATTATTGTATTTCAGACCTGACTGACTACAAACTACCCCGTTCCTTTAGTTGCCCTTTGCGTTCAAGTCCCGCGACTCCGACTTTAGCTTGGCCCCATAGGGGCAGGGACTCGTCTTGAAGCGCCACGGGACAAGGGCCTGATCCTTGATCGGACGGCGACCTAAACATTACTCGCCGTCCGCAATCCCGCGCCTACTGAGGCTGGAGATCACGTCGCGATTTCATTTTCAAGATTTTATGCCTTTGTCAAACAGACAGGCGAAAGCGAAGCGTTTCCGAAGCGATACCGAACCAAAGCGAGACGTCAGTCCGATAGTTCAACCACGCTATCGGATCGCTTTCGCTTTTCTATGTGACTGGATTCAAACAATTCCATACATTACAAATAAAAACGCCTCGCTTCGTATTCACGCCTATCTGTTTAACAATGGCTTTGAGGGGTTCTTGATATATAGTGTCCATACCTGCCAAAACGCCTAAACCTTCTGATTTCCCTACACAACACCCCTCAGTCTATATTTAAGCTCTCCGTGACTGATTGAAGATTAAATAATTACCCGCGTAGCACAGTAGGAGATGCAAGCAAGTCGAGCAACTAACTTTATGTTCGCTAGCTTCAGCCCCGCGGCGTTGTCTGTCTGCTTCTCATTTCCGAACGGAGTAAACTTATGATTAGTTGTTTATTAAAGAGGCGTTCAATCTTGGGAATTGAAATGTGAATCTGTATAATTTTCGCATCTTGATGGGTTATCTTCGTGAATCCATTTATGGGCCTGCTTTTCGATGAACGGATAGGCACTAGGTATTTTAATTTGATTACTCTAATCAATATTTCTCAAAAATAGATAATATTTTTTATGATATGTTAGATGACTTATTTGGAATTTATTAAATTTATTACCTCATTAGCTACTGAGGGTCGAAAAGATGAAATTCTACGACGACTTTTTATGTGCGCTTTCCGAATTTCCACTTTATGGCAGGCGCCATACTGGAAAAATGGCGCCTAATAACACTTTTTCATTAATATCCGCTTTCGTTACTATTCCTTTCTTTATTATATATATTTTCCAATACAGACACTTTGTACCACACCAATTTTTATTAAAAACTAGGTATAAATATCCCATATGTTCATCCAGATTATAAACTACCTATACATATTGGTCGCGAGACTAACGAGCTACCGTGACACTAGAACGTAAAGGGCTATTGAAGGACACCGTGGATTTTAGTCAGTACGAGTCTGACAGTCCTACCTGCCCTGCCCTGGGTGGGAGGACTCATTAGATGATTATAACACGTTAAAAAAAACCTATATATACGAGTACTATATACCTTTGATCCAAATCCGTTCCGACTTTGAGTAGTGCGACGCCGATAACGTGTAGGGCGACGCCTATAATGAGTAGGGCGACGCCGACTTTGAGTTGGGCGACGGCGTCTTTGAGTAGGGCGACGCCGATAACGAGTAGGGCGTCGCCGATAGTGAGTAGGGCGTCGCCGATAGTGAGTAGGACGACGCCGATAAGGAGTAGAGCGACGTAGGCGTCGCCCTACTCATTATCGGAGGCGTACTTAAAGTTGGCTTTAAGTAGTGCGACGCCGATAACGAGTAGGGCGACGCCGATAGTGTGTAGGTGGACGCCTGTAATGAGCAGGGCGACGCCGATAACGAGTAGGGCGATGCCAATAATGAGTAGGGCGATGCCAATAATGAGTAAGGCGACGCCGATAATGAGTAGGTCGACGCTTATATTGAGTAGGGCGACGCCGATGACGAGTGGGGCGACGCCGATAACGAGTAACAAACATCTATTTATTCATCCGTCCATCCTCACAAACTTTCGCATTTATAATATTAGTAAGATGTATTGATTCACCACATCACTATCTCGCTACCCATATAGCACCAGAACATCCAGCTATCTAATAAGAGCGGAACAGTATCGTCTGCTGCCCGTATATGGTGAACCGGGCTACGGTTGGTTGGTTTTTATTGATGGTTGCGGGAAAACCGCTTGGTTGTGAAATGAGGGTAGTGTGGTATGTGGCTTGATTGTCAGCCGAGTGTACTGTTAGTTATAATTAGTTTGTTCAGTGGAAGATCACGTTTGGGAGCGAATGAGTTTTGTAACTGGTTGAATGGTTGAGACAGAGCGTAAAGGTCTCAGTCGGGTCTGACCCGACCTGCAGCGGATTATGGATATGCGCTCACTATATTTATGAAGTCCTTAGCGTCACCACCAACTATGCTGTTCTCAATAAGAAATCACATCGCTGGACTCTACGATGTGATCTTCGACGCGACGGGTTTGAGATCGTCTAATCACGAAGCGCGAGCGCTCATCGTTCGCGGCTCACGAATGGTTAGTGTCGTTGTCAGTAGCTTAGAGCATAGCAAACTCTAGTCCCAGCGGCGTAGGCGCTGCGGCCGCGCGGTCACGAAGCTGTGTTAATATAAAATACTCGCGAGCGAGCTGACTACTAGCGGACGGCGAGTCGATCTCTTCTTGACCACTCGCTGCTTGTATCCTTGCTTTGTGTTGCCAACGAGTGAACCGCTCGTCGTCCACATTTTGACCATGCGACGTTCACTAGAAACAAGGCACCATCCACCTGAAGACCGAGTAGACATCGAACGACGCGTGGTGCAGGGTGTCTACTTTCTAAGGCCGTCAACGAAGACACGGGTATAGATACAGATGTACGAACGTAACTAACGTCAAAAACTTTGCGTACAGATAAAACCGCCACGAATGAAGTCATTTTGGCGGGGCGTCTGTCTCATTACATCAAATTACATTAAACAAATGTAGTACCACGAATTTTCCGCAGGTAATAATTGATGTGGGAGGTGGGACTTTAAGGAGCTATCTGTCAAATTGTAATATCATTCATTCGTAGTTCGGGCTCGTTGTCAAAACGCACGTGACTAATGCTGAAACCGCGAGTTTCGTGCTTAGAGATTAGAGCCCCTGGTCGGATGCCTGGTAAAACTATTGTCATTGATCACCTTGTTCAATGGTGAAAAAGCGTATTGAATTTCTTCTGTAATTTTGGGCGGACGGACTGTGTTTAAAGAATGTTTCATATCACAAATGATATGAAACATTTTATTATCCTCTGCAAAATCTGAGGGTTTTAAAAGCAATTACTTTAGATGCTTTTGTTATTTCTAAAAGTCGATTTCGGGATTGACTTATGACTTTTCCATTATAACTTATATTCAAAGTCACTTTGCCTAAAGCCAGTTAGAAGTACAGATATTAACTAATCCAACTTTTTCGTCAATATCCACTATGTAAATGTTAATTAATCTTAGTTTCACTTAAATTAGCTTTGCTGAACTTTAAACCAACTTCTATGAAGTTGCTTGTGTCAATGACCTGTAGCATTAATCTACTTTTGAGAGTGACATGTCCTTTATTGTCTAGTTAGATAAACATTGACGTGGATGGCCAAATCAGAAACTATAAGATATAGGTATCGAGAAATACTCAAATTAATTTCGAGCCTTGTTTTCTGTTAACTAAAATTCAATTTTCGAAAATTGCCATCCAATCTATACATATAATAAATCTGTAGAAGGGTCAATTCTGTACATTGAAAATATTGAAAAAATAAATAGCGGGGGGTGTTGCTTGATCGATACCAAACCCAAATATGTGATTAAAAAAATTTTGTCTGTCTGTCTGTCTGTATATGCAGGCATCACGTGAAAACTAACGGTTCGATTTCGATGAAACTTGGTATTATTATACCTTATTATCCTGGGCATAAAATAGGATACTTTTTATCCTGGAAAAATACGTAGAAAAATAAATCTTATTTTTCAGTTTTATTCATAGACGTTGTTATGTAGAACCGCGAATCTCCTTAATTATTATAGGCTTAGCCGTATTTGGGTCCAATAGATATTTATAAGATGTCATTGTCAGAGTTACTCAAAATGGAGAAATAAACCAACCACGCGAAGACTGACATCCGCGCGGACGGAGTCGCGGGCGGAAGCTAGTCTTCAATATTGAAGTTCATTTGAAAACACACACGGTATTATTACACCATTTGATAGCGTCTGTAATAAGGACTATGCAACTTCTGCAAACCAGTGTTTCATGATTGAATGATTGAAGTTTGAAATTCATCACGTAGATCCAAATAAAAGTAGATATCAACAATGTACACGAACACCGTAATAACATTTCCTTTCATCCTAGCCACTCATAAGAGATCTTAAATTAATCGTAATAACAACGACAATTCGGAATTCAAAAATGTAAAAGTCGATATTGTATTTCACTTGTTTTGCACGTCTTTCGTTTAGTTGCTGAATCGGTTGAAAGTGATATAGCCAATAATTACATCGACTCTTCATCATCTGCCTAGCCTTTTCCCAACTATATTGGGGTCGGCTTCCAGTCAAACCAGATGCAGCTGGATATCAGTATTTTACATGGAGCGACTGCCTGTCGGACCTCCACAACCCAGTAACTGGGTAATACTATACCCCACGGTAAGACTGGTTGTCAGACTTTAGAGCTTCTGACTAACAGTAACGTCTGTCAAAGATCTACAAATGACAGCCGGGACCAACGGCTTTACGTGCTTTCCGTGGCACGGAGGAAACTCGCTATAACAGATGGTCACCCATCCACAGACCAACCTCGACAAGCGCGGCTCACCCCGGAAGATCGGCCTGTGCGGCTGTATTTATTTAGCCACGAGCTCCTCAAACTATTCCACTTATTGCACCTGCGAAAATATTGATGGGTGCTGTATGTGGAATACCTCATGTGCCATTTGAGCAGGTGCCCAATGTCAAATACCACACTGAATTGTGCATGTTCAGAATTTAGAAAACTATTTGCATGTTTAATGTTCGTTTTCTGTATGTAACGAGAAAATGGACAATTATAAATAAAAGCTTAAATAAAAGTAGGTTGGATGTACAGTCTGCATCACGATGTGGTTGGTCCCTTGGAAGCACCTCCCTACGCTGCGTTTTTCACGTGGGCAACCAATTGATGAAGCCCACTATACCTTTCAAAGCACAGCTGAACACTGGAAAATAAGGATGCAATTATTATGGGCTTTTGTTCAGGTATTAGGCATATTTCCACAAGTATAATTTCCATTATGACTGAAAAACTAAACTTCAGTTTTATTTTAATTTTTTTTTTAACATTGCCTTATACTAGGAATTTCTCCTGTGTCGTGGGTGCGTTTACAAACATATAATACATATAAACTTACATATACAAACGCCTAGACCCGAAGCAACTATTTGTAGTTTATATAAATATTTGCTCCGTGCGGGAATCGAACCCGCGATACGCAGCGCAGCAGTCTAATCGCTCAGCCACTACCGTTCATGCCGTCAAATGTCTGTCCTGTTCATGGTTATGGATTGTAAGAACTCCGTTTGGTCGCGGGACTGTACGAATAACCGTGACCCCGGAGCGTAAAGGGCTATTGAAGGACACCGTGGATTTTAGTCAGTACGAGTCTGACAGTTCCTCCCGCTCTGCCCTGGGTGAGAGGATACATTTGATGATTTTACCACGATAAAAAAAAAGTGAACTCCGTTTCAGAATCCGGATTTTTAGATTCGGAAAAGTAGTAATTGGGTTTTCCGTTCCAAAATTCTCGTTTATAGTGCGAAATGAGAGTCGTGAATCGTGTTAGTCCGATCGGTATCGCATTGGGATCTAATAGGCCACCGCGATGGCGGCGATAGGCGAATATCACAAAACAAATGTAATGTAGATCCGATTTTTGATGGCGGATTTGGAGTATGTATTGGTTGTTGGATTTGGTGCCGGTGACGCCGTGGGTAAATTAGATTTTGGGTTACGCAACCAAGATTATACAATAATATTTGACCCTTAATTGTCTTTACTTAGTGACGAGTACTTGTAGTAAGGCGTGTAATTCGGACTTTACACGTGTTTCACCCCTTTTTTGGTTGGTAAAATCATCCAATGTCAATCCCGCCATGATTGGAGCAGAAGGAACTGTCAGAATTCCACTACGATTTTTCAGCTACCCTTTAAGCTCCAGGGCCACACACGGTGTCCTTTCAAGACGGTCCCGCAAACCCGGCAAACGTTTGGTCCTATGGTGGCCTCGTTAATTTCACATATCTAGAACACTACGCACTGTCGTAGACCCAAGCCTGGTCTACTCTATAAGTACAAAACCCGTGGCGTTTCGGCCTTAGTTTCGGGCATTTTCTACGCCCCGTGACATTGAGCCCGAAATAAGAATGAATGATATTACGATTTGACAGATAGCTCCTTAGAGTCCGCGCCACCACTGATGACGTGAAATGAAACCGTGTTTTTTTTTAAATAACGGTCTTAAAAAGTAGATGGTCCTTGATCGGACGGCGAGCTAAAGCACTTTATCCCCGTAAAGCTAGTATTATGAATCCTAGCAACATATAACAGACAGGGCTTAGAAAAGCAAAAGATACCGAAGTACTTATAAATAATAGTGAACGTTAACCAAAGTGGTATTTAAAGTATGAGTAGGTAGTATAGATAGTGTGTTGTACAGTCAATAGCAAAAGTAGATGATCAGAATCAGAAATTCAATACTAATTAACGGAGTTTGCGTTAGAACTGTGTAAATTTACTAGTAGTAAATGATTGGTAAATTACAATCACATACTTTTGAATCACTTGTACGCCACACAGTTCTGACAATTTTGATCATCTACTTTTGCTGTTGACTGTACAAAGTGGTATGGCTCGCGGGTGCGTTTAGACAACATGATGGCATGATGGTCGCGTGGGGAGAGAATTATTTCAGTAATATAGGCTTCACATGCAAGAGGAATGTTGGAAATTACTTTCTTTCATGTTACTTTGAGGCAGAGGCTAAATGCCGGGCAGGGACAGTCCCTTCCGGTCCACTCAGGACGAAGAAGTTATTTGATAATAGATTAGTTTCTAGCATCAATAAATTGTGAATCTAATTAGTCCGTCAAATAGAGTTTTGAAAAATAATGTACACGGATATTTTCTTTTGTTAGTTCTAAGAATATTTACAAAGATAAAACGCATCAAAATTCGGGAGTGCTTATGACGTCAGAGTGCACTTAAAATGACACCACGCCAGCGCCAGTAAGCGTCCTAAAAAGTACGGGTTAAATTATTTTTTGATAATTTAATTCACGGACTAATACGATTTTTTTTACACAAGCCAATTGCCTATTCCAAAAAAAGGCCGTTTCTCGGCCTTAGGTACAGACGTCAGCACATCACAGTAATGGGCGATTTGCTGCTCGATCATGGCCCATGCTCGATCATGGCCCATGACGGCGCCTCCTGTTCCACACGCGCCTCAAAGAGCTGCCTGTATATGACGGGGCCCCTTTAGAGGGCCAACGGCCCCGGAACGTAAAGGGCTATTGAAGGACACCGTGGATTATAGTCCAAGTTTGACAGTCTCTCAGCCCTGAGAGGGAGGACTCATTTGGTTATTTTACCACGTAAAAGAAAGGATCTAAAGTTACCACAATCTGTCACGTAAATTGTCACAGTTACCTAATATGCTTATTATTTCAGCTAATGTCACTGTGATAATGACATAAAAATAAATGTAGAATTTTATAACTAATTAAATAAAAACTCAAAATGTTTATTAACTCTGCAGTAGCCAAAAAGGTTTAATTAAAATTCGTAGTGCCACATGTGCACTTGCTGGTGCACTCACATACTCTTTGCGATTTTCAGCCAAATTACAAATTAGAAGTTTAATTAAGGTTAATTCTCTGGAACGTGGCTTTGCTACATAAAGTGAAAACATATTTACAAAAAAAAATAAAAAACGAAACACGTGTAACCGTAAGTTGTTTGAAAAATACTGATAGATACAACAAGAATAATTCAAATCAAGATTTTGCAAAAGCGGTTGTTTTGAAAACCTCTGAATTTTGATAGTTTATTTTTTAATTTTACTATTTTCAAGAGTTTCGTGTTATTTTATAATTTACTTATGTATTTTCTGCAAAATGGAGAAAAAGTGTTTACATCCAAAAAAAAACTTCCTTACCGTAAGTAAAACAAACATTTCAGATAATGTAGCCATACTCGTTCATGCTACATGACTAAACAATATACAGTGAACTAGATTCTATTTAAAGTTCAAAGATTCAACAGATCAGGAAATTATGTTTTAATGCAAACGAGGAAACAGTTTAACTGGTCATAAACACAGTAATGGCTCAGTTACTAAGTTTCATAGTGTTACATGTGAAAATATCTGTCAATTAAGCCCCGGAACTATATTTGAAATGCCGTTTAAAATGCTGTTAAAACTTGCAGCTGGTTTCGTTTTATTTTATTTTAAATATTTACGTGGGTTTTGAACATACTGTATATTCAGGTAATGTGCATTCGTTGATTGCTTTGATGTTTGTTTATATTTAATTTTATTCTACACGCTGTTTGGTTTATTTTTGTGGACTTTTCTAGGTTCTACGAGTCAGTAGTAAAATTTTTGGAATTAATTATGGTCCCGGTTATATAAACACAATTCATTTTAGCAGCGATTTAACCATGACTGTTGTTTTTAGTACGAAAAATCATTACGCAATGTAAAGCTACAGTATCGCCTGTAAATCAGCAGGTTAAAGTTACCACTTGGTAAAAAAAATTAACAGCTATTGATATATTTGACATCAGGAAGTCAATTTTAAACAATTTATTCTTGAAAAAAGGATCTTTATTTTCCTTCTAAAATGACTCGCAGATTATAATCTAGGTACAATTAATGGCAATTAGCATAATCTCTCATTTTAACAACATATTTCAAATTCCTTCAATCCTTTAAAGTTTTATTCCGTTACAAAACATAGCAGCGGTTTAAATCACATAGGTTTTATTACGTGGCCCGTCTGAGTATCCACTAAATCATTGAAGCTTGGTTCTCACACAAACCGTTGTACGTAATATTAACTGTTAGAATTAATACCATAGACATTTATAGTACCTTTTCCAGGGTTTATATTTCCTTCGGTATTCCTGAGGAGCTGGGAAAGGAAATGTAAATTTGTCTAATGAGAATTGATCAGTTATGGTTTTTTAGGGCTACTGTTAACAGCTGTTGAGCTTAAATTGAGAATATGTCCATAATAATTTTGGAATAAATAATAATACAATTAATTATACGGTGCAACGCGACCCCATGGCACTTTAACCTACTACAGTCAGTGACAGTTTACGTTGATACTCTTCATAGGATTTTTTTTTAATTTTAATTGTATAATTATGAAGACATAGGAAGTTAGCTTTTGCAAATTACTCCATAATTTACCATGTGAAAACTAATTACAACAATATTTGTTGTTATAAGTAACTTATGCCAATTCAATGTATTTTTGACTTATCCTGTTTTCTTTGACTGATGTAATGTCACTTTGTCTATAATTAGGCATCTAATACCAGAGAGCTCGGACAAAGACAAATATTGCAAATGGCAAAACATTACATCAAGTTACTTCTAAAGTAACACAGTTCTAGAACAAACTCAATAGCCCATAATCATAAAACAATTAAACAAAAATAATTGTACGTTTTGAACTCTATTGTTAATGCAGATTAGTCGCAATTCATATGATTTGCATACAAGTAGAGGTCGCGGGGTCGTCTGCCGGCCGTCGACTGAACTGCAAGATGCATCATTGTGTTCACGACCTTAAGATAATGAGGGCGAGTGGAATGGGTGGCTGGGATTTGGACCGTTATTTACATAAGATATTATGACCTTTGAGAGAACCATTCTGTAGGTACGAATGGGAGGTTCCTAATGACAGTGTAGCAAACCTTATTTTGGTTGTGATTTGGAGACTTTTGTACTGAGAAACTAACATATTCTACATAGATGTAGATCAAATGATGCCAGCAAAAGTACTCTTTTTCTGCAAGAATAATTAAATGCAAATTCATTCGATACACACTTAATAAATTCCTGACAAAAAAGCGGTTAGATAATCCATAAAAATATTTCTCTTTTACAATCATTAAATCTTTTACAATTAAAGATACCGTTTGACCCCTTAACTAGACTTTTTTTTCTCGACATTACGAAACAAATGACTATCCAGCCCTAGTTCTAATTTGAAGCGGGAAATCAGTAAAACGTCCTTCTAAGTAAGTAATTATAAACGGAAAAGATAAATTATATAGAAATCAAAGAAAACACTTAAAGTACCAATTTAATTTGACTCATAAAGATTTATGCCTCGTACACCGACGATATTCATTCATGTCTGCTCATTTAAGTTAAAGCTTCCTCTAAAGAGTCCTACAATAACATCGGGACAGCTCTGAGCACTCCTACGCACAATTTACTAGTAGTAAAGGTAACAGTCCATAGAAACCCTCGGCTAAGCTACGTATGGAGCAGTAGTGACTCTAAAGTCAAAAGACTCAGCGCTGCGGCAGTGTCGAAACTATGATGTTTATTAGAAGTTTTCAACTTTATGGAATTGGAAGAGGAGCTCGTGGCTAAATAAATACAGCCGCACAGGCCGATCTTCCGGGTTCAGCCGCGCTTGCCGAGGTTGGTCTGTGGATGGGTGATCATCTGTCATAGCGAGTTTCCTCCGTGCCTCGGAAAGCACGTAAAGCCGTTGGTCCCGGTTGTCATTTGTAGATCTTTGACAGTCGTTACTGTTAGTCAGAAGCTATAAAGTCTGACAACCAGTCTTACCATGGGGTATCGTATTACCCAGTTACTGGGTTGTGGAGGTCCGACAGGCAGTCGCTCCATGTAAAATATCCAGCTGCATCTGGTTTGACTGGAAGCCGACCCCAATATATTTGGGAAAAGGTGACTAGAATATAAAGTAAGAACAGTAAAGCGGGCGAAAATCAAGTAAGACAGTTTAGTAAGTTAACAAACTGAAATTCGAAAAGTGCTAATTTTATCATACGATTTTGATTTTTACTCATATCATAAAATTTACCAACCACCTTTAGAAAGAGATACAAAAGTGTCAGCTTCAAAGAGCTTTGTCGGTCACATATTTCTTGTGTGACGTTTGTCTCTGGTTCGTAGTTAGCCGTGGTTAATGGCTCTTATTGAGTGTGCGAAAGAGATATCCCTCTACGAAACCAAAACTTGATGTGCCTTCCCTAAGGTCGGTGTGTCGAAGATTAATAACCTGCTTCGCTTTTACATGGAAATGTAACCAAAATAATTAAATTAAAAAAAAACATAATTATCGCCTTCCAACTTAACAAGGTAGCATAGCAGTGGACGGTCGCCCTAATCCTGCGCTCGCGCATCATAGCTCATCTCTAAACAGCTAACAGTAGGAAGCTGTACTCCGTAGGGAGCTGTCAGTGGTACCATTCAGATTCTATTACGAGTCTCTCGGATTTGTTTAGTATTTTATTGCAAGGAATAAAGGGTTTATTATTTATGGTTGGGTATGGACTTCCTTGTTTAACCTGTTTGTATTTTCTATAACATCTAGGTACAGGTTTCCCATTAATTGTTTTTCTTTTCCGGTGCCTCTCCCTTTACTTACTGAACATTGGCCATCATCCAGTATGAAGTAATCTTATGATATAAAAGTGTTTTTATTTTTTTAAATAACATTTTGACTACATTTTAAAATTATATTGCTTTCACATTATTTATATCAAATGATGTTATAAAAATATTGTAAAACATTTTTAATAAAAAGAGTAAGTATGGAGTTTCTTGCCCATTCTTCTTCATACAAACCTACCCTTGCGAATGGGTGTAGAATCAATCCCATCCTATCCCATTTCCTTTAATGTTAATATTCGACGTTTAAAAGTGCCTCTTTGATGGCATAATTGAAATAAATGATTTGACTTTGACTTCGTTACGCGTTCACACCTAAATCGCCAAACTGATTTCCAAATCAAATCGTATCCAAATCAGTTCATCATCAGCCTGCCTGTCCTGGGTGTAGAAAATCCATTAATTACAATAATTATGATTCATACTAAAACTGACTTCTATATCCCATCTAATTTTTGTATCATTTATTTCAGGTAAGGAATGTGAAGCGGTCAAGTGTGAGTCATCCTGGGCACACGCTACCGCATGTTAATAGCTGTTACAGCTTCCTGGGTAAATTGTAGGAGGAGGTAAGAATGAGAAGATTTAAATTGGAGTTGGCATTTTCATTTTAGTGTGGGTTACTTGATGAAGAAGTGCCTACGATGTTCTCCCTTGTTTATGTAATACCAAACTTTAACAATAGCATTGTAAAAACAAGTGTTTTTTAAAAGAGTTACCATATTACACGTGTTTGTTAAGAGGGGGCGGTAGCTCTAGGAATTCAATAAAAAAAGTATATGAAGAAACTGTTGCCGTCGCGTTGCGCTACCCAAGCGGGTTATGTGCGAAAATGACAACTGCAGCTCAGGCTGATTTTACCTACAAAATCGATCACCAAAAGACGTTTCGTACTCCGCTGTTTTTATCTTCAAAACTAGACTGATATGAATAAATTTGCCCTGTACTTCTATTATTTTCATTTTTGTTACACTGATTGTAAAACTTATGGGTTTTCTCTGACAAGCGTCTGAACATGGTGGTAAAATCGGACCATTTTTTGGGTTTTTCATGTTTTCTATACTGATTATATTTAAAAAAAAATAGAAGAAGCACGTAATGAAAAAGCCTGAAAGCAGCGGAATACGCTTGTATGGAGAAAAGCTCGATAGAATTCCCTCTTAAGTTAATCTGCAACTGATCTCTCTGCTTATCACCACCATAAACTCTTCAACATTCTCCCATAACAGACAAAGATATTAAATGCGTGCGCGTGAGTCGTGATCCACGCCGGCCATATATCCTATTGGCGCGCTTAGTTCATGGACGACATGGCAGGTGGCGCTACTTGACTCCATTCGTGGCTATTACAGGTGAATTTAATTTATTATTCACGTATTAATATTGTTCTGGATGTTGGGAAATGGATATTGCTAGGTGGAACTGTTATTCGTTTAAAGTCTTGTTTGAAAATCTACACGGTTTTGTTAAAAGAGTCTTAGTCCGAACTCGGTCAGGAGGACTATTACCCTAGGTAGAATGAGCTGTAATGGAACGGTGATTAAGGATAATAGAAACAGTAACATTAAGCTTTGAAAAGCACGGTCGCGGGACTGTACGGATTGCCGTGACCCCGGAACGTAAAGGGCTATTGAAGGACACCGTGGATTTTAGTCAGTACGAGTCTGACAGTCCCTCCCGCTCTGCCCTGGGTGGGAGGACTCATTAGCTTATCACGTAAAAAAAGGATTTGCCTGTCGGTTATGCGTGCAAGGTTAAAACCATCATGCAAACCCTAACGTGTATATCCTCCATTAATGACACAACCAAATAACCACAAATTAATCATTGAACTAGGCGCCTACTGCAGTATGTTTCGTAGTTGGGCGGTATTAAGGTTAACTAATTGCAAGCTCCCGCTGTTACGCGGACACTTACGTTAGACGAGCAGATCCTAATAAATCATGGATTTAAGAACTAGTTTTCTTTACAAAATAGAAGCCTTTAATCTCCGAAGGATTAGGCAATGGTGTAAGTACCTAATCTATATATATAAAAGGAGAACTGACTGACTGACATATCAACGTACAGCCAAAACTACTGGGGCTAGGAATGTGAATTTTTGCACACGGCTTCCTATTATAATGTAGGGGACCACTAAGAAGGGGTTTTTGGAAATTTAACCTTTAAGGGGGTGAAAAGGGGGAATTAGGAAAGTACGTAACCCACGCGGACGAAGTCGCGGGAAAAGTGCTAGTAGAACAAATTTCGCCAGTAATGTTTAAGCCCTATGTGGGACGAGCTAATCTTCATCAAACAGGAACAAATCCAGAATCTTTCAGTGGTATGTTGGACTGTGTTTAAGACACCCTGTGTTTATGAAAGTCATTTTTAAGTCTATCTCATTTAATTAACGCGTTCGAAAAGTGCTGCCTTATCAGCCTGATAAAAAAAAAACAGACTTCTTTTACATATTTTGGTTAGTTTTTACTTTAAAATTAGTTCAGCATGTGAATACCCTCGGCGAAGCCAGGAGCCGACCATCGAATTAACCCAATAAAACGGCGATTTTCCTACCAACTTTACATTATTTCAATGTAAATCGTTGCGGGTAACAAACCACGCTTCTCGTGTTACGACTGGTACACGTACTGTGATCGGTCGTCCGAGCAATTGCAGTAACAAGTGCTTTAATAAAATTAGATTCAACTGAAAATATACGTCAAAGATATACAGACTCTAGAAGGTTAACAAATTAAATAGATTGTAAAAAATACCTACTATTAATTCCGCGAGACAAAAATACAGACCCGGATGCAGGATGCGGTATCATGCATACGCATGCATGCAGGAAAAGTGAGTAAAAATGAACATGCCATGCAACCAAACTATACTCGACACGTGTTTTGCCCCCAATTGAATTTAGGCGGGACTGCATCCTACATCTAGGTCTGGATTTGTTGTCCCGCTGAATGAAATTAGATATTTTTTCCTAACATTTTAATGTCATGAATTTCCGCAAAGTAACGCACAATTCTATAACTTGGTTACATTTATATATAAAGGAATAAATCTAGAAAAATGATGATGGGTAAAAAGGTCGTGGCTCTAAATGGTATTCCATATTGTCAAATAGTAATGTATTGGCTTGGCCCATAACTGGTTTATGGGTTGTGCAACCACAACCAAGTAATTTGAGTTGTTGGTCAGATTGGCATTTGTTTAGCCGGATCTAATTATATTGGAAGCCGAACCATCAAATGCTAAGCGGAAGATTTTTTACAAACTTCAATTGTAGGTTCTTTATGGTAGTTTGTAGATGTCTATGAAGCACACCGTATATCATCAGTCTAGTCTAGCTCCTTTATAAGTAAATCGGGTGAGGTTTCCTTCTTACCATATCTATTCAAATCTGACATCTATAATCAAGGACGGCCATTAATTTAACTTCCATACATATATTACCTTCTGTTCCAACTCTGCTCATCTCTCCTAAACCAGATACTTCCTATTACAGGCAGTATATTTCAATGGCTATGCGGTTAACTAATAGCTCCCGCGTTACACACTGCTCCTCGCACGTACCACGGCTCAGTGTTCCTCGTTTATCTGCGCACGTTCATTGGTCGAGCCGATTCTGTTATAAGTGCTACCGTCCCTACCGCTACCATGGTATAAATGTGACCAGTAAATCAACTAGATTCTTTATGGGTATTGATCCTACTAAGTTCGCAGATTGCTGACCTCGACCTGTCTTCATCATGAGTTGCAGCACGGGACCCAAAATCGCCATTGATAATCTCTGTGCTTCACGTAGAACATAAGTGAAACACGGGTCTGCACCCCATTTTAAGAAATTTAGTTTTGGCCTGGCTGCAATCTCTCGCAGGTCCAACAGACGACGACACACTTTTCTCTTAGATTGTTTGACGGGCCTGTTGGTCTAGTGGTTAGTGACCCTGACTGCTATGCCGGAGGTCGTGGGTTCGATTCCCACCCAGGACAAATGTGTGTGTGATGAGCACGATCATTTGTTCTGTGTCTGGGTGTAATTTATCTATAATATGTATGTATTTAGAAATATATAAGTATGTTTATCAGCTGTCTAGTACCCATACCACAAGCTCTGCTTAGCTTGGGATTAGATGGCGTAATGTGATAGTTGTGGAATATTATTATTTTATTATTATTCTTTATTCATTTTTAGACTTATAAATTACATTTTTAAATATTTTTACAAAAAAAGCAATGAAAAACATTTAAAAATATAAAAAATAGCAGTCCACCAGCACCGGGAACAGGGTCCGGGCTACCGGTGGTCAGGGCTCCTGAGAGAGGAACCTCCTAACAATACGCGCCGTGTCTAGGAGTACTGCCTTCTGAATCAAGCGCTTGACCCAGCTACCCAGCGAGAGCCTCCTCAGGTGTTGGTCGAGGCTCTTCGCAATTAAGCCATTGGCAGACACGACTATCGGCACAATAACTGCTGTATTCACGTTCCACATGTCAACAACCTCGCGAGCCAGATCAAGATACTTGAATTGTTTATCTTTTTCTGCTTTCACGAGGTTCTCGTCATGCGGGACCGTTATATCAACAATTATTGCGCGACGCTCCGATCGATCTATCACCACAATGTCAGGCTTATTGGCAACAATAGTCCTGTCAGTGACGATAGGTCGATCCCAATACAACGAGATACTGCCATTTTCGAGAACTGGGTCGGGCGCATACTTATAGTACGGCACTTCCGATTCCACAAGGTTGTACTTCAAAGCAAGTTGCTGGTGGATAATCCTGGCAACGAGGTTGTGTCTATGCAAATATTCGCCGTTAGCTAGACGAGAACACCCAGAAATAATGTTATTATTATTATTGTACTGTCCCCACTGCTGGACAAATTCTTCCTACCTCAATTCCCTCCATGAACTCTTTTCCCAGGCAGTGTCGTTACCTCATTCTGAGCCGGCCACGGACTGTTGCTTGCAGAGTTTAGCCCAGTGGTCATCACTAAAGCACAGACAATTTATTTTTAAATTCGTGTTATCATTATATAGGGAATTTTTTTTGAAAAAGAGTAAGTATGGAGTTTGTTACCCATTCTTCTCCACCTTTGCGAATGGGTGTTGAATAAATCCCATCCCATTTCCTTTAATTTTAATAAAATCGACGTACAAAAGTGCCTGTTTGATGACTTGATTTTGACGTTGACAAAGAAAAAACCTTTTTTTTTTTATTAAACATAAGTGTCGTAACGGTTTGAGTATCTCTTTTTCCACGACACACGTAACACGTTATCCTTTTGTTCTGAGTTGAAATACTGTATATTAAAATTAATATTTATTCTGTACCTCTGCGATGCAATTTAATTTAGCTACGTCCGTTCGCATTCGCAGTTCGTTTGGGGATTAACTAGAACTGCATAACGCTCTAGATTTTAATGAACTTAGATAATTATAACCTTAGATTTGTAAAGTGTACTTGTATGTTAATGATCAGGTTTACTTTACATCTGGCTCATATGAAGAGGAAATATAGATACAGAATATGTGCTTGTGACTGTTTGATCCGACTTATTTCATCTCGTATTTTTCATGATCTGCTACGAGTAGAATGAAAAAAAGTCCGCGACGGCAACAAAAAATTAAAAGAAAATAAATAAGAAGATTCTTCTAACAACAGAAAATTTTGACAGGCCTGTTGGTCTAGTGGTTAGTGAGCCTGACTGCTATGCCGGAGGTCGTGGGTTCGATTCCCACCCAGGACACATGTTTGTGTGATGAGCACAAGCTCTGCTTAGCTTGGGACTAGATGGCGTTGTGTGATAGTTGTGGAATATTTATTTATTTATTTACTTATATTGATAGCTCCCTTGGACCACCAAGGGAGCTATCAATATAAGTGTTAAAGAAGAAATATTTTTGCGATGGATAACCATATCCATCGCAAAAATATTTCTTCTTTTCTGCTAGATCGAACGGCTCAGCAGCACTCGTTACCTCAATGGGAAAATAACGGTCACAATTATTAACAGACAATCCTAATTTGTCTCATAAAGTGTGAATAGACAAATTGATTCCATAAATGCTTAGAGAGCTAGAGCAGCAGGAAATCACATGCTATAATCCGAAACACGATACTTGTTACCCTAATTTCCTTGCGATCAAACATTACCTCCGTAAGGTGTAATAGCGAACGAGAACTATTTTATTCAGGATATGTCTACTATAAAACAGCGAGTAACAATTATTTCGATATAAACGATGATCGCAATCAATTTTCCGAGCTGGCTAATTGCGGCGCCTCTGTTACGCACTGCCAATACAAAGTGGAACGCAGAAGGCCTGATCTTGGCTCCAATTATGTATGGAAAATAGACGCTGTTTACCAAAGGGTTCGTATTATGCGGTGGTGGGTTGTGGAGACTGATCTCCACAATCCACAACTATTTCTTTATCAGTATTTTATATGGAGGGGACTGCCTATCTGAATACTGATATTCAAATACTGATATTTAAATACTGATATTCAAATTCTGATATTCAAATACAGATATTCAAATACTGATATTCAAATACTGATATTCAAGTGTTATAGTATAGTTGGGGAAAAGCTAGGTAGACGATAAGACATTATTGTACGGTTCGGTGGTTAACAGTTGGATTAATTTATTGCTCTTTGTAAGAAATTCGATCACGGACGTCAAAAGTGAGTTGCTCTAGAAATCGAAGCAGTACTAGCATCTTATAGTTGTAACTACCTTATTGTACTGTTTTTTTTTTAAGTTTAAAAACTTCAAAAGTGTTCGACAGAGGCACCAGTGCTTTTTTCAGAGAAGAGACTTTGAATCAAAATGCAATCTACAGTTATTAAATGTTATGACAGTTACGCAGGTGTTCTCTATATTTATTTATTAAATAACTTTGACAAGTTTCCTTTTGACAAAATATATTATGTTTATTATATTACTTTTGACAAAATATATTATATTAAATATATTATATTTTGTCAAAAGGAAACTTGTCAAAGTTTCTTGAATAATTGGCTATTTGACTGAAAAATTCTAATTAGTCCGTCACTTAGATTATCAAAAAATATTCGACTCGTATTTTTTCTTTTGTTTCGTAAACCAAAATTAACGAAGATACGACGCTTTCAAAATTGGCAATACGTCACAATTCAGTACAATTTTATTGAATCCTGACGTCACGAGCCCTCACTCTCGAGTTTCGATGCGTTATATTTTGGTAAATATTCATTGATTTTACAAAAGAAAAAATACCTGTCCGTTATTTTTTTAAACTCTAAATGACGGACTAATTATGTTTGTAATTTATAGCTACTGTTAAATAGCCAATTCTCAACAGTAGATCTACTGGACATAATCTGTGTTGCTCTCATTCCCGACTCTCAGTTGAATCACGCACGCTGTAAGATACACACCATAAATAATGTATGTTAGGTAGGCAGGGAGGTAGGTGTACGCAAATTATATAGGGAAGGTAATTAAGCCAGGTTTGAACGGAGAGAAATATATATTTGAGCCAAGAAATCTTACGAACATGGGCGGATTTTCTCTAATATTTTCATGTGTGCCAAGAAAATATTAGGTATGAAGAATTACATATTGAAAGTTTGAGTACAAATAATTAATGGGCAGCAAGTGAGTGTCCCGGGTCGTAATTAATGGGTAAGTTGTCAGGTTAGATCATGGACCATGCTCGGGTCAACGGCGCGCCACGCGCGCCTCAAAGAGCATCAGCAAAAATGAAGGGGCCCCCGTCTAGAGGCCCAAAGCCTGTCAGGGTCGCGGGAGTTATGATTTACCGTGACCCCGGTACGTAAAGGGCTATTGAAGGGCACCGTGGATTTTAGACAATATGAGTCTGACAGTCCCTCCCGCTCTGCCCTGGGTGGGAGGACTAATTTGATGATTTTACCACTTTACAAAAAAAAAAAAACGGAAGTGAGTGTATTTTCTTTCTTGTGAAATTTAAGGTTGTTCAGTTTTGTTATACAGAATTATGTGGCAGATATTAGAAGACGCTGCAGACAGCACAATGTTCTATGTTTCTTACACTATAAGGTATTGTTTTGCCAACGTTTAAACGCTCCAAGCCGTGACTATTTCCTATGATTCAATCATCTTTCAAAGACACATACTCATCAGAAATCATATCTAAATTGTCTGTATTCTGAGGCTATAGAGAAGATATTGATTTGTTGATCAACCGTAGAAAATTTTATTTCAAAGAATTCAAGCCTCTTTTGTTAAATTTTTGTGTGAGAGTTTGAGTGAGAGTGTCACTCTCTTTGCGAGCCTCTTCTGCCTTAAACCTATGCCTATTTTGTCGGATTTCTGTCTGTCTTTATCATTGTAGCTTATGAATCCCTCTTTTGTGGGTTGATAAAATCATCAAATGTGTCCTCCATCCTCAGGGATGATCGATGTAGAGCTGAAGGGATGTCAGATCACAGACTCTTACTGACTAAATCCACCCTATTAATTCGGTTGCCCGTTGCCTTCCAGGCTCATGGTGCCCTTTTTAGACAGTCCCATGACCACGTCAGTTTGGATGCGAGTACCGTCGACTTTGGCATGGTACTTTATCAAACGGCGAGCTACTGAATACTCGCCGTTCCTAAGACATTTTTTGGATGCCGGACCCATTAATTCACACCCAAAAAAACACCAAAAGAAACCAAAAAGGAACGTCCTATAATAACAATTAATACATCAAGTCATTACTGGCCTACATAAAGTGTGTTCTATATAAAAAGCTACATAATTTACGCGCATTAGGATATCGTAGCGTGTCGCCTAATCGCGCCGAGTCATTGACCGCTCTCATTAGGGTTTCCACCCTTAAGTTATGTGGATTTATTCTGCGAAGATAAAGTGGCATGTATTTACTTAAGTGAACTAGGATAAGTTCTACAAAGCTCTGCTTAGCCTTTTCCAAAATATGTTGGTTCGGCTTCCAGTCTTAACTGGATGTAGCTGTATATCAGAATTTTTCATGGAGCGACTGCCTATCTGACTTACTCACTCCAGTACTGGGTGATACAATAACCCTTGGATCAGGATGTACACTGGCACTAATATTATTAAGATAAGTTAAGAGTGAATAAGTTCTTCACTGAGCGTCCTTCACTGTCGACTACATCTTCGCATACCATGAGACGAATTACTGGTGAAACACGAACGTAAAATAAATAATAAAAAAAAACAGATGGTTATCATTATCACACCACCAACAACATTCGTGCAGTCGGGTACTTCATTTGTGTCCGTTGTATGGTTTCAAAGAAACAAATGCGACCAGAGAATCGTATCAATTTACCGCCAGAATTGCCTTTGAAGCTATTTCTGTTCTGGCTTTTTTGTGCATTAAAAATTAACCTACGTAATAGAAGAAAAGATAAAACAATACAGAGGAAGGTTTAATAATAAAATCGTGTTGGTTTTATCAAGAGAGAGCTGTGAATTTCAGAACGAAGAAACGTCTTTTCAAGATGCATAAAGTTCTCAAACTTTATAACTTATTACGCCCCAAAAGACAATACAACAGAGCATAACTTTCATTTTATTTTATTTTAAACTAGAATAAAGTTATAAAATTAAAAAGGAAGTATTTTATGAATAACTTGGAAGTGCCAACCCTGTTATGATATAGTTGTGGAGCACGCGAACTACGTCAAACTGTATAATGTCATTATTTCTTTCGTATTAGGCGGAATTTATTAATACTTAAGAAACTGACCAATATTAGATAAAAGGGCTAGAAACAAGAATAATTGGAAATTGACACGCTGAAAAAGTTTTAGTTTAATTCAAATACTTTTAAGCAAATTAAGTATGATATCCTAGAGGAGACGAGCTCGTGGCTAAATAAACACAGCCGCACAGGCCGATCTTCCAGGTTAAGCCACGCTTGCCGAGGTTGGTCTGTGGATGGGTGACCATCTGTCATAGCGAGTTTCCTCCGTGCCTCGGAAAGCACGTAAAGCCATTGGTCCCGGTTATCATTTGTAGATCTTTGACAGTCTGTACTGTTAGTCAGAACAGAAGCTCTAAAGTCTGACAACCAGTCTTACCATGGGGTCTCGTATTACAGTTACTGGGTTGTGGAGGTCCAACAGGCAGTCGCTCCATGTAAAATACTGATATCCAGCTGCATCTAGTTTGACTGGAAGCCGACCCCAATATAGTTGGGAAAAGACTAGGCAGATGATGAAGTATGATATCCTAGAAACTGAAATTCGAAGTAATGTGACATCTATCATAACTGCCTACGTGGAAGATTCTGGCCCACTCCCTCTCACAGTGAACAGGCCTGTTTTCCAGCAGTTGGAACATTATTGGCTGATGATGACGATGCCTTTGAAGTGGAGGAGAGCAAGACAGTTGGCAGACGTGGTGACGGCAGATGGACTAGTGCTAGCTAGCTATCACTGAAAGGTTACCGAGAAACGGTAAGAGAAGTGTTGGCAGACCAACAGCCAGATGGGTGGATGATATTCAACAGATTGTGAATTAAGTCTGGTTGAGCACGCGCAGGTCAAGGAAATATGGGATAAACCGGAGGCGGGCAGGAACAGAGCTGCCAACATTGATGATGAAGTCTACATCGAAGAGAGAAGAGGGCTTCGCTAACCTCTAGCTAGAAATTGAATAGCATATACAATACATATAACATGTGAGGAAACCAACATGTCCCCGATCAAGACATTCGACATTTAATAGAATATGAAAATATGTATGAAAAATAAACAGGCAAGGATTGGGTTAAAGACTGACACATATAAAGGAAATCTACCTTTCAACTTCATACCAAAAATCACAATATAAAAATTCTGGCCACATATTTTATTACATCAAAGTCAGCACAAATAAAATAGCGGTATTCCAGTAATATAACGCAGGACCGAAATAATACCGAAACGTAAAACATCTACTGACAATATTATATTCCAGTTGAAATGTGACTAAATCTCCCTGACATCCACTATCTCTTTCACACTACGTGATTTTGCAAAGGAATGAGAGAGAAAGTATGTAGGTGGAGGTACGTCCTTACAGGAGCAAGTATTTTAGAGATAAAATCCGGTATGCACGGGGTGTAGCGGATTCCATTGTGAATCAAGCTCGCATTCTAGACTATGACTAATGCAGTTTATAGCTTTGAAAAATGTTTAACTCTCTGGAGTCACTTTGATAAGGTTTTTCTTTTTGTCAGAAATCCGTTTTAACTGAAAACTAGAACCGACTGTCTCTTTATGGGATAATAAATTGGAATAATCCTAGAGTAATAAAATACTCCCCAGTTGAGCTTCACAATTGAAAATACGACTCGCTGTCCGACCATGGACCACGCCCGTTTCGACGGCGCGTCATGTTCCACACGCCTCAAAGAGCTGTCAGCAATAAGACGGGGCCTTATAGGGCCAAAGCCTGCCGGGGTCGCAGGACCATCGAGTAACCGTGCCCCCGGAACGAAAAGGGCTATCAAAGGACACCGTGAATTTTAGGTCGTAGGTAGTCCCTCCCATCCTGCCCTGGGTGGGCTCAGACTGGAAACACCAACCTCATCTAGTTTTCAACAAAAAATGTGGTTCGACTGGGTCCAATTGACGAAAGAGTCCATTAAGACCTATAGTCTCCTGTAAACCCCGAAAAGGGGGTTTTTGGGGTGTTTACAAGCAGCGTATGTTATGTTATTAATTCTTAAAAATATTTACTAAACTATAAAAGCTCTCATCGGTAGCAATATTGTGTATATGTTTGACATAATAGTAATTTAAGGCCCACGTTGTTTACATTCCAAACATAGTATATCAATAAAATTAGCATATACTAAACGATAATGCGGTCAAATCGATCATTATCATAAGCGTTATCTGTAATCTGTAGACAAACATATGTCAGGCCATTTGACGTGAAATCAGGGGCGTAGCTACAGCCGTATTCATGATACGGGGCTCCCGGGGAAAAGGGGCCCTCATCCACAGTTTTAAAATGTCGTGGTTCAGAAAAGGAGTGACTGAATATTTTTCGAGCTCGCTGCGCTCGTTTTATAATGAATCTTCATTTATACGAGACACGGCAACTAAAAATCTATCACATTTCACTCTAAATAATCTTTGTCAATAAAAGTCAGGTTTTATTGATTTTGTAAAACTCATTCGTTTGTCATCCTCTTTTTGGGTTTCGCCGCACATAGTTCCCATTTCACTACGACTTGCTACGCCCCTGCATGAAATACATTCAATTTGAGGAATTTTATCTAAATCCAACGGTATTAATGTATTTTGTGTCATATTGAACAAAATACCTGATTGCTACTTGATTACTAATTTAGTTGTCTGGTATTTGCTCAAAATAGGTACTGGTTTGTAATTATTATATTTATATCCTAGTTTAGAATTGTATCTGGACAAATAGACAAGACGTCGGCATTGTGAGATTAAATTCTTCGCATCGTTTAGGTACTTCAGTAATTGTCCTCAAAAGGGTTCGAGGGTAACAAGTCTCAGACTAATAAGAAGATTTGGGATACCAGTATTAATTTTTAAGATAGAGAGGATGAAAAATGCCAAAGAAAAGATGGATGGATTGTGTCAGGAATGAAATGAATGAAAATAGAGTTAATTGTTGCTGTGATGTCGGATAGGAGAGAATGGAGAAGGCAATCGAAAGCCGAATTTGATAAAGAAGATGAGAATGGGAAGACGATGATTATGAGGGATATGAAAAGAAAAACTAACGAGAAACGAAAATCATAGCATAAATATGTTACCATAAAACTCCAAAGAAAATAACAGCCCGCCCCCCTTTATTCAGAAGACAAGCCAGTTCTACGAATATTATCGTAAAGCTAGCGATCTATATATAATCAGTGCAGTATTAGAAGGAGAATCAATTAAATCAAAGACACAGGCGCCTTTGGAGCTAGACACTTGTGTGCACTGAGGCGCTTTGGCAGGAATGAGAGCACGACAATATGGAGGACAGTTAGACGATAATTGGTTTAAACCTAAAATAGGAACAGATATAGAATACCCAACTGTAATTAGTTTCTAGTTCATGTAAGAAGCTGACCACGGTACTCAGACCAGAGACAGAGGTTCCGACTGCAGAGGGCGAGAAAGACTTTTAATATTAAACGATGGATAAAAGCGATGTCATGCTGATTCTGTTTTGTAAGAAATTCTAAAGACATTCGTTTTCCCAATTCCTGTTTTGATTTTGTAAGGACCATAGTAATAAACAATTTTTATAAGCTATCTGATACAGACTGGATGCGAGAGATCGTGGTTAGAGCTTCATGGTGAGGATAGGGAGTAGGTATTCCACCTCCTCTGTTGTCTCAATCTCTTTCCTTTTGGATCTATATCGATTTTTTAATTTTCGTGATTTGTGTCATCTTCAACTATTTTTTGATCAGTACAATTTTACCTCGGCTAGCAGCCACAGCTTCTCTGCATCTAAACCGATTGGACTGCTGTGCTGCGTGTCGCGGGTTTGATTCCCGCACGGTGCAAATATTTGTATGATCTACAAGTAGTTGTTTCGGGTCTCGGCGTTTGTGTATGTGAGTTTATATGTTTGCAAACGCACCCACGACACAGGAGAAATTCCTAGTGAGGGCAACGTTTAAAAAAAAAGCCCTGAAAGAGACGCTCACTTTTTTGGGGAGTGGTTTGCCCTGTGTGGGCCGAAAGGGACTATCAGAGTTGACTGACTAAAAACCACACTGTTCCTTTACATGTTCTTTGCGTTCCAGAACTTCACAGACAAGTATGTACCTACGATCGCCTCAATTTTCTTCATCCTGTCAATAATTTCTCAAGAAACAGGGCCAAGACGTAATTCCCGACGTAACAGCCCCGGGGGCTTACAATGTTCCATTTGAAGTGAAGCATGCGAGGGGCGGATTTCAAGAGAAATTGTTGACAAAATGACGTTTCCTGTACACTGAACACAAATTTTCTCGACAATTTGAAAAGGAGCAAGAGTATGTCGTTAATTTATTAATGGATGTTTTATTAAAAGCATTTTGAATATTAGCAGTCAAATATACTTCTGCAGTTCTAGTAGGATCGGAAGGTCCGAAGGACACGGTGGAGCATACGGTGCAGGACTGCCCCGCTTGGGAGGAGCACCGCCGTGTCCTCACGACGGCGATAGGCGGAGACCTCTCGCGCCCGGCATTGGTCGAGGCCATGCTGCGGGGCGAGACGGAGTGGGAAGCGGTCGCCTCCTTCTACGAAGCAGTCATGCTCGCGAAGGAGGAGGCGGGCCGCGTGAGGGAGAGGACAGCGACAGGACGCCCACGGCGTCGGACGTTTCAAGACGATCTCCGGCCACCGTAGGCGCGGGCATGCGGGCGGCGAGCAATGGGCGTGAAATGACGCCCTCCCCCCCCCCCGTCATTTTTGCTGACACTCTTCGGGGCGCGCGTGTAACACAACGCACCGTCGACCCGGGCATGGTCCATGATCTGACGACTTACCCATTACTTACTCGCCATCCTCATACCCAGATAGATCTTTGTGATCGCAAACTATTTTGGATTTGTGTATATCCTATCAATGACTACATACTGCCAGTTACAAAATTAACTCACTCAAAATACCCACTATACCCATACTCACAAAGATACCCTAAAGGCCTAAACACACACACCAACACATTCGACATTAGTCCCAGCCCACACCGAAAGCGCTAATTCGCCGCGCGAGGGCGCGAGGGCGAGCGACGAGAAATTGTCGCCAAATTGTCGTTTCCGTCGCGCTGATTGCGTCGCTCGCTCCCCGCTTCCGGCCCACTGTTTGCTTACTCGATAGCGAATTAGATTTTTAGTAGCGACACAATTCATTTGCACCCGCGATGTGACTTATTGATTGTGGTGATCGCTGTTTTGTTTGAGTAAAAGTTACGGGGCTGTTCAAGTAGGATTATCTTATCTTGGTTAAATCATCTAATGACTCCTCCCACCCAAGTCGGGGCGGAAGGGACTGGCAGACTTGTACTGACAAAAATAAACAGTGAAACGGGGATCCTTCAATAGCCCTTTTACTTTCCAGGATCACGGTTACCTGATGAGACAGTATCCGCGACCCGACAGGCTTTGGCCCTCTAAGGGGGACCCCGTTAGATTACTGACAGGTCGTTGAGGCGCGCGTGGAACACGACGCGCCGTCGACCAGGGCATGGTCCATGATCTGACGACTCATTACTTGCCATCCTCATGCCCTGGAAAGCAAAAGATAACCGTAGGAACAAAGTGGATTTTTAAATAGTTAGAGTCTTATTGATAACTGCATTTTTTAATAATCTGTAAAAATTGTAAACTTCTAATTTACAGGGTGTAAACAAATCTTTCGCGAAGTCAGTCTGTGCGGCCGATTCGCAATACTGTCATAATATTAATACTGTGGTTCTGTAGTCTATAATTCTGTACTTCAAAGTACCTAAGTAATAAAAAAGCTTCATGGAGGTATTTAAATTATAATTATAATGTTTAATATCATTAAACATTCATTTATTTAAAAAAAAGGTTCAATATCAGCGCTTAAAAGCTTTTTATCATTTGCCTAAAGTTTTAAAAAGGCGTTAAAGAGTTTTTAAAATGGAGGTCCTTGCCTGTGCTTAAAGTTCTAAGGGTTCTTATTAATATTTTTGAAACAATAAAGTGTTATCTATTATTCTAGAAATATTATGGAGCTTTCATAATTTTACAAACCCTTGTTATAAACAACCCAGACTTCCTTTACTTAAGTTCATTCTTGACACATTAACCTTGACCTATTTCCTCAAAAGGTCCCAAAAATACTTTAAAGAAGGCGACGTAAACAAACCAAAATCTCTTCGAAATACTTGCCTTTTCAGTGCACTCATCATACCTTTATCAAATTCGAATCAAGTGAGCCAAGAATTTCGCCAAAGTTAAAAGCACTCTCGAATCCTGAGCCTTGAGTGATTCTCATAATTTTGGAATCTCTGTCATCGTCACAATTAAGTGTTTCTGAAGGATCTTCCAAGTATTTTATCTAAAGATTTTGCACCATGATAAAGCATTTTCAACCTAATGAATAAGGATCGATGAATGACTCGGGGAAAATTCTGTTTGCTAGCTTTGTTGTATTTTAGAGATGGGCGGACTATTTCGGCCAGCTATGACTGGTTTTCTGGCTGACGCGGCGACGTCTGGCCATGTAACCAGTTGCAGAAAGTGTAACAATATTAGCCTAACCGATCATTCTTGTCGGTAGAATTTTAGGGCCATCCATCCGTAATGTTGACGGCACGTTTGGCGCAATGACTGAGCAATTGGATTGTTGCGCTGTGTGTCGCGGGTTCGATCCTCGCACGGAACAAATATTTGTATGATCTGCAAGTAGTTGTTCCAGGTCTGGGTGTTTGTGAGTTTCTATGTTTGTAAACGCACCCACGATAAAGGAGAAATTCCTAGTGTGGGGCAATGTCAAAAAAATGCTGTTGCGTTTCAGTAAGTACTAACAACAGAAAATAAATGACATCACCTGCTGTGCGTTCATAGATTTCCAAATGTTATTTACTCTCGAATGTTGGAGCAGTGTTTAGATATTAATTTATAGATTAAATAAAAATATAGAAAATCTGATTATAAGTAAACAATATTAACAATAAAGATTATAATTTGATATCAAACCTATGATAATGATCTACTAACAAAATCCTAAAGTGGGGAAACATTAAAAACTATAACTTAACTATTCGCCGATCCTTGACCACCGAGTACTCGGCACATCTAGTTATAAGTTTATGGTTTATAAACATAAAACTGATTATAATTCTGTCAGAAACAGAGTATGTATATGAATTAACGAGAACATTAGATTACTTTAGTCAAAGTAACTATCCTTATGAATCTGAAATTGTAGCTTGTAGAGAGACAATATATTCGTAATTCTAAAGACACAACACGAATGTGAACAACAATACCTGGGGTGTCTAAAAAGTTCAGTATACCAAATTCCTCATATGAATTATTACGATAAAATTGGCTAACCCCACTAAACATTTAAGCAAAAATTTTCTTTTTAGATCGCGCTTTTTTTGGGTAAAATCATCAAATGACTCATTTGACGATCTCCCCGCCCTGGGTGGCGCGAAGGCACTGTCAGACTCGTATTGAAAAAAATTCACCATGTGCCTTCAATTGCCCTTCACGTTCCAGGGTCACGGTAATCTGCTTTGACACTCCCACGTCCAAGAAAGACCCGTGACCCATCGAGATTGTGCTAGCATTTATTTTAGTGTCTAGAACTATTTTTGGTTTTAACAATCAGTAATGCGTGGGATCTATAAACGAGTCCTTTAATAAAAGTGTAAAGGTTGGCAATACCAATAGGGTAGGTATTGGTATTGCCAACCTTTAGACTTTTTGTCTTATTTTATTTTCGTTAAAATAAATCAAAAAAGGCTCTATTTAAAGACCAAAATTCGAGACACTTGTCAATGTTAGTTTTTCACTTGTTTAACAAAGTTTTTCAAGCGAGCAGATGTGTGCAAATTGGAAGATGAGTAAATTCAGTGCCAAGACAAATTAACGGTAATCAGATAAAAGCTAATGTAGAAACTTTATTTACATTCATATATGTGTTTTACAAACACGCTATCAAAATCTAAATCAAATTAGGCTGAAAATCAGAAATGTTTGAACGTACTTCACAAAAAATCTTCCACCCTAGAGGGCCAAAGCCTGCCGGGGTC
The DNA here is from genome assembly GCA_943136025.2 of Agrotis puta. Classification (NCBI taxonomy): domain Eukaryota; kingdom Metazoa; phylum Arthropoda; class Insecta; order Lepidoptera; family Noctuidae; genus Agrotis; species Agrotis puta. Next base: position 15,674,204 of record OW964176.2, on the reverse strand, counting down.
GCTGGACTCACGAATTACCGTGACCCCGGTTCGTAATGGGCTATTATAGGACACCGTGGATTTTAGTCAGTACGAGTCTGACAGTCCCTTCCGCTCTGCTCTGGAGGACTCATTTGATGATTATACCACGATAAAAAAAAATAGAACAATGCAAGTAACACTTTTTCCGACCCAGGAGTCGAACCCGAGACCTCGTGCTAAGCAGTCGCTCTTGCTACCACTACACCAACAAGAAAGTCAATCCTTATAATGATATTTTTTGTATATAGTCGGTTTGACAAACATAAAAACTCACATACACAAACACCAAGACCCGGAACAACTGCCTGCAGGTCATTTAAATGTTTTTTTCCTGCGGGGATCGAACCCGCAACAGGTTGCGCGGCAGTCGATCGCTCAGCCACTGCGCCAACATTGTCGTCAATAATATAATCATTCCTCAATTATAATTGACGATACACCATCACAATGCCATACTTAACCTAAAAAAACTCACAAACCGCTGTCTTTACTATTCTTAGACAGCCAACTATTATAAAGTACCGGTTTCAAAGAGCTCGAAAAGAAGACAACAAAGCAAATAGCCAATAATCATGGTTATTATCGAGAATGCCCGACCTTGCACGATGTGGCATTAGATAACCAATCGGACTCTTGCGGTACGGAGATCGCTGGTAACGGTACTCGACGGACCTCACTGATGCTGTAAGTAAGTTTAAGGAAGGTTTTCTGCCTACGAGAAAGTGGTCTCTCAAAGGACGTGCCAGTCTAAAATAATTGGTATGAGAATAACAATAGGATAGTTTACTGCATAAATAAATTAAAAATCTGTTTAGATTGTTCGTTAGAGTTTTGAAAAATAATGAACACGTATTTTTTGTTTTCTCTTTTTAATCAATGGATATTGACAAAGACAAAACGCTTCTAAATTCGAGAGTGGGGGTTAATGATGTCATAACGCCTGTGAAATTATACCGACCGAGTGACGTTTTGTGATTTTTTCTTTCGAGGCGTTGTAACTTCCTCAATATTGGTTTACTTAACATACAAAAAATACGGGTCAAAAAATCTTTGATAATCTAGATATCGGGCTAATTATTATTTTTTTGATTAAAATAGCCTATAGCGATTATGGCGATAATAACAGTAATAAATAAATAAATAAATAAATATTCCACAACTATCACACAACGCCATCTAGTCCCAAGGTAAGCAGAGCTTGTGTTATGGGTACTAGACAACTGATAAACATACTTATATATTTCTAAATACATACATACTATAGATAAATTACACCCAGACACAGAACAAATGATCGTGCTCATCACACAAACATTTGTCCTGGGTGGGAATCGAACCCACGACTTCCGGCATAGCAGTCAGGGTCACTAACCACTAGACCAACAGGCCTGTCATACAACGCAGTTAACGTAGTTACACAATATATTTATCACAATTATAAAAGTAGTTAATTTATAATGATTTAAATAGGTGTAGTCACATATATATAAATTAATATTGTGTACAGTAATTATATATTGACAAAATGAAATTAATACCAACGTTGAAAGCATATCATTGTGTCATGAAAACGTGTTCCACGTATTTTAATAAACCGAGTTAAAATTGTACACACAATATTAAAATTTCTATTTAATACCATGGTTAATTAATAATATGAAACACATAAATGATTAATAGTTAGTTACGATAAAATGCCACTCATAGTTCTCTATTATTAAAATAGCATAAATATAGAATTATCCGTTTAGTACATTAAACTAACTATTCTTTAATTTTTAAACCTGCTTAACTTGATAAAACATGCTGGATTGAATCAGCTGAAATTAGAAACAGTACCTAAATGAACGGGCAAAATACATACAGGGTGTCCCAAAACTCAACGTCAAGCCGAAACGGGGTGACAGGATTGATCATAACCATCACGAGAAAAATGTGAAAAAAAATCTATCCCATGCAGTTTGAAAATTATGGGCATTTTAAGAAAAACCTAGAAATGTGATCAAACTGTACCATTTTTCGGTTATTGTGGTTATTCTTTTTTATTTTTGTTCATTTGAACTTTGGAAACGTAATCCTTAATAACATTTCTAGAATCCCAATAAAAAATAATGACACAATTGCCTCAAGTTTCCGAGAATTGAGACTATTTGTTAAACTACGAATTTAAAATTTTCTAGATTCGTCGACTTTGACAGGCCCTCCTATAAAAAAAATGTACTAGAGTGCCTTGGCAAGTGGCATTAAAAGTTGGCGCATTTAATCAGAATTCTAAAATGGTACAATACTTGTTAGTTCCATACAATAGAAAAGAGTAAAAAAATTAAAACCTCAAGTAACCCGAATTTTGCTATCACATTTTACTCAGTTAAAATGTTTTTAATTCGCACAAGCTGTAGGTAGGTTCTTAATTTTAATAAGACAAAATGATGAGAGAGATAGATAATGGGTATGTTTGTCATGAGTGAGCGAGACAGATAGTGACGCCACTTATACCAAAGTGAAAAAAAGTTAGTAAAATAATTAGGTTTGTTGGACTAAAAGTCAGATAGAGAAAAAACATTTTTATTACAATAAATGTTCAAATTGTTTACCATCAGCCTCAATACAAGCCCTACATCTTCTTAAAAAAGATCTACTTATAAGTCGGGCATATCTTCGAGAGTTGATCGCCTCAGCTGCTTGAGAAATGCGTTCACGCAGGTCGGCTACGTGATCAATGGGCTTTGAGTAAACTTTTTCTTTGAGAACTCCCCAATAGAAAAAATCCAGGGGATTTAAATCTGGTGAACGGGCGGGCCACAAGATAGTGCCTGAACGTCCAATCCACCTTCCCGGATATTCCTGGTCAAGGAAATCTCTTACTTGCACTGCGAAATGCGTACCCATACCCATTATCCATCTCTCTCATCATTTTGTCTTAAAATTAAGAACCTACCTAGAGCTTGTGCGAATTAAAAACATTTTAACTGAGTAAAACGTGATAGCAAAAATCGGGTTACTTGAGGTTTTAATTTTTTTTCTCTTTTCTATTGTATGGAACTAACAAGTATTGTACCATTTTAGAATTCTGATTAAATGCGCCAACTTTTAATGCCACTTGCCAAGGCACTCTAGTACATTTTTTTTATAGGAGGGCCTGTCAAAGTCGACGAATCTAGAAAATTTTAAATTCGTAGTTTAACAAATAGTCTCAATTTTCGGAAACTTGAGGCAATTGTGTCATTATTTTTTATTGGGATTCTAGAAATGTTATTAAGGATTACGTTTCCAAAGTTCAAATGAACAAAAATAAAAAAGAATAACCACAATAACCGAAAAATGGTACAGTTTGATCAAATTTCTAGGTTTTTCTTAAAATGCCCATAATTTTCAAACTGCATGGGATAGATTTTTTTTCAGATTTTTCTCGTGATGGTTATGATCAATCCTGTCACCCCGTTTCGGCTTGACGTTGAGTTTTGGGACACCCTGTATATATATATATCTTTCTTTTTTTTCTTTTCTTATAAAAACGTTGCCCCACACTAGGAATTTCTCCTCTATCGTGAGTGCGTTTACAAGCATAGAAACTCACATACACAAACACCCAGACCCGGAACAACTACTATAAATATTCTTATGGTGAAATTACTGTTGTTACATTGTAAGTATTATAGTACCTAAATATTTTATATAATACTATAGTAGTAAATATAATACAAAAAACATAGAAAAAAAACGTTACGTTTTGTTTAAACACGGAATTTTGAAAGTTTTTAACCTAAACCGAAATATTATGATTTTTAAAGAAGTGACCCATCTGCACCTAACTAATCACAATCGCTGGGCGTAGTCAAACTATCCATTGGATGGATAACTGTACACGTAACTTGCGCAGTGTCATGTCTCCCAGACCGTGATAAGACAAACTGGATCCACGATGTATAGTCAGTCAGATCTGCTGTGGATACCTGATAGCTCTCGAAAGACATGGCTCTAGTAAGTCACTAACACTTAGGTAACAAGGTTGGGGAAAGGAATAGAGGACTTACAAATATTTCTTAACAACTGCTTTGTCAGGCGTTCTACACACTTGTTGGAGTCAATGATTCGGGAAGCGTTCGGAAAAAACCCGATCGGTTACCTTAATAGTGCCGAGAAGTTCCGAACATATTTATTTATTGTTTGCTTTATAATTGAGACAGAGTTAAAAGAAGGTTGATAAAAAAAAAAAACATAGCACCGACATTTCACATAAGGAGCTTTCACAAATAAAAATATTCATGATGATTTAACGATGCGTGGACTTGTCAATAGTCTCGAGCCGAAAGAAAGCCGAATATGTCTATTAATTGCTTCGTATCCGCTTTCTTGGTCTTCTTTAAAAGCCTCCTCAATTGCTGAAAGTGAACTACCAATCCTTATATGTAGTTTGCAAGACAGAACAACTAGGCGCACACTTGACTTCGGTTCATTCGCAAATTTTTATCCTAGACTTTTTTTCGGTCTCGGGACTCACGAATTACCGTGACCCTGGAACGTAAAGGGATATTGAAGGACACCGTGGATATTAGTCAGTACGAATCTGACAGTCCCTCCCGCTCTGCCCTGGGTGGACTCATCTGATGATTTTACCACGCTAATAAAAAAAGGGTTTTTTGTCAGTTTTGCTGCGCAACAAACATTGCCGAACGGAATTTGTACCGAACCGAGCAAGTATGTAGCAGTCCTTACAAAGGGTTTATCTTTAGAAAGGCACAGAAGTAAGTGTTATTGTTCGCTGTTGGTCTGTATTTGAGAAACTATGTCCGGATCGGTTTGCCGTCTCAATTGATAGGGAATATCAGTTTTGCATAGAGCACGGCGGCCACTTAGCCTTCGTTACCTAGTTTTCTAGTTACTGTCGCTGTCCTAGAACTTAGCTCTCAGATTTGAAGGGAATTAACTGCTAGTTTTACGTGGTATCTCTGTGTCTCTAACAAATAGATGAATGGATTAGGGTTTGATGTGTCACGACCTCCATCCATCCATAGGCTGATCGCTGTGAGAGCAGTATTAAATACTAAGGTTATGAAGTTAAAAAAAATGCAGGGGCAGAGCGGGAGGGACTGTCAGACTCGTACTGACTAAAATCCACGGTGTCCTTCAATAGCCCTTTACGTTCCGGGTGCACGGTAATTCGTTCAGTCCCGCGACCCCGGCAGGCTTTGGCACTCTAGAGGGGGGCCCCGTCACTTTGCTGACACTCTTTGAGGCGCGCGTGGAACACAACGCGCCGTCGACCCGGGCATGGTCCATGGTCGGACAGCGAGTTGCCCATTACTCGCTGCCCGCAAGACAGAACGTGTTACCTGAACATGTATTTTCTTCTATACCTTTCTACTACGAGTTCTTTACGAAATAAGATTTTTTTTAAAGTCTACCCTCTACAATAAGCCTCACCAAAGCAAAAAAGGATTTAAGTTTCTTTCAAATTAATTTCTGAAGAGATTATATTCTTTGTCAATCAAAAACGGCGTTTATTTAGCTATAAAACTCCAATCATTTCTTTTTTATAACTGAGCAAATGTGGTGCAAAGGTTGCGGATTATACCTATGTAGTTCTTTGAATCTTTGACGAGTAGTCAGATCATCATCAGAGATAAAGAAATGCCTTTTTTAAGTTTTTTTTTTGGTGGAATTATAGCATCTCGCAGGTCAACCTAGAAGAGGTTGTGGGTTGCTTAACCGGACTTTTCTGTGGATGCCTTAAATTACTCCTGTTACCCTTTTATAAGCTAGCAGCCAGTTACTTATGAGGATAATATTGACATTTGGCCTGATTCACAGAACTCGTTAAGAATTGTCCAAAAAATACGCCACTGTATCAGTTGACACAGTTGAAATATTTGAAAACTAACACCGGAACTATTGCCGTCAGTTACGCTACATTTTTCAGTTCCAATTACAGTAGTTTGATATGTAGGTTGTTCCTCGGCAAAAGTTATAGAAAAGTTGACGTGTTTTTAATTACAACTTGAGGTGCTAGAATGAAAAGCACGTCTGTTTGTTGACCATACTGCAATGTTTTACCAAAATTGGTAGTACAATTTTATTGAGTCACAAAATGTATGTTCGGTATACAGCACCTAATTATTAGGCTTCGGGGCTTCGGTGTAAGTAATTAGTTCTAAAAGTCATTGTGGCTGGTCGCGGGACTCACGAATTACCATGACCCCGGTACGTAAAGGGCTATTGAAGGACACCGTGGATTTTTAGTCAGTACGAGTCTGACAGTCCCTCCCGCTCTACCCTGGGTGGGAGGACTCATGTGATGATTTCACCACATAAAAAAAAAGTTCGGCGTGAGCGCTACGACGACGCGATCAAGGCTGTGTGTATAGAGCAGGGGTGGCCAATTTGATTAGAAATAAGATCTACTGTTTACTAACGAAACCTTGTGCGATTTACTAATTATTTTCACACATCTTAAAATCTTAAATGTAACAGCATAGGTAATAATGTAGTATTTTTTATTGACCAGTCTTAGGAGATCCTTTTCATATCACATGTGAAATCGTTTCCTGTTTCCGTAATTTTATTTGATAATTTTGAACGGAAGTGTGAGTAGATAATGTATAATCAACATATATAGGTCCACGATCGACCGGTCAATCGCGATCGACCGGTCAGCCACCCCTGGTATGGATGGAGAATACCACTGCTGTTAGGGTAGTGAGGAGTCTTAGGGCAATCTTAACTTCCTCAAACCTTTTGTATACTATAAAGTTATTTTTGAAGAGAAAACTTCTTTAGCGGCGTTGTGCACTTTTTTGGAATGGGTAAAACATGTTAAACTCGCGTTAGGACACGTGACCTGATCGAAAATTCGTAAGACGGCGCAGGGCGCTTGCGCGAATGTTCGTGTGTGTTTATTACTATTGAAGTTTTCACTTCTGCCGGCCCCTCTGGGAGTGCCGGCAGAAGTGAAAACTTCACGGATAAAAAAACGACGGGTTGCACTCTTGCAACCCGTCGTTTTTTTGTCCGTAAGCTCTGCACCCACACTTTCATAATACTGTTACAATTCCACGAATTAAAAAATAGCAAGCAACCGCTAAATAACAAACGAAAAATAACTTTCCTATGGGTACTTTCCCATACGTACAACCTCTATGGACACATAATATACGCTAATCAAAGTAAAGGCATGTACGCAATAGATACAAAGTATGTCGGTTACGTAGAACGCTCGCGTTTATAAAGTATTCTACACACGGGCGGCAAATATTTCGTTGTCAATGATCGCGCCTAAATAGAACCATTCATTCATTCGTTCGGACTTTCATTCGCAATGTCATTTATTTGGTGTCGCACCTTAGATGGAATATGGAGTGGGAATGTTTGTTTATTTAATTATTTTGTTTAGGTTTTGTAGTTTAGATTATATCTTTCTCCGCAAATAAGATTTAACTTAATTGTAATGTTTAGTCCTTCCCTATACATATGTATATCTATTGTAAAAATGTGTATTGTCCATTTGGGACTCTAGGTAATCAATTATACAATTAAAGATTAACTATTCATTAAGTCGACTGTGCATTGACATCACACATTTAGAAAATATCGCAACCGTTATTTACGTTTTATCAAATGTTATCTTATTTCATCGCATTCTTTCTTAATCCGTTTTATTTTATTAAGTACTTAGGAAGTAATTAGCTCTTTCGTAGCTTAGCAATTAAAAAAGTATATGTTAAGGCACAATCTCCAGAGGCATTTTTTTTCGTGTCGGGCTGGATAAACCCATTTTAAAATCGAAAACCGTTTTCATAATATTTTTTTATATACTGTTCGGTGTCTCATCTACGTGGTACAAGGCTAATATTACGAATAAGTTTATTTTAAATATTAAAAAAAAAATCTTAAACCCTAAAATCCTGATCGCTCTGGGTTGACCCGACTCCCGATTGAATGAAAAAAATATTTTTTAACTTTTTAATGAGATGGTTCATATGAAACAACTTATTTAGATTACATAACAAATAGTTAATCTTTATAGTAATAAAATATTTTCAGTTATATAAACAATACTTTTGCCTCAATTTGAATTTAAAATCGTGACCAGGCATTTTATCTCATCGCTCTGCGCTGAGGTAAAACATCGCCCTCATCCCTAGTTACGCGTTATAGACACTCTATTCCTCTCCCGCTGGGCAGCGCCAGCAGTGGTCTAACCACCGAGGAGGATACCTGTCTGCCACGTTCCCGCGAAGGTAAGTTTACGAAGGTAAGTTTATGATTGCTCTGGATTTGGTTCTCGAATTTTATGATTGATATGGCTCGTTATTTAAATTAAATAGTAAGCTTGTAAATGTGTTTGCTATGTGAATTAAGTGATCATTATAATGTTTTTTATGAGACGTTATCACAACTTTCTACTACTTTTAGATTCGGCTAAATTTATGATTTAGTGACTTTTTCTGATCGCTATGGCTGTGATTGCTCTGTCCAAAAAGACCAGAGCAATGATATTTTGCATTAATTTTACGTTATAAATGCTGTTTTAAGTCCGGACTGTAACAATGACAAACGAAGAACTATGCATATAACCTTTAATTTATAACCTTTTCTGGGTTTCTTTGGGTAACCTAAACCCATAAACAGATTTTGACGTATTTTACTATGATGATAAGTATTATTATATTGGCATTTAGCTAATCGCAACTATAACCTTTTCTTCTCTAAAATTTAATATCAACTATTGTTGCAGATGGAAACCATCTCGAAGAAAAACATTTTATAGAGCGGGAAAAGGGGGAGCAAAATTTCGTCAGTGATTTTTTCTCAAGCCATAATAGTAGGCTACATGAGGGAGTCGTATCATAAAGATTCGTGGAAGTCAGCTGTGGTTCCGTTGGTGGGATAAGCAGCAATAGCCGTTCAAACACGTAGAACAAAAAATTGTCTTTTCCTCCCAACTGAAACCTGGTTTATATTAAAGATTATCTTATATCACGAAGAATAAAACCAATCAGTTGACTGTACCATGTTTGAAAACACGTCAGCTGGTCACCCAAACATGTAATTTTTTTTTCGTACCACTTGCTCAAAAAAGTGACATTCTATGCTTCAAAAATCGAACATAACGATAGTCATTTTTAATCTGTTAAAAACAGGGAGAGAATGTTGTACTGAATTTCATTCATCCTCTAGGGAGAGAATGTGATTTAAATTTGGAATACTTACCGAAATTTATACTGAACTACATCTGTGTTTACACCATTGAGTTTGTATATAAAGCATTACACATCTTTTTGAAAAAGGAATACGTATTATGTTATGATTATTAAACAAAATTACGAAAACCGAAGAGGCCGTATGAGCTTGATGCCTTTGCTTTTCCGACAAAAAAAAATTAGTCTAGGAATTTGCCGCGTTTTTGTTTTCTTCAAATAAAACCTTAAGTTTATTTTATTTTTATATATAAGTTAATGTTCTAAAAATGCGTAACGATGTTAAATCAAATGAAACGCAAGTTCCTCAGACGCAAGAACAGAGATATACTCAAATTAACTCATCGACAATATATGTATTAAACAAAAATGTAACTCTCTCTATCAATAATTGGACCAATGTTTCGAATGTTAACTTTTACTTTTAATTGTCATTATTTTCAATAAATGCTTATCTCATATTATTATTGAGTTCATTTTTTCGCAAATGGTACGAAAAGTAGAGTATTTTCCTCGGTGATAAAGCTGTCTTAGTCTTGGGTGAACTTAAATCCCTCGCTACACTCAGGACTCGTCTTAAATCCCTCGCTTCGCTCGTGATTTAAGTTTTTAACACCCTCGCTACGCTCGGGAGTAAACCTCGAGTCCTTCGTTACGCTCGCGATTTAAATCGTCACCCGCGACAGAAGACACTGCTTTATCCCCTTGGTTAATAATCTACTATTTCTACCTTCATGAATTTTCTCTCGACTCAAATTTCACCAGATGATAGTTTACATGAAGTTATGGATAAAAACAAACGTCAGCTGGCTGTATCTCGGTGGAAATATCGTCAGCTGATACTTTGAAAATTACAAGCAAGACTAAAGCTCTCAGCCTAAAATGTGCATTCAGTTCAAAGTTTTCAATTCCTCCCAACAGAAAACTGGTTTATATTGAAGCTTACTCTTAAGAAAACAAAACATTCAGCCAATGTTTACTCGCAGGTATTGTAAAAAATACAGAGTTATTCTATTGAGTTCGACAACAGAGAGGTATCTGAACCTGTTGATTTTTTAAAGTGATACAAAATAATGATAAGTATTGTTATTCGTACACTGAATATGACTGAAAACGGCTAAATAAATACTATTTTATCAATATTAATTTTTTTTGTTTCACTGATTTCACCATTTATGATCGCTCTGGCATCAATTATGATTGCTCTGGTCGCGAAATTTTTTGAACTTAAATATTTTCATAACTGTTTGTGTGAATTGAAGGCCAATAGTAAAAATATACTATTTGAATATCATTCTTTTTAATGCGATACATAATTACTATTAAAAATCAATATCTGAAAAGCACCAGAGCGATCACACGAATACGCCCGTTTTGGAGATCCATCCTTAAATACTTATCATTACCATTATCATCATTCACGGCCTGAATTACACATTCATTCTCAGTGTATGAATTACGATCTCTGGCCACCGTAGGCGCAGGCATGCGGACGGCGAGTAATGGGCGACTTGCTGTCCGACCATGGACCATGCCAGGGTTGACGACGCGTTGTGTCCCACGCGCGCCTCAAAAGACTTACGAATTACTATGACCCCGGAACGTAAAGGGCTATTGAAGGACGCCATGGATTTTAGTCAGTACGAGTCTGACAGTCCCTCCCGCTCTGCCCTGGGTGGCAGGACTGATTTGATGATTTAAATTTGACCACGATAAAAAAAAGTAAACAAATACAGCCATGTCACTAATGTTTTGTTTTAATTTATATCTAATTAACAAACAGGAATCCTTTATTGACTCTTAACACATCTCAACTTAACTTGAGAATTACTTCTGTCGAAGTAAAATTAACAAAGTTGAAGTTATTTATAGTAGAGCATTCTGTGTAAATTACTAACAAAGTAACTCCACTTAAAGTTGAATCGACTATTAAATATTAAGATGGATTAGTCTGCAACTTCAATTATAATAGTTTTATCATTGAAGGAGAGCGCAATTAAAGTAAATTAAAATTCTAATAAGGTTAATGAAGATAAAGAAGCAGATTCATAATTATAAAGACAAGTTATACATTTATGACAGTATTAAGGTAACATGGTTAGGAATCCATTATTTCATCTTCAATGTCAAGTTCAAGTTACGTTAAGTATCAACTGCACAGATGACAAGAGCAAACCAAATGCTGAAGACTATACTAAGAGAGAATAGTGTCATTTTATCAAAGGTAACGATGATGAAGCAGACGAAAATGTATTGAGTTTGAAATAAACTATCGAAACATTTATGTCAAATCAATGTACATTATCGAAGACAATTAATTTAAATATATTGGAACTCTTTGGAAGGTATCTGTCCTCTTTGAATCTGTTAATTTAGTAATGGAAATCGAAATAGCATAACTGCTTCTAGTTGACCAATAAGGCGAAGAACATATTTAATAAGCTGTGGAACTAGTTCACGCCCGTACTTTGTAGTACAAGTGAATCGAGGGAAATCTATTGTTCTCATGTTACAGCTGCACATTGCACTATCCCCACATTCGAATACACGACATTGCGGATTGCTTTCGACTTGTACTACTGTACGCAACTGTTTTATTTATTCTAGCAGCCAAAGGGCACTTATATCACAGTATTGTACTATCGACCACACGTCTGTGGTAAAACTTTAACCTTGAGGTCACCTAGTAATTTTATCATTCGCAGGTTCTCTTTCCTCTGTCGTGTATTCTACTATGCTATAAAGTTTAAAAAGATGCGTGCAAGTTTTTTCTTCTTTCCTTTCTCTTCTTCCATGGAAGCAGTGAATTTCATGAGAATTATTTTATATAACAAAGTATTTTTCTATCTATACCTACTATTCAAGAACCAGTATCGAGATATTATTTTATGAAAAACTTGGCCAATATAATTCCTCATACGCGTATAGAATTTATTATACGCGTAATCTCAAGGTATTTTCCTCAAACGAAAGTGCAAACATCTAGCTATTTTAACGAACGGTAATCTTGTACGTGAAATACTGCGGCAATTTACAACCCATGATTGCAAAAAATGACAAAATGTAGATCGTTACTTAACTAATCATTTAAATAGAAAAATACTTACATTCTCACGAGCGAACTAGGTTCAGCGCAATAAATCGATGCAATTATGTCGTTCGATTCTCAGTTCCCGCATCTTTTTGCCGCGGCTTCGCTTGCGGTTTTTTTTCTCCTATTTTACGCAGTCATTGTACCGTACTCTCGCCGCAAGCCTGCTATCTTTATTACAGGAAATTATGCTCCAAATTCTGTTGGTTGTAGGTGGGTTGTTGGTGTTTCGTAAATTGAATGAACGAACTGTACATTCCCTTCGTTCCCTTTATGATTTTGGGCTATCTTTATTAAAATACGGAAGATACCAACTATGGCACTATTGGCAATGGCATCATGTCAATATGATTTCTCAATGACAACTTTGGAACAGCTTGTTCCAAAATTGTCATTGAGAAATCATATTGACTTCATTTGGACTGAACTTCAAATGCACCATCCAAATTGTGCTTTGACAGAATTTCTTAATATATTCTCGTAAAGTTTGTAATGTGAAAAAAAGGCTCCCTTTAACCCGACCATTATCTTCGAGATATTTCAAATCCGGTTTAAGCGCTTCATTTAACAAGGAACCCAGCACATACAATGTAAAAACATATCCCAAGCGAGATCTAATACGATTTTGCATACATTATTCATGCGTACGTTAGTTCCAATCGTTTCACAGCTTTCCAATGTTTTTTAGATCGAGATTTATATCCGTGAAACATATTTACTTGCCTCTCTTACGCATAATTGTGATTGAACACTTTCGCAATAAAAACGATCGTAACTTCGAGCGAGATTTCAGCATCACGTTCAACTTTTAAGGCTTTCTGAACACTTTTAAATGCTTCGTCGCATAAAATGTGGCCCGTTTTCCCGGCAACTGTAAACGTGTGTCCTAAAAATAAAGCACTCACACGTTTCGATCGGGCCCGATTTTTGAAGAGCCCGTATTATTAAGATGGGCTTTTCTCCGAAGTTTGATTATTATGAATAACGTGAACCGTGACCTTTATGGCAACACGAAAAAGATTTTCTTTTTGAATCAGGTTTTTATTTGTGTTGGCTTTGGATACTGCCTTTTGATCAGAACATCTTTTTATCACACATCACGTTTTTCATTGGTTGTGGAATTAATTCTTGGTAGTGATATTTTTACATCACTGGGACGATTCACACAATACTGCACTATGTTTATACTTGATTGGTCTTCCATACGTCATGAGTTTCTAACTACACATACAAGTGAAATGTAGATTAACATAATTCAAATGATACAAGTCGTGATGACCCAGACCTTAACACTTCATCTCTCAGGCACGAGTTTGTGAATTCAAATCCCGGATAGTATCTATGTATTTTTTAAAACATAATTGTTTCCTTTCTAAGTTTTTCTTTGAAATCTCTGGCATCGATGAAGGAAATCACTGTTCTATGTGACTTCCAGAGGCGGCTTCAACTGTAGCACCAGAGGCAGGCCACATACTCACACGAAACAAAAGTTACAATTAAATACGAGTACATGACGCATAGAACACCTTTATTTAAAACTTCATAAGAAAAAGCACGCTTAAATGAATCAAGGAAACGGGTAGTCAGATAACCAACCGGACATGAGACCCCACACTATGGTGTTCGGCATGTGAAAAAACATATGCCAAACCATTACCAACCTTATACCCTTCACTTTTAAGTGATAATAATTAAATTTTGTTATGAAGGCTCGCCTTTCTAGAGGCAATGTCAATTATTTCAACAAACATGAACGAAAGTGGGTTGCTCAGAACAAAAGCTTCGGTGTTTATGAATTTGACATAAATAACCGTAACGGGAAACTAGTTCACGTTGTTTCCTTGGCGTTTTGTCTTAGAGAAATGGATTCAATTAATTTGGTTTGGTGTCATGCCGCGAAGTATTGGACGGTTTTGTAATAATACCTGCTTTAAGTCTTATTATAGGAGCCGTCTGGGAGTCGATAAATCTACTGCCAAATATCTTATGCCAAATAGGTTGTGATTGACCAACTTAACTTACAGCTTTATAAATCAGTCTGCTTTTAGGGAACAAAGGGGTTTCTGGGATTTCAGTTTAAGAACACCGTAAAAAATATGGGGAAATCTAAGCAACCTTTCACCTTAAAGAAGGATCGTGAGACTCCTATCAAATAACACATATCGACCTATGTATCCATCCTCTACTTTGTATAGGATCTATTTCCCATACATCCGCATAGTTTATTAGCAACGTGAGCGGAGGTTCCCCTCGCCGCCATTCTCTAAGGCATTACGAACGTTTACAGCCTTTACAGGGCTCATTACTGCGAGGATTTCCACGCAATGTTTCCCCTTCACGATTTGAATGAAAGTTTAAGTAGGAAAGAATTTGATAGTAGGTACTAGTTTTTATCAAGCTTGTGTAGATAAGGTGGCGTAACTTTTTTTGATAAACGGCGGAGATTCCAAGGTGATAGGACTTTAAGTTGAGTTGGTGATGGAATCACTATTAATAAATTAATGAATATTTTATGATAAGATTACAGCCGCAAATTGTGTCAATGACTCTTGACGCATATGTATATAGTCCAATAAAATAATATTCCAACAAACGCATTAAAATATTAATATGGTAGTATCCATTCTACTTCATTAAATCATAGGTGCCATGCGCTAGACAACTTCGGAATGAACGCGTGCCCTCGTATTCGCGCACCATTCGGTCACCGCGACATTCCGTTCATCCGTTCCCATTCGTTCACTAGTCGTGAGTGATAACCGTGCGACGACGGACGTGCGTACCGCGCTTTATCACGATTCCCGCGTAACATCGAAACGAAAATTATTTTAGTGATTAAAAACAAGTTACGAATTGTGTTTGTGTAATAATATTGTGGATTTATAGTGTTTATCGATATTTATGTCAATGTGTGTGTAAAACGAGTTATATATATTTTTTCTGTGCACTCAAATACTTGGATTTTTCTTTGACGAAGTTTTTGTGGTAAGTCTAAAGATCAGAGATCATTGAGTTTGTGGTTGTTGGGTAGTTGCTGCCTACGATCAGTAACAGCCTATTAATGTCCCGTTTGGTGGGTAGGACCGTTGAAATGCGCCGGTACCTACCTGTCCACATTTTTGTAAGTACTGTAGATAATCGACACATCGCCGGTACTTGTTGATTGGCGGTATTCTTATCGTGTTGTACCTTTCTTTGGTGAACGGAACACAGCGTTGATACAAAGCGAGTTTCCACGAACGTAGTTTGAAAATAATGTGCAATAGTTAACGTGGCTTGCGAGCACGAATGGCCTTACTAATGAACTGTGAATATTTTTATGTCGGGCAAAACTTGAGTCAGCATAATTTGATTATTTTTGTGGATAAAATTTCCGTATCGTAATAGTTACCTAAGTAGGTATGAGATCATTCATGTCATTAATTAATTTGGGTAAACTAAAAGAAATATGTAATCAAATAAGACAGACCAAAAAATTCCGATGAGATAAAGAAAAAATAAAATTAAACTGTTTTGAGTTACAAACATAAACATTATTTATTATTATTTATTTTTGCACCAAACAACAATTTTGTCATACCCACATTGGTAGTCAAGTTACACTTAGAAGATAGTTAAAAACCAGTACCTACCTTTCTATATCTCCTTACCACATTCACCCGTGACCAGAGGTACGAAAATCATCATAAAATCTCACCATCATCTAAAAATTCCCACAGCGTTTGTGTCTTTTTCTCAATGTCCCACATTTATCACTTATCATCTATCTACCTATCTCTTCTACACTCTCTCACTGCTTTATAGGATAACTATCTAGTTATCCTACTTCAGTGTAAGCACCGTGAAACGGATTGCGTCAAGAATCCCACACTCTAATACTGCAATTTACCTAAATACCTAGGTACCCATATCCGGGACCTAACACGCAGTAAACATGGTGAGTACGTCAAGTTTTGTGTCGATTTTTCAACATTGCAACATCATCACCATCTGCCTAGCCTTTTTCTATGTTGGGGTAGGCTTCCAATCTATCCGGATGTACTTAGCTAACTGAATACAATAGTATTTAAAATAGAGAGACTGTCTATCTGACCCTCCACAACCCACTGTTAATATCAAAAGAAAAATCGGTATATTTTTCCGTATATTAAAAAAAATACAAATCACCTTCTGGTAGCAGGGATGTCGAAAGCCATAAAAGTTGCACAAAACAGGTATTTAAGGTAAACCTTCAAAGAATCCCTTGTGTCCATTAAACAAGTTAGGACGAGTTGTCTGATCTCTAGTTAGCTAACTCTTATTTAAGTTCTTATACAATTTTTAAGGAATGCTTAAAAGTTAAACACAGTTAAACTACTGATTAAACGGCCCTCAGTGGTTACGCTAGGGCATATCCAACGAATAACCAATTGCAATAGTTATACGTAGGAACCAAACTCAAGCAGTTATAATTGGAATAACAAGTCCTGCCATACACAGAAGGCAGTATTCAAAATGTCAACGCTGAGTAATCAGATTGGCTTCCATATAAAATGGCTCAGGAAACTATTTAAAGACTCTTTCCTTATAAAGCTCTTGATCGTTAAAGTTTTAGCCTAAATGACTTCACTAGGCTAATAGTTAGCTTATCATTACATCGTAATTGTGCATCATTTACTTGCCATCATTATTGTGATTCTTGGAATCATTTCCCCGTTCTAATGCGATTCTGTTCGATTTTATGCAGAAACTACATATATAACTAGGTCCATTCCAGATTATTTTTATTGGAACAAAAACAACAACATATTTTTTATCAAAGCTAGTATTAAAATCTCAAAGTTCTCCTTCCTATCTTTCTGTTAAATGCTCCATTTCTTGACATGGATAGCATTTCTACTACATACTCTGTTTCAACCTTCTGTTCACCATATCCATATTGAGTACAAATATTTGAGCCCTTTTTATCTCAATGCAGATCGAGTGGGACAAAAATTGTAATTGTAAATTACCTATATCTCAAGTTAAAAATTCTTAAAAAAAGGACGTACATCTTATGTTTAAAGCTAAGAACAGATTCTTGGTTCTCAAAAGCTTCGGCACCTTAAAAAAGCTTTTAAGACACAGGCACAAAAAATTTTAAGAATAAATGTTTTTGCTTTTCAGTAATGCATTTCTTCAATTTTCTTCATAACCTGCAATAAAGTATGCACTTTAACAGGTAGTAAACTAAGAAATAATCGCAGTTTCACGTGGTTTGCTTATCGCACAGCTGCTAACGATACCAAACCGCATATTGTAGGAAATTGATTGGTATAGCGTGTTAAAAACAATGCAGAAACTATTATTGTAATAAAGTTTAGAACATTTGAAAGGAAATAATATAATTCAGCTGCACGTGGTTCTATTAATTGGAATTTACGTTTTTCGTTCTTTCTTCTTCTGAGTCTTTTGAATATTTTGGTGTAGGCCTCCTTCAACTCTTACTTCTAGAAGTAAAACCAAAGAGGGTCACTCAGACTCTCTTCACATCGTCCTACCAGCGCATTTGAGATCTTCCTTGACGGCACTTTTCTATTCTTGCATTCGAATTTCATTTGCCTCAAAGTTTTCATTCCGGGCAACATGACCTGCCTAATCCTTTTTTAAGTGTGACATTAATTTCGTTTAGCTTTTTAAATGTGTTTTATTCATTGTACTAACTGTCGGGTAGTCGCCCACTAGACACAACACCCGTCTGATTGGAAGATCCATCACCACACTAACTTGTCTGTACTTTAACCCCCTTGACGATCCACCAATTCTCTTTTATTTCTGCACTATTATAACCAGAAACAAAAAAAAATACATTCCAACAATAAGCTGATAGAATTCCACAATAAACTCGAAGATCTTCAGGGATATCAAAAGAACCTAATCAAGCCCCATGGGGCCATAACTCCGCAACTTCGTACATAGTCCACATGTGCGAAACTTTGCACATAGCTTTAGAACATGGGACCGGCAGTAAAGCTGGTTTATTATTATGATATAATACGCTGATTGATTTAAACTTAGACAGCACGGTTTTTTGAATCGTGGTTAAATCATCAAATGAGTCCTCCCACCTAAGGCGGGGTAGGAGTCGCTGTCAGATTTGTACTGACTAATATCCACGGTGCCCTTCAATAGGCCTTTACGTTCCGGGGTCATGGTTACCTGATGACTTCTGATTCTGATTACTGTCCAGCGACAGATCAGTCAGATTGCTGACAGCTCTTTAAACACGATGCGCCGTCGACCCGTGCATGGTCCATGACCGGACGGCGAATCACCCATTACTCGCCCACCCGTAAGACAGCACGGTTGGCGCGCTGTACGATTGATTCCAGCGCTGCGTGTTTCTGCACGCAACAAATATTTGTTTGACCTACGTGTAGTTTTTCCGGATCTGGGTGTTTGTGCGTGTGAGTTTAAATGTTTGTAAACTCACCCACGACAACCAACGACATTTTAAAATTGGCGAAGTGTTAAGTTGTTCTACGTTCAATATCCTTTTTTTTTTGACGAAGGTGTCCACGTTTTGTTCCTTACTTCTTTATTACTCGTGATTTCAAAGTCAGTCGTCTTGAACCAGCCGTATCATCTTGCATAGTCAAAACTTTCCGTAAAACATTAAAGTTATCTGCTAATTTCACATTTATTGCTACAATTTTTACAATCTCACGATAATATACAAATTTTAATCATCATAAAACGAGTTTTGTAATCAAAAACGTGTTGCCAATAATATCAGTAAAATAATTGGACTCCAACATATACATTTAAACATTTATATACAGATAGTAAAACATTACATCAACCTAATTAACACCTAACACTTTAAACCAGTAGATATTTATCTAATATTATCAGTTTTGTAACATATACTTGCAACATTTTTATGTTATGAACTATTAAATAGCCTGGAGACATAGTAATTAGTTTTAATTCGAATAAGTGCATTATATAACTCGTGCAAAACTACTTTAATGTAAATATATATACATAGGTGTAAAAATAATGTTCAAAACGGCAACTGAACAGTTGACTGCAACTCTTGGACATAAGTCTTCACTGCCTCCAGCATCCAGTCTACACTAGCCACCTTTTTAAGGTCGTCGATATCTGGGGATCTTTTTTTTTTTTTTTTTTTTTTTTTATCGTGGTAAAATCATCAAATGAGTCCTCCCACCCAGGGCAGAGCGGGAGGGACTGTCAGACTTGTACTGACTAAAATCCACGGTGTCCTTCAACAGCCCTTTACGTACCGGGGTCACGGTAATCCCTAGGTCCCGCGATCCCGGCAGGCTTTGGCCTTCTACAGGCCCCGTCACTATGCTGACACTCTTTGAGGCGCGCGTGGAACACAACGCGCCGTCGACCCGGGCATGGTCCATGGTCGGACAGCGAGTCGCCCATTACTCGCTGCCCGCATGCCCGCGCCTACGGTGGCCGGAGATCGTCTTGCGACGTCCGACGCCGTGGGCGTCTACCACTGCGGCTGGGGTGGAGGGAGGACGCTGTCCTCTCCCTCAGGCGGCCCGCCTCCTCCTTCACGAGCATGACTGCTTCGCAGAAGGAGGCGACCGCTTCCCACTCCGTCTCGCCCCGATATCTGGGGATCTACAAATAACTTTAAAAACATTGAGCCATAACTAAAAGCCTTATTTTTCTTCGGATCTTTTTGGTAGATAAATTAACTAATTTTAAAAAAAGACTGCTCCTGTCCTCAGAAGAGTCAGAAGCAAAGATAAGAACTAAGATCCGAGACCCTGGAACGTAAAGGACTATTGAAGAAACACCGTGCATTTTAGCCAGTATGAGTCTGACAGTCCCTTCCTCATTAGATGATTTTAAAAACACGTTATTTGAGATCATCCTCATCTATCATGAACCTAATGATGCTTTAAGCCTCTCCTATCTTGTGCATATCATTATGGTTCGATGAATTACCGATGATTTTCCTGTAATTTAATCAATTAAACACTTACTCGTAAATCAATTAAAATTACGTACGTAATATAATAATTATGTTCCGTAATGTCGTCTCCATAATTTTATACAGTAGTATGCAAATCTTTGCATGCGCGTTGCCACATTATTAAAAGATGAAGCGAAAAACGCCCATCTCTATTTCAAGGTAACATCCCTAGTGCTCCAACTTTATCTGTCATTGTACTTTTTTGTGCGTTGCGTTGTCACGTCAATCCAAAGTTTTCTCGAAATATATATTATAATAAGTGAAAATTGTTAGTAATGGATATAAGAAAGGGTCAACGACGACCCAGTGACTACAAATTCTCCATCGAAAGACTCCATAAAGAACTAAATAGACTCAAAAAAGGAATTGAGCGAAGTCGCAAGTGCCGCTGTTCCGGTAAGTCGTACAAAGCGTTTGATCTAGCTAAAATCTGCTTAAACGTATTAAGCATCGGAATTAACGGCAAATTAACCCTAGAATTATCACGAGAGGCTAATCATGGGTATAATAATTGTTAATGCAATTCACTAGACTATGGGCGAGTCCATTATTCGGATATGTAAATTAACCGGCAAAACAAGCTAAAATCTGCTTAAACGTATTAAGCATCGGAATTAACGGCAAATTAACCCTAGAATTATCACGAGAGGCTAATCATGGGTATAATAATTGTTAATGCAATTAACTAGACTATGGGCGAGTCCATTATTCGGATATGTAAATTAACCGGCAAAACAATAAAGTTAATGTGTTCATTATATGTACGTAGAGTACTCAACACCTGCCAATACAGAGCTATTACGAGAGGATAGCCGGCGGTGTAACTGTAGGTACCCACCTTGACATAATTCAGTGCCCTAGAGCTTTTACGAGAGCTCAGCCGTGGGAAGCCATGAGTACTTACTCAACACTTGCCAAGAGAGCTAACACGAGAGGTTAGCCGGCAGTGTGGCTGCACCTACCTTAATATTCAATTCAGTGTCCCTAAAGCTTTTACGAGATGTAAGCCATGGGAAGCCATGAGTACTCAACACCTGCCAAGAAAGAGCTATTACGAGAGAATAGCCGGCGGTGTAACTGTAGGTACCCACCTTGACATAATTCAGTGCCCTAGAGCTTTTATGAGAGCTCAGTCGTGGGAAGCCATGAGTACTTACTCAACACTTGCCAAGAGAGCTAACACGAGAGGTTAGCCGGCAGTGTGGCTGTACCTACCTTAATATTCAATTCAGTTCACGTACCTGGAGCCCTACACACGCTCGGAGCCACGGTGGATCCAACAACCATTCATGTGTACATATGTTAATGCCGGAGACTGAAGAAATCTGCAAGATCCTGAAAAAGGAAGGTCTAGTACTGGGAAAGAAAGGAGAATACTTAAATTACAGGCTAAATTAAAGGAAACGCAAGATTTTGTAAAGGAAAAAAATATTATTAAGCTTTTTTCCTCATATGTTGTACCCAAGGGTTAAAGCCTCCTCAATCTCTTCTTTCCCCTTTTTTATGGAAGGAATATGACATCCTAAATGATTGTTGATGAATACTGAAGAATTAGCTGAAGCCATGACTCACAGTGGGCTTAAACAAGAGACTAAGTGTCAAAGAAGTCATCTTGACCGCTACTGTCTGCAATCGGGCAACTGTTAAATAGTTAATATATACTATCTCAACAGAACATGAGGGAACATAAAGATGTTACTCACACTATTTAGTGTGAGTAACATCTTACACAGTGACACCCTAACTAGAAGGTCACTAACCCCCCTAGGTCTAAACAAAGAACTAAAAGAATTATGGAAAATTCAATAATTTCTGAATTAATCTGAGGACAAATTACAAGATAAGCTGGCTGTCTGTCAAACAGTAAAGAAGTCTGCTGCTAAAATCAAAACCATTAAGACTCAAGTTTAACAATATTTTAAGCTTCCCGGGCTCTCAATGACTACCATTGCCTATTGAGTGGGCATTCTCTACTGAGACATCAACAGCACTACCAGACACACCGTAGAACCATTTCTTTGTCATTGGGATAGTATCAACACTAGTCCCACTACTTGTGACCAAGATATAAAATCGCATTTGAATGTGAACACTCAAATTTCACAAAGGCTAATCTATAATTTTTCCAAAAAGGAAGTAGTGTTGCTGTAAAACCATATAAAACCAGTTCCTTCTAGTATTTTTTTTTTTTTTTCATCCTAAAGCAGAGGAGACATGGCGTTTTAAGCTTAATAACTTAATATCAATACATAAGTATTAATACACACACATTTAAATTAAGACATAAGAATGGCCACCAGACTGATAAGTCTAAATGGTTTTATGACAAACATGGATCTAAAAAATGCATATTGCTCATTATCTGTGGAAAAACATTCAAGGAATATTTAAGGGTTAAAATTCATATTGTGATATGTGAAATTACTTCTCTTCTCCTTAGCCTTAGTATAGCATCATATGTTTTCACTAAATTATGTCCTACTTGTGGTCCCAAAGACCTAAGCCAGTTTTTCACCTAGATTATTCTAGATGATAATATATAAGTTTTGATAGTAAATATGTCAAATTTAGAGATTACTGTACAGTTACTGAAAAACTTAGGTTTCATAATAAATGGGGAGAAAAGGTGTTGACAACCCAAGCAAAAATATAAATTCTTAGGTGCCATCTTGCTTTCTATATCACTTCCTGAGACTGAAAATGAAACAATTACAGAAAGCTCTGAAAAATATAAAATTAGATCTCAAGTGTAAAACTATATTGCAGAATTACTTGGATTACTTATTACAGCATGCCCAGCAGCGGAATATGGTTGGTTATATACAAAAGTTCTTGAAAGAAATAAAACAATAGCCCTGTTTAACAATTTTGCAAACTGTTACCTAGACAGCAAAGGCATAAAGGATTTACAACGGTGGACATCCTACTTTCTCACTAATTGCAAAATAAAAGAGTTCTACTTTATATCACAGATTTCCTCTGATTCCTTGCTAACTGACTGTGGTCTTGGTTGTAATGACATGAAGAGTCATGGAGTACTGGACAGACCATGACACAATGTATCACATCAATTACCTTGAATTGATTACAGTTTTTTATAGACTTGAAAACATTGCGTCAAATCTATCTAATTGTGAAATATTGCTGAGTATAGACAACATTACAGCCATATCATGTCAATAAGATAGGTGGAACACAGCGCCCCATCTTATAGTCTAGATTAGCATGTTCTATTAGCTTTGAAGAAACTTCTTTTAAAGCATACAAACCCATTGTACGGTTAGCTCAGTGGCTGAGCGATTGGACTGCTGTGCAATGTGTCGCGGGTTCGATTCCCGCACGGAACAAATATTTGTATGACCTACAAGTAGCTGTTCCGGGTCTGGGTGTTTGTGTATGTGATTTGTAAACGCACCCACGACACAGGAGAAATTCCTAGTGTGGGGCAACGTCTTAAAAATATAAATACAAAAAATAAATAAATACAATTGTTGAAAAGTTAGGTAGCCTTTAAGTTGACTTATTTGCCAGTTGAGTTAATGCTAAGTACCAAAATCATGTTTCATGATACTCGGACTAGATACCTTATCCATTGATGATTTAATCATCAAGTGAGATGCAATATTCTTTAATACATTTCCCCTGTTTGCCCTATTAAGTAGGTCCCTTCAAATAAAAAGAGAGGGGGGGGGGGGTGTAGTAGTATGTAGTGAGGTGGTTGTCACAACCTTGTATCCACCTTTTGAATCTATAGTTACATCTGTGAACGTTGTCCTTGCATCTCACCAGACTTGCAATATCCTTCCAGAGTTCCCCTTACACTTGATACTTATACAGCAACTGTATTATCAGGGAAGCTTTCATGAGGAGAGGAATTACATTGTACTATAGTCCTTTCAATTCCATAAGATCAACATTGTAGCAACAACTGGTTATAGGAACACATATAGAAGTCAATGATAGAAGGAAGATTTCCAAAGGATGATGTCAATCAAAACTTTACCGCTCACTGAGTGCAAACCCTGCCATTTATAAGGATAGAAAACATTCGTGTAAATGAAGGAATTTTATTATATATAATATAATTTTTGAATTAAGATTCTAGCCTCTGTTAAGACATATGACTGTAATTCAGATGTCTTTTACCATTATCATTTTTTTTTTAAGAAAACAAATGACTGTCCTGTTGTCCTATCAAACAATATTGTTACCCTACTTAGATGCAACTAAAAACATAAGAATTAACAATTGTGATAATTAATAATATTACCATAATTATATTATTACCAACATTAATTAAGAAACCTTGTCATTCAGCTTCATCAACATCTATTAGTTAATGGATTAAACAAATACTATCTGTTAGTGGTTTAGATGTCACTAAATATGCTGCTCATAGCAGATGCAGCTCATGCCTTACGCATACTGCCACTCCAAAAGCTTCTGATTCAGGTGCTAATATTAAGATAATTAAAAAATCAGCAGGTTGGGACAACAACTCAATATCTACTATATTTTGTAAAAGGCTTATCATAAGTGATCCAAACTATTTTGCTTGGTGTGGCCTTAATGATGATTCAGATGTTATGGTGTAAAATGAAAAGATTGATTATAAGTATTTCAATGTAGAACATAGACAAGTCAAATTTTATGTTGACTGATTGTAACATTCTTCACATTGTGTAAGTTGTTGTCAAAGTTGGCTGTGATCGGACATATTTATCTTCGTTCGGAAATCTAACTGTATTGTATTGAGTATCAGCATTTTGGGACGACGTTCCATTTCACATAGATTTAAATTGCAATATTTGATATTACTATTTTGGCATATTATTATAAGGGAAGAAAGCAATAATATTACATACCGTAAAATACAAAGAACCAGTTCTCTAAATGATATCAGCAAAGACAGTTCGACATTATTTGATGCGACTATGATGAGTCTGCCAAACACATCATTAAATACCAGCCAAACTGTACTAGATCTTAACGAAAAAATTAAGCGGTTATCGGACGATTTAAATTATATTTCACAAAAGACTGATTACAAGAATTTAAATGTTTAGCCAACATGTAGAAGGCAAATTTTATGTTGACTAATTATAATAGTCTTCAAATTATGAAAGGGTGGTTAAATAATTTGAACGTGTTATCACAACTTTCTTCTTTAAACATCTACTGTATAAAATTATGGAGACGACATTACGGAACATAATTATAAAGATCGGACTAACTTACCAAGTGACGTCCGATCCTCAATTATGTGAAGTAATGTCGTCTCCATCCTATTCCCGACCCTACCCAGAATATGTTTCAGATTCTAACCCTGCACGAAAGTTGTGAATTCTTTGAAACAATGACAGATAAAGTTGGAGCACTAGGGATGTTACCTTGAAATAGAGATGGGCGTTTTTCGCTTCATCTTTTAATAATGTGGCAACGCGCATGCAAAGATTTGCATACTACTGTATAAAATTATGGAGACGACATTACTTCACATAATTGAGGATCGGACGTCACTTGGTAAGTTAGTCCGATCTTTATAATTATATAACAATTTAATCACAAAAAAAATGCAAATTTAATAGCGATTTATCGATCTGTATGATATTATTACAAGGTTAGTAGGATAATATGGCAGCAACTGATACAATGAGATATCTATATTGTATCATATTAGTATCTGATAAGGTTAAGATTTGATTACACGCAAATGAATTATGCAAAAAACCGGTAAAACTTAGAGGTGGTGGAAGACGACTTGTATAAGATACAATTAAAGATAGTGTTGCATATTATGATAAATATCCATCACTAATCTGTCTAAAGCTTGCTTCTCATGGGGCGTGTTATCACGAGTCGCGCCGAGACAAGAGAGCACCTTCGTCTCTCCACGAGCGCGCTTCGAAGTTATCTGACTACTACGGATTGGACGCGCCAGCCTGAGTCGCGACGGAGGTGCTACGAGTATTATCTTCGTTTCGACGAGAACCGGAATTTTAAGCGCCGTGTGAAGCCAGCTTAACAAGCGGATATGTTTTGATAAACATTCGTGTATGCACCATAATTTTACGCCTCTGGTAATGGGAGCGAGCCTAATGCTATCAATCGGGCACAAATCGAAACTCAAAGCGATGTAACACCTTACCTGACCTGAAAATCGAACCCAGAATCTGAATCCTCATGTGGCGTTTTCGCCCACTAGCTCAACTAGGCAGACGTTCATCATTTATAGTCTTATTGACAGTAAAATCACATTGATTATTGTTCAAAATTTCATGGTTTTTTACACTAATTTTCTCCTTATTCCGTTAAAATCTCTTTTCAAAAGTAACTGAACTTACCTATTCTCATATCCAACAGCTACATCCGGCATGATAAGATAATCTCTACAAAATCAACCTGCGTTGAATCTGTATCTTGTATGATCTCCTGACCAATCAAAGAACAACGTTGACCTTTGCAACTGCTGTGCCAGTCAAAATGCTCGGACATGTAATATGTTACATTCATTGCTGTCAGCTGTTACGCCATTTTTATTGTGCAGTCAGTGTCTTGCGTTTGCGCAATCAGGTCAGTTATTTATGAGAATTTTTGGTCAGCACTGTAGATTCCGATCATTAGGTGAGTTTCTATGTTTGTAAATGCACCCACGATACAGGAAGAAATTCCAAGTGTTTTATGTAGCCTGGGTGTCACCACTGCGAGGACCGTCCTGAGGACACGGTGGAGCATACGGTGCAGGACTGCCCCGCTTGGGCAGAGCACCGCCGTGTCCTCACGACGGCGATAGGCGGAGACCTCTCGCGCCCGGCATTGGTCGAGGCCATGCTGCGGGGCGAGACGGAGTGGGAAGCGGTCGCCTCCTTCTGCGAAGCAGTCATGCTCGCGAAGGAGGAGGCGTGCCGCGTGAGGGAGAGAACAGTGTCCTCCCTCCGACCCACTCGCAGTGGTAGACGCCCACGGCGACGGACGTCGCCAGACGATCTCCGGCCACCGTAGGCGCGGGCATGCGGGCAGCGAGTAATGGGCGACTCGCTGCCCGACCATGGACCATGCCCGGGTCGACGGCGCGTTGTGTTCCACGCGCGCCTCAAGGAGTGTCAGCAAACTGACGGGGCCTGTAGAGGGCCAGAGCCTGCCGGGGTCGCGGGTCTTACCCATCACCGTAACCCCGTAACTACGTAAAGGGCTCGTGAAGGACACCGTGGATTTTAGTCAGTACAAGTCTGACAGTCCCTCCCGCCCTGCCCTGGGTGGGAGGACTCATTTGATGATTTTACCACGCAAAAAAAAAAAAGTGTTTTATGTAAAAAAAGCAGATTCAATTGTCTTAAAAGCACAGAGGAACTAAAAGGACAGGGCGATTTAAAGACACTTAAGTCTAACAGTCTTCTCCGCTCCCCCCAGAGTGGGTGGACTCGTATAATGATTTTCAACCCTAAAACAAGAGTACCATACCTACTAAAGGAATGAGACAGCCAAAGAAATATAATGAATCCTGGGGTGTTTTTACCCGACTACGGCAAGGCCAAAAGGAAGGTTATGATTTTGACCGGTATGTATGTATGTATGTATGTTTGTTTGTTCCCTCATAACTTCTAAACTACTTATCATTACATGACAAATGAGGTCTCGTTAGAAGCGTCTCAGTTGTCCGCTGGTTATAGGGAAGGTGACGTGTCACCAAATCCAATATGGCGCCCTCTAGGGGATAAGAAGTCGTTACCGAAAAAAAAAATATTTTCGCACAATATCGACATGGGTATCAAATTAAAGGGCTTGATGAGCACATTTGAAATATATATATATTATATAGCTTTTACTAGCTAATTACCTGTTTTTAACAGTGTCAACATGGGTATCAAATGATAAATCTTAAATTCACAACTCAGAAACTATACATATAACATAAATTACGTACTACAAATAATATAACCCCAAAATGGTGTAAATAAAAAATAAGTTAAAAATAACTAAAACCCGACTACGAAAAAATCGCGCACTGAAAAGTATAAAACAAGAACAAGCGGTGGTCGTATGCCACCTAGCCAATAAAGATTGTGTGAAACAACCGCAGGTGGCATACGACCACGGCTTGTTCTTGTTTTATACTTTTCAGTGCGCGATTTTTTCGTAGTCGGGTTTTAGTTACTTTTAACTTATTTTTTCTGAATTATAATGGGCATGGATCACAGCGGTCAGTCAATGAACTTATCACATATTATCAGGGATTCCTTGATAAGTATCTATATCAATGATAGTAATCAAAGTATTTTTAAATGCAATTGTATGATTTTTATCAAATTCCCATGAATTATAATATCATCAGGCAATCCTTATCCTTAAAAACAGGTGGTTTGGCCAAAATAGACTTTAAACGAATTCTTAAAAAAAAAATTAAAGCATCTTAACAAATATTTCCATAACTTCTGTTCAAACAACTGGTCTTAGTCAGTCTTCAATTCAATATTCACGATATGTTTTGCAATGAAACGTTACCAAGTAATTGAGCTCCAAAAGCTTTAAGAAATTTTTATTTTCGCACAATAGGACTCAGCTGGGTACGCCAAATGATAGGGGTAGTACTAAAGAAGGCACTCAGTCACAAGGGGTGTGCCAATCTTCAGAATTGCACACGTTCTTTAATGGGGAGTGTAGGGAACTGTGAGTGAAAAGTTATGCTTCATGTTACACTTGACAGCACAAGTTTTTTAAGCCACTATGGATTCGCCCCGGCTTCACTTGAGCCGTAAAATATTACACCTTGCTCGATAAATGATCTAAATGATCAATACTGAAAATAGGGTTGAAGTAGTCTTTATATGATTAGAAGATAGAGATAAGATATGATTAAAAGAGAGAGAAGAACCTATTGAAGGAGATATGCTTGGCTGACTCTACATGAAATATTCTGACTACTGTAACAGGCCTCTCTCTATGTCAGAAAGAGAGAGAGAGATTTTCTCTATTTTAATGATATTCCCACCACATTTTCTTCTACTACCAAACTAATGTTTCTTGCATTCAAAGCTGCCGAAATCACGATTCTCAATCCACTTTGCCATAATTTGTAAAACACCTTTTAAAGTGCCTTTACAAGACAAGTGTACAATAATGCATGACACTACAATTTTAATAGTATTTCATTATTTATCATTATAATATTAGTACTCACACCTTCTTGTGTGAGGCACATAATATGCTATGTATAGCAAAGGTTGTTTTCATTTACATAACAAACGTTGCTTCAAGCTGTTGTTACTAACGACAGGCTTGAGTGTTTTGCTATGATATATTATTATATACATACTTGAAAACTTGTTCTTTATATGTAAATGGGTTGTTATGTTTAATGTTAGGAAGGTGTATTGCTTAAAAGGTAGGTCTGTAGGACTTCGCTGACGTGGCAGTCATTTTGTATTTTATAGCCTCATTGGGAATTTCTCCTGTATCGCGGGACATACATTCGGATATACATATATTTGTTCGAAGTCACTCTCTCAGCCGCTGCGAAAACCGTTCAATCTTATTATCAAAATGCATCCACCCTTTTCGAAGGAATATCGTGAATTAACCATCCATCCATCCATTTCGTGCCGCTGTTGAGGCCGACATAAAAAGAGATGACGAGACGACTTGGACTCATATCGTGAGGGCTGATTCGAGGCTCAGGGTACAATAGGACGAGGGCAAGAACTCTTGGAAACACTTGGAAAAGGTCTTTTTATTTTTACGTCGTAAAATCATCAAATGAGTCCTCCCACCCAGGGCAGAGCGGGAGGGACTGTCAGACTCGTACTGACTAAAATCCACGGTGACCTTCAATAGCCCTTTACGTACCGGCGTCACGGTAATTCGAGAGTCCCGCGACCAGCCAGACCAGAAAAGATCTTTGCCCAGCTTTGAGACACTGTGCGATAGGTAAAGCAATCGTGAACTGAATACAATATCACAGAATACCCTTGACTAGGGGGGGCGGGATTATCTAAACAGGTAACCGTGGGCTTGAAACGTAAAGGGCTATTGAAGGAAAGCCGAGGATTTCAGTCAGTACGAGTCTGACAGTCCCTCCCGCTCTGCCCTGGGTAGGAGGACACATTTGATGATTTTACCATAAAAGGAGATTCTTATCTAGGTCTGCTTTTTTTACGTGGTAAAATCATCGAATGAGTCCTCCCACCCAGGGCAGAGCGGGAGGGACTCTCAGACTCGTACTGAATGAAATCCACGGTGTCCTTCAATAGCCCTTTACGTTCCGGGGTCACGGTAATTCGTGAGTCCCGCGACCCCTGGAAGTATCTAGGTCTGCTAGCATTTTAATAATGATTCCTGTCCACTAATTTGTCATTCATCTTTTATCGATAAAAAGAAACACTGACAAGATGTGTGTATGACAAATTAGTAGATGATGAATCATTTCTACTTAATATGTCATTTATCTTTTATCTGTGTCTCCCAAATAGATTTCGTCAGTTACTCGAGTTTCCGCTATACCGACCCTCTGTTGACTGTTATCAGTATTTTTTAGTGTCCGACCGAAGGTTCGGTTTCGGTTTCGGTTTCGGCCGAGTTTCGGCCAAAAATCAAGTTTCGGCGGCAGTTTCGGATTCGGCCAAAATTGGCCGAAACTTTTGCCGAAACCGAAACTGATTTCGGAAGTTGTCGTGCACGCTCGTCTAACTTCGTTTCTCGCGGCAACGCTTTGGCGGACGATCGCGCTCGCGGCCCTGTTCGGGAATTGTCGTCCGCCGTTCGGATAGCTCCGTAGCAACAAAACTTACTGCGTTTTCACCCGACTCAAACATTCTTTAGAGGTTATGTTTTGATGGAAGTGATTATTAAATGTAAGTTTTTATTTCGTTTCTGTACTTGTAGCACTTGAATGATTTATGTAGTTAATTAAATAAAATAAATATTGAGTCAGTAACTTTGTTTTGTTGTTATTAACAAATCAAGTTACATGTAAAAAAGAGATTGTTTAAATGAAAAATGTGAAGTGTTTAATTTGTTAAATTACGTTGTTTACTTATTTAAAGTTTTACCGTACAATGCACCAAATTTCAGTATTTTAAGGAATTCTTTACTTAATCACGTGAGTTTCGGTTTCGGTTTCGGTTTCGACCGAAACTGAAGCCACTGCCGAATATTCGGTTTCGGATTCGGTTACGGCCGAAAAACCAGTTTCGGTCGGACCTTAGTATTTCTATCACCTCCTCTTATCTCCGCTATTAAATACTTCAGTAGCACATTGTGACAAAGAGCGTGAGGTCTCCGGTTCAACGCCGGGTCATTTGCGACATGTCTCGGTTTCTTAAGAACGGTATTACACCTGCACAAATATGTGAGGAATACAGGTGTTTTTGTGGTATTTGGAATAATTTGGATATAGGAAGTGGGGAATGAATATTTTGAAGACTCAAGCAGGTTTTTTGTGGTTATAACATGAAACTGTTTTAGGGATCAAATACTTTTAATATGCAACATTGTTCATTAGACATTAAATAAATAAATTGTTATTATTAATTAAACATAAATTATGAGTTTTTTTTTTTTTACTTAACATAATTTATTACTTTGCCTCACGATTATATACAGACTATAAATAAAAACTTACTAGTAATATGTACCCAAAAAGTAAATAAAACAAAAAATAAAACATTCAAAGGGCGTCAAAGAATACGTCCACATCGCTGTTCATTAGACCATTTTGGTCCCACTACCGGGTCAGAGCTTATCTCCCGTGACACTGTGGGCCATATCCATCAAGCGGGTTTGACAAAATTTGATTGTATAACTTGGCACACACGTCGCCCAATTACGTGTATGTATTAATATCGAATTTAATCGTAAATAATAATTTGACAATATGACTACCCCATATAATATTTATGACATATTAAATCAGGGTTAAAGGTCCCTAAACCCGGAAGACCTCGACCCAAAACTTCAATAGACCTTTACTTTAACAAAATACAACCCTTCTCATTATTACCCGTATCACATTTCACAAGAATATGAAGAACAAACATTTAAAAAACAAAAAAAAACATCACACTTCGAATTTAACCCTTTCGTGCTCGTCCAAACATTTCATCATGCAGACTCGTCAATTAGCTCAACAAACTCACTACCTTAAACCAACATACTAGGCTCGACAGTTGAGTACTCGACCAGCCCCCCGAGTAGTTGTCGGAAGTGTGTGCAATCGATATTCGAACGCACCCGGCTCTATGCTCCCTCTGTTGATGCGTACACTCGCGTGCAACAGCGTTTGTGCTGTGGGAATAATAAGTGGGTGGGGAGTTTTTTTTGTTAACGTGTTGAGTTGATGATTGTATTGAGAAATGCGTTTTTTTTTCATGTGAATTATGATTTGTATACCGTTATTGTATTTGTAACAGACAGTAAAGGTAAACGATTGATTTGTGCCTGTCCAATTGTTTTTTTTTCTGTTTTTTAAATACTTGTAGGTAAGATATCTTTTTATAAAAATAAAACGTTATTTATTAATTTGTTTGTTACTGACAACAAGCAAAGATAATTTTGATTAGACCGAACCGAATTAAATTAAAGTAGAATACTAAACCATTATATATATCGATATTTAAAATAGTGCTAAGTAATTTTTTTTCAATTCTTTAATTGACTTATAGCCTTATTTCGACTGTACATAATCAGTGTTTCAACGAAAACACAAGTTCGTTCTACAATGAAACTACGAAAAAATCATCAGTTTGCTTCATAAATAATACAGTATGTGATCGATTACCTAGCTCCAGTTATTTGGACCGGCCGTGCATGTAACTCGACGCCCGGCTCCGCTCGCCCGCTCCCGAGTATTAGCGTGACAATCGTATTGAGTTACGGCTAGTTGCTACGGTAACTTAATTACACATGTCTCGTATTCATTTCGTCGTAATTGTAGAAAAATAACCGCTCACCAGGGTTAAAAAACGGCGATTATGCTAAAAATTTGACGAGTTGGGGGTTCCCCTTGTGTTCTAATTTTTTTATTTGTTTGCAGATTGTTTATAGTGTGACATTTATTTTTAAAAAACCTGCTTTGCTAAAATGAAGCAACATTTCCAAGCTTGACAATAAAAGTAACAGTTGGTAGGTAAATAAATAAAAAATACCATGAGGCAATATTTGCAACACGCAATGCCTTCTTTTATGGAATAGAAATCTAATAATTTATTTAACTAAATAAATCTATGTTTACATAACGAATACGAAGCAGTTCTGTTAATAGTCCCCGAAACATTGTAATTAACGTCATGCATGCAAAATCTTGGAACAAAGATACAATAACAAATAACAAGGAAGTAGGAAATAGTATTGTTAACAGCAATTACTAATACCAAATCACCATACGAACCCACAAAAACTAAATAAAAGCTACACTATCACGGCACTTCGGTTATAAGAAGCCGATACAATAACATTGTATCAGATAACGAGATACCAGGCCATGCAAGTAGAAAGTAATAAGTACTGACCCACAAATCAAGAGCGAGTTATCGCCAAGTGAAATGTACCCGATCGCTTCACGACAATTACACGGAATAAATTATTACAGAAGGCTTGCTATCATTCATCTTGTCTTGTCAGATTATTGTTTAGACTATGGGAGCGGTAAACAGATGATTGGTATTTGGCTTTTTGACTTCTCTGCATCTTTAACTATTGTTAGATGAATTCCTTATGGCCTACCATCAAGAGAATTGTAAGGAATGGGAGAGCTCTTATCCCAGAATAGGAATAGTATAAAAAATAAAGATTTTGGCCCATTTTTGCGTTGCTTCAAAGTAAGGCAGCTTTATATCTGGCAAGAATGCTTAAAACACAGTTCATGATTGTCGTTCAGACCAAAAAAATTGATAACAATGCATAGACTAACCAAAAAACAATAAACTTGATCAAGAAATAAATCACTTCCATAGATTCTTTGATTTAAACCAAATCCAGATAGTTATCTAACCAGCCACTTATTGACCATCAATGCTGCAACTACTGGTGATAGGGCAACGTGATACAAACGGCCTTCAAAAAGGTATTTTAAGTCATAGAAGTCAAAGGGTTCATACACTATCACACTTAAAATAAAGTGGATAAATTCACCTACTGCACTCAAATTTATAGTGACACATAGTGTAACTAGAACTACATAATTATGGAAACAAACACTCGCATCAAGTGGTTTCCTAAGTGATAAACGTGACAGAACTAGGTTAGTCAGGTTGAAAATTATAGGTAAGATCCCTTATTTAAGTTTTGCTAGTTTTGTTTACCTTAGATTGGATGAATCAAGCTGAAAATTTGTATGCTATGGATCTTGGATCATACATTCATTTACTTACTGACTAATAAAAGAATAACAATTAGAGAAGAAGGGACATTTTTGGAAGTGTATCAACTAATGGGGGGCTAAATGTAGAAGTCGTAATTTTTGCAAATGGATATATTTTTTGACATTACTGCTTCATTACTGTTATTACACTCCATTTTTTGAGCATTCCTGTAAAACGTCTACACGTTAGTCGGTAATGGACAAACTCTTGTATGTTCGTCCATTTGGGCTCCAAATTCAAGTATATTGTCCATCTTTCTTATGGGAAAACTTTTTCGATATACTTATATCTACTTTTACAGTCCGTATATTTTCTATTGATTCGCAAATCAACGGAGCCATCAAAACATACTTGATACTAGAAAAGTCTCAACGAATAAATAAATGTATTGGTCGTGAAGAAAAAAACTTTGTAACAAGTTATATGGACCAAAGTAAGGTACTTTTCCGTTCTTTGGGATCAATGATCCTTTTTATAGAAGGTTGTAAGATGAAAAACATCTAGCATTCAATTCAACTCATGTTTTTTGCTTGGACCTTGATAAGATACGGCATTGACAGGATATTTTTAGAGATATGTAAAGCTGAACGAGAAACCTTTGAGAAGGTGTTCAATTAAAGTTTCGCTAATTTATTAAGTTCTCTTTTTTCATTATCATTCTTCACTCATTGGATTGAAAAAAATGTGTAGTTAAAAAAAAAAACATATTGTTTTTTTCCATATCTGTCAACCAACACAGTCATTTTTTTTCCTTTGTAGCTATATAATTTGTGAATAGTTTATTAAATTCAAAAGTCAGTATGTCATACAAATTGTTTCGTTTGCAGTATAGTATTTAGAACTCGTGTGCTGATGTCAGACAAAAAGAAACTCTAATTACTCTTACTCATGCTATTATTTACTTGCTATGGGATCGTAATACGTATTGTATTGAGGTATTGACCTCTTCTTAATAGTGGGAGCCTGGTAGCTGTCAAACGTACTTTCTGTTATGTATCCCGTTAGATTTGTATATAGAATGGTATAACTTGCTGATTCATCTTAGCAAGCTCCTAAAATTCACAGGTCGTAAAAAATTAGAACTTTATCGAATTTTTTGATGCCCTGTGATTTTGTTCCCTTTTTATAATCTTTATACATAACTTCTTTATTTATAGTTTGTATAATGTAGTTTCCTTTTTATTATGTTGTTGGCTTTTTTTTATCGTGGTAAAATCATCAAAGTCCTCCCACCCAGGGCAGGGCGGGAGGGACTGTCAGACTTGTACTGACTAAAGTCCACGGTGTCCTTCAATAGCCCTTAACGTACCGGGGTCACGGTAATTTGTTAGTCCCGCGACCATTATGTTGTTGGCTGGATTTATTTTGTTTTTGACGAACATACGGAACACCACACGCTTAAGCCCGTTTCAACTTTGACATTAGATTTTACTCATGAATAATTAAATCAGATATGGATACCTACAAAAAAAAAAAACTAATCACTCAAAGTTGACGATCTACTCATGGAAATTACGTCACCATATAAATTCGTTCTTCACAATCAATTTTTTTTTCTAACGCAACAAAAAATCACCTTGTGGGAACTGATATTACTTTAGAAGAAGTTGTAGTTGATGAAGAAGAAATAGTACAAAATGAAGGGCAGTTTACAATAGGGCCTTTGTGTTCCAACTCCTTACCGCACGATACGGCGTGACGTGAAAATAATTAGAAGATAATCTATCGTTATTGTATTGCAAATAGAAAACTTGTAGATTTAATCACAAACTAACAGTAACTCTGTAGATTATTTGTTGAGCATCGCATTTTGTAATAGGCTTTCTATTCTTATAAGTTTATTTTATAAATTGCTTTTAAGCCTCTGGAAATTTTGTCCAATGAGATTTGAATGTCAAAATTTATTTATTTAGTTTCTGAAGTTAACTAATATAATATTGAATTCTAAGGCAGTTGTTGATAATCGTCAATTGGTGCTAAGTGGAATGCGAAATGGTATACTAATACACCGAAACAAACAAATTAATGAAAAGCTGAGTTATGGGAGCTTGTCAGCTTGTCAACTGGGACCAGGTGACCTACCATGACGTGTTAAAATGTGAGTAGTTCCGCTGTGGGAACGAGATGGCGCTAGACGACTTGTATAGCTCCGTCTCTTTCCCACAGCGGAACTACTCGTCATGGTAGGTCACCAGGGACCAA
This sequence comes from Agrotis puta, assembly GCA_943136025.2. Taxonomy (NCBI): domain Eukaryota; kingdom Metazoa; phylum Arthropoda; class Insecta; order Lepidoptera; family Noctuidae; genus Agrotis; species Agrotis puta. Next base: position 15,637,358 of record OW964176.2, on the reverse strand, counting down.
ATTAGACCTTTTCCCATAACTTGATTTGTCTCGACGTTTTCTTTCACAATTTTGATTCCTTTACGGCTTGCCGTGACTCGCATTCGTAAAACAGGTTTAATTAATTAGAATAACCTCCTCACCCTGACGCTAATTTATATAATTTAATTTGTCAATAAAGTCTTGCTAAATTAACAAATTATGAAGCTATTTCCTTACTGATTCAAATTAAAAGTTTTAACCATGAGTTTGATAGATCGTTTCAAAACCTAATAAGGAATCAAGTACATCAAATATAGATCATGTATTTCCTTAACAGTCTACAATTCATAAATCTGATACAATTCCAATTATATTTAATGGGAGGTTGTTATAATTGGGCCATTTTAATACAATTTGTGTTATGATTAAAATTTCGGTTAAATACTTCCCACTTTAACGAATGACATAATCTGTGGCACAAACGTTACAAATCCAGTATATCTTGAACTGCTTTTGTATCATATTCCGGTACAATGAACGGTCAGTTTATACTGGTTGTAAAGGTCGATTGGTAGTACTTTTGAACTTAATCGTGCCCTTGATTTTTTTTTCATACAATTGTATGATTATTTATGGTCGCAATGCTATTAAAACATCAATCAGATATCGAATTGCTTAATTAAAGTAATATAATACGTAGAACTACTACTTACACGTCATATGAAGTCGTGATCATGGCATTTTCCTCCCACTATGATTTTAATATGGTTTAGAAGTAGGTCTGTTAAAGAATTTCTGTCGTTCTATATTTGGGAAGTTTTTTTTTACACAAACATTGCCATTTATAGTATTTCAAGGATATTTTGACATTTTACCAAATGTTAAAAAAAAAACAATATTTATTTTAACAATAGTTTAACTGGCCCTTGGCCAACATTTGAAATTCCACTCGCACTCGCAGAAGGTATGTATAATTTTCCAAATGATAAAACAATCAATTTTTATTTTAACAATAGTTTAACTGGCCCTTGGACAACATTTGAAATTCCACTCGCACTCGCAGAAGGTATATATAATTTTCCAAATGATAAAACAATAAATTTTTATTTTAACAATAGTTTAACTGGCCCTTGGACAACATTTGAAATTCCACTCGCACTCGCAGAAGGTATATATAATTTTCCAAATGATAAAACAATCAATTTTTATTTTAACAATAGTTTAACTGGCCCTTGGACAACATTTAAAATTCCACTCGCACTCGCAGAAGGTTTATATATTTTTTTTTAACGTGGTAAAATCATCTTATGAGTCCTCCCACCCAGGGCAGAGCGGGAGGGACTGTCAGACTCGTACTGACTAAAATCTATGGTGTCCTTCAATAGCCCTTTACGTTCCGGGTTTCCGTGAGTACCGCGACCATATAGTCTCCATGAAAAAAAAAAGATAAGTAGTGAAATACCTTCTGCATGATAACCGATAGTAATCTTTTGATACAAAGATTAAAGTAAAAAGATAATCAGCTAGTTACCCAAGACTGTCGAATTGGGTCACCGGGTATGGACGATGTACTCAAACATATCTACTGGCATCACTTGTGCAATAGCGTAAACAACGCCCACAGAATCTGGAGCATTTCTTATAGGTACAGTCAGCAAAGCCGGTCAGCAATTTTCAAACGGTTTTCTTGCATACTATATGCTGTATGTATGCACTTACTATAGCTGCCTGCCTATATATTTTTGACAGGCCTGTTGGTCTAGTGGTTAGTGACCCTGACTGCTATGCCGGAGGTCGTGAGTTCGATTCCCACCCAGGACAAATGTTTGTGTGATGAGCACGATCATTTGTACTGTGTCTGGGTGTAATTTATCTATAATATGTATGTATTTAGAAATAATATAAGTATGTTTATCAGTTGTCTAGTACCCATAACACAAGCTCTGCTTAGCTTGGGACTAGATGGCGTTGTGTGATAATTGTGGAATATTTATTTATTATTTATTTATACAGCCAAAGAGTTTGGTAAGACACATTTAAACTATGTGTATACGTATGTGAGTTTTTATGTTTGTAAACGCAGCTACGGCACAGCGGGCACGCCGCAATCGCGGCGGTAAGACCCCTCTTTGAGGAGTGGCTGGATAGGCGTCACGGCGTCCTGACCTACCGCATGACGCAGGTCCTCACCGGACACGGAAGTTTCGGGAGGTTCCTGTGTCTGATAGGGAGGGAAGAAACGCCTGGGTGTCACCACTGCGAGGATCGTCCGGAGGACACGGTGGAGCATACGGTGCAGGACTGCCCCGCTTGGGCAGAGCACCGCCGTGTCCTCACGACGGCGATAGGCGGAGACCTCTCGCGCCCGGCATTGGTCGAGGCCATGCTGCGGGGCGAGACGGAGTGGGAAGCGGTCGCCTCCTTCTGCGAAGCAGTCATGCTCGTGAAGGAAGAGGCGGGCCGCCTGAGGGAGAGGACAGCGTCCTCCCTCCGACCCAGCCGCAGTGGTAGACGCCCACGGCGTCGGACGTCGCGAGACGATCTCCGGCCACCGTAGGCGCGGGCATGCGGGCGGCGAGTAATGGGCGACTCGCTGTCCGACCATGGACCATGCCCGGGTCGACGGCGCGTTGTGTTCCACGCGCGCCTCAAAGAGTGTCAGCATAGTGACGGGGCCTGTAGAGGGCCAAAGCCTGCTGGGGTCGCGGGACCAAGGGATTACCGTGACCCCGGTACGTAAAGGGCTAGTGAAGGACACCGTGGATTTTAGTCAGTACAAGTCTGACAGTCCCTCCCGCCCTGCCCTGGGTGGGAGGACTCATTTGATGATTTTACCACGATAAAAAAAAAAAAAAAAAAGCTACGGCACAGGAGAAATTCTAGAAAAAATTCTAATGTAGTGCAAAGCTATTTTTAGTTATTTTAATATTCTTTGTGAAATATATAACATTCACATTATTATCTGAGAATTAAGATACTACTGTGTGTTTTTTCAAATGTAATAAAACAAAATAATCAACATACCTAGCATTTTTTCAGGTATTGGCGCCCGTATCGCCTATCTGATGCATCAGAATACCAGTACATATTTTACATAAAGCTACTGCCTTATGCCTAATCTAATCACCAGAATCGGCATATCAGTAATTAAGCAAGAATTTTAAATCAGGCAATAAACAAACAAGGTTTTTTATAGTCAAAAAAATATTTAACGACCGCAAAAAAAAATGCTCTATGGTTAGTATCTGTTTAGCTTTGCGAAGATCAATATTGACATTTGACATAACAACAAAACAAGATGGCGGCGGCGCCTGTGTTAAAAGAGACGCCATCAAATAAATGGAAGCAATCGAAGTTTGCCGCAAATCAATAAACTTTACAAGTGTTTGTCGTAAGAGCAGCTGTGTGTAAACTTAATGTTTTACTACCGTAGCACTGAATAGAAACGTTGAAAAGGTTCAGAAATATATATAAACATATATTTTACTAAGAAAATATTAATATTTAATATTTAAACTAATATTATAAGGGTGCTATTTAAAGCGCCTTCGATTAATTAGCATTATTGTGCACAAAAAAACTACATTGACCACAATTTTACTAAATCAGCCACGACTCAAATAAATTTATTGTTCAAGAAATGTACAAAAAATATAGGCAAAGCCAAGGCGTAGACAACGGAGCCCCGCTGGGCACGGCTCCTATTTCTGTCTACGGGGTTTAAAGGAACCTTACCAAACCGAACCTCTGGAAGAAGAGTTTCTTTGGTTGAACGCGCTAATCTCAGGAACTACTGATTCAAATTTAAAAAGCCTTATTGTGTAAAGGCTAAATGGATTAAACTACCAAACATGGTTTTCCCGCTGGCGAGATTTAAGAGTAATGACCCGAAGAATTCTCGGTTACTTTTTGTTTGGTTTTGCTCAAGTTTTCGAGCTATCACTGCTATTATATCTATCAAAAGATGTTATCATACAGTTTCCTTTCTAGGCAAGAGGTGATTTAGATACAAAAGGTACCAAATACTCTTCGTAGATTATAAATTTTGGCTAGCTTTTGTAGTAAGGTCAAAATTCGCGTGCGAATTTTGACCTTTTTCTTTTTATCGATTTAAATTTCTGTGTTCTTTACTCCGTTACTATTGAAGCTTAAGTGTCGTGGGCAGAGATCTAAGTCCGTTAATTAACGTATCGTCGGCACACTCTCGCTTCCTCGTGTGTCGGCCGCCTACGACGCATGGGAGACTTGGCCTATAAACTGACGTTACGAAATAACTTGACAAGCGCTCCGTTAATCTCTGTTTAACTACATTTTACCTTACCCGTGCTAATGTTATGAACTTATGAAGCAACTGTGAGGAACTGCCTGCTTTTTGTAATAGTACTTTGTAAAAGCCGACGTTATTCGAGAAGTGTGAACAGTTTTGCCGTTTTACAAGTAAAACTTGATTATTATGCAGTCGAAATGTTATGGTACTAGTCTTAAACCTGTTTTTCTCTAATTAATTCTTAGCTGAGGCTAAATAACAAGACGATTGATTAGTAAAAAAAAACTATTTATAAGAAATAAAAAATAAAAACAAGATAATTTACATTTGTTTGAATATCAATAGAAACGTAGAGATAAATTAAAAATTAATTTAAGTTCGTTGACAAACGCCAATAGTGAATTACTCAGAATAAAATATACGAAGGTACAGTCGAGTTCATCGATCTCTGATTGACTCGTCTAGTGTTGGGCAATGATAATAATCCGGTTAATATCATTTGGCTAATAATCGATTAATAGCAGTTAATAGCCAGTTAATAGCCATTTTGGATGATAACCCTGCTATTAATGTTATTTTAGTGTTTGAAAATTTCCTTTCATGGTTTTCAGGTTTAGGACTGTCAGATTAGACTTCATTTTCATCATCTTTCTTCCTCACTAGATTGTTCTTAGGCCTCACCATTATATGATTATAAACACAGAACACGGGACACGGGAAAAAGGCGAAAAAGGATTTCTTCACCGAAACATATCAGTTGACGTACTGATTCCGGATTCGGTTGGCGTCGCTGTAGTACAGTTCATGTATCTCTTTCTGGCATCAATAAATATTAGCGCCAGAAAGAGATAGCACGAGAAACTTGGTGCGGGGATGCACATTACCTACTAACCACTCGGGTATTTTCGATTGTTTATAATTTACCTACGTCGTACTGACAGAAAAGAGCTAATAAGTAACTTCCAATGTTCCTTACATTTTAACGTATCGGTTAAAATTTATTTGTAAGTATACATACACGTGCCCCAGGACCCGACGGCCTGCCTGGAAAAGCCTGGGTCCTGGCCTCGGTGACTCTTGGGGGGCTCTTTAGCGCATGCTTGGAGAGGGGCCGTTCCCGCTTCGTTGGAAGCCGGGTAAACTGGTCCTCATCTAGAACGCCGGGCGCCCTGCGGACTCTCCGTCTGTATTCCGGCACATCGTGCTGCTCGATGAGGTGGGCTCTTTGAAAGAGTTATTACAAACCGCCTCGTCGGGCACCTGAATCGGGTGAGTCCGGACCATGCAGAGTTTAGCTTCCGCAGGGGGCGCTCGACAGTGGACGCCATCATGTGCGTGAAAGCCCTCACGACGGGGGATGCGGTATTCCGGGACAGGGTCGTCTTGGCGATGTGTTTAGACATCACCAACGCCTTCAACACTCTGCCCTAGAGTTACATCAGGGAAGCACTCCGGTATCACCGGGTGCCGACCTTTCTCTGTCGCATAGTCGAGGACTACCTGACGGACAGAGCTGTCATCTACCCGGGTCGGCGGGGAGAATGGAAACAGCGAGAGATGACGTGCGGTGTGTACAGTCGCTGATAGGATCCGGCAGTCGGGACTCAAAGTGGCGCTGCACAAAACAGAGGGCATGTGTTTTCATAGCCGTCTGAACGCGCCATGGTCAGAGTCCCACATTACGTTGGGAGGGGTTCGCATCGGCGCCGGGAGGACGATGAAGTACCTGGGACTCGACCTCGACAGCCAGTGAAACTTCAGGGAGCATTTCTTGCGTTTGGCCCCAAAGCTGAACCGGGCAGCAGCCGCCCTCAGGCGACTCCTGTCCAATCTCAGCGGGCCAAAGGCCTCCTGCCGGAGTCTGTACGCCGGTGTCGTGCGGTCCATGGCCCTCTATGGGGCCCCCGTGTGGGCCCTAAGCATGCAGACGCGATCAGCAAAGCCGCATGGCTATCCGGATGATCCGAGGATACCGCACGATCGCCGGCGAATCATTCAACCTCCTTGCCGGATTCCTGCCCTGGGATCTGAACGCGACTGCCCTCCAGCGCTTCTATGAGTAGCGCGTAGAGGCGCATCGCCGGGGCGAATCCTCGCTTCCTCGACCGAGAGCTCTGTCGCGATCTCAGGAGGATCTCTTGGAGGAATGGCTGGAGGGGCGTCACGGCGTCCTGACCTACCGCATGACGCAGGTCCTCACCGGACACGGAAGATTTGAGAGGTACCTGTGTCGGATAAGGAGGGAACAAACGCCTGGGTGTCACCACTGCGAGGATCGCCCGGAGGACACGATAGATCATACGGTGCAGGACTGCCCGCTTAGGCAGAGCACCGGCCTGTTGCATCGGTGTTAAGCGAAGACCTCTCGCGCCCGGCATTGGTCGAGGCCATGCTGCGGAGCGAGATGGAATGAGAAGCGGTCGCCTATTTCTACGAAGCAGTCATACTCGCGAAGGAGGAGGCGGGCCGCGAGAGGGAGAGGACAGCGTCCTCCCTCCATCCCAGCCGCAGTGGTAGCCGCCAATGGCGACGGACGTCGGCAGACGATCTCCGGCCAACGTAAGCGCGGACATGCGGGCGGCGAGTAATGGGCGACTGGCTGTCCGACCATGGACCATGCCCGGGTTGACGGCGCGTTGTGTTCCACGCGCGCCTCAAAGAGTGTCAGCATAATGACGGGGCGGGGGCCCCGTCATTATGCATATTTAGAGGGCCAAAGCCTGCCGGGGTCACCGTACCGTGACCCCGGGACGTAAAGGGCTATTGAATGACACCGTGGATTTCAGTCAGTACGAGTCTGACAGTCCCTCCCGCTCTGCCCTGGGTGAGAGGACTCATTTGATGATTTCACCACGCCAAAAAAAAAGGTATACATATATCTAGGTACATATTTAGCTCGCTTTGTTAAGTCAAGTAATTAACTAGGTAGATGGTTAAATCACAAAGCGATGTGTCTATAGTAATCATGGTGTTTATAGTATTGGAACTCTAAATTAACAAAACTGAATTTCCCAAAAAAGGTGTATTTATTACACTATTAACACTTTTTCACATATAAAAACTGAAAATAAATAAAAAGAATAACACTACATTGAATTAAACTGCGTACACGCCACCAATTTATGTTCACACCCACAGATTTTACAATAAAACAAAAAAAAAACATTCATTTTTTAACAAAACATTAATAGCAGGGTTATTAGCCATTGCACGGCTATTAATGGCTATTAATGGATTATAATCGATAATAACTCAAAGCATCCGGCTATTAACCCAACACTAGACTCGTCACGTTTTCAACGTACGAATAGTTCGGAGAACAGCGTTTTTTGTGTGTAACTGTACAACCGATGTAAGTACTATACTTCTCGTTTTTTTCTGCTTTATTGGGTGTTCAAATGAGGCATAATATAGTTACAGTACAGATTACAATCAGATTCAAACCAATGTGCGTAAAGTTAAGTAATAATAGGCACGTCCAAGTAGATTTTATTACGTTTTTTTATCTAGACCAGTTTAAATTAACCAAATGAAAATTAGCTGTAATTTATTACTCGTGGAAATACTCTTACATAAATCTTTGCTGTTTACTTAAAACCCCTTCTGTTAAATCACGCAAATAATTTCATGTCCACGTTTTCCTCGCTTACAACTATAATACCAGTCTAAACGAGTCTATTACCGCCTGGTAAACAAAAACTGGTTACAATTAGTGCCAAATTATCGACATGCGATAAATTCGCGATAAAATCATCGTCGGAAAAAATGAGCATCGAATGAATTTTCCACGCGACTGTCCGTTACGCCAAGCAACCAAGCATTGTTGACGTAGTAATTTTTAACGCCTTTTGCCTATAAAAAAAAAGTATTTCATAACTATTTCTTCTTCTTTTTTGTTTCCACTTTGCAGTGAGAACTCCTTAGTTCCGCCGTTCCCGGGAACTGATTTAGCGTTCCTTTTTAATCGTTCACGGTAATTGCTGTCTTTAGCAAAGTTTTTTAGTCATTAAAATTTTAATAAGGGGAAGAGTAGATATTTCTGGAGTATTACTTTTCCTCGTTAAAGTTTTTTGTTCTTGAGAAATTTTAGGTTTCTATAATAATTATTATCTAGATTATCATGCCATGCCTACTTAATTTGTGTTCGTTTGTGTTATCTATTCCTCATAAAAAAACAGGTACGGAAAAAAAAATTAAAACGAAAAATAAATAAGTAATTAAACGGACACCTTAATAGCTGTGATAACACGTCCCAAATTACACTACGCGTACACATTTGACCATTTTTACTGACCCACCAAAGTTTAAAGTTCCCAAAGGCCACGTTAGCCGCAGGTTGTGGACTAGTCTACCCACTAATTGCGCCGATGTTGCTCCTATTGTAACTAAACTGTTGCCCGAGCAAGGCCTTGCCTTTCTCACGTCCACAATGACCTGAGCATGCGCTTAGATAATTATAATCAATGCCTGCCCTTGTCTGTGTTGTTATAATTATCATTTTTTGTTTGGATATTGTTATTAGTGTGCTAGGTATTAATTTTGCAATTCTGGTTTCTTCTGTCGTAACGTTTTTACTTATTCATCTTTACGTGTTGATAATTAAGCTCACGTCTTTTCCCATGGAGATTTACGATGTACAAATATTGAACGGAAAAATAAAAATCTCAGTTTTTATGTACATGCTACATCCTCTTAACTATTTGTTGTTTTAAACACTATAATTGACCAACTAAACGGGTTCTCTTGCACCCATTTTTCGTACTCCTATAGACTAACAGGCTTGTAATAAACTGAGCTATATGCCTTACACGTTTTTTATTATTAGATTTCAACACTTTTAGAATAATTTTTAATACACTAAAATGTTTATCAACTAATTTTCTATAATAAACAACCGTTTCCACTACATTTATACTGTGATCGATCACCCTATTGACTTAAAAACTAAGCGGTCTTGTAATCCAATAGTCTACAAATAATATTGTGCCATTGACATTTACCAAAACAGATCGATCGAATCGCCCACACTAACGTACAACTGGCTAAGCAAATGTGTAATAAGTACTTATAAAAAAATCAATCAATAACTAACTTAGCTAATCGCAGCCCACTGGTGGAGATGGGGCTCTGCTAAGCGGCGCCTCAATACTTTTACACATTTACTCGTACCCAGCCACCTTTTAAATCGTGGCTTATCCGCGTCCAATGTCAGTTTACGATGCGTCATTTCCAATCTAGGTAGCGTTTGCTTCATCGACCATCGATTTAATATTTGGTCAGTTTATTTTGATTATTCATAAAACTTTTCCTTAACAACATTCTATGCGCCACAATCCTTGAGCCACACAGTCTTGATAACCAAAGCGATGATTAATTGTACATTTTATCTGTAATTGAACAAAGATACTCGATCTACGCAAATTGTAGATCCTTATCAATCCGAGGTATTCCTCGTAGCGCTCCCGTTTTGAAACGCTCCCATCTAAGCGCTCCCGTTTTGTTCCTCGAAGCGCTCCCAAAAGGAGCGCTTCGGGGAACGATTAAAAATATTAAAATTTATTTCCTCGAAGCGCTCCCACGTTTAAAAATAGGGAAAAGTATGAATTAAACGTAATGAATTATATCGATAATGCTTGCGATAAAACTAAAACGCAATTTTACGTAATCACAATTTCAGGCAATGCTCGGGTTCGTGTGAATTCGGTAAACGCGACTTTCTAGGATACAATGGGGAGGCAGGGTTACGGTTTGTATGTGTGTGTGTGCAGGACTCACACGCCGCGCGCACTGCATCTTTAACTCTTAGTTAAGAAGTTAGTATCGCTATTTTTGGCAAAAAATAATTATAAAATTGTTTTAACCATTTTATCAATCGCATAGGTAGTATCACCGTTGAGCGCAATACGTTACTGGGTCCCGGCTCAGAGCAGGTGATTTTAGTCAGTATGTAATTTTAGTCAGTAAGAGTTTGACTCTCTCTCGCCCCGCCTAGGACAAGGAAAGTCATTTCTACTATTGACGTAAACGATAGACACCTCATTGCTTTATTTCTACGAAAAACTTCCGACAAAACATTGAGATGTGCGGGTAGGGGTGTAGTAATGGGAAACATAATGGAGAGAAATCATAAGCTTTCTAAACAATAAAAAATATGAATAGGTGCATATGTGCGCGGGCATGCGGGCAGCGAGTAATGGGCGACTCACTGTCCGACCATGGACCATGCCCGGGTCCACGGCGCGTTGTGTTCCACGCGCGCCTCAAAGAGTGTCAGCATAGTGACGGGGCCTGTAGAGGGCCAAAGCCTGCCTGGGTCGCGGGACTAACAAATTACCGTGACCCCGGTACGTAAAGGGCTACTGAAGCACACCGTCGATTTTAGTCAGTACGAGTCTGACAGTCCCTCCCGCCCTGCCCTGGGTGCGAGGACTCATTTGATGACTTTACCACGAAAAAAAAAAATAGGTGCATATGTCGGCAGATTATATTCATCTATTTGGTGGACTAAAGGATTTACAATAAAACTAAAAAATAAAATAAAATTACCAAACCCGTGCGAAGCCGGGACGGGCCGCTAGTTGTATATTATAACAATGTGTTCTACTTATTACCTACCTAGTTATTATCGATAATTTCAGTTAGTATAGTCCCATCTCTATCCGAAAGTTAATCATGGGAGCGCTTAGAGGAAATAAATTTTAATATTTTTAATCGTTCCTCGAAGCGCTCCTTTTGGGAGCGCTTCGAGGAACAAAACGGGAGCGCTTAGATGGGAGCGTTTCGAAACGGGAGCGCTACGAGGAATACCTCATCAATCCAATCCACTTGAGATACTGAAATTGCAATTACAATGATTTGTAATCAATTACAGATTGTAAATTGTGTTATCGAAAAATGAGGGCCTAATCTTTTTGGCCACAAGTGTATGATCTGCAATTACATAATTGACTATTACTTCAACTATTTATTTTCGTGATGATGCATTTGTATTCAATGATTCATAGATAAATACCTGAGTTTTATTTTCTTGATATGTAATTGTAAGCTGGGAAAAACCGTGAACCTTTAACCTAATTAGCAAGATAATTTTAGTAAATATCCGCGTATTTTACAAGGATAGAATGTACACTTTTTTGTTACGTGGTAAAAACACCCAGGGTTTGGACGGAAGGGACTGTCAGACTTGTACTGACTAAAATCCACGGTGTCTTTAAATAGCTCTTTATGTTCCGGAGCCACGGTTCCCTGATAAGACAAACACATTCCGCGAAGAATTAACACCTACACTGCCTTTTTATGCCAGAATCGTATTTAAAATATAATTGGTATTTGCCCATAATTGGTATTTAATCAAAGTCCATAATCTATATATATAAAAATGTTATGTTGGTTTGTGTATGCTTCAAAAACTCAAAAAGTTCTGCACCGATTGAGCTGAAATTTTAGCATGATATATAATCCGCATCAAGGGTGGTTTTTATCTATTTTTTTTTGAAAAAAACATTTTTTTGTGCCACAGCGAAGCGGGGCAGGGTACAGCTAGTTGGTAATAGAAAAAAAGAAGCATTTAAGCAAGCTTTACTGATTAAGGTTCCTGAAATCGAGGTACCTAATTACTTGATCAAGTTAACGATCGTTGTCTGCGAGCCAAATTAACCATAACATTCAAAAATACCTTTGAATAAATATTTTTAAAGGCTAAAAATACCAATCCTAAAAACAAACAAACAGACGCCAATAAAATGGGTGTAATCGCAAAACGGCGTACCTGTACATCATCTTTTTTAAAGCGAAAAACAAAATACGAAAATAAATGTCCGCCACCCCGCCTACGTAGTTACGAAACTGACTGTACGCCGTACGCTACATATGAAAGCAATAAACGGTGATAAATGGCCAAATGTATGAGATAATGTAGGGTTTTGTGCTCGTCTTATACTGCCTTTATTATACCTGTTAGTTTTTATTTTCTTTGCAAAGTATATTAGTCACCTGGATAGTGTTTTTATCAGGGTTTTGTTAGAACAAATAATTACTTTTCTTCTGACGTCGTAAGAAAAAGAAGTGAAATGATAACGTGATGGTTGAGAACCATAAAACTTGCTGGACTGACTTATCAAGTAACATGGGCTAAGGGCAGAAAAAAAATGGTTGGATGCAAATAAAAAAACAGAGATAAAATTACTTAAATTAATTTCAAACTAAAACACTCATAACTTATTGATTATTTACCGTTTAATAAGATAATACTTTAGTTATTTTCAAGAATAATCTTGATTCTAAATTTTAGCAGATTCCATAATAATCTAAGCTCAAATCAACATAAAAAAAAAAACTCAAATTACCCAGATTCATCCCTAAACAGTCTACAATACGATCCTAAAACTATGAATGACTCATTCAAGCAAACTCATTGATTAATCCACTGCACTAATAAGCCAGACCGCACCATGTTAACGGATGGCTAGATCATTCGATTAACGCGGCTAAACCACAGTTAATCTAGACAGCTGTAGCCTTTAGGTGACCGATTATGTGTGACACCGGATTTAATTCTTGAGAGGGAGAAAGCATTAAACGGTAGATTTACGTCCGTGACGTTTGTTGGTAAATATAAATCTTGAAATTGAATTAACCGTCGGGATTATGAGGAAATCTGACATAAACGTGAATACTGCGCTATAATGGAAAAAAATCGTGTAGGTACATCTTTTAGTAATGTCAATTTACCAACAGTTTGCTGGTATGTTTGGCCTGATTTCCAAAATTACTTGACCAGAATTGGAAACGGTTATCACTTTTCATCGACATTAATGAAATCGATTCCAGATGGTTTGCCTTCAATCAACAAAGTTTAGATTTCAGTTTCTTGTACATCCGCGTTTGAAATTTGGATCAAACTGTGTGTTTATGTGATAGAATTTTAATCCACTCCTCTAAACACAATTGAGCCTCACTGTCGTCTCACACTGGTAATCAATATCAGGTGGCAACTATACAAAAATATTTCTTCATACATAAACTATATAAAAACATTCCTTCATATCGTAAGTAAAGTACAAGGACGCTGTCATTGTTACTTGGAATATAAGTGTATGTATTGAAGCAGCGGAAAATTCTCAGGGCCAGTGTCAAGTGTCTCGATTATACGCCAGCTCGTATCTACATAATGGCCCATGTTGGGCATTGTTCTAAATGTGTTAGTCAATAGAAACACGTGTTTATTTAAAGAACGATGTCATTTTAAAATAAATCTATAGTTTTGAATTAAACTAAGTTTATTAAAGTGTTTGTTGGCTCAATGGCTAGTTTAAATTATTTCAACTGGATATTGAAAAAACATACGAAAAATAATCGCAACCAATAGAGAACTGTTTTTGAACTAATTACTCGAGTAAATAATACACGAAAATTCCTCCATTTTTATCAAGAGAAAGGCAAATACAAGAAAAATTCCAAAGCTTAAACATTACTTTTATGGGCCTCCAAAAATAATGTGTGAACATGACGGAAATTGTTCAAAAAGTACAGTTACGACAATCTACCTGTAGACCGTTAGAGGCATAGTGTTAATTGATGATATAATAATGCCTACAAATGTTGTATGGGATCATTAAAATTTACTTTTATAGTCATAATAGGCGCTTGTGGATAGTTTTGCTGTTTCTAATGTACATTTCTGGCTTTTAGTGGCGCCTAGGAAATGATTAGGGGTATTTATTGTAAGTACAGTTTCGTATTACCGGAAATTTGCATAGATATGCTTGTTTTTAGATTTTTTTTTGTGTATTTCGCAAGAATGTCAAAGCTTTGTGCAGATAAGATTGCTTGCTGTGTGTTATCTTGCCCAGATAAATCTTCAATTGATTTCGAAAAGATTGTCCATGGAGCAATGTCTCAAAGTAAAGCTTAATTTTCGTTACACTCGTATTTTGTTTTTATTTAACACCAATGGCCCAGTTTCATTAATATGTTTTTAATATTTTGTACATCTTCAGAGGAAACTCATCCCCTTTGCTAGTAACTACAATACAAAAGGAGGAGTGATTGTTCTATGACGTTTACAGTACATTTCATTTGTTCTCCCGACTCCAACGTCTACCTACTAAAGTTCGCGTAACAAAATTTTGGGCCAAACATAAGCTTCGCATCTAAATAGTGGTATTAAATAGTAGTAAGGTGTAAACCTAAACCTTGCCCAACTCACTATCAAAACAGAATCCCTCACAATCGCTTTTTGTAGTAAAACCAGGTTGATGTACCCATGTACCAGTAGATACTCAGTGCGCGTCGGAACGCTCGGCCAATATTTACTCTGTTGGGCGATAACACGAACAGACTCATGGTACAGTTGAAAAAAGAGATCGGTATACGAGTGGTTTACTTGAAATTAAAAAAAAAGAAGCCAGTTCTGAGTACAAAGCGTATTTGACGGTTGACGAAGCTATTCTATTCTTTTTTTGAATTTAAATGAACAGGCATGGAGCTCAAGTGACTTAGCTGGCCAATGGTTTGATGGGCTTGACCATTATGAGTTTTATAAAAGATTAACTAAACTGAGTGAAATACAACCAGTATAGGATTTACCCTTAGAATAACGACTAGGATATGTGCTGGGTTTTTTTTATCTAATGAGTCCTCCCGCCCTAAATGGAGCGAAAGGGCCTACACTGTGTTCCGTCAATTGCCCTTTACGTTCCAAGGTCACGGTGACCTGCTTAGACAGTTCCGCGATTATCATATCTTCAAAGAATAAGTAAGAATCGGGAATTTTCGATTCTCCCGTGGTATTTGTAGAATCAATAACATGCCTTTACCCATCAGCCGATTAAAATGTTAAAAGTTGACTCTGTCGTCATCTCTGTCGCCATTGAAAGCCCAGGAGAAAAATATCCTTCTTTATTAACTGTACAGTGTACACCTAATTCTTTTGCCGACTGTACGTCAAAGTACCGTTAGCTCACTGTTGAGGTCCGTATGTCACTAAGTGATGGTCTAGTGTCAGGTACATCGCTAGTCAATTGTTTCTCTAGCCTTGTTCGGACGCTTGTGGGCAATTTATAGACCCGTGTTTGTACGGAGAGAGATTCTTGGGGTAAACTTAATGCGTTGTTTCAAAGTTGTTGTATTGGAAACACTTGATGGTTAGACGAGGTGTTCGTGTCAGTGGAATTTGTGTTTAACTGTCCCCAATATTATAAAAAAAAAGCATAGATTTGATTCTTTTTTTTTAAATATTTGAAGACGAACGAACCCGCGACTCGTAACGCAAAAGGCAGTAGCTAAATCAATGCTCCAAAAGTGAATTAATATAGCAATAGAACTTACTACTAGATATTAACTTCATATCGGTCTATTGTGTGTCTTAAAAGGACATTCATTAGAAGATTACTATCTGTCTATCCAACGAGTTGAAAAATGTTGTCGAATTATGACAGTAGTTTTCAATTTAAAGTTAACCGAGGATCTTGAAGGGCCGAAATTAGAATTAACCGCCATCTTATCTTTTTTCTTCAATACAATTCCATGAAACAATTTCTTTCAATAATTTACATAAAATAATTCAACAAATGATCACAAACAGACATAATAAGTTCTCTGAAGTAAAAATGAAAAAAAAAACTCTCAAATTACGACAATTCACTCAATCACTTCAGTTCTAAATACTTTACCAAATAAAGACTTCTTAAAGATAAGGGAAGAAAAAATAACTAGCCATAAACACCAAACATATGAGACATACAACAACCAGGTTAAAATAAATCGTCCAAGTAATTACAACTAACTACTACCGTTTAAATATCACTTAAATCACACATATTTATCATCTGTGGAACATTTCATCACAAGGACAGTTAACGTTCTATCTTAACTGGTGTAATTAACCCGTCGGCTAGTTATCTAGAATATGTTTACCTAATTACCGTACATGGTACTAAGTACCGGTAAAAGAGGTTAAGGAATTATTTGAAGAGAGTGAAAGCTTATTTATCAGTTCAGCAATGGAGTGGAATTCCTTGCCGGAGCCTGTTTCCTGATAGCTTCTTCTGGGGTCTTCAAGTCAAGAGTGAATAGCTTACTTCTAGGCAAGCGTGCTTGACCGTCGACGACGTCTAGTCCTATTGCTTTTGGTTTTTTTTTAATACAAAAAATATAGCCATATTTAAAATTAAACTGTTCCAAAAAATCGCTTTTATGACGTCGTCAGTAAGCGTGAAAAATAATACAGCTGTTCGAGTATTAAAAAGGAATTGATGTTTTAAGAGTGAAAGATATTATAATAAATTAATATTATATTAATCGGTTAATAAACATTGTTCTAAAAGCAACAATACTAGAACATATTGTCACACAATTCGATCAAATTCTGCGTATTTCTTTAACAATAAATAGACTCAAACTCTGATTTATATCGTACCGATAATCCATCTTCCTTTGACATTTCATTGTCCATTGTGCAAGTTCTGATCCACCAAAGAAATATCTACGAGTATTATAACAGGATCAAAATTAAAATGGTGCGTGTCGTGCACCCATTATGCCAACAAAAGCTGCTTTCCCGTCAGTTCCTCAGCCGTTATAGAACTTGTTTTATATCCCCATAATTCTTCATTCGTAATGGTGAAATACTCCTAATCAAATTATTCACGGAGTATTTTTTTATACGTCGATCAGCTTCGGAATAAAAAATGGAGCACTTTAAGGTGCTGTTTTTACGACGACGTTTTTATTTCACAGAGCTTTTTAGAATCCTTTTGAATGTAACATATATCAAACTTGGGTTAATAAAGTTTCTTGTGTAGGAGGTCGCTTGGAGTGTATTATTTGTATGATCTGCAAGTAGTTGTTTCGGGTCTGGGTGTTTGTGTATGTGAGTTTCTATGTTTGTGAACGCACCCACGATACAGGTGAAATTCCTAGTGTGGGGCAACGTTTTTTTTTTTTAAAAAGGAAAAAAAGTAAGCTGATAATACAAGGTCCTGTTTTCTTTCAACCTTCGGCGTAGACACAATATTTATTGTTATGTTTTTATCTACGAGCCGTTGCTGTCCCAACAGTGAACTAAAATAGGGGTTACTTGTTTACCCTGCTTAAGTTATGAATTTGTAATGCTGCTTAGAGGGAACTTTTCATACCTATCTGTGCTGTAAGGGTTTAATTTTTCAAGTGTTGTCTACTGTATTCAAGGTTACTCGAATGGCTAGACCTAAAAACTCAACACCAGAGTGTAAGTAGTACACATTTTGTTGAATACTACACCGATTTCAAAACAAAATTCAGCAGTAGAAAGCTGCATTGGTCCTGATTGCTAAGTTTAATGCCTTTGTCAAACAGACAGGCGAATGCGAAGCGTTTCCGAAGCGATACCTAACCGAAACGAGACGTCAGCCCGATAGTTCTGTCACGCTATCGGATTGCTTTCGCTTTTTGAAAAAAGCTATCTGTTTGACAAGGGCTTAAGTAAGTGAGGAAGACGTGGAATGAACGGGCAAAGCCGCTGACATTTTTTTATGAGTAACATCTTGCAGGTTAACCTAGAGGAGGTTGTGAGCTGCTTAACCGGACTTTTTTGTGGATGTCTTAAATGACTCTAAGGCCTCCAGGTAGGGGCTTACAACTAAAATACTACAAACTAAGTGACCACACGCCAAAGGCACTCCCTGTGGGGTACGGACCTTGGCTTAGGGTGTCATTGAGGGAGGACAGCAAGGGACAGGCTGGATCTGAATGATATATATAATTATTTAGAGGAAAAAAACCGCTGAAAAAATTAATTGAAAATAAAAGAGACAAAAAAACTTAGCGGTAATTCTACTAAAGTCATAGATATAAGTAAGGGCTTCTCAAAAGTCACAACAAAACGCTACCTTAATCACACGTACAGATCTTTGAACCTTGACCTAAAGACACAGATAATAGCAGCCACGGTTTGGGAAGAAAAGGAGCTGATGTCTCATCAAAAGAAAAAACAATTGACAAAGCGACAGATTTAAAAGATACGGACAGTTACAATTAAATCTGACAGTAAAAGAAGATTTAGGACGAACGGCGAGTAATGGGCTACTCGCTGTCCGACCATGGACTTTGCCCGGATCGACGGCGTGGCGTGGTCAGTAATATGACGGGCTTAGAGGGCCAAAGCCTGCTGGGGTCGCGGGACTATCGGGTAAACGTGGCCAAGAAACGTAAACGGCTATTAAAGGACACCGTGTATTTTAGTCAGTACAAGTCTGACAGTCCCTCCTGTCCTGCACAGGATGGGAGAACTCATTTAATGATTTTACCACGTAGAAAACAAAAAAAGAAAGATTTAGGAGTATCCAAAGGTTTTCTATCGAAATGGATGTTCTCGTATGATTTGGACTTGGGTATCCTGTGTATAAAAAGAGTATAAAATTAGTCCTAATTAATGCGGTATAGATAAGAAAAGTTGAGCCATTTTTCTTGTTTTTAAACAGTTGCTAGTCGTTTCCGACGGTTTCACCCACTGCTCGGCTCCTATTAGTCATAGCGTGATTTTATATAGTCTATAGTCTTCCTCGATAAATTGACTATCCGATCCAAAAATATGTTTTCAATTAGAACCAAAAGTTTCTGAGATTAGCGCGTTGAACCAAAGTAACTCTTCAGCTTTACAGTGTTAGTATTGATCATCTTCATCAGTCGATCACTAGCTCCTAAAGATCGGACTGGAGCAATCGTTCATTTTAAAACAGTGAAGGAAAACACCGAGAGTAAATTAGACAGGCCTGTTGGTCTAGTGGTTAGTGACCCTGACTGCTATGCCGGAGGTCGTGGGTTCGATTCCCACCCAGGACAAATGTTTGTGTGATGAGCACGATCATTTGTTCTGTGTCTGGGTGTGATTTTTCTATAATATGTACATATGTAGGTATTTAGAAAATATATAAGTTTATCAGTTGTCTAGTACCCATAACACAAGCGCTGCTTAGCTTGCGACTAGATGGCGTTGTGTGATAGTTGTGAAAAAAAAAAACGGCAGTCCAGCATGGCCAAGAATAAAAAAAATATCGAAAGCATATGACATAGCTACCAACCCGCACTGAGCTCGTGTGGTGAATCACAACCCACTCCCTGTCACAGAGAGGATACCTATGTCCCAGCAGTGGATATTTTAACTACGATCTGATCATGCGTCATCAGCTGAAAGATATCTATTGATTGGTTACAAGAATAGACCAAGTGTGGCCCCGTCAATAACAAACAAAATGTTCCCAAATATGAAATAACTTCTCGTATAAATCGGCTCTTAAATTATTTATTTTTTTACGTGGTATAATCATTAAATGAGTCCTCCCAACCAGGGCAGTGCGGGAGGGACTGTCAGACTTGTACTGACTAAGATCCACGGTGTCCTTCAATAGCCCTTTACGTACCGGGGTCACGGTAATTCGTGAGTCCCGCGATCCCGGCAGGCTTTGACCTTCTAGAGGGGCGCCCCGTCATTATGCTGACAAATCGTCTCCTATAGTAATAGTTATAACGTATGTTATTGAATGGCCTAAATAGTTTTGTTTATCGATCTCAATTACTTTGTTAAGAACCTTCGTTACTTCACAGCTTTGGTATTTATTATTATCGCTCGTGAGTACTCCTACGTAGATTTCGGTATATAATTGTCCCACTGGACCGTGGTGCCACGATAAGAAGTATGTTTTGTGTTAATTTGCTGAAACAATTACTAGATAGGTATATCAAGAGATGTAATCAAAACTACAATTAAACAATTGGTATTTAGTGGTATTTTGATTAGAAACAACCATTTAATCGTCTCTCAATACATGTCTAATTAAAAAGCTATGATCATATCTGTCGTAATTACACTTCTAAGTGCATTATTTTCAAAGAAAACATTTATTTTACATTAAAAATCACTTTTACCTATCAGAAGTTTAGGACACGAAGATAAACAAAAAATTTCTTTATCAAAAAAATTCACCATAATCGAAAAATGATAGCTTCAGCATTTAAAAAAAGAACGCGTCTTGATTGGTTATTTAGTTTTCAATTTAGAAAAAAGGCCGTTGCATTTGACGTTTAAATATGGAAAGTATTGTGATTGGTTAACGTTATAAACGATATTGTAATTTTCTTATATTTGGTGTCCGCGTTGGTTGAGTGGTCGATAGCAGCATGATGTCCTGAATTTAATTCCCGGGTCACCCAAGAGATTTTTTAATTTTTCCTTGAATTTCTAATTTAGATTCCTGCCTATTTAGTGTCAATAAGGCCGCTCCCTGTAACATAGAAATGAAACATTACTGTCGAAATATCTGTTTGAATCTAGTATTTAATACCCCTTTACTACTTAGCCTTTTGAGGGTTAAAGTCTACCCATGTGATCTTTTTTTTTTTTTTTTTTTTTATCGTGGTAAAATCATCAAATGAGTCCTCCCACCCAGGGCAGGGCGGGAGGGACTGTCAGACTTGTACTGACTAAAATCCACGGTGTCCTTCACTAGCCCTTTATGTACCGGGGTTACGGTAATTTACGAGTCCCGCGACCCCGGCAGGCTTTGGCCCTCTACAGGCCCCGTCACTATGCTGACACTCTTTGAGGCGCGCGTGGAACACAACGCGCCGTCGACCCGGGCATGGTCCATGGTCGGACAGCGAGTCGCCCATTACTCGCCGCCCGCATGCCCGCGCCTACGGTGGCCGGAGATCGTCTTGCGACGTCCGACGCCGTGGGCGTCTACCACTGCGGCTGGGGTGGAGGGAGGTCGCTGTTCTCTCCCTCACGCGGCCCGCCTCCTCCTTCGCGAGCATGACTGCTTCGCAGAAGGAGGCGACCGCTTCCCACTCCGTCTCGCCCCGCAGCATGGCCTCGACCAATGCCGGGCGCGAGAGGTCTCCGCCTATCGCCGTCGTGAGGACACGGCGGTGCTCTGCCCAAGCGGGGCAGTCCTGCACCGTATGCTCCACCGTGTCCTCCGGACGATCCTCGCAGTGGTGACACCCAGGCGTTTCTTCCCTCCTTATCAGACACAGGTACCTCCCGAAACTTCCGTGTCCGGTGAGGACCTGCGTCATGCGGTAGGTAAGGACGCCGTGACGCCTATCCAGCCACTCCTCAAAGAGGGGTCTTACCGCCGCGATTGCGGCGTGCCCGACCCATGTGATCTTAAGTTACGTTTAAGTTTTAGGCTGATATACTGAGCCTACAAAGATAATGTTATCATTTTGTACACACTAGACCTAAGTGTGTTTTAAGTGATATGATAACTCTTCGGATTTCGTAAGTTCGTCAAAGTTTGTTGTTGGATTACTTAGTTTAAAGCTTGGTTTAGAAACACAATATGAAAATATCAATTTAAATTAATTATAATGTTGATGTTGCCACTCTTTTGTTACTAGCAATAGAAAAAGGCCACTTTAGTAGAATCACAATATGAATTGCGATAAAATCTTTTGCTCAAGCAAACTCATAGATAAGTTACAAAATATACATAAGGCCCTCGACCTTTTTAAGAGCTTTTACATATAAGTGTACAGCAATTTCTTATCTCTCAAGCCCATGCGAAAGTTATTAATCGCAATTCATAATTATTATGATTCTACAAGAGGGGCCTCTTAGGATCCCCTGTTAATTTCTTCATAACAATACTTGGCATTGTTTAACATGACAATTGCAATTAAGGTATTTATTCATCTTTTACGTTCGTTATACTAATTATTATTGTACCTTTTTTTTACGTGGTAAAATCATCTTATGAGTCCTCCCACCCAGGGCAGAGCGGGAGGGACTGTCAGACTCGTACTGACTAAAATCCACGTTGTCCTTCAATAGCCCTTTAGGTTCCGGGGTCACGGTAATTCGTACAGGCCCGCGACCAATTATTATTGTACCTACTGTTTGAAAACAGTAATTTTTCATTCAGTCTGTTGTATCAGTCCGATTATTTATAAAACAATTAATGACACATACATTCCACTTTATGCACTTAAATATCTTATCTTATCCTTAACAGTAGTAGGAATTCCTTAATTTGTTAAAATCAAACGTCTACGTCAGTCGCCATTTTTTCCTAGAACGTAGTCGGCGCCAGCGCAACTTTAACTTCACAGAAACGCAACCGGATGGTTTGCGCATGCGACACATTATAAGCAAGGAAAATTTGCATTTTTGTCTGTCCATTGAACAAGAATAAAATGATTTTAGTCGGTATGAATCCGGTAGAACTTTCATAGGAGTAATTTTTATCTAGAGGTAATAATAGATAGTACCCAAAGCAAGAAAGTAGCTGATAATCTTGAAACTTGCTTCACCCTCGACCACATCATTGCTTACCATCAGGCGAAATAGAGGTCAACGCGAGCGTGAAAAACTCTACTTAAAAGTGAACAATTTATGGCTTAAAATAATCAAGTCTCAACAGCAAATTCGACCAAATATTTTAATAAAGCGTCTATTGTCGGGAAAAACAGGCGTGAAGTTATATCAGGTCTAGTTATTTTGAAAACGGAGCAAAAAGTCTTAAAGCCTTTGTCAAACAGAAAGGCGATAGCGAACCGGACCGAGTACGAAGCGATAACCAACAGATACGAGACGTCAAACTGGATGCAGCGAACCGAGGTGTGGCAGTTGTATTAGCTGGCTTTTTATGAACGACGTCAAACAGTGCAAATATGCCTGCCTTAGCTACGTCTTCGCATCGGTTCGGTCACGCTATCGGATCGCTTTCGCTTTTCTGTGTGACTGGATTCAAACAATTCCATACATTACAAATAAAAACGCCTCGCTTCGCATTCGCCACGCCTGTCTGTACTGTGTGTCTGGCTTACATCCTATCAGGCACCCATCGAGTAGAAAAAATCTTTTCTAAGCCATAAAACAAGTATACCAAATACCTACTATATACGAAGTAACACACTGCAGTTATGTAACATGGCTAGATATACCGCTATATAAAAATTATGGCCCATAAATTCTAGAGAAACCCATAAACGCACGGGTCTATTTCTCTTTAAGCCAACCTAAATTTAGATAGTACCTTTAGATAAATTAATTGGTTCGACAGGGCATTTGTCTGGAGGGCAAAAAGATTAAAACCCAATTTCTACAATATTTTCTTTACTTATAATAAGTTATACTAACAGGAATTTCAAATCTTTGTTTTTTGCTTCTTCTAATACAGTTTGTGGATGGCCAATTATAATTCTTCGCCTTTCGGTAGATTTAAGAAACGACTTCTTTTTTCAAAAATATAAGACCGTTTCTACTTTTTTAACGACGTTTAAATTCCGTGTATTCGATTTGGTAGCTATGTTTATTCGTAGTTTGATTGAAGTACTTTTCAAGAAAATATGCGCAGTTTATCAGCATGTCTAAACGGAAAAATGTGCCGTTTATTAGTTCATAGAAAACGTTTGGAGCTCATATTTTTCCACTGATTTTTGATACCTGCTTTCTAGCCAATTATTTTTTACTGGCGAATCAGTTCTTAAGGGCCATATTTCGTATCCTCTTTTTTAAGGAAGGTGCCCCAAATAGGTATCTAACATTGTCTACGGAAAAGGAATAACAAAAAGGGTTTACTGTTCTGTGGCGAAAAAGGAATGGTACCTACTATTCTTCTTCCTGCAGTACCTTCTCTTTCTCACGCTATAATAATATTGTAATGTTTCTAGAACCAAAAACTCACCAGTTCTCTTTCTTCTTTCTCAGATGGCGTAGCGTAATGGAGGGGGAGTGCTCTGAGGGAGCGGAGGGCTGGCTCCTAGTGCGCGTGCACGTGCCCGAGTTGAACGTGCAGAAGAGTCTGCAGTTCCCCAGGGACCAGCTCATATGGGACGTCAAGCAGCAGTGCCTCGCCGCCTTGCCTAAGGTCTGTACCGAGTGTCTTGTTTTTCGTACCATAGATAATATATTTGTAGATGGAACTCATTTTAGGTTAATTTAAAAGAAGAATTTATGTGTAGGAAGAATTAAACTTTAAGAAGGTTTTTTTTTTAATTATGAACTAACCAGTCGTTTTAGTGCTACCCATAGTTTTTAGAGTGAAAACTTACAATTCAATTTTTAAATAGTATAGGTAGCTGGAGAATTCTTAGAAAATTAATAACTCCCAGAATCGTTAACAGATTTAAGTAATTCGACTTTTTCCGGTTAAATTATTAATTCCGATGGGATCGATCTCATAAGTTTCTTAGTAAAGATTGAATCATTAGTTTTTGTAGAAATATCGATCTTTTGACCTTGTGACTGTGTCAAGTGAATTGCATAACTTCAACGAAAGGATACTCATTAAGTCATTATACTTAATTTATTTGACAAGTCACTTGGTAGATAAATTAATTTAGTATTACACAATACAAGAATATTTATTTAATATCAATTTACCCGCTCTTAAGCTCCTCTTAAGAAAAAATAGTGATGGGACAAAATCGTCCAGAAAAAATATCGATATTGCCCAAATACTAATATCATGTTTTTGAAAACGGCTCTGTATTAATTTTTAGTTAAATTGGTTTTCACTTGCGAGCAACTAATAATCCTCATTAATCCTAAAGTAACCTAGTTTATACTAGTAATACGATTACGCATACATTACTCCGATTACCTAAATTCGAACTAAAATATATGAAAACGTAAACTTTCGCTTATTTAAATTATTTTGTTATTTTAACGGTGATTCAATGTTAACGTTCCGGTTAGTGAAGTTAATGTGTCTTCATTAATGTTACGTATTTTTTGTAACATCACACGTAATTTTACTTTGTACTTTTTTATACGAGGACTGACAATTAAATTCCGGGAATTTTGTAATAGATTAAGAATAAATTAAAAATTGTCAAAACCAACCTTAGACACCTTCGCAGTAGTCCCCTCCTAATTCTATGCACCGGCGCCAACGGCGCTCCCATGCCTGGAAACAATTTTCGTAGCGCGCTTGTGGAATCTGTTTCAAAACTCGCGTCGTGGCTTCTTTCACCTTCTCTAACCCCCCGTGATGAATTCCCTTCAGGTGATTTTTTATTTCTGGGAATAGAAAAAAGTCACAGGGGGCTAGATCAGGGCTGTATGGGGGGTGCGGCAGCGTTGGAATGGAATGTTTGGCTAAAAAGAGATCGAAAAACGAAGGTGTTTTTGTTCGGCGGTGAGCACTTTTGGAACCATTTTGGCACACACTTTGCGCATCCCTAAATCTTCATGCAACATGCGTCGAATTGTTTCTCGATTGATGCCTAGTTCCTCCTCTAACATTCGAAGGCTAACACGCCGGTCTTCGTTCAGTTTCGCGCGCAAACGGGCAACATTTTCGTCGGTGCGAGACGTGGAAGGAGCACCTTCCCGCGGATCGTCATCGAGCGACTCTCTTCCCTCCTTAAGGGCTATTACGCACTGTCGACTAGTCGCCGGCGACTCAGTCCCTCGGCGACCGAAACATGGGAAACTAGGGCCGGAGACCGAGCCGAGCGACAGTGTCAAAACTCATTGTGCGCGGCCGTCCGGTCGTTACGACAGTTGCTCGCAGTGTGAATGCTTTCATTTGAAACCGTGCTCCTATTGGTCGCCGGCGACCGGCAGTTGCCTGTGCGTCGCCACTGCGCGGCGAGTCGCCGAGTCGCCCGGGCAACCGGTGACTAGTGCGTAAACACCTATTTAACCTATACAATATTACAGTCGTCGACAACTGAGTCGCCGGCGACTAGTCGACAGTGCGTAATAGCCCTAAACCGCTTGGCCCACTCGTAAACGCGTGTCGAATAACAATCATCCTTGTACACTGTCTGAAGTTTTTGTAAAATTTCCGCCGGTTTTGTCCCAAGTTTCACCAAAAATTTGATCGCACATCTTTGTTCGAAATTTACATCCGACATTTTCGCGACACGGGTATAAAAAGTAGCTTTGTTTAAAATTCTATAAAAACACAACCACGGCACCAATTAAGCTGAAATTTCGTATACTACTATAGAAACGTGTTAGCTTTCGAATGCAACCGGAGCGAACGCACCAGTGTTACCCGGAGAGACTGCAGAGCGAAATTCCCGGAACTTAATTGTCAGTCCTCGTATGGCTACAATTCTAATTTACTTATTATTATTATTATATCAGCCCATAGTGTACCACTGCTGGGCAAAGGCCTCCCTCCACTCTTTCCACTTCTCACGGCTTTTTGCGACCGTGGTCCAGTCCTTCATGAAGCGGTCCAAATCATCTCGCCATCTTTGTTTGGGCCTGCCACGACGTCGAGTTCTTCCTTTTGTCACCCAATCGGATGTATGTTTTGCCCAGCGATTGTTTGGCATTCGACATACGTGGCCTAATTTACTTACTGAAAGAAAAACTAACTCGGGAACAGTAATTACTGTCTCAAATAGGACTTACAATAACTAACTCCTTTTCCATGCCTAGTCTTATAACCTACATTTGCTTTCTGAACCAGATTCACGAATAGTGAAAGTATTAAAGAGAACTGAGAGCCTGGAAAAAGTTGTATTTTATCAACGATTATTGTGGTGAAAAAGCCAAAAATGCATAGAATTGACATCAGCTATCGAAATACTCAATATTTGTTATAGGATAGAGGTCAAGATTTGTTATAGGATATGTCAATCCTATAACAAATCGTTTTTGGAAAACGAAATCTCTTCTCGTCTAAGCCCTCTGAACTTCTACACACTTATTCATGTAAATACAATTTGATGAGAACCTCCTCCTTATTTGAAGTTGATTAATTTCACTGGTTAACAATGGTTTTGCCCATGAATGATGAAATACAAAAATAGGCAGTACTTGGTAAATACTAATCATCAATTATAATATTACAAGTGTCTTAGCTCGAGTCATCGAGCTATGCAAGCTTAATCTTGTATTGCGTTCGCCGCACTCTCGCAAGTTTCGCCTTGTTCGTTATTATAGCACGGCTTTACTTTACTAGATGATGTATTCATCATAAAGAACGTTAAGATTGCGCTGGCATTCGCTATCAAACACCGTGAAAATACAATTAGTGTATGACGTGGTAATAGCACTGTAACATACAGCAACGTCCTAAGTGTATCAAACAAATTTTGTTTTTAGTTTTTATTGTGAAGTTTGAACTTAAACTTTGTGAATTTATATTTTTGATATGATATTCGTTCCTGTGAAAGCAATCCTAACAATTTTTGTTACGTGTGTGGTAAATTCACTACAAAAAATACGAGGGAAAACTTCAGCTCCAGAATTTGTCGTGCTTACGAACTTTATTTCGGATTACCAGTGAAAAATCAAGACAAGCCCTGGGTTCCGCATGTAATATGCTCGAGATGTGGTAAATACTTGCGAGATTGGCTATCCGGCCGCCGATCATGTTTGCCTTTCGCAACACCGATGCTGTGGAAAGAACTTAAGGATCACGCGATCATCAAGCTTTTCAATATTTAAAAAAAAAGTTTTCAAAAATGACAGATGCCAAGTTAAAAGAAGGAATTTTCATAGGACCTCAAATAAAAGAATAAATGAATGACAAGATTATTCAATGTGCTTTCGCACATTGAATAGCAAGGAAAAACTGGCCTGGACATCTATGATAAAAGTTTTTCAAAATTTCTTGGGTTTCCTGGTTAAGAATATGATCCAAGCATTGTACGCTCTCGGTTGCAAAATGTCCCTCAAAATACATATTCTCGACTCACATTTGGATTTTTGTCCTGAAAATATGGGAGATGTTAGCGACGAACATGGTGAACGTTTTCACCAGGATGTTTCAGGCATGGAACAGCGATACCAGGGCAAATGGAGTCCTGCTATGTTAGCAGACTACTGCTGGACATTGAAGAGAGAGGCTGTAGATATTATTTATAAACGAAAAAGCAATATATTAACTCATTTTTAAATTTTATAATATGTGATTTATGAATTTAATGTTATCTTAAGTTAAAAGATTTTTATTTGATTCCACAAAAAACGCGAGCTAACTCGACCTTAAAACTTACATCAAAATATATGTTTAGAGGCATTCTTTCGCAATTAGCACAACTCATTTCATGGATTAACAAAACCTTAAAATTTGTTAACCAGTGTTTTCGAACAAAAAATGTTCAAATAATTGGTCTCCTATGACATGATACCAGCAATTAGCTACAACTTACAAGTCAAATTGTTACCCATCTAAGTCAATTTATTATTTAACTCCAAATCCCCCTTTCCATAATAAATTCCCAATAGCACCAAGTTAGAACATCCTCTTCACCTATTACCCAAGTTCCCAGCAAAATAATGATATAATTACATACCACTTGTTTCCAATAATAAACTTAGAAACACATGATGGGAAAATAAACAGCTGATGTGTCCCACATACGCTAATACCTTAGTCTTTAGACCAGTGTGTCACCTGTTGTGTTCTCATGGATTTATAACTTTATAAGACTAATTGAAGGCAGAGGAATTATTTATTTTATAATGGGTTGTAGGAAACTGGTCAATAGGCTTGTATATAGGTCATGGAATGAACAGTTTAGTATTATAATGAACAATTTAGCAACGTCACGAGCATGACTGCGATGGCCTAGTATGTAAAGCATCTGGAGTAAGTCGCAGGTTCACTCAATTTTTTTTTTATTAATCTGCTTCTACAGAAGAGTTGCTAAATACGCTATAACCAACGTTTTGACTAATTATGCCTGAGTACTTAATAATTGTATTAATCCAATCATGATTCTTAACTCGTCGAGTCTGTTTTGTTTTAGAACATAATTTTTAAGGAGTGTTGTTGATCTTTAAACAGAAAGTTATTAAAGCTCTAATTAGTAACGAGTCAATATCATTGCAAAATTATATAAGTTTTAATTGCTTTTCCAGTGAAATGGATCGAAAAATATGCTATATCAAGTTTATGATTCTGAACCTTTATAATTTCAAAACTTCAAAGGATATAAAACGCTTATTTTACTCTAAACTTACTTCAAACGACTTGAAAACTTAAGTTGACTAGTTTGTTCTTCGTTCTATTTTATCAAGCACACAAATATTATCGCAACTATAATTGCGATCCAGTGAAAGTAGTACGAACGTCTGGTACTTGATCGATAATCGAGTTTCAATTCAAATCGATTACGACATTGAAATGCAAATATCGAGAGATTCCAGAGTGGGGGACGTCTCTAAATGTTTACATAGAACGTAATTGAATTGAGACGGCGGAAAATAGATTCGTTTTTGTTTTTATTGGATTATTTTGAATGAAGTGTTTTCGACTGTTCGAATATGACTCATGTCGTCACGTTTGTCTTTGAAAGGAGGTAGGTACGGTACCGAAATTGAATTTTTACACTTCTACACCTAAAGTTCTGTACCGAATTTTATTGAACTTTGGTACAGAAATATATGGTAGCATGGACACGATTATAAGATACTAGCACTTCGCCCGCGACTTCGTCCGCGTGGGTTACGTACTTTCCTAATTCCCCCTTTTCACCCCCTTAAAGGTTAAATTTCCAAAAACCCCTTCTTAGTGCTCCCCTACATTATAATAGGAAGCCGTGTGCAAAATTTCACATTCCTAGCCCCAGTAGTTTCGGCTGTACGTTGATATGTCAGTCAGTCAGTTCTCCTTATATTTATATAGATACAGAATAGGGAGGACCCCCGGTAAAATCTAGTACTAATTGAAATAACAAAATAAATCTACAAAACTTTTGAATCCATTTCAAAGCATTGTTGTTGTACTTAAAAAATAACAATACCTATACCTCAAGGCTAATTAATACGAGTTATGGTCTGAAATTGTAGATTAGAATAATAAATAACTAAGCAGATACATAGCATACCGAGTTTATCGTTTCAATCGCGTCTCTAATTGATTTTTAACACTAAGTATATCCATAGCTAATATTCCATAACTACTTCAAGAAGAAAATTATTCCTCTGTTTCTCTAATAGGTATTGTTTATGTAGCAAGTGTTCACGAATTTAATCATTGTAAATATATATTAGCTATGTAAAGTACTAGCCAGCTTATTAGGTTAATAAATATGTACCTTCATAAACTCATGTTGTGAAATATTACAAATTAACGCCGCTTGGAAAACTATACAGTATGTTATTAATTTTGTAGCTATAATGAGGCACTTTAACTGAATTTAATATCAATTTATTTAAAGCATATTCACTAAAAACGTCGTAAACAAATTCCGATTCGAACATGAATTTAAAAATAAAAATAAATAAAAAGAATGTTCTCGAACAACGTACGAAATGCAGTAGCAATATTTTAAAGCAATGTAATGCCCACAAAAGTGCAAGTTTGCACGTGGGCAGCTGTAGGCGGGACAAGCCTTAAGATTGCCTAGTAAATCGCAATAAACGTTGCATTAAAACATCACACTTTTAATCGGGAACGGGATAAATGTTTTATAATCCTTATAAACGGGTGCCATTTTGTTTTTATTATAATATTTTGACAGTTGCATGTAAATTTATGATTTGATCGTAAAGTTATGGCAATTCTATATTTGTGTTCTGCTAAAGTAACGGGTCACTTAACAACATTCCTAGTTATTCACTTAGTGAATCATTATTGCTTAAAGTTTCCGATTTATTTAGATCCGCAGAGTACAAAAGTTTGATATTGTGTTATTCAAAGATGCAAGCTTGTTGCCATTGCCGAAAATTAAATTAAAAAAAAAAAAACTTCCGTATGATAGATAAGTTAATCTCAAACGAGAAGTCGCCGTGTGTACCTATTGTAATTTTTTTTTTTTTTATCGTGGTAAAATCATCAAATGAGTCCTCCCACCCAGGGCAGGGCGGGAGGGACTGTCAGACTTGTACTGACTAAAATCCACGGTGTCCTTCAATAGCCCTTTACGTACTAGGGTCACGGTAATCCCTTGGTCCCGCGACCACAGCAGGCTCTGGCCCTCTACAGGCCCCGTCACTATGCTGACACTCTTTGAGGCGCGCGTGGAACACAACGCGCCGTCGACCCACCTATTGTAAATACGAAAATTATTCAAAGAGCCATGATACATGTAGGTTACAAATGATGTATTACATAAAGAACCTGCTTGCATCGAAATAATATCTAATCGAAACATCTGGCCGATGCAAGAATGCTGAGATTTTATCGTGAGTAGCCTCCAACTATCGACGTCTACATGTACCTAACATGTCAAGTATCGGAAAAATCACTAGCCGACAGCAATCCGCACTGGCACTTACAACAAACCGGTTTCCACAATACCGTTATGTGGAAGTAATTTCTTAAACGCATACTCGACGGTCACGCCAATCGTATCTAATGAAATGCACTCGACTCGTCAACTGACATTACCTTGGTAGGACCCCGACGCATAGAGTACAGTAATGCACAGAATTAGGTGCTTTGCCGCGCAAATGACATTTGGAATTCGCGTGGAACGTGCTTGAATTTCGAATGTTAATTTTTTCTTATTTGTCGTATCTCGGTATAATTTATTACTTTAAAAAGTTTGACTTTAAACTTGCTGCATTAAACCTATTTTAAAAAAATAATTTGAAAATGCTATTCTCACGATTATCATAAAAATAAGATTAAGGTAATAGGTTATTAAAGTCGCGCTATTGTGTACGAAATGGATTCTTACGTTTATTTTATAGTTGTTCTCTGTTTATTATTCTTTTAAGAACGCTGTAATAGTTATTTATGCAACTGTTGTATAATCAGGGGTATTAAAACACGAATGTGGGTTTATCACACGAGGCGTAGCCGAGTGTGATAATAGTATCACATGAGTGTTTTAATACCTAATTATAACAGTTGCATACAAGACTTTATCTACAATCATGATGTGAATCCTCTATAAAAGATTTTCATACCATAGGGTGTTGTACAGAACTATGTAAATTCAAGATGGCGGGAAATAACACGATAAGACGGGAATCCGAAATTACGAATTAGTCTACAATTTATTGTTCTTTTTTCAAAATTTTAGCGATCTGGTGGTAAAAATGTCATTGCATGAGAATGTTCTTTTTTTGAAATTCATTATAACACGCGTTTGGATGATATAATGATCATTATAGCATTGAGTGTTTTAATGTTGGCAATAAGCTAATTGTTATAGGTTCTTTTATAGAGGATTAATAGCATGATAGTAGATAAAATATTATAGCCTAAATACGTGTAATATTTTTATGGTTGTATAATATCTTAATAACAGTGCACAGTCTGAAAAACCTAACATTACCTTCTAGACTACTTGTTACAATCCAATTACCTACCAACCTAATAACCTGAATCCTAAGCTTCTATTCCAGTCTGAACCTATAATTAACATGTAATATATTGTTTTCGGTGGTGTCTTCGGCAACCTTACCAACCTCAGGTGGCCACTTGGTACAGGGTACGTTTTTAAAAATGCAACCCCCCGTATATGCCTGAGCAACTCCCTGTATAATGATGCATGGATCATGGCCATGATTCAGTGTTAGTCACCGATAGGGAGACGATACGTGTCTAACTGCATGGATGATGAACTAAGCGACAGTGGAATTTGGAAATGTTGTAAGCGACATTATGCGTGCTTTTGAATTTTCAACTTTTAACACTGAATTGAGCGTTGCAAATCCAACATCACGTTCAATGTTCTTTACGACATTTCGAATTTCTGCTGCCGTAATGTGTATTGCATGATTAATTTCCCTCGTATGCTTGTATTTTCACGTGACTTCAAAATTATGTTAACTTTTAGTTGTACGATTCTGTTACAAAAAACTGTAAAAAGTTTATTGCCCTGTGACGTTTCATGTTATGTTTCAATCAAGTGGTGTAAATAAACTATATATAGAATCTCACAAGTTATGTTAAGAAAAGGTTTTGATAAGATTGCACAGTTTAAAAAAATAAAATGGTCAATAAAAACGTGCATATTAAAACTAAAGTTTCTTTGAAACAGGCTTAAATTAATATTACATTAAACGATAAAATTGCCTGACTGAAAGCAACTCATGTGCCTTAATCGCAGTAAAGTTAAAATCGCGTGCACGAATTCTTTACACACGAATAAATTCAAAACTCCATAATTTACAAATTAGGTACACCACTAATTATAAAATATATTTTTGGACTAGTCACGTGAAAATATGGTTCTGAATAATAGGACCTTGAAACCAACTTATAATCGGTTGGCCATAAGTAACCCATAACTCACCTAGACGTTAAATGTTTCCATAATAACCATAGAATTTCAAGCATTAACCATGTCATAATAAATCCTTTATAGTACTTACAATGACAGGTAAGTAATGCATTGTCTCTGAACTTCTTGTAATAACAGCATGTGGATATAAAAATGTTACTATATTGTATAGACTTATTAAAATGTATGTTCACCTTCTCGGCCTTAAATAATAACCTACAAGGGTATTCTTTGTACATTGATGATATCACTATAAATGTACGCAATTTACATTATTTCAGTGTCAAATAAAATTACTACGGTAAGAAAGATCTACTAATCAATCAGCTTGAAAAAATGTTAATGCAATAACGCTACAAAGTTGAAATAGCAAAAACAAGCGAGAGCTGTGCCCTAAAAATCAACTTTTTGCTGTGTCACGTTACGAAAATTAAAAGCAAAAACTGCCTATTATTCGAATCGTAAGCAAAAAAATATTGGATACCCAATTCTATGTTTGGTAAATATTCATTTCACAGTGATTATGTTAATATTTTGAATTTAAAAACTGTCCAGGGTCTATCAGACTCACTGTCAGTTTAGTGAGCCTTCTCACGGCTTAGTAGGTAATAAAAACTATACCTAACTCAACCAACTAATTTAAATGTCATTTTGTCATTTTTCTGCTAACTCATGCATATTTTGCCGACACTCCATGCAAAAAGAAGAAACTAACAAAAAACTTTATAATAAACAACGACAATACATTTTGATTACGAGTGTACTTGGGAGCTATTCTTAAAATCCGAGAGAACAGTTTCCGTGTGACCACAAATTACGGACCGAGCCGTCCGTCCCGACGTCCCACTTATGAGAATAGCCCCCATCTTCATATCTGGACACTTTCCTAACACAACATTCTTCTTTGTTGTACTCCGAGACTTTTCTATACTTTTCCGCCATTGTACTCCGTATGGCCCATTTTCGGAGACACTTGAAAGGGTTGGTAAAAGGGACATGCATTATGTTGATGTTCATGTACTTTGTTTATACTGGTACAATGTAGATGATCCCGGTTTTATTAGAATTCGTGGAATATGTGGGATTTTGGTGGAAGTTACATGAAAAATGTGAAGCTAAAATGTAGGGCACAGGTGAAGTACTCGCGTCACGTGTAGCGTGTCCTCGCACACTAATCTGGAAGTGTTAAATATTAAAGCTCGACAGCTGAGCTCTTATATGGAAAGTATTACTGCTGCAATTTATCTAGGTATATGAAGAGAGAGATATGGATAGATAGATAAATATAATACCTTATACTTAATTCAATGCGTTAGATAAATAACTGGCATCGATAGAAAAATGGAGGATGAAGGTTTAAAAATGATTTCCGTCACCGTCAGAAGCGCAAGTAAATAATTTAACATAAATCGAAGTCGATCTTATAACCGATCTTAAAAAATATGGATTAATAAAGGAAGAATATAAAATAAAAAGGAAACTCACAGTTAGTTGAATAGTGGAAGAAAATGACAATAATAACTAGACAAATTTCAACGAGACTTCGGAGCCAACAATTAAAAAAGAAATGCCGCCAGGAAACTTCAATCTACATAATTACATTCTTAAGAGACTAGACTTTTTTCCTACAAGTAACAGTAACTTTAATGAAAGCTAGAATTAGTTCTCACTACATATTCCTACGTCCCCTCCAAGTAGGTTAATGAGGACATTTAACTACATCACTAAGGTAATCTTGAACTTAGTAGACATACGCTTTACATCTATGAGCTTGCAAATTGAATAATTTTACGCACAATTTCCTTCTAATTTTATTAGAGAGGTGTGTATATAAAATTTTAATTAACACCCGGATGAATCTTGGCGTTAGTCCCTTGAAGACAATGTTAAGTATAGGGATGTAAGTTTTCATGATGGAAACATAAACCTTCACAGAGATACATAAGATACGAAACATGAGTTAGAATCTAAGATAGATGAAGTTACTTGAGGTACGCATACTGGCTCAAAAGATCAAGAACTGTTCAATCAGCTGTAATTTATTTACTGATTAATTAGACAAAGATAACTTTTAAACAGAAATAACGAAAGGTAAGATGAACAATAATTTAGAGAAAGGCATCTAAAAGAGACAAGATACCAAATACCAAAGAATCCTAATACAGCAAACGAAAATAGCAAACCTGTAATGAAAGAAAAATAAACCGGCTGTTGAATAGCAATACATTCGAAACGTTCACCATTATTCTATCCTTTTAAAGCAAGAGTAATGCAAATGGTACCTCTACAATTCAATACAATAAAATCAAACTGCTATATAAGGATGTACTCCTTCAGCATCTTTTAAGGGCTTCTTACATAAACTGGGAAGATTTTGAAGTAATACATTACAACTTTTAAGGACATAATTTTTTCACCGACTTATTGTATGGTCAAGGATCCTTTGGGCATTCAACCCGGAACTACTGTTTCGATTATGTGGAGCAATTATCGCCAAGATTCTATGCTAAATGCTGCACCTAATAATATTTAATTCAATAACTATAAATCAAATCCAGTGCCAAGATAGAGAAAGCTTTGAATTACTCTAGTCTATGATGGACTAGATTTGAAAGAAAACGGAATCCTTGGAAGTGTTAATGAACCATAAGATCTGTTCAATGGTATAAATGTTGCACAAATGACTCCACATTTTCCCTATCATAAGGAGCTAGTTCTGACTACACAGTATTCAATAACAAAACATTCAATAAAACACAGGTAACTATATGAGATTTATTAAGTTAAGCAGTAAATTATACATAATAAGAAATGAATAACAAGTCACCTACAAATTAAAAGATACAAGGCCATCAAGTACAACTTTACAAGCTTAATGCCAAAAATGACGATGAAAATGTTACTTGCTTTAAAAAAAAAAGAAAGAAAAAATACAGATCTTTTATATAGCCACTTGTAAGTTCAGATTTATGAAAGCTACTTAAAGTAATTCGTATAGTGAATGGTGCTATATTTTACTCAGTACATAAAAGGTTGAATGGCCATATTTATTTAATGGTGATTTCTACGTGCTAAATCTTCGTTGAAGTGGATTTTATGGAGCATATCATTCTGACAAGTGTTTTTATGAAAATCAAGCAGGCAAGAGATAATTCTACGAGTGGTACAAAAGAACATCCAACTCAAGTGTCTATTTCTAAGTTATTCCAAAATACTGAAACATTACTAAATGTCCTTTATTTTCTCTAAAGGCTTCTGACTAAGCTTCCAAACATTCTAGCTTACCCGTTGTAGCCACTGTATAATATGAGGCATCTCATACAAAATGTATGACAACAGTAGCGTCGGAATTTCTCAGCGTACTACCAAGTTTAATATAGTCTGCGCTAGACTTAACTGTGTCTCTTCTAGGAGCTATGGTACCTCCACAGTTGCTTTACCTACGTCTTTGCATCAATTGCTAAACCACAGTGTTCTTTATGTCCGTAGCAATAAGGTTGTTCCATGGCCTTGTTCCATACACTGCTTACTATAAGTCACCTTCGTTTTATGCCATATTTCTTTAAACCATTACTCACAAGTCTGTCAAAATCATAGTGATCTTTACTTTCGTGACTATAAGGTTGCTGTTGGTTTGGAGCTGTCTACAGTAAAATACTTTGAAAGGACTGTAGTATTGTTGTGTCACATAATAAACAGAGAGAATGACATAGACGAGGAGTACGAACACAGAATTTATCTTTATTTGATTGTCATCACCTGAGTTTGGCGTTTTTATTGCATTTTGAGGATGGTCCTGTGTTACGTTGAGTGTAAAAGTTCTAACTTTATCAGAGGTCTCTGGAATGGTTATTTTGTTTTTCATGACATTCTAGTCTATGCATACTATGTTATTATTGAATATTATTCGGTTCTTGTAGACTAACGTCCAACATCAACATCACTTACTATATTAAAAATTATAACATCGATCGGTTTAAAAGTTATAACATCAATCAAATTGTCTGTCTCATCTATCGATTCATCATTCTCCGCTCTGATTTCTGCAGTAGTAAAAGAATATAGAACGGCTTCTGCTGGGGCGTCTCTTATATCCAAGTTTTGTGCTTTCAATTGTTGATATTGATTGGATGAAAAGACGTCCTTATTCGTGTCCTTGATCAAGTACATTCATTAAAAATGTTAGTAATGTAAAATTGATTGCTTTATCACAAATAACTCTGTATATTTCCATTAGTATAAAAACGATGAGATAGGTATGTCTTTGACCTTTGCATCAAATCATTTAATAGCCACATAATTTATACTCACTGCTGACCTCTATTTACATAAGACATGGCAATTACATAATCAATAAGTGATAATAGTCTAGAATTTTTTTGTGTATAAACATACATAGAAACAAGTTTGATTGTGAACGTAGGTATATGCTTTGTTTAAAGGAACACAAAATATACTGGACAAAATGAACTATGATATGGTTGAAAAGATGATGAGAGGACTATTGGCATATCTGCTAATAACAGAAATATGAAAGAAAACAAATGCTGTGTTAATCCCAAATAAATTGAGAAATAGGTAGGAAAATGTTCTACTTGAAAATTTTTAAAAGCTGAAGATGAATATAATATTGATGATGAGGGATCTAGTAAAATTGAAAGCAAGTAGATAAACTGATTGTTCTTGTGCTTAAATATTAAGATCTGTTTCTACAAGAACTCATGTTTACCTTCTTCGCAAACTTCGGACAAATAGACACGTCTTTTTACCATCTAAGGGACCTGCCATTTTTGTGCAATGACGTCATTTTAAAAACATCGCCTTGTCGCGTTTCCGTAGACTGACTCAGGTGAGTGATACATATGATAATGCAACGGACTTACTTATGTTGTCAGCGAATCCTCAAAATAATACTGAATTCTTCAAATTCTTAGCTTTAATTCCGTTTGTTTCGTTGTTTTATTCAAGGAGTTGGCTCTTGTAAATATTCATGTAATTATTTAAGGAGTAGTGTTGTTATTCTAATTCGTTTAATTCCGTAATTAAAGTTTTAGCCTTATTACTTGCTTGACTTGAGTCTTCTAGATTATATTATTCTTCCTTTTCTTTGTTTAAATGTTGTCTTTTGCATTTTAGTGAGTTCGAATTATTTATTTTACACTCATTTTAATATTCATTCAAGTTTTGTTTATGTATTCATTGTTAACTTGTTCTTAAAGTCAAAAATACCGGCTGGCCAATGTGGGCCAGCCTTTATATGGAAATGTCTCGGCCGACCCAGTGATGTAACTGGGGTTATATAAATATATGTATATCTTGAATGATGTAAAGCCCAAGGCCTGAGATCCATAGCTTAGTATGTTCAGCCGGACGTACGTGATACTAAATCATATTGACAAGTACTTTATGTTGAAGATTTAAGGGTGGTTTTCGTAGGTCAACTGCCACTAGTTTATCTTGGTTGTCCGTTGCACGATTTTCCCTGATTTGTCGTGTACGTTGAAAATGTCCTTTTATCTCTGACTTATAAAAAGGTTTTGTCTTGTTTTCCGGGTTAGTGATGTTCTTTTGTTCTCTTCCCAAAACCATCTCCTTTTCCTTATGTTTATTACATTGTCCCTCAATTTGAGTCATGACTCATCGTACGTCAATTCTATCAATCTACGTCTTCTTTATAATTTTCTCTTGATCTGTAATTGAAATTATCAATAACATTATTTTTTTATAATTAAATTATCACTTCGAATCCCGTTGTCAATAAAACCTTTGAAATTGTCAAAATAATAATAATTGTCTAATAATTAAAATATCTAATAATTATCACTCCACAACCCTGCTTCCAATATAAGTATTCCACCAAGAAAATATATTTCTGCTAACAAACCAGCAATTGAAATAAACAGCAATACTTAAGAAGATTAGTTATTTAAAACGCCATTAGACTCCGTCAATAGACGTTCAGAAACTGCTAAACTTCCTCCTCAGACACCCATTATAATAACTACCGATTGTTATACCAGTCTACTTGTTAATTACCTTTTATATGCATACTTATTACCTATAGCTTTGTCGGAACCTGTCTCGGAATGATCTCACCGTTCGTAGAAAAATATAGTATTATTGTATTGCAGTTTTACAACTTATTCATGATTAATGTTATGCAGTTATTCTTAGACCAGCAAGTGTTTTCTTGCGAGATTGTTGGAAATATTTACAGTGGTGATGGAACGCAAAGCAATAGAAGTAACAAGGTGGATTTAAAAAAACGAGTTCTTTCTTTTTCAATTTCAGCTACTTAATTCCTGATAGGTAGCCTTGTGGATATGAAATTATATAGAAAATTAATGTAAATGAAATGTAGGTGAAACCCAGTATTGAGATAAGTATTTGATAATTAAATCAAATTAATAGATACGAGGAAAATAGTAGCGATTAGTCAATCAGTAGTACAGTCAACATTACCCAAAACATGATTGTTATGTTGGTGATAAATGAAATGACTTCTTGATTATATATTTTA
The DNA here is from genome assembly GCA_943136025.2 of Agrotis puta. Lineage (NCBI taxonomy): Eukaryota > Metazoa > Arthropoda > Insecta > Lepidoptera > Noctuidae > Agrotis > Agrotis puta. Next base: position 15,597,477 of record OW964176.2, on the reverse strand, counting down.
TTAACAGACAGACGGTTCAGACACAGCAGTATACACAGATGAGGTACAGGTCAGTGACGGGCTGACGGCCATGACAGTGCTACCGGATACATAGACAATCCGTAGTGGTGTACATGCTTAATATAATACTAATTTAGTGATGTTACAACATCCCCCCTGTTGAGTTCTAATTAAACCTCTGACAAATACTTAAAAGACTTACTGTGCTATGTAACTATCTTATGACAATTATACATACTTAAAAATACTTATAGTTACAACTTACATAACATTCTTACATATTATGTACTTAATTATAATTAATCTATTTCCTCTATTAACCTTCTAGTAGGTTTGACAATACGACCTGACCTTGTTGTTACACTTGAGGATTTTTGAGATGAGGAATCTTTATGTTCAGAAGACTCCTGTCTGTCACCTTCCTCTCTCCCCTGTGACGAGTTGGATTGCATAGGAGGGTTTGCGAAGTTATGAGAATACTTATGTCTTAAGTGAATTCTATTCCTCCTATACCTAACACCATGGACATCCTCAACAACATATGACCTATTATTTGACATTCTTTGTTTAACAATAGCTTGTTCCCAGTCACTTTTAGGATTTCTTTTAAAATAGACATGATCATTATAATACAATATTGACAAAGACTTTGTATTTTTATCATAATGCTTTGATTTATTTTCATTATTTTTCTTGACTGACTCCTTATAATCCTTAAAAGTTACTACTTTTGGTTTTAATCTTTTGTATGACACTGGGATGTTATCTCTTAAGTTTCTAGACATTAATAATTGTGCTGGTGAAGACAAATTATTTTTCGGTGTATTTCTATATTGTAATAAAGCTATGTATGGGTCAGACTTGTTTTCTTTACATTTTTTTAACATGTTTTTTATGATTTTGACTGAGCTTTCTGCTTGACCATTTGACTGTGAATGATATGGACTAGTAACAATATGTTCTATGTCCCATTCTAACATAAATTTTTTAAATTCAATTGACTGAAAAGGAGGTCCACCATCTGACACTAATGACAATGGAATACCATGACGAGCAAAAATAGACTTTAAATGAGTGATAACATTTTGAGATGTACTATTTTTATTTAATAAAGCAATCTCTATGTATTTTGAGTAATAATCTGTGACAATTAAATAAACTAAATTATCAAAATGCATTAAATCAATACCGACTTGTTGCCATGGATATTTACTTATTTCAAAATTTTGTAGTGGTTCCTTTTGATTGCATGGTTTGAATTTTGCACATACAAGACATTGTTCTACTAAATTCTTAATATCACTTGACATATTTGGCCAATACAAAGATTCTTTTGCTAATTTTAAACATTTATTTATACCTTGGTGACCTTTGTGAATCTTGTCTAACATTTCTTTATGCATAGACTGTGGTACTATTAATTTTGAACCTTTGAACACTAAATCTTTAATTACATGGATTTCTCCTTGAATATTCCAAAATGGTTTTACCAATGGACTGACATGGTTTTTGCTTTTTGGCCAACCTTCATTATAATATTTTTTCAATAATTGCAAGGATTCATCGACTTTGGTTTCCTTTGCTAATTTTGTGCTATATTCTGTTGTAATTGCTAAGTTAGCATACATTAAATTGACATGACAAGACATTTGTGATTCATTTTCAGGTATATAATGGTCTTTTAAAGCTGCTCTTGACAATGTATCTGATATATACATTTCTTTACCTGGGACATGTATAACTTCCAAATCATATTTTTGTAAAGTTAACATCATACGCTGTAATCTAGCTGGTACATCATGTAATGGTTTTTTAAATAAATAGACTAATGGTTTGTGATCAGTATGTACTGTGACTCTATTACCATATACATATTGATGAAATTTTTCACAACCAAATTGAATAGCTAATAGCTCTTTTTCAATTTGAGCATATCTTTCTTGGGTTTCAGTTAAAGTTTTTGAACTATATGCAATAGGTTTGTTTTTCTGTAAAATTACTGCACCTAAAGCTGACTTTGACGAATCGACTGACAAGACTAATGGAATCTTGGGATTATAATGAGCTAAAACTGGTGAGTTAGTAATCTCATCTTTCAGTTTTTTAAGACATTGACTATGATTCTGATCCCATGTCCAGACTGAATCTTTTTTCAAAAGATTTCTTAATATTTGAGTTTTTTCTGACAGGTTACTTATAAAAGGTCCTAAATAATTGATCATACCTAGTATCCTCTGTAACTCTTTGACATTTTTTGGTGTGGGCATATTGACAATGGCTTTTACTTTCTCTTGATCTGCCCTTGCACCATCTTTACTGAAGACATAACCCAAAAAACATACTTCTGAGACTAAGAATTTACATTTTGACTTATTGAACTTTAAGTTGACTTGACGAGCTCTTTGCATGACTTTATGTAATCTTTCATTATGTACTGACTCATTTGGCCCATAAACTAAAATATCATCTATGAAAATTAAGACTCCTTCTATATCACCAAATAAATTCATCATGACTCTTTGAAATATTTCAGACGAGGCATTTATGCCGTAAGGTAATCTTAAATACTTATATCTACCAAATGGTGTTTGAAAAGTACATAATTCAGAACTATATTCATCGAGACGTAGCATCCAAAATCCTGAGAATGCATCCAAATGAGAAAAACATACAGCACCTTCTAGCTGAGACCTAATCTCATCAATTGACTTTAATGGATAGAATTCTCTCATTATGTTCTTGTTTAAATTTCTAGGATCTAGACAAATTCTTAACTGACCTGAACTTTTTACTGTTATGACGACTGAGTTAACCCACTCTGTAGGTTTTGTAACCTTGACAATAACTTTCAATTTCTCCATGCGATCCAACTCTTCACGTAGCTTTCTTTGTAAAGCAAATGGAACCTTTCTTGGTGGATCCACACATGGTACAGCATCAGGCTTGAGTTTAAGATGACAGACTGGAGGTAGACATCCAAGACCCTGAAAAACATCGTTATATTGTGTAAGAATTTGCTTACAAAAGTTTTGTTTTGATACTGAAAATACACGATTTATTATACCTAACTTTTCACAAGTTGGTAGACCAAGAACATTTGGACAATCTAAATTGGCTATTATAAATGTTATTGATTCGACGACTTTACTATTATTTATGCACAAATTGCAACTTATATCCACTTTTCCCAAAATTGGAATGGTTTTTCCACCAAATCCTGTGACATTTACGTGACATTTGACAAGTGACAGTTTATTTTGACGTTTGACATAATTGAATGTTTGTTTTGACATTATATTGACATCTGCACCAGAGTCTATGATGCATGTTATTTGTTTACTTCCTAGTAACAAATTAATTTCCCATGACTTTTTACAAGAATTATTTTGCAAAGTGTTGACATTATGTTTTACCTCTGAGTGACTGACTAATGATTTGTGTGACTGTTTAGACTGACTGTTTTGTGACTGACTGTTCTGTGACTGACTGTTATTAAAATTTATGTGATGATGACCCTGTAATCCCTCAGACTTGTGACTATATTCCTCATTGAGATGTTGACATTTTTTATTATTTTGACTATTTGACTGGAATGTTTGACTTGGACGTTTTTTATTTTGACTACATCTCTCAGATGTGTGACTAATCTCATCATTGAGATTTTCATCTCTCTCAGAATAATTTTTGTCACTATTCTCATCACAGAGATAATATGAATGGGGACGTTGACTGTTGAATCTCTCAGATATGTGACTATTTTCATCACTGAGATCTTCATAATGACTTTTGGATCTCTCAGATTCATCACTATTGTCATCACAGAGATAATTTGAATGGGGACGTTGACTAATATGTCTCTCAGAATTATTATTGTCACTGTATTCATCATTGGGATGTGACGGTGACTGACTTGTGCCCATCTGTATACTGCTGTGTCTGTGTCTGCTGTGTGATCTGCAACTATTATGTGACTGACTGGACTGACTGACATGTGTGCCCAATAGATCATACTGATATGAATGACTTTTATGACTTTGACTCGACTTTAATTGACTATTTAACATACCAATAAAATGATCTTGACTACTTTCATTTGAATTAAACGATTGCAACTGGCTGACTTTTTTATTTTTAAGACAATATTTAGCAAAATGATTGAAATTGTTACATGACCTGCATTGAACGCCTTTCGCTGGACACTTGTAGCGATGAGACTGCCCACAGCGACTGCACTTCTTAGAGCTGCTGTGTTCGCTGTTCGAAGCTTTGCGACTGCTCGACGCTGACTGACGACTGTTCGATGCTGACGTGCGACTGGAAGCTCGTTGTCGGCTGTCTCCTCGACCACGGCTCCTCCGACTAAGATGCATGATATTTTCACCAGGAACACTACTGTCTTTGACGATCCTTTCGGCGTCCTGCTGTGCAACTATGAGCGTCCTTGTTAGTTCCTGCATCCTCTGATATGTCAGATCAGGTTCTTGTAGCAATCTTTGACGAACATGTGATAATTCATTGTTGAGATTTGCAATAAAAATATCTTTAATTAATGATTCCCTTAGCGTGCCAAATTCACAATTTTTACTTTTGATTTCTAAATCCGTGATGAATTCTTCGATGCTTTCGGATTTCTCCTGCCTGCGTGTGAAGAACAAATATCTGCACATGGTGACATTTTTTCTCGGCTCGAAGAAACTGTCGAATTTTGACTTGACATCGTTGAACGTGCTGCCATCGAGTTTAATATTAAATGTGTTAAATATGTTCACACCTCGTTCTCCAATTAGATGGAGTAAAATTGCGATTTTCCGCTTCTCGCTCGACTTGTCCAGGCCTGTTGCTAGCAAATATAACTCCAATTGTTGATACCAACGTTTCCAGCTTTCCGCATTGTTGTTGGCTGGATCGGACGAAATTGTCAGTTGCTTTAGACTTGAATTTAAGCCTTTTTCGCCATCTTGAGTGCTGACCACGCCGCCACTCGTACTTGGGTTTTGCATTTTCACGGCAGATTTTTTTGATTTTCGACACTAGGGCTCCTTAGACTTCTGACACCATGTTATGTTGGTGATAAATGAAATGACTTCTTGATTATATATTTTATTAACAGACAGACGGTTCAGACACAGCAGTATACACAGATGAGGTACAGGTCAGTGACGGGCTGACGGCCATGACAGTGCTACCGGATACATAGACAATCCGTAGTGGTGTACATGCTTAATATAATACTAATTTAGTGATGTTACAACCCGATCAATGAAGAAATGTTACAATGAAGAAACCGATTAGAGAAGGATATTGTTGCAATCACTAGACACGATGAACAGATAGGATCGCAATATGGCATATTTGGCAGGGTAATCCCTCATTTATCTGACACGGGATATTACGTCAACAAGTTTAAAACATTACCTATGTCGTAACACAGAGTAGATAAGTTACAGAAGATCAGCTTCATAATTAAAAAGGGCGAAAACGCGCGCACATATAATATCATTATCATTCATAGAGTTGGCTGCCGAATCTTCTCCATGGAAATGAACAACCCGAACGCATCAGTGCACACAGAGGCCTTACTGGACAGTTAAAAAACGTGGAAAAATTGCCCGAGATTTGAAATAAAATGTCTTTATTTTGATACAGCCAAGCTTCATTTATTTTACTCTTTTACTGATTTTCAAATGAATTAATGAACCATTTCTATTTACTTTGCCATGTAAGCGGTATATGTGAAATGAATTTTGTTTAAAAAATGTTCATAATACTATAAACAAAAATGTGAAAGAGTTTTGTGAATTATTACGACCCTTGTTTTTTTACAATGTCATTCGTCGGTGCATATTTATATTAAACCTGTAGAGGTTGTTTGGTTGAATGCGCTAATCTCAACAACTTCTGCTTCTAATTGAAAAGATATTTTGTGTTGGATAGCCCATTTATCAGTGAAGGCTATAGGCAATAAAACATCACGCTACGATCAATAGGAGCCGAGCAGCGAGTAAAACCGCGGGGACACAGCTAGTATTATTATGAAGCGTATATTTTAATTGTCAAAGCAAATTAGAACCATGCATTTTAAGTTTTAACCCGACCTCACTGCGCCGCATGGAACTACACACTTATGTATGTCTGCGTTTCGTTCAAAACATGGAGTTGGTCTTCTGTAGTTACTACTCTGTGGTGTTTGAACCTACATTACCTAAAACAGCTAGACAGTATTATTTATTCTTACATAGTAGGTAGAACAAAACAGGTTTTGTAGCTGTGACGTCTGGTCCAACGTTGTAATGATTGCGTTTAAAGTTCACATATACTTAGCCAATTATATGTTACTTAGATGACGAAAGATTTCAAGTTAATTTCCTTTACTATTTCTTTTTATTGCATCCTTAGAAACACGATACAGATAATTATATCAATGTAGTTTTGTTTCACTCGATTTTAATTTACGTATGAATGTAGCCAAAATTAAAGAAGTATACAAGGTTACTTGTACAACATTAACATCCATTCATGGGCTGTCTTTCAGCCCTGGATACTTTTACATTAACTTTGTCTGGTTTTCTCCAAGAATTTTTTGTTTAATTTCTTCAAGCAGTCGCACCTTATATCATAACTATTGGTTGTCTAGTTGTTCCAACGCTAAAAATCCTTGAAACCACACCTATCACGCAAATTACTTAAAAATCTTCGCAATATAACAAAGTAAATAAGGAAGTGGCTACAGTCAAACGATAATATCTTACTTTTTTACAACCACACTGTATAACATTAACTATAATGAACACGAAATAATAAACTTTTTACTGCCATGCCACTTAGGCCGCCCATACACGGACTGCTCGAGTAGTTAGCCAGTGATCAACATACACGGACTGCTCTAGTGGCTAGTCAGTGATTAACATACACTGACTGCTCGAGTACTTAGCCAGTGATCAACATGTAGACGGACTGCTGACGGCTGCTGAGTAATAAACCAGTGATGAACATACACGGTCTGCTGGAGTATTTAGCCAGTGATCAACATACACGGACTGCTCGAGTAGTTAGCTCAACATACACGGACTACTCTAGTAATTAGCCAGTAATTAACAAACACGGACTATTTGAGTAGTTAGTCAGTGATCAATATACACGGACAGCTTGAGTAGTTAGTCACTGATCAACAAATATGGACTTCTCTAACTGTCAGTTTATAACTGGCTACTTGGGAAGACGTCCGAAGCAATTCAACTGCTTGGGCTCGAGCGGTCAGTGTATACCTGATGACAGCTAGACTGCGCTAACTGCCAATTTTGCGCTCACAGCGTGAGCGGTCCGACTGCTTGTGTGACGTAGACGATCGTTCTTACGCAGTCACTGCTTCCGTGTGTAGCAGCCTTAGTTTTTCATCGCCACTTAAGTCAATTATATGTCCTTGATAGAAATAAATATGTACATATATAATATCTCTATATGCTTATGATGCAAACCTCTTCAATATACACAATATAGCTGTTTTGCATCTTACCAATGCCGCATAGTGCATGTTTTGTTGTACATATTATTATTGTAAAAGGAAAATTATTTCATCTTGTACGTGGAAAAATACGTTTGGAACATGGAACTCGTAACTGGAATTGGTTAGATAATCAGTACTTGTAAGGTAGACATTCCCTGATGACCTGGCTTTTATCCCTCCATCCTCATCCATAGGTGCGGTGGAGTGTATGTTTGTATGTAAGCATATCAAAACGGCAGAACCAATTTTGATAAATTTTGGTATTTACAGAGATGGATAGGACCCCAGACACGAAGCTATATGTACAGGGTTGAAGTGCGAGTAGACTATAAATAACTAAATAATAATATTATTAAGACGTTTGTATAGTAATGACGTTTCGAGGTTTTTGTGGTCGAAAAGCATGTTTTTTTTTCTGTTGGGTTAAAGCCTCATCTTTTTCCATTCCTCATACAGATATGTTGTCAGATATCACAAGACAAATCTCATGCTAACTCACACCATCTTCACCTCGCAGACATGATCAAATAAAATGAATCATTTAAAGTGATTCATTAACACTATCTTATTAATCTTTCGCTATGAATATTTAATTCTAAAACACAACCCAACATTTACGGAAACAATAATAATATTAATCAACCGTTAAAATCTTGTTCAAATTCAGCCTACTGTTTTATTATTCGTATTGCGTCATATATCTAGCAAAACAGGTTTTCTATTACTGTTTTATAATGCAATACCTAACCTAATAATAGTTCTAACTTAGTAACTTGTTAGCAACTTATTTTATCTTATCCCAGCTAATATCAAGTCGCTCATTCCCGCGAATTTTCTTGCCTGCGCGAGCGCAATGGGTTGATAAGCTTAACGACTTAGCGCCTTTGATAGTGACAATTTAAGAAAGTAAATGTTTTGGGTATTAACTTTATGATGCCTGGATTTGTTCTGGCTTTATAACCATTGTAGTTTAATTTTTGTACAATAATAAAATCTGATTCTGCGTCTATCATTATGTTTCGAGGTAGCGTCAAGTCAATCTGGCCCAAAATAGGAAACCACTGCTGAATGTACGCCTACCCCTTAAATAAAAAAACATCAAATGAGTCCTCCCACCCAGGGCAGCGCAGAAGGGACTGTCAGACTTGTCAAACATTCAATCGATTCTAGTGATTTTGAAGAAATCATCAAATAAAAACTCAGATGACATGATTGACGTTTAAAAACTGAAAAACTTCATCACACAACAAAAAATCAAGCAGAAACTCACAAGAAAAATAAACAAATCACAGAACACCAATATCGTAACCATTGTTACAAACTGTGTATAAATAACTATGAAATCAAAACCAACTCAGTAAAAGCTTTTTATTAATATTACGGCGTCACCTTGCTCATTGGAAGTCACGACTTCATCACTAGTGTATCTTGAGACCCGGCTAGGTCTAAGAGATGATCGAATGTTGTCATGTTATTTGCTAGCAGAGCCACCGTGGGAGGTCAAGTTATGTTGGGCAGATAATTTGCATTAGCATTGGGTATTGGATCATTGCACTTCAACGGTTATAGTCTAAACTAATGGATAACTGTAAATAATTTAAAAGGGGTTGCGGGACTCACAAATTACCGTGACCCCGGTACATAAAGGGCTATTGAAGGTCACTGTGGATTTTAGTCAGTCAAGTCTGACAGAAAAGTGTGGGGGGACTCATTTGATGATTTTACCACGCCAAAAAAAAGGCTTTTAATACATGCACATGTTCTTGTATAGACTGGTAACTTTACTACGAGTACTAAACGTAAAGCAGAAGACTGCAATGACATAAGCAAATGCTCAGATGGATCTTAATATACGTATTTCTTTCCTGTAATAAAGAAGTATGGGAAAAATTTGCACCGATACTAAAGAAAATTTTCATAAGGCAAGTGAGTGACAAAGAGGTAAGGCTTGAAAATAGATACTGGAGTTTTTGAGAACTTAAACATGGATTATGGATAATTCGTAGTCTTGACAATAGCCCAGAACACAGTCGATGAAGTCCGAAGTAGCAATATTCATGATATCTACTTGTGAATCATGCCTAGTAAAAGAACGTCTCTGAATAAATATTAAAATCATTGGCAAGATTAGACACCTCTTAAATCATAACTTAAAACAATTAAATGATACTAAAATTATCATAAAACTAAAACCAGATTTCAAAGATAAACTAGATCATAATAAAACTGTAAATTATGATAATCATGACTATCAAAACAAAACATCATCTCAAGACGAAGATTATCATAATTTTTATACAAAATCTGAATAACAACTAGTCATCTTTATGACACGTAACTTTTTAAGTTTACGTTCGTAACATTGTTATCGCGTTTATTCGCAACTTTTATAACACTTTTGGTTGAATAACGATCGTAAATATTGGTGTAACATGTCGTAATATGATGATGTTTACGAGACCTTTATTTTAAGGTTGTCTTGAAATACTTTTTGGGATGATGATGGTAGAATCTGTCATATGTTTAAGCTTAACCCTTTTCTGTCTTAACAACTTTTTACAATACTCTATTGGATTGATCGTGTTTCTGATTTTTTCTAATTACACCTTTACAAGCAGATAATGTATTTTTGTGTCTCAGGAACTACATTTCATTTGCCGCAGAACGCAATTTTTTGTAATTCTCTCAAATAAAATATTGTGAGTGATAAGAACAAGTCAAAATTAACTAACTTCAACACAACCGCTTCAACAAAACCCTTGTTAAATGTTATGATTAACCATTTGCAATTCAGACACGTACAATGAACTCAGTTTCAAAGTCAACCGAGTTTCCAAGTTTTTCTTATTCATTAGTAATTTACAATGTAGCTCCAACGAATCATTCATTACACTAAACTGTGGTGCATAAGCCGGATGCACGATTTTGATGAAAAACTATGAATCATAGTTACTTGTTTATCATCATTGTTTAGGATGTGCTAATTAGTGAGCAAGTGCTGAGCTAATCCTTATGACATATTTTCATTGTATATGGGGAGTGTTAAAAAGTGAAAAATATAATGAGTAACTAACAATATAAAGCTGAGAGTTTTGGTAGCACAATCGAATGTGTCTCTTTAACTTTTTTCTAACAACAATTTCGCAACTGACAACTCAAATGAAGAAGAAACAAATAATAAAATCTCAAATAAACACTGTCACAACTTCGCAAATATCTCCAAACAAGCAAGTAAATGCACAATCAATATAGACGTAGCGAAAGAGACTTTATCAGATTTAATAAAAACATTATATAACTTGTTCTATCACGAACCGAAACATAAACCATTTGCTATCTTAGAGCCATCTTTACAATGTTGCCCAGAATAAATATCTCCTGTGTCCAGTTTAAAATTAAATTAGTTTTACGAGGTTTCATTTTAGGTCCAATAAACTTTATCAGTGACCACTATCAGACCAGGTCTATAATTCTATATTATCCGACACAGTGGGGGAATTCTAATAGTGTAAACTGGTCCAATTGTAACGTTACAAAACTGTGAATTATTGTCTTCATAAATCTTTTGTCTTGTTCGTGGATATTTCAAATTGTCATTGTGGTTCGCGTGTTACAAAAATATAGTGCAGTAATACGAACTAATAACAGTAGTCAACGGTCAAATTGATCGATTTCGAATTATCGACATATTTGCATTCAACCATATCGTAGCATTGAAGAATTTCAAGAACGTGGATGTTCTTTTATATTATTTACATACAAATGTAATTACAGTCTCAACGTCTGCACGAATTTCCGTATGCTTTCTTTGTATTTCTTTTACTTGCAGTATTATTACTCTTAAACTTTCAATTTCTTAATACTATCAGAAATTCTGTGATGATTTTTATCAATAGTTCCATTTATTCTTTGATTCGTCATTCTTGTTTAACTTAGTTTCTTGCGTCATCTTGACAATGAGTAACAGGTGTTTGCATATTCACAATCTACATCGGAATATAATAACACAAGCATCCAGTAACAAAATTCCGCACAATAATTTCTACCATTTGTAAAACCAGCACCTTCATGATCCAGATTGAATCTGTCTACATCCACGACGGTATTCCAAAAAACAATTTCCACTAGCTCTAGGGCGAAACCGGTAGCGAATTATAATCACATATCCACTGGCAATCATCTTGACATTTCAATTAAGAAAGCAGAGGATAAACCCGAAGCGTCGGAACCCGTTCCAATGACATTGTGCATTCTGATATTATTGGACTCGTTCGGTTTACCGTTGGCAATGCTTTGATCTAGTGCTGCCCCGAGGATATCTTCAGATGATGTACTACAAGAATTGGAAAATAAATTTGCATCTGCTTCTACGGGACTGGATTAATCAGAATCAAATATGGATTCTCTACGTTTGCTTGCGGTTGTATCTAAATATTTATCTATATCTCCAGTCTCTGCATTGTTTAATTAACTCAAGAGTTTATCAAGTAGACAAATAACAAATAAAAGTCAAATAACTTCAGCAATAAAAATATCAGCCTATTCATTTGGAGACATCTCAGCCTATATATAAGTTTACTGAAACTATAAAAATTTGACTGAAATCCCCTTGATTTCAGTCAAATTCAAAATTCAGAGGTCGTTTATTCTGTGTAACTCTTTTTCATGAATGCTTTGGTTTTTCTGAAGAAGTTTTCCTGTTGGGTATTTGAAAAGCCGGTTTGTGGGTTTATAAATAGAGATACCTGTATGATTTTCAACCTGTATTTGTTGGATCGTATCAATTCTCAGAATCCATAATTGACAAATATTGAAAGTCACTGGTTTTGTTTATAATCAAATAAAAATCTCGTCTTGCCTATATCCATAGAGGCTTGTTCTATTTAAACCTAACATGTAGATGTATACCAGTATATTTACAGATATGGATAACTAGACAAGTATTTACTCTGTAATTTCTTGAAGTTGTCGTCATTATTTCAAGTACTTTAAGCCTAAAATTAAGCAATCCAAAACATCAAGCCAAACATGGAATTGAATTTAAAAGTGTGGTTTGTCAGTTCCACGAAATGGTGCCAAGGCTTCACCACAAACTGATATTTCTAGTAGACAATGCTTTTCGATACATACGGAGATTATATGCTAAAACCGTTGACAAGTCGTCTAATTTTCCTTTATATCTAGACCTGTTTTCAATTTGTCTTGAAAAGTACTTGCCTTGTATTGTGTAAGAAATGTCGGAGGTGAAATTTTTCGTATTCTTCCAATTGTCATTAAAATATAACCAAAAAACTAAAACGAATTCAAATGTAAGTCACATGAGGCTATACTTGTTATTAAAAATCCCCCTCACTCAAGCTATCATAATACAATTTGAACATTCGTTAAAAAAGTTAGTTCAGAAAATAATTTTATTTGCGGGATGAATCCAATTTGAATAATACTCGAGAGTAGAATCCGATGATGGATTTATTAATAGATTTTCTTTCTCGTCTGGTTTGTTAATATATTCATTATCATATTGCGGATTTTATTTTGTATTTCTTACTTTCAGAGACTCATCGTCAAGTTCATTTAATAGGGCTTTAATATTTCTTAGTTCGAAATAATCAATGTCTGTACTCTTAGTTGTTAATGTCTCAATTATAATAGCAGTATTATGACAGCTATTATACAACTGTTATTCATCCTTTCTTGCAGATCATCACCTTCTGCCTTACCTGTATTGATTCAACAGAACGTCTTTCTTATTAAATTTCACTGATCATTGTCTTGAGAATATTAATAGTTTACGTCCAAAAGATTGCTTTGTACATTGTCATTTTGTGCAACACATATTCATGAGTAGTCCCAGTCTTGTGGAGGCGAGCTATGAATAACTATCAAATGTAAATCAGCCTTATGTGGGTGTCAAATATCGAACGGAAATCTCAATTTAGCCTTAAGTGAGCTTTGACGCAGTGAATTAAATCTCGTTTTTCGTATTTATTTATGTTATTACTGTCCTCGGCTATTTCATTATTTTGTTTTTTATTAAAGTCTTGTGTAACAAGTGCATAATGATCAGGTTTTATGATGACATTATCATCATGATTATTATTTTTTTCTTTCGTGTCTTTATTTGCGACCTTGATGTTCTCTTAAACGAGTAAACGGTTTTTAATAGGGTTTTCACTATCATTTAAGGAATTTATTGTGCAAGGTTTATGCGAAATATTAAAGTTGCATATAATTATTAAATTCCGATTTTTCATCTTGTCTAGTCGAATACCATGCCAAGCAGGGTGAGCAATGTCTGTAGATGTTACCTGTAACGCAAAGGGCTACTGAAAGAACAGCTTAGTTTTTAGTTAGTCAAGTCTGACTGATGTCGTCCCGTTGATAGTCCCTTCTGCTCCTCACAGGACGGGAGGACTCTTGGTCCTCCAACGACTGTTAGACTTAGACTAGATTTTGTTATATTCTTGGAAACTAGAACTTAAATAAAAGGACGTACCATAGTATTTAATCCTCAATCATGGTAAAGGAATCCATATAAAGTTGTATCGATCCTTTTTCAATGAAATAGCATTGAAAAAGAATCTGATATTTAGTTTTATGTATTCTTTCGACATAATTAAGAAATAAATACTTGGTAAAATAATTAACCTTTGAAACGATACGTCTAGCTTTTAGTTTAAAATAAGTCAATAAATTATTTTTCTCTAAGGTATTTTAGTTCGCGCGCATGCGGGCAGCGAGTAATAGGCACGCGCGCCTCAAGAACTGTCAGCAAAATGACGGGATAAAATCATCCAATGAGTCCTCCCACCCAGGGCAGAGCGGGAGGGACTGTTAGACTCGTACTGACTAAAATCCACGGTGTCCTTCAATAGCCCTTTACGTTCGGGGGTCACAGTAATTCGTAATTCCGGCGACCCCGGCAGGCTTTGGCCCTCTAGAGGGGAGCCCCGTCCGCACATGAAACGGTCAGGCTCCGGGCCCAGTGCAGGTTGTGACTAGGACATGTTGGTTTTCACACGATGTTTTCCTTCACCGTTTTGAGAGCAGTGGTGATGAAATAAATTCCACAGAGTAATGCGCCTATTTGTAAAGTCATTAACCCTATTTTAAATCGAAAAAAAAATCAAGTTAAATGGTATGCACAGTACAAACAATGTTTGCTAGTCATAATGTAATGTAACTATCTATGTGTGAATATCAATATTTGAATTGCTCAAGTGTTAACACCGGCTGTTATTTTTACCACCCGATATCCAACCTTATTTCAAGTAGCTATAGTAGAATATGGATGGTAGCTTACTTTGTTTGATATACGCTATCCGTTAGCCCAAACATAGCGGGGTATTAGGAACTAATCGTTTTTAGGGTTCCGTATCGAAGTGATGTCAACGGAGCCCTGTAGCTAAGGTTCCACCGTCGGTCTAGACATCCGTATGACATGTGGCCGTATCTTTTGAACTGTAATAAGTAGATAAGCTACATAACTATTAGAAAACAGTGTGTATTTTATGGAGCTAATCATATACATAACTTTAATAGTTTTTCAACTTTATCACAATAGAAATAGGTTCATTTTCGATTAAGATTTGACGGATTAGGGTAGGCTGATGTACTTACTGTCTGCGTCTGTCTGTATAAAAAACAAAATATTTTTTATGGAACTTCGTCCTGCCAGTATTTTCCAGTATAGTCTGAGTCACCCTTTCCAAATTTTCCATTTCTTTTCAAAATCATTGTTAATATTGCAAGTAATCATCTTAAAGGAGAAATCTTTGAATAAACTCTTTTATTGTTGGTTAAACTAAGCGATTAGATAAGTTCATTTGTTTTTAACTTTCATAGACTGGATTTCTAAAGAAAAGTTTTAATCACTGTTTGTTTAAGAGTCACTTTATTTACACATAGAATATGAACTTGCGTGATTAGTGATGTGTCATTTTATGAAATCTGGTCATACTCATAAATTAAAGGGTAATTCATCATTAGGTTATAATGTCCCCAGTGCTGGGACGCAAGCCTCCTCACTGTAAGGAGTGGGCCCAGTGCGTGTGCAGTGACAAGTGTAGTTTGAGTGCTAGAGTGATGGGGCGTATTAACTAGTTTTATCCTATTATGATATTCACTAAAAACGAAGTGATCAATGGAAAGTACGCTCGCACACCACTACTATACATTTAGGTACAACACTAATTAAATACTGTTATCATTCGGACTCAATTACATAGTTTGCTTTAATTATTTAGTTCATTTACTATTTGCATACACGGAGTATGTATGAATGAAACACAATTTTAATTAACGTGAAGCGTTAATAAATTGATTACGTAGGGCAGCAACGATGAAATTATTTGCTGTAATTAAATTTTTCAGCAGAAAACGTCCATTGTTTTCCTTAAAAAATGGACAGTCTCCTACAAAACGCTATTTATGAGTCAAAAGATTCTTTTGTTCGACAAGCAAACAATTAATAGTTCTTATAGTGAATTTTTTAGACTAATTAGTTTAAAATGTTAATCGGCAGCCTTTACGTCATGTTTCTATTCCTTCAAGATCAGACTAAAGAATAACATTAATTCCTAATTAATATTAAATATGAAAGTAAGTTTCTTTGTAACATTTTCAAGCCTAAACCACGGAACCCAACAACCTGAAATTTTGCTTAAATGTTCAATAGACACGGGCATGTAGGGGAAAAGTGTATAAGACTTAGACATAATGGGGCATACACTCATTAGGCATACTTAACACAACACTTACGTAGCGCAAGCGCCATCAGGGCGTCATTTGCAAGCGGCCATTAACTTAATGGCGTCTTGTTAGCGCTTGCGCTACGTTAGTATTGTGTTAAGTTTGCCTTAAGTATGTGATTTCCTAACATACTTCGCGCCCCGTCTTATATTATTGAAGGAGGCCACGTGTCTCCGGATTTATTATCAAATTCTAAATTAAAGCGAGCGCGGGCAAAAGCTAGTCTACTAGTAAATGATGAAAGCTAATTTCCACTTCATTCTCATATCAAAATGCTGCATTAAAGCGTTTAATAAATGCACAATCCGTGAACAAAATCTTCAGAGCATCAATTTGATCTAAAACCCGTTTTATATCCATAACTACCCACATATCTTTCCCTCGTGTAGTACCAAATAGCTTCCATCCACTATTCTCTCCCAAACAGGTTTACCATTTGGTCCTCGGATTTGTCTTAACATATCCGGCATGTAACCCTCGGTTTTGTACGACCTTGTTATTTTGACCGGACTTCAAAACCTTTCATTTGGACTTTGGAGGTAGTCATCAAATCATTCATTTTGACTGGTAGTCCAGTCAACGGGGAGTTTTGCCCTGCAAAAGCTGGTGTAGTTTTTTTTTTATTTGTACTGCTTAAGTACATACTACTCATAAAAAATGGAAGTTTTCGACCTCGAGGAGTGTCTAGGCAAAGCCTCTTTTGTTGTCCCCATTGATTGGACTATGGATGCAACGTAAGGGACTATCAGACTCCAAAGTGACTAAAATCCACCATGTTCCTACAATTGTCCTTTATGATTCAGAGTCTCAATTATCCTTTAGACTTCACAACTAAAAATAAAGTAAACATCCAAGAAAAAAAAAAGAAAGATTAAAAAGTTAAATATCCAAACTTTCCTGCAAATATCAAATTCAGTAGGAGTTTTTTAATACTCCAAAATGGCAACCCTACACCCGAACGCGTTGCCAGCTCCATTTCTTACATCAATCGGCCATTTTGTGTTAAAATAGGAGCCATTTTGCTACGCTAACTGCACCGTCTATCGGTATGAGCTCAGATTGATTGTGTAGGTAGTTTACTGGCAGTAAGGCTCGCACAATTTTATCTAATCGTCTTACAGGATTACTAGGAAGTAGTTGAAAGCCTCGTGTGTCAGTAACTTCCGACAATATTCAAGTTACTGTATCGTTAACGCTAAAGCGTGAAATACTGCAGATTTATATGCAATGTGTTTTTGTATTCGACTGGAGAAAAATGGCTGCCGATGTCAATTTTTAAATGAAACACATTTCGTTTAGTTGTTTTGACTTTTGGTGGAAACAGAACTGTGAGTACTTAGGTGATTACAATTTAAAGAATTTAGAGTTCAGTGTATCACTATATCTAACTTAGGCAAGTTAATTTTGTTTAATAATGGCGTAAAATGCATCAATCACTGCACACTGTTCCTTTGATTGCCTTTTGCGTTCCAAGATCACGGTTTCCTTTTAATGAAGACAGTCTCGTTACTTTCAAAATGCTCCTAGCATTATTGCCACGGTCGCGGGTCTGTACGAATTACCGTGACCCCGGAACGTAAAGGGCTATTGAAGGATACCGTGGATTTTAGTCAGTACGAGTCTGACAGTCCCTCCCGCTCTGCCCTGGATGGGAAGACTCATTTGATGATTTTACCACGATAAAAAAAACATTATTACCACAGTGAAAAAAAATACCGATTAAAAATGTTTGCCTTATCGAAAACAATGATGCTTAATGTTCTTAAAGATAGATCGATTCTGATACAAGATTATCTTACTATAAAAATATTGATCGAAATAAATAAGTCGTTAAAATATGCTCTTAAATCGTACCAATAAATCAATCTAGTCCAGTACTGACAAATTACTGATTTATTGCGTTGGTATTGTAACAGCGTCCTTGCTGAATATTAATGATGGCAACATTAATACATTATCTACGGCTCATTACGACACTAAAGATCTAGCATTTGCAATGATAGGAGCTAATACTAAGGAATTTTAAAGCTACGGTTAGTATAAATCTGTAGCTCAATTATTATTTACCATTATCATCTGCCTAGCCTTTTTCCGAACTGTATTGGAGTCGGTCTCTAGTCTATAGCCAGTCTTAGCTGGTTGCCATTCTTTCGGGATTCTGACCATCTGTAACGACTGACAAAGATGAAACGTGTCTTCAGAGGACAATTTGGCGTGCAAAGTATCAATAAAAAAAACGACGGGTTGCACTCTGGGAGTGCCGGCAGAAGTGAAAACTTGAATAGTAATTGTTGGAAATATCTTGTGAACAGATTTTAGTAAAACTCGCAAAAATGGTTGACTTTTTATTTCAATAATTTTCCAATGTGACGTACATCTTTTATAAACAATGTTACCTAGCAACGTCACACGAACATTCACGCAAGCGCCCTGCGCCGTCCTACGCTTTTTCGGTCAGGGTCACGTGTCCTGACGCGAGTTTAAGATTTTATACCCATTACAGAAAAGTGCTCAACGCCGCTAAAGAAGTTTTCACTTCAAAAATAAACAACATAACAATATAATAAGTTGCATAAAGAAGCAATTATGTGTTCTAATAATGCTAAAAGGTAATAAAACAAATCCAAAGAACAATTCACTCACGTAAAAAAATACTACTCACTACAAATTATATTGGCATTCCATAAAGATCGACTATCATTTGTTTTCAAACAAAACTCGACATGATAAGACTAGACATATTACTTCACCGCCTCATTCACAACTAGAACGGTCGATTCCTATACCCCATTTATCTTCTAAAACTAAACAATTTATCATTCAGTACATGAGCATATGAGTCCACATCCCTATAACCTATGTCCTACGCCAACTAAAAACTTAAAAACTTTATTCCAAGCCATTGGTATTCATCCTTCATGCAGAAAGACACAAGGTTCAACAACATCATTATCTTAAAACCTTTTTTCTTCGACCTACGTCACTAAGGTGTCCCCCAAACATGCTTAGCTCAATATTTATTTGGTACAGTAAGTCAAATAAATTTTATTTGGGTGCTAGACCGTCAGATTGGCACACTCCGTGCGTCATACCTTCTTTGACCTTGGTACGCTTTCTGAATCGTCTTCGTTGATCTGTCTGTCCTTGAGTTTATTTGTAGCTTTTGCTATTAAAGTTGACAGTTTCATTTTCGCTTCATATTTTTTATGACACTTCTTGAGAAGCGATTACATTTCCATAGCAATATTAGTAGTCATCACATAGTAACTCCTCGAGTTACTGCTGTCGTTGGTTGTCAAGCAAATCGAGACGACCATTAATATTAAAATCACAAAGGATAAGGCTATTTGTCTGGGTAAACGTATCATTATTTACGTTTTCCTTTTCACAAACACTCTCATATTTATCTCTCTCATATACAGACGGAGACAAACAAACATTGCAGCCAGTAGTAGAAGGTACTCTATTTTGATTTACACAGTTTGACCCTCTCAAAAAATGTACAACATGTTTCCTCCTTTTACACCGAAATTGTTTTTATAAAGTTTAAAAGGTGGTTGCCAAAATGCAATATGAGAGTTTGGAGCGCACATTTTGGCTGAGTGCCAGAAGTGACAACGTGCTGGGGGACTGCGGCACAAAACACTGGCTGGTGTAGGTCATGCAGCCTCCATCCATTAAGTCATTAACGCTTTTTATGGCCATTGTTGTTTTACTGAGATGCAGCCTTTAATGTAGGTTTACTCCGTATTGCAGAAAAACTGGGAGTATTTGTGCTGGTTTAATGACAAGGACATAATTGAAGATTAAGTTTTTTTTTTTCAGATTCAATAAACTAAGCGGAAACTTAGACCATATCCAGTTGTCGCTGATTTAAATTGTCTAAAAATGTATCATCGTAATTCTTCCTAATTTATTTGCTAGACATAAACAATAGTAAGAAAACCCCAATTTGGTCTCCTGTGTACGTTTAATTGTCATTCAAACACTTGGTACCCAGAACAAAGAAAATTTTGAAATTATGCCAATGACTCAAGACTTTCTATCTCTCGCACGTGCCAAAGAAACCACAACTTGGCCCAAAATGGCCGCCTCGACCTGAAACACAAACTTTTGGGCCCTTATAATTTGTCATTTAGCCGTTTAATCTAAGTTTAAAAAGCGATTAACGCCTCAAGATTAAACCACAGGCTAAAGAGAACAAAAACTAGGGATAACATTAGACTGTGTCTTAATTTTAAGTGCTGGCAATAAAGTTCCTCCATTCCCGCCACTAACTTAATGACTACTTTGGTGTTGTTTTTTTTTATAATAGTGCTGCGCTTTAGCAGTGGCTTTACTCATTCGGTTTTATAGACGGCCTTTAACACTGTAGACTTTAATTAATGCTGCTAGTTATGTTAATTGAATGTTAGATAAGATATTTTATAGGTTGACTTTACAAATACCATACTCTTTTCGTATTTTGTTAGCTAAACTTTAGATATTTTTTACAATGTTATTGAAGAACTGCTTTTATCTTTGAGAATCATCTCGATTTTTTTCTAATTTTGTCGCGTTTATGACATTAAATTCCTGTTTGATAGTTCAGAATTTCTAGCTATAATACTAGCTTTAATGAGTTCGCTCTTCCTTTAAAGTATTTCCGAAGGAATCTTCTTCGCTTATTTTACATTAAAGTGTTCAATACCATTTTACTGAGCGACCAATTAAATGGTACTTTCGATTTAATCGATTTCTATAATGATAGTGTGAAGTACTTTACACGATACGGACTTTAAACAATATTTTACCTCTTTACCTTTATTTATTTCTATTTAGGGATCAATTTTGCGTAGCACTACGTTGTTTCCGAAGTGTTTCTTCATTCGTTCGTAACTATAACTCTTCGGGGAATTTCCGCATCCCAGAGGTTAGAGCCTTAACTTGACCTTGTTTCATTTTTTTATTGATTGCCTGGTGGCTATTCTTAAGTGCCTATCTTTCAAAATTGTAAATATATAGGCTTTTTTTTAGGTTGATATCATCAAATGAATCCTCCCACCCAGGGCAGAGCGGGAGGGACGGTCAGACTCGTACTGACTAAAATCCACGGTGTCCTTCATTAACCCTTTACGTTCCGGGGTTACGGTAATTAGTAAGTCCCGCGACCCCGGAGTCCCGCGTCCCCGGAACATAAAGCTTTTTTTTTTTTTTTTGCGTGGTAAAATCATCAAATGAGTCCTCCCACCCAGGGCAGGGCGGGAGGGACTGTCAGACTTGTACTGACTAAAATCCACGGTGTCCTTCACGAGCCCTCTACGTACCGGGGTTACGGTGATGGGTAAGACCCGCGACCCCGGCAGGCTCTGGCCCTCTACAGGCCCCGTCAGTTTGCTGACACTCCTTGAGGCGCGCGTGGAACACAACGCGCCGTCGACCCGGGCATGGCCCATGGTCGTGCAGCGAGTCGCCCATTACTCGCTGCCCGCATGCCCGCGCCTACGGTGGCCGGAGATCGTCTGGCGACGTCCGTCGCCGTGGGCGTCTACCACTGCGGGTGGGTCGGAGGGAGGACACTGTTCTCTCCCTCACGCGGCACGCCTCCTCCTTCGCGAGCATGACTGCTTCGCAGAAGGAGGCGACCGCTTCCCACTCCGTCTCGCCCCGCAGCATGGCCTCGACCAATGCCGGGCGCGAGAGGTCTCCGCCTATCGCCGTCGTGAGGACACGGCGGTGCTCTGCCCAAGCGGGGCAGTCCTGCACCGTATGCTCCACCGTGTCCTCAGGACGGTCCTCGCAGTGGTGACACCCAGGCGTTTCCTCCCTCCTTATCAGACACAGGAACCTCCCGAAACTTCCGTGTCCGGTGAGGACCTGCGTCATGCGGAAGGTAAGGACGCCGTGACGCCTATCCAGCCACTCCTCAAAGAGGGGTCTTACCGCCGCGATTGCGGCGTGCCCGGGAACATAAAGCTTGGCAGGAAAGTTAAAAGTTTAATTATTATTTACGAGTATTTTCTTATTGAATCCTTGTGATCAAATATCTAATATCTTTCCCATAGCCTACCCCATTTTCCTTATGTTTTTTCTGGTTGATCTCCTATATAAACTTTTATCAGTCATCAGGCAATATATCCTTCTATTATTTCAGTAAGTTCTCAATCATTCGTCAATAGTTCTCGCAGCACCCACTTCGCAATCACAAAGATTATTCTAAAACATAAACTAAGTGACGCGTGCTCATGAATAAGTATAAAAAGAGAAAGATCCGGCTACGAGTGACAAATAATAATATTTGCATTGTAAGCATTCCTTGAGGGGAACACTGAAGAAATATGGCCATAAATGTGTCAAAGTTTTTGTTACTGAGAACTTCTGGGGAAATGGAAATGAAGATAATTTGAAGGAAAAATTGTGTATAAACAAAACGTCCCAAAAAAAGTTGAGACGTCTCTTCGTGCCTACACAAACTACCTAATATCAAAAAATACTTAATGCCAGGATTCAATTGATCTACAGTTGTAGTACTTACGTACGCCTGTCAAGAGTCAACTGAATTAAAAGACATACTTAAAAGAAGATTGGCAGAAAATGGCCAAGATATTAAGTCTTATTCTTGATATATTTACATGTGCCTAGAGCTTTGATAAAAGGCATATATACTTTATATTCCTCACAACTCTTGCCGCCACCACAGACGCTGTATGACGTATACAGCCCAAAAAATATACCCTCCATGAAAAACGGAATATAAACGACGTCCATTGACAACATAATACAACATTTAAAACACCAAGTAGCTGTATAAACGCAAGCATGCGCTTGCAAATTACCTTTTCAACATATTTTTTTCTGCTCGAGCAAAAGCGGGGTTCAAAGAAAAATTGCTCGGCATTGTTGGCGTGTTTTCTCTGAAAACGCATTGTTCTGGTTGGAAAATGTTCCATCGTTCAGTTTTGAGTCAAAAGAGGATTGCATTGCGAGGTTGCCATCGCAACTTGTTGCTTACCCTTTTCAGATTTATTAATTTACTTTGCTGATGGTCTTCGAATGATGCTGTTTTTAGTTGTTTGTAAAATTAACCAAATTGGAGTTCAAAATTCTTCCCACAATGTTATTGTCCTACTCTTTAATAGACCATCATCAATACTGGCAGCCCTGTTCCACCCACTGCTGTATATAAACTTGCCACGCCATGCATGCTTGACACGTTTCTTTGAGCTGAGCAGGTCCGAGTTTTACCCTTGATCTTCTAAATAGCGTCCACACACCGGGCCGTTGGTCTACCAACACTTCCTCTTAGGCCTCAAAGGACTTGCGAAATCCAGGTTTGCTGTTTATTTCTTCTCGTGTAGGCATATTTTTCGTAAGTGTCGGAAAATTCCTATCTACAGACGACGATGGTGTTTCTTGTCAGCATAGGTCAATGTTCACAGAATTATCTTACAAAGATCACTGCAAAGTTAACGGTGACATAGTACTAACGAGGTTTTTAACCTCGGTCTTTAGAAACAAGTCGTTAAACCACCGCCCACAACCAAATTCAAAACTTTAACTTCAAATTTTTCGCAAACATTCTGCAAATTGAAAACTGGCACAGACGGCGCACCTGATCATAAAACGTCGAATCTGTGGCGTGGGTACCGTCTATCCCACTTCAAATAACACCAGCATAAGTTACAAGCAATTATAATCTTTATTCTAAAACTTTAAGTACGAGAATACCTTGCATAACTGCAACATGTGGCACTTTACCTGTGTCTGCGTACATTTACACCAAGGTGATTTTTAATAGACGCTCCTAGGATCCAAGCTATAAAGAATTGCGAAACTTTTGCATTTTCAATTATCTTGCGAGGCAGCTGTTCGCCGTTGTTAAGTTCCTTACTTTCAAGTTCTAAGAATTGAAATACTTCTGTTGTTATTCAAGTTGCAAAACTTCCAAGATTACGTGAAGAGAAAATGTTGGTATTGAACTTACAAACGCTTTTCCTAATCATTACTTCTCCCATCCCAGTTTCTCAACTCTCACATATTGCACAGAACTATTAAGATTTCTTCTCAAATAAGAAAAAAAAAACACTAATCACCTTGGCAAACTGCGATCATCTTACTCATTGACTTTTAAACGTCCGCTGTGACTTTTTGAGGTCGTTGTTCACCAAATTTTATTAGAGAGGCATTGTGGTTGAAAGTGCCGCATAATTATAAATAATGGCGCAAAAATTTCGGCTTATACTCTTGTAATTATTAACAAGTAAGAAGCTAATGACTCGTCTATAAAATGTTAATTACTTCTATTACAATTAAGGCTTCTTTGAAAGATACTCCACAATGTTGTCATTTACTGAAATAATATTGTCTTCTCAGAATCAATAGCGTGGCTAGAACAGTATCTAAGCCAAGGCAATAAGACAATAAGACTTCGATCTGTCTTCGGAGAAAATATAATGGTTCACGTTACAGTACTTCGAAATACGGTTGGTGCTATTAACTTCTCAGTACCGAGGTTCTACGACAGTGGAATAAAACGTAAGAGAATCCAAAGGAATTCCTGTTCAGTTACTTCAAATTACTGTTACTGACCGCCGACCTTCTGGACATATAAGATAGTTTTACCAAGAAAAAAATTAACAGAACTTTGAGACCCTCAAGGCACTCCTAAACTTCCCAACTTTATTATTTAACAAGGAAAAACGAGCCTCATCGCGGTAACTTTCTTCAAAAAAAAATGTTTGATAAAATATTCTTGGGTGTCTAAGTAAGCCATGAACTCTTAAGCGCGCAAAAATAGGTCTTATGAATAAAAAATAAGTAGATATGGTTGCCAAAGATTTCGTTCCAAGTTTTCGGGATATGCTGGTAACAAAACATGCATCCTCTTTTCAAAACGGAGGCGAGTATATTCTATTACACGCCGATAATGTTCTCCGAAGAATTACAAAAACCCCTTGGCTAATATTTGAGCGCTTGCTCCATGGAATATTGGGCCATTTTATAAAGAAGGGAGGTGTCATTTTGCTTTTTATTGTTAAGTAGGACTAACAGTTTCAGCCTTGCGTGACTTGATGAACTGTTATTATAGTTAATTAGTAGGTTATTAACAAGTAAAACAAGGTTTATTTAATTAGTAATGAGCACTATGGTGTCAGATAAAAGAGGTTAGATACGATAGTAACCCTACAGTCTGGGTTTCATCTATTTCGATTTTGCTCCGTTTATGTCAGCATAACAGTTGGCGATTGGATGTATATGTTCACCTCTACCTACCCACCCTTCAAGGATGATCGACTTGATATGATATAAAACCAAGATATTGAAAAACTTCTCCAAGAAAATCCATTCAATTAAAATCTTAATTGAAATCTCAGACATAATCTTTATTCAATCGAAGAAATCTTTGAAACCGAAACCAATATCTGCTAAAACTAGTTGATCTACATTGCGTAGTATACTGCCAAGCTCCGTGAGAGAAGAAAGGTGTCAATAAAACTAACATACATTAGGCTACGTGACTAAGCAACAGTTTGGGGGCTCCGAAACTGGGGCTTTTACATCGTTATCATTGCTTTTCAGGCCAAACATAAACATTAAGTCGAACTACAAGTAAGTATGTAGATATTTCTGAGTTAGTAACATGAACACTATTATCTCGCCCAACTAAAACAAATAATTGTCGTAAGGGATGTTTTTTTAAGCTATTGCATAGCTTTTATCACGGGCTTTGAGCGAGACCGAAATTTCGGAACGAAATCAAACCTAAAACTGTCATTGTCACATCTGTCATGTCAACGTGAATGAATAAAATTTGAATGATTGAAATTTTTTCTTGACGTTTCACTTGATTGATGTGGCTGACCATAGCCTAATTAGTAGAGTAACTTCCCATAGAGCAACGATGGGATGATATTCTCATTAAATATTCGCGGTTTTTGTCTATGAGATAGGTAACGCTCTTAACTAGGGCCATGTTAACCAATAGGATTGCACCAAAGGAGAGGAGTGAAGATTTAGTACAATCCTATTGGTAACTATTTCTCCGTTTCTCCGCTCTGCAGCCTCGCTCCGCTACTATGGACAGGCAGCCTAAGAGCGTTATCGCGTATAGGCCAAAGGTGAAAGAGATATAGTCGACGATGGAGTGAAATTACCCAGAAGAAGGCTTCGCACTCTAACTTTGAACAGATTCGGCTTATATACGAGTACTTTTGGAAACAGACGCCACTCTTTTACTGTGTATGTTATAAAGGATGCCTGAAGGCGCTTAGTGCGTTTTTTTTTTTGTTATATTGCCGGTTTTAGTTTTTTTTTAAGTTCGTATCCACTATCCAAAAGGATTGGAAACAATAATATTTTTTAAAAAAACACATCTAAGAACAGAACAATTTTACCATTACTTAAGTCCAGTTTTTAGAACAAAACGCCTTACAAATCATGCAAATTATTGTCACATCTTATATCTAAATCTCAATTTCGCTTAGTAAAATACAAAATGCCATATTTGCCAACATTACGGTTATATAAATCCTCGTTGGTACGGTAGACACGTTTAAGAAAAAAACTTAAACAAGATGACTGCCGTCTTTTTTTTTCTATCAAATTGCGGGCAAAGGTAATAGGCGTTTGGGGCTTGTTAAGGGACCGCTATTTTTTCTAGCCTTTCATTGAAATTGCTTAGTAACTAGGCTCAGTTTTTTTTAGGTTTATTTTATATTGGGGTTTTATTTATATGTATAAGGATCGTTTACAATATCTTTAGCCAACTTGATTGCTTAGTAAATTGTTTCTTTGTTATAAAGGGTTATCTGGGGAGTTATGGGCGTCGTAAAGTACTTAGTAAGAGACTTCGAGGGCAAGTAAAGTCAAACTTTCTATTACAGGCTTAGGAAACAAATAGGCATCTAAACTGGGTGACTGAGGCCAAGTTCTTTAAATTTTACTAAGCAAACACATTTGCCAAATACAAATAAAGAATCCTCAATCTTAGCCGTAAAACATGTCTAAAACGGCCACTTTAAGCAATACTCCTAATGATTCACCTGGTGAATTACCACACTATTCTTGGCTATTCTTCTATAATTCATTCACGAAGTGAATCATTAAAAATATTTGCTAAGTGACCGTTTTAGACCCACTGTAATTTTAATCAGCAAATAGGTAGTAGGTATTTTATTAAAAATCACTGGTTTATTTAAGAATAAGTCCCATTGTTGAGTACAGTCCTCTCCTTTACAATATTTATGTCCACGCTGTTAACAAGATCAAATCGCCACCTTCAGCGCGGTCCTAATGACAATATCCAATATAATATCAAAGTTATATCTCCAGAGCACACAGTCCAACTAAACTAAAATGAAAATATTTATGTTGTACCAAGTTGAAGTACATACCGACCTTCGCCACACATTGAAAGTCAATTCCTCACAATATCAGATTTAGATCGTTCAATAGCGTCAATTTGTGAGAATATTTCCAACTATATTGTAGTTAGCACACTGGGTTTTGTTTCTAGAATACAACAGTCAGTTGTTTTGTCTGTCAATTCAGCTATACTTCCGACAAATAATTAGGTGTAATACGGTCATACGGTTTGCCGTGACAAATAATGAGCGGAATACGGTCATATTTTTTGGTGTTATGCGTATCAATCGATTTGCTTTGTCGAAACTGGACTATTGTTTCTTGGTTAAAATTAGGGTGAATGTTGCGGATGACCTAGCGCGTATAAATGGTGTCTATTAAACGCTAAATTAGACGGTTAAACGTTAATGAGTGAGTTAAATTAGTAAGCTAGATTCGGCGAAAAATATGGTGCTATTTTGCAAACGTTGTCGTTGGGGACTTAATACCGTGTCCTGCATGGCTTTATTGTTTATTAATTTCAGAAACTGAAGGACACTACTTAAGACACCAAACTTGTAATCAAGTTCTGCAGTGTCGGATTAAGACTACTTGATGCCCTAAGCAATCCTAGCCTGGTTGCGGGACTTACCCATTACCGTGACCCCGGTACGTAAAGGGCTAGTGAAGGACACCGTGGATTTTAGTCAGTACAAGTCTGACAGTCCCTCCCGCCCTGCCCTGGGTGGGAGGACTCATTTGATGATTTTACCACGATAAAAAAAAGCAATCCTAGCCTATGGTTCCTCCCTAACCACAGTAAACTAGTTTTCTGCCTTTAACTTATTTATTGGTGATGAGGAAGATATTAGGTAGTAATGCACTTCGTTTAGTAGATAAAGCAGAAACCGAAGTACTGATAACGAAGTGTTGCGACAATATCTCAAGCCTCTGTCTCGATGACTAGTTCGTCATAGCTAGAAATCGTCTTAGAGAAAAGCAAAGCTGGGCCGACTCAATTTAGAATGCTATCTTTTTTTTTGTAATGTTTTTTGGCATGGCTTCAGGGCCTTTTTGCCAATTGAATGCTATCGACCCGGTTTTCGACTTCGGTCCATTTCATTAATTTTCATTTAACACTAAAAAGCTGCCAAAAATTGCATACTTAATCCTAAGTGTGTAAGAATCAAAACAATTCTACGCGAATCCTAAATAGGTTAGTCTAAAAACAGAACAGGTTAATATTTTATTAGACCGAATGGCCCAAAGATACGTTTACCCTCGTTGGCTTGGCCACGCTGATATTGTCAGCGCCATTTTAAGCCACAGATTAAATAAATCTCTTGAGCTATACAGCCAGGGCGAACGTCGATTAAGACTGTTTCTTAATTTAAAAATGTAGATGTCTTCCATTTGTAAATCGAACGGTTGCTTGTTACTATAAATATTTTAAAAGACACATTTAATAGAAATATAGCGTAAATCTAAACACTTTTTGTGAACATAGTAAAAAGTTCTTATTGTAGATTGTTATGAAGCCATTATTCTGACGATAAAAGAGTATTGCCAATTCAAAATTAAATCCAATACGAAACGAGTTCATAACAATTGACATGCATTCATTCATGAAAACAATAAAGTTTAATGAAACGATTTCAAAGAAATTAACTATTTGACCTTCCAATTTTCAAGCCATGGTAAGAATAATATAAAAAAACACCTTTTGAGAAAAAACTGAACTTCAAAATGAAGGTTATAGATTATATGGGGCAATATTATAAGGTGGGCTATTATTATGACAACCATTAATGTTCAACACGTAATCAAGATATAACAATCGGTGTTAAAATTATGATCATTTGTTAAACTTACTGCTTTGCAACCGTGTGGTTTAGATTTAATGGTGATTTGTACTTGCGAAATATTGTTAGGTTGGTAGCAGGTGGAGTAAGAGAACTTGCTAGTCTGTTGGTAAAAGAAGGAAAGAAAATGAAATGATTGTCATCAAATAAGTCCTCCCACCCAGGGCAGAGCGGGAGGGACTGTCAGACTCGTACTGACTAAAATCCACGGTGTCCTTCAATAGCCCTTTACGTACCGCGGTCACGGTCATTCGTGAGTGCTGCGACCCCGGCAGGCTTTAGCCCTCTAGAGGGGGGCCCCGTCACTCTGCTGACACTCTTTGAGGCGCGCGTGGAGCACAACGCGCCTGCGACCCGGGATGGAATGATTGGCTTAGAAATAAGATGGTACTTAAAAGCCAAGACAGAAGTGAGGCGAATATCAAAACTAATTGGTCCGATATTTTCACAGAACTATAGGGTACCGTGGCTACAACAGGCAACTGAAGGAACGTGGTGATTTTTCAATGGCACAAAATTGATAGTCTCTTTCGCTTCTGCCCGAAAAAAAAATAACAATCTAAATCACAAAAACCCTGTGTTTAGTCTTGTTGTGCATACCATATCTATAATCAATTGAACATTTAAAATTTTCATTTAATATAAAAAAAAACACGCTTAAATCAGCACTAAAATAGCTAAAAACTAGCACTAAAAAGCTGGCTCTAAGACGATACAGAAAGTTATATTTTATCTAGAACATGTGTTACATCAAATCTATCATGTCTAAGAACTTGTTCAATATCTGTCTGTTTGTGCAGGCATCACGTGAAAACTAACGGTTCGATTTCGATGAAACTTGGTATAATTATTCCTTATTATCCTGGGCGTAACATAGGATACTTTTTAACCGACTTCAAAATAAGGAGGAGGTTATCAATTCGACTGTATTTTTTTTTTAACTTTGTTACCGCATAACGACCGACTGGGTGAACCGATTTTCATGATTCTTTTTTTGTTTGAAAGCTGGTGCTTCCCGTGTGGTCCCATTGTCACCAAATCAGGATCTGATGCTTAAATCAGCACTAAAATATAAAAACAAAGACGTATTATATTTGCATGATCTACTTATCATAAAATATAATCTAACATCACACATACACCAGAAACGAGTAAAGAAAAATAACAAATTATAATATGGATGACAAAAACGTTCAAGACAGTCACTTTAGACAAAAAAAAAGAAAAAAGGGCTGCTAAAGCGTAAGGTGATCTGTCATTTCATATTGCTGGCTCTAAGACGATACAGAAAGTTATATTTTATCTAGAACATGTGTTACATCAAATCTATCATGTCTAAGAACTTGTTCAATATTACTCGGGCTAAAAATAGAAGAAACAAAAAATTTTGTTACGACTTTCGTGTAAGTTTATGTCGACCCACTTCTATACAAAAAGGAGACTTAACAAAGAATCCCCAGTCTCTTTTCAGTTATCTACCCCTGTCCTTCCTAGACCTTTTTTTTAGCGTGTTAATATCTTTAAATGAGTCCTCCCATCCAGGGCATGGCAGGAGGGACTTATAGCCCCGCAACAGGGTTTGGCCCTCTAAGGGGCCCCTTAATTGTGCTATCATCTTTGAGACGCGAGTGGAACACGACGCTCTGTCGACCCGGGCATGTCGAGTCGCCCATTACTCGCCGTCTGCATGTCCGCGGTTTTTTCTAGAGCTAAGTTAAAGAGAAGCCATGTCCTTCTCTTCTCTTCGCAACACAGTAACCGCTTATTTCACTTGTCGATTTTTCATGAAAAAGAGAATAGATAGTTTCAAGGTAATATTCCTATATTCAAATAAAATGCCTCAAGTTATTTATTGAAAGTGAAAATTTATTGCAGTGTACTAAAATACTAGTATAATTAAACAAATTAACTTCTCACTAATACATTCACTATACCCCAACGAAAATTAAAAATTTAAAGATATAAGATTTACGATCCAACCCAATCGAATTTTCTCTTGCGAGACTTTTTATTATATATTCACAGATTATAAGTATCTTTAAGACTGATTTCCATTTCAAATGTTAAAGTCAACTTAGAGTTTAAGAGGGCAATAAATTAGTAAGTACTTAGACAAATATAACAGTTTTCCAGGGCTTGATAAATTACCTAGCTCACTTAAAAAAATAGTGAAAAATAAAATTTAGAGTGTCTACGATAAATCATGATTAAATAACTAATTCAAATGTATTTATAGCGCGATGAAAAGGGTTTTTCATTTTTGTTACAAAGAATTGGATATTTTCATTGAATATTTAACTAGAATTACAGAGGAAAGGGTTTTGTTTTAGATAAAGGAGTTAATTAAAATGAATAAAAAGCATAATTTTATTCTTTGATTTATAATATACATTTAATATATTCTTTGGCTTTTATTCGATTCAAAGTATAGGTACAGTCAACAACAATAGTGATCAAAATCAGGAACACAATACTAATTAACGGAGTTCGCGTCAGAACTGTGCATATGAACTAGTAGTAAGTGTTTGGTAAATTATAATCACATACTTTTGAATCACTTCGACGCCACACTGTTCTGACGCGAACTGCGTTCTTTAGTATTGAATTTCTGATTTTGATCATCTACTTTTGTTGTTGACTGTACTACGGTTTCAAACGAATAATTTACACTTGCCGAAAGATATAATTATACTATGTAGTACATAATTATCACGGTGATGCCAACGGCTTCGCAACTTATGACCCATGGGCACGCCGCAATCGCGGCGGTAAGACCCCTCTTTGAGGAGTGGCTGGATAGGCGTCACGGCGTCCTGACCTACCGCATGACGCAGGTCCTCACCGGACACGGAAGTTTCGGGAGGTTCCTGTGTCTGATAAGGAGGGAAGAAACGCCTGGGTGTCACCACTGCGAGGATCGTCCGGAGGACACGGTGGAGCATACGGTGCAGGACTGCCCCGCTTGGGCAGAGCACCGCCGTGTCCTCACGACGGCGATAGGCGGAGACCTCTCGCGCCCGGCATTGGTCGAGGCCATGCTGCGGGGCGAGATGGAGTGGGAAGCGGTCGCCTCCTTCTGCGAAGCAGTCATGCTCGCGAAGGAGGAGGCGGGCCGCGTGAGGGAGAGGACAGCGTCCTCCCTCCACCCCAGCCGCAGTGGTAGACGCCCACGGCGACGGACGTCGCTAGACGATCTCCGGCCACCGTAGGCGCGGGCATGCGGGCAGCGAGTAATGGGCGACTCGCTGTCCGACCATGGACCATGCCCGGGTCGACGGCGCGTTGTGTTCCACGCGCGCCTCAAGGAGTGTCAGCATAGTGACGGGGCCTGTAGAGGGCCAAAGCCTGCCGGGGTCGCGGGACTCACAGATTACCGTGACCCCGGTACGTAAAGGGCTACTGAAGGACACCGTGGATTTTAGTCAGTACAAGTCTGACAGTCCCTCCCGCCCTGCCCTGGGTGGGAGGACTCATTTGATGATTTTACCACGATAAAAAAAAAAAAAAAAAAAAAACTTATGACCCATATCATCCTATTATGTTAACCCAGGTTATTAATCTATGTACAAAGTCGTTTCACCCAAATCCGTTCACCAGTTTTGTATGAACGGGTACCAATCATCCATTCATCCATCCATCCTCACAAAACTTTCGCATCTTTATTATTAGTTAGATGAGATAATGTTGTGTTAGGTTAGTAATATCTGTTAATAAATAATTCCATGAATGGAACGACTCCCGACATTGAGTAATGAAGAATTTTGATTGATAATAGTTTATTAAAACCCTCTTTATGTTTCGTAGAACGCATTATTATTGAAAATGATTTTGTTTGAAAACTTTATTGCTTTTAAAGCTAGACTTAAATTAATATTTCTTATAGAAAACCTAACTAGTGTTAAAATATTATATTAAAACCGCTTCAATATCATTTCATTCAAAAAGTAAATAACACTTTTTTAAGTCGTTTGTGCCACCAACATAATGTAGAAACAGGCGATAAAACCGATAATTTAATCTTGACTTTTATTAAAATGTCAAAACAGTCTTTTGGATAAAATGAAAGTAGTTTTAAAAACCCTACAGCATTTTATCGTGACACATTACCCGATGTGTCGAGCCCTTTAGACCTCACGACCGCAAGTGCAAGTGGACCTTTATGACTGAGATATAATCCAAACTAGTTTTATTTTAATTTGTATCATTGCTGGAAATGTCAAGCTCCTTTTACATTTACTTTAGGCGGATACGGTTCCTATTATCCAATGTCCAATCGATGAACGAGTTAATAAAGTTCAACTTGGCCGCGCCTGTTCCAGATATGACTATTTCGGCGCCAAATAAGTACACATTTTAAGACCCCGCCGAATGGACTTTGGCATATATACAGGTCTAAATATCTAGTCAAATATGGTACTATGTATGCCACTTATGTCAGTTTAAAGTATTTTAATTTATTTCAGATCTGAACCCATAAAATCTACAATGTTGCACGCGTGTGCTGATTTTGAGAACTTGTCATATATTTTACTAACTTCTACTTTTTTTTAACTTCTTTCTTTCTTTCTATTCGTTAAGATAATTTACTCTCAGACACACGAAAAAAAAGACAATATGTAGTTATTTTATCTATACTTATTACGGAGGGGTCCAATCACCTCAAAAACACCTACAATCAGACAGACAGACAAACAAAAAATCAACACACGCAACATCTAGCGACAAAAAGCGGTCTCCATTTATATCCGCAGACAAAAGGCAGAGTCTACACTCATTGAATTGTTGTCTATGAACGGAAACGCCGTAAATACGCCATTGTGCTCGTTTTTTTGACAATTAGCACAAATTAATGCAATTAGTTCCACGTTAGTTTCGCTGGTGTTAAAAAGTTTGTCGTTGGACAAATGTCGCTCGCTTTTGTACTGAAAAAATTATTGTAGTTTTGGTTTTTTAAATTATATATTCTTTCGATTAAAAATGTTTAGAATTTATTTGTACTCTACTGGTTTTAAGTATTTAAGCTTCTTGTTATGTAAATTATACTTCAATATAACTAGTATTAACGTATTTAATATTTTCTGTGTCTAAAAATATTTGATTCTATTTTTGTATTGTGAATATTTTTTTGTCAGTCTCACTTATTACAATAATTATATTTCTGTTATTTTCCATGTTGCATGAATATTTTCTTATCTGTGTAACTATTTGAATGCCTATTGAATATTTATATTATTATTATTTTTAAACATTGTATTTTTCTTTTATAGGTAAGTTGGTGTTATAATACTCACCACTGCAGTACTGAAAAATAAGGATGTCCACAAACGACGAATGATAGATAAGTAATAAAATACAATACATAATAGTTCTACACATTAAACTCTACATATTATGCAAATACTAAAAGGAATAAAATTCGTACCTAAGTCATAAATTCTACATACTAAAAACAAAAGAGAACTAAAAACTGAACGAGAATCCTACAACTTAAAATAAGAGAGGCAATAAAATTAACAACTCGGAAAGCTATAAATAAAAACTTTCAGAATATTTCCCAACAATGGCGGCTCTCGTTGTTTTCATTTACAAATAAACGTAGAAACGATCGATAGAAGAGATTCGGTAGCATTCCATGAAAAGAAAACCAGTCTTGAGGACTGGGACATCATCTGCATAGCATGTCCTCAACTATATTGGAGTCGTCTTCTTGTCTAACCAGATGTAGCTGAATGTCAGTATTTTACGTAGAAAAACGAAACTTGGTAAGACTTGTAAAGTCATTCTAATCCCATTTTGGCTGTTCTAATAAAACCCTTTCATATAACAAACAGTCACTTATGAAATCATTTATATTGAAATCAAATTCTTTAGAAATATGCACTGCTTTTGTTAATGACAAGGAAAAGCTGCAAAGTGAATCTCACTTCGCACCGGATCGTAAGAAATTCGCTTATGCCTAAAACACGAACACCGGCCATCCGCACGGACGAGACGGCGCACTGCCAATTGGCTATTTTACAATAGCTATAAATTACAAATATAATTAGTCCGTCATTTAGAGTTAAAAAAAATAACGGACACGTATTTTTTCTTTTGTAAAATTAATGAATATTCACCAAAATACAACGCATCAAAACTCAGAATACAGTAGAAATTGTACTGAATTGTGACGTATTGCCAATTTTGAAAGCATCGTATCTCCGTCAATTTTGGTTTACGAAACAAAAGAAAAAATACGGGTCGAATATTTTTTGAAAATCTAAGTGACGGACTAATTATAATTTTTCAGTCAAATAGCCAATTACCTAATCCGCCTAACCGCGCGGAAGGTCTTCCCGCTCGAACCGCCACCACATACATTCCCCTCGTCGCGAGTCGCCTCCGACCGTCCGCTCTGAGGAGTAATGTCGTTTGAAAATAGGAATAAACCTTTATTTTACCTCCTATACATGTGCATTCGTTTTTTAGTTCACAAAGCATTCCCATCTCTGTCCGTACATAGAAAATCTACAGGTCATTGTCGTGCTAGCCCGTTCTCAAACGTGGCTCGTTGAATCAATCTAGAACAGATGAAGCCACCGATATACGAGACATTGAGACCAAAATGGCGCACAATCGTAAACAATTTAATTGTAATCAATGTTCCCAATGCTAAGATTACAGTTGTAAATTGTTTTGATTCGAATCACAGCGGGAAACTCAAAGTTTATTGGTGTAATTACAACATTTACTGTTAAGCGAGTGCATTGCAATTTTTGATTATGTAATACATTATATTGTCTGTAACATATTACACAATTTCTAATAACTAAGCCCACCCACAGTTCATATTAACCGTGTGCATTAATGTTTTGTGAAAAACTCATGTAAAACATTGTTATTAGCTGGAGAAGTAATGAACGCAAAAAGCTACTGAATGAACATAGATTTTAGTCAATCAAGTCCGACATCTCTATCAGCTTTCATCAAAATCTCCCATCAGCTATCCATGTGTTTTTTTTCTGACTTGGCTATCTCTCTATATCTCGTCTCTCTTTCTATCCTTCACATAAAACATGACCTGCATTCAAATTAAATAATACAGACCTACATAAAAATATTACAAAATAAGTCTCTAATAAAAAAAAAAGTGCAACCGGCTTAAATTAATTCTCGTTGCGCATCGCATCAAAATCTGACAAAGCTTATTGCGTGTTTACGTTTTGTGAACGTGTCGACATATTTATTGAATTTCGTTATGCATATCGCTTTAACATGCGCTGCATATTAATGTCGGTTTGTTTGAGGTGGGAGGATAAAAACTTGGAATGCATAACTTATATTTCTTCTGTTAGTAGCACTAATAAAATTCTAAGAAAATAATTAGATGGAAGAAATTTATAGGCAACCTTCTGTAGAAATATAATTAAATTATACATATTTCACAGAATAATAGTGGTATAGAGCATCCTTACTTTGTTTTGCTAATAACAAAAAAAAAATGCATATCGTAGATTCAAAAAATGAAGAGCAATCAATCACTCATCTTCCATTTATGATGGTATTTTTTTATACCACCTTTGTGGTATAAAAAAATGCCATCAAAATATCTTACATCTTCGATTGTCCCGCAACAAAAGACCTACGCCGCAGTCATGCAATTTTGTTTTGTCTCAACTACCTTTTGGCCAAATTACTAATCGACATTTCATCCGTGTCGGTTGTAGGAAATTTTCCACATTCCACTTCTTTTTTTTTATTGTTTTAAAATCACCAAATGAGTCCTCCCACTCAGGGCAGAGCGGGAGGGACTGTCAGACTCGTACTGACTAAAATCCACGTTGTCCCTCAATAGCCCTTTACGTTCCGGGGTCACGGTAATTCGTACAGTCCCACGACCCCGGAAATTCCACTTCTGTAAGTTTGGAAAATTATTCCACACCGTTTGAGCTTCAAAGTTGTGGGTGTATAACTTTGATAGGACATGAATAAACTATAAATGGAAATGCTAGCTGTTCACGATAACGAACTAAGACTAACATAGGTCTAACAGATCGTAAATATGTTACCAATACGCCAACCAAATCGAAAGCTTGCCTAATTGCGGTTGAGTTGCTAGTCCATAAACCTTTATGTTACCATAACAGTTAGTCTATCGATTTAAAATATTAGATAGGTAGATAACATACCCTTTATATGACCTACATAAATCTTGTTCCTATAATTGTTTGCCGTCTGAACCCTCAAAAAGAAAGTGCATAGAAAGATTGCAAGGTCGAAAACGCGTTTTTATCGTGATAAAATCATCAAATGATTTCTCCCACCCAGGGCAGAGCGGGAGGGACTGTCAGACTCGTACTGGCTAAAATCCACGGGGTCCGTCAATAGCCCTTTTGCGTACCAGGGTCACGGTAAATTATAAGTTCCGCGACTCCGACACGCTTTGGCCTTCCAGAGGGGGGCCCCGTCATTGTTGCTGACACCCTTTGAGGCGCGCGTGGAACACAACGCGCCGTCGACCCGGGCATGGTCCATGGTCGGACAGCGAGTTGCCCATTACTCGCTGCCCGCATCACCGCGCCTACGGTGGCCGGAGATCGTCTGCCGACGTCTGTCGCCGTGGGCGTCTACCACTGCGACGCCCTTTATATGACCTACATAAAACTTGTTTCTTTAATTGTTTACTCCTTGCTTCTTTCGTGCCATTTTAGGAGAGTGAGCCGTCTGAACCCTCAAAAAGGAAAGGCGTAGGAAAGTTGCAAGGTCGAAAACGCAGGTGATACCTCTGGTTTGCAAGCGGCCATAGGCTACGATCATCTCTATTTATCAGGCGGGACGTATGTAAGATATAAAAGTCTTCTGACGTCTTCACGTTCCCTGTCAAGCACTGCAGAGGAGAATTTCGACACTTGAGTGTCGTATTGTCTTTGTGTTTAAAAATATATATTTAATTTAAATTTAGACTCTTTTGTGAATGTTTGATTTTGTAATATTTGTAACTCAATACAAATAACAATTTTAAACTGACAGGTATATAAACTTCTTTAAAATTTAAATTAAGACACGAAGACAGTTTGTTCTATTATAAATTCTGAGAGACTTTCAAAATCGTAAATATTTGAATACAAACTTCAGACAAACAAGCCAAGTTAGGAATAAGTTACAATCAAGACCAACTCACAATATTGTAAGTTATAAAAAAACAAATTTTACTATTCGCTAAACTAATCACCATGTACCAAATCTGTAAACCTTTTTTAAAATATCAACTGCGATCCCTCATATTCTAAGATTTTATACCCGCCGGCAGTGAATTAAATGTTTACGATCGTGTCACTTTAATCTCTTAAAA
This sequence comes from Agrotis puta, assembly GCA_943136025.2. NCBI lineage: Eukaryota > Metazoa > Arthropoda > Insecta > Lepidoptera > Noctuidae > Agrotis > Agrotis puta. The sequence goes on along the minus strand of OW964176.2, from coordinate 15,558,707 downwards.
GAATGCGTGATATCCACTTAAGGTAACTTAACTGTAACTTAAGTAAGACATGACAGGATTAATTCTTAGTGCCAAAGGTGTGGGCATAGTTTGCAATAACTTAGAACTTTTTTTGTTGGTTAAAAAGGCGTTTATTAATTATAATTTAAGTAGTTTTAAATATGCATAGTTAGGAAGTATATGATAAAGATATTTAGGTAATCAGTGTTGAAAATACGAAAATCTTCTTCAAGATTTGGTTAGAGTTTCAGAAAGTTATATTTTAATATAGGCTGAGTTACCACTGAGGAACAGCCCCGCTTAAAAAAAGGACGAAAATATCGACAATATTTTAAAAACATAAAATGGCTGTAAAAAAGTCAGAGTTCATGCTGAACACAAACAGGAAAACGCTTTCTGAAACGATAAATTATTAAGAGTTAATCGCGAAATTGTCTGTTACGAGTATAAATATAGACAATCCTCAAAGTAAAGCTTTTACTGAAGCTTGTAATCAAACTCCTAAAGCAAATCGTGATTGCTTATTTGAAGTTCTACAACTTCTCCAAAGAAATACACAAACACAAGTCAATTAGAAACGGGTTTATATGGCAAGGTTTTTAAGAAAATTATAAGCTCTTTTCCATTAACCATACAATGAAAAGGAAGACCACCTCCAAACAGATGAGTTTTGGGCTTTCTGCTTATCATTTATTGTCAAACAATTTCTGTTTTCTAAACTCGCGGATAACTTTTATTGGGCGATGTAGACACCTTAGTTCGTCACTTTATACATACTATGTTACTAATGTTCTTTATTTGCTTGACGACTGAGTTATTATACTTTCTAGGATCCACATAATAGCGTCACTTACACTGCAACACAGAATCGTGATCAATCCACACACCACACTCACATACATATTTTGAATTCTTCGCAAGCAATTTCGCAACACGGAAAGCAGACCTAGTAATTTGCGTGGACGCTGTAACCAAAGGCTGAGCCACTACACACCCACTAACCTCGGAATTGATTACACATAAAATCAGCATTACTTCTTGCTGATTTGGGATTTAAATAAGAATATGCATCAGCAGCTTATAAATCATTCAAGTCTATGGACATTAGGACCGTAAGACCGTTGGAATTGGCCGGATCTTTGGCTTTTAAGTATTGTCCGTTTGTTCATGGTAAAATCATCAAATGATTCCTTCCACCTCGGGTGGGAAGGGAGGGACTGACAGGCTTATACAGACTAAAATCCACGGTGATCTTTCAATAGCCCTGGACATACCAGGGTCACGATTACCTGATGACAGTCCCGCGACCCCGACAGGCTTTGGTCGTCTAAGGGGGTCAAATTTCTATTGTCCGGTCTAGTGTATCATTTGGATCTTCAGTTTTCTTACGTTTTACGGTCCCATTGCTGGGCAAAGGCCTCCCCCAATTCCTTTCATTCATGTGGTCTTTCTTTGGGCCACTTTAATTAAGTTTTTTTTTGTATCGTTGAATTGAAAACAGCTTGATTGTGTGACTGTTAATATATGTATTTGTTTTTGATAATTTAAAAGTATCTGTAACTTGGCTACTAGAAATGAGCACTTTTTGTTAATGTTATTCGAAGTCCGTCTTTTAAATTGGATGTAACGTATTTACGAGCGCAGTAAAATCTATATGATGTAAAGGACAGAGTTGTTAATAAGGAGAGGATTCCATTTAAATTCTATAATAGAATTGCATTGCATCTAAGGAAATTAAGTGATCAAAATTCAGAGAATTTTTTTGCCAATACTTTTAATGTGCGCACAGCTAAGGAGTGGAATACCCTACCGGGGCCTGTGTTTCCTGATAGCTATAACTTAGGGGTCGTCAAGTCAAGAGTGAATAGGTACCTCTCAGCAAACGTGCTTCTCAAGGAGTGTCAGCATAGTGACGGGGCCTGTAGAGGGCCAAAGGCTGCCGGGGTCGCGGGACTCACAAATAAACGTAACCCCGGTACGTAAAGAAACCGGTATATCCTGGCATCAAAATTCGAAGACATGTGACATTAAAAAATATCGCGCGCTAGGCTCGCGTGGTCAATTACAGGCCATTTGACTGGCCTGTTGGTCTAGTGGTTAGTGACCCTGACTGCTATGCCGGAGGTCGTGGGTTCGATTCCCACCCAGGACAAATGTTTGTGTGATGAGCACGATCATTTGTTCTGTGTCTGGGTGTTATTTATCTATAATATGTATGTATTTAGAAATATATAAGTATGTTTATCAGTTATCTAGTACCCATAACACAAGCTCTGCTTAGCTTTTTTTTTTTTTTTTATCGTGGTAAAATCATCAAATGAGTCCTCCCACCCAGGGCAGGGCGGGAGGGACTGTCAGACTTGTACTGACTAAAATCCACGGTGTCCTTCAATATCCCTTTACGTACCGGGGTCACGGTAATCCCTTGGTCCCGCGACCCCGGCAGGCTTTGGCCCTCTACAGGCCCCGTCACTATGCTGACACTCTTTGAGGCGCGCGTGGAACACAACGCGCCGTCGACCCGGGCATGGTCCATGGTCGGACAGCAAGTCGCCCATTACTCGCTGCCCGCATGCCCGCGCCTACGGTGGCCGGAGATCGTCTTGCGACGTCCGACGCCGTGGGCGTCTACCACTGCGGCTGGGGTGGAGGGAGGACGCTGTCCTCTCCCTCAGGCGGCCCGCCTCCTCCTTCACGAGCATGACTGCTTCGCAGAAGGAGGCGACCGCTTCCCACTCCGTCTCAGCTCTGCTTAGCTTGGGACTAGATGGCGTTGTGTGATAGTTGTGGAATATTTATTTATTTATTCATTTATTATTTTATTCCTACTCATAGAAAACTGGGGCCAGTGATGAGAAAATTATAGCCTGATCATGCGATGTCAAAATAAAAAAGAAAAGCTTAAGTAAAACCACTATTTAAAAGTTTAACCTGAATAATACAAAATTAAACACAAAGGATATATATCTCCGTCCATGGACAATTCTAAAACAGCGAAACCAGTCTCACAAGCACATATCATTAACAAATATCTTACTTCTGAGAGATCTGTTAACCTGGTGCCAATTAGTTTAATTGCTACTATGATACCCCCAATACTACCAACAAAAACATAGCTAAATATATGTATTATATAAATGTTACTGCAGATATAATTAAGTCTCTGACATCGATCGCCTTATTAGTATCAATCGTTGGTACAGTCATAACCATTAATGTATTTGAATGAATGAAATATATGTTTTTGCAAAAATATATGTAGGTAAGACAAGTTCTTAGGATCTGTTGGTTTCACTATAGTCGGCATTCCAGCCGTACAAATATTAAAATTTTACAGTTAAACTACTTATATTGATTTTTACGTTATACTATAGTATTTCGAAGCTATCTTTTTTAATATGGTCTCATCTCAAAAACTAAAAAAAGTAATGATTTAGTGAAATGAAGTCTAAGGAAAGAATTGCTTCTGTATTTACATAACACACCAAACGTACACAATTTTGTACGTTTGGTGTGTTATGTAATGTAATTCGGGTTTAAATCGGGTTTGTGCCTAAAACGTAAATACGTTTTAGGCACAAACCCGATATTTAATAAACAAAATAATTCCAAGCATATTATAATTCCTCAAGGGTTAGACAAAGGTTGGTCGCGGGACTCACGAATTACTGTGTCCCCGGAAGTTAAAGGGCTATTGAAGGACACCGTGGATTTTAGTCAGTACGAGTCTGATAGTGTCTCCCGCTCTGCCCTGGGTGGGAGGACTCATTTGATGATTTTACCCCGTTAAAAAAAAGGTTTAAACAAAGCTTGTTTTGTCTGAGTTCTAAATAATCGGAGACGATACAAGATAAATGTAACCAAATTGCTGGTCATGACAGTACTTACATACTAACCCACATAATTCAGATGTTGATTCTGACCAATCAGCGAGCGAGTTCAGCCGACATGCGCAAACACAGCGCGTACAATCACCGCTAGATCGCACGCGATTCGAACGTAATCAATTAAGAGTATCCTTTTACGTGCGTACGAAACTAATGGATTTGTTACAGTGATTTGTGTGACGGCAAAACCATGGTAATGACACTGCATTAGTTACAGATCGTTGATGTGTGGCAGAAAATTTTCAAAATAAAGAACAAAAAGAGGAGGAGAGTTTTTTTTTTATTTGACTGCAATAAGCGAAAAATGCTTTAAATAAGCGAAAAGCGCTTATTGCACTTGCACTTGGACGATGTTATAAACGGTGCTACGGATTACAAAATTCTTATTCCGCATGTAAAAGAATTAAGTACTTGAAAAGAATTAAAGTTGGCTAGTTGACAACACTAAACGGTAAAATAAAAACATCTCTGACATCAAACATCTCTCCGCCTTTAAAATCATCCAAATCTTTTTGTACAGACGCCAGCACATCAACCTACCTCAATCTGTCTTTCTTTAATAGATTTTCAACCTTTTCACAATAACGGTAGGGTAATGTTCGATTGGTGAAATTTGACAGAATAGGTAGGTTGACCTGCTGGCGTCTGTACATTATCTACTCTTCACTCTATAAATTACTAGACTCATACCATGTATAAAGTTTTAGTAGTAATTACCTAGTTATTAAATACCAAAATTCTACGAACAACATTCATAAAATAGACTTATTTCATGAATTTTATTACTGGCCCTCAAGCCAGAGATTGAAACGAAAAAAAAAACATGGCCGTTTCTATGGTAATTTAACGTAGAAAGAAAAACATTCCGTTATCGGATATTAGATCTTTTTGCGCCAATAACATTCAATCATAGAAAATAGGCAAGATAAGCTTGATACATAATGTTTATATAATAAAGCGTTCAGCATGATTTGTCTCACTGATAAACTGAAATATCACGATCTGGAGGAAAAACAAAAAAAATATACGTTGTGATTTTTGTCATGTTCAGTCCATGTAGGATTTTATATATTGTGTTCTATGTGGCACCATACTGGGCAGACGTCAGCGGCGGGTAGGTACTATTTTGTCACACTATGCGTTTGAACTAAGAATGGGACGACCTTGACGCCATATTGTAACGATAATTAGATTTAACAAAAAAAAATTGTCCAATTCATTTTTCAAAACAGTAAAGTGCTTATTATCCCGTTAACGTTTTGTTTTCTTTTTTAATTTTTAAAAGCGTGTGAGTATTAGAAAATTACGCATGAAAACACAATATGGCGGCAAGCCCGTCCTACTCTTAGTTCAAACGCCTAGTGCCTCGTTTAGACAAAATCTGTGACACATTTCTTGTTCTAGCAACGGCCTAGTTAGATCATTTCAGTTTCCTTAATTGTCTGATTCCAATTAATGCAATTACAAGAACTAGAATTAATTAGTCACTTAGATTTATTCCAGTTCTAAATGCTAATTAGTTATTGTTTATCTTTGTGTTGTAATTAATTAAGGAATCTATCCCTTTCTCCAAATTCATTTTATATTAATGCTCTAGTCTGGATTCCATGATGTTACAAAAGGCCCATGATAGAATAGTAAAAAAATGGCCGATTTAGAGATAATTCTTCTGTAGTTAAGTTAGAAGAGTATAGTAAAGTAAAGAGTAAGTTAGTAGAGTAAGTTAAATAACCTGACTCAGCTACAGCTGAGTCAGGTTATTTCTGGTGAATTAAAATGAAACTTGTAAGTTAACCTCTTTTTTACGTGGTAAATTCATCAAATGACTCCTCCTACCAAGGGCAGGGGTGAGGATTGTCAGACTTCTACTAACCAAAAACCAACGGCGTCCTTCAATAGCCCATTACGTTCCGGGGCCAGGGTTGCAGGTGGTAGGGTTTGGCCTTCTAAGGATAAACCTCGTCATATTGCTGATATCTCTTTGAGGCGCGGGTGGAATATAAAGCGCCGTCGACCTGGCCATGGTTCATGGTCGGACAGCGAGTCGCCCAATCATTTTATCCTCTTAGATGTTATATCACGTTCACAAATAATTTATTCAAATTCAATTATATAACTTCTTTTGTACAGCTATTCTCATATGAGATAAGCTATGTAACAGATAGTTACATTAATAACAGCTGTAGTAAGTAGGTTCTACAATATATGCGCGTGAGTGCTTGTGGTCGCAACTTTGTCCACGATACAATCACCTTACCTAAGCTTTCGTCACACTTATTGCAAACCTACGAATTACTATGCATATGAGATTACGTGACTTATAAATGATTTTGATCAACTGAAAATGAATCTTTTCGCCGAAATATTAGCGTATGCGTGATCATGGCATGGCACTTTAAACACTGCTAAGATATCGAAAACTCAAAACAAATATCAATAGATGAAAAACATCCGAAATTGAGTCGAGAGCATCCCAATCACAAGACCCAACAGCGTTTATCTCACAACCATAATTGCATACATTTTGTTGTGTGACGTAATATCACCCAACATAATTTGCTATATAGTATGTAGGTAGGTACCTTACACATAACAATTCTATGTAATAACACACAAAGGGCACAGGTCATGTCATATCCCACTTTTGCTGTATGACAAAGCCTATGGGCCTTCCCACTGTGGGCCACTATAGGCCACTGTAGGCCACGAGTCACACGCCATCGCACGCCAACCTTACGCATTTTACATAACCATAGTTTCGTATGCATATGTTTATGCAACACGGATAGTTCGATTGAGACACTGTTTCTTTGAAATGCTTATTGGCGGTAAATGTGATGATGTGAGGGAACAACTCAAAAGGTGACCGTGGCCCTGGAACGCCTTTGCTAATAATCCTATGCCAATTGAAGGAACGAGTCTGGCCGTCCCTTCCGCTCCAACCAGGGCGGAAATTCTTAACCTTTTGACCGCCAGTGTCATGTATAGATGACAAGCCAAAAAGTGCTCAGCACGCCCACAGTCGCGCGTCGCGACTACACGAAAGACTTTTAAACGTCAATATATGTAGCTTATTAAAATATCTCTAAATTCATTACTGTTTTTTATGTACTTATGTATTTATTATGCTTAGCTTGGCGCTGAGAGCACGTTCTTGTTTTTTTGACGTGGCGGTCAAAGGGTTAAAAAAGGTAGACTTAAGAACAAAAGGATCGTTTAAAATAGTTATTTATGCTACGTTATCATAATTCCGTAGAGATTTTCAGAACAAACTGAGGCATTCATCTCAGCATTAAACCGTTGTTTAGTTAGTTTTGAGCTCGAAACCAACGGGCACGTACTAAAACGGGAGCAGGGGTACTACCACCTTATCACGAAACCCACAGTTTCGACAGACGTTTCGGGCGTTTCTAACTCTTTATTACTTACGGACACACTGACCGGCAAATTCAAGTTCCAAGATGATAATTATATTTTATTAAATAAATTGTAGATTCAGTAATGATTCAGTTTTCCATTTAACAGTTAACAGTTAAAGGTATTAGTGTAAACAGTCGTTGGTGAACCAAATAAATAAATAAAATAATATTAGTGGTACACATTAGAAATTGTTGAGAACATTATTGGACAGTCGTCCCGACTCCCGATGTGTGTTAGAACTTGTGAATTCAAAATTAATAGTGAGTAGTGTTCACTCAAAAGTTTCGAATTACTTTCGTACGGGGCCGTATTTTCTTTGACGGACTAAGAGAGTAGACCCCCTGAGAACCCACGCTTGACGTAACTCACGTTTTTTGGAGACCCATCGTCTACGAGACTACGAGAAATCGTAACCTATTTCTCAGCAACTTCCGTAGCAAGATAAAAATATGCATTCCATTATAGTAATTATTTAGCTTCTTTGGTAATTAAAAGTACCGGTAGCAGCAAAAGTCGTTAATATTGTCGTTGATTGAAATGTACTTAGTTACTTACCAAACATAAATGGCGAAATGTAAATTCACTTATACAGCGCTGGTTAAAGCTTCGAGTATGTTCACGAAAATTATTCATAAGTTTTTTTTTTATATAAATGCTTTAACGCCTGGGTCGCAAATCGTAAAATGTTATATTATTTTGTATGAAAAAAAAATTAACAATATAATAAATATGTATTTTTTGTTTACCGTACTTTTAGTTTGGTGCATTGGTATAGTCTTCTCTTCTAATAGTTGAAGGCCTTAATTTTGCACTGTCAAAAACTCATAAAATTTATGAAGTGCAGTTTTAAAACAATCAACCATTATTTCAACTAAACTGTCTCTAAAACCATGTTTCATTTGATAACAGACTTAAATAATTTCTAATCTTCATCCATTCTTGCCTTGACTCGAGCTGTACTCTATGTTCTTCAACCTCAATGCTCAAAATAAACTCAGGCTCATTAGCAGCACACTCATGCATCATTAAAATATGAAATAGTGCACGCGAGACGCCATAACAAAACCTAGTTCAATCAGAAAACCAAAGTTATTTGAACGCGAGAATAACAAACAATCTTGCTTCACTCACGGCACGCAATATCTCAATTTGTCTTGATCTAGATAAATGTACCAAATCATCGAAACAACTTGACTTTGGGACCGGTCTTATAGAACGCGGAAAGCGAGAGAGTTTCGCTAAGCGTTTACTTACCGGGGTCGCGGGACTTGCGAATTACCATGACCACGGAACGTAGAGCTATTGAAGGACACCGTGGATTTTAGTCAGTACGAGTCTGACAGTCTCTCGCGCTCTGCTCTGAGTGGGAGGACTCATTTGATGATTTTACTCTCATTGGATATAAAATAAAGAGGAAGTACTCAACTGAAATGTACAATAACTTTTTGCTTCAACTTGAGCCTGTATACATATTAAAAAAGCTTATTTATAGAATAAAGCTTTGTAACTTAATTCTAAAAACGCTTGCGTCACCCAAAATTAGAAAACAAATACATGACGATATAAATGGCCTCTTCAAACACTGTAAAGTCATACCAGTACATACACAAATTAAAATTTTATTATTAAGGGAACAATTTTTTAATGAATCTTTAAGAAACACAATCGAACACCCTGTATGCACACGGGCCGCTTCTGAGAATAAGCTTCGTACACAGCGCGCAAACAATACGTATGGTGAACGAACTACTGCGTATATTATACCGAGACTTATTAACAGTCTACCCTCCGAAATAAATAAATGTATAACTCATAAAAATATCAAATTTAAACTAAGACAATATTATTTAAGTGTTATCTAATGCTGTATAGTTTTCAAAAGTCTTCTTTGTTTCTCTCTTGCAAATACATTATAGTATATAGGGAATGATGATTGATGTATTTTGTCTTTGTCTTATGCGATCTTTGTTATTAGTGTGTTAACTATTGAAAAAGACTCTTCATAGCACAAGTCTAAACCTCTGTGGTTTTTTGGTTGCTATTATTAATTAATATTCTGTAATTTGTTTTTTACTAATAAATAAAAAAAAAAAAAAAAAACTGGTCCGCTAATAAATTAAGGAAGTATTCACTCTCGCTTAGCCTTTGCATTGTCAGCTTTACGCCCACCGCTCCCGCCTCCGCTTACTATACAGCCCAGCCTCAAAACTAAAAGCCACTACTTCCCGAGAATTTCTGTCTTTGTATCTGATTTCGAAACATTTCCCGTCACAATGACAATTTACACCGCCGTAATTAATAAAAGGAATTATCAAATGAATCATTATGAAATTACCGTTTTGTTAACCAACCGGTTGGTTAAGTTGGTTAACTTAGTTAAGTCGTGTTAATTGGTGCCTATGACCCATTTCAATAAGTTTAATTAGAAAGCATTGTAGTTAATCAAATATTTAAATGAGATTGCAACATTGTTTAGTGTAGGAGATAATTGTCCCGGTTGGAAGGTCGTGGGTTTAAACCTGTTGGTAAACAATAGAAGTGTGTCTGGTAGAAGCAAGTTTAATTGTGTTTACCGTAAATTTCTAATTACTTATGCGATATCAGGATATATTCTACGGATATATATCATATTATTACTTTCTATTACATACATCAGTTGTCACCAAATGTCTACATGTGACAAGCATACCAGTCCTGGAAAAACATGATGGACGCAGAAAAGTATTATTTAATGAGAACTAAGTTCCTAATAACAAGACATGCCACGTAGACTTCTACTGAATTAACACATAAGGATATAAAATAAGGCAAAAAGAATTTCGACGGAAAATTGTTTAATGAGCTACAAATCTACGAAATTTTACAGTGAATTTCCTTGCTATAAGCGCTATAACTTATCTTTGCTCTTTATCAACCAACCATATTTGCCAGAATCAGCCACAAGCAAACTTGGCTTGGTATGACCAGCTTGACTGACCATTATCAACCGACGCGGTAATGTAATGTCACCACAAGTAATGGTGGAAAAAAACAATGACGTTAGTCTTCACCTTGCTAGAATAGTAACGTGATTTGTGTCTTATATTTTCTATAATTCACTTACCAAATAATTATCTTCAACAAACTTAATGCGATCTTTTTCGCCATTGGGGTACCTATTAATACGGGCCGAGCCTGGTGACTAGCCATGCGACCTGTTGTGGGATTAGTCATCAGTCGAATCGCTTGCAAAAATTAATGGTAAAAATTATAGTCGAATTGTCATTTGGTCGGTCGATTTTCGCCGCACTGCAGGCTGCTCTGCTACTCAACAGTCACATCGATAGAAAAATCGGCCAGCCCCTATGCCTATGTCCCAGTGCATCATCATCTGCCTAGCCTTTTCCCAATAATATTGGGGTCGGCTTCCAGTCAAACCAGATGCAGCTGGATATCTATATTTTACATGGAGTGACTGCCTGTCGGACCTCCATAACCCAGTAACTGGGTATGCCCCAGTGCAATAAGGTGATAATGGTAACTTTAAACGATTTTAGTTTAAGGTCGAATAACTCTGGGGTCATTCAGTTTGAGCCCTTTACACATTATCGAAAAAATTTTGTCGCTCATGCTTGTCGATTGTTTATAACTGATTTTCTGGTCACGCGATTATTTTTCGATAAACTTCCTTCGCGTGATTGGAATTAATTTTCCGAAGAAATTATCTACACACGTGCGTTACACGCAATGATTACTTTTATCAATGTTTTCTATAGGATTGTGCAACGTAAAAGATATTCGGAAATGGACATTGGCTCTAGGTTTATCAAAAAAAAATGTACACACAATTGGGTCGATTATTTGAAAGCTATTTAAAAGAGATTAATATATATGAAATAAATAGGGCGTGTTGTTTAATCAATGCCAAAACTTACCATTGTTATAATCCCATACATGTTTTTAACAAACGGTTAAAAATATATAGGGTTTAACAAGTACTTTAATTAATGAACAAAAAACACCGATTCCATAATAAAAAGTGATGAAAAATAACAAACAAACATAATAAAAGCTATACCATTGCAGAATCTCTTACAAAATTAACCACAAGCTTGACAGGCGTCTCCATATAATGTCACGCTGTAACTCCTCTTTATCCGTTTCAGATTTACGAAACAAACACGACACTAATGCAAGTGTCACAGAAACATGTTTCACCAAGAGATTAGAAGTGGTGCAAGTGTGAACAAGTCTTAATTTTGACACCTTCGTGGTTTAGATTCGGATATAAAAAATGTGAATGTTTGTGAGTATGTATGTTTGTTCTTTCACGCAGAAACTACTGAACTGATTAAATTTATTATAACAATTTAATTAAATATATTAAAACCTGGATTAACACATAGAATAGTTTTTATCCCGATTTGATGCCACTGTAGGATAATTTTCAAGTTTTAGCGGACGAAGCTGCGGGCAATAGCTAGTTTCTTCAAATCTTGGGACAATCCTTAATTCCACTGTCCATTAAAGTATTATAGCTTATACTTATTAATTCGATTAAAAATATATCATACGTAATAATAATCTCGAAGTAGTATTACTTTTCTTTCGTCTATAAGTGGTCGTGACGTATTTTGAAATTGTTCACAGCATTTGTACAAGACGGGCCATAAATCTAGATCTCAATTGGACGGTTCTAAGATAAATTTCATTTCAATACCTATATTGCGACAGGTCTAAATCGATACCCAATTTCTTATCCATCTCGATTCCTAATTTTCTGTTCGCTTCAAAAGTTTCGATTCGATAACGAATGACATTGAGGTGTCAGAAATCTCAAATGATCACGTGCTTAGGCGAAAGTAGATAAAAAATAGAACTCGCGTAGTATTTTTTCGATCAAATTGAGATTGCGAAAGTAAAACGACAAAATTCATTATTCGCTCATAGAATTGGGTCGTTGTTGGTCCAATTATGCAGAAACTAGTATTACTCGTTCTCTTTGTTGTCGGTTCTACAACTTTTTAGTAATAAAAACTTCACTTTGAAAAGCCTCTGATAAGATACTGAATGCGGCTAAACTTAATAGAACAAACTAGATAGTTGCAACAAAAATCTATGTTGAAATAATTTCAATTCAGCTTTAAGTTTAAATTGATAAAATCGAAAAAAACGTCGTTTAAAATATTGGCCACTGACATTAAGTGGAATTATCAGACTGTTTCATAAAGCAATTAAATAAATCTCATAATCGGCTCAAGCCTGTCGAAAATGAAATACATCGCGGCAACAGATCATGCCGCTATCTCTCTCAATCTCTTTCGGTGTAATCAAAATAATACTAAGAATCCATATAGCCAAAGGAAACAGCTATTACCAAATAAAAATGTCTTCGCTATGAAATCTCGCCAACCTTGAAAAAAGACACATGTCGTACGCCATCTTGAAATTGATGCTGTCAAAACACTTAATGTCATTACATTAATAATCTACAATATTGATGTTTCCGTGATTTCAAGACTTGTTGAGTAAGTAGGAATTTTTTAAAACCTATTAAATGTTAAGCAAATAGTCATAAATAAGATAATTTCTATTCCTGTTTTTTCAAATATCTTGTTTTACGAAATACTTTCTTTGTTTTGTATTTAAATCTAATCATATTTAAATTAAAATAATGTCTATGTGCGTCGGATATCCGAATTTGAATGTCATTACCAACTTTATGTTTAAAATTAAACGCAAATTAAATTACGAACTCTCACTTTTCAGCGACTTAATCACACTAATTTCCTTTTCGTTCAAATGTTCAAATATTGGAATATGGAACGACACATCCAAAGTTTATCTTGTCACTCGATCTGGCGAAACCATAAAGACGTATTGTTTTATTTTTTTATTTTTATTATTTCCGCTTAGATTATATTTTACTGCCAGCATCTAGTTTTGAGCAACATCATAGTTTCACGATTTGTAGTTTATTCCATGACTTTATTTTGCTTAGCTATAGTAAAAACTTTGTTTCTTATTTGACAGTCAACTTTTTGTTAAAGCTATTGTTAGGTTTTTATTTTATATTAACTGCCTTTATAAACATCTGATATAATATTCTCTATATCAGTTTTATTACTTATGTTTTTATGTGTATCACTTGCGTGTTACAGTAAAAAAAAAAAGAAAACATGGCACCCGATTTTTTTTGCAGACTGTGGCTCATAATAATATCTAGGTACCAATCTAAAACATACGCATTGATTTTAAATTAGATTTTTTTAGTCAGTCACAGCAAAAACGAACTAGATAAAAAATACTTGCTTTCACGGATAGTAAATATTGTTAAATGGTGCAAAAAGTTGGTAGCATAAAAAAACAAATTTTAATTTAACTTCATTCGATAAGTGAACTGTCCAAATGTTCTTGATACACGTCAATTAATTTTTATGCCGTTTATTGGAACTTTTTTTTTACTATTTTTTGTGTAATACATTGACTTACTACCGTGGCCTAGGTTGTCTGTTCTGCCAGAACCACTTATAAGATAATCACTTTATTCATTGCAAAACAGGCCCTAACATTTTAACTTTATAACCTTTCTGTTCTACACTGGATAAATCATCGAAATATTCATAAACACTAACACTTGAAACTCTTCCTGTATCAAGGGTACCTTTACAAACATTTCAACTAACTTACACAAACTCACCCGGAACAACGAATTATTAATCATACAAATGTTTGTTCCGTAAATCCATTCAAGGAATAAGACCTGCGTTAGGCAGCGCAGCAACAAATCGCTGAGCCACCCTAATCCAACCACATTAAACCTTTTACAAACTTAACCACACTTTTCATTGTCATATATCTAAGTCCCGGGTAGAAGGGAACTTCTGTATAAAATTAGCAGGCACGTGTCCCGTAATGGAGCCCTGCCACGTGCACCTGTGCTAATGGAAGGTCCTTCTAAAGTTTTAGTAGCGTGTGTTTGTTTATTGCACGTTTTTATGGGCACTCCACGTTGAAGTAACTAACGGTTGACTATTTTCTTAATCAAAGAACTTTGTTTTTCGTTTAAGCGTGTGTACGTCGCCGTACAGCATTTCGTACAGAATTTCAAGTCCTTTTTTCCGAAATATGTAGTTAAACCGATTTTAATGAAACTTCACATAAATAAAAAACGCAGAAAAAAAATGCTTAGGAGTAAATATTTTTGAAATGTTTCATTTCAAACAGGATAATTGGATTTTTTTGTTTGTTTTGAAAATTTAAAATCAGTTAATAACTGTTACACTATTTTTCTAGTTTAGATTTTGATAGGCTCGCGTTTAACCACCATCTCACCTGATGGTAAGCGATGGCGTGGTCGACGGTGAAGCACGCTTGCCGCTTGGTTGGCAAAACGGCTGGCAAAACGCTCACTTATTCCTAGTTTTATTATCTTTAAGCTAATTTTTGTCTATGGAAGATGCCTTAGCAACAGCTGGGTATTGCTCGAAAAGGTTCATTGATCCTTTAATTAATGTCACTGGCCGCTAATATAAATGTTCGTTGGCACCCTTGTTTACTCAATTCAAAATTAGAAAATCCTTTCAACTTCAAGTAATATAAAATGAAATATTAGAATTATTACCCAAGCGAGTGTTTGGCATTACAAGTACTCCTTCAAGAGCTTAAATGAAAAATACAATAAAAATAACATTAGTACTTTATTTCATTTGAACTTAACATTGTAAGCCACTTAAGTGGATTTGAAAAGAGAAATTAAAATCTTCAAGGAGTGCTTCAATAAACCTCTTTTCAAAGGTGAAAATTTCGATAAGAACACCTGAAAATATATCAAGATTGTTTCATAATATTGTGGGGTTGTAAAATAATGTATTTATTCCACAGCTTGGAGTGTTTCACAATGTGATTCCTTATTAATTCGCGACGGAGCCGATTATTGAGGGAAAACATCGCCACGGTGTGTTTTCAAGGTGACCATGTAATAAGTTTTTAAAGGAAAAGTCTTTGTTATTTATTTACATTATTAATATTTTGTCTAAACGTTCGTGAATGTACCTAAGAGCCGCGTTATCCCGAATGATAGTCTAGAAAGAATCTTCTTGAAATTTCTGAACTAATATTTCAAAGATTCCCAAGAGACTGAAAAATAGTGAGATATTAATGCGAAGTCCCAAGTGACCCAAAATTAGCTTTTAACAAAAAAATAACCTTTATAATTTTTTTTTACAAATTATGAAATATTCCGCCAGCCATTTTTTTTTTTGCTAACCCTACAGTCACATCTGACGCAAAGAAAATTCGTAAGTCAACAACAACGTAGAATTATATGCAAATTTAATTTTGTACGGTTCGCAAAACAAACGAGTTTACGTGTACGACATACGTAAACCTATTCAGAGAATTTTCACGACACACTGAGCTTCTTTTGATAACTCTGGTTAAGTTTATGTTTGGTATTCTGATTGTGAATTTGGTAAATTAAAGTATAACAAAGAAAATGAGAATAATACGAAGGGTATGGCTTTAGTTGCCAAACAATACTGAGTTTATGAGTTATAAAAATAGATCGGTATGTGTCTGAGAACTTTTAGTTTATAAGCAAAACTGGGTTGATATGTTATTGTCTGCAAACTTTTGAAAACTCAATCAGAGGCCTTATCACGAGTTTCCAGTTTTTGTGACGTCAAGTCAACTGGAACTTTACACGTTAATTTCAACGAAAAAATAGTTCCTCTTTCGTATACTAGAGGCGCTGTTCCATTTTTCCATACAATAAACGCAGTACATACTTCAAGTACGCTGTAAATAAAATACTGAAATCTTGTGATATAATTTTAGTACTGTATACTATTTTTACAGTTAGAAAAAATAGAGCATTCAAGATGACATTATCTTTATCTTTATATCTTCTATCTTCTATATATATATACATATATATATAAAAGGAGAACTGACTGACTGACATATCAACGTACAGCCGAAACTACTGGGGCTAGGAATGTGAAATTTTGCACACGGCTTCCTATTACAATGTAGGGGAGCACTAAGAAGGGGTTTTTGGAAATTTAATCTTTAAGGGTGTGAAAAGGGGGAATTAGGAAAGTACGTCCCACGCGGACGAAGTCGCGGGCAAAGTGCTAGTGTTAATATGTATATTCTGGTGACATATCTAATATATAGACAGACATTTATGAAGAACAATTGTCGAAACCAAACGTTAAACAAGTGATGTGATTGGTTATCAATATTATAATTCAACGAAACGTTCACAATTTGTGAGATTAACTTTTGTAAGAAACTCAAGACAAATTATAAATCTAATTGTTTTTGTATAATCTGGATCATTATCCATTAGCATCACTTAAAATCCAAAATTCACGTTGTAGAAAAAGTCCTGAAAAAAAATTCAGAAATCATAGTCACATCGAATAGTCTCGGTTTAAAAAAACAATGGTATCCTCCAATTAGCACATTACACAGGAACAGTTAGCGCAACAATTGTAATAGACCAATCGTAATAGATAATTTGCACTTCATTTGTTTGTAATAAATCGCCTGAAAATAACTGCATTGTGAAGACATCGGAAATAGGAAACGGAAGTATCGAATGAAAAGTTTTAGGAAAAGGATTGAACGATTAAAAAATAACCTAGTTGCATAAGCGAGTATATAATTTGTTGAAAAGTAATTATAATGTCAATTAAACTGAGTTATCGTATAGACTGCCAATTATTAATTTGAATATCGCTTATTTTAGCGTTTCAGCAGTCTTTTTTTGCAGCAAGGTCGACCTGAAACAACTGGCTATTTGACAAAAAAAGAAACAATTTAGTCTCTCAGTTAGATTGTCAAAAAAAAATCGACACGTATTTTTTCTTTTGCATACAAAATTGGCAATACGTTACAATTTAGTACAATATCTATACATATAATACTCTCGAGTTTTGATGCGTTATATCTTAGTAAATATCCATTGATTTTACAAAAGAAAAATACCTGTTTACGCTTACTGGTACGCGGATACCACTCCAGGACTCATCTGCTCCACCGGTTGTAGGTCCTTCAACAAATATGGCTAGCCCAAAAGTACATACACTGACTTCCGTGAAGCTTAGATCATCAGATGCATAGGGGAACAGCGTATAAGACGAGTACGCAGGGTATGATGGGAAACCAGACACTTAAGGCAAACTTAGCACAATACTAACGTAGCGCAAGCGCCAACAGGACGCCATTAGTTAATGGCCGCTTGCAAATGACGTCCTGATGGCGCTTCGCTTAAGTGTGTATGTCCCCATTATACTTCGCGTCCCCGTCTTATACACTGTTGATACCCACAAACAATTTACTTTTATGAACCTGGTCGAGGCAAAATGTACGTAAAGGATCTTATAATTAAACAATCTTGGTCGACCATTTGGTATATCTACTAGGTGGATTCTGCAAAAAAAGAACTGCGTTTAACTAAACCATAATTAGATTACACCATAAACACTAAACCGTTTACGTGAACACAGTAACTCGATTAGCCGCAAACCGCTCGTTAGCGCTTACCTACATTGCTTTACTGCTATTGGCTCATTATTGGATCATAATGCCGCTTTAAGCATTACTCTTATGGCATGAAGTGTATTTTAAGTTTAAACACGCGTTGACGACCCATATTCGTCCCCTGGCTGGAGGTCTAAGCCCCTTCGTTCACAACGCGACGCAAGTCTCCGACAACATAAGACTTTGGCATCCACCACCTACAATACGACTTACGTACGAACCTCTATGGTTTTGTATTGCGATAGTCGCCTGGATACCAAAGTCTTGGTTGTTGGTTGGTATCGGAGACTTTCGTCGCGTTGTGTACGAAGAGGCTTAGTCTTATTCATTCCCTCAAAGAGAAATTGGGAATGAGCATTTATGTCGTGATCGCCTACAGGTTCTCACGTCGCCTCTGCACGAGGTTGTGAATTCAAACCCGGGCTATTAAACCATAAGAACCATAATCAATCAACTGACATGACATCTTACAACAGGTTTTTAATAGAATTTCAGAAACTTTAGAGTAGTGAGGTGCAAGCCATTCTATGCGTAATAATCATGGGAAACTGGGGTATTTCATGATATTCGTAGCAACCTATCACGGGTTACACAATCGCTCAGTTTGCACCTGCAATCTTTCTTATCCCACGAACTTCGAAACCTAGACTTCAATCTTGCTAAGTGATACCGTTTAGGGTTCATTTCATAGTTATGGCCTAGATTTGTGCCCCGTTGAATGGTATTAAGCTTGCCCCCTTTAACATGGAAAGAAAGATAGAAAAAGTATTTATACGTATTAAACTCACACAAGACAAAACATTTTATATGAAGGTAACAAAATTACATCAAAATTAATAAAAATGAAAAAAAAGCAGTAAAAAAGTGAGTTTCTTCCTGTACGAGGAACTGTACTACTGCAACTTTAAAAAAAAAACACGGTATAGGACTTTTTTAAACCATCACGGTTACAAACAAGCATACGGACTCGCCTGATGGAAGTCACCGTAGCGTAGTCTGTTATACACCGTGCCTTTTTAGTCGTCTTACAACGGCAGCCCATTTCATCTTTCCATTGACTAGTAAACGTTCATAATAAAAAAATAGGTATTTATGAGATTTTAATAATTGAAAAATAAAAATATTATTCATTATTATGAAACAAGGCGTAGTTAGAAACACCCTTGTCTCATAGAAAATGGCGATGGGATGATCTACTCAACTCATGGGCTAGCAAGGCATACTCTACAGTTTGATACGTAAACATTTTTAACAGGATGTTTCATATTTCTGATGAACCTACTTAATAATGATTAAAAATATTATTAATGATAAAAAAATAATAATCGCGCCTAGAGGTATTTTATGTCGGATACATTGAGTGGACCACTTTTGTAAGACGACTAAAAAGTCACGGTGTATAAACGCCTGCAACAGCACAGCAACAGAGATCGCCTTCGTTTTACCGACCCTGCCATTTTTTTTGAGGGTGTAAGGAAAATAAGATGAAGCGTTGTTCCTGTTACTGTTAAAAGGAGCAATAGTCTGTAATGAAAGCAGTGCAGCCTGTCGGCAAAATAATCCTTTAAGATAACTGGCGTAGGTCTACTTTTTGATACTTCTCTTTTTCATTCTATTATGTTATGATTGTCTCGTTGACCTAGAAATCACAAGAACTGTTGCTATGGTTTGATTACCAGATCAAATTAGTATTAATTTTACCGTATGGAATTTCTCATTGTCAGATTTGTACCCTTGGCGTTACTGACCTCAGTTGAAGATTTTAAGCGACATTTTGGTCAACAATGAGACATTCTTACATAAGGCGATCCCGCATTTGAAAATTGTAGATTTTTATGCCGATGACATTAACTCCTGAGTCAAACCAAATAAAAGTTCTAGACCACAGCCATAAATAAGCAAAAACCTAATTGAATCTTTACGGCAAAACCATAATTACTAAGGTAGCGTTAAATTCAAGCTAACCACGTCGTTAATTGCTATAATAAACTTGATTTACACTATCAGGCTACTTGTTAATACAAAATACTCCGGTTACTTCGCACCTATTTATGTTAGAAATACCTTCACGTGATTGGTCGTTTTATCGTGTTCTTATTGAGGCATCACACGTCTTGTAAGGGCCAAGAAAAAGGACGAAGTTAGCTTAGTAATGTAAGAAAAGCGATTGAGTATCAATAGGTAATATCTAAGTCGACACACGAGTTTCAAGTAGACACTAGACATTGCCAGCGTCTTTGTTCTCTTAGTTCATATTCTAAACAACAACTCCCTGTCTTCAAGGGTGTAGGAATTGTCTTAAAAGCGTACTGCGGCCCTAGAACGCAAAGGGCATGTGAAGAAAAATGGTGGTTGTTTGTCAGTAATAGTATAATAGCGGCGGCGGGACTCATTTGATGATTATTATACCACATATATACATTTTTCGGAAAGAATTACCTTAAGGTCTGGGTTTTGCACCGTACTGCGGAAACACGAAGATAGATAAATGTACTGAAATAAATATAAAAATCGGGTGACCTTACTTTTAGCGCACTTATAAACGTTTCAGGAATATATTCTCAAGAATATTTTCAGTATTTACGACTAGCACAGTTTATATCTTTCTTTATTAGTCAAAAACTCATGTGGGTATCTAATAAACTATCATAAATTCGAAAACCCGAATATTCGCCAGTACATTTCATAAAAACTAAAGAAAAATCTAAACATTCGAATAGAAAACATGACCCGCGACGACCCAGTTCCACAAATAATGGAAATTACGAATAATTTTTACAGCAATTCGATCATCAACAGTCATTACACGATCAAGCGTTATTATTATATAATAGACACGAGTTTTACAGCGCAACACAGAAACCCAGATCGCTTGGAGAAAGCGCTTTTACCGCTGGATGATACAACCGCTGTAATAGGTCATAGATTGGGTCCTAGATAACGGAGGAGGCTAAGTTCAGAACCGGGCTTTGTGTTATGTAATGAACATCTTTGTGATTGCTAACTTCGGGTTAGTTAAGGTTGTTGATAAGGCGGAATAAAACGTGGTACTGATAAGCATGGTACGTAGACTTAAAATTAGTACCGAGTACATTTACTATATGACGCAAATTGGACAACTTTTACATAGGAAATATCACGCAATTATAATCCTAAAATAAAGCATCATAATCTAGAAAACAAAAACAAATCTAAAAATCCAAATTAATACAAACATATATGAACTCACGACTTCTTCCCTTGGGGCAGAAACTACAGAGCGCCACCTGCTACGATCCTTACATAATCTTCTCGCCTCATCCACATTCATACATTTGGTCACACAAGCTTTATGTAACCAAAGCAAAAGAAAGAATACCTCATAATAAAACATTCTTAAACCAAGTATTTCTAATACGTCTCCGAAGAATGTTTCAGAAAAGCTCTTCGCAATAACTACAACGACTTAATTTCATCTTCTTAGACAAAATTGAATACCTAGCAGAATGAAACGAGCATACTTGGTCTAGTATAACCACGCTCTGCTAAAATCCTGTTTTGCGGGCACGCGGGCAGCGAGTAATGGGCGACTCGCTGTCCGACCATGGACCATGCCCGGGTCGACGGCGCGTTGTGTTCCACGCGCGCCTCAAAGAGTGTCAGCATAGTGAGTTGGGGTTGCGGGACCAAGGGATTACCGTGACCCCGGTACTTAAAGGGCTAGTGAAGGACACCGTGGATTTTAGTCAGTACAAGTCTGACAGTCCCTCCCGCCCCGCCCTGGGTGGGAGGACTCATTTGATGATTTTACCACGATAAAAAAAAAAGATCATAGAAAAACATGCCAAGAGAAACTGGTTTTGTATAGCTTGATGTGTAGCCGCGTGTACCTACTGCTACTATAGGTAACACTTCATCACTTGATTAACCTTAGAATCCTCGCTACTTATTTGCTAAAGTCAGAGAGAATTGCAGGTATAAATCAAGAGATCCTACCAAGCTGAATATCATATCATGTAAAAGCATTTTTCATAAAAAGAACAGCCAAATGATGTGCATAAAAGTGTACAATCACATCCCACGTGTTTACAGAGAACTTCATATGAATAAATTCAAAAACAAACTAAAGCAATGGTTGATTGAGAATTGCTTTTACACACTAAATGAATTTTTCAATTACAAGCAAAATTAATCTATGTTAAGAATTGATCGTTGATTATAAATTTAATGTAATGTCTATCTTTTTTATTATTTCCATTTATTTATTTATATTTATTTTGACATTTCTTATTTTGACATTTCAGAATAACATCATATAATTTATTTTTGACATTTCCTTGACAAACTTAATTTTCTTAACAATTCCATTTTTTAATTATGTGACATTCGTATAATTTGTAATTGGCTTCAATTTATTTCAATTTTTTTTAATAATTATATTGTGATGTAATGCATGCATACGTGTAAACATGTAATTTTCGCATGCCTACTGCAGGTGAGATGTCTTTGTACCACCCATAAATTATAACAGCCTTGTAAAACCATCTCTAGCGAATAAATGATTCTATTCTATTCTATTCTCGCCCTCTTTCCCTCGAGGGACTGAAGACTGAGCGACTCTTTCACAGAATCGCTTCGTTAGGAGATACATTTATTTGTGAGAATAAGATATTTTTACCACAGTTTTCGTGATATTTATTTGGGTTTCGAAGGGAGAGTGTTAGTTATCTGTCTTCACTTTTTAAAGTAAATTAACTAATTATATTTTTAACTTTTTTTTTTGTGAATAATTGTTTGTTGTGTTTAAAAGGGCAATGCTCTAATTAACCTACAGGTTCGTTTATATTTTTAAATGAATTTACTGGAAATAAGCTGATTCACGATCTGTAGTTTAGTATCCTACAATTTACAGTGAACGGAATTAAAATTAATTAAAATAGCTCAAATTAATTGTATTTATTTTGTGGAGAGAGTCCTAGATCTGAATTTAGGATTGCTTTTTTCTCTAAACTTTAAAAAAAAAAAAAAAAACCTTTGCCCCCACACTAGCAATTTCTCCTGTATCGTGGGTGCGTTTACAAACATATAAACTCACATACACCAACGCCCAGACCCGGAACAACTACTTGTAGATCATACAAATATTTGCTCCGTGCGGGAATCGAACCCGCGACACGCAGCGCAGCAGTCCAATCGCTCAGCCACTGCACTAACCGTACCGTTCATCATTATATTAGACGATAGACGTCCACTATAAGTCAAAGACCACTCCCAAGCATTGTCTTCTCTCTTCTCTCTCTTGCCCATAAACTTCTTGCATGTTATAACCTTAGCCTTTAAACACAACCTACAATCTGTCAAATCTCAATCGAGAATGAACTAACTGCTATCGTGATTAAGTACAAAATCTATTGAAAAAAGGGAGGTTGTGTTAACTAGCATAAATCAATTGAAAGATCAATTCATGCATCATAGTTACTTCAAGATTCAACTTTATCATGAATTTTCAATAAAAAAAAAACAAAACTGTTAAGTCTTGCCAACCCTCTTAATTCCGCTCTAACGCTCGACATCTCGTTTGTTAAAAGTTAATTGACAGACAGTTCTGACACTTTAACGTTTTTATAAAATGTTTGTACATAATAAAGTATCTAACTTCTCGGTTTTAGGAGATTAGCTTTTACTTCTTGTTTTATAAATAGTCAGTCCTGTCAGTTATATCAGCTTTCGTGAACCTATTTATTTGTTTAAATTTTTGATACCTGAAAAGGTATGAAAAGGAAATGAATGCCTTAGGGGCTTACACTATTATTTAGCAGTCAACGAATGCTTTCAGAGTAGATTTTTTTTGTTGCTTCCACGACGACTAATGTCGTAAAATATTAAACTATTATTAATTACTTTCAAATTTTGCTTTTCAATCGCAACACTTTTTCATCCCAATTTGGTCATTCCCCTTTCAAATAATGTAAAAGACATTGGATAAAATCAGACCCACACTCCTCGATCGTAGCTATCATCGATGCCTGTAGAATAAATTGCAATATTACGAGTAAGGTTTACCCAACTATACATAACCAAATTCACTTGCTTATGCGGTAAAACCCTTTCGTTTTCATCTCGTAATCGAGTAGTAAACACACGATCTGTTGCGGTAATAAACAGCTATGAATCCGCTTGCAAAACCGCCGCCATTCTTTTAATTTCCGTCATCAGACCACAAGGAATAATGGCTTCTATCACGTATTGTATTGAATCTATTAATGTCTTTAGTTATTTATTATGAAATACAGTAAAAAGCTGACCTCACTAGCCTTGTAAGAGGTTTATTTTATTTATTTATTTATTTATTTATTTAAACTTTATGCACAAGTTACCAAAAACGTGTACAGCGGCGGACTTAATGCCTTGGGCATTATCTACCAGTCTACCTTAGGGTGATGCAGAGACAAAGACAAAGTAGGTGCAACATATTAGACAATTATTTAACAAGAAAATGAATATAAATATAAATTTACATATATACAATACATACATATATACAATACATACATATATATAATACATATACATACATACACAGTATAGAGAAGTAAAGTGGAAACTTACGACCAATTAATTATGAGATGAATCTGCCAGCTTCTTAGTAATATGCTCACGAGCTTTCAACTTGAAAGTGAACCGACTGGATACCGTCCTGATATTCCGAGGAAGCGCATTCCATAGGAAAACTGCCTGAATAGGGAAAGAAGATTTAAGAAAGCCAGAACGGTGAGAGGGACATCGTAGAAGACGATTATTACAAGACCGAAGATTTTTACTATGAGCAGAACATAAATATTGGAAGTGGGTAGTCAGATAGAAAGGAGAAGTGGGTTTGTCAAGAAGAGAAAACAGGGTGGTTAAGGCCCTTAACGCTCTGCGCTGGCGAATGGGCAACCACTTTAAAAGTGACCGGTGTTCGGAAACGTGATCATATTTTCGGAGATTAAAGACGAATCGAATGCAGTTATTCAGAAGTCGGTCGAGTTTATTGAGTAAATCTGCATTCAGGTCATAGTAACACACATCACCATAATCAATTATGGGGAAGATAAGGGATTGAACAAGCATTGCCTTTACGTGAGATGGGAGAATATTCTTCAACCGATAAAGGGACCGCAGCGTTCCAGTGACTTTTTTGCTCACAGTCGCGACCTGCTTACGCCAATCAAGGCATGTGTCAACATACATACCCAAATCCTTGACATCAGAGCTGAACGGAATGACAGTACCATCAAAGATAAGAGGAGGCACAGTCAACCCACTCAGCCTTCGCAAGCTGTAGGAGCTCCCTATAATGATAGCTTGACTCTTAGCTGGGTTAACCGACACTCCGAAACGATCAGACCAGTTCTTCACCGCTTTTAAATTCCTGTTCAGCTCCTCAATCGCATCGGATACGTTGTCAACACTTGCCTGACAATAAAGCTGTAAGTCGTCAGCATAAAGATGATACGCACACTGAAGTTCAGTAGTTATAAGGTCTATAAAGATAGAGAACAGAAGTGGAGATAAAATACCGCCTTGAGGGACGCCTGCTACAAGATCACACCAGCTGGATGTCTTGTCACCAGCGAGAACTGACTGCTGGCGCCCCTGAAGATAGGATGAAAACCAGTCTAATACATCGTGAGAGACCATAAGATAGGAGAGGATGGACAAAAGGACTTCGTGACTGACGGCATTGAACGCATTGGAAAAATCGATCAACACTAAAACGGTAACCTTAGTGTCTTCCATTCCCCGCCTTATATCGTCAGTCACTTTAAGGAGAGCTGTGACGGTACTGTGCCCAGGCCTGAACCCAGATTGAAGAGGACTAATGAGGGAGTTCTGGTGAATAAAGGAGGAGAATTGTTTGTGTACACAAGCCTCAAGTACTTTTGATAAAAATGGAAGAATGGAAATAGGACGAAATTGACTGGGAAGAGTGGGATTAGGAATTTTCGGTAGCGGACGAAGATGGGCTTTCCGCCACAGGGAAGGGAAAACACCGGAATAAAGGGAATAATTAACTATATGGGAAATTGCAGGTAGGAGCTGATCAAGAGCCGTCACAATCATGTGACGACTGATGTTATCGCAACCTATTGCTTTGGATTTTATGGATAGGATGATCTTCTTGATCTCTCCCGGATCGACTGGGTCGAAGGAAAAGGGACTTATATTGGGTCGCGTCAGACCATTAAGGTAATCCAAGGTTTGAAGAATAGCTGAACTATCAAGTGTGGTAACAGTGGAGAAATGAAGATTTAGATCGTCTAAGCTAATTGTGTTAGGAAGGTCTGAATGCCGCGATCTACCGATACCTAGCGTTCCGAGGAACTTCCAAATATCAGCAGGAGAAGCAGAGGTGACATTATCAAGAATATGTCGGCGTTTAGCGTTACGTATCATCTGATTGCAGCGATTGCGAGCAGTTTTGAAGAGGACCCACTTATCCTCCGACCTATACTTTTTAAACTTCCGAAACGCCCGATCCCTTCGACGCATTGCCATGCGGATTTCCAAATTCATCCATGGTGCAGGTGGGTGCTTCAGCTTCACTTTCCTGATAGGAGCGTGAATATCATACAGCTTGAGTACAAGATCATTAAAAATTGCAACTTTGTCATCAACAGTAATGGCTGCTTCCAACGGACTCCAATCAATATTAGAAGCATCTTCCATAAGCTTCTCACCATTCATCCGCGCAAAGGCACGCCTGTAGTGGAACGTAGGTTTGGGTTTCGGAGGTTTCAGGATGTAAGACAGGAAAACTAGGTCATGTCGGGAAAATCCAGGAGCGTCAAGTTGACCATGAGAGGAGACTAGTGAAGGATTAGAGGTGAGGATTAGGTCGAGCCAAGTATCATCTCCAGCAGTATTGTGATGAGTAGGTTGGAGAGGTAGCACATGCAGATTAGCTGACTCGACCAGGTGTAAAAGTTTAGAGGATCGAGGGGAGGTATGGGACAGGAGGTTGGTGTTGAAATCCCCCATGATAATGTGATGTGTGTACTCTGAACCCAAAGACTCAAGAACCGATTCGAATTCGGTGAAGTAGTCTAGGGAAGGGGGACAATAGACGACACCAAGGACAGTTTTAGCACCTCTGACACAAACCTCTAGAAAGAGAAATTCAGCTGAACTGTTAGGGGAAGAAGTTGCTAGAATTTTAAAGGGAAAGTCAGCACGGAGATATACTGCTACCCCACCCCCTCTCTTACCGATCCGGTCATTCCGAAGAAGAACGAATCCTGGAAGAGAGTAAGTGGTCGACAACAGATCAGGTTTGAGCCAGGTCTCGGAAATCAAGACGGCATGAACATTGTTGTTGGTGAAAGTCTCGTACAGTTCATTGTAATGGCTTGGAACACTCTGGGCATTTATGTGACAAACTAGAAACATTCGGCCAAGATCTTGGTCGAATGTTTGACGTAACAGGTCACCAAGAGTGTCTTTAACCGAACAAAAACTGTTACCACTAGAAGAAGCAGCAGAGTCATTGGCAGAAAAAAATGATTCATCATCAGAAATAGTTTCCATAACTTATGAAGATACTATAAATAAATAAAATTGACTATAATAATAAATATATATGAAGGAGAATAACACAAACTGTTGGTACAACGCTTGCATCTCTGCACCACCCGCCAGCTAACATCAAAAACAAAAAAAAAAAAAAGAAGAAACACACTGTATAAGTAAAAACATAAACAACAAAGTAACAAAATCAGTCAATATTATGACAAGAAAACAATCAAATAGCGGTATTCGGAACGCACCTTAAAGAACTATAATAAGAGATTTGGTGAACGCATCCGTAAAAAATTAATGAAAAAAAAAAAAAAGGAAAAAAAAAGCGCGGGAACCGTATGAACGTATAGGCGGCAATTTTTAAGCTTTTTTAATAATTAATACTTAACGCTCTAGAAGTTTATAAATAGTAACTGTAAATAGTTTGTTTATATTATAGATATTGTATAAAGCGTAAATATGGGGAAAAGCGGGCGGAAAAGAAAAAAAAAGGAGGAAGAGGAAAACTCCATCGTCGACGACTCTTCAACAGAGTCAGACTCGTCGTCCATCGATGAAAAACTAGACTACGTGCCATATAAAGCCCCAAATTATAAAAGGAAGTATCCTGACGGCAGTATTGGCAACGTCGAATATGTGGTATTTTTGTCACATGTTGAAGCTGATCAGCCAATTACCGAAGGCACCCGCATGGGCATCTCTCGCGCAATCCGGAGGGATTGCATAAGCGGTGTACAACATTTACGCACAATTAATAAATTTAAAGTGGGTATTGTGTTCGATAATGCCAACAATGCCAACATGTTCCTCCAGGGGAACAAACTGACACAAGACCTTAAATTAAAAACATCTATACCTGCCTCTGCCACAGAGACCACTGGGGTCCTAACTAGGGTCCCTATACAAATGTCTAATAAGAAAATTTATTCTCTTCTGGCCAGCACCAGGAACATCATTCAGGTGCGAAGATTTATGAGAAGAGTGAGAACAGGAGACGCAGTGAAGTTCGAGCCGACGCAGACTGTGGCCGTCACCTTCTCAGCCACGCAGCTGCCCGAGCACGTGTACCTGGACCACTGGCGCCACGAGGTCAATGAATACGTCCCTCCGGTAAAACAATGTTTGAAATGCCTCAGGTATGGACATATTGCTAAATATTGCAAAAATTCAGAAAAATGCTCAATCTGCGCCGAAAATCACAATTTTAAAAGATGTACTGTTGACTCAGGCAGCGCAAAATGTTACAACTGTGGAGGCAATCACGTCGCCATATCGTCTGTTTGCCCAGTTAAAAAACAAAAAATAACTGAATTGAAAACAAAGGCCAAGACACTTAAATTTACAGAATTATTTAATGAAAAATCTTTCCCATCCCTTTCCTCACCAGAAAACCTCAAAAAATTACTCAATTCAGACAAAATCATGAATATGCTTGTTGAAACTGTCATACAGATTGTTAGTTTGAACAAAAATAAAGAAAGCGTCAGCTCTAGTAGCATCAAAAAAATTATAAATGAAACATTCAGTAAAAACTTAAAAACCATTTAATTATGGACATTAACGTGATTCAATGGAATGCACAAAGTATACTATGTAATAAACTACTTTTACATAATTTCCTACTAGATAACAATATACATATAGCTATTTTATCTGAAACCTGGCTTAGGCCAGAACAACCATTTAATCTTAGAGGATACCAAATAGAACGTAATGATACTGGTAATAAACATAATGGAGTAGCCATTCTCATTCACAATAATATCAAATATTCTAAACTTAATACTTTCTTTGATGACTCTTTGCAAAATATTTGTGTTCAAGTGCATGTTGGTGGTCAAGTCATCAGCATTGTTAGTATGTATTGTCCAAGTCATACAGTTCCTAGATTTAATAAAAATAAATTGGATTCACTAATTAAAACGATCCCTCATCCACTAATACTAGCTGGTGATTTTAACGCACATCACATCACTTGGGGATGTAACTCTACTGATGCGCGTGGTAGAGACATTCTGGATGTTATTGATGAAAATGGTTTGGTTTTACTTAACACTGGTCAGGTAACTACTGTAGGTTCTATGACTTGGCGTCCAAATGCCTTAGATCTCACTATTGTATCTTCGATGCTGGCTCTTTCTTGTGAGTGGTCCGTTCATGATGATCCGCTTGGAAGCTACCATTTACCTGTAATCACAAAAATTTCCATTACTTGTAACCAAAATAATACCAGTATTGACAATGCCTTTCCCTTATATCCAAGTTATAAATTAGTCAACTGGGATAAGTACACTAATGAAGTTGACAGTGCACTTAACAGTTACATTATAAATCCTCTGAACCCACAAGCTAGTTATGACGAATTCTGCCATATATTACACTCTGCCATAGAAAATTCCTTACCAGTTCACCAAAAACGAAATAGATCATTGTCAACATGCCATAGAAAGAAGTATCGAGCTCACCTCCCATGGTGGAATGATAAATGTTCATCAGCTGTTAAAATATCTAGACAAGCATACATACAATTCAAAGCAGATCCCTCAGAAGTTAATTTTCTTAATTTTAAAAGGTTACAGGCCTTAAAAAAACGAACCTTGAAGACAGAAAGAGATGTCAGTTGGGCCCACTTGTGTGAGTCATTTAATCGAACCACTCCATTATCCATAATCTGGAATAATATGAAAAAATTTAATAAAACCTTCAATTATAGCAAATTTATGAGTAACAACAATAGTAATTGGTTACAAGAATTCTTAAATAAATATACACCAGACTATGCTGATAACTATATGACTGAATACTTTAATGTAGATTGCAATTCTAATTCCACAACCAATTTTCTAATAGAACCCTTTTCTTTTCAAGAACTCAAATCAGCAATATCTTCAAGAAAGGATACAGCTTATGGATTAGACGGTGTAGCCTATATTTTTCTTAAAAAACTTAACTTCAAATCTCTTTATACTCTACTTCACATTTTTAATTTTCTTTGGTTAAATAACAAAATCCCTTCCCAATGGAAAACAGATTGCCTTATTCCTATACTTAAGCAAGATAAAGAGGAATATAACCCTGACTCTTACCGTCCCATTGCTCTCACTTCTTGTGTTGGCAAAGTCTTTGAGCAGCTCTTAAAACAAAGACTGGAATTTTACATTGAAAGGCATCATTTACTTCCATCCAATCAGTATGGCTTTCGTAGAGGGTATTCCGCCCGTGAAAGTATAAGTATGTTACATCTTGATCTTCAAAAAAGTATTAATAACAATGAGACAGCTGTTTGTGTATTTTTTGATATAGTTAGTGCCTTTAATAGTGTTGATCATAATATTCTCGCAGAGCAACTTCATCTTCTTGGTATACCTGGAAAAATGATTAATTGGATTTTTAACTTCTTACATGGCAGAGAAGTTTATGTTAAACATAATCAGAAGCTTATTGGGCCAAGATATTCTTACAAAGGAACCTGTCAAGGCAGTATTTTGAGCCCTTTGATATTTGTTCTTTACATTCACAGATTAAATTTTGTTTTAGATAATGTTGTAAACTTACAATATGCTGATGATTTGACTATTTACTGTAGTGGTAGCAATATAAAATATGTTGAATTAACTTTAAATAATGCATTAGAAAAACTTCAGCACTATTTTTCTTATTTAAACTTAGACATAAATGCAATTAAAAGCAAAGTCATGATATTTGGCAAAAATAAATCTCATATTATTAAAATTTGTTATGACAAAATTGCAATACCTGTAGTTACAGAAGCAAAGTTTTTAGGTATTATTTTTACAAATAATCTATCCTGGAATAAGTATGTTGATTATATAGTATGCAAAGCTCGTAGGGCTTCTAACATTTTAAAAGTGCTATGTAGATCTTATTGGGGTGCAGACCCTAAAGTCATATTAATGCTCTATAAATCTTTGGTAAGAAGTCATTTTGAATATGGTTTTCTTTGTTTTGCTTCAGACAACAAGCTAGTAGACAAATTAGAGAAAATCCAGAATAGTAACTTACGCCTTATAACTGGTGCTTTTAAAACAACTCCCATTGTTTCCATGCAGTTAGAATGCAACATCCCTCCCCTATTCATTCGTTTCAAATTCCTCAAATCAAAATTACTGCTCAAACTAGCGGCCATTAAATCCCATCCTCTTCTTATAAAGCTCAACCTTCTTAAAAACTCTTCACATCCTTGTTTTATTCGTCAAGATTTTTCTGAAATATCACAATTTATAGTGTCAATGAACATCTTCTCATCAAATGAATGGCCCTGTTACCAGGGATCCTATAGTAGTAAATACCCACAGATGGATATAATAATAGATAAACAATTATCAGAAAAACACGAAGTTTACAACAAACTTTCTAACTGGGCAGATTATAGACATATATATACAGATGGATCTAAAGTATGTGACAGTACATCCATAGCGCTGTATGACTCCACTTTGAAAATAGGTGGAGGATCCAAAATCAATAGATATGCTAGCATATTCACAGCCGAAGCTACAGCTATCCTATCAGCACTTGAACACATTAACAAACACAAAAAATCTGCAATTAAATGGGTTATTGTAAGTGACAGTTTAAGTGTTCTTACTGCGCTAGAAAATCATCACCTGAACACCAAAACAAATTATTTGATTTATGAAATTAAGAGAGCATGGAAGTTGCTTCAAGACTCTGGCATCATCGTTACTTTCTTCTGGGTCCCCAGTCATATAGGAGTACAAGGAAACGAGAATGCAGACTTCTTGGCAAGGTCAATAAATTCCGTTACAAATTCAGCTGTCACTTTTACTAGTGTTGCCTTACCGACAACAGATATTATAACCGAGTTTAAAAATACTTATGTTGAAGACCTAAAACGACATTGGAACTACATAACGATAGTGGAACAAAAAGGTCAATGGTATGCAGGTATAGAAGGAACGTCAGTAAATAAGAAACCATGGTTCACCAAATCGTGCACTTTTTTCAATCGCCGATTTTATACAACGATTAACCGTTTACGAATGGGTCACTGCAGAGTAAACGCTCATTTATACCGGATGAAAATGTTGAATACATCAGAATGTAATTATTGCCAAAAAGATGTACAAACAATAGATCATATAATGTTTGAATGCCCATCCTTCGGCATAGACCGCCTTGTGTTGATGGATGATCTATTAAAAATCTATAAGACTGCTGAACAAATCCCGTGCTCTGTTCAGCAACTGATGGGAAATGCACAAACATTTAAACCCATTTATAACTTCATTGTCAATACAATCAAGGAAATATAAAGAAAGGAAGAGAATTGAAACCAGAATTGAAACTTAAGACCAGGCTATATGCCTTTGATAATTATATAAATATGTAAAAAAATAAAACTCAAGAACAGGCTGCATGGGCTAGATCTCTTTGCCTTCCCAAAAGGGAAAATGGAATAAAAAAAAAAAAAAAAAAAAAAAAAAAAAAAATGTCTATGGTTATAAATAAAGATTTGACAGTCACACATAAAAATAATATTGAGGGTAAATGAAGCTCTGTACTTGTAATAATAAATTGTGAAGATGGAACAGTGTTACGTAAAAAAAAACATATGTATAATAAGAACTATAAACTGAAATAAAGAAGTAGTAAGTTACAAGCTGAATGTAAACAAGGTTACACCATTACAATAAACAGTGAATTTATAGCAAAATCAAGGTAAGATAAACTTGTACTAATTACCTATTGCATGACTGCTGTTATTGAACGTGATAGTGATATATAATCAATGCTTCTTGTTTTTTAGGCTGTCTCCAGACCCTTCAAACTTGGGATATTTCACCAAAAGCGGACTCAATTCTTCAGAGGATGTGACTTTGTGCCTGCTTCCATCTGGCGCTTTGATAGAAATAACACCGTCCTGAGTCCAACACGATCTCATACCGAAATGCAACCTTGCTTTCCCGAAGACAGATTGTCGGGCCTTTGTCAAGAACTCCTTCACCGAGACAGCAGTACCCTTCAGCCGTGTCTTCGCTCTCCAGACCGCAGACTTGTCGTTATAACTAGCGAACTTCACAAGAATTGACCTATGGTGTTCCTTATTGGCTGTACCGAGCCTGTGACAGACCTTAATGGAGGATGCAGTCATGGTATTAAGGCCGAGCTTTTTATTTAACACCTCCACAATGACTGTGTTGCTGACCTCCCCCTCAACCTCCGGTATGCCTTGGAAAATCAGAGCCTTCCGCCGATGCCTGGTCTCCAACCCGTCAACCTGACTGGCGCACTCACTTATTTGCTTCCGTAGCAAACTCAGCATGCTGAAGATGAGCTCCCTGAAGGTACGGAACTCCTCGGCAACCCTCGCAACAGTATCCTTGGCAGGTCCAGCACATTGTATCTGTGCTTCCAATTCTCCCATCTTCCTGACAAAGCTGTCCTCCAAGCATTTCTGTGCGGATATGACCTCTTCAATTTGTGACATTGCTGATCCACTTATATCCAGTGATAGTGAAAACAGTGAATGTGAAGTGATGAGCTGGCAGGTGGTGTTTAATTAAGGATTGAGTCACATAAATGTGCTGCAAACGCTACTACCCGTTGTGCAGAGGTAATACTCCAATATTTTATTAAAATAAAATGAAAATATTATTAATTACTATTTTAAATATAAAATTAATATCAGAGCTATGTCTATCTTATTTTCACACCTACCCGCGAAATTACCCCCCGTGGATTATTAGTCAAAATAGTATCTGCCGCTCCAACGTGTGAGGACACGCAGGCAGAAAATAATGCGTATACTTGAATTGGAGGCATTAATTCTAACGAAAAGCCTCAGAGCATTGTTATGTAGTTAAGCAAGTTCTAATTTAATAGACAAATTGCCAACAGTATAGTGGACAATTTATCTACATAAACGCTCATATTTAGAACCCGAATATTACATTTCCACGTTGTTATCTAATAAATAGTATTTTAACAAAGTTATAACCATAATAATTCATGAAATAATCTACTTCACAAATTAACTTTTGTGTACGGACGTTTTTAAATGCTTTCGTTGTTGGACAACGAATCAAAGGTTTGATGCAGGGTGCAATGCTTCTCAATACGTCTTAAAAGATACTGATCATGTCCCAGAGACCGGTAATATATTGGACCCTGATTTCAATCCCGATGCAACCTTACCTTATTACCTTACTTTATATATATATATATATATATATATTTAATAGCCTAGTTTGTGTCCAACTGCTGGGCAAAGGCCTCCCCTTTTTCCTTCCAAACCACTCTATTTTGGGCAATTGCTGGCCATGTCTGTCCCGCGAACATGATCAGATCGTCACACCACCTCCTCTGCGGTCGACCTCGACGGCGATGTCCTCCCTCAGGCGTCCAGTGAGTGACGATCTTTGCCCACCTCTCCGGGCGCATATTAATATTAGAAAACGTAAATTAAAAGCTTAATTAATTTCGCAGCAGGATCCAAGACAGTTAAATTCATTCTCCTCGACACGTCGAGCTTTCTTTCTTTTGATTAACATTAAATTAAGTGTTAATGGTTTGACTAACATTAAATTAGGTAAACGAAATAAATTAAGATTCAATAATAGTGTCTTCAATTCAGGTCGCTATGTAGAGGACAACCAGTGATTATCTTAATTAGTTAGCAACTCTTTAACGACATTCGTTTTTTCTAATGACACCTGTTTTAATACACTTGAATTTTAAAGTTTTTAGTGCAATGAGTTCTTGTTTTTTTATTTCAACTTGATAACCTTGTCTTATTAACAAGTAGGTAATCGTGTTGAAAAATTATGTAAATACTCGTATAGCTTATGTAGCGCCAGTACATAGGTAATGTATGTAACTCTCAATGATACATGTCATTAATATCAGTACATTATAATAATTGCTGATTGAATTGACTATTAGGTTCGATTATTAACTTGTCTGGTTAAATTTAATGAATAAAATTATCAAGCTAACTAGCTGCAGCGCAGTAAATAAACATTAAATATCTTTACTTCATAGGATAGGATATAAAACTTCAAATCCTACTAAGATTATGTCCTTTACTTTCAAAGATACTTTGCACGTTTCTGCACGAATGGTAAAACGTCAGTCTACAAAGGCATTAAGTAAGCTCCTACTATACTTTCACTGGAAGTTCTTTTAACCAGGTACCTATTCTTACTCCAAGAAGCTAAACCTTTGCACCTATAGGTAACATCATCACGCCTATAACCCACGCCTATAACCCCCAGAGAGGGGGGCCTATAACCCCCATAGCCAATAACCCCCAAAGAGGGGTTATGTACCATATAGATTTGTGAGGATCATATGGGTGTTTGTGTATGTAAGTCTCTATGTTTGTATATGAACCCACGACGCAGTAGAAATACCAAGAATGGGGCACTGTTCTATCATCGCACATCTAGACGCACGGCAAATTACCATCCTTACCTTATTGCTATTCCACCAATTCGCACTAAGCGTTTCCAAACGTCTGTTATAATGCGGACAGCGAAGGAGTGGAACTCTCTGCCTGCGACTGTATTTCCGAACGCATACAACCCTAATCTCTTCAAAGTTAGAGTGAACAGGCTTCTTCTGGGTAAGCTCGCTCCATCGTCGACCTTGTCTTAGTTACTCCTGACTTAGACTAAGGTCAAGGGCAAACCGATTGAACATAAAGAAAAAACTGTAAAAAAAAATAAAAAAAGGTCTATCTAATTACGGGCGAGTATATTGCCACTAATGACCAACAGGACAGAAATATACACTCCGTGGCTGCATTTTAAAAATACCTGATGGAAATACCTGGCTAACTGAATAAGCTTAATATTTCCAAGTACCAGCCCTAAACTAGAGTGTAGGTACAATATTTACAGCCAGTAATAAACCTTCGAGCCGATCAAGAACTTAAGATACCGCCGCATATGATTATGAGATATTAACATAAGGCTCCGGAGAAAGGGAGGGAAAGGGAAAGGGCCTTTGTTACCTCTATTTTATTAGCAAATTATGCGTGACTCTAAAGTTCTCCTTACAATGAATTATGGTGCTGCTAGACTAGCTAGCTGAAGTATTATTTAAAAACCAACTTGCAAAATAAATATCATTATAACTAAAACTTGGTAATACGCCCTAGTTGATAAAACGCCCCTGGGTGGGAGGACTCATTTGATGATTTTACCACGTAAAAAAAAAGTTGATAAAACGCCCCATCATTCTAGCTGAAACTTACTGCTGAGAACCACACGCGAGGGTACACGTTGTTGGGGTACAACATGGCCGTCAGTCGTTTTGTCAACTAGGGCGTGTTGCCAAGTTTTACCCTAGACTAGAAGGGACGGTTTTTTTTTCCCAAAACTTGATGAAGTTAGTGACTTCATCATAACGGTTAGACTTCTAATGATTTTTATTAGATATAAATCATAAAATTGTTAGTATTCTAAGCGGTAATTTTATCAATTTTATCTAAAATCAAATAAATTATAGTTTAAAAAAACTAAAAAAACACGCTTTAATAGCAATCGAACTAAAAAGTAGAAAATAACTTTTAAGTATAAGAGAGTTTATGTTACTGCAACATAAAATCCAACAATCAATTATCATAATTAACTTAGAATAAGATTAATATAAATATTAAGATATTAACAAAAATTCAAATAAAGTGAAAAAGCGTGGGGTGCTTGATATCGAATGTAATGATCATTTTATTAGTTACTGTTTGCAATATCAAAATTATTATAAAATATCATTGAGCACCCCACGCTTTTTCACTTTATTTGAATTTTTGTTAATATCTTAATATTTATATTAATCTTATTCTAAGTTAATTATGATAATTGATTGTTGGATTTTATGTTGCAGTAACATAAACTCTCTTATACTTAAAAGTTATTTTCTACTTTTTAGTTCGATTGCTATTAAAGCGTGTTTTTTTAGTTTTTTTAAACTATAATTTATTTTCTGAATTTTTAGTCTCAAGACGACAATAAAAGAAATAAAAAAATTAAAATACGCAAGCGCGGATGCGCGCGCACTATTTCGGTAGCAGTGACTAATTATAAAATTCGAGGATTGCGAACGGATGATCACGCAGCAATCGTCAGCAGCGACCAATAAAGAAATTTGTCTTTTGAAAGTGGGAGAAGCCAGAGAGAGGAACAGGCCGTATGCAGCAGAGAGCCAATCGGCAGCAAAAGACAGAGAATGACATTTTCATCGGCGATATCATGCTCACTAATCTAAATATATTTTTTACTATCACTCCGCCGGCGACTTCGTCAGCGCGTGTTTCTAACTTCGAACCCGAAATATTATTGAAGACA
Source organism: Agrotis puta (assembly GCA_943136025.2). NCBI lineage: Eukaryota > Metazoa > Arthropoda > Insecta > Lepidoptera > Noctuidae > Agrotis > Agrotis puta. Next base: position 15,520,999 of record OW964176.2, on the reverse strand, counting down.
AACTGATTTTACAATGTTCTCGAGCTAGGGGTTGATTTTTGAAATATAGATAATTACGCATCCTTTATTCGATTGGGAAACTATTTATGCCAAGTTTTGGGTTTGTCGAAGCAAGCAGCCTTCACTTAAAACTTAATCACCCTTTTTCACCAACTTAGAGGGTGATTTTCGAAAACCCCAAAAACACGTGTTTGATTATTTTTTATCTAATTTTTAAATACTGAGTTTAAAATTTATCGGTTAGCGCGTTATGATTTTCCCACACAAACTTTAACATCGTCTAGATTACCAAAGGAGGGTAGTTTTAAAAAACGAATAATTCCCATCTTTTTTTTATTTACTTTCACTCATATTCGTACCAAGTTTCAAGTTTATAAACCTAACGGATAAGATTTTACATACAAAGGTTTTTACCCCTTTTCACCCCCTTATAGGTAGATTTTCGCAAAATCCCTTCTGAGTGATCACCTACATAATGTATCGCACCTACCGTCCAAAATTCAGGTTCTACGTTAAGCCATTTTAGATCCTTCCCTTTAAACTTGAATACCCCTTTTCACTAACTTGAGGGGTGATTTTCGAAAAACCCAAAAACACGTGTTTAATTATTTTTGATCTAATTTATATATACTGAGTTTTAAATTCCTCAGTTAGCGCTTTATGATTTTCCCATACAAACTTTAACATCGTCTAGGTTACCAATGGAGGGTAGTTTTAAAAAACGAATAATTCCCATCTTTTTCATTTACTTTTACTCATATTCGTACCAAGTTTCAAGTTTATAAACCTAACGGATAAGATTTTACATACAAAGGTTTTTACCCCTTTTCACCCCCTTTATAGGTAGATTTTCGCAAAATCCCTTCTTAGTCATCACCTACATAATGAATCGCACCTACCGTCCAAAATTCAGGTTCTACGTTTAGCGACTTTAGATCCTTTCCTTTAAACTTGAATACCCCTTTTCACTAACTTGAGGGGTGATTTTCGAAAAACCCAAAAACACGTGCTTAATTATTTTTGATCTAATTTATATATACTGAGTTTTAAATTCATCCGTTAGCGCTTTATGATTTTCCCATACAAACTTTAACATCGTCTAGGTTACCAATGGAGGGTAGTTTTAAAAAACTATTAATGTGCATCTTTTTTATTTACTTATACTCATATTCGTACTAAGTTTCATTTAAGTGTATAAACCTAAGGAATAAGATTTTTCATACAAACATTTTCACCCCTTTTTCACCCCCTTAGAGGAGGATTTTAATATAAAATTTATGAGATTATTGTATTGTCATCGGCCCTTGACCCCTGTGCAAATTTTCAAGTTAATCAGACTGCTGGAAGTGGGTGAAAATGAAGTTAAAAGATTCCGTTACATACATACATACATACATACATACATACATACATACATACATACATACATACAGGTCAAGCTAATAAAAGCGTGTTAAAAATACGTACTATCGCTGGGAAACTACTGTAACTTGTAAACACAAAGAGATGGTATCGTAAACCAGATTAAAAATAATTAGAAGGCTATCTGGATTCGGGCACGCCGCAATCGCGGCGGTAAGACCCCTCTTTGAGGAGTGGCTGGATAGGCGTCACGGCGTCCTTACCTTCCGCATGACGCAGGTCCTCACCGGACACGGAAGTTTCGGGAGGTTCCTGTGTCTGATAGGGAGGGAAGAAACGCCTGGGTGTCACCACTGCGAGGATCGTCCGGAGGACACGGTGGAGCATACGGTGCAGGACTGCCCCGCTTGGGCAGAGCACCGCCGTGTCCTCACGACGGCGATAGGCGGAGACCTCTCGCGCCCGGCATTGGTCGAGGCCATGCTGCGGGGCGAGACGGAGTGGGAAGCGGTCGCCTCCTTCTGCGAAGCAGTCATGCTCGTGAAGGAGGAGGCGGGCCGCCTGAGGGAGAGGACAGCGTCCTCCCTCCATCCCAGCCGCAGTGGTAGACGCCCACGGCGACGGACGTCGCCAGACGATCTCCGGCCACCGTAGGCGCGGGCATGCGGGCAGCGAGTAATGGGCGACTCGCTGCCCGACCATGGACCATGCCCGGGTCGACGGCGCATTGTGTTCCACGCGCGCCTCAAGGAGTGTCAGCAAACTGACGGGGCCTGTAGAGGGCCAGAGCCTGCCGGGGTCGCGGGTCTTACCCATCACCGTAACCCCGGTACGTAAAGGGCTCGTGAAGGACACCGTGGATTTTAGTCAGTACAAGTCTGACAGTCCCTCCCGCCCTGCCCTGGGTGGGAGGACTCATTTGATGATTTTACCACGCAAAAAAAAAAAAAAAAAAAAAAAGGCTATCTGGATTAACTACTGATTAGCCTAAATTACTATCTAACGTTTACGAAAAACAATAAATTCCAGCAAAACGATAACAGAATTATTTGTAAAAACAATTATGCGTACATGGGTTTATTCCCTTTTATATATAGATAACATAAATTGACGCCTGTATTACTACCCTAATTATATTTTTTTTTTTAAAAAAACGTTGCCCCACACTAGGAATTTCTCCTGTGTCGTGGGTGTGTTTACAAACATATAAACTCACATACACAAACGCCCAGACCCGGAACAACTACTATAATAGGTATATTACATTCAACTAGTTTTGTTTAAGCCTAATATATCCCGACTACCAGCCATTCTCAAATCAAGCAGAAATATAATGAGCTTTTCTACCAGGAATTCCTCAGTTATAACACAGAGTTACCATGTCCAGGCGCCAGCCCACCAATCTGCCCCATTCTTTCAAATTTTCCCAATAGAACATGAACCTTCTTTCATTGCGATAAAGTTTAAAATCTATTAAAGTTTGAATGTCAGGTTTGGGGTAGACTGCACATCATGATTTTTTCCCTTACTTAAGATCGAATCCAAGACTTCGTTCTGAAAAGAAAGGCTTACGTCCACTGAACCGACTTGGATAGATAACGTTATCAGTAGTAAACGTCTATTGAATTGCTTAACTATATTTATAGCCTTACACTTCCTCATTATTTGTCTGTATTGGCGATTCGTATCTGCGACGCCATGACAGATCTAGCCAATCAATTTAACGAGAAGCGGCGCCAAACGCAAATATTGTAACTTAATTGTGTTATGTAAAGGTGAAGCTATTGTGTTAGCGGGTAGCGGGTAGAGGATACTAGCGGTCCATGCTTGCGAGTGTTGAAGTCCAGAGTAAAAATATTTTTAACCTAAGTCTTGGTCTGGGGTGACAAAGATGAGGCCGACAATGGAGTGAGCTTAACCAGAAGAAGCCTTACGGTTTATTTATTACCAATCACCAACTTACAGTTCATTTAAGCCACACATACAAGCTGTCGATTCTGTGGTTTAGACAAGAGATTACCATTTTGTAGATCCCTGGAAAAATAAAAAAATAAGATATTTTTTAAATAGCTGAAAAAAGAATGGCATGGTATGATACGCAAATATTGTAGTAAAAAATTACTTCCCGTGTTTAGAAAAAGGTGTGGTACAGATGACACGAGCGATTTTAAACGTTAACTAATTTAAAACAACGTTAAAAAGATACCGCTTCAGATATCTATACCAAAATAGGGAAATAAATTCATTGATACCCATGTATTGCTTACATATTTTCCCATTACGGTATAAAAACTTCTAAACTAAAAACATAGCTAGCACGAGCTACATTCTATTAGCAAAACGCACTGAATGTTCCATGAGATGCCGTATTAAGTAGAAATAAATATGTATTGGTCATTTTACTTTGGCAGGCAGACCTACAGGTGGTATTTTATGAATTCATGCACAGCAAGACATCTTGTGTAAAGAAAGATAGAATAGTAATGCACCATCACTTGTTTCTTGTCCATAATCTATGAAAGGGAACAAGTGAGCAACAAAGTTGCAAAGTCAATCGAATAAAGAATAGAATAACTTATATGTATAAATATATCTTACCTATAGCTTTTTAACATAAAAACTTCATTCAGCAAGATATCAACTTTGTCACGAACATTATTCTTTTACGAAATCGCTTACTATGAGACCTATTCCGAGTAAACACAGTAGTATTCGCACTCCAACCAAAACTATGCTCTAAAATAACGCCTATAGACTGCAAATTCGATCCAAAACATATTCTCTTATTAAATAGGATTAAGTAAATAGGAACATTATTGGAATTATTTCTAATTTAACAGTGAGTGAGTTGTTCAGTGGCGTTCCAACCGGTCCTAGTTGTATTATTGAACATAAATTGCTGTTGAATAGATTTTAAATGGGTTTGCAATGAAATTGTGATAAACGGTCCTGGAACTCAATCCGCTAAATTATTTTGTGAATGCGGACGCGGTATTGAATTCTTGGTGATAAATTATTTACCTACACAATCCACTAATACATTGTACTTTTGAATAATTTGTACTATGAGAAATAAGGAATTATTTTTAAAATTACTGGGTACTATTTAGAAAACCTAGCGTTATTCAAGTATAGAAAATTATTTACAAGTATTTAAAACTCGTATCACTCGAAAAAAAAAGAAAATGGACAATTAATTATTATCAAATTCTTCACTGAATTTGGGTCACTTACAATTTTATTCTAATTTTAATCGTAAGGTGAATGCACCAATTTTCGGTCAGACGATAAAATTGCAACCGGTTTTATTTTCTTTAATTACTATTTTATTTTCTCGTTAAACTTGTTATTTATCATACGAACAAATAAAAGAAACAAAAGAAAATATATTAAAAAAAAATTGATAAGGTTATGCAATCATCACATGATTCCTCCCGCCCTGTGTGCAGCGGGACTGTTAGACTCGTACTGACTAAAATCCACAGTGTTCCTTCAATTACCCTTTACGTTCCAGGGCCACGGTTACCTGTTCTTACAGTTCTGTGACCCCGGCAGGCGTTAATGTGAGAAATTTCGATACTTGAACATGAATGTATTCGGTGACTTCATTTAGAAGGAAAATGTGGCCAACATGTCAGCAAAGGCGATTACAAGGAGGGAACTTATGATTAAACGAAACCAGGTTACTCAAGAGTTTCGTACTTATCAACTATTACTTGTGCATTATGCAATCCAGCCTCTCAAGTAGATTGGACGTAACTTTGGATCAAATGTTTGGACGAATAATTAAGAGGAGAATGCATTTTATTGATAAGATTGCATTGCTTTAATTTTGCATCCGTATAGGGTACATTTTCAATATGAATGTTAGAAATAAGTTTACCTTATGGTTCTTCCTATTGAGTTATAAGGACATTTTAAAAAGTCAGAAGCAACAGCTTATTTGCTTCGAAATTTTAATTTTGAAAAAGAGCTTGCTAAAGCATATGCCTACATATTATTCAGTATGTTTCTCTAAGGGCAAGTTAAACTATTTTTAAAATCCTGTTCATTTTTAAAGAATGGGTAAAAATGTGTAGTATTTAACAAATTGTTAACTACAGGTGAAACAACTCCCCCTAAGAGATTACATAGGATATTGTTACCAAACTATTGGTAATGTTGGCCCAACTAAACAAGGCAAGATTGTCATCCAACATTGGCGCATGCGATGCAGCATATGATTATCGACTTCGCAACAAGTTGGTCAGTAGAGTAATGAGAAGTGATCTATTGATCAAACATATTGTACGTTCAGATTTAGAAAGAACAGCTTCAACATTGCGCAAGGAATTTGAACTTTATGTGCATAACCATAAAAGTGTTAATTTGCAATAGTTTTAACGCAGTACGGAGGGTCAAAAAGTTCAAGAATAACAATTTGCAATAATCACGTGCGAACAGGTATTGTTAGCACCTAATCGTGTTAATTCATCTAGTAATTTAATATGTTAGCAAATCAACTCGAGAAATACGTAATAAACACAGTACAGGGGCCCTAGAGTGAATAGAATAGAATAGAAAAACGTTAATTGTTTGATATTGGACATGACTTATCACGTTTTTGTGACGTATATGTAGTAAACGGGAACCACAGAACAGTTAATTGTCGGGTACGTTAATTAGATGGAAAAATTAGTTCATCGTTTGTACACTAGAGAGGCTCTATTTCAATATTCCAAACAATACACGCCGTAAATACTTCAATTGCACTGTAAGTAAACTAAGAGAATCTTGTGATAATGCCGCAGTACTGTTTAATGTAACTTCCTAACAACATCTGTTACAAAATTATCTTTCATCTCTTATTCTCGTATTTACAAAGCTGAGTATTGACTTTTTTTGTAATATTCTGAGCCCTGACCTTTCCGTAGATCGCTAATGATCGGTTTTGCGAGGATTTGGTTCTCTTCTAATAAAGTTTTATGATTTGTCTGTTAGTACTTGATATTTTTAGACTTGGAGTTAAGAGAGGTGAAATAATTTTCGACATAGAATTTTATTGTGCAAAACATTACCTGGAAGAATAAAAAGTAAGTTAACACGTGATAAACTCATTTGAATCGGCAGCTATAGAAAACTTAAGTTGTAATCACTCATTAAACTCATACACAGCTATCAATATGTCGACTGCTGGACAATGAATGAATGAAATGAATGTAATCGTTTAAATTTTTCCATCTACGCATTTTTATCTCTCTTTAATTTATATATTTTGTTGTATGTATGTATGTAAGTATCTTTTCTGATATTTATATATTTTTATAAATAGTTTTCATGCTGCACCTACTGTGTTTTTTTTCTCTGCATCACCCTTGTGCCTAAGGCATTAAGTCCACTAATGTGCTTTATGCATGTTGAGCTCCTTGAACCATGAGTCGAGCTACACGATAACTGACAAATGCTTGCACTGACTGGACAGGTCCACTCAAATCTGTGTGGTTCTTTCATCAAAAGACCATCTCAGACATTAACCTACATGGCCCTCGTATGACTACCAATTTAATGTCTGGACTTTAAAAGAGACAGTGATTTCTGAGTTTGTTTCGGCTGTTTCTTCTCAGAGTAATCAAGTGCGAAACACCGGCTTCATCTAGTTTGTAAAAAGACGACGTGTAAAAGTTTTGATATTAACCTACTTGCAAAAATAAATATCATTTTTATAAGCTTTAATTTTAGGAGCTCGTGGCTAAATAAATATAGCCGCACATGCCGATCTTCCGGGTTAAGCCGCGCTTGCCGAGGTTGGTATTTGGGTGACCATCTGTCTTAGCGAGTTTCCTCCGTGCCTCGGAAAGCACGTAAAGCCGTTGGTCCCGGCTGTCATTCTCTTCCATTCCATTAGATCTTTGACAGTCGTTACTGTTAGTCAAAAGCTCTAAAGTCTGATAACCAGTCTTGCCATGGGGTATCGTATTACCCAGTTACTGGGGTGTGGAGGTCCGACAGGCAGTCGCTCCATGTAAAATACTGATATCCAGCTGCATCTGGTTTGACTGGAACCCGACCTCAATATACATAGTTGGGAAAAGACTAGGCAGATGATGATGAATGTTTTTATAAATAAATGACTAAAACTATCTCGTATAAAGCAGACAAACATGGAATTACAATTTCATATCCAAATAATATCGGAACCGAATACAAATAAATCGTTTAATATCGGGTGTTTCCGAATAAAAGCCAATCAATTACATTTTCATTCCGATCCGATGTTCGCAACTACTCTGATATGATTGGCAATGAACATTACGTGAAACTGAGTGTAATTATTTCAGGCCACTCTTTTAATTTTAAATATTTTACTCGTGGATGGTCAAATAATTGATTGTGATATATTTTCCTGATTGTGAACATGGTGGAGAACAGTGATGGACCAGTAGTATCGGCCCCGACTTACGAATTGACTATTTAACTGAAAAAATATAATGAGTCCGTCATTTAGATTATCAAAAAATCTTCGCCCCGCATTTTTCGTAAACCAAAATTGACGGAGATACGATGCTTTCAAAATTGGCAACACGTCACAATTCAGTACAATTTTTACTGAATTCTGACGTCACGAGCCCACTCTCGAGTCTTGACGCGTTGTTGTCGTGTTCGAACCCAGCCAGGCGCATTACTTTGTATAATTTATTTCATCACCACTGCTCTCAAATCGATGAAGGAAAACATCTTGCGGCATGTCTTTCATTGGTAGATGTAAAAAATTCGAAGATTTGTGACATCTACCAATTTGCACTGGGCCCGCGTGATGAATTATGGCCCTCACCCTCTCACGGAGAGGAAACCTGTGTCCCAGCACGCGTAGCATGACCAATTCTATCTCTATTCTACCAAGAATAGACAAAGATATTTCATCGTTATTTTTATACAAATCGAGTATTTTTGGACAAGTATGACACGATTCGTACACCATTGAAAAATAGAAATATTTCCTTTCTATATTTTAAACATTGCCATGCTTAAAACGGTACAAAAGTTTCAACGTTCTGTCATTTTGTCTTTTCTTCCATCGACAAAACCCGTTTCTACGGCGCCATGCTACGCGTGCAGGTCAACAGAGAGAACATTATATTCTGATGAAGATGTGAACACAGTTGTTGACCTTTTGATTCTCATTGGTGCCTGTTACAGCTTGTTGTTTTATTTTTAAATATTTTGCACATGGACGTACAGATGGTTTATTGTAACAATGTCTATTGACTGTTAATTTAGTTTCAGTTTACTAATTTACTATTTTTTGATCATTGTTTGTTTAAATTATGTGCTCTGTTTGCTGCTGCGCTTCGTTTTCTACATTTGCTTCCTTCTTTTCTTTATCTTTCTTAAGATATTTTCTGGTTTCTTTTATTTTATGTTGATCTTTTTTCAATTCTTTTTCTTTTTTTTTGAGTATTTTTATCAGTCTACGATCACTATTATATTACCCTAGTTTCCATTTTCGTCATCACCTGTTCATATTTTATGCTTAAAATATTACTCGTATAACGCGAACAATTTGTCTGAAGTCTGAACAGCAAAGACAACCATTTATAAAGCTGATTAATCGTCGCGTCCTTTCAAAATCGCTTTAAACAAAGTCCTATTTTAGCAACTATGTTACTTTATCAAAGAAAATAATGCAGGACGACACCGCACCGAAGTTTCTCGATTCTTCGGTTTATCTGTATCGATTGTTCAGTAATGGAAAGACGCACTCCATCTGATTCACGCCGGTGCCCGCTAGATGCCGTCTGTTCCGATCCCGGGAATCGATAACGCCCGATAGATTCCACTACTGCGATATCCCGGCGCCAAATAAAACTTTATTTCGAATCTATTACTCGGGTGAATATCGATTGTTATTCGAGTAAGCGGCAGAAATCGACGAAGCTAGAAAACGTGATTCGAACACTCATTTGTTTTTAATGTTCACGCATTATTTAATTTACAATAAGGTCATATTTTATTTCCCCTGATAAGATACTGTCAAAATTGCTAAACGGCTACTATCAGTAGTTTCTAGTTTATTGTACTTACGCATTTTACGCGTCTATTAAAAGATAAAAACGCGACTACTTTATAGTTAGTAAATTATGTCGTTATAAAATAATATACCGGATTATGAGGGACGCAATAAAGAAATAATTTATACAGCCCACATTAAAAACTGACGTAAATTAAATACCATATTATTTTCCGGCATGGGATGATATTAGGCTTAGTCACCCTATTTTTCGGGTTATTTTTTACTAGCTTTTTCTGATAGATTTCCACTATTTGTCGAAGCACGCAGGTACTCGTTAATATTCTAAAGTTTTTTCGCTTGATAAGTCTACATAAAATTTTCGTTTTTCCAATCATACATGCATGTATGGGACAAATTGTCTCACTTTGAAACTGGAACCAGGGACCAAATTATGTCTGATTTTATGGTCGCGGGACTGTACGGGTCGCGGGACTGAACGAATTACCGTGACCCCGGAACGTAAGGGGCTATTGATTTTAGTCAGTACGAGTCTGACAGTCCCTCCCGCTCTGCCCTGTTTGGGAGGACTCATTCGATGATTTTACCACGATAAAAAAAAATAGGTTATTGTTTGAAAAAGGAATGGAATCAATTCTATACTCAAAAGAACAAATTTGAAATAAACAAAACACTGCCGAGTACAACACTTTATCACCTCACACAAATTGTCCAAATTATCTTATCTAAACATTTTGACACCCAATTTGTACGGCGGGGTTCGCGGTCCCGCGACACCTCACATCCGCCGGGTATTTACAGTCTCACGTTTAGAGCTGCTAAATTGGAGGATGTGCACAATAAATAGTCAATGTTCTTGTACACACTGATAGTCATTATTATTGTCAACTTGTTTGATGATAATTTGGTGGTGTTTTTGGGAAATATGTGTATAGTAAGAGAATATTGAATTGGATGTGTGAAAGTTTCTGAATTCTTTGAGCGATATCTACATTAATATAATCGTTAAAATAGGGTGCATTTGTGTACAGACGACTGTTCATCAACTTACCCCAATCTGAAAAATTCATCTAATCGAATAAGTATGTTCTGCTATTGTGGTAGAGTTGAAAATTTGGGTAGCTCGATGTGCTGTACCAAAAATCATTTCTAGTGTATTAAGATCTATAGAGCAGTTGAAAAATAGGCAAGAAGACCATTTATCCGACATAATATGTAGCTCTTCAAGCTCAATTAAAAGTAACATCTGAAAATAAATTCTTGTTGTCGTCATCGTCAACTAAGTACATAGAATAAATAAAATGAATGCATTCAGTCGCCGTCGTATTCCATAAAGGAAAAACAAAACAAATCATTCCTTTTTAACAAAACAAAATGAAAAGTGACAGTGACAACTAAAATAAACAACAAAATGATCAATCGTACCAAAAAAAAAATCATATTACACAACTGACAGCCACATAATTCCATATGCTCGCAGTTGATGGTACTGTCGGCGGTTTTCGGCGGTTCCCACAAAAACTTTTCTCTCAGGTGAACTATTCAAATAGTTGACCCACTCGTGCTAGTTTTAATATTTCACGTTTTGAAACTGGTTTGAACTTTTTTTGGTCTGTTATATAAAGTGGAAAGTATGGAATTATGAGAATTAGAGGCAGAAGTAATGTCTCATTGCTAACTTTGAGATATTAATTTAAGATTTTTGTTGTCTCTAAGTAATTTGGTCGTTTTAATGTCTTTATTGCTTGTAAAGAATGTTTATGAATGCTTAAATTTATCTATGTTTCAGTTTGTGATATTTTTCTATTTATTTTCTACTTATATTAAGATTGTATTTTTTTTTGGGTGAAAATATCATCAAATTCTTCTCTACTGTGTGGGACTGTGATAATCTTACTGTCTAAATATCCAGCATGTTCTTCCAGTTACCCTTTGTGTTCCAAGGCTATAGTATCCTGAGACAGACAGTCCCGCGATTTTGAGATGCTTAGTGTTAAACATAAGATTTTTATATGTCACTCCTTGTCATCTGTAAGATACAAGCAAGCCTTAAAATTTATCAAGGTTCGGGCTGATTTCAGCTTTTATAATTTTAAGAGTGTTAGCAATTTGTGTTTAACATAAATTATTGATTAATAAACTTAAAATTAAGTTAATATCATGAGCGAAACCAAATAATTTTGAAACTAGCTATTCTTAGTGGTTTCACTCGAAACGGGAAGATAAAATCCCGGATAAAAACTATCTTATGTGTTAATCTAGGTTATAAACTATCTGTGTACCAAATTTCATCCAAATCCATTCAGTAGTTTTTTCGTGAAAGAGTAACAAACGCCCATCCATCCAAACAAACTTTCACGTTTATAATATGTATAAGTAGGATTGTAGGATGATTCGGATTTTTGTAAGCAGTCAAGATAGCATTAGGGTCTCTGTTAATAACATCGTAAAGAGACTGACGCTTTTGAGAAGGATTCTTTGCTCTCGAAGGTATGAAGGTACCAAATACATTTTTATTAGAAATCGAAGCCAAATTATGGATCAGATAAATCATTCTAGATTTTAGTATTCCACAAGCCGAGAGCTTATCGAATATGAATTGCTTTCAACTTCAAATATTACAATTTATGCCTTACTTCAGTCACGTAGAGTTTTTATTACTTTCGTTCTTTTCAATAAGACATTAAAGTTTTAAGCTTCTTACTTTCTTACGAAAGGTTGGAAGAAAGGACGTAGAAAATATTGTGTTGAAATACGACATAATTATCAAGATTAAAGCCACACTACAAGACGAGTGGGCAAAAATTAGATGATAACAAGTTTTTTTTAAAGTGAATACTTCTTTAGCGGCATTGTGCACTTTTTTTGGAATGGGTAAAAAATGTTAAACTCGCGTCAGGACACGTGACCTGATCGAAAATTCGTAAGACGGCGCAGGGCGCTTGCGCGAATGTTCGTGTGTGTTTATTACTATTGAAGTTTTCACTTCTGCCAATACTCCCAGAGTGCAACCCGTCGTTTGTTTTTTTAAACCTTGAACACACTGTAGTGAGTTCTTTTGTTAGTTAACCATAAAAACAAATAGAGACGGAGTAAATAAATAAATTAAAATTAGAAGTTCTATCACTAGACAGAAGTTATATATATTTTTTAAAGTTATCTTAGTAACTGTTTATAATCTATTTCTATGAGATAAGTCTTCAAAAGGACAAATAAATAGGTACATGGAATAACAGTAAAAACGGAAGCAAAAGAACTTAAGTTCCAATAGTTGTTACTTGAAGCTTTGTTGTATCAGAAGCCGAGACGTGTGTTGAGAGCACCAGTTAATGGTGCTGTCAACACGCGATTTATGTCTTTATTGTGAGCTCGTAATAAATTACTTTACGTACTATAATATTAACTAGCTTTTGCACACAGTTGGCTCACGTAAAATCCCGGGGAATGTATTTCCGGGATAAAAAAGTATTCTATGTTCTAATCCAAGTCATGGATCATTTGTAAGCCAAATTTACTAAAATCCATCCAGCCGTTAAAGTTTGGTCGCGGGACTATCAGGTAACCGTGGCCCCGGAACGTAAAGGGGTATTGAAGAACACCGTGGATTTCAGTTCAAGTCTGACAGTCCCTCCCGTCTTGCCCTGGGTGGGTCCTCATTCGATGATTTTACAACGTAAAAAAAAGCCTTTAAAGTTTAAATGCGTGACAAATATACAAACTTACATACACATGTATATTATTAGTTGGATTGTGAACAATAAATAACTTGTCCGTACTATTAATTTTATTTACAATTGATTCAAAATTCGATCCACTCTACATTGTGTACACAAGCTCTTCTAATGAAATGAAATGAAATGATGATGAAATGAAATGCTATTTATTTTTGTAAGACTCCATGATAACATAAGAGACAAATATCTCCTTCTCTATATATATTGCAGACTTATGCAGATATAATGTCCGCAATCTCTGCATATTTGTTATTTGGCCAGCATCCAAGATGTCTCGAGGAATGGCCGATGTATTTGCTATGTTTCTTTTTATGTCCCCTCATTATTCCACTGGACTGGAGTGGAGGTGAAGAGCAAATATTCCTGATAAATGGGGACGTATTTTGTCTATATAACTGGGTAAACGATATACGGGTGACAGGAGTTAGCGTATAAGAGGAGTTTTTTTCCTTCATTTTTTAAAATATTGTTCTTTGTTTGTTTTAGGTACGTATCCAGTTGACGCTGTGTAGTTTCTGCTTATCTCATGGTAAAATGGAGTAAGTTTATTAAGTACCTATGTTATCTCCCGATGTCTTGGCCCTGTTAAAATTGGCCGCGGTGGAAGAAATTCGGATTAACATTAGATCTACGAGTAAGTTGTATTCCTTAAATTTTTGACCCCACATTTTGTTTTGCAAGTTAATACTAAATTATTAACCCGGGTCTACAATATCTCCGTAGGTACCCTCGTTCCTATAAAAATAATTCTTACTTAACTACTTTGTCTTAATCCCGTTAAGTCCATTAGAAGGGTCCGTTTCACCATCAAATCGATTGCTATCACATTTGCTTTCAATTGGACCATCGTTGGGTGCAGTACCATCGTAGTTAGCGATAACTACGATCGCTGCGATACAATCGCCACGGACGATGTCACAGCGATCGGCGGATACCACCAATTATTTCATTAAGCTCCATTACTGTGGCCCAGTCGTGCAATTAACTAAATTGTGAATAAACTTTCACTTGCAGTTTGTTTTGTTTTAAATGTATCATGGGAGGTTTTGTCCTTGACAACTTGAACTTCACAACATTAAACAAACAAAAAACAACAATAAACAACATACATACAGAGTTAATTTTCAACGAACAGCCAAAATCTTTAAAAAAGATCTAGTGGTCGACCCGACAGTGCATTTTATACATTTTTTTTGTTTTCATCGTGGTAAAATCAGCAAATGAGGACTGTCAGACTCGTACGGACTAAAATACACGGTGACCTTCTATAGTCCTTTACGTTCCGGGGTCACGGTAATACGTAACTCCCGCGACCCCGGCACCCTATTTATACCTGGAATAAAATTAACTATTTCAAGAATATCCTTTACAATTCGTGCAAGTAAATGTCTGACTGTTTTTAAGTACAAAGTCAATTTAGATAAAAAGAAACAAACAACTCTAGGATGTTTGTCTAACGATTATTTGATGACAGTTTGGGTTTGTTTTGTATCTTTTATTGTCCTTACGTGTTAGATATTGTGTCGAAGGTCGAAGTAAAAGAAGAATAATAAAATACTACAATGTCTATCAATCTCAAACCAGAGCGAACTCGTTTGATAGTTTTCTTACACACCAAGAAGGATAAACAACTAAGCACCTTCGTACACTAGGCGGCGCAAATCTCCTATACCTTACGACTTTGGTATTCAGGCGACTATCGCAATACAAATCCAAAGAGGTTCGTACACAGGCACGCGTCAATGGATATCAAAAGTCTAAAGGTATTGGAGACTTGCATTGCCCAGTGTACGAAGGGACAAACGCATCTCTTCAAAGACGAGCAACAGTAGGTAATCTACATTAACCAGCAAAAGTAAGAAATCATTTACTTGGAATTGATCCGGGATAGTTTCTTAAATAATGGCGTGATTTGAACTAATTTGGTATCAATTTAAAGTTTACAGTTAAACCTTTAAAAAGGTAGCATTTTTATTATTCTTAACTAGCTATTAAGTACTCAAAATCGCGCGGAATCGAAGTAAGTGATTCCGTACTTTTGCTCGCGATTGTAGATTAGCAGCTATCTAGCAGTTCCCAAGATTTTCCATCGTCCTACATCCTAGTCTTAAAGGTAGATTAGTTAAACGATGGTCAAATTCCCCAAAGCTACGTCTCACTCCAGATAGTTAAGGATACTGTAGACTAATGGGTATCCAATTGCTCTTGGCCCCTTCAAGGTCACTACTAAATTAACCCCTGTAGCTATCTACGTAAGTGTGTTTCTCCCTAATTGGTTTCTTACATGGGCTGTCGAGTTAAGGACTTATGAGTATATTGACTAAATGCTTACTTAGATTATTACCACAAACACATAATAATTGTTATAACTTTATGTTTTGGCATGCTCGTATAATTATCCAAGAATCTTTACTAATATTACGAGTATAAAGCTGAAAACTTTGGTTGAACGCGAAAATCTCTGTAACTGCTGGTTCTATTTGAAAAAAATATTTCCTGTCGAATAGTCTATGTATCGAGGAAGTTTATAGAGTATACATATAACATCAAGCTACAGCCAGTAGGTGGCAAGCAGCCGGTGAAACCGCGAGGTACGGCTATCATCTTTATGATGCCTTTGTATATAGGAACTTTTTGCAATATACTTCGGTAACTACTACAATTAGAATTTATAACAGGATTTTTACTATGTTTATTGTTTTGTTTTGAGTTTCCGATTTATCGTCACACTTGAATTGTAACTTAAGTAAATAACTTAAGTTTAAGTTGTAATGTCAGTTTTAGTCTAATTGTCTTGTAAATAACTACAGTCTACATATCTCAAGTGAGATCTTAACTTAACTACTATTGAAATGTCATATCTAATTTGGTGAGGTGATCTGTACCACAGAATCTTCCCATTTCAGACACCTTTCTCTATTTAACATTATACAAGTTAACCAGTGCCTGTAATTTCTTGATGTGGAGAAAAATAACGATTTATGATTATGATAGTGATCATGGTGTCAGTTTTAAAAACTGAAATCTTTTGTTGCAAACATCGGCATTTATAATAACAACCAACACACACGTAAGGTAAATGACAAATGGCTCATTTCCAACTACATAACCATCCGTCGTAACTATCTAGAAAATAAAGAAAAAAATAAAAACATAAGTCTTAAGACAATAGATAAAGCAAAACATCTATATGACAAAGTAACACATCAAATAAATCACGACAAATCACGAAACGATGATAGAAAACCCGTATATGAACGTATGATCTTACGCCATGCATCCGCCTATTGAGAACCAGATCCCAGAACACCAGATGAAAAAACAATAGAAATCAGCTGTTGCGAGACTGTCCCAGTTGACTGTAGAGTAGATACTACCACGCAACGTTAGATGCAGATTTCCCAAGCAGTTATGGAGACACATGTGTCGTTGGATGTCTAAGTTGATTTGGTTTCTGGATGGATAGTGTCATCAATAGTTTAGGTTATGAAGTTGGTAACTGAACTAGCCAAACGTGCCTAAAAGATTTGTTCAATGGCAATTTTCATCCGTAGTTTATCCAGCTTAAACAAGTTTTGGTTTTTTATTGAATAATCGTTTTCACTAAACTGATTGCTAAATCTTGTCCTAATGTCATTTTGCACCACTACTCTTTAAAGTAATTTAAAATGGCCCTTAAACCATCACGCCGAACGACAATTCGCCACTTGTATCCACCGGTTGCCCGCGACTCTCACGACGTCGTCAGTCCAATTTTATAAATCGTTTGAAATGGTACGGTACAGTTGACAGTATTGTCAACCTGATTCCTCCCATAATTAGGCCTCTACCCTTGATCTTCATTATCTGAAATATATAAAAGGAGAACTGACTGACTGACATATCAACGTACAGCCGAAACTACTGGGGCTAGGAATATGAAATTTTGCACACGGCTTCCTATTATAATGTAGGGGAGCACTAAGAAAGGGTTTTTGGAAATTTAACCTTTAAGGGGGTGAAAAGGGGGAATTAGGAAAGTACGTAACCCACGCGGACGAAGTCGTGGGCAAAGTGCTAGTCTCAAATATAACAAAACGGTGTCTCCACCAACTGATGTCCATTCATGATTATCTTGTAGCCCTATTTCTGTATTCTTCGTCTAAAGTTTAGTGCAGGCCAGTGGGCACAGCTCACAAATCACGACTAATCTAGGGACACATCACGACTGCCACATCACTATTATTATCTCACTCGATTCTCACTTCAAAAAAAATTAAAGATATAATAGATTATAAGAATCTGAAGTACAGACTGAGAATTTCAATATGATGGAAAAACTTAAAATTAAAACGTTTTCAATTTTCATTCACAACGCCAATTCGAACCATTATTTAATCTAATTTAATTTCTACAATGTATTTAAAAACGATTAAAAGATCAGGTGCGTAGTACTACAGGTATTACTCGCAATTGATGTGCGTGTATGACCAGATGTATGAACGCAGACTATGCGAAAGGAGTTTGTAAGGATCAGGCATTCATAGTTTCTGCCTAACCTCTATGGGAAAAAGGCATGACTTTATGTTTGTAATAAATCACCATCTCAGATAAAACATTTCTTTGAACACTTCAATCTTCCTTTGAATCTTGTTCCGAGAAATTATCCGAACTTGTAAGTTGAATTAAACCAGCAATGTCGCCAGTACCGCTTTAGCACTTCATTAATTGAAGTGTAGTTCAATTAGACTGTGATGTTTAAACGAGGTTTTAATTAGGAAGTGCTTCCTATAGAGCACATGGATACGGGAAACATGAACTACGTGGATAGAAAACGAGGTTGTCATCGCATCATTGTTAATTCACACCAAAACTGTAAAGAATGTGACACTCGAATGAGAAAATAGAAAAAAAATACGTTGTGACGAAAACATAGACATCCTATGTCGGTAATCCTTAATCATAGTGTCTAATCATAATTCCTAAAATTACGTGATCCCGGGCGGCAGCACCCCTCGGTAAGCTAATGATAAACAGCTGACCACATCGATCATCGTATCACAGGTGTATTGATTACTGTATATACTAACCAACCTTTCAACTTATTTTATACAAGAACTCTTAGAAATAAGTCCACCTATAACAATGTTTCTTATGGTTATGAGGCTCTATAAGGTAGGACATTGGCCCTTATACATAGGGTCCATCAATAAATTCAGAGTTTAAGTGGTCCACACATAGTTATCAAATCTCTAGTTCTATTATCGAGAGCCAAACCAATTCATCTTGAAAACAAATTGACAAGAATACCAAAAGCAGCGACCAATAAAGCATTCGAGTGAGTGTCCAATGGTAGCTCCGTCGGCAATGCATTGTGTGCGCTTGCGGCGCTAGCCAACCCTCGTTTGTTCCACCGGGATGCGCCGGCGCAGAGATTTAAATCATTAGATGTATTCTGGCATGAAAAAAAAATGTTCGACGACAATGACTGTTGAATATTTTCAATAGTTCGAATCATCAGTCGCCACGAGAAAAATGTCTTGCGGAAAATTCAGAAGTTGAATATAGGTGGTAAGAGTAGGAAAATAACAAAGAAATAATGGGTTGTGTAAAAGATGGTGTAGCTAGAATAGAGGTAATTTATGAGATGGCGATTAATACAAAAGCGTTAAAAAAGAAAACTTTATGCTATCATCCTCAATGGATAAGGACGTAACTGACTAAACTCCAAAGTACCCTCTTTGGCGAGTAGTACGGTGAAGGCACATCTAACGGATCTAAATCCTTGCGCCCGCGCACTTAGTGAAATTGTCCCTCCTGTCACGACGGAACTTCCTGGTGCAGATTTGTTGTTCTCATGCCTTTTATTTTGATCTTTTCCTGTTCCTAGAAGAGGGATGGCCGCCATTTGTGAACTAGATGTAGTAAGAATGTTGTGTTTCTACCTAGCTGAATGTGGAAGGTGACTTTTATCTTAAGCTATTTGTTTTGTGTACCATTAAGGTTTATTTATGTGGCGTCTGTGATGATTATTTAGTTGTTGTTCGTCGGGCTTATGAATGGTTTTTGCATTTAAAACGGATTTTTGTTCATGCTTAGTGATAAAGTAATTGTTTCATGAATCCACAATCATAAATAAAGGTAAAATCCGAGAATAGAGTATTAAGTATTATAGCGCCACACGTATATTGACCTATTCTACGAGTATCTAAATGTTACTGATAATAAATAACAAGGCAAAGCTATTTCCTGCACAATTCAGTCCCGTAGACGACTGAAGAATTTTTTTCCTGGTTGTCCTGGCGGACCAAAACTGTTAGCCAAAATTTAAACTATGATCAACACCTATTTATTTACTATTTCGTGTAGGCTATGATGATACATGAGACGGGTCTAATGCGTCAAAACTTTCTCTACCAGTCAATCTTTGGGTCAAAAAAGAAGGCACAAACATCAGGGAAACAATAAATCCACTTAATCTTACCTGTTCAACAAATTATTTCCTTCCTATTCTAATTAATATAATCACCCTAATTATCCAATCTGTCTCTATACATAGAACGGCGCCAATAAATTAATTATACAATTAATTATCTTCACAGCAAGTCATCGGAATACTGTTCCATATAAGGAAAGTAGGCAGATAACACAATCTGGGACCTGAATATACGAGGTGACCATTACTTTATGCTAATCTCCGGTCTTTGACTCAAAAGGTACTTATGAGCTAGCTAAGATGAGCAGATGAGGTCGTAAAATTTTAGCAACGGAGGGAAAAAAGTGAATGACCTGCTATTTTTCTTTACGGGGTCGACTAAAGATTCTCGAGGTTCTTCTTATTCTATTCTCGAATGGAAACCACACACCGGCAAGCGATTGTTAAATCTCCTATTTTAGTTCTGCATAATTACTATCGCCATCATTTTATTCTTCATCAACAGCATTCTGATAGTTCCATTAAAGAGCCAAAAGAACTGCACTACAAAATCATCTAATCGACATTAATTTCAAAATAACATTATTATCGATTGCATTGCAACTCCACAAGCGAATCGCCTACGTTACTATTAAGTAATCGATTTCCCTCAATTAATTCTGCCCATACTTGCGTGGGAAGATACTTGGTAGACGGCAGTTTTTCTTACCAGATCGACATGATTGAGGAAATATTTATAGCATAAATACCATGAAATTACACATTAATCGAACCTAGTAAAGCTTCTTATTACAGGCGATATTTTTTAGTCCTAAAGAACTTATACACAGTGCAACAAGTTTTGAAACTCTTGATATTTTACAACTTGGATTTTATACGTGTTTGAACACATCGCTTAGTGTAATATGATAAAGTGGTTTGGGGTGGGGCTGCTCAATAGCGTCCTTGTAATACCTGTGGACCTACCTATTTCAACTACATACGTACCTGTATAAATATAATTCTGTATAAATCGTTAGGGCATTAGAGGTATGATATTATGCCCGTTTCGTACGAAAAAAGTATATAAAATGAACAATCAAATTAAAACATACGTCCTTTTACACAATGAAATTCTAAACGTGTTGCATGTTTGGTAACATTACACGTTGCTTTTGCTATATTTTGTACCCATCCATCTTTAGCAGCAGCTTTATTATAACTTGCATCTTTATCCATATATTATGCAAAATTAACAATTTCTCACTATGTGGCCATAACTAGGGGTCTTTAAGCACTGTCTTGATAACCATCTAGGCACCTTTATATAAGAAACATATCCTTGATCATACATAGGATAATCTCGGTATTTTTTCACTTCGATACACAAACAGCATTATAGTTAAATATGTGCATAATTTAACATTCCGTTCATAGTTAATTCTGTTTTACAATTAGCTAAAGATATTTGTGGTGTGGTACAAAAGCAGGCGGTAGCGATTTTCCCAGAATTCATCAACATCAATCAAAATAAGAATTGAAATACATGCATGCATGCGTAATATTGTGACAAGGCATCTTATAATTAAAATCAAATCCTACTGTTAATTAAATTGCTTTTCCATCGCTATGCACGATATTTCCCGCCCGTTCCCTCGCAAAGAGAAGAGAAAAAGAGAAATCGTGTGTTCCAATACAGAGAACTTACCATTTTTATGCTTATTTTTTTAAATTGTTGCCGCACTATAAAATCTCGTGTATCGCAGATGCGTTTCCAAATATATTTAAAGTTACCATTCAAATATTTGTTTCGTGCGATGATCACACACCGACACGCATATAAAATCGCTCAAAAACGTAACTGTCGTTCATAACTTGCATCCAGTCTCACGCACAAAGCGTATATTTTCAGCACAATTTATTATTAACATCCCCAGTCTGTCTGTGCGCGTGTATGAACATTCATTTGTCAGAGTGTGATGCGTATACGCTCATACATGAGTACAATGCGGCGCTAATCATCGTTTGATGCCATTATTGGACTCGATTATGTGGTGCGAATGGCAATCGATTGTGTATTCGATTCCCGGTATTCATTTGTCATTTGTTTTCGAGTTGTGGATGAGGTTTTTGAAGCTGTTCAGTATTTTGCTAAAAACAAAAAAAAACAACAAATTAAACATCAGTTTATAAATTAAAGACGGAAGACTAAAGATAAGATGGATGGATTGTATGAGCCTAACGCGGAATAAATCTATTATAAAGAGGTAAATTTGTTTGTTTGTATGTAGGGGGTAAACCGATTTTGAAAATACTTTCACCAGTAGAAAGCTGTATTGGTCCTGAGTAACATAGGCTATAAGGGGGGGGGGGGAGATTAGGAGCGGGCGAAGCTGCTGACAAAGGCTAGTATAATATATAAGAATAAATCCAATATAATTACCAAAAAAATTACTTAATGAGACACGGACCCTAACGTGTTTTAGACGCTATGCAGCTCATAACTGACCAAAATATCATCAATCTGCAAAAGTATAAATTTACCTTTACATCGATTACAAGTAATTTCTTAGAACACTTACATTTTTCAGTGACCTCCATGTCCTGAAGGCATCACGACTGTAGGCACTTCAATAGATATAAAAAGAACAAAGGTACCTAATATTGCGTTCTCCCCACAAAATTACCCTACACAATCGTGAAAAACAAAACCTTTTTTTTTTAAACTTAAACTCCGGTAATTTCAGCAGTCAAGCATACAAGTACAATCAGCCAGCATAACCTGCCAGTGTTACTTGACCCATTTTATCACTTTTCTGCCGTATAGGATGGGTCATATTACGATGGGTATCGACAGTACATGCCGGTGGTCGATAGGTAATATCCTAATAGTACCAACTCTGCCCCGAGGTGCGGACGTTGAGTGACCATCTCTGCAATCTGCGAGAGGGACTGACATGAGCGCGTGACAACATTGTACATAGATCTATGCAGACTGGATGTGGCAGGGGATTAAAAAGAATTCTTCGACTCTGAAGTCATTAAGGCCACTTTATCGGAGTCATAACATGAACCTAAAAAAGTGTAAACGTTATAGAAATAGAATAATTTTATCGCAATTTGTTTTATGCCTCAAGTCCCCCTAGTCCCTGTTTTCTCAGAAACAGAAAAGCCTAGCTTTTACGTTTTAGCTTAGCTCATGCACATTTTCATCATTTTACAGATCATGATCATCGATTTGCCTAACCTTATATATTGAACCTACCCTACATTGGAGTCAGCTACCACACAGCTGAATGCCAGTATTTAACATGGAATATTTGCGTATCAGACCTCCACAAACTTTGGTACTGGGTAAAAGTGGTACTGGGTACCTTTGGTAAAACTGGTTGACAAATTCTAGGGCCACTGACTACTTAGATTGGCCCCTAATTCAATAGAGTCAGCGTGAGCGACGAATACGACGCGACGCGACGCAATTCGACCTATTTCAACTACTATTATAAAATTTACTTCGTTTTGCGTCGCGTCGCGTCGTATTTGTCGCTCACGCAGGACACCTCAGTCTATACTCAAAGTAAATAGTACATTTGCACTAACGATTACAAAACCAGAAACACAGTAAATACTATAACCATTTCACATTATAATTAACAGCGATAAACATACATAGCGTCCCATTAATCACCCAAAATTGTTCAATAAACCGCATGTATCATGACCACAAATTATATATTTAACAGTATACTGCATTATTACCAGTGAATGTACCACATCCAGGCTCATTGGTCACTAACCTCGATGTACCCAGTGCGTCCCCAGGGCCCGATTATCATTTATTACCATGCATCGTGCTATTACCGCGCCCGCGCCGATTCACTGTGAATTATTCTTTTCATGCCAATTTACATTCAGACACAGTAATCGATATATGCGTAAAATTCTTGTCTTTGGGTTTTGACATCGTAATTGTTATATGTAAGAGAAAAAATGTTGATGGGTGACGATAATTTATTGTGCTGGCCTTACGTTATTTTAAGTTTGCATTTGGCAACACAGACTTAATAATTACTGTTACAATAATTCGGAATAAAAATGTGAACAGCATCGCCCGACACTTTCTAATTTTATCATTTTATAATTACACGGCTGTTACTGCAGTAATAACTTATTCGACAAACCCAGAACGTACTAAAACCCATGGAATTTCATTAAACACACTACAAAACAACGAAATAACTTTCTGATTTTTAGAGGTCGACCTATCGACTATCGATGGTAAAAACTTTCGAGTAATTACAACGATACGTACGTACAACCTACTTATTGCTTCACTTGATGCAACTATAGACATATAAAATGGACTGAGCCTATCCCTATCTAGCTTCCCTAACCAGTCGTAAAATACATACAGGCAGAAAAGCGAGAGAGACAACGTGTGTAGTTGTCTTTCAATACTTTCTAGAGAGTTGTCAATGTCATACAGCACGCTAAGAATGACACCCTAGAGATGGGTTTTGTGGACGATATAGAAAGATTTAACAGTTTTCAGTCGTCTACGGGTTATTCCTTTCTAGATAGAATAATGATAATTAGTACATTTAGGTACCAGAAAATTATAGTAACTATATTTGTCAATAAACCCGAAGGTATAGGATATATAAAGGTAGGTACAGGCACAGCCTATAGATGCTAAGCTCATTGTTCTAAGAATACAATGTTGCAATATTGAGTTGTAGTATAGTAATAAGTTTTTGGAAACTAGATATACTCATTAGAATGGAGATAAAATCAGTCATGCTACGCGTGTAAATATTGCTCAGTCCATTCTCTATGTCTATGGATGTAACGTTTTAACATACAAAACATACTCGTATTCCTCATTTTCTCACAAATATGTGTAAATTATGAAGATTTATTCGCATGACATGTGTCCCTAATGACTGTTTACTTCAGCTTTAGGATTTTTTGAAGAGTTTTAAATATCTTATTAAGGAAGCAAGAAACGAAAATATGAAAAAAAAAAACATTCTGTTTACGAGAACTTTTCAAATTAATATTTCGTATAATTTATTTAAAGTCTAATTAGCTTTTAATTTGAGCAAATTATTAAGTGGGCAAAATTGCCGTGTATTTTCTGACTTGGCATAATATCGCATGTCGCCCGAAAATGGCAATTTGTGTAATTAGCGTGAGGAGGTCGTGGATCTTCCGGGTTAAGCCGCGCCTGCCGAGGTTGGTCTGTGGATGGGTGACCATCTGTCATAGCGAGTTTTCTCCGTGCCTCGGAAGGCACGTAAATCGGTTGGTCCCGGCTGTCATTTGTTGATCTTTGACAGTCGTTACTGTTAGTTAGAAGCTCTAAAGTCTGACAACCAATCTTACCATGCGGGGTATCGTATTACCCAGTTACTGGGTTGTGGAGGTCCGACAGGCAGTCGCTCCATGTAAAATACTGATATCCAGCTGCATTTGGTTTGACTGGAGGCCGACCCCAATAAGTTGGGAAAAGGCTAGGCAGATGATTAGCGTTTTATATATGGCAATGTCTTCTAACGACTATGCATTTGTGTTTTTGAAAAGAGTCTAAAGTAAAATAAAGCTACCAAATACTTACTACTATACTGGCCACAAATTTATTATCTTTCTCATCACTCAAAATATAAATAAACAATACTTTTATCTACTAATTCATCAGAACACACCTTTCGTCCTACATAGAAATTCAAATCAATTCTACGACCGATTTAGACAAACTTTGTGTAACCGGTTTTCTTTTGCAATGGACGCCATCTTTGCAAATGGCCGCCGGTCACAAACATTTGTAACGCGATCCGTTTGTGAAGTGTCGAATCAGGCGGCGGGTACATCAATCATTGATGAAATTTGCTAAGAAATTATGCAAGATTGATCGGCCACACGCGGAGTAAGGTGTTTAATCGATTTGTAATTAAGATATTATTTTATTTGATGTTGTTAAAGGTTAATTAGATGCTATTATGAGTGGTATGTGTGTGTGGAAACGCTTTATTTCCATGAAAAAAGGCTTTTTATTTTACTTTTTTTTATTCAAGTATAATAAAAATTAATGATTACTAATTATTATTATAAGTCGATCATTTACTATATTGCCTGAGTAAAAGAATTAAATTTTTTAATTTTACGAATTTTATCCGATTCATGTTATAATTCTACTAAAAATGGCCTTAGAAGACCCCATATTTTATAGATACTAAACGCTGAACTCATCCATGATTCCCTTATTGTTTACAGAACGTTCGATATTTAACGGAAAATTAATTATTGTCTATTCGAAACCACAATTCATATGAATTTCTCTTTTTCACGCTTGAATTTTACCCAACCCTTTTTAAACGGGTAACCACTTCAGAGAAATCCATCACTCAATAATAAGGGACATGTGATTTGTACCACTTTTTTATTTTTTTGGAATGTAATAAAAAATAACCATCGAATACGTCTTCACGCCCTGTGTCGACGGCGCGGGCTATATGGCTTTATACAGGGTGTCCCAAAACTCAACGTCAAGCCGAAACGGGGTGACAGGATTGATCATAACCATCACGAGAAAAATCTGAAAAAAAATCTATCCCATGCAGTTTGAAAATTATGGGCATTTTAAGAAAAACCTAGAAATTTGATCAAACTGTACCATTTTTCGGTTATTGTGGTTATTCTTTTTTATTTTTGTTCATTTGAACTTTGGAAACGTAATCCTTAATAACATTTCTAGAATCCCAATAAAAAATAATGACACAATTGCCTCAAGTTTCCGAAAATTGAGACTATTTGTTAAACTACGAATTTAAAATTTTCAAGATTCGTCGACTTTGACAGGCCCTCCTATAAAAATAAATGTACTAGAGTGCCTTGGCAAGTGGCATTAAAAGTTGGCGCATTTAATCAGAATTCTAAAATGGTACAATACTTGTTAGTTCCATACAATAGAAAAGAGAAAAAAAATTAAAACCTCAAGTAACCCGATTTTTGCTATCACGTTTTACTCAGTTAAAATGTTTTTAATTCGCACAAGCTCTAGGTAGGTTCTTAATTTTAAGACAAAATGATGAGAGAGATGGATAATGGGTATGGGTACGCATTTCGCAGTGCAAGTAAGAGATTTCCTTGACCAGGAATATCCGGGAAGGTGGATTGGACGTTCAGGCACTATCTTGTGGCCCGCCCGTTCACCAGATTTAAATCCCCTGGATTTTTTCTATTGGGGAGTTCTCAAAGAAAAAGTTTACTCAAAGCCCATTGATCACGTAGCCGACCTGCGTGAACGCATTTCTCAAGCAGCTGAGGCGATCAACTCTCGAAGATATGCCCGACTTATAAGTAGATCTTTTTTAAGAAGATGTAGGGCTTGTATTGAGGCTGATGGTAAACAATTTGAACATTTATTGTAATAAAAATGTTTTTTCTCTATCTGACTTTTAGTCCAACAAACCTAATTATTTTACTAACTTTTTTTCACTTTGGTATAAGTGGCGTCACTATCTGTCTCGCTCACTCATGACAAACATACCCATTATCTATCTCTCTCATCATTTTGTCTTATTAAAATTAAGAACCTACCTACAGCTTGTGCGAATTAAAAACATTTTAACTGAGTAAAATGTGATAGCAAAATTCGGGTTACTTGAGGTTTTAATTTTTTTACTCTTTTCTATTGTATGGAACTAACAAGTATTGTACCATTTTAGAATTCTGATTAAATGCGCCAACTTTTAATGCCACTTGCCAAGGCACTCTAGTACATTTTTTTTATAGGAGGGCCTGTCAAAGTCGACGAATCTAGAAAATTTTAAATTCGTAGTTTAACAAATAGTCTCAATTCTCGGAAACTTGAGGCAATTGTGTCATTATTTTTTATTGGGATTCTAGAAATGTTATTAAGGATTACGTTTCCAAAGTTCAAATGAACAAAAATAAAAAAGAATAACCACAATAACCGAAAAATGGTACAGTTTGATCACATTTCTAGGTTTTTCTTAAAATGCCCATAATTTTCAAACTGCATGGGATAGATTTTTTTTCACATTTTTCTCGTGATGGTTATGATCAATCCTGTCACCCCGTTTCGGCTTGACGTTGAGTTTTGGGACACCCTGTATAATAAAGTGGATTTTAGTCAGTACGAGTCTGACAGTCCCTGCCGTCCAGCCCTGGGCGGGAGGACTAATTTGAAAAAACACGCTCTTCGTGGAGCGAAACAGACTGGCAAACTACTTACTGACTAAAAACCACCCTGGTGACCTACCAATACCTACCTAATTCCAGTGTGATTTGTATAGCTCTGTCTCTTTCCCACAGTGGAATTACTCTCGCTTTAAAACGTCATGGTAGGTCACCAGTTCCTTCATGCCCTTTGCATATTGTCACACCATAAGGCCGTAATGCCCCTTATTCTTTATACTTTTGCACTCACAAAGGGATATGCAACTTTTTGGCATCAATTTTTTTTTTTTTCGCCAGTAATGAAATGTTGGTCATTAGTAGACAGCAACCTAAGAACTTCGTAAAAAAATATAAAAAAATTCTAAACTGTAACCAACCAGAGATATAATGGATTTTATTTTGTTCTTATCAGGAGTAAATCAATAGTTCTATGGATTCCTACAAAAAATAACACCTGATTAGAACAAAATAATAACCGTCATATCTCTGGTTGGTTACGGTTTAGAAACTTTTTTTTTCTATGGTTTTCTTAGGTGGTAGTCTAATTGTGCCCAAAAATTTAATCTCTGGCGAAAAAAGTTGCATACCCATTTCCTATTGCTCCAAACACAAATCCTTTTTGATTCCAAGGCCTTAATTCAGTCAGTATTGTAGGCCGAGGGATATCGTGTTACTGAGATAGAAGGCCCCTTCCATTCCATCACTATTCGTATTGTGTGTCCGTTCCGGCACTTCTTAACATTCTTTCACGCAATACTTTCAAAGTAAAAACAAAAAGCAATCGGCCATTATTCTTTTCTTTTGTCACGCACTGGATTCGACGTCTAGTCTTCCGATCAGACCCTACGTTTTAGTGGATATTTTACGATTGGTTACGGTATCTTTTGTTAAAGAATTGAAGACAAAAATATTGAAGCTCAATCTTCGAAAGTAGCTATAACTCTTTTGACGGATTTTTACACCCCACTATTCCAACTGCATTCGGTTAGACAGGAAAAATTGGGATAGGCTAGGCAGATGATGATGATAAAATGAAAAGTCAGGTCGTGCTATTATTTGTCTGATTCTGGTGGGTTACTTTTTTTTAAACAGAATATTTAAAAAATCCTCCTTTAAAAATACCTATTTTTGAACCATTTTCAATAGATTAATTCTAATATCAACGGTCTCTAAAGTTTAATAAACTCGCCCCACTCATAGACAATTCTAGACAAAAACCAAAGAGTATAAATAACAAAAAGTATTCACAGTACACCAATACTAACACTCTATGAAACAAGTTACTCGCGTCTAGTTAAAAGTTTCCGATCCCTAGCGGGAAGACTTAATTAGTTACCCTGTGGCGAGGGATCTGCTAGCTCCTTTGTGCTAATGCGATGAATATTTAACACTGCTCTTTTTAATTGTACTTTGTTTTAAGTATCGTTCGTTCATTATAGTTTTTGCATGGTTCTAGTTGGATCCTAATGGAATTACTTCATGTTTTTGAAAGAGTAGTATTAAATTTACAATACTTCATTCAGCAGTTGATTTTTTAAATTTAATGTTTAGTGTAATGGTTTGTCTGCCTCGTTGTTCGGAGTTGTAAGTGCGACTACTGAGCTTGAGGTCCCGGGTTCGATTTCTGAGACAGGTGAAGTGTTACTGGGTATTCCATTAGAGATTTCTCAGTAGCAGTCACTGAGTCTGAACTCCCTCCTCCCTTCTCCCTTCATAGAAACGTTGCCCCACACTAGGAATTTCTTCCTGTATCGTGGATGTGTTTACAAACATAGAAACTCACATACACGAACACTCAGACCCGAAACAGCTAATTGAAGATCATGTAAACATTTGTTCCGTACGATAATTGACCCCTGACACGTCGCGCTGTAGTCGATCGATCAGCTACTGAGCCAGCCGTATCGTCGTAATGTTTAATGTTTAGTGGTATTTAAAGTCCTCATGCCCGGGTCGATGGCGCATTGTGTTTCACGCGCGCCTCAAAGAGTGTCAGCAAAATGACGGGGCCCCCGTCTAGAGGGCCAAAGCCTGCCGGGGTCGAGGGACTGTACAAATTACCGTGACCCCGGAACGTAAAGGGCTATTGAAGGCCACCATGGATTTTAGTCAGTACGAGTCTGACAGTCCCTCCTGCTATGCCCTGGGTGGCCTACCACCCAGTCCTCACTCATTTGATGATTTTACCACGTAAAAAAAAAGTGGTATTTAAAGTCCTGATCATTGCCTACCTGTCATTTTCACTTATTTGGATGTAACTTATTCAAATCCGGGAATTGAATTCAACAAAAAAAAATTCATGATAGGATTTTAACCCTAACAGTTTGTGAAAGTACCGTATGCGAATACATCGCTTATAGTCGCAATATAGTCCAATATTTACTGAAAAGGGTTTAAGCTCCAACCTATGTTGATGGATACACTAGTGAGCTTTGACAGCTTTTAGTTGAAAAAGCTGTGACTAAAAGCTTTATGGAAATTGAAATATACGAGAGAAAACATTTACGGAAGCACAATGTGTTACTGTCAGACATATTGAATTTTGCATTCTATCAATTAATTTTGTTTGATACAGAGTCCATTAAATCATCGTGGTCCTTTATTTCATACATTACAATTAGTTACTGTTATCGCATTGTTTTTCGACGAAAAGGAGATGGCATCAGAAGCCTTATCACAAGTTTTCACGGTTTTGTAACGAAAAACGTTTACTCAAAACGTTAATTTGATGTGTTAAATTTTTTCCTCGTTCGTTCACTAGAGGCGCTTTTCCGTTTTCCATACAATTCACGTCGGAATACTGCAAGAAAGCTATACGGTAAAATACGGAAAATTTGTCTACACCTTCTTCTTCACCGCCAAACACGTCATGGTTACCATCACAGAATATGTTCTGTGGTTACCATCAGGCGAAATAGTGGACAAACGCGAACTTTGGTTCATTAAAAAAAAAACTTCTTTATACTCGTCAAATTCTAATATATTCTGATAAGATCTCTTCTGCTTCTCATAACTTTAATCTCTTCAGTATTATTATGCAATGATAATAGGAATTCAAGAACTTGTACTTGGTACTATCAGAGTCGCCTGGTTAAACGCAGCCCTGAGGGTCAGACACCAATTATAACTTTACTTCTGACTTGTGACCGCGATTTCCCATGCATCCATGAGCTCATCGTTAAATAACCAAAAAATAAACTATCAGTTCTTTTTTTTAATCTCTTCAAATTCTAATATATGTGAATACGATCTCTCTACTTGTAATAACTTCAATCTCTTCAGTATTATTATGCAATGATAATAGGAATTCAAGAACTTGTTATAGGTACTATCGCTTGGTTGGACGCAGGTCTGAGGGTCAGAAACCAATTATAACTTCTGACTTGTGACCGAGATTTCCCTGTCGTGGAATCTATTAACTTGGACAATACGAACTTGTACTTATCAAGGGCGATAGTTTTATTTTTTTGCTGTCGATTAACTGACAAACCTTGGAGTTAATGGCTGTTTTAAAATTCTGAATGAATCCAAGAAAGTAGGGCAGTACCATGGTTGCTATTTCTCGCGGCAAACAGAAATAAACGATTAGAAAAGTGGCAATTTATCTTTCAAAGGCTTTTATAATAATATTATCTAACAGAATTGTTTTTTTTTTGATAGTTTATGTCAGTCAACAACATTGTTGAATTATTTGACACCGTATATCGATAATAAAACATTGTAGCTTTGTTTTAAGAGTGGAAAACGTTCTTTCAGTGACTCAAGTCCTACAGATGTCGTGGAGTTGACCAATGTCCACTAGATAAATTGAACTTCACGAAATATTAGGATGGTTAACAAAGGTTAGACAATGATTAACATCAACTTCCCTGATCGATCGGCCAGGCGATTTTGATCCTGGTCTGTGCTTGTAAATAAAGAGGCAAGACGCTAATATCCACCACTTAAACTTCAGTAATATATCAAAAACAGTTTCAGCTAAAAACAATTGAGCTCGTGCAAATCGAACGTCACGATGGTTATCAAATGTAGGCGATGCGATGGCTTGCGCCGGCGCACAGCACCGTTATTGTTATTATTTGCCTGTTACGACCTAGGCAATTAGGGTTACCACACGAATGGACGGAGAGAGACTCTCGTAAATTAGGGTTGGAGGTAACTGTGAGTATTTGTAATTATGTTATGGAGTGCAACGTAATTATGGCTGTAAATTCTATTAAATAAATAAATAAATAAATATTCCACAACTATCACACAACGCCATCTAGTCCCAAGCTAAGCACAGCTTGTGTTATGGGTACTAGACAACTGATAAACATACTTATATATTTCTAAATACATACATATTATAGATAAATTACACCCAGACACAGAACAAATGATCGTGCTCATCACACAAACATTTGTCCTGGGTGGGAATCGAACCCACGACCTCCGGCATAGCAGTCAGGGTCACTAACCACTAGACCAACAGGCCTGTCAATTATTATTATATTGTATTGGCATTTATTAGTTGGGGTTGGCTTCTATCCGTCTTCTATACAGATGCAGCTGTATATCAATATTGTACATAAAGTGACTAACCACCTTTTTTAACGTTTTAAAATCATCAAATGAGTCCTACCACCCAGGGCACATAATGACGGGGCCTGTTCATAATAACGGGGCCTGTAGAGGGCCATAGCCTGTCGGGGTCGCGGGACTTTCCCATTACCGTAACCCCAGTACGTAAAGGGCTAGTGAAGGATACCGTGGATTTTAGTCAGTACAAGTCTGACAGTCCCTCCCGCCCTGCCCTGGGTGGGAGGACTCATTTGATGATTTTACCACGATAAAAAAAAAACGTCACGGTAAATCATAAGTCCCGCGACCCGAGGGCAGACTACCCACCTGGGGTCAAAAAAATCGAGGTAATATTTGTAACTTGGCATGTTCTATAATAATTTTAACAGATATCGGAACAGTTTAAGTTTTTCAATTAGAACAGATTCTTTTACAGCAATTCATAAATGAATCTGTCAAAGTAGCCTTTTAAACCCCAGATTTCCACACCCAGTTAGTACTACACAATACGATAAACCTCGCTAAGACTGACTATCGGACTTTTGGGCCACTGATCGATATAATAAATAAAGCGATGAAATTAGTATTACTCATTTAAGCCTTTGTCAAACAGACAGGCGTGACGAATGCGAAGCGAGGCGTTTTTATTTGTAATGTATGGAACTGTCTGAATCCAGTCACATAGAAAAGCGAAAGTGAGCGTGACAAAACTATCGGACTGACGTCTCGCGTCGGTTTGGTATCGCTTCGCTTTCGCCTTTCTGTTTGACAAAGGCATTAAACAAACATAGGATGATTTTCCGGATGTTTGTCACTCATAATCTTCTCGTTACGGAAAATAAAACGCTAAAATGGCGATGTACAAAAGGATGATCTAATGAAATAATCTGCATATTGCGCAGTAAGTAATCGTTAAGTGCTTAACGAAGTAATTTACATGTTTAAAGTATTCTTCCGTAAACAGCAGAGTACTAGAAAAAACTATTTTTATTTTTAGATTAACCTAAAAATGTTTTTTCTTGTAGTTTTGGCAACATGGTACAAAAAAAAATACAAAAACATAATACTGACAGAAATCATTTTTTTAACTGACTTAAATAAGATATAAGGAAGTCTATAAATCTTTACGGCATCGAATTAAATTAGTCTCCTAATTTAATAAATGAGGGTGATTAAAAATAATTACCTGCAATTATCTTAAACAAAACAGACGGGTCATATTAAATTAACCCGAATTTCACCATAACAACCCCACCTTAATATAAAACAAGTCCCCTAAATACAAACTAAACAAGTAATTTAAATTCCGTCCTAAAGTAACTCCCTAATATGGTGTCCCTAACAGTAATGTCGTGGCCCATACATTATAATACCTTACTATGGTATTCCATTAACTGTTTACAGGCACCCATTTCTACGTTCGAAAATTTACTTAGTATTTATGTTATTAAGTAGGACAGCGTGCTTAAATATCTAAGTTGTAAAGTTTTCCAGATTGCGAAGTTTTACGACGGCGCCCCTCTCTAGAGGGCCAAAGCCTGTAGGGGTCGCGGGACTTATGAATTACCATGACCCCGGAACGTAAAGGTCTGTTGAAGGACACCGTGGATTTTAGTCAGTACAAGTCTGACAGTCCCCCCCGCTCTGCCCTGGGTGGGAGGACTCATTTGATAATTTTACCACGACATAAAAAAAGAAAGCGAAGTTTTGTCGAAATACTTTTGTTTTAGGATTTAAATTACCGGGGTCGCGGGACTGTCTCATCAGGTAATCGTGACCCTGGAACGTAAAGGTCTAGTGAAGGATCACCGTGGATTTTAGACAGTACAAGTCGGACAGTGTCTCCCGTCCCGGCCTTGGTGGGAGGACTCATTTAATGATTTTACCATGGAAAAAAACGGATGTAAATTAAGGATATAGGATACGTTACCTGTTTAATGCGTCTAAAGTAATGTTGTTAGTGCTTTTATATATCTTTTACAACCTCTAGCCACGTGTTTGTAACTTATTTATGTTAGTAAGAAAACCTAATTAATGGAAAAAGTGATAGGTAAAATATTTCGACGTGTCCATATTTTTATTAAATGGCTAACTGCATACAACCTGCAATCAGCAAATTGAAAGAAAGAAATGTCCCCTACATTTCTTTCTTTCAATTGCATGCAAAAGGAACACGATTTTATTTTAGGTATCCAAATCCCCCAAATAAATAAGACCAAGAAGTGACACCATCACACCATCATCAAATCCTCATCTGTCTAGCCTTTTCCCAACTATGTTTTGGTCGGCTTCCAGTGGAAACGAATGCAGCTGATTATCAGTATTTTACATATAGCGACTGCCTATCTGACCTCTACAAAATCATCAAATACGAACACAAAATAATGTAACATAACATACATCGGGGTCCATGTAAACTCTATCATAAACAACGTGTTTAACATATTCAAAGATAAGTGGAACACAATACTATTCACACCCAGGCCGGTTTGGGCCACAATTGGGCGCGTAGAGAAACTCTCACATGCGCGTACGCATTGATTCTCAATTACTACCATCTGATTCATCACACGAACTTTCTCTATCTATACGAAACCACGCGGATGTGGCGTTCATTGATGGAAAACATTCATTCATGTGAGAAAACAAGATACTTTTGGAAACGGTTCTACTATTAGATGTACGTGGAGAAGTATGTAGGGGAACAGTGTATTAGACGGGGGCACGAGGTATAATGGGGACATACACTCTTTAGGCATACTTAACACAACATTAACATAGCGCAAGTGCTATCAGGACGTCATTTGCAGACGGCCATTAACAAATGGCGTCATTTTGGCGCTTGCGCTACGTTAGTATTGTGTTAACTTTGCCTTAAGTGTGTGATTTCCCATCATACCTCGCGTCTCCGTCTTATACACTGTTCCCCTATGTGGAGTAATTAGAAAAAAAATCGTGCCATATGAACGTGAATTTGACGCTTTTTTGAAACAGAGAAAGCATTAAATCACTTTTTTTATTATAAAAGCTCCAATCTAACCCAGAAGCAAAGATGAAACCATAGATGGAGCGAGCTGACCCACCTCCTGCGCAACGACCGTTCACAGTACAAATCTCTATTTAGCGCTGGATACTTCTACCTGCTACCACCATCAGCACGTCGCAAACGATAATCGTAAACACTCGGTACTACCCAATAGATTTTTAACTTTATACCCCAGAGCCTAAAGTTGAAAATCTATTATAGATTTCCGAGCGTTAGCGACTGGATGATCTGATCTTCAACTTTATATTCACGCATTTAAAGTTGAAAATCTATTAAAGCCTACTCAGCGTTCGCATTTATCGTTTGTTACATGGCTACAGGTCCAGATTACAGGTAGCCTGAGTAGCCACCTAGGAGTAGACTAGGTGGTCGCGGGACTTACGAATTACCATGACCCCGGAACGTAAAGGGCTATTGAAGGACACCGTGGAGTGGATTTTAGTCAGTACGAGTCTGACAGTCCCTCCCGCTCTGCTCTGCGTGGGAGGACTCATTTGATGATTTAAACCACGCTAAAAAAAAGAGTAGACTAGGAGGTGGATGGTGGACATTAAATAGTCGTGAGGCCCTGCGGCTTTGCCCGCATTTATGTCAGAAATTATCCCATTGCAGAAACATAAAGGACTATCATAAGTCTAGTCAACGTTTACTATCTCTTTCGCTTTTCTATGTGACTGGATTCAAACAATTCCATACACTACAAATAAAAACGTCACGCTTCGCATTCGCCACGCCAGTCTGTTTGACAGATGCTTAATTGTTTACATAACTAATTATAAAACAACTGACTGTAAGGCGTTTAACTAAAAATAAAATAAAACAGACAGCCATAGATTTACTTTCACCACTAAAATATCAGTATGAATCTGTAATTTCTTTAACGTAATTTCTTAGACGTATTTTCCACAGTTATATAACATAACAACCCTAAGAACTCGTGCTACAACGTGTAGTGCAAATTGACCCATAATCGCCGTGGTTTGAGCAACACCGCAGTATCGGACACTCGCGCGATGTGACAAAACATATCCATCAGCTGACCAATGATCCACTTAGCCTGTATTTGAGCTTCGTTTAAAATGAGACAGTAGCTGGCTCAAGTTGATGGAAAAAAGATTACAAATCAAAAATATTTTAAAATATATGTGAGTATCGTAGAGGAAACACCTTTTGACTTTTTGTGTGTATTCTTCAAGTGTAAGGCAAGGATTTCAAATTTTAAGTGATTCATGGTCTGTTTATGTTAGATTAGACGCTTATTACCTAGTTGACTAATGGTAATAAAATTCATCACAAAGTGAGTGACAAAACAACAAACTTTATATCCTGAATAAGGTACTTATGATAAGCCAATTAGCTTATAATCTGAGTCATGTCATTTAATCACTTGAAATTCCAATTAATTGATGTCATCACTTGTCACCAAACAGGAAAAGCTAAGCTGCACATGAATATTTTGGCGTGTGGCCTGAATTGAGATTACCACCGCTATCACATTTTTCAATAAATTTCACTTAACATTCCCTGTCCCTGTAATAGTAACTCCGCCATTGAAGCACCTAAACTTCCATGCAACACTATACCTTTATAATTTAAAAGACAAAACCAATTAACGGAACTGTTGAACAAAAGACTCGTTTCCGCCAGGACTTATCAATACTGTGTGGTCTCACACCCTCATGAATAAAGCGTGGGAATGTCTCATTAAGGGTAGAATGTCATCCTCGCTCCAAGATAGCAAGCATGCAGAATGTGAACTGAAGCCGTGCAATTTTATAGGGAACCCGTTTACTTGCAAACTGCAAATAAAGTCTCTGAAGTTTGCTAGTAAATAGAAGATGAGGTAAAAATATCCTTCTATCGACTTCAGGATAATATCATCATCGTATTCTTGTTTAAAAAAAGAACTTCTAAAACCCATGCAATTTTCATGCTCTCTTTAAGACAGCGAGCTACTAGCTCAAGAGGCCATCAAGTCTGAACGCAGCACGATCCGTTCGGGCCCCGTCAACTCGACGCAGACCGCACATCAATAACTTCTAGCCGCGAACCGCTATAAACTGATTGCTTCCACTACTCCAAATGGCCCCATTTGCGCTTCGAAACTTTAATAAACGCCCCATGTCACTATTATATTGTAGTTCGTAACATATGTTAGTATTCTGTTGCCTTTCCGGGGTGTGAGATAATTCTCAACTGAGAGGCATGGTTTATGATGCCTTAACATTCAAAGCTTCAGATGAATGGAGGAAATATTTGAATTCTAATTGGGTGGATCTTTAAGTCGCATAAGATACTGGTGATTTTCCAATGGTGACTTGTAGTATTTATAACCATCTCTGGAGTTTTCATCTTCAATTCTCCATAAAATTTAATGAAAGCTTCACTCTAAAGATGCGGCGATTCACGGCATGTTAAACATGAATGATAATTTACATTATGGATAAGAAAGCATTCTCCAATCAGTTCAGTCATTCAGAGCATCGTATTTACCTTTCCCAGGATCTCAAACAACCTGAGAAGTCAAATAATAATCAGAAGAATTATACAAGTAACTGAATTCGACACAGTTTTTTTGTAGAACGTCAGACACGATAACGTCCACAGAATCGTGCTAGTATACAAGCCGCTTCCAAGCAGTCCTATTGGAAACCTATAGGTGGGACATATGCTCTCCAGTGGACGTCCTGCGACTGATATGATGATGATGATGATGATGATGATCACAGTTTTCCCCCTTCCCCACTCATAACATAAGTGTCAATCTTTATATTCTATGCAAATAAATTCTATCCAACCTTATGATAGACATCTTATGGCTCCAACCTTTAACTCCACCAATACAATGTAACACAATGTACTACCATTAGCTGGCATCACTAACAAGTACTAAATACTAATGGTAAGCTGTTAATACGGAGGCAGTCACGTTCTCCTCTGATAAAGCGGTTGTTACTGGGACTAATTGTTCAATGGTTGTGATTCTTTGGAAGCCATGTTTCCTCCGTGGCTCGATATATGTATACTTAATTTATATGTATTTAAAAGCAATGTCTCCAACTTCTTCATCGGAGGAGCTCGTGGCTAAATAATTACAGCCGCACAGGCTGATCATTTGGGTCGAGCCGCGCTTGGCGAGGATGGTCTTTGGATGGGTCTCTCATAGCGAGTTTCTCCGTGGCTTGGAAAGCACGTAAAGCCGTTGGTATTGGCTGTCATTTATAGATCTTTGACAGTCTTCACTGTTTCGAAGTAGAAACGTATTGCTTCCTACTCCTCCACTATTAATTTCTGATTAAATTAGTTGCAGGATCCAAGACAGGTAAATTCATTCCCCGGGACACGTCGAGCTTATTGTCTCGGCGCTTTTTTGGTGGTTGCCACTGTTGCTTCTGGCTTTCAAGAGTTGCAGTGGTTTGGGGATAGTGTGGTGGACTTGTCCCAAAAAAAAGTCGTTACTGTTAAGCCGAGTCCAGACTGGCGTAACGTGTAATGTAATCCACCGTGTAATGTAACACAAATTCTACGTGTAAACGGCACTACGAGTATTTCATGTAACACCAGTCTGGATCTGACTTTACTGTCAGACTTGTACTGACCAAAATCCACGGTGTCCTTCAATAGCCCTTTAGGTACCGGGGTCACGGTAATTCATTAGTCCCGCGATACTAGGTTAAAAGTTTAATTTACTGTAGCAGTATTGATTTAATTTAACAAACAATAAATAATTGATGTCCCAATAATTTATATCAAACAATTAACACCCATATTCCACTCAACGCTATCTCCAACGTTGACCAACTGACGACACCTAACCACTTCAACATTTATTGTAAATAGATACTGTTATCCAGTAACGCTAGCAACAACGGGTAACAAGCAATCAATCTCGTGACCTACAAACAGAACTCAGTTGTAGACAACTCTATTGTATGCTAAAATGTGGTATAATTGTCATGAGTGTGACTGACAGGGTTGTCACACATTGAAGACGAAAATTGTCAAAATGACGACTAGAATTGTCGCTGCAAAGACAAGAATTGTCACAGAGAATTGCGACACATTGTTGAGATGTAATTGTTGTTACGATTTAATTGTCGTGTTGTCGAGTGCTTTGATTCAGATTTGTAGTTTCGTTTATGTTAATTGGGATGTTAACGTTGTGGAGACATGTTGAAAGGGAACTTGTTTGGTTGAATTTAGAAATTGTAGTTAATTTCCTGATTATTTTGTTTAACTTGTGATTGTTTTGTAAGAACAGCAAGAATAATTTGGGTAAGCTTTCAACACAGCTTAAGATGCTTAAGACCTGGTAAGCTAGTGAAGATAGCAAAGTTAAGCTGGGCGATGTATCGACCCATGGGGGACACTTTTGTTCAGAAAAGGGCAATTCAGTCTAATGTAAAGATGATAATTACAATATTTCATTACCAAAATTCATTACCAAAACTGTTTTATTGTTTTACACGTTTATATTTAATGTAGAAGACCACAGTCCATAAGCAAAATAACAGCTTAACATAATTTCAAAGTAACGCAACTTGTGCCAACCCTAACCAATTAACAAGTAGCAGGAACCCAGAACACCTACGATCTGTCAGTATAGTAGTCAGTAAACCTTACATTATAAATACGAATGTTAATACTATTGTCCAATGTACAAGCCATTTCTAATGCTTTGTAAACTATTCTATGGACTTTTATCTGTGTAACAGAACTGGTAAATGAATCATAAATTAGAAATTATGTATTGCTCTTTATGTTATGAAAATCCGGGTCTTCAATCCTTGCCTAGATTTAATTGTGACGAATTCTAGTTGTGAATTCTGATGTGGGTGGACTAAGCCCGTTTACACTAACCCTTTTTTTTTTTTTTTTATCGTGGTAAAATCATCAAATGAGTCCTCCCACCCAGGGCAGGGCGGGAGGGACTGTCAGACTTGTACTGACTAAAATCCACGGTGTCCTTCAGTAGCCCTTTACGTACCGGGGTCACGGTAATCTGTGAGTCCCGCGACCCCGGCAGGCTTTGGCCCTCTACAGGCTCCGTCACTATGCTGACACTCCTTGAGGCGCGCGTGGAACACAACGCGCCGTCGACCCGGGCATGGTCCATGGTCGGACAGCGAGTCGCCCATTACTCGCTGCCCGCATGCCCGCGCCTACGGTGGCCGGAGATCGTCTAGCGACGTCCGTCGCCGTGGGCGTCTACCACTGCGGCTGGGGTGGAGGGAGGACGCTGTCCTCTCCCTCACGCGGCCCGCCTCCTCCTTCGCGAGCATGACTGCTTCGCAGAAGGAGGCGACCGCTTCCCACTCCATCTCGCCCCGCAGCATGGCCTCGACCAATGCCGGGCGCGAGAGGTCTCCGCCTATCGCCGTCGTGAGGACACGGCGGTGCTCTGCCCAAGCGGGGCAGTCCTGCACCGTATGCTCCACCGTGTCCTCCGGACGATCCTCGCAGTGGTGACACCCAGGCGTTTCTTCCCTCCTTATCAGACACAGGAACCTCCCGAAACTTCCGTGTCCGGTGAGGACCTGCGTCATGCGGTAGGTCAGGACGCCGTGACGTCTATCCAGCCACTCCTCAAAGAGGGGTCTTACCGCCGCGATTGCGGCGTGCCCGTTACACTAACCCTAAGAGAATTCTTAATCAAAGCCTAAATACAGAGTGTATCAGAAAGGTCTTTGAAGGGGCCATCAAACAGAATGAAACAGAAGAGATCATCAAAGAGAAAAAGAAAAAAAATATTTGATTTTTTGAAAGAAGTCTCCATAGAAACAATGTCGAAATCGCGAAGGAATATATCAATTGGATGACCCTTACATTAGAATCAAGAGGTGATTATATTTTTTAGGATTCCAATGATTTTTCCGCCTTTTACCGAAAGGTTAGCCTATTCTGCAAAACTGGCACACGGTTTTTGACTTTTAGTTGCAAGTTAAGATCAAAAGGAGGGTACATTGCCTTTAAAATTAAGCCACTACTTGTCTTTTACGCGATTAATCCGTACTCTGTCATAAAGATTTAGCCCTACTTCTATTTTTGTCCGATTACATTAATTCAGCCGTCCGACATTTCAGCTAATACTTACCACGTTATAGTGTATTAAGTAGGTCTTAGTAGGTAGGTATTTTAGTAATTCCGCTAAATTACTAATAACTGGTAGTCGCCCAGAGGTCAAAATACAACCATTTACTAAAAAAAAGTAAAAAATATATTGCTACCTGTATTATTTGATTAGTTTTCTGCGTACCTTCACAGAAGAAACTTTACCTGATACGAGGAGTATAAAAAGCACAGTGGTTCGCGTTTGCGTAATTTTCTTTAAAAGTGGTACAAGGTTTTTGCTTCACTTATTAATATAAACTACCCGTAATATTAAAAGATCATCATCAACATCATCAGCCTATGTACCCACAGCTGGGACACAGGCTTCTTCTGTGTGACAGGGAGTGGGCCATAATCCACCACGCAGGCCCAGTGCGGCTTGGTAGATATCACTGGTGTCTTTGAATTTTTGATTCTAGGACAAGCCAGTTCCCTCACGATGTTTGGCTCCCCGTGTTGAGGGCAGTATTGATTAAATAAATTACACAAAGTGGCCTGACTGTGTTCGAACCCACGAATTACAACTCGTAAGTCGGCTCGGATGCCACTGGGCCGCTTCTGCTCTTATGTTAAAAGATACCCGATAACTATAATTTCTGTTGCAATACAAGCAAAGCTAACACCAATATCAAATGCAAATATTTAATTTAAATCTATCATTAACTTATAACAACATTGACTAAAGATAACCTCTATCTTTATCAACATAAGGATTATATTTCACTATTCTTATCTAATCTCTCGTTAGGCACATATCTGACTTAATCCGCAGCTATCTGCGTAAGATAGGGAGTTAATTCTGACCAATATTGTCCAGTTAATGCACATATTTAATCTGTTACTGATAAGGAGCAAGGATATCTTATTTATAGTGTTGATGTGCGTAGAATTTGCATATGTAAGAAGAAGTTAGAGACATCATCTGCCTAGTCTTTTCCCAACTATATTTGGGTCGACTTCCAGTTGAACCAGATGCAGCTGGATATCAGTATTTTACATGGAGCGATTGCTTATCGGACCTCGGATCCGGGTAATACGATACCTCATGGAAAGACTGGTTGTCAGACTTTAAAGCTTCTGACTAACAGTAACGACTGTCAAAGATCTACAAACGACAGCCCGGACCAACGGCTTTACGTGCTTTCCGAGCCACGGAGAAACTCGCTATGAGAGATGGTCACCCATCCACAGACCAACCTCGGCAAGCCTTGGCGGCTGTAATTATTTAGCCACGAGCTCCTCCGAAGAAGAAGTTGGAGATATTGTTTTTAAATATAAATGAAGTATATAGACGTGGAAGCTTATTATTAACAATTTTAAATATCATTTATTAATCATTTATTTCATTACAATTACAAACCCAACCAACCCACTGATAAATGTACCTATGGCGGCAGATCGCAGTGATACCAGAGATTAAAAAAAATTAAATAAAAAAAATTACCTATTTCAGACCTTGATCCAAATGATGTTAGTAATACGCACTACTTAAAAACAATGTTAGTAACAGACACAATACAAAACAGATTTCAATTCACATATTTGTTGCGCTCACCTGGCGCAAGTATGTAAGAATTCCTTAAAAAAAATTACCTGCATGAGGTCTTGAAACTTGATTCACAGATAGGGAAAAGTGCTATTGGGTTTGAGTCTATTCATAAAAAAATATGTCACGATATTATTACTAAAAAACAGGTACCTACAGTAGATGATTTTACCTTACTGAGCTATATTGACTAAGTCCAAATAAAGGATCCAATTTCCTCACTTCAAAACATCAAAACAGCAGTTTCTTTTGAACTAAAATATTAAAACATCATTTTTAAGCTTTAGATATTACGGCGCCTTCAGCTTGAAAAGCCGCTGAATAGCCTACCTGTGACGTCATATCTAGGGTAACCATCCTTCCGGACCTTTCTGGACATAACCGGCGTTTTAGTCCATCGTACAGATGTTTCTGGCATTAATATTTAAGTAGCTTTAAAATTAAATAGCTACGGAAAAAGGAAACCACAAGAAAATACACGGGCTTTTTCTAAATAGGGAATATTTTATAATGTAGTGAAACAGTATCTTGTATCTATGATCTACATGTGTCGCCATTCGCAATTCCAAAATGGACCCTAGCTACATGTCTCCTTTGCTACTTGGAAATGGCCATCCTAGTGATGCCGTATTTTTCCGATATTTTCACCACCGTGAGCCAATATCGCCCGAATAAGGCGTCGTACCTTATTACAAGATATCCTCTCTAAATTCTGCGACCTAAAAATCTTGGAGGTATATTGTAAAATGAAGCTTTATTCGGAAAATAGGGCAGAATTATTCTTTTCGTATTTTACAATAGAATTATGGATACATATATAAAATCTCTTATAAAGGGTTAGAATTACAGAACTCAAGGCTAAAAAGACTTAGTTTTAGTGAATTTGGTTACGGATTTTAAACAAATAAGTTTGATGAAATATAAACATCAATTGACTTCCTTATTTGCATAGCATTTTCCCAACTATGTTGGGTTGTGCTTCCAGTCGAAACTGTTGCAGCTGAATATAGAGCAACGGCTTATCTGATCTGCACAACTCAGTAACTGGGTACGATACCTCTTGGTAAGACTGGTTGAATTCAACACAGTTCTCAAATGCAAATTATACATTATCAGTATCATTTGAGCAAAAGCAAAAGCTGTTCAATAAAATTGGTCTTGGAGAAACCTCAATACTGTTCACTTATTTAGAAGCTGTTCAAGTTTTAAACAACACATAACACGCCATTGACTAAGAACTAAGTGTGGGCTTCAACTTAGCCCACGTAGTAAGTTCTACTTACTCAGCTAAGTAAGTATTTGACAGGCCTGTTGGTGTAGTGGTTAGTGACCCTGACTGCTATGCCGGAGGTCGTGGGTTCGATTCCCACCCAGGACAAATGTTTGTGCGATGAGCACGATCATTTGTTCTGTGTCTGGGTGTAATTTATCTATAATATGTATGTATTTAAAAATATATAAGTATGTTTATCAGTTGTCTAGTACCCATAACACAAGCTCTGCTTAGCTTGGGACTAGATGGCGTTGTGTGATAGTTGTGGAATATTTATTTATTTATTTTATTTATTTATTTATTTATTAAGTACAGCATACAAAACTTTGGAAGAAAATGAAGCGAAATAGCTAGAAATTCTTAACTTTGTTTTTCTAAAGCCTTCTCGTTAACGGCGCGTTGTGTTCCACGCGCGCCTCAAAGAGTGTCAGCATATTGACGGGGCCTGTAGAGGGCCAAAGCCTGCCGGGGTCGC
Organism: Agrotis puta; assembly: GCA_943136025.2. Classification (NCBI taxonomy): domain Eukaryota; kingdom Metazoa; phylum Arthropoda; class Insecta; order Lepidoptera; family Noctuidae; genus Agrotis; species Agrotis puta. The sequence goes on along the minus strand of OW964176.2, from coordinate 15,476,285 downwards.
GGGACTTACCCATTACCGTGACCCCGGTACGTAAAGGGCTTGTGAGGGACACCGTGGATTTTAGTCAGTACAAGTCTGACAGTCCCTCCCGCCCTGCCCTGGGTGGGAGGACTCATTTGATGATTTTGCCACGCAAAAAAAAAAAAAAAAGCCTTCTCGTTAGGATCGGTAGTCGATGTGTACTACGCTATACTTTTGCTATGTCTATGTTGTAAAAGGTTTGACATTTACTTAATTAAACAGCAGACGAAACCTAAAATCCTCTTATTTTTATCAGGGCACTGTGTCGAACATTGCCCTTTAAATGAAAATGCAACAGCGCGCTTTCATTCGGACATTTCTTTATTATACTTCCGGATGCAGTGATAGCCGAGTGGTGCGACCGTTGGACTGCCAAGTCAAAGGTTGCAGGTTCGAACCCCGGCACGCACCAATGTCTTTTAGAATTCATGTGCGTATTATAAGTTAATTATCACTTGCTAAAAAAAACGGTGAAGGAAAACATCGTGAGGAAACCAGCACACCTGAGAGATTTTTCAACGGTGTGTGAAGCCATGTCAGAGGCCTACGGGCGGTTTAAACTCTGACACCAGGTTGTTCATCAACCATACGATAAGAAGACTTCCGGATGCCTGCCGGGGTCGCGGGACAAACGGATTACCGTGACCCCGGTACGTAAAGGGCTATTGAAGGACACCGTGGATTTTAGTCAGTACAAGTCTGACAGTAGGGGTGGGAGGACTCATTTGATGATTTTACCTTCCGGACCACCTTGTATAGAATATCCCCAGCTAAAAACGGTAGAGCACTCGCTAAAACCCACTCCCGGAAAAGACTGGTTCCGCTATACGGACACTGGACACTGTACAGCTACAGTCATTGGTCTTAATAACTCACAAAAGGGGGAAAACACTGCCCTCCATACATAATTATCTCCTCACCCATAGAAGTTCCTCGTTTAAACATATTTTCTACATTCCTGGACATTTACACCACCATTCCTGTAAGTCTGCACATATATAATTTTCCCATAATTATCTAATCACTTGTGCAGGTTCCACATATCCCGGTTCTTAAACCAATTTCCTCCCTACCCGGCTATTTAGACAACGTACTCTGCAAAGTACACATCGATCATTTTAACTTTTAACATGTCTTGTGTGAGGAACAATTTGTTAACTTAACACTCAGGTCTGTGGATCCAGTCATAAACTATGCCATTCTTGTTAAGTTAGATGCTTCACCGATATATCATGCCAGTTAATCTGCACGGCATTGTATTGTACAACACAAACAGTGGCTTAACTAGTTCTGTGTACACTGTGTGCCAGAAAAAAGTGTAATCCATCACTGGAACTGGAGTGTTGCGTTTTTATTCTGCGGGGAATTAATTAGTTAAGAGAAAAAAGATGGAATCGTTTCAAGCCGTTTTTCTCTGTAATGCAATTTAGTATTATTTGACAAAACGTACAACTAGTTAATATAAATAATATCATCGACTAAGAAATAAAAATGTTTTCACCAAATTTAAATTTCAAATATTCTATTTAGTTTTTAGCTAAAAAAATCATCATACAATTTTACTAAATCCGATTGTAACACCCAATCAAATACAATAAAACCATCACACTCAGGATTTACGATCAACCAATCAAAATCAATCATTCAATCCAAGATAGTTCAATCCAAATGTAATTAGAAACAACATTATCATCACATACCATTCTGACTTCTGTCCATAAATAACTAAGATCAGTTCATTTATAAACTGATATCAGTCTGACCTGCAGTTCTGCAGCAATCAGTTCCGACTGACATTCCTCTATCAATCCTGGTGTCTCTGCTAATATATCTCGCTTCGTTCGACTTGAGTCAGTTCGGTCGGACAAGCCAGTGATTTGTTTGCTTCGATTGAAAGCTCTTTATTAGTATGAGTTGTTCAAAAATAGTGTGTTTTACCTTCTTTGTAAGAATTTGATGGTGAAACCTATATGGAGAGTTCTTTTTTCAAAATCCCCGTTTGTCTAGGATTTTAGTTTAATAAAGGTAAATTTCAATACTCAAAAAAAGTCAAGGAGTGGAATTTCTTGCCGGGGCCTGTGTTTCCTGACAGCTATAAAATTGGGGTCTTATCAAGCGTGAATAGGTTACTTCTAGGCAAGCGTGCTTCACCATTGACCGCATCATCGCTTACTATCAGGCGCGACAGTGGTCAAACGCGAACCTATAGTTTAAAAAAAAGAAGCAATTTCAAAATCAGTCACTATTTTTTTTTCTTTTTGGACAGTTCGGAATGCGATCTACTTTATAAATACGCTATGTCATCTACTGCTGTGCATCTTTAGTTTAACTGCTAGTACGGTGTTCTCATTATCAAAAATAAATGAATTCGAATCAATCATCTCATTTTCATTCTTTCTAAGTCTGAAACCCTCCTGAATCTGCATAAATCATTGTAACATACGACTGACAATCATTTATAATCTTCACAAGTCACCCATAATTTTTTGCGCGTCCAATAGCTTCAATCAGCCGGTCCATCAGTTCATCCTTTTGATGTAAATCGCGTGCCGCTTGCAAAACGAGAGATCATTAAACACACGGCCTGTGGTCCTAAGCGGCTATGAGGCTATATGGCTAGTTATGACGTCATAAACATACCATAGACTGGATTGAGTCGAGACATTAGCCTTAGTAATTAACTCCTCTGTCTATGATTGAGTGCAGTTGTTAGAAACCTTTTGTCGGTTTTAAAGATAATTTTACGTTCAAAATGAATGTTATTTTGAGGTTATTTTCATTTGAAATATAATTAATTTCTCGTCAGTAGAATTATAGCTGGAATTAATTCTGATTCCCTGTAGAGTTTATATTGCTTCGAATTAAAGCATTAGCAATTTCCATTTAGTTCGGAAAAATCCCTGAATACTGTTTTCCGTACCTAGTTTTTTTAAAGTATTGAAGAGGTAATCAATTATATAAAACTAAATAGTATTGTATTATATAATATTTGCTTTTGTATAATATCGACGATGAAGAGTCAATATATAATATCTAACATTTTGGCCATTTTTGTTTTATTGCATTATTTATTGTAGAATAGAGTAATGCACATGCTGACAAAGATCTTAGGTCTGTTTCTTATTAATTTTGCAAGATAAACAATTATTGCAATATATACTAAGTGGTGTTACGTCATTTACGATGGCAATATATATTAATAAAATCTATCTAAAATATATCTAAAAGCTAATAAAAATCATTGATTGCATAATATTGTAGTCAGTTTACATAAAACATTTAAAAAATCAAATATACTAAAAAAATAATTAAACTGACTTGAAACGTTTTTTTCGCCTCCTGTAAAGTTGCGTTTTTGCAGTTATTATTTATTGACTCTTCATCGTCGATATGTAGGTCATTGTAGGCATGCGTCACACTTCCTCAACTGTGACAAGGGATTGATGCTTTCCTTAAAATATTGTAACTTTTCTTTTTCCAAGTAAAATTGAAAAGGAATTCCATGTAATTTAAAAAGGAGCTTTATGTTTCTATTCTCTTCTAAATAGAAAGTGCAGTCATAAATTAATTGCTAAAGCATCTCTTTTACCTATTACCCTTAATAAACGATCAAGGTAAACCACTAAACGATCAAGTTAAGATGTTTACATTGTAATTAAGTGATTGATACTACACTACGGATCTCGATAACGATTAGCTCGCTTGATAAATTTACAAGGCAATAAGTTAGTTACAGCAACAATAAATTGCAAATCTCAAGTCCGTAAGTTACAATATTGAAAAAAAAATGGATGATCCCTATGTATTTTTTGAAGTGAAAACTTCTTTAGCGGCGTTGTGCACTTTTTTTGGAATGGGTTATAATGTTAAACTCGCGTCAGGACACGTGACCTGGTCGAAAATTCGTAAGACGGCGCAGGGCGCTAGCGCGAATGTTCGTGTGTGTTTATGTGTTTATTCAAGTTTTCACTTCTGCCGGCACTCCCAGAGCGCAACTCGTCGTTTTTTTTTTACTACACAAGCCTATTGATGCAACCGGACAGACTTACCTCTCCATCCTATGAAAAACCAGAATGCACCATTCTCCGAATGATTTAAGAATATAATTAATGTTTTGTAGTTAAGACGGGTGATTTATTACTTGGGAGAATTTTAATGGAAATCGCGTTTAAGTTAAGAGCTTTTGCAAATCCGTTGTGGTTAAAAATAGACATTATGGTGCTATTTTTAGAGAAAGGTTGTTTTTTCACTTGTGTAACGAGTTGTGAAAGAAAAAAATATTTGATCTAATACGCCATTATATGGACCAGTGGTGCAGCCAGGTGGCATTACTTTATTAAATTTATTTCATCACCACTGCTCTCAAAATGGTGAAGGAAAGTATCGTGAGGAAACTGGTATGTCCTAGAATGAAAAATTCGAAGATATGTGACATCTACCAACCCGCATTGTGCCCATGTGGATTATAAGCTCTGTGTCACTAGCAGTTACATTTTATGTTATACTTATGCTATACGCCATTTTAGGACGTCATTGTAATTACAAAATGGCGGCTAATAAAAAAACTTAACGACTATAAACACTCAATACACAAGCAATAAATTGCTCAAACAACACAAAACTTATCATCAGATTAAAAAACATGAGTACAGAATAATGGTTTTTAACAAAATGTGGCTCTATTTTATGAACACGTAAAAAGCTTTTGTAGCTCTAATTAATTCCGCAGGACGATCTCCGGCCACCGTAGGCGCGGGCATGCGGGCAGCGAGTAATGGGCGACTCACTGTCCGACCATGGACCATGCCCGGGTCGACGGCGCGTTGTGTTCCACGCGCGCCTCAAAGAGTGTCAGCATAGTGACGGGGCCTGTAGAGGGCCAAAGCCTGCTGGGGTCGCGGGACCAAGGGATTACCGTGACCCTAGTACGTAAAGGGCTATTGAAGGACACCGTGGATTTTAGTCAGTACAAGTCTGACAGTCCCTCCCGCCCTGCCCTGGGTGGGAGGACTCATTTGATGATTTTACCACGATAAAAAAAAAAAAAAAAAAAAAAAAGCTCTAATTAATTTATGTTCCATAAACAAACAAGAACGGAGGTTCGAACATGTACTGAACTCCACTTCTAACCCTGAGGGGGTGATATTATAATACAGGGTAGATGTCAAGGTCCCTTCTATCGATTTATCAATGACGGGTAGGTCCCTAAACGGTTATAGACATGCGAGTGCCTTATCTGATGTATAGGATACATTTGTACGAGAAACACTAGCTGTTTCTTTCGGCTTTTTTAACATTTAACATTCACCCGTAGTGTTGGAATTTTTCATCAACTTGCGATACCTACCTGCTAAAGTTTTCTATAAAGTTTTTACCAGGTGTTTTCAATTTTTCATGTGAATGTCAACGCATGTGTTATACCTAATTATAACGGTGTTACAACCTAAGGAATATATAAAAAAAAATTAAAACCATACAAAATAATTAAATATGGTTTAACCCTTTAACGCACACCCTAACTTTTTATTTAATTCTTAATATTTTGTGATAAATATATATTCTGTGCCGTAAATCATAATGACATGTTCTTGAAAAAAGACCTGAAAATCTCTGTTTTTCGAGAAAGTCATGAAAATCATACGGTCGTAAATGTTTATAAGGTTCAATATATAAATAAAAATCTATAACGACGTTGAAGTGAGTGTCCAGTTTACTGGCCACTTTGTATGAGCCGTCCTATAAAGGGTTAAAATAAAAATAAGTATAATAAAATAAAATATATTTATTTTTTTGTTTATGGTAACATTAAGGTAAATAATGGTATTTAATTTTTTCTGATTGTTTTTAAATCTGTAATACTTATTAAAAATTTTGGAATAAAATATGATTTATTTAAAATGAGTTTATAACGATTTAGTCGAAACAATATCGATTCACAATAATTAATTAGATCTTAGTATGTTAATTATTTTTCAAGCTACCCACATTTGCATTTAATTTTTCTCAACGTTGAGCTAATTGTGAGTTTTAGATTCAACAGTCAGTCTGGGTTGAGCCTCGTACCCGAGCAGGTCGAATTAACCCCTGGTAGCCATTAAAAGTGCCATTATGGTTTAAAAAGTTTAATCAATACGTAATAATAACGATTGTGGACTAATTTTTACCTGAAGTAACACATGGTCGATGTCTGAGTATTTAGATGTTATCATAATAAATCTTAACGTCTCCATGAAGTTAATTGTAATAATGGTTAAGTGTAGGTACTTAGATTATAAAATGTCCAAATTCCGTTCGAAACATAAGGTAACGTTTTAGTGAAGCCATTTTTTTAATGTGTGTGTGAGTGCCACGCACACATTTAAATGTTTTCCTCAGAGAGGTTCACTTGTTTGTTTTCTAGTGTTTTTGGCTTCTATTTTGAGTGACCTGCTAGGAATCTAGACATTTTATAATCTAAGTGTAAGTATGTAGGCCATATCATATGCTGCTTTTCCCTCGTCAAGATAGCCCCGCAGAGCCTACTCAATCAGCCCCTTCATTAAAATAATTAACGTGTCATATCTCTTTGTTTCCAGGAGTTGAAGGAAAGCTTCAACTATGGTCTGTTCTGCCCCCCGGTCAACGGCAAGGCCGGCAAGTTCCTGGATGAGGAGCGTCGCCTTGGAGACTATCCCTTCAATGGACCTGTTGGATATCTAGAGGTAATAATAACTTTTTTTACTGACTTACTATTATTGTAGTAGAAGTACTTCTAATAATTATTTAATAAGGAAAGCAAAGCGATTGGAGTTCCTTGCTTGCAACTGTAGTCGTCGAATTGATGTGTTTTACGCTTAGCATAACCTTCTCGGTTAGGCCACAGTAGTTGGTACAAAAATTTCTTTAGAGTGAGTAATTGGTGTCACAGATCATGCTTTAAATTTAACAATAGCTACTTATTCGTGTTGGTCTTGGTAGCAAACCCCAGAACAATAAGAAGTAGAGGGAGACACGAATGACCCACTGCAGTTGGATAAAAATGCCTTTACTCTGCAGTGGCGCATTACTAGCTTTTTTTTTTTTTTTTATCGTGGTAAAATATATAAAATCCACGGTGTCCTTCAGTAGCCCTTTACGTACCGGGGTCACGGTAATCTGTGAGTCCCGCGACCCCGGCAGGCTTTGGCCCTCTACAGGCCCCGTCACTATGCTGACACTCCTTGAGGCGCGCGTGGGATAAGATGGATATAGCTTGTAGATAATAATTAATAATCATGTAAAAATCCCGCTAAGAGGTGGTTCTGTATCAGACTTTGTACCTGGAGATGGTCCGAGTCTGTAAATTAACGAACTCATTACAATTTTCCAGTTAAAATACAAACGGCGGGTATACAAAATGCTGAAGCTTGACGAGAAGACGTTAAAGGCGCTGCACTCCCGCGCCAACCTGCGGCGGTTCCTCGAGCACGTGACGCACGCGCAGATCGACAAGATAACCAAGGCGTGCGCTAAGGGACTCGATCCTAACTTCCATTGCCAGGAGACTGGTGGTAAGGAACTTTTACATTACTTTTAAACATAGAATCAAAAAAAGGCCCGGTAAAAAGGGCCTTAAGACGGAAATGAGAATTACAGGCGGCAGATCAGAGTACATAGCTCATGTCCCGCAAGATCATCAACCATCCCTCATTTCCTTTTAAAAAGGAAGAAATATCTGATGAAAACCGAATTTTACGTCGGAGCCGGTGTATACTTCCCGATGGATGTTTTTAGCAGCATATTTGTGGAACACGTTAACTTTGTTGTCGCAATCCAAAAGCGTAGGACGCGAAAACCTCCTGCTAAAAAAACAGCATTATTCCTTTCAAAGATGCAGATGCAATATCTAGAACCATCAAGGACGATAATGATTAAACCGATAAACGTCATACAATAAAACAATAACTGCAAAAACAAAGCTCACAACGCCCGCCTTGTTATGGAACGGATCCGTTCCGGTCATAACACCTCTTAATTCCCTCACACCTCGGTCCAAATTGACCTCTTACATCCACCATCAGATATGAAACCCATTCATCCACTTAGGATCAGCCATGAATGGCTCGGACATTCTCTTGCCAAGTTGGTAACAGTCTGATTTACGAGCACGAGTCATTTACATACTGATGCTTATCTGCTATTGTTCTTGCTGTACCTTAAATAGTATTAAGGGTGTGTGCAGAATTGCAGATACAGTTACGAAGTAGGTGTCGTAGAAGAAAAAAATAGTTGTGGAATGTTTTAGAAATTAAAAAGGCAATTTACTTATTGTTTAATTGCAGTAATTGCTTTAATATTAACAAAAAAAATATTTTTAGCTTTTATTTTTGAACCTATACGCTGTGACCACATTATTTGGGGCATTAGATCTGCCAATCTTGCCAATTAGATACTAGTATTATGATGAACATTTTCGTTTTGTTTTTCATTAAAAGTTAAAAAAAACCCGATAAAAAAAGTCCTTAAAAAGTTTCTAATGAAAATTAAACTTGACACGTAAGTCACATCGTAGGTGTCCCCAGTTAGTTCAAATCTATGTCTCATCGCGCTCTGCTATCGATTTGGTAGCCCCTTTCTACCGACTTCATTTTTTTTAAATATCAAAGCTTTATGCTGGACAGAAGATCAAATAATCCATTTTGTTGACGTTACGTGACCATCCTTCTACTCAAGATGTTCTCAAAGAATTGTATTGCGGTTAAATTGTTTGCCATTTCTCTCTGAATACGTAACTTGATCTTGTATAAAAGTGGAAGATTCCTCTTACAAGTATGTACTTACACGTGCGTGCTTCAAAACAAGACCTTTTAATATCCCAAAATAACTCAGTCAATTTTCTCCTAGGCTCACATTTCTTCCTAGCAACATTACCTAAGATCTTTGATATTACGTTAAATCTAGACATTTCAATGAAACCAATTAGTCTCTATTGCGCTGCTTTTATGACGTCACAAAGGCTGAAACGTAGATGTGCCTTTACTTTAGACATAAATTGTAAAGACACGGATATTATTACGTCTTTTCGTGTCTGAGGCACAGTTACCTATTCATGGCGAGTTGTTCTGAAAGGACAAACGTTGCTCACCATTTAGGTACGACATCTAGGTAGGTAGGTAGATAATTATGGTTATGAAATGTACCAGCTGTGCCCGCGGCTTTGTCTGAGAAAGTTCTGGAATGTATTCTATTTATAAATGAAGGAAATGTTTATGAAACTGTCTTTTAAATGTCAACTTCAACTCGGTTCAACCGATAAAACAAAGTTAACTAATAAGTTAACCCTCTTTTAATGGTTAAATAAGGGACCTTTTTTTTTATCGTGGTAAAATCATTAAATGAGTTCTCCCAGTTAAATATTTCTTGAAGTTCAGGGACAAACTCTTTGTAAGGAATGAAAAGAAACCAGACGTTTATTTTACAGTAATTTTCTTCAACAAGCGTAACTCGTGTCCAAATCATAAATCCATAACAAATTCTCAGTGCAATTCATCATAATATCGTCTTAAATACCAAAAACCGGCCAAGTCCGAGTCGGATACGCGCACGAACGTATCGGAACCGGAACGAGTTCCGTACATAAAATCATGTCTGCTGTAAGGGAGTCTCTTAAACATTTAGTTTCTTAGTATTTGTTGTTAAAGCAACAACTGAAATACATCGTCTGTGAAAATTTCAGCTGTGTAACTATCTCGGTTTTATTTATTAACAATTTTTTTCCTACTCTCCCCCACTATTCTTTTCTGATTAATTTCGTTGCAGGATCCAAGACAGGTAAATTCATTCTCCGGGACACGTCGAGCTTCATTGTCTCGGCGCTTTTCTGGTGGTTGCCACTGTTGATTGTGGCTTTCATGAGTTGCAGTGGTTTGGGAAAAGTGTGGGTTTGTCCCAAAAAACAAAAAAATATCTCGGTTTATAAGATACAGTCCGGTGGTTCATGAAAAACTAACGGCAGCGGACTCTTTGAAATAGGTTCGCGTTTTACCTTTACGGTACTGAGATCTTAAAGCGAGAGTAGTTCCGCCGAGGGAACGAGATGGCGCTAGACGACTTGTATAGCTCTGTCACTTTCCCTCAGCGGAACTACTCTCGCTTTAAGAGTCACGGTAGGCCACCAGAACCCTAAAAACATCAGGCTATTGAATTCAAGGCTGATACGAATGTCTGAACACGCCTTAGCTATTGTACAAACGGCGTATCAACCGAGCCGTAGATAATCTGCGATAAACGTCGTCAATCCTTGAAAGCAGTTTGAAATATTTGTTCCTGTTGAATAATTTATAAATCTTTTATGATTTAGATATACCTGCTCTCAGTGGATGGAATAAAACTTGTCATTGTTTTAACTTACGTCACGTGGGTATGTTAAATTGGAATATGTATGAATTACGTCGTCTAAGCGTAACAACAATTTCAATAATTTCAAATGACCACGAGTCGATATATACGTGACGTAGGTAGCTTTTTTTTATCGTGACGCAAGTCGCTGTGCCTGTCGCATATGAATATAGTGACATCAATCCAGATCAGCCAAAATATGCTGAAAGTACAATAACATTCTTTGATAAATAAATAAATCCTCCAAATTCAATTTATTTATTTATGTACGAATTACCGTGATCCCGGAACGTAAAGGGCTATTGAAGGACACCGTGGATTTTAGTCAGTACGAGTCTGACAGTCCCTCACGCTCTGCCCTGGGTGGGAGGACTCAAAAGATGATTTTACCACGTAAAAAAAAGCTTGTGTCCGCAGCGCCGTTTGCCGCGTAATTAAGATAATTTTCTGGAACGGGAACAGCACACCAGGATAAAAAAAAACAGACTATAATATTTAATTGTTATTTTTGTGTCCATCCGCACATACTTTCACATTTATAATAGTACCTAACCAAATGTTTATGTTATATTCTGGTTGTTTTAAGAAAACAAATCTCCGACTGAAATACTCCCTGATCTTTAAGAAATAGGGTAGTTAACCCAACTCTTTTTGATTACAGAGACACCCCTCACAATAGCAGCAGGCCTAAAGACCCCAGGCAAAGTTCTGATAGCCCTCGTGAACGGCGGAGCACTACTAGACTATAGGACCAAAGATGGGAGCACAGCTATGCACAGGTATCATATTACTTACACATAATTATGTTTCAATGTTTTATTACATAAAAAAATACATCATTGCTTAATTCTCCTTAAAATGTAATTATAATAATTGTATTGTGCTCATTTAAACTTCTTGCCTGTTTAAAAATGTATGTAATGTTTTTATTTTTCACTTCCCCTCATTATCATCTAATTTGGAACAAAATTCCACCCAAACAGACATTCATGAAAGCAAGTAAACAAATCGAGGAAAAATTACTATTTCATTTCCCATAACATGACATTTATTCTTTTTTGAACCTCTACTACTACTCTTTTCCTACTTGCTCTCTTTTTTATTAAATGCACATGATTAAGCCTTTAAATACACATCTTATCTTATCTTACAGGGCAATCGAAAAAAACTCCCTAGAAGCTGTAAAGACCTTACTGGAACTAGGAGCATCACCTAATTATAAAGATGGGAAGGGACTAACGCCACTGTATCTTTCGGTGACCACTAAGACGGACCCACTGTTGTGCGAGACCCTATTACATGATCATGCGACGATTGGGGCTAATGATCTACAGGGATGGCAGGAGGTGCACCAGGTGGGTACTCTATTCTTTTACGCCAGGATTAAAACAGTTGGTCGCGGGACTGTACGAATCACCATGACCCCGGAACGTAAAAGGCTATTGAAGGATACCGTGGATTTTAGTCAGTACGAGTCTGACAATCCCTCCCGCCCTGCCCTGGGAGGGAGGACTCATTTGATGATTTTACCACGATAAAAAAAAGAAAGGATTGAAACAGTTGTTTAACATTAGATTAAATAGTTGTATTTAGCTGACCTTCTGGTTTAAAAAGTAAGAGAACATAGCCAATTATCTAACTCTACAAGGCCTAACTCTTAAATAATAAAAAGTCTAGACTCCGCGTTCAAATATTTTTTTTCCTTGTTGATGTTCACTTGTTTTACGTAGGAATCGAACGACGGGAGTAATTTCTCTACCGTGTTTTTGGCTTCAATTCTTAGTGGCCTACTAAGAATCTGGACATTCTTTAATCTAAGCCCCAAATTCTTAAACTAGTCATAAACTCTATACCTTAGTCAAAACAGTTATTGTATAACCGAAAAGTTAGGAATAGTGTTTTTTTTTATTTTTCCCGCCCTTGTGCCGGTTGAAAAACGGCCAAGCTACATCGTTTGACTAAAGTGTAGATATTATTAAAGATAGGGCGTGAAGAATTTCACTATACTTGAAATCTGATAACTTATTCACAGTATGAACCATAATAACTCGCACCTGTCAAGAAGACTAGACCATAGCATAGTGTCGTCTTGGCAACATTTTACATGATTTGATCTATACGACCACTCTCATATGCTTCCAACGAAACGAATCATTTGTAACATCCTCACCTCAAATATTTCTTCCACTAATTTCCAGGCATGTCGCAACGGCCTAGTCCAGCACTTAGACCACCTTCTCTTCTACGGCGCGGACATGAACAGTCGCAACGCGTCTGGCAACACGCCGCTCCACGTCTGCGCAGTCAACGCGCAAGACTCCTGCGCACGCCAGCTGCTGTTCAGGGGATGTGATAAGGAGGCGTTGAACTTCGCTAACCAGACGCCTTATCAGGTAATAAGGGAGAAGACTGGGTAGATAATAGATGAAAAGTTGAATTTTTCTTCTTTTAATTAAAAATACTAGCTAACAAAATGTAAACTCAAACATTATTAATAATAGCGCTGCATTAAAATCTTCTGAGTTTTAAGTTTAAATAGATCACATTTTAATACGTATTAATCTATGTAGCCTTCTTATATATTCTTTATATTTTAATATTAATTAAATAATTAGAAGAAGGCTTACATACAGACTTTTAAAGGTAATCCAGTATGTAAAACAGAATTAGTATAGTTAATTTTTAATATTTTCATACAAGGAGTCTTTAGTACAAGAAGTCCTCGAAACTGCTTATTTCATTTTAATACTAATTGATCCCTTAAAATCCTCAGGTGGCAGTAATAGCAGGCAACTTAGATCTGGCAGAAGTAATAAAGAACTACAAAGCAGAGGAAGTCGGTGAGTCCAGCCCCGGTTGTGTACTGCATGGCTTTGACTGGAGCTTTATATACGCCTTATGTGTTTATTACATGGATTCTTAACAAAATACTATTGTTAACAAAATTATTAATTGAAATTTTCAGTGATTCATAATAATTGCAAAGGATTTCGAAAACATAAAAAATAATTGAATAAAATGATAATGGTGAACTAATTATAGTTTAAAAAACAACAAATTTAATCAATTATTAAGTTTGACTTTTCAAAAAAGATTTAAGGATCCATGTTTTCAAAAATATTAAATTTAAGTACCTATTTTATGTGCAATGCTTTAGTATTTTTTACCGCAAATACATAAACCTATACAAAATGACACACCATACTACACACATCAACATAATCTAGGGATATTTTATATTTCATCAAATATCTAAAAATCTATGAAGAATTTTCTGATATAGTAAATGGAAGAATGATAGGTTATTTTAAGGTGCACAGTAAAAAATAAAAAACATTTCGTGATTTTTTTGTTTTAAATAGAAATGTTAATTATTTTAATCGCCGTAGCAAATTAATATGGTAAAAAATTTCATTTCTTCTTATAAAGCTATTAATTTTAATGAAAATTTAAAAAGTCTTATTAAATCTAATTATTAATAATCAGTTTTGCCACCTCTTACATTAATTACACATCAACATCGATTGTTCATGCTTAAAGTTAGATTGTCAATGTCTTGCTGCGGTATGAGGTCCCATGTTCTTTGCAAGTGGTCGTAAAGTTGTTGTTGTGTCGTTAAATCTGGCGGGAAATCTCTCAAAGCTTTTCGTTGTAACATGTCCCAGGCATGCTCGATAGGATTTAAGTCGGGCGAATGTGCAAGCCAATCCAAAACTTGAATATCGTGGTCTCGGAGAGCGGTCGACACCGGCCGCGCCGTATGGGAAGGAGTATTATCGTGCATGAGTAGAAATTTCTGGCCCATTTGAATTCTGTGTGGGTCAATAACAGGCTCCACTACCTCCTCGTGGTATTTTTGTGCAGTCATGCTACCTTGGATCCAAATGAGCTGGGTTCGTCCGCCAAGACGAATTCCTGCCCACACCATGATTGTCTCGCCTTGGTATGAGTGGACCTCCTGAGGGTGCCTTAGACGGCTAACTATCCCTGGAGTTCTCCAAACGCGTGTTCTTCGTGATTCCAGATGAAACCCAAACCGGGACTCGTCGGTGAACAGCACCAAAGACCATTGTTCGTCACTCCATGGTAAATGCTCCCGAGCCCACGAAAGCCGCCGACCGCGATTGCCACGTCGCTATGCTGGAACACGTAGCGGTCTTCGAGCATGAAGACCAACTTCATGCAACCTCCTTCACACGGTTTGGTCGCTTACCAGCAGCTGGTGGTCCTCCTGGAGCCTTTGTACTAGTTGCATCGCTGTGATATTGGGTTGTCTTCTAGCGGTTATTTGGAAAAATCGATCCTGTCTCTGCGTAGTAACGCGATATCTACCCGTGTGCCGTTCAGCTACATCCCCAACACTGCGATAACGTGACCAAAACCTTGATATCACGTTTTGGCTGGTGTGTAGGGCCTCAGCAACGAAGCGTTGAATAGCACCATTTTATAGCATGACCACGGCTCGTAACATTTCATCTCGACTCAAATGACGACGTGACATGACTCCTAAAGCTCACACGACACGTTAAATTAAAAAAGAATACCAATCTAATCCCTGTTCATTAATTAATATTAATAAAATAATTTTAATTTTCCGTAACATAACGAATCACTAACAATTTTGCCACCGTATTTTGTTTTTTCTTTTTTTTTAATATTTATTTTTTATATTTTGAAAATAGAATAAATGAGGTTTCAATCTGTATACAAACTTTTTATGAAAACTAAAAAGATTTTAAACTAAACAATCGTAAATAATTTACGATTAAGATATCCCTAGATTCTGTTGATGTGTGTATTTATATTAAGTAGTATCTGTGTAAATATTTTATAATGATTATTATTGCATGCGTCATCTGTTCTATCTATTCTATTCCATTGCTTAATATCATAATGGTGATGGTTGTATTTTTGAAAACCTACGCTAATATATGAAAATATCACTAACGGAACTTAGATTACATACCAACAAACACTAATATATAAAAGGGTTCAAATTATATATTATATTTACCACTTATAGTTGTTATATCCCAAATATTTTATCGCACTATTATTTTTTATACGAAAAACTTGTGTTTGTCAAATGATTTAATGTTTATGTTCTTGAATATTTGTTTGACGCACGATTTCTTTATTAGTTTGTTCGGTTGCTAAATAAAATATTTCAGTGCCGTTCCGCGGTCCTCCTCGATACAATCCGAAGAGAAGGTCTGCGGCGTGGGGGGGTTGGTGGAGTGCTGGAGACAGGTCTTCGCTGGCCTCGTCTACCAGGATACCTGCCGAGCTGGACACCCTGCTGCGCCGCCAGCCCGGCCCCGCAGCCTCGCCCTGCAGTCTTGAGAGACCCTTCTCCTCTGCGTCATCAAGCATTAGTGACGCAAGCCATCCGAGCCACGAGGACGATGCCAGTATTCTCACAGGTAAAATTGCGGAGGTTGAGTTGCATTGGAAGGTAATGGTACCGATGTAGATACGACCACTATAATATTAACCTGCAAAAGATAATGAGCACATTCACATACAAGCGAATTAGTGCTTAAAAGTCAAGGTGATGTCTGCACCAACCACGTAGTCGTCGTATCTACACCGTTCCATTCCACCGCGTGGTCCAAGGTTGCGGACCATGGCTCCACGGCCACCATGACGACTGACAACCATCACCATGCACCGACATCGCCCGTCCACTTCGTTGCATGTTCTATGTGCCTTTATGTCATGTAGTTACCCATCGAACGCTTCTTCGCTTCCTTTTACGACAAAATTATGATTTTTCCACTTTATAACCCCTTTTAGATATACCTAGGATGTACGGAAATTGAGTTTTTAGTGAAATTCTACGGTTATTTTTAAGAAACAAAATTTTTACCCTCGCTCACACACAAACTCAAACCCAACTAACTTGAACTAAGTCCAAAACTTGTATTTAGTGTTTCCTGTTCACAACACTACACGCTTTAAGCCCCCGTCTCAAATTTAAGTGTCCATTACTGTAACGTTGGCACTAAACCCACACAGTACACTATTATAACCCACTTCGACCTCCAAAACTCGCTGTGACATAAGATCGCAATTTTGGACCCAAAAGAACAGACAATATGTCAGAAAATCGAACGCCGACTGACCGTTGAGCGCCACTAACCCCAACAGATAAAAGTGCGGGCGACACAAGCGACATCATATCGGACTCTAGCGGCGTCGGCACCAGTAACTCGGACACGACCTGCTCGCTGCACGGCGGCGCCACGGTCGTGTGTCTGCAGCCCTACGATGGAGCCACGCCCGGCCACGTGCGCCTCAACCAGGGAGATATTGTTGAAGGTACAGTGTCAGATACTTCTGATACTCACGTGTGATCTATGGTGTTAAGACACTACCAAAACTGGACGCTCCAGAGTAACGTCGCGTCTAAGTGACAGATTCCGTCAAAAATGTCTGTCCGTGAATGATAAATCCACATAACCAGCATAACCATATTATGTGAGGTAACCTTACCACAAAACCGTGACACTGTAAATATTAGATACTCAAGTTGAAAGTAGTTATAAAGGTATTCCCGAACAATTTCTTCGAAGAAGTCATCAGTTCATCACACTTGGTTTCCATATAATACTTACAATCCATTATTAACGTCATATCTTCACATAAATACTAAAATATGAATAATAAACATCATTGGTTGCACTGTTACTGAAAACAATGTGAGTAACTGATATCATTCATGTGCACGATTGTAACTAAAATCAGGCTAGAAGAAAATAAGCCTCAAAATAACCTGGTTTCAAGGTGACCTTGGGGATATAAAAAAGCCACTTTAGTAGAATCAAAATATCAAATTCGTGAAATGGCCCTTAAGACGCCCACTTTTTAATGAAAACTTCGTCAAACAAAGAAAAAATCAGTCTAACCGAAAGCCTTTAAAAATTAAATGTGATCGAAAATTCTAACGTTGTCTTAAAAATACAGTGACGGGAGCCACAGACGATGGTCTACTGGAAGGCACTGTGCGAGGGTCTGGAGCCAGTGGGCTGTTCCCCATGCAGTGCGTTCAGGAAGTGCGTCTTCGACAGAATACACACAATCTACATCAGGTATGTCCGAGACTAATACTTTCCAAAACTAATCTTTTTTTTGGGGTGTTAAAATTATCAAATGATCCTCCCGCCCTTGCCCTTTTTTTTACTATGGACACTTTTAACTTGCTACATCGTTCTCACATAATGTACCATCTCAAAATGAATGATGTAACAAAGGTTCTGTAATAATTTTGGCGATCTAAAAACAGTGTCCATGGAGTTTCTTGCCCGTTCTTCTCCATAGAGATCTACTCCTTGGAATGGGCATCTACGGTACTTTCACAGTTTTTATGTCTTGTGACTGGGACTGTAGCACCATAATTTTGTAATATCTAATTATATTTTATTTGTCTTTGACAATTCAAAAGTGCCTGTAACTGGCCTACTTGAAATAAATGCTTTGATTTTGATTTTGGTGGAGCAAAAGCAAAAATTCTTACTGACACAAAATCCACCCTGCTCCTTTGATTTCCTTTGCTGGTCCTGTCCCGTCCCAGGGTCACGGTCGTCTTTTTAGACAGGCCCGCTATTCCAAAAATAGCGTGACAGGTTTTTTCGCCACTTCTCAAATAAATACTAGAAAGTGAAGAACTTTGAGTGTTTAGGAGTAATATAAAATCTAATTTGAATTAATGACTTTTTGATTAGATTTTGATGATCTGAGGATACAGAACTGATAGTTAGTAATCTACATCCTGTTGGAAAATTCCAAGAAATTCGGGTCAATTTGATTGAAAATTTTATTCACTGAATCCTCATTTGTAAAATGAAGTCTATAAACATACTGAAATGGCCAGAAAGGTCTTCTTTAATTAATCTGAAAATAATTTGACAGGTGCTAGCATCAGGACCAATCCACCACTCCCGGGTGACAGGCAGACGAGAGATGGCGCTCAGCAAGACTTACAGTGCCACCGCGCCTAGGATTAAGAAGTCGTAAGTATTTATCATTAAATAAGTAGAACTAGAGAACATTTGAAGAAGGCTTACTACGGAGTCCCCAAATGAATGGAGAATTATGAAAGCCTGGTGAGATATGCGTGAAAGACTTTTTAATATTACGGGATATGTTATGGCTCCTTTAAGTTGCGGCCCAGAAAAAGAGTTCCTGAAAATGATAGGGCGGGGCCTTTCCCCAGTAGTAGGAAAGGACAGGTTAAGGAAAAAAAGTTATACAAAGTACGGAACATCAGTCTAAACATCAACCAATCGCAACATCGCACTGCGCGCGAGTACATGACTGCGAACTCCGTAACAAGGAATAAGGCCGATATCCTCGTACGTAACTACGTTCAGCAGGTAGTCAACTGACTACCTGCTGAACGCACAAAGTAATATTTCCATTGGTGATGTGTTCAGATTAGTAAACATACGGGCACTTACTACTCGCCAAGATACCCGACCCGAGCACCTTAAAAACTTAAATGTGCGACGCTAAAAGTAGGCAGTTGGCACAGGAAATTATGGCAACGGGCACCCACTCCTAGCAACCGTGCTAATTTAGCATTCGCCCTAAGACCAATGAAAACATGCACAGGGTGACATCACAATATACAAACTTATAAACAGGGCAACAATGGACAATGATTTAGACATTGCCAACAATAACATTTTTGGATCTACAACTACAAAGGTCGATTTTATTTTGAGTAGTGATATTGCTATGGTAGGACAATTAGTCAGTAAGAATATTAATACGATTTAGTTTCAAAATATACTCGAATTTTCGGTGTTTGAAAATACTAGCCTGTGTTTCTTTTGTGTGGTGCCATAAAAAATTGAAGGTGTGCTGGGTAACCTATAATCTTGAGGATCAGTCATGGGGATTTATATTAAGGAGCTGGCTAACCTTCCTCAAAAATTAAAAATGATGTAAGCAAACATTTTGTATCTCATTGCTTTTAAGACCGAAGCCGAAATGTTTCTAATGTCGCATTAGACGGGCAAAGTATTTTAGTTCAAATACAAAATTTAAAATATTAAGAATTGTGTGGGTCAGTATCATTAAGTCTTAATATTAATTACGTAATATTTGCACACGAGCTGACAACTGTTTACAATTGGTTTCCACTAGTTCAGCACTCCTCCGCTTATCAGTAACATCGTTAAGGAAGTACATTTCCTAGATCCAAAAATTTAATCGGTCAAGTTGTCAAACTAAATAATAGGTACGTAAGTAAATAATTTTATGTAGTGTCAAACCCCAGAAACCCACGCCAAGTGAAATGTTGAGATTTATGTTGACCAGAAGTGGACTGCTATAGACAGACAAGAAGTGATAATCATTCTTTAACACAATTATACCTTATCTCCCAGATATGGCAACATGGAGACCCGCACAGTAGTCTTGCATCGCGCCCGGCGAGGCTTCGGCTTCGTGCTGCGCGGTGCCAAGGCCTCCTCCCCTCTCATGGAGCTACGACCTTCAGAGCGCTGTCCTGCATTGCAGTACCTGGATGATGTCGATGCTGGGGGCGTGGCTGACCGTGCCGGTCTGAGGAAGGGAGACTTTCTTGTGGCGGTAAGTGTTACTTTGTTTGTAAAACGCAGCATAGGTTTACGCCCAAAATTAATATTTTATCGCAATCCCCAATGTCGGTCTGCGTTCTTTGACGGCTGCTTATGATTTCGGATGCTTTATGATTTTCGGCATCAGGCAGATTTAGCCGTAAATTGATTACAGACGAAAGCTCCGGATCGAAATTGAAATACATTGTTAATTTCCGGCATTAGATAGATCCTATCTCCTCTGCCTCTGAAAGGACAGCAACAGCGACGCCTTGCCATACTCCACGTGGACTATGGAGCACGACTTAGGGCTTTCAGTATGTAGTAGCTTAGTTTATACGCTTTAATGCCTTTTTCTTCAACCTCATTCTGGTCATGGTGGCCTGGTATCTCATCCTCTGAGGCGGTAATTTTCCGATGAAATATGCAGCTCAGTAGATACTTTCTCGATGAAAATTGCGCTTGTACAATAAGCACATTAAAACGCCAAATATTTACTAGTGTTTGACAAACAACTCAATTAGGTAAACTATTCAGAAAATATTCAGTTTCGTGTTTCGTTGTTTTGCAAAACATACAAACATGGCGTGGATAGGCAAACAACAGTTTCCTCCGAAAATCGTTTCAGTCTTAGCCAGCAGATGTATGCCTGACATGGCAGTGCTTCTCAGCTATAGAAAAGTAATGTGATTTTACATTGTGAACATAATTTTGCAATTGTACTGGCACTGGCACTGATTCGGTTTCATTCAAAACATAAACGGCCGTTTTTGTTACAAATGCACGATTTAGCTAAACAGCTATATTTCAAGTGTTGACAATGTGTTATAAAATTACGATATTGCCTTTTCTAAAGTAAAAATAGACCACATTTTGTATTTTTGATTCTATTTACGAGTTATGACATTTTTTCGATAGGCGGCGCTAGTGGACTGTAAAAGGCCCCTTAACACGCATTGACTGTATTATGGGTTTTATCTTTTACTTCGTATTTTTTTGTCATTTTCTTTACATTTTTTCACGGACCCCGAACAAAGTCTTACTTCTGTAATATGTCTATTTGTTACTTCACACGGTACCTTTTTCTTTAGTTTTATATTTTTCTAAATCCACCAAGGACACTTCTTTCATCCTATTCTTTCTTTTTAACAAGGACTGTCTTTCTCAAAGTAAATAGAGTGTAGATCTCCAATGAGCTTGGCTGCAATGACAAAATAGTCAGATGAACGCTTCAAACTTTCTTCTACTTCTCATAATTATATCTGTTCTCTCTTTCTCACACAGATAAACGGCGAGGACGTGTCGTGTGCGTCTCACGAGCACGTGGTGGAGCTGATCCGCAGCTCCGGGGCACTCGTCTCCATGACTGTTGTCTCGTTGAACAATCATAACGGTGAGTTATTGTAACCTTTCCTTGATTAATCTGACCAGTAAATAGGATGACAATGTGCCTAGTCCTGCGTTATTCTCCGGAACACGTTGAGCTTCATTGTCTCGGCACTTTTCTGGTGATCGCACTGTTCACTTTTAATACTTCCAGGAGTTTCTGTCTTTTGCGAATTTTCCAAAAAGGAGATGTAGAATTGTGTCGTTAATTATTTTATTACTTTATATTGTGGCGAATCTTTCGTTCAACAGAATTCAACAAGAGCCGTAGTCATAATACTAACGAGACGAAGAAAATGTAGATTAAACATGAACACCAAAATAGTTCCAATTAATAAAACGCAAAGAAAATCTATAGTGACGCAGACAGCCCTGCATTATAAATATGTACTTAGGCTTAGTTTTGCCTTCGAATGGGTACTTGAGTTTTCCTGCTGTAATAATGTTTCGCAGCACTTTATTCTCGGTCGCGGGACTGAACGAATTACCGTGACCCCGGAACGTAAAGGGCTATTGAAGGACACCGTGGATTTTAGTCAGTACGAGTCTGACAGTCCCTCCCGCTCTGCCCTGGGTGGGAGGACTCATTTGATGATTTTACCACGATAAAAAAAGCACTTTATTCTCTCCGTAAAAAATACACACGATTGAAAGATAATAATTTTACATTGTTTTTTATCAGGTAACAACGAGAACAACACGTGTACGGTACCCACAAGCAAGTCTCAAAATCAACTGTCGAGTTCTGGTCGCCCTTACGCCGCTACTTTGCCCAGAAAGGGAGCTGGAGGTATGAACAACATTATTCTTGTTGATCCAAATCGGATGTTTATCTTACTTTGGAACAAGAAAATGCATTTGTAACGGATTCCAATAATAATGAACTCGATATTATTGTAGAAGAATGTCAAATCAATCAAAATCTCTTCATCTTTAGGTCGAGCACCTGCGCCTGCGCCGCCACGTCGTGATCCCCGCACTACACTGAGTGTGGGACGAGCGAGAGCGAAGTCTATGGTCGCTGGGCTAGGTGTGTAACCTTTTTAATTCTTATAGAAATTCGAAATTGGAAGCCAAACTTTAGCGGTTGGTGTAAGTTACGCAATCCTCGACCTTAAATCAATGTGTTTTTGAGTATTTTTCATGCAATAGAGGTGAACTTTTATATTTCAGAAAACGGTGGTGAAAAAGAAGAGAGTTGTGAACCTTTGAGCGTAGCAGGCAAGTCGTCATCAGCCGAGTCTGTCCAGTTGCCGGGCGGCAGTAATAGTGAGTACTATAATATTATGTATTTTTCTGATAATATAATAAAAAACAACTTTTTGAGTCAAATTAACATTTCTGCATTGAATCATGAAGATAATTATTAAGTGTTAAATAGAAATCACTTTTTAAACTTAAATATATTTATTCATATAAAGCACCAACAGCAAAACATACAAAACCATTAATTTTAAACAAACAAAAATATAAAACTTATGTGCTAGAATGTAAGCCTATGACAGGTATAATATGCAACATTTGCCATGAAAGTGCCAACACAATATAAATTATAAATTCTTCTTAAAACTAAATGGGTATTAAGAAAGAAAAAAGTATTATTAGTTATTAAAAAATTAATAAGAAGGTTGGTTAATGCATTAAAATTTCGTAAGTTTGTCATAAGTTGCCAACAATTTTAACAACGTTGATAAAGTGGCAATTTCAAAGTTCCCAAAGTGGCGATTCCCAGAAAAGTGGCAACGAAAACACATCCCCAACAACACACATTTTTGTTTTAATTCTGGTACGTCTAAAATCACCAACATACGGTGGTAACTCATTACCGACACCCATTCTCAATCTTATTTTGTGTCTTGACAATAATCTCTACGTCCTCACCAGGTGGTACCCCTGTGTCGGGCACTCCAGTAGCTCCCCGCACAGCCTCCATCCGCGCACGACCTGCCTCCAGCAGGATCACGGCCGCGGAACTGGAGGAGCTGTTTCAGAGACAGGCAGATGCTGATACCATGTGAGTAGGATTTGTTATATGTTGGAGATTGAGGTTGGATTATGAAAATTGTAGTGAACTACTGGGAACACAATTAATTCGTATCATTTATGGTATATATATGTTACGGCTAAAGGTAGGTGTGAACCTAAACTTAAGATTAGCCGGCTAAACCTAGGTTTATCTTCGACGAAATGTTAATGTTAGTTTGTTCTATCTTTAGCCGGCTAAACTTAGGTGTAGCTGCAGGTCCTTGGCTAAAGTGTAGAAGGAAATGGAATGGTCTTGCTTTCACGGGGCGTCCACGCTTCCCAGCATGTCGACGGAGCCCCGCTTCGCGGGGCTCCTACTTCTGGGTGGTTTAAAAAAAAAATAACCACGAAGAGGATGGCGGGGTCTTTCAGACCCCGCCATCCTCTTCTAACCTAAATTGTCCGAGTCGGGGTGCCAGCGAGTCCCGAGCTCGCTTCGCTCGCTCATGTGTTATGAAAGTGATTATTTTTTAATAAAGTTTTCGTGTCAAAATAGTAAACATTATTACATTGTTTCCTTTTCCATTTCCTTCTACATTTTTAGCCAAGGACCTGCAGCTACACCTAAGTTTAGCCGGCTAAAGATAGAACAAACTAACATTAACATTTCGTCGAAGATAAACCTAGGTTTAGCCGGCTAATCTTAAGTTTAGGTTCACACCTACCTTTAGCCGTGACATATATGTAGTATAGTGGAGATATGGTATAAAGGTCCCGATTTTCGGATGCCTAAAAGTAAAATCACATCTCAATTATTATTTTGATGGTTCAATAAAATTCTAAATGACAATGGGAACCGAACTTATTAACGACTGTTTTAATAAGTCCTCCTAGTCCTCTATAATTTAATACCGTGACATTTGCCTTCGACTTCAGCAAGCTTTGGCGATAAACCCAACACTACGATCAACCTCGATTCAAATACTTTACGTTACGATCAAGTGGGATTCCGAATACCCACGCAATAGACGTCGCTGGCTAAAACTAGTATGTAATTATTATCCAATTAAATTATGATTGTAACGTTCCAGTCTTGGCAACAACGCGATGATGACTCGCTCGGCGTTCCAGGGCGGCTCTAACTCTCCTCCCTACTCGCCTGCGCGTGCGCCGACTAGAGTGTACGCCTCTGTGGCTGAGATGAAGAGGTCACGTGGAAAGGTATAGTCTGTCCCCTTGAATTAAATAGTGTGAACAAAAATCGCGATAATGGTCTCTAAATGTTCGTATAGGCGTCCATCACGATAATTAACGGCATATCCCGTTAGTGTGGGCCCCAGTATGAGGGAATAGCGTTATGACAGCTAATAAAATAATGCGAATTGTTTGGTGTGCACTACCCTATTTCACCTTTATGCCGCAAATATCCGGGGTCGCGGGACCAAGGGATTACCGTGACCCCGGTACGTAAAGGGCTATTGAAGGACACCGTGGATTTTAGTCAGTACAAGTCTGACAGTCCCTCCCGCCCTGCCCTGGGTTGGAGGACTCATTTGATGATTTTACCACGATAAAAAAAAAAAAAAAAATGCCGCAAATATCATTTATACTCTGCATTTACTAGAACGATGTACCTACTAAGTTGAACTGTTTTTAAGGATCGAAATGATGTTTCAAATGCCTTTATGCCTTTGTCAAACAGACCGGCGAAAGCGAAGCGTTTTCGAAGCGATACCGAACCGAAGCGAGACGTCAGCGAGACGTCAATCCGATAGTTCACGCTATGGGATCGCTTTCGCGTTTCTATGTGACTGGATTCAAACAATTCCATACATTACAAATAAAAACGTCCCGCTTCGCATTCGCCACGCCAGTCTGTTAGACAAAGGCTTTAATGTTTTATGATGCATGAAGTCGATGTCATGAAGATGATTTTTTTCTTCGTGGTAAATGCATCAATGAGTCCTCTCACCCACGGCAGGACGGGAGGGACTGTCAGACTTGTACTGACTTATTTTCTTGTTTCCCACAGCTATGGAGCAAGTCGAGTAGCAGCACGTTACGTCGTGACTTCCACTCGACGCCTGACTTAGCAGCTGAACATACTACCCACCCACCGAGAACGCGCTCCAGCGAAGATGTGCACGGTATGTCATTGGAATTTCGACTTTAATTCGTGGTGATAGTGTTGCGAATTCAATTCCGATGTTCCTAGTGTCTTGTAATGCGTTGTTGAATTTTCAACTCTGTATGACGGTATGGTTGGTGCAGTGGTTAAGCTATTGACTGCTGGGATGCGGGTCACGGGATCGATTCTCGCACGGAACACATGTTTTTATGACCTACAAATAGTTATTTTCTGGTCGGGGTTTTAGATGCCCCCGGACCAGAAAATAAAGAAAACAACAGACTGCCACAACCCAGGAGAAGTTTCTAGTGTGGCGAAGGTTTTAATAAAAAAAATGTGCTTTAACCAGTGTTGAAACTCCTGTATACAGACAAAATAATGTATTTTAAAATAGCAGTCGAACACATTACTTAGTTATTTATTTATTAGTTACGACGTTTTATAGAATTGTTTTATAAAACAGTTGTGTAACGATTTTAGTGTAGTCGCAAAACTTGACGTATAATTTTTCGAACATATGCGCAAACGAGCGAGGAGAAGCGATCTACGATTTCGAGATTTTTTTGCAGTTTAACATTGATCTTGCCAGTTCCAGATTAATCTAATGTATGTAATCCCCCCCAGCCCCCGGGCGCGTGCCCCCCCCGGCGCACCCGCCCCCCCCGGTGCCGACCCCGGGCGCCCCCCCCCGCCTCCACGTTCCGCCCCGCGGACCAGGCCAAGCTGTACGCCTCGCCGCGGGACCTGGACAGCGTGGCCTACCGCGCCACCAACAATGACACCTCGCACAATGTAAGTACCCTTCATAATAACTAGAATTTGTGTATACGAGACAATCTCCGAATTATTTGACAAAGATTTTTTTATTGGCTTTTTTTTACCATGGTCAAATAATAAGAAGGTACGAGTATGTTTCACTTCCACGCAAAAGAAGTCGTAGAATTACTAGATTTCAATGCTTGGGCCACACTAACGGGGAATGCCGTTAATGTGTAGTTATCGCGATGATGGACATTTATTACCGTCATACTGCAAAAGTTAAACGTCTGTTGAACAGTTGTCTAAAGAAATGTGTAACTGCAAAACGATCCTTATATCAACGCCAACTGCCGTTTTGCAGTTACACTTTTTTAGACAAGTGTTCAACAGATGTTTAACTTTTTTGTAGTAAGACGGTATAAGCCGGCCGTGGAAATTAACGGCATTTCCGTTTATTGTGGCCCCAATATTAGAACTACTACCACTATACCAAATCAAATAATTATAATCCAAAGACTTGCAGAGTTAAAAAAAACAACCAATCAATGAAAGACTAATTAACAACAAAACCTTCTGATTACTCTAAAAATAAGATACGTACGACGAAAAAAAATGTACATGCGAATGAGTAATTCTTGTAAATTCTAAATATGCGTTCTTATCATTCCAGGTTCGTAAAGCCCAATCGTTGCGGTCATGGGCGGGTCCCAACCGGCCCCAGTCGGCTGATGACTCCGGAAACCAGTACGCACAGCCCTTCAACACGCATAAGAGCTTCGTTAGACAGGTAATAACAAATAATACCTTTTTTTTTATCGTGGTAAAATCATGAAATGAGTCCTCCCACTGACTGTCAGACTCGTACTGACTAAAATCCACGGTGTCCTTCAATAGCCCTTTACGTACCGGGATCACGGTAATTCGTGAGTCCCGCGACCAAAATATACTAGGTTTAACAAATAATACTAGGTTTAACCTCTCGGGCGATTTATAATTGAAAATGATAAAAATCAACGTCCAATGAGCGACTGTCTGTTATACGTACAGACGTGTGTACGTAAGGCGCTGGGGCGTTTTCGCTTATGTACACCCGGGTGTACGTAACGCGCCCGAGAGGTTAAAAATGATAAACGATATTTATTTTGCAATTTGGTTGTTTAAAAACACTTTTACACGTCAAATAATATTTTTAAAGCTGGATGTGGCCGGTGTTTCGTACCTGACTACTCTGAGAAGAAACAAACAGAGGTCACTGTCTCTTTTAAGGTCCAGACATACTGTTCAAGCCATACTAGAATCATGCAGGTGTCTGAAATAGTATTTAAAGGAAAGAACCACACAGATTTGAGTGGACCTGTCCAGTCAGTGCAGCATTTGTTAGTTTTCGTGTAGCTACTTAATACTTATGAACAAATACCCATAGATAACCTGCTCAAAATTCAGCAAAGATGCCTTCTTTGCTTCTACCTATGCGCGTTCATTTACCATTACTATAATTCTTTCTATGCTGACTACATAGAACATCTTCTATCAAATAAGTTTTTATTCTCAAGTCAAGTCTCAAGTAGACTTCTAGTAACAAGAAAGATCATCAACTTAAGTTATGGTAAATGCACTAACATGTGTGATCAAAACACTAGATTCGACATCAGTTTCGATTTTGGCCATCAAAAGGCAATATTTAACTGGAATAAAACTATGAAACGCTCATAAATCATAGACTTCTGAAAAAAAATATTCTCGATATTTTCTTTAAAAGCTACACATACATAGCATACATTATCGAATCTTCCAGAATTCAACTCCTGCGCCGCCAATACCTGAGCCAGACTACAGTATGTCAGAATCGGACGACGAAGTGGATGCCAAGCCCAAGAGCGAACCCGCTGCCGTTGCCGAGACCAGCGCCAATAGCAACGCAAGGTGAGTCTTAAGATGACGCAATTAAAGTTCAGGTTTGATTGTCATGACGCCGTCAATGTTTGAGTCAGATAAGTTGAAGGTTAGTTATAGGTACCGGCAATAAATACTATACATCGACCTTTGATGGAGAGAATTGGTGAGTTTTGGTTTCGTAGTGTTGTCTCTGTCACACATTAGTGTGTGAGAGAGATAACAAGAGTTAGCTCTTGGATGTTTGTAGCTGGATCGTCGTTCGTTGTGGTTGGTCAGTGATGCGCGCGACAGAGATAGCGCTCTCCGAAGCTAAAACTAGCCAAATGTTTCTTCGAATGGTCGATGTAAAATATTTATTGCTAGTAACTGCATTTTGTTGTTTCTTTCGAGGCTTAATATTGTTTCTTTCGAGGCTCAATATTGTTTATAATGTTTTTAAATAAAACCGTCTTGCTTTTTGTTATTTAAATTTTCCATAATTATATAATTTGATATTCAATAACAAGTCTAGGCTCTTCAAAATATTGTTAACTATGGAGCACGAGATAATGCATGTCCTAATAACCCTTAAAATTTTCAGGATACCAATATATGCAACGATATTTGAGAATGATGCGGAATAAATATTTATTTTTGAGCTTTGATACTTAACAAATAAGGTACAGTTTTGATTGTCAATGAATTACGTGTCGCTGGGAAAGCGCTTATGTGTTTGTAAACAGTCGCCTTCACATAAAAAAATCATTTGTCTTGACACAGATTCACATGTCCTACTTCGTCACTTTAAAAAAAAATATCATTACATTTTTTGTCCATTGTTTCACAGTTTCAAATCAATAAAGGAATCGATCCAAGAGTGCAAAATCCGAATCATAAAAACGGTTCATACTTTTTTGAAAAAGAAATACTGGTGACTGGCGGTTGGGGTTGGTTAGTTTAAAAACAAAAATTTTAAAAATTAAATAAAAGCAGAACACAACTTGCACTTAATAATAGGTAGAGAACACAATTCACAGGGTACACCGTGATTAACTTTCTTCTCATTTTCATTTTACGAAATTATGTGTTACACGTGTTTTTTTGTGGGTGATGTTAAATTTTATCTGAAATTGAAATGGTTTTTGAAAAGTATGAATTTTACTTAACCTCTCGGGCGATTTATAATTGAAAATGATAAAAATCAACGTTCAATGTGCGACTGTCTGTTATGTACAGACGTGTGTACGTAAGGCGCTGGGGCGTTTTCGCTTATGTACACCCGGGTGTACGTAACGCGCCCGAGAGGTTAATTGTGATCATAACTGTTCGAATTGTATTTAAGAGTTATGTGTAATCATTGTCAATTTGAATTGTTAATAAATGTATTATTTTCCTTTTTTCATATACAACATTATTTTTAGTATATGCGAAACCTGAATATAGTTTGTTCAGAATCAGTAACTGATTCGATTCCAATCATTTTTACACCATGTTATATTTTTTTTCAAAAATATTTAAATTAAATTTTATTACCAGTTAATTACAATACAATCACCGTACGGTTAGGTACCTATTGCCAAGCTATTATCACGAGTGTATAACACAGGAGACGCGGTTTACGCGGGTGTACCGCGAAATGAGCATGTTTTTGAACGGACAACCAGGTAATATTAGTTATTTATGCAACTGTTGTATAATCAGGGGTATTAAAACACGAATGTGGGTTTATCACACGAGGCGTAGCCGAGTGTGATAATAGTATCACATGAGTGTTTTAATACCTAATTATAACGGTTGCATACAAGACTTTATCTACAATCATGCTGTGAATCCTCTATAAAAGATTCTCATACCATACCATATTCGCATACCATATTCGAGTGAAAAAATGGCGGGATATAACACGATAAGACGAGTTGTTCTTTTTTCAAAATTTTAGCGATCTGGTGGTGAAAATGTCATTGCATGAGAATGTTCTTTTTTTGAAATTCATTATAACACGCGTTTGGATGATATAATGATCATTATAGCATTGAGTGTTTTAATGTTGGCAATAAGCTAATTGTTATAGGTTCTTTTATAGAGGATTAATAGCATGATAGTAGATAAACATACTTATAACCTTGTGATTTTTTATGATACGGTTTTAAAATTTTGTACATAGATTCTTTACACAAAAATACTAGACAGGTGTATCGGGTTTCGCATAAACAAAAAATAATGTTGTATAAGAATGTTTTGAAGGGATAAACTCTTGAATGCGATTTGGATTACGTTCAATTTGATTGATGATAAAAATCGTGTTGATTAATCAATACAAAATTAACGTTAACCTGTACAATTTCAGCGGCAGCAGCTCTGGTTCAAGTTCAATGCAGCATTCCTTCTCCGTGGACGAGATCCAGAAGATCCGCACTCGTCTCAAATCATCGAAGTCGTGCGGCGACGAGCTGGGCGTGGAGCGGGACGACGGCGACAACTCGTCGTCCGGAGTGTCGTCCGACCAGGAGGCGCAGGCGCGGCCGCCGCCCCGCCGGGACAAGGTGTCGTTCTGCGCCTCCGTCACCGTCAAGTCCTCCAACGACGTCATCAGCACCGAGCCCGTGCACTCGTCCAGCGAGAGCCTGGCGCCGCCGCCGCCGCCCATGCAGCGCCACAACTCGCTGACCCGCAAGCGGGCCACGGCGGCGCTGCTGCGGGGCGCGGGCGGGGGGCGGGGCCGGTCCGCGGCCGAGCGGCTGGGCGTGGACCCCGCCAAGGCCCCGGGGCGGCGCGGCGCGCGGGGCGCGGGGCTGCTGGCCGCGCTGCCGCCGCCGCCCGAGGAGCCGGCCGCGGGCCCGGAGCCCGCGCCCGTGCTGGCCCCGCCCCCTCAGTTCAGCGACCGCGTGCGCGTGGTCGCGGCGCTGCCCAAGCGGCTGGCACACCTGCAGTAGCCGTCGTCTTATGATCCTAGATAATAAATCTTCACTTTCGTACCCTCGTCGTAGGCTTAGACCCGTCCGTCGACGCCCGCCTCGTCGGCGACGCGATCGACGGGAAACGTTTTGTAATCGAGCGACTAAATGAAACCAAAGAATTATAGTATTTATTGTTGAGGAGTTAACATTGATATAGTTGAAACTAATTTTTATACATTCCCTTATTAAGCTAGTATTAACATGCGTTTCACGAATCATTTATTATTGGTATTACTTTACTGTTATATCCCGACGTAGCGGTTTTGTTCTGTTCGTTGTAGCAAATTTATTTAATTCTAATTCCTATGTTATAATTTCAACCCTTTTACAACGCAACCAAGTGCCATCGTGTCTATGATTTTAATATATTTTTATAGTATATATCTGTAAATATTTTACGAGAGCTATTTTCGAGTTAAAAGAGTGGACCAGACGCGTGAATACAAAATCATCCGGCCAACATATTATATACCTATTAAAAAGCAGATTATTTATTAAACACTGGTATTTATGAACGTTGATATATATTTATATTAAACATTGTGGTGTGTTACGATCGTTCGTTATAATTTTATTGTTTTCATTATTCGTCCAATGATACGTCGGAATGGTCCACTCTTTTGACGACATATTATTGAATTATTATGTTTACAATGGCCGCGAAGGCGATTATTTGAATTGAATGTGTTCTCATAGAAGACTAGCGCTTGAATCAAACTCACTAGCGTTTCATCCGTTCCATGATATTGTAAAGATTTTATACTAATCGAAATACATCCGTGCGTCATTTAGATATAGTTTATATCGCAAGAGAGTGTAACACCAATTTTTATATTTCATTAATCGATTTTGTATCTTATTCTATTGTACTTTAGATATCATTTTTGCAAAAATGTAATTGTGACTCTTCGAAATTATCTTATAAAAATTAATAATAACTGGAAGAACTCTCACTTATGTTCATCAAATCACTTTCCCTTTTGCTTTTATGAAAAGGGAAGAAAGATTTATAATATTAGAGCCCCAATAAGAGGTGTATCGAAAACTTACCTGATATTTATATTACCTGCCAATGTATGACAGAGTGAACTGAGGAACTACATTCCATTTCGTCACGGTGTCTGTTAATCAATAAGTAACACGACTTGCAAACACTACCTAAATAACGATCAGCCTAATACGAGAAGCCGTTTTGGATCTTATGTTCATTGACGTTAAGTTTTATATTGTTTGTTAGTAGCAATAGAATTTTTACCGAAAGTTAAGTCCCCTGTTTCGCGACGCCCACAAACTAGAAACTATTTACCAGATAAAATAAAAATGTTAGATTTTATCTTTATTGGGGTAAGGGAACAGGAGGCGATCAATGTTAAAATTAGCTGAATTTTAGCTGAATTTTAAAATAGTAAGTCGCGTATAGTCGGCTCTAGCCTCCACATGTATTATTAGCACAATCAATTAATTTGTTTAACGTTTGTATTATTTCGTTATAATCGTCTTGTCATTATTTTAAGTTGTATAAATGTATTGTCTACTTAAGGCATAGATAGGTAGTGGTAATTATTAGGGCAATACTTGATTGTAGAGTATCGGACGGTAAGAGGGGGCGGCGTCTTGGAACTGAGGCTCATTTCACTGCTTCTCAAAAATTGAATTTTCGAAAATCTTCACTCAAATATTTCTTAAAAACCTTTTAAATGCTGTTGCATAACATATACTTTAATAAGTCTCATAGAACAATTTTCAAATGCATTTCTTATTAACCCACCTGAAAATATAGCTTTGTACATACATAACCTTTAACCTTAACCTTTTGCAAAATTATAGGTAATCAGTAATCTGAAAATTTTAACCTATCTATATTTCTATGATTTATGTAACTGAAAGGCGTTTGAAAAACAATGAAGAACGATAATTTTATGAAAATGCAAAATAAGCTTTAAAGTCATGCAAATAGCATTCAAATTTCATTTTTAGCTGTTTTTTTTTATCGCTGTTTTTTTATTCTTGACTAAAATATTAGGGTTAGTTAAATGAGCGACAGAACCCAATGCGCTGTGGTTTTGTATAATACAATTGTGTTTCGCGTTTCATTTGAATCTCAGTATCGGACGTGTAACTACAACTTGGTATACTTTCAAATGAAAAATTAAATGTTTCATCACTTATTTTCTTTGAAGTTTTATTTTCCTTACAGATCATTATTTTACTAAAAAGAAATATAAATATTGCACTAAAGTACTGGTGGTACTACACTTCCCAGATTCAGATAAATCTTTGCCTTATATCATTAATAAGAACTTATCTACTTTGATCAAATCACAAATGTTGATCAAAAAAGTCCAGTGAAGTGCCACCAAAAGAAAAAATACACATTTTTACATTTATTTTAGTACAGACGCCAGCAAATCAACCTACCTCAATCTGTAATTTCTTTAATTAATTTTCAACCAGAACACAATAGTGGAAGGTAATATTTGACAGATTCGAGTAGGTTAACCTGCTGGCGTCTGTACATGCAAAATTCCAAAAAAATATTTAGATATGCCTTCACATACCAGAACCTAAAAATATTCTTTTACTTACAAAGTAAACCATTATTCTAATCTAATACTATAAGGCCGATATTAGTAAACGTTAAAGCTGTACAAGGATATTTTTAACTTACGTCCACCACCATCACCACCATCTTGTTTTTCAATACATTTGACATTAAAATACACAAAATGTCGGGCGGGATTTTGTGTATGAAAATATATTGGTCCGAACGGTCGGACAGTACACTTGAATTATTAACCAACCCTGAAATGGTGTGTAACATGCCTTACGACGCAATTACACTTAGTCGTTTGCCCGCATTCGGTTGCTTAATAGACTACTCATCGTCACCCGATCCATTTAATACACTAAAAGTAGTTTACATGGGACGCAGCAGGGTCTAAGCAGGATACCGTGACTCGGGAGCCAAAGGAACAGGGTAGACTTATAAATAGTAAGGCTGGTTTTCTACCAGAGATGTGCTATGCTGCGTTGCTGCGGTTGCGTTTGATATCCACCAATCATATTCATTGGTTAACATAGCACAACACTGCGTGCTATGGATGGGATGCGTGCTGTATTTCGTCTTCCCTACTATCGATACATCGCATAGCTCGAGCTGCGCATCTTCGTAGCACACCTACCTTGCGGCGGCGCATTTTCATAGCACATCTTACTCGCACCGCTACATAGCGTAGCATCAGTGAAACGGTCACACAGATTCATAGCTCAGCTTTTACATCTTCGCAGCACAGCTCCATAGCACATCTCTGGTAGAAAGGCACCCTAAGAGTCTGACAGCCTCTTTCGCTCCACCTAACACTGGAGGACTCATTTAACAATTAGATGTAGCTAGTACCCATAGTTTACATGTAGTTGTACTGTAAAACCCAACAAGTTTGCCCGCAAATGGCCGTAATCGACCCCGTTCACGTTTATTAATCTTGGCCTGAGGCAAACATTAAAACTAACAATAATAAATGCAAATTGGACGGACAATTACTTAATCACAACATTATCACATACAACAATAATAAACACTCCTCGAAGTGTTATCTCAAGGTGCTTAACAAATTAACTAACCTTGAAGATAGCGGCGGGATTTAAAACTTATCGGTAATGGACGGCGACAAATTTCAACCTTAAATAGTTCAAATAAAGACTTAGTTTAGTAAAACTTGTTTTGAATAATGAATCGAACGAATTTCAATCTTAAAAACTTGGAATAAAATTGATTTTGACATTACGTATTGTGTTGAAAACTCTTTTAGTACGACCTCGTGTTTTATCCACGTGTTGAAGATCATATTTAAATAACGATTTATAAATTCCACTTAAATTAAAACATTTATTTTTAGATATTAAGTCTTTTCATATTTTATCCCCTTTTTTCCAGTTGAAAAATTTATATTGTATACCCGATATTAATATTGTATTTTATTCCAAATCCTGATCCGACTTCTTTGAAAGCTTCATGTGAGTCATCTTAGACTCAGATTGGTAAAATCGGCCGTTGATTGATCCCAGATTACAGATTAAGATACATTATTAATTTCCTGCATTAAGTAATTCGCTCCCTACGCTGCTAATAAATTGATTGCATTTTTCACCACATGCATTTTAAAAAATATTAACGCCTCGTTCCAAGACACGAATCGCGTAGAGCAGCGCGATGGGCGGGGCGGATTGGAAAAGTAAACATAGAGCGTTCAAGGAGAAGCGGCAACAATTGACGAAAAATTACCTTAACAAGGCCTAATACATATACGTACAAGGCATTTCTCATACCTGAAGTATTCCAACATACTTGAACTCTATTCTGAGGTGTTAAGGTCCATGTAAGCGGCAACATCATCGATTTTGACGAGACGACGATAATCGACGTTCTCACCACACATTGGACACTTGCCTTCTTCTTGTAGAATTCTGTAAGAAATAAATGTTATTTTCAGGATTTACATTATATGTTAAATATTTAATTATTTCATTGTATGTTTAATATGGCAATCTAATGACTTAATATATTAAATATGGCAGCATTTTAAATACTTACTCGACAAATTCGGAAAGAATCGCTGGGAAGTCGCATTCTGGGCACGCAGTCAGATCGTCTTTCACAATGTGCAGTCCCTGTAAAGGACATAAAACAATATAGATTTTCCTGAAATAAGTTTTCTAAATTGGACCATTCCTGAAAGTTGACCACGTTCTCCCGTGTCTTACAAAAGTACTACAATCTTTTGTTAGTTATTCTGCTTTATATGCCGCGAACACACCGAGCCAACGAAGGCTAACTTATGTACGTATGGGTCTTGTCGGCCTTCGTTGGTTCAGTATGGATGGCTAATCGAACGCCAAAGATCGTTCGTTAGGTTTGCAGGCGATCCGAAGCGTTGCGGTAATGCGTAAAAAAAACTTAAAGGAATTAAACCATTCGATCGAACTCAATGTGGACGGTCAGCGAAGGTGTTCGTTGGCTGAGTATCCATGCAGCATTAAACAATTAATTTCTAAAAAAAAATTGGAGCACTGGTCTTTTAGCCTGAATAGTTTTCTATGTATTTTTTGTCACGTGAAACCATGTTCAAAAATATTTGGCATATATTGTATGTTGTTGGATTATTACAAGTTATGGAATAAAAAAAGTGTAAATCATAGCGATGACGGTTTATACAGACTGAAAGAAGAAAATAATGAAAATATCTCAATATGGAACTAGAATTAGAAAAGACATGAAATGATAAGTTACCGTAGCCACACAGAACGGCACATCCACCTCGCAGTGCGTGCACGTGAGGTCCGCACTGGGCAGGGCGCGCGCGCAGCGGGGGCAGGGGGAGGCGGGGGAGGGGGGAGGGGGGGCGCGCGGGGCGTGCCGGACCGCGCTCTCTATCTTCTTCACGTATTTAGGGTCGATCTGGTGACGGAAGGTAAAACTGATATAAAAAAAAACGACGGGTTGCACTCTGGGAGTGCCGGCAGAAGTGAAAACTTCAATAGTAATAAACACACACGAACAGTCGCGCAAGCGCCCTGCGCCGTCTTACGAATTTTCGATCAGGTCACGTGTCCTGACGCGAGTTTAACATTTTTTACCCATTCCAAAAAAAAGTGCACAACGCCGCTACAGAAGTTTTCACTTCAATAAATGTCACATTTTTTGGCAGTGGTAAAATCATCAAATCGGTCTACCCGCCCCGCGGGGCTATTGCGTATCTCGGTGTCTGTGTGGTGACCATCTAATAGCTGTCAAAAGGTAAATTTCGTATTGGCTTGTGTATTTGCAATGAAACTGATAAATATAAAT
Source organism: Agrotis puta (assembly GCA_943136025.2). Lineage (NCBI taxonomy): Eukaryota > Metazoa > Arthropoda > Insecta > Lepidoptera > Noctuidae > Agrotis > Agrotis puta. The sequence goes on along the minus strand of OW964176.2, from coordinate 15,439,409 downwards.
GTTCCCTAAAATCAACTTTTCTAACACTCTTGAGGCACTCCTCAACTTAGCCTCATAACAGATATCAAGCCATCAAAGTTCAGTGGACAACTGCTGTTCAGTTACAATCAATTTAGCCAATAGCCCTGCTCGATGGACCGGGAAGAGTCTGTCGAACTTTTACTAACTAAAATTTAACCCTATTCCTTCAATAGCCAATTGCGTTTCAGGACCACGGTTTACTTTTAAGAGATCCGACCCTGGCAATAATAATGTCCACAGATATCCAAAAATGCTTGACAACGCGTTAACTGTCGTGCTTGTCAAGCAATTTTGGCCGTTTAGCTTGATATGTTTGACTAGTAAACTATGGGTTTAATAAATAACGCTTGTCAAACATGTTTATCCGTTTAGATGCTTGCTTGTCAAGTGTGCAGTTCAGTTGATACTTCCTACATATAGGTAGTATAAAAAATCCGGATTTTTGACAAGCACAGTAGAAATTTGGAACGGACTTTCAGACGCTTTCTATCCAAAAACCGCCCTATTCCTTCAGTAGCTATTTACGTTCCAGGGCCACGGTAACTTGTATAGACAGTCGCGCGACACAAGTGGCTTTCTTAACGTTACACTACTCTTAGATTATAAAAAATCACGATTCTGTATTCGAAACGAAACGTAACGTTTTTATTGAAGCCACTTTATTTATAAAATTTTAATTCGTGAGTGAACGCCACGCACACATTTAAATGTTTTCCTTGGAGATGTTCACTTGTTTTACGTAGGAATCGAACGACGGGGGGTAATTTCTCTTTTTTTTCTGTTCTCAGTGGCCTAGGTATCTGGACATTTTATAATCTAAGACACACACACACAAATCCAACAGACAATTTATTTGAAAGCTAGCAAGCAGTAAATAACCAGGCAGATGAAAATCTCAATACCTGTGAGCGATACTCAGGTTGCATCAACACCCGAGCCCAGTGGTACGCCTGGTGCTTCAACCCAGCGCGACTGCACTCGATGACGGTTGATGTCAGTATTGACACTTGATCTGCAATCATCAGATAAACAACATCACATCGATATCACTAGGCAACTATCACTCAAATGTGAGTTCACTCCGGCTACCGAGCAATCGTGGGTAGGCCGGCGAGGAGAATTAAAACCACGTATTGAAGATGATCAACGATATACGACTATCATTTTAGCAAACAAAATACGAACGTAATTACAATCAGCACTTTCTAATTAATTGGAATACAACGACACTCTACCGAACACGTCTTGCTTGAGCGCGATGCAAACGGATTATCCCGTCTGACTGCCGCGTGCAAAAGAGCTCGAAGTTGTGTCAGAGTGAAGAAACGCCTACCCGCACTTGTCAAATGTCCGCTGTCGTTCTTGACGTTTCTTGACACTCTCGAAACATCGAAGCTCCGTCACATCAAGAAAATGAAATTGTTCTACATACCTTCGATTTTTAAATTTATATACGAGTACCTATATTAAAATCAATTGCTGTTCGTTAGTCTCGCTAAAACTCGGACCGATTTAGCTAATTTTGGTTTTGAATTATTTTTGAAAGTCCAGGGAAAGTTTAAAAGGTGAGTAAATATAAAAGATAGATATAGAAACTATTGATGTCACCTGTCAAACATTTGATGTTCGCCCGTCGTTCAGAAATCAATTAAATTTAAAATTCGTTCACAAATCAAATAGGCGGTACGAAGTTTGGCGGGTCAGCTAGACGATTATAAAAATTATAAATAGCTTAGATTGTAGGATTAGAGAGAGAGTTTGCTGTGTTCTTGCTGAACCACTTCTGATGCAGATAAAGTACGAAACTTATTCCTTAGTCTTAGGACAAGATGCTTGATCAGTAGTTAACTATTAGTTAAAATGCTATACACACAGATAAGTATAATAAAACTATGATGGCTTGGAGCTTACGCTGAGGAGTGGGGAAGAATGTAACATCAGCGGCAGTACGTAGCAGGAGTCTTGCTGCCAAGTCGTGACGACCACGCTTCACGTGTGTGCGTACCTACGAGAAAGAATAAAAGAATACTTAACTTCTTTTAATTGCTTTTTACAGGGGAAGAACGGATGGTTTATTGTAGGTACGAGGATACCACTTGGGACAGCTACATAGTTTGTGATTATGTACATTTATTTTTAATTTATAATTTATTTGACAGGCCTATTGGTCTAGTGGTTAGTGACCCTGACTGCTATGCCGGAGGTTGTGGGTTCGATTCCCACCCAGGACAAATGTTTGTGTGATGAGCACGATCATTTGTTCTGTGTCTGGGTGTAATTTATCTATAATATGTATGTATTTAGAAATATATAAGTATGTTTATCAGTTGTCTAGTACCCATAACACAAGCTCTGCTTAGCTTGGGACTAGATGGCGTTGTGTGACAGTTGTGGAATATTTATTTATTTATTTATTTATTTATTTATTTATTTACTTATTTACTTATTTATTTATTTATTTATTTATTTATTTATTTATTTATTTATTTACTTATTTACTTATTTATTTATTTATTTATTTATTTATTTATTTATTTATTTATTTATTTATTTATTTATTTATTTATTTATTTATTTCTTTATTTCTTTATTTATTTATTTATTTCTTTATTTATTTCTTTCTTTATTTATTTATTTATACGACGTGCGGTTCACATATCTGTTTTCTCTCTTTTCAAACTTTAGCCAGAAAATGCAGAATAGCTTTCCCCTTGTGGCCATTTTGCGTCATGGCTATCAAGAATGTGTGATGACAACCGACTAAATGGGCAGACAATCTCATCAAAGTTGTTGGAATAAAGTGGATATCCAATTTATACTACGCTCACCAGTATATAGCTGTGCAGCAGCGCGATGGCATGCCTCATGTCCCTGGGAACGGGCAGGCGCGACGCACGCAGCGACACGCACATCGCACGGACAACGTCGCGCGCCTCGCGGTATTTGCCAGCTCGGCATTCAGCGCCTGCTATTATTACCTGCAAATAAATCATATCCAGTCTGTAAGGAATATTCAACCTAAGCTCTGATTTGCCAAAATTACCGAATACCAAATATCCGACGACAGAATATACAGCTACAGATGGTATAGACAGTGGCACGATGTAGTCCCCCCTTGAGGGCGTAGATGCTATCAAGGGAGTAATCATATCGTGACGCTGACTGCACATTTGGCGGGTGATAGGTTCCAATTTGCATCATTGATGTGCGTGTGGTAACTACCCCGTGGGCGTACTTACGAGTAGGTTGTAAGTTGTAAAGACACAATACGCATTATTTGTGGCTGAATACATCAAATAGTGTAATAGATACAGGGTAAATCCAAATGGGCGTAGATCGCTAAATCCCAAACTATGACGTCGCTACGACTATTACTCAAAATACTGAAAGGAGTCTTGTAAAACTTGTGAAAATAACACTGTAAAGCCTTGCAACAAATGCCTTGCGACGGGCATCCACCACAACGTCCAACGCGACGTCAAAAAATGATTCTACATGTGGGGTCGGAAACCAACCCCTACTAATTAATATTGAATGGTAGCATTTCTTTAAAAAATAATGTCGTAACAACTGAACCAATTTTAATAAAACTCCATATGCATAAGCAGAATACATAATCTGCATTTTTATATATAATATGTATGTATTTAGAAATATATAAGTATGTTTATCAGTTGTCTAGTACCCATAACACAAGCTCTGCTTAGCTTGGGGCTAGATGGCGTTGTGTGATAGTTGTGAAATATTTATTATATTTATTCGAATATAACAACACAGTTAAAATTGTGATTTTCCTGTAGAAAGAGTTACTATAAAAAACCCTATTGTCAATGCGTTTCCTTATCTAACATGATTCATATTGTATGACGTCATTTTGTGTTATTTTCCCTTTGTAGTTTCTAAATGAAATTACTGTAGCGCCGCACAATTATTAAGTACCAAATGATACTCACCGCAGTTTTAGCAGCTTCGGCAAACTGTCTCTTGGCCATATAAAGTCGGAACAAGTGACGAGGTTCTCGTGGCGTACCATCAGTCTCACCTAGTAGGAACTCGATTAGTCTGAAATAAACATAATAATAAAGAAAATTAATAAAAGGTAAAGAAACAGATTTCTATCTTAGTGTGAAGTGATTGGCTTAGTATGAACATTATTGAATGTAATTTTTATGAAGAGACGAAACTTAAACTAAAAGTGATGCATAGAAATACCTACAACTACAAATATAGTTATAATACTCTATTATTATTATACCTATGTTTTAATTTGTGATATAAATCACTTCACTACATAGTATAAAACAAAGTCGCTTCCCGCTGTCTGTCTGTCCGTCCCTATGTATGCTTAGATCTTTTAAAATACCAAACGGATTTTGATGCGGTTTTTTAACAGATAGAGTGATTCAAGAGGAAGGTTTATAAGTATATAACATGCATAATATAGTAGACATTGCATCCTTGCGGAACCGGGTCGCTAGTATTTCTATAAATAAATGGTTATGAAAAGAGACAAAGACTAAAGAATAGATGCATGGATTGTCAGAATAGCAGGAGATAATGGTGTGTGCTGACCCAAAATAACATAGAACAATATTATAACATGGAAAAGCCAAAATACACCGCTGCGTTCGGGCCATAGGAATTGATATCTATACTAAATATCAACTTAATCTGTTCAGAAAGATGAAATTGACTGTGAAAGGCAGAAAGATGGACGCACGAATGATCCTATTGGGTTCTGTTTTTTAATTTGGACGTAAGGAACCGTAAAAATGGTTACAGAAGTATCAACTCACCTCCTAGTCAACCTCTCATCATCACTAGCAGCGGCCGCATCAATTGCAATACTGATCGCTTCACTCTCCTCCTCCTCCGACCCACCACTCCTCAACAAATGCGACATCGCCTTACTATACTCCCCCGCATGAAAATAAAACTTCCCCGCAAGCAGATGATTCTTCTCCCCTTCAAAATGCAAAGCCAAACTCTTGAAATCCTCCGGTCTTGCTTGTGAAGTCTGTATCAATATCTCCCCGTATAGATGTAACTTTCCATTCTTCCTCGCTAATTGAAAAGCTTCATCATAACATAAGGACATGACTAAGAATTTGATAGCTGAAGTCGGATCATCACTGTTTTGGAAGTAATTGGCTACCATTTTAGCTCCCTGAATAGATTTTGTTTCTTGTACTAAGTTAACAGCTTCATCAATATCGTCTAGCTTATCAAGATTGAGACGTATTGCTGCTTCGTAATCTTGCGCTTTTAAGTAAGATTTTAAGGCGTCGTGGTATCTTCCTTCAGCTTCCTTAGCCTTCGCGTATTGTATGTGAATGCTTGGAGAGTTTATCTTTGGGAGAAGGGCCTCAACTTTGAGCCAAGATTTGAGCTTGATGTAAAGGGATGCGGCTTTTTCCGTATTCCCTGCTTGATCGTATAACGCTGCTGCGTGACTGTACTGTTTTTCTTCTTCGAGAAGTTGCGCGCATTCTTTGACTAGCATGATGTCATGTGAATGTTTCATGGCCATTGTTAAGCCTCTCATGACGTCACCACATCGTATCGCCATTCTTGCGATCCCTGCCTCGCATTTGTCGTTGTGTTCTTTGACTTTGATGTCGTCTGCGTTATCTGCTATGAGACTGTTTTCGTAGTTTGTTAGGGCTTCGTGGTAATCCGCTCTGGTGGCAAAAAAAATATTTGGTTTTTATAAAGAAGTGTATGTGGTGAGAAGTTTTACTTCAGATTTAAGTATAACTAGATGCATGAATCATAGAACATAATACTTTCTAATTTATGAAGTTTACTTCATGAATAATTCAAAGGTATTTGATACAGGGAAATAAGATGTCCAGAACGTCCAGTGTACGGATTTGCAAGAAGTTTTAAGCATTTAAGATAAAAGGGGCGACATGACGAAATATTTTCTTTTTGCACCTTCGCTGTTTTTTTAGAATATAATAGATTCTTTAATGTAGACTAAAATCGTTACACAACTGTTGTTTTCTGATTAATTTCGTTGATCCTATAAAGTTCTCCAAGAATCCAAGACAGTTAAATTCATTTTTCGGGACTTCATCGAGGTGGTAGCTACCAATGATTCTGGCAGGATTCATTCTATTCTTTCAGGAATTGCTGTTTTGGGAATGGTATAACAAAAGTCCAAAAAGGACTAAGCCCTTGTAAGCAGTACATACGTAAGCTCCAAATGCTGTGCTCTGTGCAGCATGATGGCAGGCGCCTTCCCGGGGCAGCTGGCGGCCGCGATGTCCGCGGCCCGGGCCCAGTCCCCGCGCGCCGCGTGCAGCTCCAGCGCCTGCAGCGCGCCGCCCGCCGAGCTCTCCAGCCAGCGAGCAGCCGCGTCGCCCTTGCACAGGCAGGCGCACAGAGTGCCGCTGGACGACGGAATACTTGAGAGTTAAGGCGCAAAAAGCCTAATTCTCAAAATGGCAAATTCTTTAAAGCCTTATTCTCAGAATGGCCAATGATCAAAATGGTTTTTTTTACGTTTTTTTTTTTAACTATAACACAACTCCATCTAGTCTCAAGCTAAGCAGAACTTGTGTTATGGGTACTAGACAACTGATAATAGTTATTTATGCAACTGTTGTATAATCAGGGGTATTAAAACACGAATGTGGATTTATCACACGAGGCGTAGCCGAGTGTGATAATAGTATCACATGAGTGTTTTAATACCTAATTATAACAGCTGCATACAAGACTTTATCTACAATCATGCTGTGAATCCTCTATAAAAGATTCTCATAACACACCATATTCGCATACCATATTCGAGTAAAAAAATGGCGGGATATAACACGATAAGACGAGTTGTTCTTTTTTCAAAATTTTAGCGATCTGGTGGTGAAAATGTCATTGCATGAGAATGTTCTTTTTTTGAAATTCATTATATCACGCGTTTGGATGATATAATGATCATTATATCATTGAGTGTTTTAATGTTGGCAATAAGCTAATTGTTATAGGTTCTTTTATAGAGGATTAATAGCATGATAGTAGATAAACATACTTATATATTTCTAAATACATACATATTATAGATAAATTACACCCAGACACAGAACAAATGATCGTGCTCATCACACAAACATTTGTCCTGGGTGGGAATCGCACCCACGACCTCCGGCATGTCAGTCAGGATCACTAATCACTAGACCAACAGGCCTTGATTGGGAATATAATTCTTGTAAATAAAGATTTTTTTTTAGCATGACATGAAACAAATTAGTTAAACCGAAGAGTAGAAATCTTTTATTTTTATGAATATGCTTCCAATAGTAGAAGATCTTCCATTATGATCATTTGCCATTTTGAGAATTTATCCTTTTGCGATTCGGTTGACATTTTAAGAAGAAGGCTTTTTGCGCTTAAACCTATTTGAGTTTGGGGCGTGCGATCTTGCCCGTATACGGTCTACGGAATGGCACACATGCGGGACATACTATATTAATTAAAGGACACAATATAATAAAAAAACATTGTGACAAGGCCAGCCAGACAATGCTGCCAGTATTCTGGACACGTTTCCGAACGACAGCGATGTGGAGGAGATTTTTGACACCGCGCCTCGAATTTTTATAGTTACTGTAAATAGTAAATTAATTTTATGCTAAATAAAATGTATTTAAAAAGTATAAATAAGGAAAAAAAGTGTATGAAACTCACCAGAGTATGGACAAGTCTTCAATATGGGAAGCGTCTTCTAAAGCCCAGACCATTGCCACGTCACTCAATCTTGTGTAGACACGAATGGCTGCCGACCACAAATAATAAAATATAACATTATATAAAAGTAAATACAGACCCCTAGAATAATTAACCCCTTTTAGTTAAATTATTAAATTCTCCTCTTTCTTAAACTTTTATGAATTATGGGTGATATGTGAAGTCATCATAATTTTAGTATTTTAATGGAAGAAGGTGAATTCCTCTTTCTCCATAGGTTTAGGTTAGTTGTACGACCAACTTTGACGGTCACAATTTAATTGCAGCAATAACACAAATAATAATCAAATATGTTTCTGAACTAACGGCGAGTTGTTTTTAAAGGGATGTTATAATCCTTTTTTAATCCTATTTAACTTTTGATTAAACAATTGGCCCTAAGTAAGACACGAAGAAACCTCAATTTCTACAAAAGACTTACCAAACTCCACATTCAGCTCCGCAATAGCAGCTTCCCCCATCTTCCTCCATAACTCCACTTCATCCACCGCGTCACAGAACAGCCAAGCTTCGCTGAACCTTCTCAGAGCCAACAGCTTTTCAATATGGCGACGTTGGTTCGCTAAACGCTTCTCTGTATCAGCGTCGGCGAGACCGCTTGTGTTGTGGGAGTCTAACGCCACTTTTATTACCCTATGGAGTAAATAAAGCCTTACTGACTTTGGTTAAAGTTCATTTTTGTTTATCAAATATGTTATATGCCTCGGTGAAGAATATTCGACCTAACCACCTAAGTTAGACGTTTCCAGAGAAGAACATGACCCGGTGAGTCTTATCCAGCTGCTAGCAAAAACCCTGCGAGTTCCGGCCGCCTGAATGCGCCAGACTTCCTCCTTCTACAAAGAGATGGGACGCGTGAAGGAGAGAAGATCCTCCACCACTCGGCCCCGGACTTCAGGTCGTCAGACGCTAGACGGGGAGGCTAGATTTTCAACCAATAGCCATCTCACCACAAGAAAGATAAACATCTGTTGAACCCTTGTCTAAAAATCTGACGAAGTCAAAATGACATTTCACGTTGATATAAGGGTCGTTTTGCAGTTACACTTTTTTTAGACAAGAGTTCAACAGATGTTTATCTTTTTGTGTTAATGTGGTAAGAGTCTAACAGTGCCTTTAGCTCCACCCCACCTAGGGTAGGAGGACGCGGGCAGAGAGTAATGGGCAACTCGCTGTCCGACCATGGACCATGCCCGGGTCGACGGAACGTTGTGTTCCACGCGCGCCTCAAAGAGTGTCAGCAAAATGACGAGGCCCCCCCTATAGAAGGCCAATGCCTGTCGAGGTCGCGGGACTTATGATTTACCGTGTCCACGGCACGTAAAGAGCTATTGAAGGGCACCGTGGATTTAAGTTAATACGAGTCTGGCATTCCCTGCCGCTCTATCCTGGGTGGGAGGACTCATTTGATGAATTCACCAACAAAAAAAAGAATTTGGCGTCCCTTTTGCCGATTACATCTACCCCAATGATCATCGGTCAATGTGGTCGCCATATTGCTGCTTTAGCTTATATGATACTCACGACCCTCCAGTAGCGTAGCAGTAGACGTCTCCAGAGAACAGTATGAGCGGGATCTGAGAGGCCATGAGCGGCGTGGTGCGTACTAAGTCCACGTGGGAACCGTTGATGGAGTTCGCCGAGTAGTAGTAGGTTTCTATAGCCTCGTCTGTGTATATTATGAACACGTTGCGGTCTGAGAGGCAGATGTCCCAGATTATGCCCCTGGAAATGGAGATTTTGACAGGCCTGTTGGTGTAGTGGTTAGTGACCCTGACTGCTATGCCGGAGGTCGTGGGTTCGATTCCCACCCAGGACAAATGTTTGTGTGATGAGCACGATCATTTGTTCTGAGTCTGGGTGTAATTTATCTATAATATGTATGTATTTAGAAATATATAAGTATGTTTATCAGTTGTCTAGTACCCATAACACAAGCTCTGCTTAGCATGGGACTAGATGGCGTTGTGTGATGGTTGTGGAATATTTATATTTATATTTATATTTATTTATTTTGAATATAAGTAGATGACTTTTTCTGTGCAAATTCGTATAGGGAAAGGCGTTCTCCAATTGATTCCATGGACTCTTATCCCGAGCTACTTCAGGCCACCCCTTGTGGTACGCGTCCAAGTCATCTTGCAATTACTTTTTGAACCGGCCTCAGTTGCGCCGTCCATCTTCATCACGATGGAGAATTATATTTAACATTTTAAGCATTTAAGTACAGTCAGCGTCACGAAGAAGATGGAAGCATCTACGTGGTTTACTGGAGTAACCAATTGATAAAGCCCGCCGTACATAGTCATATCTCAAACATAACTTCGATAGCCACAACGCAGATTTTTTTTCCACAGAAAATCTTTAAAATTCACGACGCATGCGTTGAAGTTAAAAAAAAATCTCTTACATCAAAAATATCACATTCAAAGTTTATACTTGACATCAGCAGTAGCGGTCCTGGTGAGCGCGCACACGTCGTCAGCCGCGGGACAGTACACGTGCACGCGGCGCCGCTCGTCGGCCACGCACGTGCGCGCGCCGCCGATGTCGCAGTACACGCCGCGCACGCCGCACGTGTGGCGGTAGCGCGCGCACGTGCGCCACTCCTCCACGCCGAAGTACTCGATGTGGCCTTGCTAGCGGTGGAGAAAATAGCAAAAACCTGTAGATGATCAATCCTGAAAGTCTTGTGAGAAACGAAAGTAACAGAAACTAGTAAGTTTATAAAAAGTGGTAAAATCATCAAATGGATCCTCTCGCCCCGGGTGGATCAGAAGAAGGAATGTCAGTCTTACTGGCTTCACCCAGGGTGCCTACCATGACGCCTTAAAGTGACAGTAGCCCCGCTGAGGGAAAGAGACAGAGCTATACAAGTCGTCTAGCGCCATCTCGTTCCCTCAGCGGAACTACTACCTCCTTCAACTGCTCTTTAGATTCCAAGGTCAAGGTAACCTGAGTCGCGGAACTGTCTCATGTCAGGTGACCGTGATCCTAGAAAATAAAGGTTTATTGAACAATCACTGTGGATTTTAGTCAGTACGAGTCTACATACCCTCCCGTCCCGCCCTGGGCGGAAGGACTTATTTGATGATATGCTTAAACAGTGTCGCGAACCAGTAAGACACTGAATCCCCTGACTCTGACTTCTTTCTAAGTCTTTGCGCAATCAAAAGGTTAGCCCTAACAAGAGCAACCTGGGTGTTAAGACCAGCAGATACATGCGACTAAAAAAATTTCGGGAGAGATAACAGTGGGCATTTAAAATGCCTGCCGGGGTCGCGCGGCTGTCTATACTGGTTACCGTGACCCTGGAATGTAAACGGCTATTGAAGAAATGCCGTGGATGTTAGTCAGTACGAGTCTGACAGTCGTTTCCGCTCCTTTTAGGGAGAGAGGACTCATTTGATAATATACTTAATAATATCCTATAAGCTTCCGGAAAATTTCACGTCGAGATTTTTTAAAAGCATGTTCCAAATGATTGAAAAGGGTATGCAACTTTTAATATGGACCTTGGCATCAATTTTAAATTTCGCCAGTTATAATAAATTTTGGGCACAATTAGACTACTACCTAAGAAGTCCATAAAAAAAAAGTTTCTAAACCGTAACCAACCAGAGATATGACGGTTTTTATTTTGTTCTAATCAGGAGAAATTTTTGTAGGAATCCATAGATTTATTGATTTACTCCTGATTAGAACATAATAAAAACCGCCATATCTCTGGTTGGTTACGGTTAAGATTTTTTAAAATATTTTTTACGTAGTTCTTAGGTTGTGGTCTACTAATGACCAACATTTCATTACTGGCGAAAGAAAAAAAAATTTTGATGCCAAAAAGTTGCATAGGGGTATGCAACTTTTTGGCATCAATTTTTTTTTATTTTTTTTTATAAGGGGTTATTGAAATTAATATCACAGACTATAACATGAAAATGGTTGGTACTTACATCAGTGACGAATATAAAGAAATCGCTTGTTAGGTGTATATCGACGATCTTGGCGCCCTGCATATGTGGTTCAGGAAATATTATGGCATCTTTCTCCGGCTGCGATGGATCCACTTGATCAATCTGTTTGTATCAAGGATATAAGTTAGTTCAGCTGTTAGAAATTGCTGGGTAACTCCTAGTTCTACGAGAAAAAGTCTAGAATCTAGACATATATCAGCTCAATTACCTGTTCTGCACTCTTGACAGTCTATTAGCCTTAATCTCTACTAATATTATAAAGCAGAAGAGTTTGTTTGTTTGGTTGAACGCGTTATTCTCAGGAACTACTGGTTCGGGTAAAGGACAAGGCCCGCGTCGTCGGCGCATCGTCTTCCACGCATTCCCTAAGGAAACTGACGGGGCATCCAAAGGGCCAGACACCTAACATAAAGCGGGTGAAACCGCAGGCAGAAGCTAGTATTATACTATTGCGATACTAGTTTATTCGGATATTCCAAGGTCTATAAAATAATAATACTTAATGTTACTATGGCTGAGTATACCACTCTATTCTATTTTACTAGGAATTTCTCATATTTCGTGGGTACGTTTACAAACGTAGAAACTCACATTCACAAACACCCAGACCCGAAACAACTACTTGCAGATCATACAAATATTTGTTCCGTGCAGGGATCGAACCCGCAACACGCTGCGCAGCATTCGATCGTTCAGCCATTGCACCAACAAAATTGGCAGATCCCGAACTAATGTAGTCACTAGGAGGCTGACATCGCGCAAGTCAACATTTACCAAAGGCCGACAATTATTATGATAAAATGATATTTATTTGGCACACAATAAACCGCAACTACCACATCAAGCGGGCATGCGGGCAGCGAGTAATGGGCGACTCGCTGTCCGACCATGGACCATGCCCGGGTCGACGGCGCATTGTGTTCCACGCGCGCCTCAAGGAGTGTCAGCATAGTGACGGGGCCTGTAGAGGGCCAAAGCCTGCTGGGGTCGCGGGACTCACAGATTACCGTGACCCCGGGACGTAAAGGGCTACTGAAGGACACCGTGGATTTTAGTCAGTACAAGTCTGACAGTCCCTCCCGCCCTGCCCTGGGTGGGAGGACGCATTTGATGATTTTACCACGAAAAAAAAAAAAAAAAAAAAACTACCACATCAAGAAATATGTCTGTCTCCACCATCAATCATTTTCCACTCACCGCATGCAACATAGCTCGTCCCTGAAACAGCGCTGCAGCATAGTCGCCAGCCAGCGTGATGACGTCAATATGCGCTGGGTACTGCCTTCGCATCGCGGCGCCACCCGACAGCGGGTAGAACCACGCCAGCGTGCCGGTAGCACAACACACGTGAGACCCACCTAGCGCTATGACGCTTGGCTCCGTGGGAAGCGCGTACGTGGCTAAGGGTATTGGTTCCGCTGAGAATATAAGAAAAACCTCTGTAGATTCGGCCATAGATAATAGAGTTGAACCACGCTAGCGTGAGAGTAGCACATCATTCGTGGGACCCAACCTTGCGCTACGCTCGGATCTGTGACCTTCCCAAATCATATAACTATTATTTGTAAAGTAATGCTCGCCATCATTCAACTAAGAAGTTTTCATCATCATTAGCTTAGCTTCGATACGAAGTTTTTTTCCTATAGTTACTTTACAAGCAAGCTAAAGCAAACATCAAATAAAACTTACATTTATTAACAGGCTCTGGTTCATCGCCCACAGGAATACACTGATACACAGTCACCTCAGTAAGACTTGTAAGTGTAATGACCCTGGTGCCGTACGCCGCGTGAAGAGGCGGCAAAGCAGTCACGTAAACATTCAGATACGCGCGGCCAGCCGTCGCGAGCAGACGTCCGTCTGAGCTCCACGAGCAACGTTCGGCGCCGCCTACAGGCATTACTGAGCCTGAGACCTCGCCGTTGTTCCATATTGCTATTAGTTTTAGCCTAGAATTGAAGATATTTTGTTTCTGATACAAGTTTTTTGAGAGAAGTATAACATAAAGTTCTTTCTTTATAGAGCATAGACATCTCTGATTCAGTAGATCAGATTGATGGATTAAAAGCTTTAAGCAGACTTTTGCAAGTTTGATTGTGATCTCCACACCAAAGACCTATATTATATCAAGATAAAAGTAAAAATGTTTACCCTCTACCATACTGTTATGAAGAACAAAGGCAAGAAAATTCTTGTTAACTCACTGTCCATCTCCACAAGAAGCTGCCAATCCATTACAAACCGCTACATCAGTCAGACTTTCCTTATGAGTCTTCACCTGGAACAACTCCTCACCAACCTCCTTGATATGAGTGGATATAGCTATCATGAACCCAGCACTAAATCCTATGAGGATATAGCCATCTCCATACCATTTGTAAGATACTATGGAGCCGTAGCGCTGTTGAAATGCGAGTTCAATTGGATTCTCTGGGTTCAGAAGGTTGTATAGGTATAGTGTTCTTTTGCCGACTACGAGGCTAATCTGGAAAAAGAAAGAAACATTGACAGCTAAGATACTATTAAAGTCTAACCTAACTTTAAAGTTGAAATCCTTTCAGGAGTCCAGCTAGCTTGTCTAAAGCTTAAATATTAAACTAAATAATGTTTTTAATTAAAAACTTACAGTGTTCTCCCCAGCCACTCTCTGATCAGTCTTCATCTCAGAGAACTGCAGATCATTGGGTGCATCTCTCAAAGATATCATCCTCAGTGTGTCACCATCAGCATTGTTGATGGACAAGCTCTTGTCCTCTGAAGCTAAGACTAGAATACTGTCCTTGTTCCATTCTGCACATGTGATCTTCTTTGTATGTTTGCCTATTATTGGTATTCGCCTGAAAATTAAAAGTTATTGAGCAATTTCGCAATAAATTGCTGTAATGGATATGCACAATTACTGATGGGCAGGACGAATTTATAAGTTGTCCGCTTTCTACTACTTGCTGACCAAAACTTAAAAATATTTTTTTACTTTTTATTAGCATTGCTTTTTATTAGCACAACTGCTTTTTATTAGCATTAATGCTGTATGACTTTTCACCCATCCAAAATCGATTCTATTCCGTTTCTTTCTATAGCATCTCATTGCATGCCTATGTTCAGTTATACTGGTTTTGATAGCGAACAGCAATAACTCATTGCTCCAACAAAATACCCTATTCCACCGTGCGTTAATACATCACTACATAGTATAAAAAAGTCGCTTCCCGCTGTCTGCCCCTATGTATGCGATCTTTAAAACTACGAAACGGATTTGGATGTGGTTTTTTTTAATAGATAGAGCTATTTAATACAAAGGTTTTTATGTATATAACATGCATACCATAGTAGAGATTGCACTCGCTAGGAGCTGGGGCAGGTTGCGAGTGTTCTATAATATGAAAATAAAGGAATTAAAACTCCAATATACATACTTGGTGGTATGATGATTATATAGAGCCAGATTTCCTTTCTGTGTTCCAACAGCTAACAAAGGTTCACCGTAAGCCCATGCAATGCTCGATGGTGGTTCACGGAGCCCTGTCTCAATATTAATGCGCTTGTTAGCATGGCACTCCCATAACAATACTGAGTTACTGTTGGGTGTAATGATTGCTAGGTAATCGCCATCTTGGTCCCATTCCATGCCAGCGCAGAGACTGAAATGATTTGATTCATAGCTTATTATTACATATTCTTTCAAATGCAAAATTTTATAGTTAAAGATTTACACTACATTTTACAGCTCCAGTATAATAATGAAAGGGTTGAAGTTCTTGAACTAAAATAAGTACCTACCTACTTAGCAATAAGTAAGTTTAGAATTTATTATCTGCTGACATAATGTTTCAAAAGATCTACCTCTCACCATCAAAAATAAAAGTATACTACTACCTACTATTAGCGTTAGAAATTAAATCTTACCCTTGTAGCTTCATCCTTTCCAGGAGCTGGCCAGACCTATCATGTATGGCTACCGTAGCATCTGTCCCAGTTGTGGCCAATAACGAATGTGACTCACCCTTCTGCCACTGAAAATACAGCTCACCCATCCCATGGGGCTGTTCTATAGTGTATAGCAACTGGAAATAGTTTGTAAAATAGTTGATAAGAAGAATAAAGTTAAATGTATTATGATGGATAAATTACTGTAAAAGGATTAAATGATGCTTTTACGTCTGACAGGGGAGAATGGAAGAAAACGTGTTGCGCCGATCCCAAGTAAAATGGGATAGGGACAGGAAGGTGACGATAAAATTTCGAAAGTTATTTCGTTCACATCTTCAGCAGTTACTTGATTGAAAGCTACCGATCTTATTAGAATAAATACTTACTTTGGGAGAAGTCATTTTTTTATTTTCCAATCAAGGCATTTACTTAATGAAATTCAAAAACACTGCTTCAGTTAAGAAATTTATGCTTATCGATTTCGGAGTTCTACAAAAAATACATTTGTGTTGTTGTTATTATTTCGTTGCTTGGTTGCTTGGCAACTGTAAATCAAAATGTGACTGACTGATCAGGAATTTTGGATCTACATCCTGCTTGGATTTCATAAATATAATTTATTTTATTTTTTGGTTTAAAATTTTTGTAGATTCGATTTTTTTCCAGGCTATGTAGCCTAGAAATTAAACATTTTATTTAATTAAATGATTCTAATGATTTTATTGACTATGACTTTTAGGGTTGCCAGTGTGTATTGTTGAATAAGCATCGATTTTAAAGGGGAATTGATTGAAATAGTATCTTTTATAAACTTATATTTGTATTTTATTTATTTTAAAATATGTTTTATTTTATTTTTTATATTCCCCGTTCCACTTTCTCATTGACAGCATAGGGGAAATAATTGTACGTGTATGTCGAAACCAGTCATGGCTTCGATTCCCGAGATCTGCAATTTATTGTTGTATGTAAGCCGATATAGTTTGGTATGTGTTTATGTTGCAATAAGGTTTAAATGTTCTAAGCACCCATGAAACAAGAGTTTTGAGAGTGGATTGGTAGCTTTGCAACATGTTTAAAAAAATTAGTAGGCAAATCAAGTTAGAATGAATTCTTCTCAAAATAACAAGGCGTTTCAAAACTTTGGTCTACATTTGTATATTTGATACGAAAAGTAGCAGTTCAGCAATGTGATTAATTTATAGTAAAGTACTAAACGATGATATTGTGCTGATTGCCGAGAACGAGCTTAAAGTCTATAACTGATAGGAGGTTGGAGGTGTGGTGGCAAAGGCGGAAGAATATTGGCCTGAAATTAAGCAGAACCAAAATCGAATACTTGTTTTGCGATTTCGGCACAATGCTGGGCTTTGAAAAACATGGATGAAAAACGATTGCCTGTATCAGAGATAAGGATGCTGAGATGGAAATGTGGAGTGACAAGGATGGATGAAGTACGAAATGAGTATTTAAGAGGGAGCTTAAAAGTGGCGCATATTAAGGAAAACATAGTGAACTGTCTCTTAGTATGGACATGTAATGAGGAGGGTTATGGATGGACATGAAACGGAAACCTTCAACAAATTTTAAAAGAGAACCACGAACATAAGAAACACTGTAAAATGCTTCCTATCTCATTTTCTCCCACGTTTAATCTTATGAATTTATGTATCTGCCTCTTTTTACTATCGCTTTTTCGTTTCATCGACTTTCAAATCACAATCATGCTAAAGAAGTTTTCGCAACAAAAATCTAAGTTTAATCAATTATTTATTTATTTAAACTTTTATGTACAATTGTGGCTCATAAGGCGGACTTAATGCCACAAGGCATTATCTACCAGTCAACCTTTGGGTCAAAAGGAGAAGCAGTTGGAATAGGTACAACAATACAATACGAAACAAAACTACTACATCTATGTCTATTCATAAATAATATATACGAATACATATGAAAATATATACCTATATTATACATATATAAATAATACTTGATAAATAAATCATAACAATGAACTTAGATATAAATGGATATATAATATGACGACGACCATATCAATAAATGAGAACCCAAGGAACGAGTGTTTTCAATAAGTATTCCCGAACTTGGCGTTTAAAAGAAAATTTACTCTTAGCTTTTTTAATGTCAATGGGAAGCGCATTCCAGAGTTTAATCGCCGTAACCACGAAGGAATCTATACATATATAAATCTGTAGAAGGGTCAATTCTGTACATTGAAAATATTAAAAAATAAATAGCGGGGGGTGTTGCTGGATCGATACCAAACCCAAATAAATGATTAAAAAATTTTTTGTCTGTCTGTCTGTCTGTTTGTGCAGGCATCACGTGAAAACTAACGGTTCGATTTCGAAGAAACTTGGTATAATTATTCCTTATTATCCTGGGCATAAAATAGGATACTTTTTATCCTGGAAAAATACGTAGAAAAAAAATCTTATTTTTCAGTTTTATTCATAGACGTTGTTCTGTAGAACCGCGAACACACGTTGCATTACCCGCAGTAGATTCAGCGCCGTAATATTTATAAGATGTCATTGTCAGAGTTACTCAAAATGGGGAAATAAACCATCCACGCGAAGACCGACATCCGCGCGGACGGAGTCGCGGGCGGAAGCTAGTTGGAAATAAAACCTGTACGGTGAGAAGGTATCTGAAGGAGCAAATTTTCAGCAGCACGAAGGTTACGATCGTGCGAGCTACCCAGGATCTGAAAAGAACTTTTCAAATAATTAGGAGCACAAGGATTATCTTAAATTTAACTCTTTGACACGATGTTACTGATGTCAAATCTTTCAGCAATCTCTTTTTATTTGTAGCAAACGCGTTAATTGTTGCAACATTACTAATGTCAAAATAAGTGTCACCAAATGTCAGTGTCAGTTCTCAGCTGCGAGTTGTTCGTCAACTTTCTAAAATAAAATGAATTGAAATTCCAACTTTCTATTGTACGACACTGTAATTACTAACCTTAATTAAATTTCTAAGCGGAATGAAACCAAAAATAATGTTACTTGACAAGGTTTGTTTGTCATGACAACATTTGCTACTAAAGTTCTTAATCTTTTAGAAATAAAAATTAAAATAATAAGTTAAGCAAGAGTTCATTGAATCCTTATGTGTTGCAGATAATTCCTCACAATGCCGATAGAAGCAGTGTAATGAAAAACTTGAAAAATGTAAATATTTTTTATAAACACAATGAAAATAAATACACTGTTAGTGTCCTAAATAAAAATGCCACAAATTACGAGGATACTGGACAAAATCTAAACAAAACGAATGACCTAGCTTTTAATGTAGATAGAGATACATTCATACAAAATATTCTAGAAAGTTTTAGGTCAACCTTGCCAAGACAGCAAGTGAAACCAAAGAGAATAGTAATAGACTACAGTTCACCAAATATTGCTAAGCCTTTCCATGCTGGTCATTTAAGATCTACAATAATAGGAAACTTTATTGCAAATATAAATACATACTTTGACAATAAAGTTACTAGGCTTAATTACTTGGGAGATTGGGGTACACAATTTGGTCTGCTACAATATGGTCTAAAATCAAAGAATATTGATGTAAAGGATTTACAGAATGATCCAATCAAAACCTTGTATGATGTTTATGTCTATGCTAACAAATTAGCATCAAAAGATGATAGTGTACAAGAAGAAGCAAGAAAATACTTTTCAGACATAGAACAAGGCAGAATGAGTTTAGAAAACTGGAAGAATATCCGTGAAATTACTGTACAGGAATTGGAAAAAGTATATCAAAGGCTAGGAATAAAATTTGATGCATACCACTGGGAATCGGACTACAATGGCGGTGCCATTAAGCCTATAATGGATTTATTAGAAAAACAGAATATTATTCAAACTGATGATTTGGGAAAGAAAGTTACTAAGATAAATAATAAAGATGTGACTGTATTAAAAAGTGATAATTCTACTCTGTATCTATCCAGAGACATTGCTGCTTTATTGGACAGATACAAGAAATATGAGTTTGATAAAATGCTGTATGTAGTGGATAATGCTCAAACAGACCATTTTGTAGCTCTATTTGAAGTTGTTAAAAAAATTAACCAGAAATGTACCGATGGTTGTGAACACATCAAGTTTGGAAGACTGAAAGGGATGAGTACCAGAACTGGAAATGTAGTATTCTTGAATGATATCCTAGATGAAGCTAAGAGGAAAATGCATGATAAACAAATACTATCAAAGAGTAAGTTTACGAAAATATAGTATAATCATGCACAAAGATGTTCCATTTATACTTTACCATCCTCATAAGTTACTCCATCAATTGTTCATAAAAACAAGCTAAATGTGATTATTTAATTTTATAATCACAAGTTATGACTATCTATTTAATATCTACTATGGAAAAGGGAGCATAACTTTACTTCAAAATAAATCATTAAACATTATTTATGTTTGGTCCATTTATCTTAATAATAATTGCTCTTTTGCAGATACCAGAACTGTAGCAATGAACGAAGAAACATGTGACATATTGGGCACCTCAGCAGTGTTAATCAATGATTTAAAGCAGAGAAGGCAAAAAGATTACACATTTAACTGGGATAAGGTGCTCCAAACTGAAGGCGACAGTGCCATCAAACTACAGTATCTTCATTGCCGTCTTTGGAGCTTAGAACAAAACTGTGGTGTATCTTTACCCGACACCTGTGACTCAAAACATTTGTCTGAAGAAGTCATTGGCGATGTTATTGCAGAATTAGCCAGATTTGAAAACATTCTACAGAGGTCATTAGATGAATATGAAGCCTGTATTCTCGTTAATTATTTGTTCCGTCTAGCAAGGCATGTTAACAGAATGTTCAATGAGATAAGAGTTAAGGATGTTAGCTCTGATTTGGCAGCACAAAGATTATTTGTTTTCCACTGTGCTAGGACAGTTGTTAAAACTGGATTAGAGATTTTGGGTGTTAGGCCTCTGAAAGAAATGTAATAAAAACAACTCATGAATAGGGAAAGATTTTGAATAAAGTAGTTGAAATTAGTTGTAATTGTATTATTTCTGTTGGATAAAAATGATAATAACAATTTCCGTACCTACCATTAAATTTCATTGAGAGTCTTGGGTTATGAACACAGTCATTATGATGTATTTACTCGTTTTATACAAGAAGGTTAACAAAAGCAAGAAGTTTAAGTTGGGAGAAATATCAATATAAAATAGCGATTCCTTTTTTGAAAAATGTGTCTTTTTTCTACCCTCCGAATATGCATATAAGGTTCTATATCGATAAAATATGCTTGTTTCCCTCCATTTTTTTATCGATTGGTAATCGATTTCATTGTATCGAAGATCCGTATCCTTTATATATGAAGCACAGATAATAAAAAGCCAGCAAAAACTAAACTTCTGATCTGATCTATTTTTACATTCCCTATATATTGGCGAAGTTCCCTATATATTGGTGAAGTTCGCTGTAGGTATGTACAGTCAATAGCAAAGTAGATGATCAAAATCAGAAATACAATACTAATGAATGAAGTTCGCGTCAGAAATGTGGTATCGAAGTGGTTCAAAAATATGTGATTGCAATTTACCAAACGTTTACGACTAGTTCATCTACACTGTTCTGACGCGAACTACGTTCATTAGTATTTCTGATTTTGATCATCTACTTTTGCTGTTGACTGTACAGTGAATATATTGATAATTGTAAAATACTAGTGACAAAAATTGATTTTGTAATTAAAATAAAAACTAATTATTGTTTTCTATCAATACACACACAATATTATTAGACTGCGACCGTAAGATAGATTTGAATCGCATTCGTAAAATGTTACGCTTACGACTTACATTAATAATTAAACGTATCCTTACGGATATGTAACTATATTATGGCTTATATTTTTTAATAACTGCGACTTTTAATTAAAATATTACTAAATAGTCAAGCATGCTCTCCCGTTAACAAACTACAATTTATTAGTAAAAATTGAGTAGTTGCTAAACTATTGTAAAAAGTTAATGTTCCAGAATTCGAATTCAAACTTAAAAGTAATAGAAAAAACTTTATGGTCCTCTCTATATCATAGACAGTCTAGAGACACGTCGTATTGATGATGGCCACTCCCGATTTGGAGGGAATATTCAAAAAAAAACATCTTAAACATTTTTTTTATCGTCTCTACTCGTATATTTTGTTATATCATTCTTATAATAGTTAGTTTTCGTCTTATTTTAGCTAGTTGTAATTTCAAACTCCTCCACATTCATAGATTTTTAACTAAAAAATGCTATTACATGGAAAAAACATCTTCGGCTTTCTTCGGCTATGTTCGGCTTCGTACGCCTTGACGTCAGAATAATCGGACCGATCCTGCGTCAAATCGGTATTTCCGGCAGTCACGTGGTACGCGCGGACCAATCAGAGCGCTTTCCTATACTCTTTATAGGCCGACATTTTCTGACAAGCGTAGAAAAAGTTTTCATCAACAGCCGCCATTTTGCGCTGGAGAGACTGAGAAGAATTTCGGAATTTGTCGTGTAAATTTTCTGTTTTTTCTTACATCATTTTATCATAAACTTTACCATTCCGTGTATTTTAAAGTGTTAAGTGAAATCGTGTTATTCGATAGCGTAAATAAGTTCCATAAAGTAGCTAAAATCTGGTGATATTGTTTTCATTTATTGTGCTAGTTCCGACGGAAGATGGTGAGAGGGTCTGTGTAGCTCTTCGATTCGGAGCTTTGTAATGGCGAATACTTGAGTGAGAAATTATAATATGTGCCTTCAATGGTGCGAAGGACATCGAACGATCGCGATGTGGGTGAATTACATTATAATGAATGACAAATCGCTCTAAAATGTTATTTCTTGAAGATATAAGACATAAAAGTGTTTTTTAAATCGGCGGGCCGAAATATTCACGACGGCTTACGTTTAGTAAACAGAGCCATGGCCGATGAGCCGCCTAACAAGCGGCCTAAGATGATCCGGGACCCTTTTCAGGGTCCCTCGGACTCCGCGGGTGAGTATTTTATTGTTTTACACGGAGTTTGCAAAGTGTCGGAACAGTGTTCTGTCATATTATCTTTCTTTGATATTTGACATTTTGCCTTCGTTCTTGTTAGCGCCTCGCAAGTTTTGCGTCGTATTTATTGTGTATTAGCTCAAGAATCGAGAAAATATTAGCTTTAATAGATATTTTGTGATATTGTTTTATAGAATTCTGGTGTATTTATGTTAGTTTATTT
This sequence comes from Agrotis puta, assembly GCA_943136025.2. Lineage (NCBI taxonomy): Eukaryota > Metazoa > Arthropoda > Insecta > Lepidoptera > Noctuidae > Agrotis > Agrotis puta. Next base: position 15,416,476 of record OW964176.2, on the reverse strand, counting down.
AATAAAATGAACAAAAAGCAACTTTCATCACATTGTTTTAGGGTGTACATTTTGTAATTTAGAATAATTATTTATTAGGTTTTATTGAGCAATAAAGATTTAAAAAATAATAAATATTTTCTTAAAGTTTTTACCACGAAGCTCTTGTTTTTTTAGTTACATTTTGCTTTGACAGACAGGTCAAGTAAAAATATAATAACTTTATGGAATATGGGAATGAAATATTGCAAAATGTTTGTGGAAAAGCAGCAATAAGTTCTCAAAGTGTTTAAATTATATCATAAAGATTGGTTATTAATTCAAAACATTGCCTGACATACAATTAATATTGGTGACCCACATTATGATTTAGTAACATAACATAATTTTTTCATCCAAACTGAATAAATGTAGTCAGAATGCCACATTTGATTGTATATCCACATGTAATATTGTATTGTGTGTTGTGTAAATTGATAAGAACATAACCTCTTTTATTGCATGCTGACAAAATAAAGTGCAAGGCCACAATTTAAAAATTAAAGTTATAAAAAAAAAACTTTTAGTTTATTTAAAGTCATTGTATGTATTATAGCATTTCATATGCACACAAAATTACCTTGAATTTTCAATGATTAAGTTCTGAATATTGTAATATATATATATTTTTTTACATTGTAATAAAGGAATCTTTAGATGATCATCACATTTAAAATCAGTTTTTATTCTCATTAGAATAAAACTTAGAAGCATGTAAAGTTACAAGTGGGGATTTCAATGTTAAAAAGTAAACATTAGTAATCTGAAACTTCATGTAGATACTGTTCTGTCTTAGTTTTACCTCATACATTTATGTGACATTGTTACAATATACTTTTTTTGTTTATTTATTATTTTATTTATAAGTTATTGTTTATTTAGTATAGGATTGCTGTCATAAACCAACTTCTGATTATAGATTTAATAAATTACCATTTTATTTCAGTATCATAGTAGTGTTTGAATGGTACAATTTTCCCCAATTTTTACACAAAAAGATATCAAAGCTTCAAATTAAGTAAAACAATTAAATTTTCTTTTTTTTACTGGAATCCAAAATAATTAATAGTCTGATAAAGTCTCTTCTCGCTTAAACAACATGTTTATTAACAGTACTTACTTTTACATTTACTTTGGACTTTCATAAAAAAAATCTGATTATATTAGAATAGTCTGGTGTTCATCATAAGAAAATAAGTAAAGTAATAGATTAATTTGCCAAATTATTTTTTGTTAATTTATTAACATATTTTCAAGTAATACCCAAACTCGTTAATTCTAATAATTAATACACTACTTTCCGATTTAAATAAAACTAAAATTGTCCATAAAAGTAATGTTTAAAAAAAAATTAGAAAAACATAACTTTAATTGTGCTTCTAATGCAAACAGAATTTAATCTAATTATTAAAACCTGTTTGATATAAACAGGATATCAAAAAAATATAAACTTGAATATTATAGAATTTGCTTCTTGTACGACAATACAGCTGACCTTAAATGACTAAAATGTCCCACTTATTTGTTTCAGCAGATGGGTTTTCTAACCTTGACATGTTCGACCTTGAAAAGGACCTCCCTGATGAGTTGATGGGAGGTGCTTGGGGTGAACAACCCGGGGTCACAGGCCCCAAGCCCCCTGCCCAGGGGCCAGGTCCTGGAGGACAAATGTCACAACAGCAACAGCTCAACGGGGATGACCCGACGGCTGCTATGCACAGACAAATAAACAATCACCTTATACAACAAGTGAGTACCTGGGACTGATGGTATTGCTATGAAATTATAAAGTTTAAATACTAAAACTCACATAAAAAAAAAAGTTATTGGTTAAAATCTCATTACATATTATTAAACTTTCAAAAGTAGAAGAAAACACACAACGACACTCAACTACACTAGAACGAAATAATATCTGATTAATAGAGTTTTATACAAAAAAGAAACCTAAGAAGATTTTATACCTGATAACTTTTCATTGCTTAACATTCTATGTCATTAATTTAATATATTATAGCTTATTAGACCCTATTTTGTAAAACAATCAGAACTATTTTCCATCATCATTATTTTACTATGATTAATTTTAGAGTCAATAATAATTATATTAATTAATTTTGCTTGCATTAGGATAATATTTTAAATAATTATCAATTGTATTAAAAGGCCATATTAATAGTGTATGTCGTGTATTGGTCTTTTCACAGGGCAACAAAGGCTTAGTGGGCCACAACAATCCATTAGGATTGAGTAATTTAGGTAGTAAGAGTCCAAACCTACAGTCACCTCCAAATGTGTCTGTATCAAAGGACCTCATGGGTGGCATGCACCCGCAACTAATGCCAAATACGAGTCATCCAAATCAACTGCACCCCACAATGCCGATGAGTTCGATCCAGGGAGGAATGAACGTGGGTAACGTCGGCGGGAACATGATAGTGACGAATAGTAATATGACGAGCGCTGGCATGCTTGCGAGCGGGATCATTAACAGCGTGAACAAGCAGTTGCCCACAATGCTGGGCGCCAACCACCACGGGACGCCGCCTCACCATCCGCATGCCCAGGTGAGTACTCTCTGCCATCTTAAGTTAACAACAAACATGAGCACAAAAAAATGATTCAGGAGCGCCCATGACTATTATTGCAGAATAATTCCTAAATTTCGAAAGTTTTGTCTCATAGGCAGAAGAATGGAAAATATATATTGAAATTGCTATTTTTAGTCTGTACTATGCATTATTTTTTTTTAGTATACTATTTGTTGCCAGCTGCTTCATCTGCTTCAACTTCAAAATCCCATGAGAAATTAAAATCGGGATAAAAACTATAATATAGACTTGAAAGGGTAACAAACACACAAAAGTGTACATACATACAAACTTGGTAGATCTACCAACACATCTACTTATAGTAGATTACTGAATGTGGACAAAAAAAAACATACAAACTTTCGCATTAAATAGTATTAGTGAGAAGAAAGATTAGTAAGAATGTCTAGCCAAAATTTGATGATTGTTGATGAAATAGTTTTTCTAAGACATCAAGAAAGTAACACGTTGGCACGTTGCAGGCGATGCAAAACGGTCCGCTAAGCGGGCGCGTCGGTGTCGGTATGGGCACGCCTAACATGCGCACCGCGCTGCAGCACCACCAGCGCATGCCGGCGCCGGGCGGCGGCGGCCACCCGCTGGCGCCCTACCAGCCGCCCTACGCGCAGTCGGCGCAGGGCCCCGGGCCGCACGTGCAGCGCGCGGCCGCGCAGGCCGTGGGCGTGCGCTTCGGGCCGCCGGCGGACGCGGGCGGCGGCGCGGCGCAGGCTGTGCCTCCCGCGCCGTCCCCGCAGACGCCGGGCGCGCCCGCGGGCGGCCAGTCGCAGCCGCAGGCCGCCACGCAGGCGCCGTCCTCGCAGCCGCCCGCTGCCTCGCAGCCGCCTACCTCCGGCTCCATCGCCGACCCGGAGAAACGGAAACTTATTCAACAGCAGCTCGTACTGCTTTTACACGCACACAAGTGCCAGAGACGAGAGTCCCAATCTAATGGCGACACATGGCAGTGCACGCTACCGCACTGTAAGACTATGAAGGGTGTTCTCAACCATATGATGTCATGCCAGGTATTTAATTTTTTTACTAACAAACAGTCAGTGTGATTTCTCTCCTTTGAGCGAGTCTCTAAATAATGTACTGTTTACAGGCTGGCAAGAATTGTGTGGTACCACATTGCTCGTCTTCAAGACAAATAATTAACCATTGGAAACATTGTAATAAGAATGACTGTCCAGTTTGTTTGCCGCTGAAACAAGCCGATAGGACTAGAAACATGAACGGTATGTTATGTAAGAAACCCCTTTTTTATCTAGTTTTTTTTTTTTGTTGCTGTGACTTTAATGTATGTTACTGACTGAGATTTTCGTTATCGTAGCAGCGGGAGTGACACACACAACAGCGGGAGTAAGTACCGGTAACGTTGGAAACGTCGGCGGCGTAGGCCCCGTACCCGGCGTCGGCAACGTCGGCGGCGTGAGCGGCGTGGGGTCTGCGGGCGTAGCCATGGGCGGCGTGAGCCAGCTGGGCGGGCCGGGCGCGGCGCCGCCCGCGGCCCCCGCCCCCGCCCCCGCCGCCAGCACGCAGGGCGCCGACATGAAGCGCGCGTACGAGGCGCTGGGCATCACGTGTCCCACGTCCGTGTCCAACATGGTGGGCGGCTTCCCGCGCGCGCCGCTGTCGCGCCTGCCCGGGCCGCGCGCCGGCATGGCCGACGTGGTGCCGCAGCCGCAGGGCATGCAGGCGCTGTTCGCGCAGCAGCCCGGCGACATGCAGCAGCAACAACAGCAGCAGCAGTTGGTGAGTCACGGTGTCTATCCCGGATGTCGACCTAGGATTTAGACATAACTTGCCTCGAATATTTTTCTCATACCGTTAACCGCCTTGCAGATTGGTGGCGCACTACAACTACCGGGCGGAGCCGTAACCGCCAACCCAGTATCCGGCACCAAAGAGTGGCATCATTCAATTACGGCTGATCTCAGAAACCACCTCGTTCACAAACTGTAAGTAAAAATTATTTTCAAAATGAAGGTTTTGTTTTATTTTTCTAGTGAATAGGCTGTAACAATGTGTATTTTCACAGGGTGCAAGCGATATTTCCCACACCTGACCCTACTGCAATGTTAGATAAGCGAATGCATAATCTAGTCGCATACGCGAGGAAAGTGGAAGGTGATATGTACGAAATGGCGAGCACGCGATCCGAGTATTATCACCTACTCGCCGAAAAGATATACAAAATACAGAAAGAGCTCGAGGAAAAGAGGCAAAAGCGAAAGGAGCAGCAACAGTTAGCGCAACAACAACAAGCAGCGCAACAGCAGCAACAACAGCAGCAGCAACAACAACAGCAACAAGTGGCGCAGCTGCAACAGCAGCAGCAACAACAACAACAGCAACAGCAGCAGCAGCAACAACAACAACCTGTGAGCGTTATGTCCGGGGGCGGAGTGCTGGGAGGCCCCCGGCCGGGCGTGGGCGGCCCCCTGGCGCGGCCCACGCTGCCCGCCATGGGTGCTCAACCCGCCTTACCTGCCATGCGCATCCCATCGCCTGGCATCGCACTGTCCATGCCCGCCAATCGCATGGCATTTCAGAATAACCTCGTGGGTCCGCCCGGTCCCAGTCCGAACCAAATGCCGCAGACTCCGAACGGTGGCAGCGTGGGCGTCGGCAGCGTCGGCGCACCTGGAATGTCGCCCTTCGGCCAGCCGATGACGTCACCGGCGCCGAATTACCCTTCGATGCAATCGAACGGGCCGGCGCCGCTGGCGTCGCCCGGCCACCCGGACGCGAAGGTTCGCATGCTGAGCAGCGCGGTGCAGAGTCCGTTCATGAACCACGCGGCCTTCGGGCGCGCGGACGCGGCGGCGTCCCCCGCGCCCGCGCCCCCCTCGGTGCCGGGCGGCGCGGGCGCCCCGGGCACCCCGGCCACCCCGCTGGCGCACCCGTCGCCGGCGCCTGCGCGGGTGGCGCCCATGTCCTCGCACCTCGCCGCTATCACTGCCTCGTCCTCTGCCGATGACAGGTGAGCTTGACAATCATTTATGTCAAAATCCGATTATATTATATTCAGTTTCTACTCGAAAATTCCAATGTCCGAATCAAAGCATTTGTTAAAACTGGCTAGTCTTTTAGAGCTATATGTATGACTGTTAATCGTATATCTATCCTACTTTTATCTTGGTAGTCTGACTAAACAAACAATTTCCGTACAGTCCACCGCCAGACGTCAAACAAGATCCTGATGACGTTCGGATCAAGGAAGAACAGGAAGAAGATTGCGGAGGCAAAGGCATGCGCGACGAAACACCTGACGCCGACGCAGAAAAACCAGATTTTAACGTTAAAACTGAAGTTAAGTCTGAAGTGAAACAAGAAGTGAAGGAAGAACCAGGGGAGACGAGTGTCGGAAGCGTGGGAGAATCAGCGAGTGGAGAAAGAGGGGCTCGACGAACCTTCGTATTTAAACCCGACGAGCTCCGCGTAGCACTCATGCCTACCTTAGAAAAATTATTCCGACAAGACCCCGAGTCCTTACCTTTCAGACAACCGGTCGACGCGCAAGCGCTCGGTATACCTGACTATTTCGACATTGTGACCAAACCTATTGACTTGTCAACTATCAAACTGAAGTTAGATCGCGGGGAATATAGAGACCCCTGGGAATATGTTGACGACGTTTGGCTCATGTTTGAAAACGCATGGCTTTACAATAGAAAGAACTCAAGAGTTTACAGATATTGTACCAAGGTAAGTTTCATCTTTTATTACTGGTATAGTTTTTATTGTCCACTATTTGAAAGAGCAGTTTTCAAACGCCATCTATTGGCACAAACCTTGATAGTCTGACGTAATGTAACATTGCAATTAAGTTTGCATTTTTGCCTTAAATCATACGATACTCATTATGAATGACGCTCCAGTCATTTTTGCATTACTATAGTAATATTTTGTTTATGACGTCAATCACGTCTGTGAATTTGCTGTGACTGTTAATTATTTACCCGGCGTAATCTCAGCTGCTACAAGCAAAGCAGTATTACCTCTTATTTTCTTTCATTGACACAAGCTCTCGTAAATGTAAAGTTCTATCAGATATATTTATTTAATAATGAAAAGACCTAGCCCTATACTAGGAATGACTCACACACACAAACAGTCGGACCCAGAAGAACTACATGTATGGCATAAAAACATTGTTCCATGCGGAGAATGAACCGTGCTGTCAGATATATAGTGAAACAGTCCTTTTTAATTATTTTAAATATTTAAAGTAATTATTTTATTAACTTTACTGTTATTGTTGTTTTAGCTATCAGAAGTGTTCGAGCTAGAGATAGACCCAGTTATGCAAAGCCTAGGCTATTGCTGCGGTAGAAAGTACACATTCAATCCTCAAGTGTTATGCTGCTATGGCAAACAATTGTGTACAATACCACGGGACGCCAAGTACTTCAGTTACCAGAATAGGTAAGCACGACTTTCACAGTGTTTTTTAATGAAAAATTATCTCAATTACACACTGATTATTGTTCAAAGGCCCATGCAACTTTTAGTATGGACCTTGGCATCAATTTCTTTTTTCTTTTCGCCAGTGATTAAATTTTGGCCACAATTAGACTACTACCTAAGAAGTCCATAGAAAAAAAAATAAGATTCTAAACCGTAACCACCCCGAGATATGGCGGTTTTAATTTTGTTCTAATCAGTAGTGATTTACTCCCGATTAGAACAAAATAAAATCCGTTATATCTCTGTTTGGTTACGGTATAGATTTTTTTAAATATTTTTTACGAAGTTCTTAGATTGCGGTCTACTAATGACCAACATTTCATTACTGGCGAAAGAAAAATAAATTTTGATGCCAATAAGTTGCATACCCCTTTGTTAAGTAGCCGTGTAATTTGATTGTCCTATTCATTTTAGGATAGCTTGCATGACACATTAAAAATAATGTCTTAGACTTTCATAAATCGTAATAAGAATTCTATTATTCTATCTAGATTTCGATTTATGTTGTGACAAAACTTTTAAAATGAACTTTAATGAGTGTCAAGCAAGCTATCCATTCTTGAATAGACAACTGAAATATTTTGAAATACAATATCTGATCAAGATCCTAATAAAACACGGAGTAGTAAACGAATGGAGCCTTAGCGCGCGATCAAGCGACTTACTTAATAAATAAAAATTGATTACCTATTGAACACTCTATTTCTTTAGTACTCTGTGTTCTGCAGCAAAATTAAATTCAATCTCAAATTATTGACATATATCTTCCCACATTTTTAGTTGATGACTATAATTTTGTTTTAATATTAGACTCTGATACACATACACATAATACACACCAGTCCAGCTTAATCCATACTAGTACTAACGCTTTCGCAAGCTTTATATGTTTTACCTACCCACATTATCATGGGAAATTTTACTAAACTACCCTCATTTTGTGTGTGCTAAAAGTTACTTGTGAGTGGTTGGACTTTTTGTTACCTAATAATAAGTCCATGGGACTTATCAAAGAAAGTACATAGGTAACATTTTCTTTACAATGTAGACTGTCTTATTAAAACATGAGGAAAAACCTCCATATTTTTTTTCTTTAAAAATGCCTTTAGACTATAAAAAAGTCATATTGTTTTAATATCCGGTCTGGATTTAGCTTTATGACTAATTTCGAAATAACCATCACAAAGTAAAACATATTAAAGCCACAAAAAAACTTGGTGAATCACAAAATTGCTGCAAAAAGTCCCTACCACTGCAGCTTGTGGTGTATATTTTACTTACCTGTTACAACAACATTTTCTATGCAATTTATAATCAAAATACTCTGCTATGTTAATGTTATAATAACTGCATATTTCTCTGAAATAACGTAAACTAGCCATCAGGCAAAATAAAAAAAGGAAATAGGAAGTCAGCACTCTGGTTTTGTGCATTAATTTATTCTATGTTATGGGCTATAGTTGGCTGAAATAAAGCAGAAATAAATAAATCTTAAAAATCGACTCGTGTTATATTGACGCCGAACTAATCTTCAATAACTACAATAAAATGCATTGCTATCAATAAGTTAGCCAGAATTTTCAACTTGGTGCAGCCGTCGTGGCATACTTGATAAAATGATTGTATCTAGTTGATTTTGTAACTTGAGCTTGCTGTCCGCCGCGGAACAAAGGAACATGAGATCGGTATTCATCGGGAATTGAACACCCATTTAGAAAATGTGTAGGTGCTGACTAAAGTTTAAAATGTGAATTTTATAAAATTGCAAAGAGTAGCTGTTGCTATTAATAATCTTTAGTGTGTTCGCCGTGCATTTCATTTCATAAATCCTTACCTTTCGAAATATGTAAACCGATTTTATTGAAACTTCACACACAAGCACGAGACAAAAGGTTTAAAATTATTGTACCACCTCTTATGTTAGTCGCGGGACTGAACGAATTACCGTGACCACGGAACGTAAAGGGCTATTGAAGGACACCGTGGATTTTAGTCAGTACGAGTCCGACAGTCCCTCCCGCTCTGCCCTGGGAGGACTCAATTGATGCTTTTACCACGTTAAAAAAAAACAACCTCTTATGTTACTAAACTGCCTTCAATGTTTTTGCTAAATTATGGTGAAGATTGTATAAAATACTTGGATAATTTATATATTATCACAACATGTTTATCAAAAAAACCTCAAAGAAAATACTTAAACATGACCATACTCAAAAACTGCTGAACGGATTTTCATAAAGTTTTTTTTTCTAATGGCCGGAGAGATTCATGAGAAGACCTTAAGCACCTTTTTTTTATTGTGGTAAAATCATCAAATAAGTCCTCCCACCCAGGGCAGGGCGGGAGGGACTGTCAGACTTGTACTGACTAAAATCCACGGTGTCCTTCACTAGTCCTTTACGTACCGGGGTCACGGTAATGGGAAAGTCCCGCGACCCCACCTTAAGCACCGTATGCTTAATTTAATAAAATTTTAGACTCAAATCAAATTTAAAATAATAATGAAATCAAAATAAAATTATCAAGCAAGTAACCAAGAAAATATTGTTACAACTCCTTGAAATATTTTCATTAACACTAGTCGGCTTATTGATCAACATTGACCTCATAAAAATCAACTAGTACCATATAAACAGCTACAAATTCATTTGACATTGTTTAATATTTTACTACATACATGCATCGCTTTGCAATGTCCTTGACGGTCAAACTGACGTGGTGTTACCATAACTCGGTCACCATCGATTTTCTCAGATAAAAATAGGCATTTCTTTGTAAGATTAATGTGGGCTTCTAATGGACGCACCATAATTTCAAATTGGTACCAAGAAAAAATAATATTGTTGCATTTGTTTCTATATTTTCGAAACTGCTTGTTCGCGTTAGCAGGAAATTTGTAATGGACTAAAAGTCCTATAACATATAGTTTAAAATGTGTCCAGATGATGGGCAAAGGCTTACTCTTTCTCCATTGGAAGGAGACATCTCTATTTTCCTTATTTCTGACGATTACACCGTCATACTTCCTGGGCCGCTGTCGATTTCGACGGCGATGTCGTTTTTAAAGGAGTCCATTGACCGACGATCTTATCCCACCACTCCGGGTTCATTCGTCGACGTAGCCGACCCACTCCCAGTTCAGAATGCCTGTTTTAACACCAACAACGGGTGGTTTATTTAACGCGGTCTGTTTGCTTGGTCTCCATCAGTAAAATACTTCTCATATATTTTACAGGCGTTATTTGTTGCCTGTCTCTACAAAACCTGTAAAGCAAGGAATAGGTCCATCACCAATTCGCACCGACTTCTTTCAATCTTCCTTCATAATGCGCACTACAAAAGAGTTGAACTTACTACCTGCGTCTGTGTTCCTGAACGCATATAAAATCTCTGAAAGTTAGAACAGGCTTCTCTTCTAAGGCTTTGTAACGGTCACCTTTGACCATTAACAAGAAACATAATATCCCAAATAAAAAAAAACGTACTATACGTTTTAATTGCGAATTGGATGACCCTGGCGCCATAGTGTATCGAATACTTACAAACTCTTTAACAAACAAATAATAATCATATGAAAATCATACTAACATTGTTGAAAAATCATTTCTACAAATGATTAGTTTTTTATCCGTAATTCTCTTTACAATACGGCGCCAAAGCGTCCTGTTCTTGTTTGAAACGCATTGTATGTACGTATTTCCCTAGAAATACTTTCAATGGTAAATTAACTGCAACTGCAGCAACTGTAACTGTGAAACATAAACGACGTGTACAAAAATAAATATTCAAATGTCGTGCAACTAATTACCTCTTAAATGTTCTGTCTCTCTGTCTTAGTAATGATTTGTTTAGGTTTAAACTACCCGTTAGTCTCAATGTTACATCGTTTAAATTCTGATAATACAACCAAATTTTAAAGCATCTTTTCTAACGTCAAATGTTAAACAAGAAAAAAATAAAGTGACATATTTTTAGAACAGGGTTGATACGATTTGAACTGGTTGGTTTTATTGTAAATAAATAACAGACTACTAAATTAAAAAGATATTTTTTATCGTGGTTAAATCATCAAATGAGTCCTCCAACCCAGTGTGGGACGGGAGGGTCTGTCAGACTCGTACTGACTAAAATCCACGATGATCCTTCAAATAGTCCTTTACGTTCCAGGACCACGGTTACCTAATGAGACAGTCTCGCGACTCCGGAAAACTTGATAGTTAAAAAACCCGTTAAAAAACATTTTGCATAAAAATAAATAAACGGACTCGCTAGAGTCGTAGGCATATGGTAGGAGTTAAGTCATTAAACTAAAAGCTACATATAAGTACTTTTTAAGTGCTTGTTTATTATTTTACTTCGAACCTTTCTCTATAATTGTATAACACTGCAAAGATAACGTTTTTAAAACCGTTTACAATAAAGAAAATATTTTAATTTAGGTTATTACAATTTAGTTCATTTTTTTTTCTTTATTATCAAAGACAAAAATCATACAATTTTGAAAAAGCAATTTTCTAAACAAGTCTGCTACACAAGGCTATGCAATAAGTGTCCCATCTACTAAAATAACTCAAGGCAATAAAATAACCGCCTGGTCTGATATTTATTATTATGCTATTTATTAAATTAATCATGCACTAGACCAGTCAATTACCTATTTATCACTATCTATTGTACCATGTACTACTTAGTACCATGTTTATTTACTAGATGGGATACTTACTATAGAACTAATTGCTCTCAATTACTACACTTATTCTGTGCTCTCTTCCTATTGTCTTTAAATGTCAAATTACCGCTGCTTAAACGATTGGATTGTATCATGTGTTTGAAACAATTATTTCTTTTTTACAAAATATATTTTCCGAATAATAAAAAGAAATGGTTGTTTCACATCTAAATTTTTGCTCATAGACATCTCAACAACGGTAGGTTTTTATTATTTGGATTGAAGAAAACTACGTTGACGTGCAAGATTTTTACTGCGCGTTTACTAGCGCACGCGAGTGGTGCAAGTAACGCTCGTACAGGAAGGTGGTATTTATAAGATAATTTTAGAAAAAAAAAACAATATTTGTGGACGGATGTAATTTTGAAAGTAAGCAATCAATGAAGTTTCCTACTTTAATACAAAGTGGAAACTTTAAAATAAGTAAAAAGAGAACTACCGGTTGATATGTCTATGTAAAGGGCCGCTGTCTCATGCCACGGGCTTTCGATAACCCACCATGTGCGCTCCGCCCACTGTCTAACTATTAACCCCTTTTATGTTCTCATTGCTTACTAAATTTTTTTCGCCCTGTCCACGCACGTCCTTGCCTGCACACAATGTTCCTGTACACGCTCGCTTCACATCACTACCGCTACATGGACGTTATGAAATAAAGTCTAAAAGCGTATGGGGTTGTCTCCGATAGATACACCTTCTGCCAGAAATGCTTCAATGACATCCAAGGCGACACGGTCACGCTCGGCGACGATCCGCTCCAGCCACAAACGTGAGTATCTCTATCTGTCTATGTTTCAATGAAATATCAATTTTGTAAACCAAATAATCTAATAACATGAAAAACACCTTTGATTAAAGAACTTTCACACGAAGAATGATATGCGGTGAATATTTCAGTGCAATCAAGAAGGATCAATTCAAAGAAATGAAGAATGATCACCTAGAACAAGAACCATTTGTTGTATGTATGGATTGTGGGAGAAAGCAGCATCAGATATGCGTGTTGCACCACGATTCGATATGGCCTCAGGGCTTCTGCTGTGATAATTGTCTGAAAAAGAAAGCTGCTAAACGGAAAGAGAACAAATTCTCAGCTAAGAAACTTCCTACTTCCAAACTTGGCATTTATATTGAAACAAGAGTTAATAATTTCCTTAAGAAAAAAGAGGCTGGCGCTGGAGAAGTGCATATCAGGGTGGTTGCATCGTCTGATAAGGTAAGGGTTATCCGCGACGTTCATATACAATACCAACTTACAAATTGCTAATTCTCTAATGTAATGTCTCACTATTCTAACTGACCTTTGCATCAATGTTATGAAGCTTTTTCACATTTCCTCCATACCCCTGTTGTGATGAGTCTGGCTTAATCTTTCGCTGTTTGTTACATAAAATACTTTTTTCAAGTTCATGTCATATCATTTTGCATTTTCCTGTGGATTCCATTAAATCTTAATTTTGTTCCAAACTAAATATGATTACATTGTAGGTGCAAAATTGACACAAATCACAACTTGTCTCTCTTGAACATTGACTAAAACTATTTTACTTTTCAGATGGTGGAAGTAAAACCCGGAATGAGATCAAGATTCGTAGACTCGGGTGAACTGTGCTCAGAGTTCCCGTATCGAGCTAAAGCGTTGTTTGCATTTGAAGAGATCGACGGAACCGATATTTGTTTCTTTGGCATGCACGTGCAGGTGAGTCATCCACATCATTAATGTTCGTTTATTCATTGCACAAGAATGACTTATCCTATAATTGATTAATTTGTCTCTCAAGTTAGGGGTTTTGGTGTTTTATCTATAGTTACTAAAATTGTGGGTTTCCAATTTACACCATTATTCAATGTTCGCAAATTTTTAAGTGAACAGATCTTCCAAAACTAGACCCAAACATGTGGTTTTGCCATACAGATTTTATCATAAACATTTCTCTTCCAGGAATACGGCAGTGAGAGTCCGTCACCTAACACGAGGCGTGTTTACATAGCATATCTAGATTCTGTACATTTCTTCCAACCGCGGCAGTACAGAACTGCCGTCTACCACGAGATTTTATTAGGATACTTAGACTACGCCAAGCAGTTGGGCTACACGATGGCTCACATCTGGGCGTGTCCACCCTCAGAAGGAGACGACTATATCTTCCACTGCCATCCACCCGAACAAAAAATTCCTAAGCCTAAAAGGCTGCAAGAATGGTATAAGAAAATGTTAGATAAGGGAATTATAGAGAGGATAATACTAGATTATAAAGATATACTCAAGCAAGCTATGGAGGACAATATCTCGTCAGCGGCGGAGCTGCCTTACTTCGAAGGCGATTTCTGGCCCAACGTCCTTGAGGAGTCCATCAAGGAGTTGGATCAGGAGGAAGAGGAGAAGAGAAAGCAAGCCGAAGCCGCCGAGGCAGTGGTCAGTATCAAGTATATGAAAACTGTAATGGTTTGTGCACGTTGTGAATAACACCAGGCCGTGTGGGTGGCCAAGTTTTGTTACTTATAGTGAGATGTTATTTGTGTTTTATTAACGCCCGAATTTAATAATGTATTTCAATCCCAATTTTGATCAGCTATCTGTGACGGGCTGGTTGTGATATGTCTTCTCTAAGACTCATCTGCAAATCTGATGCAATACAAAAATGGGATTTTATATACATTATTAATTTCAGGCGTGAGTCACTAAATTGTTAAAAAACCAGTGATAGATTACCTGTTTTCTAACAAGCACGAAGGAAGAGTTTCTGCACGACAACAATTTAACCTGCACTGGATTTGGTACCTAATCAAGGCTGTAACATAATTGCTTGGGTTTGGCATGAGACAATATTTTCTAACATGTTTTTTAGATATTCCAGTCCTCTGAGGAGAATGAGCAAGGTCCTGATGGTAAGAAGAAAGGCCAGAAGAAGGCGAAGAAGTCCAACAAGTCGAAGGCTGCGCAGCGAAAGAATAGTAAGAAGCAGAGTGACCAACAGCAAGGCAGTGATCTCAGTGCAAAGATATTTGCCACCATGGAGAAGCACAAAGAGGTGTTCTTCGTTATTAGGCTACATTCCGCACAATCTGCTGCCAGCTTAGCGGTGAGTTTAATTTGATAGCATTGTTAATTAGTAGAACCGAATACGTAATATCAGAGGATTTTTTTCAAAATCGCACCATAAGTGCTATGATACAGAAATCCACCGCCTCTTAATACTCGTACCTTCGAGTATTTGACTATTTTTACACCAAGTAATCGCTTTTACGATGAAATAAAAAAAGCGTATCTTGAAATACTAATATGGATGCATAAAATTGAAAAACGCGTTTGAGTTAATGTCAGTCAGTAAAATCAAGATTCTTACATTTTTTTTAAACAAGTGTTCAACAATTTTTTAACATGTTTGTAGTAAGATGGCTATTAAATTGTGTGTATTATCTATTTAGCCGATCCAAGATCCGGACCCGCTGATCAACTGCGACTTGATGGATGGTCGCGACGCATTCCTGACGATGGCGCGCGACCGACACTACGAGTTCTCGTCAACGAGACGCGCGCGCTTCTCCACGCTGTGCATGTTGTACGAGCTGCACAACCAGGGCACCGACAAGTTCGTGTACACCTGCAACAGCTGCAAGTCGCACGTGGAGACGCGCTACCACTGCACCGTGTGCGACGACTTCGACTTGTGCGTGCCTTGCTACGAGAAAGAAGGTCACCCGCACAAGATGGAGAAGCTCGGCCTCGACATCGACGTGGGCTCTTCTCCTGGCGACATGAAACAAGCCAACCCTCAGGAGGCCCGCAAACTGTCCATCCAGCGCTGCATCCAGTCTCTGGTGCACGCGTGCCAGTGCCGCGACGCCAACTGCCGCCTACCGTCCTGCCAGAAGATGAAGCGCGTCGTCACGCACACCAAGATCTGCCGCCGGAAGACCAAGGGCGACTGTCCAATTTGCAAGCAGCTCATCGCGTTGTGTTGCTACCACGCGAAGCACTGCCAGGAGACCAAGTGTTCCGTGCCTTTCTGCAGCAGCATCAAGCAGAAGCTGAAGCAGCAGCAGGTGCAGCAGCGCGTGCAGCAAGCCAAGCTGCTGCGCAGACGCATGGCGGCCATGAACACGCGCGGCGCGGCCCCGCCCTCCCCGCCGCCCTCCGCCTCGCTGGCCTCCCCGCCGCCCTCCAAGCCGGCCACGCACGCCTTGCCGCACAATGTGCAGAAGGCGTTGCAACAGGTATGTACTTTGAATTACTACATTTCATGTTCTAACTAATAAGAAGCCGTTTGTACAGTATCTGTTTAGCATTAAGCTACAATTTATTATGTGACTTTTTTTCGTTCAAGTACCTTTTAACTCAGAAAAATGCTGAATAATATAAGAGTTGGATAAATAACCATGGGTATAATACCGAGACAATGGATTATCTTTCTGTAATCATAATAATAGCAGTAATGGGGAATTTCAAATAATTAAATGAAAAGTAATGTAATCGTCTTTTAAGCAGTTTTAGTGATAGAATTAATATTAGCTACAATTCCTAATTTCAAATGTTATATTTTCTTTTTTGTTTTGTTACTAAAATAAATAAATAAAATCTTGTGTTTTGTCTCGATGTATAGCGAACACTATCGAACTAATATGTTAGGTAGGGAGTGTAGTTGTGTTTGTCAGTCGAGCATACGACGGTTAACAGAAGTATCCCGGGCCACAGGTACAAGAGGAAGCGGCGCGGCAGCAGGCGCCGTCGTACGGCAAGCAGGCGGCCATGGGCCCGCCCGGCGGCGGCGTGGGGCCCGGCGTGGCGGGCGTGGGCCCCGGCGTGGCGGGCGTAGGGCCCGGCGTGCGCGCCGACTGGGCCGCGCGCTACCGGGCGCCGCCGCCGCTGCACCACCCGCCGCACGCGCAGCACCACCCGCGCCTGCAGCACCACCCGCAGCCGCAGCAGCACCACCCGCACCCGCACGCGCCGCAACAGTTACAGGTATTACACTAAGTTTAGACTCTAGACTATAAAGAGTCAGACTCCGACAAACTCAAACTGGAACTCAAAATCAGACTCGGAATCTTCGTAGAGTGTTCGCCTCGGAAAAACAGATTTTTTAACTCGAGTACTTTAAATCCTAAAAATTATCTGCGCTCTAAATTCTAATTTAAGAAAAAAACCCTCGCTACGCTTGGGATTCTACTCTAAAATTCTTCTCCGCTCTGGATTAGAAAAAAAACTCTTTAAAACAATCTACAATTGCAGTCTTTAAATATGTATTATATTAAAAGGCCAACGTTTCGAAATGCCCTTTTTGCGACAAAAATTGTATGTTTAAAAATCCATAGGTTGAAAGTTCTCCCTCTTTTCTCCGCAGCTAGATTTTCAATTTTATGTTTGGTTGATAATGAAGAAGTCATGGACGAACTTTTAGAGTGCCTCAAACACCTAACCAAAAATATCAGCTGGCTTTCGGAATAGTGGTATTGCTAATTTTCAACTTAATCATCATAGGCTACACAGAAAGTAATACCTATGACGACTAATGAGTCATCAAAACGAAATAGTCATTCATTGATGTCTGTTTAATGACTTTTGATTTGACCTAATTTTTTCTATTATATTTTGCCATTAATAAAGCTGTATTTTTGGGTGACGAATCAAACAATGAGCATCATGACTGATGATTATGTTGCTGACCACAAACTAACTAGAATGTAGCTAGTAACATGTTACGCAACACCAAATACTAGTAGATAAAAGAATAATATTAATACTGTAGAAAAGAACCCCTCTTAGATTTCTAATCAGGCAATAAGCCTCCAATAATTTTCATTTGCCTCTACTAAGAGCAACACACGCCAAAAAAAGTTTGAAATCAAATTATTTATTTCAAGTAGGCCAGTTACTGGCACTTTTGAATTGTCAAAAGTCAAAAAATAAAATAGTTACAAAAGAATGGTGCTACAAACCCAGTCACAAGACATAATAACTGTGAAAGTACTGTAGGAGGTGCTCATTCCAAAGCGTAAATCTATGGAGAAGAACGGGCAAGAAACTCCATGGACACTCTTTTTAAATCGCCAAAAATATTACAGAACCTTTGTTACATCATTCATTTTGAGATGGTATATTATGTGAAAAGGATGTAGCAAGTTAAGTGTCCATAGTAAAATTAAAAGAAACAATTTGTGATTACTAGCATAAGCTGAAATTTATATTTTATGGAAATAAAATATATATTTTTAAATAAATAATGTAAAAAGAAATCATAACAATTATAATCTACCGTAACAAAGAAGCTTTCGATTTTTAAAAAATGATCGAAAACTTGTTTTTGATGTACGTCGGGCCAGTTTCTTTACGCTACTTACTTGATATCTACTTGCCATTTAGCGTTATTTATGCACTTTTCAAAAATATATTGCTGAAACTTTGCGCTAATCTTAATACTCAAATATCTTAAAGTTTTACTGAACGAATGTTTTCTCCTCACAGCAAAGAGCACCCGCGCCACAGCAGCAACAAACGCAACCTCAAGTCCATCAGAAGGCGTTACAGCAGCTCATGGCGACGTTACGCTCTCCCACCAGTCACAATCAACAACAAGAGATCCTACAGATACTCAAGTCCAATCCACCGCTCATGGCCGCCTTCATAAAACAGAGACAAGTGAGTTATTGTTGATATTTGTTTTGGAATTTCAACAAGTGTCCTACTAATCTTTTCTTTTTTTTTTCAAATATGGGCAACCGAGATTAAAAAAAATCAATTTACTGGACAGTGGTCTTCACTCGATAACAGCAAAATAAATCATTGTTATGTGTTACAAATACCTGTTGAAACATTAGAAGCACTGAGGTTAACCGTGTCTAACATTGTTAATAGTTAAAGTACCTAGAAACTAACTTTTTCGACTCAATCAAATATACTTACCTTACTTAGTTGCAAGTAAATAGTTTTCATAGTTAAAATTGTTTTCCTGCACCTATTAGTCAGAAGTTCGAAATTCTGACGATCAGTCTTACCAAGGGGTTACCTAAGTACCCAGATACTGCGTTGTGGAGGTCAGATAAGTAGTTGCCTGATTTGACTGGAAACCGACCCTAACATAGTTGAGAAAAGGCTGGGCAGTTGAGTTGATAAAGGTTTTAATGTAAGATGTTATTCTATTCTCTAGATTTTCTTTAGTTTTCTGAAGACGGTGTTGCAGCTTTTGCAGAAGTTTGTAACATATTAGTCATGTGTATTCCAGAACGCCCAAAACCAACAGCAGGCAGCAGGCGGTGTGGGCGGTGTTGGGCCTGTGGGTGGCGTGGGTACCGTGAGTGGCGTGGGTGGCGTCTGCGGCGTGGGCGGTGTAGGCCTGCCGCAGCAGCAGCCTCAGCTGCAGCACATGATGCAGCCGCAGCAGCAGCAGCGGTTGCAGCAGATGCACCAGATGCTGCCGCAGCAGACACAAGTAAGTCACAAACTGTAATTTTACAATATTTCTGTATTGGGAGGGGATTATTGGGAAACTATTGGCGTAATAATAGTTAGTAGCTTCTTCTGGCATAACATTTCTCTTGCTCTGGAATATCGGTTAATAATTTAATACTTGAAAATATAACAGCTTGTTCTCATTAGTCAGATTTGGTACATAACTTTGATCAACATCTTCAATGAACTTACAATAAGTCTTTATCAGTTATCTACATAAATTGTTTTGTAAAAGGCATGTTTTGAAGGATGTAGTTTTTTATTTTGTTGTAAAAACGTTGTACTTTTAGGATGATTCGGAAAATAATAAGACATGTAGCATTTATTATACTCATTGTTTGTCTAATGGTCCACATTTGATTTGTCCAATTCGTCTTGCTACGATTAGGTACTTTTGATCGATTATGGAAAAACAGGTTGTAACGAACCGTTTTTGTCATCAGGGTGTGTCTGGTGTCGGTGGCGTATCGGGAGTAGGGCTCGGCGGCGTCGGAGCCGGCGGCGCCGGAGTTGGCGTGGCCGGCGGCATGACGCACGGCGGTGCCGGATGGTTCAAGGGCGGCGTGGGCGGCGTCGGCGGCAACATGATGGGCATGCGCGGCG
This sequence comes from Agrotis puta, assembly GCA_943136025.2. Classification (NCBI taxonomy): domain Eukaryota; kingdom Metazoa; phylum Arthropoda; class Insecta; order Lepidoptera; family Noctuidae; genus Agrotis; species Agrotis puta. Next base: position 15,396,612 of record OW964176.2, on the reverse strand, counting down.
CGTACGGCGGCGCGGGCGGCGTGGGCGGCGTGGGGGGCGTGGGCGCGCGGCTGGGCGCGGTGGGCGCGCGCTACGCGTTCGGCAGCGGCGGCGTGGGCGTGGTGGGCACGCGGTCGCCGCCGGCCACGCCGTCGCCGCGGCCGCCCACGCCGTCGGAGCTGCTGCTGCTGCGCCAGTCGCCCGCGCCGGCCGCGCCGCTGGCCGCGCCTGACGACCAGCTGCCGCCCATGACGCCGCAGGACCAGCTCACGAAGTTCGTGGAGCAGTTGTAGTGTACATAGCCTCAGCGCGCGGTCCCTGTACATATAGCGTAGCGACCGGCGCGGCGTGTGACTCCCCCTCGCGAGTGCCCTCCCCGCCCTATTTATTGATCGAGTTGTCGTTAGCGACGCGAGGGACGTAAATTAAGTATTACGATGACCGAAACGAGCGCTCAATGTACAAAATGTAAATATGAGAGGAGTATGTCCTGTCCGCTTCTGCGTAATGTAAGTTGTTTGTAGTGTAGGTACATTATGATACTTATTCTGTTTATTGTAATTAAATCATTTTATAATATAATTATGTGATCATTATAAACGGTTGTTTCTATTTATCAAAATACATCCTCTCCTATTATTTCTCCTGAAACTGATACTTATTTATGGTGCGCACGCGTCTCTACTTAACCTCTCGGGCGATTTATAATTGAAAATGATAGAAATCAACATCCAATGAGCGACTGTCTGTTATGTACAGACGTGTGTACGTAAGGCGCTGGGGCGTTTTGGCTTATGTACACCCGGGCGTACGTAACGCGCCCGAGATGTTAAAACTGGATTTCAGAGGATATGGTACAGTGATATGCTGCTCAGCAGTAGCTGATCCTTTTCAACAATGGTAGATGAATTTCATTCTTCTGCCGTACAGGTACGATTATTTCAGTTACAGCAATTTAGGGACAGCGCACACAGGACGGCAGTCCAGACTGGCTTCCACTGAGGCGGAGCGGAGAGTGTTTCACCAATTACAGCTTGAGTAGAGAAGAGATGTGGATTTAATAGATAATAGTTTTATTTAAGCCATGTGATTAGTGAATTTCCCTCCGCTCCGCCTCAGTGGAACTGCAGCCTTAATCCTAACACAATGTAAATTCATACGTAACCAAACACAGATTAATGTTGACCAACCTCCGAGGAAACCCATCATTGAAGATCTCGCTAAAGGCTGCAACAGCGTGCGATGCAATAACAGGTGACAAAGGTAACAAGCAGCAAGTGTTGCAACGGTATGCTTAGTGATGCCGCTAATATATGTGGGAAGTTAAATACTAGCTCACACTCACACTACATAACAATATCGAGCAACGTTGGACATCAAATATTAAGTTATCTTTTATGACGCGATCTGTTGAATAAGGCCAGAAAGGATATTTTTCAGTATTCGGAACGAAAACCAGTTTAGTAATAATAGTGTAAGACCTCACCAGGGCCGCTTGGCTCGACACGACCATCCTGTCGGTGCGTCTGGCACCGAACAGTTTTTACTGGAGTTCCAGTTTTTGGTGACCTCGCTAAATCTTAGGTCTTTGCTTTGAGCTATATCAAAACAATTTTTTTTTTTTAATGTTCCAGAACCAGAAAAAAATGTGCTAAATGGCAACGATTAATACGTGAGTTCTATCACCATTAACTAAGATTCAAAATTCCATGTTTTGCGATAAAGTTCGTAAGTGTCGAGAACGAAATTCTGTAACATTTATCGTGGTAAAATAATCAAATGAGTCCTCCTACCCAGGGCAGAGCGGGAGGGACTGTCAGACTCGTACTGACTAAAATCTACGGTGTCGTTCAATAGCCCTTTACGTTCCGTGGTCACGGTAATTTGTGAGTCCCGCGACCAAATTCTGTAACATAGCTACAAAAAATATTTAGTTTATTTAATAAGAAATTCAAAAGCATGCTTATTACTTGGTAGCCAGGTGTGTAAAAAATAACTCTTGAGTTTTCTCCCATTAAGGGTCAGTTCAGACAGACACGACGCTGTGCGCACTTTTCAATAGAGCTACTAAAAATCCAACTATTTCCTAAACGAAAATATACACCTTTCAAACGAAGCGCGGCGGCGCGCTGCATTTTAAAAGCGACTCAAAATCTAACTTTATTTACTACACGAAAAGATACACATTTGCAGTATTGTTGCGTCACGTCGCGTTGCGTCGCGTCTCGGTGTGAACTGACCGTAAACGTGAAAAGCATGCAGTAAATACTCTCAATTCTTTTACTTTTATTCAGGATGCTCAGTCATGTCATGATCATCAAGCGTGCATGATATTAAACCGGTTTTGAGATCAAATTTTTTTTTAAACCGAAAGTTTGAGTTAATAGAAATAAAGGTTTCATAATAATTATTAGTAAAACAAACGAATTATGTAAAACGCTTTAATTAAATTCATGTGACAATGTTAAAATAAACATTTTAGATACTTTTAGTTATTAGTAACATTTTGCAGTGCTGAACATCATTATATACTCCACATTTTACTCTAAAACGATACAAGAATAACTTCCACCGATACAAAGATTTTAAACTAGCCGCAAAACGATTCTTTTCACTTACCACTCATCGCTATATAACTCTGACGTCTATATATTTTATAATAATACAGGATTTGGGACCAAATTCTATACGACGGATCTCCCAAATGCTTTATGTTCACACCCATTCTTAAAATAAGGCCCAAAGACGCGGTAATTTTGAACTTGTTGCTATCAGCTTTCACAGTTAAGCAACTGAAACGAGCAGTCTTTCAGTGAGATCATAATATGAATTGTAAATGTTGGTAGCAACATGCCATGTCATGTCGTTAGGCCTGAAGGCAATTCGTAATTTAGATGCTAATTTTACGAGACTGTTCATAAACCGAGTAATATTATTTTTAAGTCCCTTTAATTTAAATAACATTCATAAAATAAAACATGGTACCACTGATGATGATATGCACTCTTGCCTGTGTTCTGTGTCCTGTATATTTGGACAGAAAACTGTTAATATGAAATATTTAGAATCAGAATTATCATACATATCTTTTTTACAAAAATATACATCTATTCCAAGGTTCATAAGCAGTCTCCTGTACATATATTTTTCATTTATATAGTCATAACTTCTTAAAAGCAATCTCTAATCCATTCTCAGCACATAACGCATACAATTGTAAATGAACGCTTAAAAAACATAGATAAAGCTTGTTCGGGTTTAAGTAGCAAAAATTTAATTACACTACTGCATTTTAAGATGAAAAGGTTTTAAAAAATGCATTGGAATACTGATATTGTAATATTTGTTAACTCCAATTAATTAGCACGCCACTAAGCGTTATTTTCGCGTGCTTTATTTTAAAATCTAAATTAGTTTCAATTGACGATGCAATTTGCTCGTAATTATGTAAAAATAGACACATATTTCATAAGATTTGTGTTAATAATGAAAGCTTGTTAATAAAATCTTTGGCAAAGCAAAATAAGCCTCATATCTTATTTTAATTTAAATGTAATATCAGTTTTCCAAAGCACTTTCCAAATATATAAGTTATCATAATCCCATTCCAATATAATTCATACACCAGATGATCTTAAAAACTAAAACAAATGAATAAAAAAACAAAGAACAAGTATGATTACAACAAAATAATTTAAAAGCGAAAAAGATATTTGAGGCAAACCATGCTATTTGTACTTTAGTAAAATGGAACGCAACGTTAGTATAACATGATGATTCTTGCGGACGAAAAGCGATGGAAAAATAAAATGATGTTGCCCAAAATATCGCATCGCTATAGAGACTATGGCCCAAATCTGTAGACCGTACTTTGTCTTAGCTCAAGCTTAGCCGAATTATGCTTCTTCCGAAAATAAACCTTATTCGTATACAGTTAAGTCGCATATTTCTACAGATGACTATGACTAAGCTTTCAAATTTCTTTGAAAATGTTGCCCTACAAGCTCACACTCGGGATTTCTCTTTATGTCATTTTTTTTAGCGTGATAAAATCATTAAATGAGTCCTCTCACCCAGGGCAGGGCGGGAGGGACTGTCAGACTTGTACTGACTAAAATCCACGGTGTCCTTCAATAGCCCTTTATGTACCGGGGTCACGGTAATTCGTTAGTCCCGCGACCCCGGCAGGCTTTGGCCCTCTACAGGCCCCGTCACTATGCTGACACTCCTTGAGGCACGCGTGGAAAACAACGCGCCGTTCTCTTTATGTCATGGATGCGTTTACCAACATAAACAGCTGGACCAGGAAATACTACTGCACAATTTCACGATTTTTCTCACGATTAATTTTCAAATGAAGCGCGACTGAGCTAAGATTAAACTTAGACTAAGTTCGTTTTATAGATTTGGACCTAAAGGAACGAACGAATAATCACACGCACATCATTTTACCACAAATTAATATTTCATTTATATAGATCCTTAATTACACATATTATGCACATTTCCTTATTTATTTTTGTATTTTTTTCTTCACTTGCAACACATAATTTATACAGTGTTACTAATAAGTACCGAATATCAGGTGGGGTCCATAAGGATCGCAGTCGTCGCTGTAGCCAATGTTTCTTGCGACTGTCCAACGATCACTTAACAATGGTCGAGGCAAGCCCTACTATGTTGATAAATAATTTTTAAGTCCAGCCTTAAATAATAAATAGTCTTGGTTAATAAAAATACTAGGCATTGCCCCGTTTGGCGCTAAAGTCGTTGGACAGTAACTCGCACATTCTCTACAAAAATATAAATGCACAATCAATACAAATAAGATTATAAATTAGGACGAAATTAATCTTTAAAATTTCGAATATTATCCAGCTCGATTGTTTACACTGCCAATTTAAAATGTAGTTTGTTCAAGATAGTTACAGTTGTTTACAAAAAAAAAACGATAAATGACAGCATTGCGATGTGCTAAGGCCGGCCACACACTGACATCAAATCGATCGAAGGCATATCAAACTAGTCTTTGGGAGCGCTCGAGCAGTCGAACTGCTTCGGGTGGTCGGACTGCGTGACGCAGTCATAGGCATGCACTGACTGCTAGATCAGTCCGAGTATGGGCGGCCTTAAATAGAAGGTGCCTACAATTTGACTTGTTCTTTGATAGAAAATTAAAAATATTATCAATATCGAGCGAGGTCTAACTACGTTAGTGACGATACATCAATTTTATAGGCACCTTTTTGCCGTCAACCAGTAAGATTGACGATTAAAAATAATTTTATCATCTCATAAAACAAACTCGTCATCACACGTGATGCGACTACAATATTAATTTAAATACTAATGGCATAACCGCGCGCACGCAGGTTCAACATCGGTTGGCACAAAATAAAACAATTTGCTGTCCAAATAATGTTGGGAATGTGCAATAAATGATCAGATTTCCTTTACATCATTCATTTAAATTAATATGCCATCACTCAGTCTTTCAATTCGTGAAACTGTAAATATATAATAATATATTCAAAAATCTGCAATAAGCAACAGTTATAAGTGAAAATGATACAATAGATTTCTTATATACAGTAAAATCACCTTTCTCGTTATCCAAGGCTTATTTGTTAGATCAATGAAGCTACGAATTTCAATTCTTTAGGACTTTATATCATGTTTCTTACATTTTAGGTCTAAAAGTACAAAAAGTTAATTTTATTTCAACAGGATATATTTTTGTAAGTCATTTAATTCCTCAATACGTTCATTCCACCACAACTAAGTATAAATAAGTATTACATGCCGTCTTAATAATTTATATGAAAGAATTAAAACGCGTAGCTTCATCGATTTTATCTGTTAAGGTTCAAATTTGTTTGGCAGCAATCAAATGTTTGGACTAGATCGTTGAAGAATGGGGCTTATTTGGACGAGGGATTATGGTATTTTTGGACGAGGCATCAATATGATGCAACACTATGCGCTATGAGTATATTATTGACTTGACTTTATACATTAAGTATGGAACTTATAATTCATATGTATTTTTTAAACAACAACGAATAATGAAAGAGACAGATACAGTTTTTGTCTCAGAATATAATTTAAAACTCGAGTATATGTTTCTTAATCTCTAATGTGATGTTTACTAGCAAGGGCTGCAGGAGAACATAAACTTCATGTTCCCACAGCTGGGACACAGGGGAGTGGGCTGTTATTCACCGTGAAGGCCCAGTGCGGGTTGGTAGACGTCATTCAGTTGAAAATAAACATTATAATTAATGAAGTCACATTTAGTTAAAATGTACCTGTTTAATGATAAAGTTAACCACTAATAGTCCAGTCAAATTAGTCCTTAAAATAGAGGTAAGGTTACAATAATTCCCATAGAGCTAAAATTTGGTATGAATGTTCAGAATACCATTATGAATGAATTGTGAAAAGTCCCCATCAATCCCCCTCGTGCAAAATTTTTTATTGATGGTGAAAGTTTGCAAAAATAGGTTTTTCGCGTTTTTCAGCTAAACGGTGAGTTTTACAGCAAAAATAGTTCAGACAAAAATTGTAGATCATCCGATTCTCTACAAAAAATGTATCTACACTTTTTTTCATAAGTATTGCCATTTCCGTGATATAGCGGTTGAAAGAATTGAAAAAAATATTTTATTCGTAATATGCACGTTAATGTACTTTTATATACATTTTTGAACCGTTATATGAGTAAATACATGAGTCCCTATGTCTTATACATACAAATTGTAAAATTCTTAGAATATAAATGAACGTCAAAAACTCCTCCCCTATTTTCATTTAGTCGCATGGCCTTGAGTAACATCTGTCTTCCATTCAATTGTCAGCGTGGCGATGCTCGTATACCTGCTCCGTTTCGAAGGTCTCATACTCAACAAAATAATGTTGGTCGTAAGCATTCCTTCGTAGTGACAACTCGTGGCTATCGCTTATATTTTGTAACAAAGTTTGTGCATTTTACTGTTTTTAAAAAAAAATGACGCAATTCTGCTTTATTTGTAGTCAACCTTTGACTGAAAGTGGAGTTGTTACCTACTGTTGATCGCGGCATGAAAGCATTAATTGATGCAAGTATTGAAAGAGGTGATGAGTTTTCGGAGTACCTGAAAGACCAGACATCTGTAAAAATTCATGTGCAGTGTCGAAAAAATTATACTCGAAAAAGTAGCATTGATGCCGTGAAAAGACGGCGCCAAGAAGAAGCTGGTTCATCAAAAATAAGTCCTCCTCGTACTAGAGCACGAGTAAGTGAAACTACATTTTGCTTCAACCAGTGTTGTTTATTTTGCGGCAATGAATTAAATGAAGAGTTGGAGAAGAAAAAGCAGTACCGACGTAAGATTTTTAAAGTGACTACACTTTCGTTCAAAGACAGTAGCACGAGTAAGTGAAACTACATTTTGCTTCAACCAGTGTTGTTTATTTTGCGGCAATGAATTAAATGAAGAGTTGGAGAAGAAAAAAGCAGTACCGACGTAAGATTTTTAAAGTGACTACACTTTCGTTCAAAGACAGTATTCTAACTATAATAACTCGTTGTGATGAAGTAGCCAAAGCTGTTGCCGCTCGAATTGAATTTGAATATGATATAGTCGCTGCCGAGGCTAAGTATCATAACGATTGCTACAATTCTTTTCTGAAACCGACCACTGGGGGTAAATTCGGTCGTCCTAAAGATGAAGCTACAAATATTGCGATGAGAGAAATATTTAAGTATATTGAAAATAGCGATGATTAGACGTTACGAATTGAAAAGTATTTGTAAAAAATCAACAATAGATAACAGAACCATTAAAATGCGATTGAAGTTGGAGTATGGTGATAGAATTATTATTACAGAAAAATCAGGATCCTCAACATTCGTATGTTTTATTGATAGTCACCATGATATTTTAAATCAAGCTTGGTACGAAAAAAAAAACAAAACGAACGGAAACGTGTGCATATTACGAATAAAATATTTTTTTCAATTCTTTCAACCGCTATATCACGGAAATGGCAATACTTATGAAAAAAAGTGTAGATACATTTTTTGTAGAGAATCGGATGATCTACAATTTTTGTCTGAACTATTTTTGCTGTAAAACTCACCGTTTAGCTGAAAAACGCGAAAAACCTATTTTTGCAAACTTTCACCATCAATAAAATTTTTCGCACAAGGGGGATTGATGGGGACTTTTCACAATTCATTCATAATGGTATTCTGAACATTCATACCAAATTTCAGCTCTATGGGAATTATTGTAACCTTCAAAGTCTTATTTGACTGGACTATAATTCGACATAAGGATTTGAACCGACATTTGCTAAATGTACCTAAATCACAAGTACACAGTACAAGGTCTCGATAAATTTAAACATTTTCTTTGAATAGGATTAATGCCACACATAATGCCGTTTCAATAAAAATATGACTTACATTTTAATCGAGCAGGCACACTGGTATGGGACAGCGCCGAATCTAGGGCGGGGCAGACGGGGCGCCACAAAAATAAAAACAACTTGGTCGAATGCAAAGTCAATTGCAACAGAAAATAAGTAACAAAAAAAAATTTTTTTTGTGGGTAGAACCGGGGCAAAACTTGGCAGTGGCACCCCGCCACTATAACCGGAGCTACGGTTCGGAAAAATAGGATATCCGGGGCTGGTATGGAGAAACCAAAAGTTTTAATCACAAGTCTGGTAGAAGTAATTCATCATTTACTAAATAACATTTTATTTTTTGTCCAAGCATCCAAATTCAAAAACCTGATCTCACCATTTGATTGCCAACCAAACCGTTTAGTCTCCTAGTAAGTAGACCAATTACTCTGTAATTCTATTGTTCCTTCTTATCTTCTGTAGGTGAGGGTGTGGAAGTATCAGTGTCTTCCTGTTCCTCGTCTGAGTAGTTAATAGGTTCCTCGCCTGGCTTCAATAACCGCCCCACGAGGTCGTACTTCTCTGGAAAATAGAAAGAAGAAAAATTAACTTCTGCTTTGTAAGGTCTAAAAGTGGGAGGCATCGTCTAGTAATGAAAGGGGTTTCGCTCAGAAGTGGAACATATTTTTTTTTAAATTGATTCCATATCAATCAATTTATACTAATATTAAAAAGCTGAAGATTTTGTTTGTTTAGTTGAACGCGCTAATCCCAGGAGCTCCTGGTCCGTATTGAAAAAATCTTTTTGTGTCGGATGGTCTGTATATAGAACATCACGCTACGACGAGTAGAAATGTCGGAAATAGATAAAACTATATTGTGTGAATATTTTTCAAAAAACACCAACATAACACGGACGAAACATTTATAATTTGTAAATATGATCAATCATACTAATCTTGAATTAGCAAAAGTTTACAAAATGCTATCAATCAATCAATCCAATCCGTCGCAATCACAAAGTTGTAGAAAAGATTTACCATTACCCCTATCAATCATACGAAATTAATCGTGTTTGCAAGATTGAATGTTGAATCATAGAATAGGAATGCCGTATCATACGTAGAGTAGGTGCTGATTCGTAATTTTTTTTAGTGTGGTAAAATCAGCAAATGAATCCTCCCGCCCCCTTTGTGGAGCGTCAGGGTCAGACGCGACGCGAAGCGACGTGAAGCGTCGATTGTGTAAATGTGTACCTTTTCGTGAAGTAAATAAAGTTCGATTTTGAGTCGTTCTATTGAAATGTGCGTGCAGTGTCGCGTCTCGCGTGTGAACTGACCCTTTAGCGTCTGTCGGACTGACTAAAAATCCACCATGTTTCTTCGGTTGCCTTTTGCATTCGAGGGTTACAGTATCCTGCTTAGACACACGCCTAAGTTCCAAAGCCTGCTGGGGTCGCGGGACTGTCTTGCGCGCGATGCAAACCCGGAACGTAAAGGGCTATTGAAGGACACCGTGGATTTTAGTCAGTACAAGTCAGACAGTCCCTCCCATCCTGCTCTGGATGGAAATAAGACCCAGCAGACCCACAGTTAGTTCAAGCAGCTAATAAATGTATGTCGGTCGATTCTTATGCCACTAAGTATTTAAGTGACAAGTTCAGAAGGTTTGATTGTCTAAAGTGGTCAGCAAGCATCGAGTTTCGTCTCAGCAAAATATGAAAGCGTAAAAATAATAATGTAGCGCAAGCAGTCATGCTAACTGTAAGACTGCTTAAATGGGATCCCCAAAATAAGCAGTGAAGTGTTGTTTCTTGAATTGGGCGTGTGCATTGAAGTCTTTGGGAATAACGTCTAGTTGTACTCGTATTAACATTACCCAGGAAAGCTTCTTTGTAGAAAAAAAATAATTATTGCGAGCAGCACTTAAATCTGCGACCTGATTCAGTACACCAGATCCTTTATCAACTTTTCTGATTAATTTCGTTGCAGGATCCAAGACAGGTAAATTAATTCTCCGGGACACGTCGAGCTTCATTGTCTCGGCGCTTTTCTGGTGGTTGCCACTGTTGGTTCTGGCTTTCAGGAGTTGTTGAAAAATAAAATAGGCGATTCCATCACAGTCATGCTCAACAAGGCCAACATTTTAACACTGAAATGAAAAATCAGGAACAGGGGCATTTGGGACTTCTACAAATGCCCCTGTGCCTCTAAGCTTGTAACTCTTTACAAAGGTTTTAAAGATGTTTAGTCACCCATAGAAACTGCAAGTCGCTACATACTGTGTAATTGATGTCTCTCGAGCCGGATAGAACATTTCTTTTGAAATGGAGGTCTTTGAGAAATAGACACGTTAGTCAGTAAGCGATCCCATTTGCATGCATTAAACCCACCCACGTGGATTTTTGCATTCTATTTTGAGATACGAATAATCGATTAACTATGCAGACAATGTGTCTGAATATAAATATTTTGTTCATTTTTACAGTTTACATATGATAGTATGTTTGGGATTCATTTACAAACTACCCCAACACAGATTTAACCAATTATGTTAACTGGTGTGGTGGCCTGTGTGCAATAATTATTATTTATTATTCATATGAATCTTACTTTGGAATCACTATGTCTATGAAAAGATAATGGTAATTAATTAATTTACCTATAATGACTACAGCAACACAAACCATAGATAAAATAAAGGCATTAAAAAAACTTTTGCTCACAACCATAAAGAAGTGAGGTTTTACTTTTGAAAGTGGAACGCCAGTGTATTGTGGCATCGTTACCGTTACACTGCAGTGGACAGAACATGACCCACTGAAACCGGCTTCCCATAGGCTTAGAGAATTGTAAACGTATTATAGCTGCACTCGTGTAGGAAACCACGTGTATTTATAGTAAGGCTGCACATTGTTGAATGCTTAGAGATATTGTAACAAGTCGTTTTATTACTTTTCTATTAGAAAGTGGTGACGCTATTTCCGTTTATAATGACTACGAGCCCGATGTAGTTTCTCATCGGCGAAAATAATGAACTGGCGTATTTATACCTCATCAAAGTCTGTTTAGGGCTGATTTTTCGAAAAAAATTCACCGTCGTTAGAACAACTTTTGGTCATAATTCTAAATTTCTGGACCCAGATCTTTAAGTTGTGCGTGTCTATGAGTATAAAAGATTTCAATAAATAATATTTAATTGATATCTTATTTTAAGCTAAAGCTTTTTTTTACTTTCTCCCACACTAGGAAATTCACCTATGTCGTGGGTGCGTTTACAAAGATAGAAACTCACATACATAAAGAGCCAATCCCGTGAACAAAGTGGAAGTCATTCTCAAATTAATCATCAAAAAAAAGCAGATTAATATTTAATACAGTATTTATTTCTGTCAAGCATTGTTTGTGAACGTTTGCATAGAAGCTAGGAACAATAATTAGACCAGCGCAATTCCGTAATTTAGTCTTAACGTTACAATATTGCATTTAAAACCGCTTGAACGCTCTTATTTGCATATTCATTTACAAAGATATATCTTAGGGTCATTACACACCGAGACGAGACGCGACGCTACTGGAAATGTGTATCTTGTCATGTAGCAAATAAAGTAAGACTGAGTCGTTATTAAAAGTTGCGCACGGCCGGCGCCGAGCTGCGTGGTGTTATCGGTGAAATGTGTATCTTTTAATGTAGAAAATAAAGTTACAATTTGAGTAGTTTTCACTACTTTTCACACATACAATACGGATCCGTTTTAAAACCTTTTCAGACAGGTGTGTTAAAAAAGGTACTGTAAATGCGGTGTGAACTTCACCTGCAGTAGCGACCGATCCGTAAAAAACGAACGTGGAAATATGGATGCTGTGCGTGAACGAGTCATTAAACGCAGAGCAATTACTCAACAAAATAAACACACGTTACTTGAGCAACTTCACAATCATTAAACAAAGCAATTCTTCTCGAGTAAATCTCATTGTTTATAGCTAATGAATGCGCGTCATTAGAAACAGGTTATAAAACGAAGTCCCGCGCCGCGTCTGTCTGTATTTCTGTTGCGATAAACTCAAAACTGAACTAATTTTCATGCGGTTTCACAAGAGACTGATTTATAAGGGGGCTTTAGGAGTACCTATAATTTGTTAAAGTTTTGTGTAAATAGATTGAAATATGACGATAATTGATGAAAATGACGGAAACAGTCAAAACGTCTTTTTTTAATTTTAACGTGGTAAAATCATCAAATGAGTCCTCCCACCCAGGGCACAGCGGGAGGGACTATCAGATTCGTACTGACTGAAATCCACGGTGTCCTTCAATAGCCCTTTACGTTCCGGGGTCACGATAATTCGTACAGTCCCGCGACCAGTCAAAACGTCTGGGACGCTTCATCTAAAACGCTGCTTTCTAGGTGGGAGGACTCATTTGATGATTTTACCACGATAATAAATCCCTTTACACAACATAACATGAGAGACTACTATCCGTGAGAAGCCGGAACGCATTGCTAGTATTATAAATATGGGACGGAACACGAGTCGCTACCGCCATAGCGGGTCTATACCGCGGCCGATGCGTCAGCAAATTTTACGCAATATGCTACATCGCAGTGATTGAAGGCCTTCCCCTGAAAGTTGTTAGCAGAATTTATATTGCCAAAGCAACGCATGGTACTATGAATTTCAGTGACGTACATAGGTACAGGGTTGTTTTAAAGAACCATGGCAGCGCCGAAAATAAGGGTGTGGCAACGGTGTCCATGCACGGGGTGCAGACCATTGGGCTCAGAAATGATCAGACGAGGACCACAATTGGGCAGACCAGGGCACAGTCAAAGAAGCTCGCACTGGGTGCATAAAAAGCCAGTTACGACACTGGCCATGGTAGCATGAGGAAGACCAGGATTTTAGTCTATAGAAGCATGGTTTGAACATCTGTACTTTCCGGGTATAAGGGCCAACCGTAAGAAATGATCAAATCTGTTCCCAGCTGTATCACTCCCGCTGCTTGGCTCGTATTGGTCGTAGCGTTGTGTTATAAAGCCTACTAGCTTTTGCCCGCGACTTCGTTCGCGTGGAATAGTGACTTCCGGCAGTTTTTTTTTTGTAATAAAAACTATCCTATGTCCTTTCTCAAGTTTCAAACTATGTCTGTACCAAATTTCACACAAATCGGTTCAGTAGTTTAGGCATGAAGAAAAGACAAACAGACAGACAGAGTTGCTTTCGCATTTATAATATTAGTTTGGATAGCCTTCCTTGACAAATGGACTACCCAAAACATTTTGTTTTTAATTCTACCCCGAAGTTCCTAAGATTAGCGCATTCAATCAAACGAACTCTTTAGCTTCATAATATTAGAACGCTTTGGAATGATAACAGTGCTCTGCCCTAATATCGAGACCGAATACCGGTATCTGTTGTAAATCTCAACAGAGACTAGCGATATTGCTGTAGGCTCGCGATCGACCTAAATCAGATTCAATATTGTATAGGCTGCATTGCAGTACAAAATATAGCAGGACAATTATGTAAAGGCAATACAATGCTTCTAAAATAAGCTTCGCTTTTAGTAGTTTCTGGCCATGATATCAGTTTCACACAAACAATAATAAATGTATTAAGGTGAAAGGTGCCGTAAATTCGTCACAATAAAGCAGGCTTAAAATACCCCATTACACAATTTAAAGATAGCATTTAAATATACGTAACAAAATATTATGTATTGTTCATAAAACTTATCGTTCAAGACCGTCCGATAAAGACATGAATTTAGTACAAAAATGAGAACATACTACATAAAAAAGATTACTTAATACATATAACCCTTATTTCTGGCGAAGTTCAATACTCTTCTGTATGGCAGCGCATTACTCATACAAAACATAAGTAGGTTTTTGTTGACTATTTTTTATCTCAAATGCGAAACCTGTACGTGTGGAGGCACGTGTGGAGACTGGAGTTCACATCATTATCTTTCAAAGTTTGACAAAGAATTTGAAACAAGTTCTGCTTTGTATGATAAATTGTGTTAGCAATCGCTGTCGATAAATTCGTTATCATCATTATAGGCTTGTAAATAAACACCTGGATCTGATTCACCCACATACCTAAAATATTGAATGATTCAGATTTATTTTCTGATAACATAGTTCCAAGATTCTCCGGCTCAATCATGAAATCGTACCGTATTGAAAGACATCGTGGAACTGACGAAATTTTGGGCTAAAAAATTAAAACTTGCCAACTTTGCTGGAGCAAAACACATCCAATAGCTTTTTGCCATTCTTCTTCTCTTTCTCAGTTTTCAAGAATCAAGAAGAGAGGTGTCTCGTGGAAGAATTCTAGGGAGATAAAACCTAGGCCAATCGACTATACATAGAATGAGCCACGAAATATTTCCCCTAGTCTAGATTAAAAGCTGTGATTTGAAAATGATTGGCATAAGATTGCAAAAATTAATGATCAGCCGGATATACATGTTCGTCGCTATAAAACTGAGCTAAACCTGTTGATCCCATCACGCGATGAAATCTGGCCGCTCTATATTTAGAGGGGGCGCTGTTCTACTGATAACGAGCTGCACCTACCCGATATGCAGATAACAACTTGTTATTATGGGTATTTTGTGATAAACTATCGAAAGCGTAGTTTTTTTATTGGGAATTATGTATTCTGCTTCATTTGTGGGTGATTTTAACGTACTTAAAGAAGAATGGCAATTGGCAGCGAAACATTTCAGCGTTCAGGGTTCAGAAGGTCATGTCTAGCATCTATCAAAGTGAAGAGATGTTTTGGAAATAACAATAATATTCCATATTTCTTCGCATAACTTCGGTCAACTACAAGATCTATGCCAACGTGGTATTTAGAAAAAAAGACATGAATGTGCAACAGGGAAAGACACTGACAGAACTCAGGTCATTATATCAGTATACATACGATTAGATTATCACAGATTCCAACAACGAAGACAATGTGCAAGATATTTAATATCACTTGTTTATGAATGAGTAATCCCAACGTGAGAGGAGGGTGACATGATCTAGACCAGTGGTTCCCAACTCATGCTTTTTAAGCAAGATTCTGCTATAATGCGCATTCCTTATCCAGCTCAAAAACAAAAAAAAAACAAAGTCAAAAAAGCGCGCACTGACTCTTTCTATCCTTTTCCTTTCCTCACATTTTCTTCTTTCTTTCCCATTAAAATTATATTGAGCCTTCAGAAAGCCCAGCCCATAAACCACCTCATGCCCCAAGTGTGGCGCACTCCACTGTTTGGGAATCGCTAATCTACACACTAGCTCTTTGCATTAGCACGTCATCTAACTATACGTAACTGATCTCTGATCTCCGCATTCTGCTATACGTGATCCAATCGCTCTTACGTATGGTGGTTCAATACTTCTTACTAGTATTATAGATTAGAAAATTCGTGTGGATGGATGGATGGATTGATGTTTGATACTCTTCATGCAAAACTTGATGCACTTATCACAGCATGCGACAGTCATCATATGGGCATGCGGCGAACATAAATATGCTAGTACATAGATACTTTTAAGATGAAGTGATGAAACTCTATTGGACTTGAGCAGACTTTTATGTTTCAAAGTTAAGGCCAGACGCACTCAGAATCTGAGTATATTAGGAAGTAAGGTATTAAAAAAAATCAAGGGGCGAACTTAGGCACCTCTCTTGTAGGGACAGAGACCACATCGTGATCGTGAAGCTATCTGTACCATTCTCATGAGTACGCTGGATCGAACTATACATTATACTAAGTTGACTTTGAAAATGTTGTATTGAATTTTTAAAATCAATCAAAATGATAAACCTCTTCAATAATTTGTTTTATTCCCAATCTCTATCGCAAGTTGCATTTAAACCATGTAGTTCGTAGCTAAGAGACGAGGTGTGGTAATTTTTCGCGTGTTTCTTTCATACTATGGTGAAAAGAGGTTAAATGAGCCAGTCAGCAATTTGATAGCGTGACCTAATGTTTAGGGTGTGCCGGCCGGAATTTTAGTACGACAAACATAGAGGTTCTGTTCCTTTCATCCCCCTTAATTAACCGAACAATCTTAAAATGAATAATGTAACGGTTCGTAATAATTTTCTGATTGAAGATTGTTCATGGAGTTTCTTGCCGTAACGACACCGTGGATTTTAGTCAGTACGAGTCTGACAGTCCCTTCCGCTCTGCCCAGGGTGGGAGGACTAATTTGATGATTTTACCACGCTAAAAAAAAAGTATACATAGGGACAGATAGAGAGACAGCGGAAAGCGACTCTATTTTATACTATGTAGTGATATCTTGTGACTGGGACTGTACCTCGATATTGTTTTAATTATTGTTGTCTTTTTGCAATTCAAAAGTGCCTGTGATTTGATCAGACTTCATTAAAAGGGCATTAGACTGGCTTTCTTCAAGCATCAAAACATGAACCAGTCTCGCTTCAAATACATAAATAAGTTACTCCTTTTTCAATCAGAATTGTTAATTGGAAGCGACACGACACACCTATTACATCAAGCTATGACCTTCAACAAACCTATTGATTGTGAATTATTTGTTGATTTATGTTCTGCTATCTGATTACTACTGAGTATTTTAGTATAGGTGAACACGCTAGTGGTCCCGATACGTTTGGCCACCACTTTCACTAAGCTGAAAAACTCGTAGTTGTCTGAGAAAATTTAGGAAGCATTTAGAACTTGAAAAAATACTCGGATTTTTGAGACTCGCCTTTGATAATAATAAAGTTGTTTTAATCACCGTTTCGAATAAAAAACAGGTGGAAATATCCACCAAAAAACAAAACACGTAGACGAGTTTTAAAAGTTCTTAACATTAATGATTTTTATTTTTCTTGAGAAGGTTGGGAATGATATCAAATTGTTATTTTTGCACGTGTTATTGTTCTACTTGGCGCCCAACAATATATCAATACTAATATACTCCGCCATCGGATCGCCACCGCGCCGCAGTGTAAATTGCGATTAATAATTCGTGTTTGATTTTCGGCGGCGGTACATAAAAGCGGCGCGGTGGCGGAGCGCCGAGCGGTGGCGGCGCAGCGGCGTCATCGTGTATATGAGCCCTAACGTCACGCAACGACCAATACGAACCGAGCAGCGGTGTTGAAACGGCGGTAAACATCTAGTTTCAATATATACATATGGGCTGATGAGATACCAGCTGGCAAGGGGTTAGGATCGATTCCAAGGGCTATATGTATTAACTGATAAAACGATAACATAAATACAGCGATAACCTGGTTCGTAATGGGTGTGGAGTTCAAACGGTAAACAATCAGATTCTTTTGGGAACGATACTATGGCCTACCCTGAGCTAGGCGGGAAACTACCTATAATCGGGGTCTTTCATTTAAATTTACCAACAGGGGGAAATACGCACTCATAAGAGATAAAGAAAAACTTTCTTAGGACACATTTAGCTCTTTTTTATGGTAAAATTTTGGTCAAGTGTGAGTTGTCCGCAAAAATGGCTAATGATGCCCAAATGTTTTTTAATGTTGTTTGTCTGTATTTCATTATATGGAAAGAAAAAAATCGGGACGGCGGTCGTTGGTCAAGCGATGTCCAGTCGAATCGTCTGAATCGAAAAGAGGACTTGAAAGAACTTTGGTTTGGAAAGTATTTATTACTTTCCCGCTCTGGATGGAGTGGAAGCAACTGTCAGACTTGATCGACTAAAAACCACCCTGTTTCTTCCGTTAGCCTTTGGATTCCAAGGACATTGTGACCTCTTAAGACATTTATTCTCATCGTCCATAACACAATGCCTAAAGACTAAAGTCTTCAATGCGTGCGTCCTACCAGTAATGACTTACGGTGCCGAATCATAGACACTCACAGTGAAAGTAGTTCACCAGTTTAAAGTCGCTCAGCGAGCTATGGAAAGAGCTATGCTCGGCTATGAACTTTGATGGATAAAATCCAGGACGAGGTAAAAAAAAAGGTGACGAGGTGAAAAAGGTCAGAGTAGCAAAGTCGCTGACATAGCAGAAAGAATTAGTAAGCTGGTGGCAGTGGGCTGGCCACATCTCTCTTAGGACAGATAAACGTGCTGGGTTAGACGTGTCCTTGAGTGGAGATCGCGATTTGGCAGACGTAGTAGGACGCCCGCCGGGCAGGTGGATCGACAACCTCCAAAAGGCAGCCGTCAGAGACTGGATGACGAAAGCTCAAGACCGAGTTCAGTGGCGCATATTGGGATAGACATATGTCCAGCAGTGAACGAATACAGGCTAATGATGAAGACACTCCAGCAGACATTTAGCCCTATCGAGCCCCGTCAGTGCTGTCAGCTCTTTGAAGCACTAAACCTGATTCAAGTAGATTCTACCTCAACAAGCGTGGTCTCTCCCTTAGTTTCGGATCCGGAATAAATATTTACTTCAGACAGCAAGTCTGTGAATACTCTTACATATCATTTAGTGTAGTGTAAACAAGAGAACTGTTCTGTTTAGGGTGTATTAAATAGATTAAAATTTATTGCTTGTTATCGAGGGTATGCGAATGACGTAGGTACAGGTGGATGAAGTAATGGAGGTGCGTCGTGTGGTCGTTACGGGGCGTTCGCAATGGTGAAAGGTTCACATAAAAACATAGTTGAAATTTGTATCGTATCCTATTATAATATTTTGTAAGTCGAGCCAAGTGAATGTTTGCAATGGTCCAAGAAAGAAAATAAGAGCAATTTTTATTGAATTCTAGCATTCTCGGTTGAAACATAGGTACGATCCCGTAGCTCTCATATTCGTAATTTTATAACAGTATCTATCTATACTATAATAAATCTGTAGAAGGGTCGATTCTGTACATTGAAAATATTGAAAAAATAAATAGCGGGGGGTGTTGCTGGATCGATACCAAACCCAAATATATGATTAAAAAAATTTTTGTCTGTCTGTCTGTCTGTCTGTCTGTCTGTCTGTTTGTGCAGGCATCACGTGAAAACTAACGGTTCGATTTCGATGAAACTTGGTATAATTATTCCTTATTATCCTGGGCATAACATAGGATACTTTTTATCCTGGAAAAATACGTAGAAAAAAAATCTTATTTTTCAGTTTTATTCATAGACGTTGTTCTGTAGAACCGCGAACACACGTTGCATTACCCGCAGTGGATTCAGCGCCGTAATATTTATAAGATGTCATTGTCAGAGTTACTCAAAATGGGGAAATAAACCATCCACGCGAAGACCGACATCCGCGCGGACGGAGTCGCGGGCGGAAGCTAGTATTTAATAAATTTTAGTAAGGCGTATTTCGCTGAACTCTATCACGTAGGTATTTAATGTAGGTAAGCAAACTGACGAGGTCAAATGCTTGTAGTCGCGGGACTGACCAAACAGGGTACTGTGGCCCTCGAACGCAAAGGGCAACCAAAAGAACAACTCTGTCAGTACTTTTTACTCGACCCGCGGCAGTAGGACTAATTTAATGATTTTCCGCCTCCAATAAGAGCGCATAAATACACGCGAAATATCTTTTTCGGGACAGTCAAGATTCGGATTCGAGTACCACAAATGTATGGAAATTATTCATACTTAGCTAGCGAAGTAAACAGATTTACCATTACTCGTGCTAGTAATTCACGCTTTATTAGATTTGTTTTTCCAGCTCTATCCACACAGTTTCGTGTCAGGGACATCCGTGTTTAAGGCCGATCAGGCTCCGTGTTTGTGTTTAACAGAGCAAACCCTAGCGTACCGACGACTCAGACTGGTAGTTTAGCCAGTTGAACCACGTTCATACAAAAATATAGACATACAGAATGGACTCAGAAATACCTATCATCTCAATATATATCAAGTGTCTAAGAACACATACAAATTTGGGTGTAAAGCACCCAAATTTTTAAAACGGTTGGACAGTTGTTGTTGCTCCTGATGTATTAGAAAATAATAGGAAGTTAGGGCTCACTTCGCAGTAAATAGCCAATTTCCGAAGGCCTGTATCGTCATTGATTTACTGAGAAGTAAACCAACCCTTAGGTGATTGAACAGCGCCATTTGATGAAATTGGAAAAAATAAAAACACAAAAATGCACTTCTATGGGTTAAAGAAACAACAATGTAAAATAAATACATTTGCTTTTCTTTACAGTAAAAAAACATTGACATCTTTGCATTATTAAAATGGGCTACCAGTATAATAAAGATCTGGCCAAACTGAAGCCACTTCTACTATAAGTCCCTGCCGATTGTGTCAACTAAGTAAGAAGTTTAGTTTAAAGTTTAAAATAATAAATATATAGTTAGAAGGAGCGAACTAATGGCGCGAATAGTCGCGTGACTTACTAGTCATTAAAAGATGCGCGCAGTTTGTTCCGGTATGCCGCGTGGGATTAGGCGTCATTTAGCCTAAGCTTAATGCCTATTTCTTTTATAATTTTTAATCACATCCACGTAATACAATGTGTAAACAGAGCCTTTCATAAAGGCATAAAACTAAGTAACACTGCACAATAATAATTGTTGGAAAACAACTTTTTTGGTGTCACAAATTACAGTGTGGCTATATATTAAAAAAAAAAGTTTTGTTTTTCTTAAATGTTCCTTCACCCTAGAAACCCGTGCGGAAATCGAACCCGCGACACGCTTAGCATCAGTCCAATCGCTCAGCCACTACACTTATCATGCCGTCAAAAGTGTAATAATATTCAATTTAAAGATTATTTATTTTAACTTCACACAAAAGACTGAAGCACTTTAAATGCTTATGTTTATATTGTATCTAAATAATATGAACCTTATTCACATGAAATATATAAGTGAAATTGCAATACCAATATCAATTTTCATAACAAAGTGTGCTTCATACATGGGGATTATGCTCATTTTTGATTTAAATATCAACTGTAATGTTCCAAAATTTAACTGGTACCACAATTTACATATTATAATTAAGAGGGGGAGTAACTACTAGCAATTAATTAACTCAGCTTGGCCCTTCTGCTACCAAATTATTGACACTGTTATTTGAAATGTCTTAAGTGACATTGCCCATGATATTGGATTGACAACTTTCGGCATACTGCTGAAAGTAGAAATTCCAAGAGCATTGTTTCTGTGGTATTAGGGTACTGACTTGTATTCCAATTCAAACTTGACATAGTAATTTAATTTAGTCAAGCCTCCCTATGGATTCTTAGATCGAATTAAATGGTTATCTATTAAAACTATACCAAACCTTATTGAAAAAAAAAATTGAAATAATAGAAACCATTAACTGATGTTGAAAATACATTGTTTCAGTGTCAAATTGAGTAAGCAATATATTTTTTAAATTAAATTCATAATTCATTACTTCAATTTTGATTATTTCTTTTACTAAAGTGAAACATCTAATTTTGTAAATTCTTTTAATACTTAGCAATAGGACTTATATGTCACAACTTGACAACTACTTCAATATCTTCGAAAGAAGACACTACTAAAGCCATTTATGTTTATAATGCAACTAGCGACCCGCCCTGGCTCCGCACGGGTGCAATCTCTACTATATTATACAAGTTACATACATATAAAACTACCTCTTGAATCACACTATCTTAAAAAAAACGCATCAAAATCCGTTGTGTAGCTTTAAAGATATCAGCATACATACAGACAGCGGGAGGTGACTTTGTTTTATACTATGTAGTGATCCAAATCCAAACTAATATTATAAATGCTAAAGTAACTCTGTCTGTCGGTCTGTCTTTTCTTCACGCCAAAACTACTGAACCGATTTGTGTGAAATTTGGTACAGACATAGCTTGGAACTTAAGAAAGGACATAAGATAGTTTTAATTACAAAAAAGAAAAAAAAACTGCCCGAAGTCACTATTCCACATGAACAAAGTCGCGGGCAAAAGCTAGTTTGTCAATAAATGTATAAATATGTTCATGTGATTGGTCCATGCTTCAATTTTTCTTAATTGACTACTATCTAGTTACACATACCTCTAAACTGAGCTTCCCACTCCTTCACAGATTCCATCTCCATCGAGTTCAGGTCACTGAGGTCATCATATTCTTTGTCTGATGACGTCACTGAGAATGTCGCAAGACCTCTGGATGCATCCTTTCCTCCAAATGCTGCATATGGTCCACCTGTGCATAAATTATGTTCGAGTTAAGGGTTTTTGCAGAGAAGAATTTTTTTTTTTGAAATTTTTGTTTTTATTCAATTTATAATAGGTTCTGTTGTATATGATTGGTTGTACTACTATTAATAAACATTTTAAAAAATATGCAAGCAACAACAGGTCTCAATGTTTTTATAATGCAAAAGGTTACTCAAGGTGCATAGTCTGCATTTTGAATGGATAATTAATGAGTCATGGTAATGTCAACTCTATTTATAAACAGCAGTGCGCCTGCACTCACCGGGCCCGTAGAAGCGACGCCCTCGCGTCACATCGAATATCCACCCGTTCACCGCCACCAGCACCCTGCCATCAGGCTGGTTCCCATCGTATTGACGCAACTCTGCAACTGTCATATCCTTACGAATTTTTGGCAACTCCACCGCCGGTGTTTCTGCAGGCACCCTTGTAAACTTTGCGTATATTTTATACATCAACACAAAGATAATCGCAATTATAATCAAATTTACGGGACTGTAAAAATCTTCTAAGAAACTAGAACCCGCCTCAGGGCTGTCGGTTTCCGGTAATTTTGTCTCCGGCGCTGATGCCATTTTCGATTGTACACAAAATTAACGCGGCACCACAAAGATAGGGGTTACTTGTATAAATTTTAGAAAACTATTTCCATTCGCAAATTGTAAAATACTAAAATCACTGACGTCAGCGTTCCGGCAACGGCGAGGCGACAACTTAAGTGTTGTCTTAACAAAAATTAATTTGACATTAGTAAAAATCTTTTTATTATCTGGATTTACGATAGCTTGAATATTAACATTACCAAATATAAATAAATATTTAAAAAAACATGCAAGCAACAACAGGTCTCAATGTTTTTATAATGACCGTGACCGTGACCCAAGAGCTGGCTTTTACCTTGGCCAGAGGATAAGTATTGCCATACAGAGAGGCAACGCCGCCAGTCTCTTGGGCACATTACCAGCTGACAGCGTTGAGGATGAATTTTTCGATGCTCTATAATATGTAGTTTAGTTTAGTTTTATTTTAATTTTGTATTTTTATATTTATGTATACTTAGGAATAAATTTAACTTGTCAAATCCATTTTAACAAGTGAAAAAAATATAAATCTTATTGCAGTAATAAGATATTGATGAATACCCAGTGACAGTTTCAAAAATAAAAACTGCAAGAAAAAGATAAGTTTAAATCAGCAAGTTAATTGTTTTTTGCTGGTAGCCCTGTAAGATAAATGTCAAAACAGAAAAAAACAATGACATTCATCCGATCAAAAAAAGTCCTTACCTTGTTTACATAAGGCTTAAAATTTCATAGCATTAGCATGGATTGACATTTAAAAGTGCATACCAGGTACCTGAAATTTTATTTCTCTGGTTAATGAGCATTTATCGGCTCTTTCATTTTGCACACGTTAAGAAGTAGAGATGCAAGCTGTTTCGAGACGCTCGGCTAATGCGCTTAATCGAGCTATTGAACGATAGAGAGATGAAACTATCGAGCACAAATGATTGCCACAGTGTCTATGTAGTTGGCTGTATGGGCTCAGCTCCCTTTGCCTGTCCCAAAGAGGGACGAAAAGAACCAAAAAAAAAAAATGTCTATGTAGTCTGTGACGTCTTTGATTGACACCAGTTTGATGTGACGTGCCGACGACTGTTCGTGTCAACTGTTTATTATTCACAACTATTCGTAAATTCGCTTTCTGTGGGCTGCTTTGCGTGCTTCACAAGTACTTCTTTCGATATTTTCTCGATTTATAACATGGTTTACAGGAAAACAATATAACTTACAATAATTAGTCTCAGTTACTGCAGTTAAAATGAAGGACCAACGTTCAGATTTATGTTCAAGATACATTACAATTTTTATTGTGGTTTCTTGCTACTGGTTTGTATAAAAATTAAATATTTTTATTTCCTAGTTACTTGTAATTGTCGGATAATTTATTGTATTCTACCTAAATATCATATTTTAATAAGTTCGTCGAATTAGTAGTAGGTGATGCAGGCCACATTTCTTACGATACCTCAACTTGACCGACTTGCCGGTCGTATTATTATTTAATTGCCACAGAAAATATTAAAATGTGTAAATGTATTTTTAGAAAACTTTAGAATCCAGTTTCGATTCATTTTTAATAATAATCTAGCATAAACTAGTATTCTTTTTTTTTACAGGGTTGTGTCAATAGCCACAGTATTCGTCAATAAATCCTTACTTAGCAGCCAGGAGGTTGCATTAGAAGCACCATTGTTTATAACATGGTTCCAATGTATTGTGTCCTTCAGTATATGTTCCACATTGAGTAGTTTTGGTGGGATACCACGCGTATTTACATTCCCAAGGGGAACACCATGGAATATGGATGTTATGAAAAGGGTAATTTAAACATTTAATAGTTATAAATGCATGTGATTTTTTATGTTTTCAAAATGCCTTTTTCAAGTAATATAGATCTATATTTTTCTGTGGTCAGTTTGCACAGTATTGACGAAAGAGTAGTTTTTCGGGGTGTGGGTGTTTGTTTATGTGAGTTTAAATGACTAGCAACCGACCCTGGTATCACACAGATACAATTTGTGAATAAAACATAACATATGTCACTCGGGAATAATGTAGCTTTCTACTGGTGAAAGAATTTTCAAAATCTGTCCAGATTTTAGACAGAAACATAATAACTTTACTTTTTTATAGATGTGTGGATTTGTGAGTAATATACATCCATCCATCCATCCATCCCCCCCACAAACTTTCATATCTAAACTATTAGCTAAAGTTAAATTGTTAGCAATCTTTTGCAGTTGTCAGTCACCACTACATAGTATAAAACAAAGTTGCATCCCCGTCTGTCCCTATGTATGCCTAGATCTTTGATACTACGTAATGGATTTTAATGCGGTTTTTTTTAATAGATAGAATGATACAAGAGGAAGGTTTATATGTATGTAACATGCATAATATAGTAGAGATTACATCCGTATAGAGCCAAGACATGTCGCTAGTAAAACTTTCTTTGTATAGGAAGATTGTAAATCACTCAAATAAGTAGGGGTCTGAAAAGGTCATTTTAGCAGCTTTCATTCATCCATTATTTATTTCACAAGATATTTAATGTAAAATTTGATTCATAATAATATGAGTATATTCCTCATAATAGATTGAGAGTGAGTTTACTACAATGTTTAATGAC
This sequence comes from Agrotis puta, assembly GCA_943136025.2. Lineage (NCBI taxonomy): Eukaryota > Metazoa > Arthropoda > Insecta > Lepidoptera > Noctuidae > Agrotis > Agrotis puta. The sequence continues at coordinate 15,370,908 of OW964176.2, read as the reverse complement.
TCTGCTTAAGTGGTGTTATAAAAACCCTTAGCTATAATCTAATCAGATTGTAGTTAATTTGACACTTATGTATGTGCTCTTAAGATAAAATCAAGATTACTATCTTTATTCAAAAGTGTTATATCATAACAAAATAATAATATAACCAATAATGTAAAATACTTGTTATTATCAATTTAAACTAATTCTCTCATATTAATTAGTTAAACATAATAATTTTTTTTTTAGATCTAAATTGATAAAAAAAAATTAAATGGATATACAATCAGGATATTTAATAAAACTTATTATCAGATAAAGTTTAAATAAAATACTAAAACACATAACTATATGACAGGCCTGTTGGTCTAGTGGTTAGTGACACTGACTGCTATGCCGGAGGTGTTGGGTTCGATTCCCACCCAGGACAAATGTTTGTGTGATGAGCACGATCATTTGTTCTGTGTTTGGGTGTAATTTATCTATAATATGTATGTATTTAGAAATATATAAGTATGTTTATCAGTTGTCTAGTACCCATAATACAAGCTCTGCTTAGCTTGGGACTAGATGGCGTTGCGTGATGTAAAAAAAAAAAAAAACTTCCTATTAGGTACCTTAAAACAAAATATGAAACAGTATTGTATTGTATTGTATTGTATAACGGGCTGGTATCCGCAACTCCACGTCAAATGCGCGTATTTTGCGTGCGGGTGGGAAAGAAATTATTCGATCCACCCCAGCTCCCCGAGGAAAGCCAGCAGCGCCTTCGTGTTGCCGACCATCTCGCGGAGAGTACCTGGGTTACCGAAGTACTTTGCCCTGTATGAAGCAATTTCAGGGCAGTGTAGGAGCACATGACCTGCTGTCTCGTCCGCCGCCATACAGGCTCTGCACAGGGGGCTGTCTGTGATACCTAGGACAAAGAGGTGTTTATTAAAGGAGCCGTGTCCTGTCAGGGCGGCTGTGATTGTTCGTAACTGCTGTTTGGTTGACCTGAGCACGAGTTTAGTGAAGCGGCTGTTGATGGCGGGTAGCGCCTCCTTGGCCTGTCTGCACTCCGCCTGATCCTGCCATAGGCAACGATGTAAGTTACCTGTGCGTTCCCTGACCAGAGTACGTATGTAACCGAAGGGGAGTGGCACTATTGGTTCAGGTCCCACCGCCGTTAAGTTAGATCCCCTTCGAGCGAGTTCATCCGCTGCATCGTTGCCACGGGAGTCACTGTGTCCTTTGATCCACTGAATGGTTATGTTGTTATGCTCACCTACCTGGTTTAGGTTCTGGTGGCACTCGTATATTAGACCAGAGTTAACCGTGTGGCTATCAAGCGCCAGCAAAACGGCCATGCTGTCTGATAGTATACGAATTGAGTGGTCCTTCACCCCTCTGGCTGCAACCGCTGCCGCCGCCAGGATGATACCCATGCATTCTGCCTGGAAGACTGTATGAAACAGTATCTTTAACAAGAATTAGATATGTTCCCACTGTTGGGACAGTCCCAGTAATAGACCCAAGGAACGGGGAGAGGGCCTTAATCCACCATGCGGGTGCAGTGTGAGTTAGTAGATGTCACATGTCATAGAATTTTGGGTGCTAGGACATGTAGGTTTCCTCTCAAAATTATCCTTCCCCATTTTGAGAACAGTAGCGATGAAATAAATTATGCAAAAGCAATACAACTGGCTTGAATCCACAACCTAAAACTCGTGGGTCGAGGCTGTAACCATTGCGCATTGGGCCACCAAATACTCTCTCTCTGAGTATCTTTAATGACAGACTAAATAGAAAAACTTTTAAAGTCCCCTTTGCAAATATTACCCAGACGAAACACAAACACTTCTGCACCGAGGTCCCTCCTTTAACAAAGGTCACAACTAAGAATAGGTGTCATTGACGCTGTAGTTGAAACACATGCTACATATATAATTTTATCATACAATCAATATTGATTTTTTATTCAGAATGAATACATGGATCAGCTACATATCAACCTATACAAAACCAATTTGTGTTGGCTTTGCTTTAAATGGCCCATCTGCACATTGAAAGGTCAGCTTATACTAGTTTTGCAATAGCTTGATCCATAGCCATGTGTACACAGGTGGTCTAGTTTGCACTAGCAATATACTCATTTATCAAGAACTTAATCAGCACTCCACTTTTAATGTCATTATGAGTATCAAGGACATAGTAAATTTTTTTTTTCAATGGTTCCCCACACTAGGAATTTCTTCCTGTATCGTGGGTGTGCGTTTACAAACATAAAAACACACATACACAAACACCCAGACCTGGAACAACTACTTGCAGATCAATTAAGTATTTGCTCCGTGCGGGATTGAACCCCCGACGCGCTGCACAGCAGTCGATCGCTAAGCCACTGCGCCAACCGTGTTATACATTTTGCTTAATTCATTTTCCTCTAATAGGTACAGTTTTTATATCGCGAAAATATTTCATAAAGTTTTTATCAACTTTAGTTATAAAAAGTTTCTGTAGAGGAAAAATAGAGTTAAAATTTGTTTTTCCTGTTGTAAATGAATAATCGAAATGAGTTTTTTTGCTCATTTTTTTATATTCACATTCCATAATGTAAAACTAAGAGCTAATTTATAAATAACTAGCTGTACCCTGCCTCGCTTCGCTGTGGCACAAAAAAAGGTTTAAAAAAAAAAGTAGATAAAAACAATCCTTGATGCGGATTATATATCATGCTAAAATTTCAGCTCAATCGGTGCAGAACTTTTTGAGTTTTTAAAGCATACACAAACCAACATAACATTTTTATATATATAGATGGTCCTGTGTTCCACCTTTAGCTTTACATAGAGTAAAACAAAGTTCCCTCTTTTTTTCTTTTTAATAATCGCCCCTGAATAGGAGTTTCTTCTGTGTCGCAGTCATACGCATAAATAAAATAAAAATACGAAAATTAACAATATTATTTTCTTTTCAGGTGATCCCACTATCAATAATGTTCACATTAATGATAGCAACAAATAATCTATGTTTAAAGTATGTAGGAGTACCATTCTACTATGTAGGAAGGTCTCTGACTACAGTATTTAATGTAGTGTTCAGTTGGGTGCTATTGGGTCAAAGGACTTCTTCCAGATGCATTTTATGTTGCGGGTTCATCATATTTGGATTCTACCTTGGAGTAGATCAGGAGAGTTTATTAGGTAAATATTTTTATTTTCTGTTTCACATTATTTTAATATATTATATAATTCTCGAGTGGCGACCACGTACCGGAAGACGCAAGGGAGGCAGACCTCCCACTAGGTGGGCCGACGACATCGTGAGAGTCGCGGGCATCCGATGGATGTAAGTGGCGAACTGTCGATCGGCGTGGCGGTCTAAGGGGGAGGCCTATGTTCAGCAGTGAAGGTCTCTCGGCTGATGATGATTATTTTAATTTACACGCCTGAGGATAGACGAGAGCGTCGAGGTGGGCACAAAAATAGGTGGCAAGATGATCTGGACGCCCACTGTCATGGCTGCTGGTCCGAAATGGCGTTCAAAAAGAGCTCTTGAAAATATGGGAAGGCCTTTGCCTAGCAATGCGACATTAACGGCTTTTTTTAAGTATTTTCTTAATGACATACTTGCAGAGTTCAAGGTTTCAACCATGTGTTGTGATTTATGGTCATGACACCTTAATTGACGGTGTACGACACGCGACGTTCATTAAAAAAAACACAAAGTGTGGACGCTTTACGCACCCTTTTGCATTTGACGTGACGAACTTTTCGAATCGATGTGTCTCGTGATATTTACCAGCACTGCTTTTTCAACGCGTAGAACACACTATTGGCTCGCAAACCGTGTCGAACACATAGGACATGCATATAAAACACCATGTGTATTAACCCCCTTTTTTATTCTTTGGTGTTAAAAACATTAAAGAAGTCATCCCGCCTTGGGTGGAGTGAAAAGGACTGTCAGACTCATACTAACTAAAATCCACCGTGTTCCTTCAATTGCCCTTTACTTTCCAAGGTAACGGTAACCTACTTAGAAAGAACCCGCGATCCATGTGTAAAAGCCCTTAGATCCCGTATGACATCAACTTGTCTTCCCTTTAGTTTGTCAAGGTCAATGCTTGGATCGCGGGACTTACGAATTACCGTGACTCCGGAACGTAAAGGGCTATTGAAGGACACCGTGGATTGTAATCAGTACGAGTCTGATAGTCCCTCCCGCTCTGCCCTGGATGGGAGGACTCATTTGATGATTTTACCACGATAAAAAAAGGTCAATTGCTTTTTCTCATAGAGACTAATAAAAAAGCTCATAGCAAAAACTTGGAGGGTCAAATCGTGCGATCTTGCGGAAGCAGAAGATTAAATTTCCGTCATGTTAATAAAAACCGTCAGACAATTTTATTCCTAAGTTTACGGCGTAGTTCAAAGCTTCTTCCGGTAGTAAGTAGGTAGGTAGCTTCAACAATGAAATTCCATTAAAGAAAATTTGTTCGGGTGCATGACAAAGAACTTACTTTTTGTGGAGGAACATTTTCAAGTGGCAAAATGTTTTTTCTTTCAACTTACGTAACATTCATTATCGTGTTTGACGGGGCCTAAGCCTGCCGGGGCTGGGTGTGTACAGGTCTATTGAAGGATCACCGTGGATTTTAGTCAGTAGTACAAGTCTGACAGAGCTCATTTAATGATTTAACCAAGATAAAAAAAGAAACATTATCGTGTCGCTCTGGTGTCGTGGTATTCTACTTTATTTCTTTGTATAAAGTAAAATGCTCAACTCTTATAAATCTTTATAAGTACACAGTCAAATGTAATGTAGTTCAGTTGCCTTATAACATCAGGTCAAAGGCTATGTTAAATTAAAATTCGTGATATTGACAATTTTATAATATTCCATTTACTCAGGGCCGAGCCTTGCAGCGGACTCATTTGATCATTTTACCACGTAAAAAAAAGGATTAGGTACTTAAAGATGAAATCATCTTGTCGGTTAAAAATATGAATAGGTACAGCTAGCTAAAACTAGCAATGACTATTTATGTCATTTGCTCTCTCCTAAAGTCCTCCACCGGTGCTCGCATTTTTTTTATATAGCGATAGGCTCGCGTTTACCCAGTTTCGTGATAGGAAGTATAGATAACTGAAATTAAACTACATCCGCTGATTACATTTTTTTTTACTTTTAATAGTTAAAAGAATCGACAAACTGTAGGCATTTGTCAAAATAATTATTTTATAGCATTATCTTAAATCTAAAGGCCCAAATAAATTAATTACAGTTTTGACACAGATTTGATAGTTATCGTTTAATTATAATGTAGTTTAATTAAACAAATCACTTATCTGTATTATTTTTTGTTTCAGGTTCATTTTCTCTAATAGGCACAGTATATGGGGTAATTGGGTCCCTAATGCTATCTTTATATTCCATCTATACAAAAAAGGTTTTACCTAGTGTAAACCAAGAAGTTTGGTTGTTATCCTATTATAATAATGCCTACTCCATAATTTTATTCTTGCCTTTAATCATAGTGAATGGGGAACTGTCAGTATTGTGGAATTATACAAATTTTAATAGTTCATATTTTTGGTTCCAAATGTTGGTTGGAGGTGTTTGTGGATTCGCTATTGGGTACTTCACGTCATTACAAATAAAGGTGAGGTGTTTTTCATGCATTATTTCTTATCACTACATTAATATGCAACCTTGTAACGCAGTTGTAGTTTTATAGAGTTTACTTTTATGTACTGCTAATTTAATTAATTTGCCGGCTCGTTTGACGCAGTCGACTGCTGTGCTGCATACATGTCGCGGGTTCGATTCCCGTACGGAACAAATATTTCTACGATCTACAAGTAATTGTTCCGTTTCTGAATGTGAGTGTAATTGTTTGGTAACGCACTAACGATACAAGAGAAATATTTAAGAGTAGGGGGGAAATAAAAATAAATTATAGTTTAAAAAAACTAAAAAAACACGCTTTAATAGCAATCGAACTAAAAAGTAGAAAATAATTTTTAAGTATAAGAGAGTTTGTGTTACTGCAATATAAAATCCAACAATCAATTATCATAATTAACTTAGAATAAGATTAATATAAATATTAAGATATTAACAAACATTCAAATAAAGTGAAAAAGCGTGGGGTGCTTTCGAATTGGGTTGATATCGAATGTGATGATCATTTTATTAGTTACTGTTTGCAATATCAGAATTATTATAAAAATATCATTGAGCACCCCACGCTTTTTCACTTTATTTGAATGTTTGTTAATATCTTAATATTTATATTAATCTTATTCTAAGTTAATTATGATAATTGATTGTTGGATTTTATATTGCAGTAACACAAACTCTCTTATACTTAAAAATTATTTTCTACTTTTTAGTTCGATTGCTATTAAAGCGTGTTTTTTTAGTTTTTTTAAACTATAATTTATTTTCTGAATTTTTAGTCTCAAGACGGCAATAAAAGAAATAAAGATATTAAAATGCGATATGATATTAACTATTTCGCTAGCAGTGACTAATTATAAAATTCGAGGATTGAGAACGGATGATCGCGCAGCAATCGTCAGCAGCGACCAATTAGGAAATTTGTCTTTTGAAAGTTGGAGAAGCCAGAGAGAGGAACAGGCCGTATGCAGAAGAGAGCCAATCGCAGCAAAAGACAGAGAATGACATTTTCATCACTCCACCCGCGACTTCGTCAGCGCGTGTTTCTAACTTCGAACCCGAAATATTATTGAAGACAAACTGATTTCGGGCACGCCGCAATCGCGGCGGTAAGACCCCTCTTTGAGGAGTGGCTGGATAGGCGTCACGGCGTCCTTACCTTCCGCATGACGCAGGTCCTCACCGGACACGGAAATTCGGGAGGTTCCTGTGTCGGATAAGGAAGGAGGAAACGGTGGAGCATACGGTGCAGGACTGCCCCGCTTGGGCAGAGCACCGCCGTGTCCTCACGACGGCGATAGGCGGAGACCTCTCGCGCCCGGCATTGGTCGAGGCCATGCTGCGGGGCGAGACGGAGTGGGAAGCGGTCGCCTCCTTCTGCGAAGCAGTCATGCTCGCGAAGGAGGAGGCGTGCCGCGTGAGGGAGACAACAGCGACCTCACTCCACCCCAGCCGCAGTGGCAGACGCCCACGGCGTCGGACGTCGCAAGACGATCTCCGGCCACCGTAGGCGCGGGCATGCGGGCGGCGAGTAATGGGCGACTCGCAGCCCGACCATGGACCATGCCCGGGTCGACGGCGCGTTGTGTTCCACGCGCGCCTCAAGGAGTGTCAGCATATTGACGGGGCCTGTAGAGGGCCAAAGCCTGCCGGGGTCGCGGGACTTACCCATCACCGTAACCCCGGTACGTAAAGGGCTAGTGAAGGACACCGTGGATTTTAGTCAGTACAAGTCTGACAGTCCCTCCCGCCCTGCCCTGGGTGGGAGGACTCATTTGATGATTTTACCACGCAAATAAAACCGGCCAAGAGCGTGTCAGGCCACGCTCAGTGTAGGGTTCCGTAGTTTCCCGTCCGTTACAATAAGTGTTAACAAATAGCCTTTTTTTAAACTTAAATAATTGATTATACTACAAACTTAGTCCAGGAATTTTGTACCACCTTCTTGTTTTTTTTGCACAAAAACTGTTCTTTCCATCAAGTTCAAAATAATTTTCCTAGAAAGTACTTATAAAGTTCTACTTTCCAGATTTTTTTCATATTTTCTAAACTTATGGTTCAAAAGTTAGAGGGGGGGGGACACATTGTTTTTGACTTTAGGAGCGATTATTTCCGAAACTATTGACATCATCAAAAAATGATCTTAGTAAACCCCTATTCATTTTTAAATACCTATCCAACGATATATCACACGTTAGGGTTGAAATTAAAAAAAAAATCACTTTCTATTTTACATATAGGGGGGCTACCCTAAAAAAACATTTTTTTCCAATTTTTATTTTTGCACTTTGTCGGCGTGATTGATATACATATTGGTACCAAATTTCAGCTTTCTAGTGCTAACGGTCACAGAGATTAAGCGAGGACGGACAGACAGACAGACAGACAGACATGGCGAAACTATAAGGGTTCCTAGTTAACTATGGAACCCTAAAAAAAAGACAAACTGATTTTACAATGTTCGCCCGCTAGGGGTTGATTTTTGAAATATAGATAATTACGCATCCTTTATTCGATTGGGAAACTATTTATGCCAAGTTTTGGGTTTGTCGAAGCAAGCAGCCTTCCCTTAAAACTTAATCACCCTTTTTCACCAACTTAGAGGGTGATTTTCGAAAACCCCAAAAACACGTGTTTGATTATTTTTTATCTGATTTTTATAGGGTGGTATTTAATACTTTAACTGTAAATTCCCTTTTTTCAATCAAAATATTCGAAATTACCACCAAAAATACTGAATCGCACACTAAATTTGCTCATCAAATGAATAAATTATACTTTACTGTTAGATCTTTAAAGCTTAACTGTTTTACTGAATGACTATCTGTTAACTAAAAGTAAATCTAATAATTCTTCGAGTGCAACAAAATATTTATTTATATTTTTTTTGGAATCCATCACCTATTAACAGCATTTTATTAGTCACAGTCGTCTTATTATTTATTAATTACCACATACCAGTAATTTATTGAACTATTAAAGCGGGTCTTGCTTTCGCGGGGCGTCCACGCTTCCCAGCATGTCGACGGAGCCCCGCTTCGCGGGGATCCTACTTCTAGGTGGTTTAAAAAAAAAATAACCACGAAGAGGATGGCGGGGTCTTTCAGACCCCGCCATCCTCTTCTAACCTAAATTGTCCGAGTCGGGGTGCCAGCGTGTACTTACTGGTTAATATGCGACTGGGTCCGTTGTAATATTGAATAATTTGTGTGCAAATCAGTATTTTTGTTTTACGGTGAGTAATATTGTTTCAAAATGCGTATATCTGTGGTTTCAGCTAGATTTTTGCTGTAAATTAGATAAAAAAAGCCATCAGATTTCGATGAATTTTAAACATTTTTTAGTACAACATGTTTAGGTAATCAAGTAGTTAATTTGTAGTACAGTAATTTATTTGATATGCAGTAGGTTATTAGTGGAGATATTTTGTTTGCTTAAATTTCTAAATAGAGGTGCAGTTAAAAATTCCCCATTTTTATATACTGAGTTTAAAATTTATCGGTTAGCGCGTTATGATTTTCCCACACAAACTTTAACATCCTCTAGATTACCAAAGGAGGGTAGTTTTAAAAAACGAATAATTCCCATCTTTTTTATTTACTTTTACTCATATTCGTACCAAGTTTCAAGTGTATAAACCTAAGGAATAATATTTTTCATACAAACATTTTCACCCCTTTTCACCCCCTTAGCGGGGGATTTTAATATAAAATTTATCATATTATTGTATTGTCATCGGCCCTTGACCGCTGTGCAAAAATTCAAGTTAATCAGACTGCTGGAAGTAGGCGAAAATGAAGTTAAAAGATTCCGTTACATACATACATACATACATACATACATACATACAGGTCAAGCTAATAAAAGCGTGTTAAAAAATATTTCATGGGTCAGTCTAACAATAAATCATCTTTCGATGTAAATCCATGTCTAATCAAGTGATTTAAATTAACATAAGCTATCGTGCACAAGGCCGCATGATGGTGGTAATGATAACGTTAATGAAATTAACTAAATAGACCTGTTGTATTGCAATTGTTAATCAAATCTAGGTCAGCTCAAGGTCAAAGCGTTACAGCCAACTGTGTACAGTAATATTGACCCGTTGGTCTCTTGGTCGCAAACTCGACTGCTGAACGTGGGGTCCCCCCTGATTCCCGTATCTTGCATATTTGAGTTTTCCATTAGAATTATCTAAGTAGTAGCCCGGAATTTGCGAGTTGGCGGTATACCATTGGGCCTCTGCAAGCACAATAAGCGGTTGGTCCTGCGCCTGATTTCTCTCCGTTTGGGTTTGATTACTGTCCCATCGGACTATGGCAGTAAAAGAACATGGAGTGCATTTGTTTTGCATGCATACTTGTGCACTATAAATCTCCTGTGCTGATGGCTAAAATCTCTGCTGAGATTGGTCGCCGTGATCGAAAACGATTAGCTACGCTATTCTTTAAAAGACAATTTCTAGGCTTTATGTTACGACATTTGCCCGGCAGTGGGATATAACAGGTTAATAAAAATATATATATCGAGAAACTCGTGGTAATAGTGTCACGACTATAGAAAGAAGGCGTGGAGTTGAAAATGTATAGGAAGTCCTTTGAAGACACATTCACCGTACCACTACGCTAATATTATTCACACAGTTCTGTCAAAACAATATGTGGTCGAGAAAAATCGCGGTCAATAGCTTAGTGAATACCAGACTGTAGTTTCGACACTGGCGCAGCGTTGCACACAAGGCTGTCCATAGAGAATACTATAGCTGCAGAAAAACAATTTAAACCGTCAATGTCTTCAATTTCAGGTCACCTCTCCATTGACCCACAACATCTCGGGTACAGCGAAAGCCTGCGCCCAAACGGTCATAGCAACCCAATGGTACAACGAAACGAAGAATATGCTCTGGTGGACATCTAACATCATCGTCCTAGGTAGTAGTTGCCTCTACGCCAGGTTCAAACAGCAAGAAATGGAGGAGAACTCCCGAAAACCAGTTCTCGAAGAGAAGCAGAGCTTAGTATGATATTTTCTCTAATTTTACTAAAGACTGTATAGTATTTTAAGTTGTTATTTCATAGGATTTTTGTTGAATATTGTTTGAGATCATGTACAGTTGCTGGCCATTACTTGACCCATTTTAATATTATTGTGCTGTGTATGATGGGTCATTGATAGGCACCGACGTGGTTTATATTATGTTATAAAAAACTTAAGTGTTTTGTTAATGATCTGATATGGATAACAATACTGATTTTATTTGTTTAAAAGGATCGTTCAGTTAACATGACAATATTGATTATATTTATCTATTTCTCGGTTATTTTAAGTGTTAGTTATTTCTAACACATACACAAATATATTTTCACAATTTATTTATATTACAAAATAAGTTATTAAGTTCTTCAAGTATGTCTTCCTTGTTACTTATATACTACTTTAATGAATAGTAAAAAAAATATAAATAACATTCCATGTAACAAAATGCATTTAATACACGAAAAAGCGAATCAGATCAGAATGCGCTTGATTATTGGAGCTAAAATAAGTAGAACAAAAACTCTTGAAAAGACATATACCTTTGCCCAGCAATGGGAATGAATGGGCAAGATAAAATAAAGCGTCGACACAGGGACGCAAAGGACGGACGAAAGACGTCAATCTATTTTCTGCCTCTTTCTATAGCGCAGCGTAGCATACCTATGTTCAGATAATGTTTTTCCGTACCGACAGCAGTGTTGGTACGGAAAAACGTTAGCTTGTAGCTCGAACATCTCAATCGAACATACGTCGTATACGTGTTCTATAATGGAGATAAATCTCAAAAAAAAAAGAATCATGATTGTGTCAATTGGTGTGATTGGGCAACATTATATCAGTTCGCTTGAACTGCATTTAATTTTGACATCTTATTTTATTGAAAGCAGGCTTGCTTTTGGCTCTAATCTCTACTCTTATTCATACAAAATGTATATTATTATTTAAGGTGAATTCAGACGAGCTGCAAATTCTGATGGATACAAAGGGAACACCTCCAATCCAGAACATATACATACATGGCAAATGAAATCCAACGAAAGGCAACGTTAACCTTGATTATCAGTAAAATATTAAATACTATGCCAGTTCATTTTATTTTTACGAACCCTTTCAAGTGTCGATGTCTTTAACAGAAATAAATCTGTACTTAAAATCTAGGCTAATCTCATAGTTCAATCTCAATGATAATGGATTCCAAGAGTGCCATTGCTAAGATAATGAGACTATAGGTAATTAACGCTAAGTGCAATAGACACGATTTCTAGAAAGCTAATCTTATCAACATTTCCAATTAATATCAAGTGTTTTCATTGGCTGTTGCCATTTCAGCCAGCCAATCACAACAATTGACAGTAAACTTTATTTTTTTTGTTGTGTAGGCAACACTGAAAGTGGTGTTACCAGTTATTTGTGCAATTATTACCATTATTTAAAATTAAGTAGTAAATAATTTTAATGTTAAGTTAGTTTTTATTAACGTGTGATCTTAACAACCTAGATAGATATTGTTTAATATATTTATAGTTATGTACCAAATACAAATTGTTTGATTCGTCAGGATCTATCAAGTGATCATATAGTTCTGAGCCATATACTTTATTCCAATCGATTGTAAATAATGTATTATTAAATGAGACCCATTGTGTGTACCTGTATCTTTTTGTTCGTATACTATATCCCATTATATTGATGTCTTTTAAACGTGGCTTATCTGAGTTTTTCTGAGGGTAAACGCTTGGCCTTGGATACTGGCTGAAGGCAAAATAGTTTCCAAATTCCATAGAATCGTCTATCATTAGTGGTTTTAAGCTTTTACCTTCGAAACATAGAACTGATTTCTCCTGTATCCCACATTTCGGTATGCTGTGTGGTAAGCCACTAAGGTCAACCAAAGTCGGGAATAAATCTAATAGCTCAACAGGAGCATGAATATTTTTTGAAGGGAATCCTGGTGCTGAGAAAATTAACGGAACTTTCAAAGCCACGTCAAAGTTGCTGTACTTCGCCCATAATCCATTTTCTCCTAAAGACCACCCTGGAATGAAAATGCGGCAAGTTAAAATAATATTATTCAATTAATGAGAATGAAGATAACAATAATAATTGGAAAACTGACCATGATCGCTTGTCAGAACTACAATGGTTTTCCTCCTGTCAATGTAGCTCATTAATTCACCCACTAAGTCATCTACATACAAAGCAGCTGCATAGTAACTCTGCCTTATCTTAATCGACCAATCGTAAGGCATAATGCCCAAAGGAAAGGATATATTGAGCCTGGCAATATCGTCTCTACGCCGGACATCTGTCCAGGGATGCCAGGACACTAAAGGAATGTCAGCAGACATGTAAGGATGTTTTTGGGGCCTCACTTTGTTTATTGGTATCCTTTCTGAAAGTAAGAAAGAGGTTGATTATATTTTATTAAATTGATATGTATTGTTTGATAAATAAAAAAATACAACGATTGATAATCTAGAATTTACCAAGAAAAAATGCATGACTAATATAAAACTTTTATGTTATTCATTTTTCAAAGTTATATATTTTATAACAAAAAATAGGTCACATTTTAGAAAAAAAAACATGCTGATTATAAACCTTAATTATTTCAGAGATGAAATATGTGCAACTGGATTGAGGGTCTATTTTTGAAATATTTACTTTCGAAACAAATTGAATAGGGAAAAATTCGTTATAAATATGCAGCGAGTAAAAACTTGTGACGGTCGTGTGTATGTATTTTTTTACATGTAAGTACACCGATTTCTCCGTAATTAGTGGTGCAATTCTCATGACTTACCTAGATACTGTTCCGGAAACTTAATAGGAATATGAGGCTTATAAAACCCAACAGCAAGCAGGAATGGTAGACTGTTGTTCCGATTTGAAAGAAAACTCACAGCATGTTCCAAGGACTCCAAATCTGGCAAAGTTCCTCCAGGTTGTTCCTTAACATTGACTGGGCATACAAGGTTCTTTTGATGTTTTTTGGTCTCCTGATCTTGGCAGACGGCAGCATCCTTATATTTCTCAGTGGGAGGATGAAAAGGGTACTGAGACCAACTGTAAGGGTAATCATCTGTAAAGTTGGAACTTATACCAGGATGGAAGACCTTTCCGATGGAATAAGTCTCATAGCCGTTTTCTTTGAAGAATTGCGGGAGGGTAGTGAAATTCCCTACTGTGTCCCTCCAGTAGTTGTAGAAATCGTAAAGGTGGAGCGAGTCGGGGCGACGGCCGGTGAGCATTGAGTTTCTGCTGGGGGCGCACAGCGCTTGCTGTAAATAGAAATGCTTGTAGATTTTTGTTTAAAACAGTCAATAATTCGAGACTGCATTTATTGAACATTGATTTAAAATGTCCAGTTGATTCACCAAAATAATGATCGATGTGTTTAATTTTATTATTTTTATAAAAATAAGTCAAAAATAACTAAAACCCGACTACGAAAAAATCGCGCACTGAAAAGTATAAAACAAGAACAAGCCGTGGTCGTATGCCACCGGCGGTTGTTTCACACAATCTTTATTGGCTAGGTGGCATACGACCACGGCTTGTTCTTGTTTTATACTTTTCAGTGCGCGATTTTTTCGTAGTCGGGTTTTAGTTATTTTTGACTTATTTTTTATTTACACTATTTTGGGGTTATATTATTTGAAGTAAGTAATTTATGTTATATGTATAGTTTCTGAGTTGTGAATTTAAGATTTATCATTTGATACCCATGTTGACACTGTTAGAAACAGAAAATTAGCTAGTAAAAGCTATATAATGTATATATATTTCAAATGTGCTCATCAAGCCCTTTAATTTGATACCCATGTCGATACTGTGCGAAAATATTTTTTTTTCGGTGACTACTTATCATCCCCTAGAGGGCGCCATATTGAATTTGGTGATATGTCACCTACCCTATAACCAGCGGACAACTGAGACGCTTCTAACGAGACCTCATTTGTCACATACTGATAAGTAGTTTAGAAGTTATGAGGGAACAAACAAACATACATACATACATACAAACATACATACAAACGTACATACCGGTCAAAATCATAACCCTCCTTTTGGCTTTGCCGTAGTCGGGTAAAAAGAAATATTCAGTGTTTGAAAGAAATGGAGTTATACAGAATTTATAGTTCTCTCTCTCTCCTGCGTCGTAAAGACGGTAGCCCAGCCTTCCTGATTGACACACTTTTATACTCACCAATCTTTTACTATTATCAATGAAAACACATAGCTGTATCACTCAAATTTTCAACAATAATGATAAGTAGCTTTACCTGCGCAAAGGCATTTTTGAAATTCATACTTTTATCCGCCAGTGTTTTGATATTCGGTAAGTTAATTGTTTTGTCCGAAAGATGGCGCAGGTCGTCCACGATAATAATTAAAATGTTTTTCTTGGTAGCAGTTGAGTATGACTGAGAACATGCTAGTAAAATGAAAAATGAACTAATAAAATAAAGTAATGAAGAAGCCATGTTCTTTTATTGCGGGACAAATCTCGCTCTGGCAGTAAATGTTCAATACCGTTAAATGAATTGCACGTAGAATGGAACACAAAATATGCTTTTAATTTGAATCCAAGTGTAAATATTTTCTATAAAATATGTATTAAAAACTCAAAAATGAAATACAAAATAAAGAATCAAAAAATTTAAAAATATATGAATTCCATTTTATGTTATTTCAAAAGTTTTTTTAACTTTCTGTGTGAAACGGAACATCCGTTTGAGTATTTGGTCAAAGACTAAGTATTTCATGGAGAAGGTCATGATTTCAATTAATTAGGCACTGATGCTTCACTATTAATTTCTTCCAATATTCCATTCGAGTATCTTGATAACCTATAAACAGTGCTAATCTTTCATGAAGCTTTTGTTTATTTCATGTATGTGTGTATATAAACATATCTTTGGGTTAATTCATAAAATTCATTCAACAGCATTTTTACAATTTTTGTCCTGTCTGTGAATAGACATTGTGTTTGCCGTAGTGTTTTTCCACACAGTGACAACATGTGAATGTGTGCATTTTGCATACAGATAGTGTTAATGCTTTGTCGTATGATGCACACACACATCTACAAACGAACAAGTGGGCGTTAGGGTATTGTCATTCAAATCATCTGTTCCGTAAATTGTTGTATATTTTGTACATAAAATCTAATTTATTTTTGATTTATTTATTAAATGAGAGTTGTATTAGTAAAATAATTGCTTGAGTGCGCGAGTGAGATATGTTTGTTTAGAGTTTTTGTTTTTATTCCGTGTGACGTCATTGTTTTCGACTGCCAGTACGACGCAATAGCATTTTACTCGAAAATGGATTTAAAATGAGAATTATTTTCGTAAACAAGGTGAGTGTGTTATGTAAGACGCATATTATGTACAAAATACGCATTAATATAGTTAGTTTTGGCCACAACGCAGGGTGGATAGACTTCATCGATTTCCTTTGTCCTCGGTCCCCTTTTATGTCTAACTGAAGTATATAGCCAGTGTGTACATAGTAGTGCTACCAGCTGTTTCGAAACAACATAAACATTTAGGTGTTATTATTTTGATGACTGAATAATCCTGTGGTGTTATGATATTGTTTTGTTTTAACTTACGTAATTCATAAAAAGTCTTTTTCTTTGCGATTTAATCGTGCGATTTAGAGATTCTTCTGTTTTGTATTTTTTTCTATCGTCTTTCGAATTTGTTAATTTTACGAAATATCGTTAATATAATTATAATTTTAAATAAGTAGTTAGTATAATTCACTCAGTTTCTTAAAATAATTTATCAAGTGTTAAAATATCATAGACTTAGTAATTAAATTCAAAGTACCTACATAAACAAAACATGTTTTTAGTATAAAAATGGTCAAGGTCACATTACATTCAGCCTGCTAAGGTAAGTTTTTAGTTAAATAAAGTTTTCCTTATCTATTGCATCAATTCCTTTTGTATTGCAAAAGAACATTGCAATAATGGAAAGATTTGCCAGTATTACACATAATTTTGTATGAATGACTAAAGGAGAGATTTTCTCTGATAATGTTATTGTTTTCTTCAACATAACTGTTTGTGGCCTTATTGTTTATCAATTTCTTTATCAGACAGTTTTCTTATCATGAAAATATTAAATATTCAATGTTATGTTGTGTTAGCCAAAATCATCACAATCATGACTTGGATAAAGTTCTTTGGCCTTCTTCATTGTGTAATCAAGAAAGAGTTTCTTCAATAAACAATTACTTGTTATCATAATCATTACGGACTACTATTTTCAGTCCCAAGGTGACTTTATGATTGGTACAATTATTTGAAATCCCGCTTCATTTATAGTTGGCAGCAAAAGTTGCCTTAAAACCTGTACCTTTTTTTGTTAAGAAAATTAATTCTTGAAAACAAATTCAAAAATGTTTATGGTTGGTTACTTAGCTGTTTAAAATAAAACAGAAATTATATTGGTGCCTTCCTTTCTATTAATCATTACTTATTAGATTTCTTGGGCCCAAGGCTATGCCTATAATTTCATTAGTGTGCTTAAAATAACTATAGCCATCAATGTCTAACAGCTTTTTATTTTGCCTTAATGAACATGTGAGGTGTATTACGGCTGACTCCCTTGCACATAGGTCTATGTGACCTGTCTTCCAGTATTGAGAGCATTATAATCTTACTCTTCCTTATCCGCAGGCGACGCTCACACAGCATGTCAGCGGAGTCGCCGCGACACGTGCGGTCTGGGGGGCCCCTCACCGTGCCGTCCCAGCCGCCGAGCGACCGCAGCATCATCGACGCGGTCTCCGGGTTCATTAACGACGTCACACTCTCCTCCTCGTCGACTGTTGATCCCAAGGATGTTATACAATGGGCGAGGTAAGTGTCAAGATTTTTCTTTTATTCGTTAACATATGGCCTGTAATCCCCTAAGGGTACATCCATATTTTGCCAGCTATATTTGAGGGGGTGACTCTATTACAAATCCAGACTTTTTAGCTGAAATTTGGAAATTAGTTATGAAAAATTCCATAAACTAGGAATCAAACCTAGAAACTCATGCTTATCCTATCCTATATATTCAAAGCTACGAGGCAATCACATTTATTATATTACGTAAAGTCTTTTATTTAAAAAAAATAGTAGCCGATCAGCCCATCAAATCATCAAAAAAGAAACTACATAGCTAGAATCTTCAATAATATTCTGCATCTTACAACGTGTTTTTATGCCATAGTTCTCTATTAGTCATTATCTCATTTCTATGCGAAAAGAACTAAGATGACAGCTAATACATAGATATAGTATTGGAATATTACTGAGTTTTACAATAAGGACAATAGTTAGTACAATTTGCTGACTTAAGCTGCTTCTAAAATCTTGCTCTAATAAGGAGACCATTTATTTAGGACAATTTTCTTCTATGAACAATTGGATCAAAAACATTTTCATATAGCAAATTATGCAATAATTGCTCTCAATTCTATGTAGATTTGAAATTAATTTACACAACTGTAGGATTATAGATTGTATACATTGACATTGAAGAACTGACCTAATTTAAAAACAAAAAACACTTAAATTATTTTCTACTGTAATAACGATCGTCGTAAGTAGCCAACATATGCTTGGTTGTAGAATATCGATTCCTTGTAATTGCATGTGAATGCATGCAGGTGGGGTACTACTAAATGTCATTCCTTCATGCATTTTTAATGATGTAGGTAGGGTGAAGAGATAGATAGATAGATAGAATCCTCATGCACACCATACAAATTAAGGGTATTCACAAATAAAACTTACATACACAGGGTGACACAATGGTCGGTCTTATCACGAAAAGCAATATTTTCTAGACAACCTTTAGAACAACAACCAACCAACCTTTTGAACAGAATGTTATGAATAACAAAAGACCCATATGTGTCTTTTTTATGAGTCGGAAAAAATTAAATCATCAAATGTGTCCTCCCACTCAGGGCAGGACGGGAGGGACTGTCAGACTTGTACTGATTAAAATCTAAGGTGTCCTTCAATAACCCTTTATGTTCCGGGGCCACGGTTACTCGATAATCCCACGACCGCGGTGAGTCGGCCGGCACATGCAATACAAATGTTTCGGTTGAACCTTTATCCATACTACGATGCAGATGTAGGTTTACTCTTAAGTTTCCAAACCTCGAACATAAATCAAAACCCGTTGCGGTTTTAAAATAAAACCAATCCTTTGGTGTCGCGCTGAGTAATGCGCATTTATAATACAGGTATTGAAAGATCAACAGTACCTGAACACAGTAAATAAGTAACCTTTATATTTATTTTAATGGTTAATAACGGTACATAACAGACTATCTAGGTACATTATTGTTTCTGCCTCTCCCTTAAAATCATTACACAAGGTTGTTTTGAAGCGATCGCTTTTAGCGATAACATGATAAGACGCCCCATACGTAAGACCTTATACGTATGATTTTCTGTAATTTTTATAGTGTGTGTCTAACAGTTTTCTACATTTAAACAGGTTCGAAACGGCGGACATAAACGAGCCAACACCTGAAGGAGACAGCGATAGTGATGTGTCTCCTTTACTTCTAATCCTGGGCTATGGGTCTGGGGTGCAAGTCTGGCTGATCCCTCCTACCGGGGAGGCCCAGGAGGTGTTGTCATGGCGACAAGGCACAGTGAGGGTGCTCCGTATACTGCCTACTCCGCAGCACGGCGACTGCTTCGCATCGAAGAGGCCCCTCATCGCCTTGTGTGATTCTGTCAGCCCAGGACCGTCGTTTTGCTCGCTCAGTTTTATTTCTATTAGGGGAGGTGAACAGGTGAGCTATTTTAAAAATATATTTTTTTTTGGTTACCCTAGGTATGCCGTTCTTCACTGCTAGGCAAAGTCCTCCTCTTTCTCCTTCCATTAATTTTGAAAAAAGAAAATAAACAATAAAGTATAACGACATTTTTTGTTATTGCTTGAAGTCGATCGTGGGGCTTTTTATCAAAACGAATTCATCAGCATTTATTTCAAAAACATTTACAGGCATTTTTGGAACCAGTCACAAAACGTTATAACTGTGTGTCTACTGTAGTTGCCATTGAATCAAAATAAGGATGACAACTAGATACCTGTTGCAATTTAAATGAATTCAGTAATAATGCAATGTTAACTTTTCTACAGATAATAAAAAAAAGCAATGTCGTAAGTGACTTTACAAAAGAAAAACCTTTCTTTAGTAGTATTCATGACTCAACTTCTTTATTTGATTAACTCTATGTGCCTACATTAATTCTATTTAATATTCAGTCTGAGTAAATAAATAATAAGATAAAAGAGGTACTTTGACCTAGGCATACATACACGTGCAGTTCGTGCAGGCTTCCGATATCGATGTACTTAAGTAGTCATAATAATACTGATTTGCTGAATACTACGGGATACAAAACATTAATGCTCTTTCACACCACGTTTGAAGAACCGTCTTTATTCATGATTCGCTTTTGACGGCGATATTTAATTTTAAATTACCGTGTCCACAAGCATCACAAATCGAGACAAACGAGCCTTACATCGCGATTTAAGGCGCTGGAAACACAGCGTCTCGCTCTCGTCTGGCAGTCTCTACAGCGTCCCTATCATACAAAATATATAGAAGCGTCGCGACGTAAAACATACAGAAGAGTCGGGTCGCGGGAACAACGCTTAAATACGTCAGCGCCTGTCTGCGACGCTTCCTCGTCTTGAGTCTCTTCTGTCTGACCTGCGCTTATCGGATTGACGGGACCGAATCGTGTCGAAAAATTTTTGTGACAGTGCAACGTGAACGACGTCCATTTGTGATCACGTGTCGTGTTTCTTAACCAATCGTCAATTACGAGTTTCGTGTAAATGAGCCCTTATCATCGCTAGTACGGTTACATTCGGGCAATAAACTGAACATGATACGTTTTTTTTCTCAATTCATATCATGAGTCTGCTTTTAGATCCCTAACTTTATACCTTCTATTTCTAGGGTCCAAGATTGATCAGTTTCAATGTTAAAAACGATGGAGCATTGGCACAATTTGCGAATATTGTACAGATGATGAGACGCCCTTACAAAATAAATAAAATGGCGTGTCTTTCTTCAACACAGAATACCTATGTGTTGGTTAGAGCTAAACAGCTGTCACCTGCGCA
Organism: Agrotis puta; assembly: GCA_943136025.2. Taxonomy (NCBI): domain Eukaryota; kingdom Metazoa; phylum Arthropoda; class Insecta; order Lepidoptera; family Noctuidae; genus Agrotis; species Agrotis puta. The sequence continues at coordinate 15,350,053 of OW964176.2, read as the reverse complement.
TTTGGTGACTTATCGACTGCACCAGTGAGCGGAGTTCGAGTAGACTCTAAGAAGTACCAAATATCATTGATTTTCCTTATGGCTCCATACCCCTCCTCAATGCCATTAAAATAATTTGATCAAAACCTTTCCATCAACAGGTGAAAAGCATAAAATTCAAGAACCCCATCCTCGATGTGTTGGCAAACAAACGATCCGTGGTGGTCTCCTTCTCCGAACGCTTCGCAGTTTTCGACGCCGGGAGTTTAGAAGACCGATTGGCCGTCACTACTTGCTACCCCTGCCCGTGTCCTTTAGGGGGCAGTCAGCCTATAAACCCGTTAGCTCTGGGTGACCGCTGGCTGGCATATGCTGATAAGAAACTAACTCAGTCGAAGAGGAGCAGTGGAGGGTGTGAAGGTAAGATCATCATTATTCTACTGCCCTTTTTATCTATCGGTCAGTCGACACTGCAGGTTACAGGTAGGCTGTGACAGTGGTGCTGTAACCCTGGGTAGACCCTTGTACCAATTCGCGCGCATGATGTCTTATTGCATACCATGCGTGTCACAGTATAAATTCTTTCTTTGGTGTTCCTCTGCTCTTATGTCTGTTATAGCTATGCAAGGTAAGATCAAAAAAGAATTGCTAAATTAAATGTCGATTATTTCATTTTAACATCAGCTTAGCATTTAATTGAATTTCGTGGCATGATGGAGTATTGCAAGAAAGGGAGTGGGGACGGCAATCTCTCTCACTCTTTCTCAATTTTAACTTATATTCATCCAATTATGTTTGTATTTCTGCTCCATTTTATTCTAAGAAAAGAGACCCTGACACATTTGCGTATCTTTTTGGGGAATTCGATTCTATTACTCTAACCAAATCTCTAAAACAATGGTTGCTACACTCGACGTAGGCTAATTCCATCCAGATATCGTTTGTATGTGGAAGGAATTAATTTACGTCGAGTACGAGTCGAACGCTTATCAAGGTACACTAAATGTGTTTTCTAAAAACAACTATTATGTGACGAATTAATTATAGATCAACAAAATCGTACGATATAATTAAGTCCAGTGACACATACGTATTGTTGTTAGGAGATAACATCTGACGATCGGTACATAATAGATATAATAAAATTAATCTACGTAGTACTAAGAACGAATAATAGACAATAAAACATCGCGTGATAGGGTTTGCAAACCTTTCCTACACGTGCCGAAAGTTATTTAATTTAATTATGACTTGACAACAAACATTTTTGGCATCAATTAGGATTTCTTGTTACTTGTAATTTGTGACTTCTATTGATCCCATGTCGACAGTATTCTAGTCAATGGCGTGCCAAGGGTTTGCCAATTCTGAATTTAGATATCTATCTAATATTATTCATGCGATAGTTTGTGAAGATGTATAGATGTTTCACACGAAAACAACTTTTTCAACGGATTTGGATGAAATTTGTTACACAGATAATTTACAACCTGGATTAACTTATAGGATACTGTTTATTATGAAGTTCGAGACTCAGGTGAAGTTAATCTAAGCTAGCTAGTAATAGCTGGTCTCACGAATTACCGTGACCCCGGTACGTAAAGGGCTATTGCAGGACACCGTGGATTTTAGTCAGTCAAGTCTGACAGTCCCTCCCGCCCTGCCCTGGGTGGGAGAACTCATTTGATGATTTTACCACGATAAAAAAAGGTAATCTAGCTAGTAATAGTTACTAAGATTTATAACAAACTTAAATTAACAGTACCCTTGGATTTTCATTAAAATAATCAAATAATACAGAAGTTCGATTTTCCAGACAGCTGTTTTCGTTCAGCGATGTCGTATTTTTAGGGTTCCGTAGTTAACTAGGAACCCTTATAGTTTCGCCATGTCTGTCTGTCTGTCTGTCTGTCCGTCCTCGCTTAATCTCTGTGACCGTTAGCACTAGAAAGCTGAAATTTGGTACCAATATGTATATCAATCACGCCGACAAAGTGCAAAAATAAAAATTGGAAAAAAATGTTTTTTTAGGGTAGCCCCCCTATATGTAAAATAGAAAGTGATTTTTTTTTTAATTTCAACCCTAACGTGTGATATATCGTTGGATAGGTATTTAAAAATGAATAGGGGTTTACTAAGATCATTTTTTGATGATGTCAATAGTTTCGGAAATAATCGCTCCTAAAGTCAAAAACAATGTGTCCCCCCCCCTCTAACTTTTGAACCATAAGTTTAGAAAATATGAAAAAAATCTGGAAAGTAGAACTTTATAAGGACTTTCTAGGAAAATTATTTTGAACTTGATGGAAAGAACAGTTTTTGTGCAAAAAAAACAAGAAGGTGGTACAAAATTCCTGGACTAAGTTTGTAGTATAATCAATTATTTAATCATATATACAAGCATTTTTTTTAACTTCGTTTACGTATTTCATTATTCTGAACGTATCTTCTTTCAAACAAAAAAAGAATTATTGAAATCGGTTCGCGCATTCCAAAGTTATCAAACGCATAAAATGTTAAGGTAAAAACCGATTCGATAGATGGCGTTGCGTAATGACGTCAATTTTAAAAGTCGATGTCTTCGTGCTTTCATGACCTACCTGTGGTAAAAATTTGCTACTACTTAAAATATATGTTCTTAGAGTGCATAATCGCTACCTGAACTACTTACTCTTTTCGATTAAAATAAAATAGCTATTTGATAAAGGTTTGTGGGAAATTGTTATTGTGTCTTTTCAAATTTATATTGAGGGTTTTATTTTTTAACTTGTACGGGGACAAAAGTGGTTGATAGTCGTCGCACACAAGTTTAAAAAAAGGCTATTTGTTAACACTTATTGTAACGGACGGGAAACTACGGAACCCTACACTGAGCGTGGCCTGACACGCTCTTGGCCGGTTTTTTATCGTTGTCAATTCTTTGAACAGCAAATTGCACAATTAGTAACTTATTTTCGAATAAAATTCTACCTGTAGTTCTTGCTCGAGGTCTATGTTTTTTTCTTTTGTTTTATTTAAAGCAATGATTGCCAAGCGTTTCAAGATTTGAATACTACATACTCGTAAAAATAAAATTAATTTATTGGTTTTTTGCTCATCTGTCTACATTTTTGTAGAACTCGGAACTTTCGGAGCCTGATTTTACAACGAATGCTATCCATTCTTACAAAAACTACTGAATAGATAAGACTAAGCTACGGGTTTGAGTCAAAAATTTCTTTTCGTGGTGGATAGTCCATGTATCGAGGAATGCTATAAGGCTATAAAACATCACGCTACTGCCAATAGGAGCCGAGCAGCGGAGGTGAAATCAAGGGGAACAGCTATACCAACCTGGATTAACACTTGATCACTACTTTTTATTAGCGTTCCGTAGCCAAATGGAAAAAAACGGAACCCTTATAGATTCGTAATGTCCGTCTGTCTGTCTGTCCGTCCGTCCGTCCTTATGTATGTCACAGCCACTTTTCTTCGAAAGTATAAGAACTATCCTGCTGAAACTTGGTAAGTAGATGTATTATGTGAACCGCATTAGGATTCTCATACAAAAATAATAATAATAAAAAAATTGGGGCTTCCCCATACTAAGAACTGAAATTCAAAAAAGATAGAGATCAAGTAATTAGTTTTTTTTTTAATACGTCATAAATCGTAAACCGCAATTAACCTTTCAAAGTTAGAACCAACTACAAGAACCTTTATATTATGACCCCTTTACGAGTCCGACTCGCACTTGGCCGGTTTTTCTCGTACGAATCCGGTGGACAATTAATGAACACCACGAGCATCAGCTAGTACAACAAAAACAATGGAATCGAATCGTTCAAAGTAATATGAATATACCCAGTATTGTAGTCTAACCACTTTGTTACTCATAATAATATCGACTCAATGTCACCGATGGAGCCGGTACATAATTTATTAGCACGGTCATATTTATGCGCTGGGGACGTGTTGCTAACTGCACTGGGTCTTGAACGATGTTAGAAGAACAATATGATAATTTAATTTATGAAATAAGGCTGTTATAATTACTGGTTGTTTTCGGTATTATTTTTGGTCTTTTCGATAACTTATCGTTGTATATATAATACGTTGGCGCAGTGATTACGTAACGGGTTCGATCCCCGCACAGAACACATATTTTGTATGACCTACAAGTAGTTGTTCCGGATCTGGGTGTTTGTGTATGTGACTTTCAATATTTGTAAACGGACCCACGATACAGGACACATTCATAAAGTGTGGCGATTCGTAAAAAAAAAACTTAAAAGAAATGATTTGATATTATTTTGTATGTTTGTTTTTATTTGCTACACGATAAACGAGTAATACGGTCTGTATTTTTATGCGAAACAATGTAGTGCCTTTAATTGTTGTGTTCATTATTTATGTATGCAAGTAATTATTGTAGTTTAACTAATCTAAAAAATAATCTATGTTACCATACGAGCATAAAGAAGATATCGTATGAAGTCAAAAGATTAATTACTAATTAGCACACTATAAAGTTAGTTTATCCTTACAAATATAAACAAACTAGGCTCTATTTACGTCTGTTTTAAGTAGTTATTAGCTTCAACACGCGATGCATAGCGTGACTAAGCTACTGTGCTTTAATTATTAAAACAGAACTGACCTAGTACTAAGTCATCGTTGTATTTCCGGGTTTTATTTTGAGCCCCTCGCTCACGGCGACTTTTTGTAGCAATGCTGTCACAAGTCTCGCAAACGCGCGACAGCATCGCTCCAAATGCGCGTTAGTCGCATTTGCAACGTGCTACAGAAGCGATGACAATACGCTACTACATAACTCGCTACATTATCGCGACTGTGTCGATGCAAACGCGCGACTGAGAATCCTGGTGTAGGCGAGGACAAACAGATAGCGATCGAATTGCGACTGATCATCGTGGGCGAGAATTTTAGCAGAGATGTATTTAATGGTACTTACACTTTTATTTCCTAGGTTTTAAGTCTCAATAGCCGGCGAGTCAACCGGTCACAAATTCAGACTCCGTGGCTGCTACTAAGAAATTCCATTTAGAAAAACCCAATAACACTGCCCGATCTGGGAACCGAATCTGGAGCCTTATGTTCTGCTGTTCTGCAGCAGCGCTTGCGTCTACTAGACCAACGCGGCAGTTAGTTTTAATAGAAATACAAATGTTGTCGGAAGACTTTGTTACGGAAACTTTGTACTGTCGTAAAATGTGTCCTGTGTCTACTCCTATTCAAATCCAATCAGTTGTGATGGCATGAGAGAATAGACAGACATACAGACAGGTCGGTCGACAGAATTGCTCACACATTCTTATCACATATTCTTAATCTGACGGGGCCCTCCTGTAGACGGCCAAAGCCTGCCGTGGTCGCGGGACTCACGAATTACCGTGACCCCGGTACGTAAAGGGCTATTGAAGGACACCGTGGATTTTAGTAAGTCAAGTCTGACAGTCCCTCCCGCCCTGCCCTGGGTGGGAGGACTCATTTGATGATTTTACCACGTAAAAAAAAGTATGTATTAATATCTATCAAAATGGCGAAGTACTTTGTAACAAAGAAAATAAATTATTGTAATTAAGAAATAGTATTTTAAACTCATTTCTTACTGCTTGGCCGGAGAAAGCAAAACGTACGGCGAGTTGAAAGGGAGGCAATAGTGTCTTGTTGTAGTTTAGTCTGACAAGCCTCCCCTCCTTCCCGAGTGGAGGAAATTCATGAGAAAGTTCACACGAAGCAAGGTCTTTGACCTGCATCACGTTCGCGATACTACTGCATAATAAAATGAAAAAAATAATGCGATATGAGTGCACAGACTTATTATCCACCACGCCCCGGAATAAAGGCATAATTTTATTTATAGATAAATTCTAGATTTATCTCAGCACCGTGAACCAATGCACTCTTGCCCCAAAAAGGAAGAAAAATACAGACAATTATCTTCATACTAGATACTACACAAATACTACAAACAAAAATATTGATAAACTTACTCGTGAACAAATATTAATTAAAGTCTTTTGTTTATAACGAACTGCTGTTGACTTATTTGTAATGTATGTATGTATGCGTGTATTAATTTTGTTGACCTTACCTACTGCATATCATTGTGTTATAAACTCATGCGTGACTAATCGGTTATGCATGTGTGAGTGTGAGCTAGCCTTTGTGCTGATTGTGTGTAGCGGTTTTATTTGTAATTTAATTTAAAGAAAAAAAAAGTTGTCACACAAAGAAGGTTAATGCGCAATTTCTTTCTAGAATGTAGAATGTATGTAGATAGAGAAATAATATTTTTCTGTCTTTAAGTAATAAAAATTACATACACAATTATTAAAATTTATTCGTCTATTTAATTTGTTTAAATCTTGTTTTATCAGTAAGCCAGAGGCTTCGTCTTCGTGTATAAAAAAGGAATGTAATAATACATATATAATCTCATAGGAATGTAATACCGGAAAAAATTAAAGGAATCATTCATCCATCTATCTATATATTTGCTATACAGTATACACTCATAATCATCTTATGATCCTACAGCTGAGAAAGCAGTAATCCACCACGAGCGCCCAGCCCGAGTTGGTAGAATGTCACACGTCTTCGAATTCTTCGAACGAGTCTCTAGGAACTAGAAACAGTGGTCGCGGGACTGTACGAATTACCGTGACCCCGGAACGTAGAGGGGTATTGAAGGACACCGTGGATTTTAGTCAGTACGAGTCTGACAGTCCCTACCGCTCTGCCCTGGGTGGGAGGACTCATTTGATGATTATACCACGATAAAAAAAAAGGAACTAGAAACAGTTTGATTTTGCCAGTAGAAAGTAGATAAGGAAAATCTTAGATTACTTGTTTTGATCGTTGTTTTTAACATGTAAGTTTAACATGAGCAGAAATGGCTAGTAAAATTATATCACAAACGTAAGGTAAGGTTCGTCGGAATGACACTATACTAGCGAACGACCACTCTTCTTAGGGAGAGGGGGGGGGCGTTATCACCTGCCCCTCCTTACATGTATCTCTCTAGGTCCATGGTAACCGTTATAATCCTTGGAAAAAAGTATACTAAGACCAATTCAATTTATTTCTCTTTCAGGCGAAGGCGTAACCAGCTACACAGCAACAGTGCTCCACGCGGCCAAATCCCTTAGCAAAGGCCTACGAGGCCTCGGAGAGAGCGTGGCACACAGTCTGGCAGGAGGGCGAAGCACCTCGCAGTCTCCATCACCGCCCAACGCCGATATACAGCAGCCAGGAGTCGTCACCATATTGGATATTGAGGTATGTTCTTTTTCGTCTAAAGATGTGCGAGTAACTGGAGAGCACATCAAAGCTCATCAATTAACGGCTCCAAAAACCCAGTGAATGTAGTATCTATGGTTGAAATCGACTAGATTGCGTCATCATCATATCGAAAGTAAAAACAACAAAGGCCGTCAAAAAATGAAATGCAATTTTTGTTGTTTACAAGTCTTTTTTTTATTGTGGTAAAATCATCAAATGAGTGCTCCCACCCAGAGCAGAGCGGGAGGGACTGTCAGACTTGTACAGACTAAAATTCACGGTGTCCTCCAATAGCCCTTTACGTTCCGGGATCACGGTAATTCGTTAGTCCCGCGACCTAGTTGTTACACTTCTTAATAATCTTTTATTCTATCCGACGCTATATTCTTCATAGTTAAATCGGAAGCACGGATATGGCTGTCCAGCTTATATCATTAATTATAAACCATTCTTTATCTTAGAACAAGTTAGGGTCATGGCTTTCCTACATTGGGCAAAGATTATTTAAATCCTGACCGATTTTTCCAAATATTTTTGCGACAAAACTATATACAGCATCTTCATTAAATAAAATTATGACTTATCTCCAGGGCATCGAGGAAGAAGAAGGCCAAGACAAAGAGGAACCCTGCGACCCAATCGTGGCTCACTTCATAGCCCACTCCGAAGCGATCATCGCCCTGAAGTTCGATGCAAGTGGCATGCTACTGATGACGGCCGACCGACGTGGCCACGACTTCCATGTCTTCAGGATCAACCCACATCCCTGTGGACCAAGTTTAGCGTCAGTACATCATCTGTATATACTTCATAGAGGAGATACTACGGCTAAAGTGCAGGTAAAAGATTGTTTTATGTTTTTACTTGACCAGTATAACTTGAGACCTCAAAGTGGCGCTGCTTGGACTGGATAAACGTCAACAATCTGTCAAATCTAGTAGATTTAAAGTAGTTCTGAATTCTGCCGCGTCTCAAGCTATTTGGTCATGTAGTATTTTGTAAGACAAGAGTCAGTCGTAATTTTTTTATTCGCTGTTTGTATTGAACGTCGGTGGCAAAATGACCCATAAAATGAAAAACAAAGCCACAAATACTTTCGCAAATAAATTTATTTTGTGTTTGTTTTAGTCGTAGTTAAATAAGTTGACAGGTTTGTGTTAAAATGTATTTTTTAGTTTGTGTAAACGTTTTGCAGGTCTTTTAATTCCGCTAGGAAGTCGTGATGTGTGATAGAAAATCCAAAATAAAATGAATATTCTATGTTCAATTCCAGGACATAGCGATATCCTGCGACTCCCGCTGGGCGGCCGTGTCCACGCTGCGCGGCACGACGCACATCTTCGCCATCAGTCCGTACGGCGGCGCCATCGGGGTGCGCACACACACACAGCCGCGCGTCGTCAACAGACTGTCGCGCTTCCACCGCTCGGCCGGCCTGCCCATACACACGGCCGCGCAGAAACGAGCCTCCGCTACTGCTGTGAGTAAACAAACTTCAATATCAGATTCAATTATTATTATCAGCCCGTGTCGTCCCACTGCATGGCAATAGGCCTCCCTTCCCTCATCCCACTATTCGCGATCTAGTGCGATTGTAGGCCAATCCCTTAAAGATTACTCTAGCTCATCCCGCCATCTCCTGGGCCTGCCGCGTTGTCGTTTATTCGGATCCGCTGAGTGGCTGTTTTTATCCAATGCTCATCCGACTTACGGCAGGTATGATCAGCCCAATTCCACTTCAGCCTAGGCCTACATCGGCTATTTGTGTTTTGGAGCGAAATATGGATTTTCTTTAATTACTTTGCTCCATAGCTCGTTGGCAGACTCCAAGTGCGGACTTCTGGTTCTTTGTGAGAGACCATGTTTGCGCTCCATACGTGAGAGTGGGGAGAATGCACATGTCCATGAGCTTTCGTTTGAGTGAAAGAGGCAGAGAACACTTCATTAGATGTTTCATCGACCAATAACTTATTTTTTACATTTAATTAGCTAGCGATTATAATTAATTAGCTCAAAAATACTCAATATAATTTATTTTTGGAAACAGTAATTAATTTTTACATTTTTCTCTGTAGGTTAGTGACAACATGTCCCAGGGTGCTTGGTTTCCCAACCCTCGCCTGCCGCCCTACCCGCTGCCGACCACGCTGTCGCCGCTCGCTCAGCTGAGACCCACTGCCAACATACCCACGCATACCATCACTAGGAACAGCTCTGGTGAGTAACATCTTCCCAACAACATGTCCCTACACTTCAATTCATCCTTGATTCAAATCTCATAGATTAAGGCCACAGAGCAAGCGGCACGCTTAGCGATAAGATTAGTTATTAATCACGTAAGGCCCGTCCATTCACGAGTTTGGTCTCAGCGACGCTTGCGCAGCTGGGGTTACGGCGGGGCGTGATCCTCGCCATGTACCCGCAATAGCGATTGGCAGTAGCCGCCGAACTCCCCACTCCCGCACCACTTTTCTAGTCGCTCTGTTTTGTGGCGTCGAACTTATTCGCTTGTATTTTTGTTCTCTTCACTCCTAGTACTATGCACAGCTATAAGATCCGCTCTGCGAAAACTGCGAGCTGCTGCAGCTTAGATGTTTCTTAACCATATACGTAAAAAACATGGAGAAAATATATTTGTTTCCTCTACTTTTACTATTGGAACTAACAAATGTATCCTGGCCTAAATATATTATTATAATTTGTCTTTTTACACAATTTTGATACAATTTCACAATACTCTTCTTCCGCAGGTCGTCAACGTCTGTCATCCCTCTCCGAGGACAACAACGCGGCCCCACTGCTGGCCCGCGCCCGCTTCGGTCCGGCCGTGGGAGGACGTGCGCCTGCGCCGGTGGCCGCGCTCTACCTCATGGCGGCCAATGGCTCGCTGCTACATCTGTTGCTGCATCCGAAACCGCTGTCTAGTGAGTAATCATGGTTTTATGGAAGAACGTGATCCTTATGAGCCCGCGCAGAGTTACTTATCCTTTTATGCTCTTGTTTTAGCGCCTCCAATATTGCGTAATAGGGTAGTAGACAGCAGCAATCAAGCTACATTTTATTAACATTTTATTTTAAACTGGAAAACCTGATTCTAATACAATAAACTGTAAAATTCGAATTTTCGGGGCTTTAAATCAATGAATATAGTTATTTACAAACAAAATCCTTGAGGGAATCGCGTTTTACACAAAAAGATCTCTTTTAAGAGTCGAACCATGCCAGTTATACCAATAGCTGAATTTTGGACCTGAACTATTTTAGAAGAGGCATTCGTCTATTTGATTTAGCAGATGCGCATACATTTAACTTACCAGACAATCATATCACACGTGTTGTTCCTCTAGGTCTTTCAAAGGAGAAGATCTGCGACGACTCAGCCATCGAGCTGGAGGTGGAGCCAGTAGCTCAGTGGCCGCTGCAGAGACCTGCCGCCGCCGCCGACCTGCTGGCGCCGCTGCCGCCCTCCAACCCACTGCTGCAGCCGCAGACCTGCAGGGTAAGTAAGAGAGAAAGAAAAGGTTATTATTGGACTCACTCAGGACAGAATAACTACATAAGTTTAAACTAAACAAAATTATCACATAATATTGTCGCACTGTGGCCCGATCCACATCCCCTATACCACGTATGCTGACGATGCTCAACGCGCTCGTAGAGACCAACCCTGGATTGGACTTGTTTGCTGATGAATTAAAGACGATCATGTTGGAATGTTTGCGGTTCTGTGAGACGACAGAGTGACATATTTAGTTTTAATGGCTAATGCCTTATATAATTATAATGTACTTAATGCTTATAATAAATAAATAAATACATAAAAAATACAGCAGAAATAAAAAAAAAACAAATAAAAATAGAATAGCAAAATTGGTCTTTTACGAGGCTAAAAGGACTCTCTCAGCATGTGCAGTGACAAAACAAAAATAAATTTTAAGGTTTAAGGGTAAGTAGTTTTACAACAAGAGGGGTAGTATTACAGAACGCACCTCAAAACTCAAGCGTTACTTAAAACTAGTTTCAACCAATCAAATGCCTTGAATCTAGTTTTAAGTAGTGCTTGCGTAATAAGTGACGTTTTGTAGTACGGATTTAAGTGTACGAACAGGGTGTCAAAGCGTCCAGAGGGGCGTTTAGCGGAGTGTGCAAGCGGCGACACATGTACACGCTCCTCACGCCGCGCCGCTTAAGACATGAGCGAGTTTTTTTTTTTGTGTATGGCATCTCGTAGGTCAACCTAGAGGAGGTTGTGGGCGGAGAAAGTCCGGTTAAGCAAACCGGACTTTTCTGTGGATGCCTTAAATTACTTTAAGGCCTCCAGGCAGGGGGCAAGACATGAGCGAGTGTTTTGCATGTATTTTATACGAAACGCTGCACGTCCCGCCCCTCTCAAAGCTCGACTTGAGCGGGCACTTATAATGTGATATCCAAGATAAAACGTAAAAATTGCTCAATGTAAAAAAAAGGCCCTGACTCAGTTTTATTTTATACTTTTACAAAGAAGCTAAAATCAAGAATAGGGTAGTTTACTGCATAAATAATTTGAAAAATCTGTTTAATCTGTCAGATGATCTGTCTATTGAAAAAAAAATACACACGTTTTTTTTTATCGCAGAATGTTGACAAAGATAAAACGGTTTGAAATTCGGGAGTGGGGGCTTGAGACGTCATAACGCCTGTAAAATTGGCTATTTGACTGAAAAAATCTAAATAGTCCGTCAATTAGATTATCAAAAAATATTCGACCCGTAATTTTTCTTTTGTGACGTAAACCAAAATTTACTGAGATATGGTGCTTTAAAAATTACCAATACGTCATAATTTGCTACAATTTTTACTGAATTCCGACGTCACGAGCCCCCACTCTCCAGTTTTGATGCGTTATATCATGGTAAATATTCATTGATTTTACAAAAGAAAAAATACGTGTCCGTTATTTTTCAAAACTTTAAATGACGGACTAATCAAATAACCAATTATACCGACCGAGTGACCTTTTGTGATTATTAGAAGCGTTGTATCTTCGTTAATTTTGGTTTATTTTTTGATAATCTATCTTTCGGACTATTTTTTTTTCGTTAGTACTATAGCCTACTGCTTTATGTAAAAAATGATCCTAACCTAGTTTTATTTTATACTTATGCTAAGAAGTAAACAATCAGGAATTAAAAACAATCATTTGTTACAGAGATGCGCCGACATGTGCATGAGCGAGGAAGAGCGCTGGCTGTCACAAGTAGAGATAGTGACGCACGCGGGACCACATCGACGACTGTGGATGGGGCCACAGTTCGTGTTCAAGACCTACAACAGCACAGGGTAAGTTTGGAGTTCATCACTTATTTATATTATATACATTATTAAGTAGAAGATATACTGTCAAAACTTATTATAACAGAGGTACTTAATGCTGGCGGTGATCTATGGCATATTTACAGTAAATATTTATATTAGTATCTGCATGATACCAATATTTACTCAGCCGTACTCAGCCTGCGTCAGCGTCAGCGACACTAAAAGTGGCACAGAATATTGACAAAGTTTCCTGACAGCTCCTTGAGTTTCGTGTGGAACATGATGCACCGTTGACCCGAGCCTGGTCCATGATGTGACGGCGAGCTACCTATTACTTGCCATCCGTACGCTCTCGCTCACGGACTACGATGGCAAGAAATCGGGCATGAGGAGGTCTTCTACGCATTTCGCCTCCTCCTTCGTCAGCATAATGGGTTCGCCGGAGCTGAGTTTCCCATTTCTGCTCACCCCGTACTATGGCCTGTTTACATTTAATCCTGTATTAGCAATTTTAATTTGTGTTTTCGTCATCAAGTAAATCAAACTACATAAAATCGCCATATAATATTTAAAATATTTATTCCCCTGCAGCTCAAACTCGTCTCTATCAGAAGCGGAGACAGTGGAGGTAGACACAAGCGCAGCCCGCGGCGTGGCTCGCTCCAACCCGGTCAACATGCCGGGAGTGAGGCCCGTCGTGCCGGTGCTCATCGATTCCGGGTCAGCCAGTAAGTAGCTTAGTACTAATCTCTATCATTCCTACTGCGAGCAGAGCTGCGGGCAACAGCTACTTTTAAATAAACTTTAATACTGACAGGGCCTCGAATAAAGTACAATTTATACCAGTCAGCTTACGTCGATACGAACTACCCTTTTTTATCGTGGTAAAATCATCAAATGAGTCCTCCCACCCAGGGCAGAGCGAGAGGGACTGTCAGATTTGTACTTACTAAAATCCACGGTGTCCTAGGTAGATCTATCTTATGTATGAATGAACGTTTTTTTTTCTTGACGTTTCACTTGATTGACGTGGCTGACCATAGCCTAATTAGTAGAGTCACTTCCCATAAAGCAACGATGGGATGGGATCTCGTTAAATATTCGCGGCAGGCGATAATTTTTTCTTTTTTTTAATAAATGTTATAAATAAATAATTATAATTGCGTAAGTTGATAAAAAATGCTATGCAATAAATAGCTTTACCGCGGCAGTCCCCGAGCGCCACACATATTTTTTTGATAATTTAACTTTCGAACAATTTGTTTTTTTTTTTAATAATTTATCTATTTTATCGTTAGCAATTCGATTCTTCAGAAGACTAAGAATAGAAAGTAAAAACCAGTAACTCCAATCACGTCTACAAAAAAAAGAAGCACTGGAGTTATTTAAGAGGCCTCTTACAGTCCACTAGCGCCGTAACAAAAACGGCCGTTTATGTTTAGAATGCACGATTTAGCTAAACAGCTATATTTCAAGTGTTGACAATGTGTTATAAAATTACGTTATTGCCTTTTCTACAGTAATTACAGACCACATTTTGTATTTTTGATTATATTTACGAGTTATGACATTTTTTCGATTGGCGGCGCTAGTGGACTGTAAAAGGCCCCTTAACACAGTCATGTTTTAAACTTTGTTCATTTCAGCATAAGAATGAAACTCCAACGACTACAGCACATTTCTTGTCAACAGGTTCTCTAGAACATTCTCCATCGGACAGTTTCCGCCGCAAGTCGTTGCTGGCTGAGACTGGACGTGCGGCCTCTGTGTGCGACGTACAACTTAGAGAGGACCTGGCCGAAGCTATGAAGGAAGATCATGGTATGTTTTATATTATGAGGGTCATTTTTATACCGAGACGCGACGCTACAGTACTTGAAATGTGTATCTTTTAGTGTATCGTATGTGTGCCTGCCGGGGTCGCGGGACCAAGGGATTACCGTGACCCCGGTACGTAAAGGCTTCAATAGCTGAAGGACACGGTGGATTTTAGTCAGTACAAGTCTGACAGTCCCTCCCGCCCTGCCCTGGGTGGGAGGACTCATTTGATGATTTTACCACGATAAAAAAAAAAAAACGTATGTGTAGTATACAGGCTGAATTTTCCAACTAGGCGTGGATGGCCAAATCCGAAAGTACGAGGAATATCGTAAATTGCTCAAAGGAGTCTCGAGGCCGATTTTGATGAAAACTTAATGTGCGTTGTTGGATTTTTGAAATCGCACCTTTAGAATAGAAGTGGCGTAATCCAAAATTCCAGTTTTTTGGGAAAATGTTATTTATTATTTAAATACCGACGGACGCGGGGAAAGGGCGTGATTTGAAAGACACGGAAACAGTGCGTTTTTCCTTTTCTGGGCTAGAAGAGCCGGTTTATTTTTAATAAACTAATAGAATACATGTTTATAAGTCGTTCGATGCATAAAAGTCATTTTCTTAAAATTTTTAGTTAGGCCACTTTAATTCTAAAGGTGCGAAATATCAATTTTCCTGGCCAGGAATCGAACTTGTCGATTTTGGAAAAAAACACACACGCTGTATTTTTTAACGATTCGCTAGTATCGCTAATAAGGATCAAATTCTGAAAAGTAATGAAATACGGCAAACTACAAGAAAGCAAATATTTGGTACCGCCCAATACATTTAGTTCTAATGTCAATTATTACGTTTTTACCTTGCACTGATTATAAAAAATTTAAATGAGAACACAATGCTTTGAAGATCGCCATGGGATAATATAAAATTTTAATCGATTTATTAAAAAGTATATTTTTTCTTTAGATTGCCGTATATCTTTAATTCCCAGCATTTGATCCTTTTTAGCGACTCTATCGAATGGTGTAATAATATGGGGTGTTATTTATTTTCCAACATCAGGGGATTGGATTCCAGGCCAGGATTATTGATTTTTCTAACATCCAATGATGCAGATTTAGTTTTTGACAAAATTGACCTCCAGAGTCCTTTCAGCATTTTTCGATATTCTTCATATTTTCGGAAATAGCCATCCACGCCCAAATTACCCTGCATAAAGCAAAAAATTCACCCTGTATAAAGTTAGATTTTGAGTCGCTCTATTGAAATGTAACCGCAGCGTCGCGTCTCGGTGTTAATTGACCCTTAGTAGTTCTAGATGGGTAGTAAACAATAATTGGGGGATATTTCGTTGTTATATTTTACTTTTGGTAATTAAAATAAGTCAGGGAATCAGTTTTATTTTTCGAGAATATTTAAATTCACATTTTATGGAAAATGTTTAGTTTTAATTCCGCTAAGAAATTCAGATTTGGGTGCAAAATAAAGCACTGGTCGGCTGTGCTGCAGTGTATTTCACCGCCTAAAAACTCCTCCACGGGGTATCCTATTCTTAAGGAATTAAAACTTAATGTTTTACTGTATTTTGATCATTTGCAATTCAGCGTTTATCAGAAGAGCGTTCACAATACAATTATTTAAGTTAAAAAAATATTTTTTGCTTCGTCTTGGTATAATATTATTACTCGTTAATTTGACCCTGTACATTTGAATTATGAAACAGTGCACGCAAGACATAAGTATGTATTTTCGTATTTACGATATCAAGCCATGCAAACATTTCTTTTATAAATTAGGACAATGTTCAAATTATTTCAAAAGAAGAATAATAAATTTTAAATATTTAAAAAGTACTTACGCGATTATGCACATTGGAAAATGTTTCGCGAGTGTAACGTTTTTGGAATTCGTTTATCGTCGAGTGAATATCCAAGAACGAAGTTAACAAGCGGAGGAGCCTGCGGACGGACGCCGCGTCAGACGCCGCCGGCGCCGGCCCTATACCGAAGCCAAAGGCATCCCGAGATAACATCCTCTATGGCTGCCGGCCAGCCCTCTGACGCGCAGCCTCCGACCACTCTATACGTAGGTACAGACGGCCGACTCCGTACGACGAGCGAAAACACGCGCACGCACACATTTGAACAGTGATTTCAAACTACCTAAAACCAATTCCAGTCTCGAGTGCGCACGCGCTACCTCTACATATATGCATGTGTATGTGTGCGTGCGTTTTCGCTCATCGTATGGAGCCGACCTTCCGTACCTCCGTATAGAGTGCTCCGGCCTCCTCCGCACATGTAGTAACGGTTGCCTTCGGTTTCGTATAGGGGCGGCGCGCGACAGCAGCGCGGAGCGGCGCTCTATGTCGGGGAACCGGCCGGGCGTGGCGCGCGTCGTGGACCCACTGGGCACCGTGGTGCAGCCGCCGCCCGCCTCCCCGCCCGCGGCCTGGCCCGAGCCCTACGCGGCCTCCAACTGCGACGAGGCCACGTTCCGGCCCGTGCTGCGCGCGCCCGCGCCGCCCGAGGCCCGGCCCGAGGACGCGGCGCGGCCGCTGCCGCACACCACCACCATCCCGGTGCAGAGCCTGCGCGAGCGCGACCGGCCCGCGCCCGCGCCGCGCCTGCACGCGCTGTCCACGGCCGTCGTCATCCCGGCCGCGCTGTGCCGAGACCCGGCCCAGGCGCCCGAGCCTAGTTTTAACTTAGATAAGTATAGCGTAGAGGAGGCGATGCGAGAGACGACGGATGTCAGACCGAATGTGAGAAGCTCGGCCCCCGAGCGAGCCTGCGAGGCGCCTCCCGACTCACTGCCAAAAGGAAGGCAGTCGGGTGATATTCAGCCGGCCGCCCGACATAGAGTTAGGCGATCTCCCACCCCCAATTCGGATAGCGAAAGACGCGCTAGCGACGATAGTTCTAGGGATAGAAAATCAAGTAGGATTAGAGAGAGCCCTCAGCGTCGCGACGAGGACGCGAGGGATTCCAAGTCAAACGAGGTACGAGAGCGTAGAGATTCTACTCCTAAAATAGAGAAAGCTATCCAAATGGAGCCTGTTCCGAAAGAATCAGTTCCCAAGGTGCCTGTTCCGAAAGAATCAGTTCCCAAGGTGCCTGTTCCGAAAGAATCAGTTCCCAAGGAGCCTGTTCAGAAAGAATTCGGTTCCAAAGAGTATATTCCAAAAGAGCCCGTTCGTAAACCGGCCAGTTCCAGAGAAAGTACACCAAAAGAATCTGTTCTGAAAGAACATGTTGCAAAAAAGACAGCTTCAAAAGAATCTGTCTCTAAAGATGTTGTCACTAAGAAAGAACTTGTTTCGAAAAAGTCTTCAAAGGAATCGGTTCCAAAGGAAACAATTCCAAAAGAATCCGCTGTTCAAGAATCAGTCAGAAAAGAGCCTATAATGATGGAACATGCTCCAAAGGATCCAATTCTGAAAGAGCCTGTTGCTACAGTGGACACTCAAGAAGAAATACCCTCAGTGGCTGTAACTTTAAAATTATCCTCTAAGAAAAAATCATCCGAGTCAAAGCCTATGAAAGAAAAAGTTGTGGAACAAATTAAAGCTGAGGAACAAGCTTGGGATATGCTCTTAAACGAGCCAGAGAAACCTGTGTTGTACAATATTCCACCAGTTGAAGACAAAGCTGTGGAAGAACCGAAACCGAAGTCCAAGAAAAATCGTAAACCTAAAAAATCTCAAGATGAAGCTCAGATGAAGGATGAAGACACTTTTGTCGAAATACACGCGATCGATGATAAACCCCAGCCATCCAGTGGCGACCTGGTTTCAATATCAACACCGTACGAAGATATCGAACCTATTTCCTACTTGGCTAAAGCTAAAAAATCGAGGTCTTCCAAGAGTGTTACCCCAGAAAGAAATCTCTTTGATCCCAGAGATAATTGGGCTTTTGATGAACCAGAAGTAACTTCCGTACCTAAAGCTAAAAATATTGATGATGATGATGTTGTGAATGAGGTTTTGTCCGAATCCAGCCCAAAATTCAAAACTAAAGAACTAGTAGCAGATGTGCTTAAAACAGATACTCTTAGAGTTTTTGAAGGAACTGGTGAAAACACTTCTGCATTGAAAGAATCACCAAGAACCAAGAAAACTAAATCTCTGTCGCCTTATGCTGACCGAAAGTCTACAGAAAAACGTTATGAAATAGAAGTTACAGATGTCTATGTGATAGATACGATGAAAGATGACTTCCCTGAAATTCAGATTACTAAGGGATCCAAGATACGCAAGAAGTCGCCTCAGCCTGAAAAGAAGATTGAAGAGGTAGAGGTAATTGAGAAACCTATTAAATCTTGGAGTTCTATTGCTGCTTCCAAGAATGTCAAAAAGGAGGAAAAGGCTGTTGAAGATAAAGTAGAAAAGAAAGAAAAAGTGATTGATAAAGTAGAAGTAGAAAAGAAAGAAAAAGTGATTGAAACTAGAGATTTAGATGAAGAAGAGGCAGGGTCTTCCACGCAGGTGTCATTGCAAGAGAAACTGATCGAGCTTTGCAAGAGAACTGATATAATGGTAGCTGAATGCGATGCGCCTACGGAATTAAACTTCGTTGAAGAACATCATTCCGTTCTTGACTTACCTCCACTAGAACCTCTGGACTTCGGTTTGGACGACTTCAAACTCGAAGTGATGCGAGACAGCCTTCTAGAAATGAATGATGGAGGTATCACAAGTCCCATATGCAAGATAAATATAGATAATATACTGTCGACTATAAAAGAAACCACAAACAAAGCAATAGAATCAAGCGCTTTCAACCTGATTGATTTAGAAAAAGTTCCATTAAAGAGAGAGAAAGGATTTAGTGTAGTTGAGAATGATAAGATAACGACTCAAGAAGTGAAGATTGAAGAAGATAAGTCTGAGGAGAAGGAAATAGAGGTGATGGAGAAGTCTTCAGATGATGACAATACATCACCGCTAGGGTCTACAGATAGCGACAAAGAGGATAAAAAATCAACTGGTGCTTCTAATGTAACCATGCCTTCGACAAAGCAATCGTCTAAATCTAAAAAGTCGCGTAAGAAGAAAAAGTAATAAAATGTGTTCAGTGATATTAATGTTCAATGTTTCGATTTTTGCAATATTTATGGTAATTTAAATTAATGACATATTCAGCTTACGTTACGCCATTATATAGCAATTTTTATTAACTTTATCAGATTATTCTTTAGTATATTTTAAAGTAGTAAACTTTGATTTTATCAGCTTTATAGGATATCTATTACTAAATAAATAAAACAGGTTTTTGTAGTAAATTTTCTGTGTTATGATTACTGTAGTTCTAATATTTTATTCTCTCTGTGTGGTTTCAATAATATTATGTATAGCATACTAAAATTTCAGTTTTATAAAATAAAAATCGGTTAGTAACTTTTACATAAACTTCTTCGGGGCAATATCGCAGAAAATATTTCTTTTTGCTTAAACGCAAGCTGAATATGTCTAGTTTACGCGAATAGAATCAAACATTTGCTGTTGTTGTAGTTATTTTAGTTAAGTAATGCAATTAATGTGATTAAGCACAGGTAAAAGACAAAAAAAAACTTAAAATGTTTGTAAAAAAACGTGATTTTAAAATATTTGCTACTAAAGCCTAAAAATATTATTTAGGCAATGACCTTTTATCGTTCAGTAGCGGTATTTATGTCATATCAAAAAAATAAACATAAAAATGTAAAAACCTAGCAAAATACGCAAAAAATAAACCATATGAGGTTTTTTATGAAGATCCAAGATTCCTACATATTCGTAAAGTATTAATAATTAATATAATGTACTCGTAGTTTTAGTTTTTGGGCAAAATTTTGATATTATAGAATCCTGACTCGGTGCAGTGGTCTTCATAAAAAATCTTATTTTTTTTTGTAAAACAGTACTCCTTTTAGTACTTATCTCTTGTTTATTTAGTTATTAGGTGTAGACGATAAAATTGCATACATTGTGGAAACAAAAAAAAGCTAAAAAAAACTTAAACACTGTTTTCTACGCGCCACGCAAGATCTTTTGAAAGGCCAGTATAAATAGAACTTTTGCTTACCTGTCATATAAGAATTAAAGCTTGACCATAATATAATATGGACACAGTTTATTATGTATTTTGTGCTATCAGTTACATTATAGGTCAATGCTTTTGCGTAACAAATAGGCGTTAATATTGACCTTGATATAATTGAGGCTCATTTTAATTATTAAAATGTAATTATATTGCGATCGTACCTCAGTATTAATTTATTGTGTTGCTTTGCCTCAATAGCTGTTTCTGAATTTGACATAACAGTATTTCGATTCGATTTGAACACCAAAGAAAAAAATGTGTAAAAGTTACCTAAATTAATTACTATTATTGTATTTTGGCTGCATGTATAAATTCTAAACGTTAAAAACTGTAAATTGCCGATTTTTTAGCTGTGTTGATTGAGTACATTTTCCTAAAAACCTCCTTAAGGTTGGATTTGCCTTGCTATAAATTAGATTTTTATCTATTACTGTGTGGTAAATAATGTGCTTGATTAATGTCAGCGATGCCAGGCAATTTTGTGACTTAATTCAGAATCAGCTCAACGCTTATGACTTAGTCACCCCGGTATATGATACCTTCTCACTCATACGGCTGTCTTCATGTACAAATATATCGTAACTATCGACAAGTATTATTTATTAACCAATGTTTTATTCTAATTTTATTTAGCTTTAATATGTTGAATCATGACAAATATTTATTTTTTTATATTTAATTTATGCGCGATCATTTCTATTTTTTTTTGGTGAAATTATTTCGTTTAGTTTTAAGTGTAACATACGTAGTTGGTGCATAATACTGTAAATTATTTGACGATGAATTTTAGTTTTTAAGGGTAACGCTTTATTATTAGTTTCAATGGAAATATTAAATAAGTTTCTTTGGTCGTATTCGTCTATCAGAAGGTCTAATTCATTTAAGTAAATGAATGAAATTAATTTATGAAATTATAGTTGTGAATTAATTGGTTATTTCGATCTCCAAAATTATAATGTAGGTGTTTTCAGAAAGATCTAAATTAGAAACTTGTTCAAGTTGTCATCATTCTACTGCCCTGATGCAAATTCATTTATGGTTGGCACAGCATTCTTCTTCCAAACTTCTTGCTCAGCAGTCACCTCCTTTCCAGCTATCATCATCCCTCATACCATCCATCCATCTTTTCTTTGGTCTTCCACTTCTCTTATAGCCATCTATCTACATTCATACTCGAAACTCGCCTCACCTCATTTTCCTCTATTTTCATATGTATCACATGCCCATATCATGACAAACTTGTTCAAGTTGTAAGACTATTTATTTTCTGATAAAGTGAAATACTCTTCATTTGCGTATGCAGAGCATATTTCAATTAACAGTTTATTGGTTTGATTGAATATCTGACCATAAACAGGGTGCGAATAAAAATAGACAAATCTCTTTTCTTATAGGTAGGTAGTACTTATTTTGGTATTTTTTACTTATATTTGGATAAAAAATTAATGTACATACCAATAGTTTTGGTTGCTACGTAGTCTTATTACGTATCCTTATTATTATTATTATTTTTTTGTTTTATTTTAGAAAGTTACTAACGGCAGCTAATGGAATCTAGATCGCTGCAAAGGAAATAATATTGTCGATTAAAACATATATTTGTTTGAGAAGAAAAAATATTCCCTTATTTCCTGATACTATATTTTTTTACTGCGGGATTTTTAGCTTCGAAGTCAAAATTATGTTCTCATCGTTTTCAGCTTGCCTATTAATTTACACGCGGAATTATAAATAGTTTCTCCTTGTTTTAAATATTATTGTATTATTCTTTCTGATAATAATCTTGACCAAATCATGTATCTTATAAAATTTTAAAAGGTAATTCAATGTAAATAATAGTTCAATCTAATCTAATAATTCTAAAGACTTTGTATTTCATAAAGATCTGCATTGTCAATTTTTTCTTCACTAATAATTAGATGCAGTTAAAAATGTTGTAATTCAAGCAGAATAATAACTACTTTTAATAATAAATATTCGTATAAAGTGGAAAAAGGATTGAATGGAAGCTATTTTTGTGCAGCCGAAAAAAATGTTATTGAGAAAATTGTTATTTAAAGCATGATATCTAAAGTACAGTCACGATCATAAGTGCATTCTTAGGTAACTACCACAAATATCCAATGTAGAGAATAACTATTCTCTGAAATCGTAAAGATCACTCTCACGTGCAAACCAAAATAGTTTGTTTCATCTTCTCTTATGATCGCGACCGTACCTTACTTCAAGCTATTTGTTTTGTTTACTTGAATACACACGATTAATTGTTCTGAATATTTCCTTTTCTTTAAATCTTTAAAAAATTTCGTTCTATTTTTAATATTATGATATTTGTAAAAATAAAAAAGTACCTTAAATCATTCAAGCCTGATTGTGATCGTCAATTTAAACGATAAAAGGATGTATGAGGCAGTTAAATGACCCATTACCAGGTTGTCATTAACGTATGCCAAATATGTCTTCGGCTTAAATGTTCGCGCGTGTAATGTACCTTTACTTTGGCTGTATAGTTTTGTTGATAATGTTATGGAGTGTTTTAAAAAACAAGATAGTATCATACATAATAAAGATGAGAATTCAAAAAACAGCATTTTTGCAGTTTTTTTTTACCGTGACCGATTTTCCAATGGGATGGGTAAATATCAAACTTATGGCGCTAAAGAAGCTAGTTCCTAGCATTGTCGTTGGTTGAAAATATGTTTAAATCATTTTATATCGAAATAAATTGACCTTTTTGAATTTAGCTATAGAAAACTCATCTGCTGCAATGCTTTGAACGACCTTCCCTTTGTCTGTTACACATATTACTCATTTTGGTTTGATGGAAATAAGTTATTAGGTAAACAAGAAATCAATATTGTAATAACTTATTGCTTTTTCACTAAGTAACATATACCTGCCACCCAAATCAATCGTGAAATTATAAACGAAAGACATTGTTTCATTGGCTTTTCAATTTACCGCGTTGAGTCGAACGTCTCAAATTCAATATCGCGCTCAATATCCCTTACGACATCTCTTTCCATCTGATATACGAGTATATTCTTTATTCTAAAAGAAAAAAAAGATCCCATAAGTTTCAGTTTTGTTTATCCTTGATTTTTCAGTTGTCACAACAACCAGCCGCTACGAAGCGGAGCAGGAAGAGCTTAGCTCGAGCAGTTTCAGCTCAGCTTCGCGCGCATCGCTCGATCCGCCCTCGTCGCCAACGCCTAGTTGTGGTGGCGACAACCAGCTTCATTTCCCAGGCGACTCTAGTAGCTCTGTATAGAAGAACTGAGCTTTTGGGAACATTGTTTAGCGATGGCAAATACTCTCTCTGGACATTTACAAGGTGTAGTTGAAATAAACGGAAGCCAAAATAATTACACGGCGACTTGTAGGAAAAACAAATCAAGTGACAAACCTTACAAATGGAACTTTGTATGCTATTCGCAAAAATTTAAAGCTCATTTTCACAATATCATTTGAAAACTTTTTACTTACGTAGCCGCCGTCCAATTATTTTTACATTAATGTCAACAGGAATATCATCTAATAGAAAATTGCTGTATATTTCTCACATTTTAACTGTGTATTCATTGCAATTTGGAAGGCCATAGCAGGCTTTTTTTTAATATTGAAAATATCATATTGAGAAAAAAAAAATCGGAATGATTATTGAATACATGGTAACTGTTTATTCATTATTACACCTTGTGAAATTGTGAACCAAAGTCAGAAGACCGTCCGCTCATGCCGCGATTTCCTAAGTAATACATATTATGAAGTCACTAAAAATCATTTCATCACTAAATAATCTTCCTATATTGAATATGAGTTGTATGAGGACCGCACAGGGAAGAACTGAATTAGTAAGCAGCACTATTAGCTTGATCTTCAAACATGGGAACTTGGATATTCCATCCAATTTGAACAATTTATGGAATTTGGAAATGGGTATAGTGATTGGATGATCACCGTTGCATTTACGTCATGGTGATAAGGTAAATCGTGAACTCAACGGATTTTTATACAAGACAAAATGATAAGACACAGGATTATTATGGATTCGAATAAAATTATACATATATCAAGGGGACGATTAAACATTTTATAGTGTGGGTTCTAACCGTGTATGCTAATACCAACTTTCTTACTTTGTAATAAGGTTGGTATTTACATGTTTAGAAAGGTAAATTGTTGACAATATATTATAGTTTTGTTTGTGAGATAATGAATAAGAACGAATAGAGAAGTATTTAGATTTGGCTTAAGCATGCTTAAAATTGGTTTGGAGAACGAAAAACATAGTTTAAATAATCACAAAGTTAGAATTATATAGCAATTTTATGATGATCTTCATACTTAAATCAATATGTTATTTATATTATTAATGTTTGATGTAATTTAGAGTTAAGTTTCAACTTTTCACACTTAATGTTAGTTTTAAGTCTGCATGTAATCAGTTTTTAAGGTAATCTTTTTATATGCTTATTGTACGATGTAAAAATGATTATCAATCTTAAGATATTTACATTGTCTGTTCATGGAAGTGTAACATTCACATCTCAATACCAATGTACTGTATTTTACTATTAAATTCTGTAGAACTAACCCATGCAGTTGAAGATTGGGTTTAATTGTTTCGCCATCTACAGTGGAAACATGAAGTAACTGAAAGAACATCGAGCGTGGTGTTGGATTATCAATCTTTGGCGCTGTACCGAACGTAGTAAATCGGATAGCGTTACTTCTATTTCCACCCTTATCGAAGTCTCTTCAACTGCATACTAGAATAATAATTTCATATTTGGGATCGTGTGATTCAACATTATTGCATTTGTTTACCGTGACTGTGATAAGTAGAAATTAAAGAGCTTTCATAGAAGTAATCGTTTCGAACATATTCTGTTAATGTTATGAGTCGAAAGACTTACACTCGCACATTTTCTTATTTATTTATACATTCCACATGGTGCTTGATATGGGCTCTAATTCGTAGTCAGTTGGCAAACCTAACCTGTTTCATCATTTGGTTAACTCCAGCGCACGCCGTAGAACCAGGACAGACCTTTTAATTTTTACCCAGTGTATATTATTCGTAGCTATTGGTAATAAGGTACAAATTCCAATATTTAATGCCAATATTTGATCCCTTCGGATTTGGTCTCTGAACATTGGGAATTTCTTAATTTTTTATTAGTCTTTTTTTCTTAATATGTTGGGGTCGACTTCCAGTCTAACTGAATAGTTTTTTCTGCAAAACCAAAGCTCACCTGTCACCCAAAGTCTGGCACCTGATTCAAATTAGAGCTCATATTAGTACCTTAGATCCGCGAAATAGTTTGATATGTTAATACTGTATGGGAAGCTCGTTCTTTGACGCCAGTCTTCGCATATAGTCCCTTGATTGAATTCATCCATCGCACAAAACGATATACCATTTTTACCCCTAAAGGTGCCCACTGCCTCAGAATTAAAGCTGACCTTGAGTTTTTGCGATGGCACTGATTTCATTATTGTAGCTCTTACGATATCATTTCTAAAGTCTTTATTTGCTTGTCCGAATAAGTTAATTTTGACGTCAAAGAATGAACCTTGTCAAAGCTCATCTTTACAAAATTTTCGTAAAAACTCGGATTGGAATAGGACCGAGTGGCTTCCGTCAAACGTCTTCCTTATTTATTGATTCCTTGGTAACAAAAACTTTCCATTCGACTTAATGGACACGTATACATGTATTTATTTAATTTAAGCCGTTTCATGCTGTATTCGAAGACTATAATTTTGTTAAATTGACTGGCATAGAGTTGAAAATAGTATAACAAAAAATAAAATCGTTGGTCTGGGCTGTCTTTAGTGTTAACAGCTATCATTTCAGATAAGTTAACAGATTTCTTGATAATCTAATGGCTAAATTATAAGTAAGATTTAATAAACGAAGTATTTAATTGAGGAAATTCAAAATAGCTTTTAAGTATATTTTAACGAATATAGCAGAATAACGGTTTTTTGAATGTTAATTGTGATTTAATTTAATCCAGGTTCTGTCGCCAAAAAAGAGAATCAGATAAAAGGTAAGCATCTTTAGACTCTAGTAACTCTAGCACTAGAACGAAGCTTTTGCAAACACTGCTTACTGATAGCAAAAACTTTCCTTGTACGTTTACAAGGTGTAATATAAATAACTGTACACATGTAACATATACAAAAATACAATAAAAACTGGAAACCCCAATAAATTAGATGGTTTGTAGAAAAAACAAATCAAGTGAAAAACCTTACAAACGAAACCTCGTCAATTAGATAAAAAATATCGTCTTTTATTTGATTCTTTTTTAACAACTGAACTTTATAATTTAAAACAGTACCAAGCGCGAGTGTATTATTTATTGTTAATTATAATAATTATAACATCAAAATTATAATTGGATAACGATTAACATTTTAGTACTTATCTATTTATATTGCTGTTCTAGTTGCGTAGTAATCTGGGGTGTTTAATACAGCTGATATTTCTATGGACCTATTGTAGTGACAGATAAACAACAAAGAAGGTTTTGGGCAAAGCAAAAAGCGTAATTATTCCCTTTCCACACCGTCGGAATACCGGATATCCAGCGTACTCGGATATACGGATACAGGTCAAAGTTCATAAGGGGATTAGCATGGCATTGGCTAGTTGATACACAGTCGTTATGATGCTTAAAAGGCTCAATTTGCATTGTCATGGAATGGAAGCGAACTTTAAGTCTGCTTTGGGCAGGATGGACATAGACCATCATATCAAACGACTTCCTTCAAGGGACCATAATTATCCTTATAGCCGGGCCACACTAACGGCAATTCCCGTTGATTCCCGCATTATAATAGTCTTTAGATGTTCGTATAAAAGTCCATTAACACGATAATTAACGGTATTTCCCGTTAGTGTGGCTCTAGTGTCATTATACATTTGAGTCGAGTAGGTGCGAAGAATAGGCTAAATGTGGTGGAAGGTCCTACATCCATAGATTTCTTGGCTGTATTACAATTATTTTGTTAGGTTAGCTTAATTCGTATGTTGGAATAAAAAGAATTTATATGAAATTATGTAAAATTAGTGAATGCCTGTGCGGTTATGAAACTCCCAAAATATAGACTGACATATTAAAAGTTTTGTATTCCATCGGGTTAGATTTTGTATATCCGAAACTTTAAAGGAAACAAATTCTTGGGATTTTAAATATATGTTTAATTTGTGTGCAATAAATAGTTAATTGATTTTATTGCAATGATGGTCTATTTACACTTCGAATTGCGTTTTACTTAATAATACTTTTGATACAATACACACTTAATATCGATTATCATAATTACACAATAAGGAATAATTAGATAGATTTTTTTTGTTAATAGTTGACTAGGAATTTGCATACGAATTGCTTACCACGCATCACTTACGTATTGGAGGTTAGAAGGCACATTTGTATTAATAAAAGTCTCCAATCTATTTAATATAGCAAATATTGCATATTGTTTGAAGTTGTTTTGATTTTCTTTTAAATAAAAACTTGAAGAACGCACGAGGACTTTAAAACCGAAGCTTTCATTGTGAACTACATTGCACAAAAACGAACACTAATAATTAACTAAAAATAACCAACTTCTTCAGAAGTGGCACTTTTTCTTAAAAAAACAAAATTAAGTTTACAAAAATATATTATATTCAAACGAAAAAGCATAATTTTATTCGTTATTATGCAACCTAGTGTGGTTTAACAGTCTTCATTGGTAATCATACGAACTTTATTTTTATGAGCTTATTGGTCTTAACTATTTTTATTCGAAAGGTACAGATCGATACAATCATAACGAGTTGTTTAATAAAACTAAAAAATAAACTACTAAACTGCATTTTTAGATTGAATTAAGTTGTTATTTATTCTATATTATTTTATTCTTGATTTAAAAACAATTATGTATCTGACTGTACCTTAAATCTTTGTTTCTTGTAAAAAATGTTTTTATATCGAGGGTAGTCTTGTTCAGGCCATAACGATGTAGTCAGTACTGTAAAATTATTGTAGGTGTTTGGTATACACTATAATATAGGGTGTCAAAATTATTATTTCAAATTATGATGATTCAATATTGGTTCGGCAAGTGTGATAAAGTATTCGTAATACCTGTTACTGACAGGTATTGATTATAAAATATTTTTAGATTTTGTCTATTAAAAAGATGTATTAGTTTTGGACTCGTTTGCACACCATACAATTTTGTTATCTGTCATAGGTTGATAAACACATATAACAGGCAAATATGGGATATTGGATTTTTTTATAAGGCGCATAACATACAAAAAAAGTCCTTAGATACAATTTATTTGGAATCATGCTTATTTGAGATCTTAATATTTGAAAAAATACAGTGTAATTAATTTTTTTTGTTCCTGTCGGTGACTAGCCTAAAATCATGGATATTGCCAAAATTATAAATAAAAAGAAAAAATTGTGTGAATTCACTAAAGTGACAAATTAATGTTTTTGGGAGAGAATTATTGTGATGGTTGGATGTGATAAGGCTAAATGTTGTAAGCCGTAGACATAATATTTACAAATGTAAGCTAAATTCCTATATTTTATTAAGACAATTAGCATGTAACAGTTTACGTTTGTAAGACATGAATACCAATAAATCGATTCTCAAATAATTGCCTGGCTTTTATTTCTCCCAGCCGTTGCCCAGCCGTGGGACATTAGGGGCTGATATAATAAAGCCTCATTTAGACGATGCAACATCTCGCAGGCGAGTTGCGTTACATTGCGGCCTTTATAGGTACAACGAATTCAGTTGATGAAACAAATACCGCAATGTAGTGAAACTCGCATGCGAGTTCATGCTCCGTCTAAATGAGGGTTAATAGTGCATTAAGTTGCAGGTGGTCTACGCTTCCGACAAGTTTGTCAAAATTTTTGTAATCCTTGTTCTCGTTACAATAAGGTTTCTGTTAGAAGTTATGTAACTATACAATGACGGAGATAAGGACCAGAAGGCCTCGGCACGGGTAAACGATAAACAAAAACGCTCTGATGTCTGTAATTGTTTATATCTTTTAACATTACTTCAATAAATAATATTTAAACAATTTTTTATTAAAATTTAAACAATGTGCACCGTCGTTACTTTGTGGCCTTTGCGGTGAAAAAAGAAAGATAAAAAGCTATTAAAGACAAACTAGTTTCTGTAAAAGACAATAAAAAGCATTTTCTTTTATCGTTTCCCACTTTTCTAGGGGAGCTGGTAGATTTGAGCGAAACGCAATCATAATAATGTGCTTGACATTTCGGAGGAAGGACTTTGTCAGGAATCTAAAAGCTTCTTGTAATCGTTCAAGAATACCGTTTTTCTTTTGTTAATGTAATTAAAAGATTTTGTAACTGTATAATGTATTTTATATTTATAAAATCAAACAAAACAAGATACAATAAGTACTTTAAAGGCACCAGTCTCGAGTTAAAATAATATGTAAAATAAATGTGTACAACATTAAAATATTTATCTTATTTGTAATTTCTCAATTTATCACAATAATATGGAATGTAAATATGTAAAAATAGTGATTATTTGAACAGATTGATATGTTTACTTTTTACAACGATTTTAATTGCAATAAATACTAAAGAAATTCAATGGAAACATATAAGTGTCTATTAAATTTTATCTGGGGCTTGGACGGAGTAAATTCATCTCATCTTACTTCTAAATACATAACTCTATAAAATTGAATATTTAAGTACATTTTAAAATTTATTAATACTAGACGCTGACTGCTGCAACTTGCATTTGCTATAGAGATTCTCATTTAATGTCTGTGTTATCATTATGTCATTAAAACAATATTCGATTACCATTAAATACTGAGTTAAATCTTACCAATTACATTTTTGGAAGTTTTGTCGACGGAAAGCACAAATATAAAGATTCACAAATAAATTAATAACATAAAAATACTACTTTTTGAGCTGCCACAGATTCGTATATGTAATAATACTAGAAAATAAGTACATAATTAAGTTATTGCCATTTTTAAACGTTCTTCGGCTGTGCAAAATGCCAAATTTTATGTTTAGTCGCAGTTCGTTCAAAATTGAAACTTATTTGCACGAATTTAACGTTTTTATTTGTACGATAGGCCTTTTCGCAGTCGTTTGTACAAATATGCACATTGGATTTAATATTTATAAGGTTAATTTTTGCTCTGTAGACGTTCGATTGGTGAGAATTTATAATTATACATAAAATACAGACTAAGCTTTGAGGGAAATGAACAAAGTGTAGCAATTTACCATCTTAGGATCCGTTCACACAGACCGGCTCGGAGAGAATCGTGAGTGCGAAAGTGCGTGCACACACAAGGATTTTTGAAATCGGTCCAGTAGTTTCAGAGCCTATTTAATACAAACAAATAATCAAGTCTTTCCTTTTTATAATATTATCGTCGATAAAGAAGTGACATGTAAATACGAAACTAATTACCTACAATGATTCAAAACACGTTTAAACGTGTTTTGAATCAAGAGAGCAGATTTATATCAATAAATCTGCTCTCCTCTCCAAATTGGTCTATTTGAATGGACCCTTATAAACCAGACAGCAAATTGCACACACATAAAAACTTTTATCTACTATCATGCTATTAATCCTCTATAAAAGAACCTATAACAATTAGCTTATCGCCAACATTAAAACACTCAATGATATAATGATCATTATATCATCCAAACGCGTGATATAATGAATTTAAAAAAAAGAACATTCTCATGCAATGACATTTTCACCACCAGATCGCTAAAATTTTGAAAAAAGAACAACTCGTCTTATCGTGTTATATCCCGCCATTTTTTCACTCGAATATGGTATGCGAATATGGTATGTTATGAGAATCTTTTATAGAGGATTCACAGCATGATTGTAGATAAAGTCTTGTATGCAACCGTTATAATTAGGTATTAAAACACTCATGTGATACTATTATCACACTCGGCTACGCCTCGTGTGATAAACCCACATTCGTGTTTTAATACCCCTGATTATACAACGGTTGCATAAATAACTATAATTTGGTCATTTCGCACAGAAGTAAACCATTAAAACTTGTAACACAAAACCTACTCCTCCTGTCATACACACCGGATATTAACCCTCACAATAAGTACATCATCCTTCACAAACCCGTTCCTTATAACCTCACTGACTACAGCATACTCCGTATACCCAAATCCTCGCACACAGATCTCTGCTGAAGGTTTCCTGAAGGCTATTAACGAGGAGTTGGACATCATTGTGTCTTTCTGGGACAGCTCTGGGTTGTACTGGTTGATCATTGAGAAGGAGATACGACCGTTGAACGGCCAGTCGAGGCAGTCGTCGTTTTCTGTCTTCATCAGGTGGACGTGCAGGGCGAAGCAGTGAGGGTTCTGTGGCGAGATGTTCAGGCGGACGCAGAATCTATGGAACAAGATTGTCAAAATTGGTGTCTTATGAAATAGGCGTAAGTTTATCAAATGTTATACTGCTCATATTTCATTTAGCTATTGTTTTAGGTGTTGCTTATTGATGGTGAAAATGAGCATCAACGGTATGTTAAATACTGGTGCATCAGGCGTAATAAATGCAGGCAGTTGAAAACAAAATTGTCCAGGTTATTACTAACTGCGCTTAGCTAAAAGAATTTTATAAAAATTTCATCTCTGAATTTTTTAAATTATATTGCACTTCTGTTTTTTTTTACATGCTTCAAGTTTTGTAACAAGAGTTCTGATTCAGTTGCACATCGCGAGTTCCTGTCGATTCCTGTACAAGATGAAATATTCGTATGAAATATGCAGGCAGTTGTTCCGGGATTAGTCATTTGCCTTTGACAGATTACATGTTTGTGAATGCACCAGGATACAGGAATTATTTTAAGACCAAAAAAAGAGTCTCACCTATACCCATTAGGCGACGTATAAAACCCAGGACTATACAGCATCTTATAGTGATCTCTCAGCATAGCATCCAATCTGGCCTTAAAGTTATCAATCTTCCACACATAGTTGCCCATACAGTACCGGAGCAACATATCATTGTTCTGCTTCATCTTGGCCACGGCGAAGGCTGACAGCTGTTTGGACATGTTGGCTATCACTATATCTTGTTCTCGGTTCCTTTGTTCCAGGACTACTACTCTTTCGTATAGAGCTCTGGAATAATGGGTAAGTCGATGTTTAATTGAAATATTGAATAAAGTATATCGTGGTACAAAACATTAAGTATATGTGAAACCTGAATATAGTTTTATCAGAATCAGTAACTGAATTGATTCCAATAATTTTACACCATGTTATATTATGTTCCGAAACTGTTTTGATTAAATTTTATCACCTATTCATTACAATACAATCACTTTACGGTTAGGTACCTATTGCTGGAGGCGCGGGTTGCGCGTGGGTACCGCGAACCGCCGCGAAATGAGCATGTTTTTGGACGGAAAATCAGGTAAGATAACAAGCTTATAACTTTATGATTTATCGTGGTACAGGTATATCGGGTTTCGCATAAACAATAGATGCTTATATCATTATAATAAGGCTTAAAAAATGCTACACGAAGTTTTTATACTACATAAACTCGACGGCAATTTAAATTGATTCAGTCCAGGATTTAGCTACGATTTTGGCGTTTTATCCTGTTATGCATCATCAGAGGATACTGCTGGACACTTTATCAATTGTCTCATAGCTTGAAGAACAGTACCACGGTACCTCATCTGCAATTTAAATCAGGACGAAGCCGTCTTCATTACGATACCGATTCCGGTGATTAAATAAAAAACGATGCATGCATTTAATTAAATTACTAGTAAAAATCTAAACTTTTTAGTTAAGACAGTTGATTTCCGGGGTCGCGGGACTTACCCATCACCGTAACCCCGGTACGTAAAGGGCTAGAGAAGGACACCGTGGATTTTAGTCAGTACAAGTCTGACAGTCCCTCCCGCCCTACCCTGGGTGGGAGGACTCATTTGATGATTTTAACACGCAAAAAAAAAAAAAAAGACAGTTGATTTCAGTGGACACTAACAATTGACCCAGGCGGTACTAGAGTAGAAAAGAGTACAACTACCTTATCAGAGCACTAGTATTATTAAGCGCCGCCGGCGCAGCTTGGTTGCCGTCCTTGTCAGGCGCTTCCCACAACGTCATCGCCTCTTGTTCCTTAGCATCCATGCTTGCGTTTGACATGTCATTGTTGATCTTCATCTCTGAATATGCATTCATTAAAAGCTGGAAATGTTATATTATGTTAAAATTCTAGATAATAACTATTGAGCACAGACTAATTGAGACATGACAATTTTTTATTTTTTTATTTACAAAACTTTGCCCCACACTTGAAATTTCTCATGTATCGTGGGTGCGTTTACAACTACTTGCAGATCATACAGCATTTTTTTCTGCGTGCGGGTATCGAACCTGCGACATACTTTGCAGCAGTCGATACCTCAGCTATCTGCACCAACGGTACCGTCATCCCACAGCTGAAGGAAAGTTCTGGAAGGTTTTTTGTTTACACAAGGCTAACACTTACATCGTAAGTGTTCCAAAATTTACCAAGCTACTAAGATTATGACGGGCCAAATACTGCCAGGGTGGCGGGACTAACGAATTACCGTGACCCCGGAACGTAAAGGGCTATTGAAGGACACTTGGATTTTAGTCAGTACGAGTCTGACAGTCCCTCTCGCTCTGCCCTAGGTGGGAGGACTCATTTGATGATTTTGTCACGTTAAAAAAATACTACTAAGAATATTACAAAAAAATTCAGCTGCATAAAATGAAATGAATTATCACTTAGCTGAATTTTGGGCCAAAACTCAGCGACAATAATTTATTTTTGGTGCTTCACCGTCGACCACATCATTGCTTACCATATGGTGAGATACTGGTCTGAACTCGAGAATACCGCAAATATTTTATTTTATTTTTTATACTGTTTACAATATTCCAAGAAAACTTACACTCATATGTTTCTGTACATCAGTCTGTGCATGTTGGTTCATCTCCTCCTGGCTATCAAAAGTTTCCTTACAGCCCACGGCTTGGAAAGAACATGGCACTTTGATCTCCGGCTGGGTGGATGTCTCTGGTTGGTTGAACTGACAGGATGCTATGTGTGCGTCTAGGTCTAACGGCGTCACTTTTAATGTACAACCTGGAAAATGTATAAATGTATTTATAAATGACAAATAGGCAAGATGAAATGACCTAATTATTTCTTCAATTAGATTTTCAAATCCCGAGTTTTGATGCCTATGTTCTATCTTTGTCAATATTTTTTTTTTTAATGTTCATTATTATTAATATCTGGACACAGTACAGTGGACCCACCATGCGTGCTCAGTGCGGGTTTGTAAATAACACATGCCTTCAATTTTATTTTTGGTTGTAGGAAATCTCGCTTTCCTCTGGGTTAAAACTAACCTTTATTGGAGAATGGACAATTCATTCTCTGATCCTGTATCTCCCGTTTGGTGTAGTTATCAGGAAATATGTCCACCTTCATACTGAGGTTTATATTGTCTATGGGGCAGTGACCACTGTTCCTGAAAGTTTGACAAAAAACCGAATAGTAACTGAGAACTAGACCTGAAGAAATTATTGGAGCAAAATAAACCTTGAAACACACCTCTGAGGGCCTAAAAAGACCGCTTTAGCAGAATCACAATATGAATTGCGATAAAGTTCCTAAAATGGTCTATACTGTTCTACTGCTTGCCATACTAGGCAGACCAGAGTAGACCATTTTACTAATTCATACCATAATAATACTAAAATGGCATTTTGATACCGCCAGATGTGTAAATAGCTTTGAAGTAAAAACCAGCATTAAACTCATAGTTCCATTCCAGTAGCTTACCAATAGTTGAATGCTTGATTCCTGCACGAAAAAGGAAACATTGGCAAAGAGCCAGCTCTCTCAGTCACTTGTGAAGTAATTGATGACAAATACATAACACAGTTATACAATGTAAGTGTTTCCGTTCACACAAGATACCTTTCATTGTTACATTAATTATAAATATGGCTATGTTTTAGCTTTCTATATTCATAACATGTTATGCTTTAAAAGCCAGGTGTGCTACATTTTATCTTAAACAAAATTTGTAAAGGATTATTCTTTTTTTTAATTCTTTCTTTTTGTTATTTTGTTAACTGAACAGCTTCAACACCTGGGACCTGGAGAATGTATGCCGAGATTGAAATGAAAGCAAGTTAAAGTAAAGGTTAAAGTTATTTGACTAAGTATGTATTTAATCAGTTCTTAATCTACAGGGTGAATTTTTCAACTAGCTAGGATGGCTATATCTGAAACTATGAGGAATATCGAAAATGTTGAAAGGAGTCTTGAGGCCGATTTCAACAATAACTGAAAGTGCATCATTGGATTTTAGAAAAATCAATAAGACTGGCGAGGAATCAAACTGGTTGACTTTGGAAAGAAAATCACACCCTGTATTATGACACCATTGATTTTCACACTCACACATACACTCTATCTTTTTCTGTTATTCATGAATAACAGAAAAAAAGTACTTACTGCAACCATGAAGTGATACAGCTCTTGCAGAACTTATGACCACAAGTTGTGATAACTGGGTCACGCAGCCAGTTCAGGCACACAGGACATTCATAGCGAGACTCTGGCTGATTACTGAGCACTGTCTCATTTAGTGCTTGTATACCCATTGGCTGGTGGAAAAGAAAACATGTAGATGTTGTTGTAAAATGTAGAATTTAGATAATTTTATTTTCTATTAAGTATTAGTTTACAAAAATACCTGACCGCATGAAGAGAATTTTTAAAGTACAACATTGACATAAAATAGTTACTTAACGTTTTGTTGACTTACTACTACTATATTGAAAATTATGCCAATGACACACCCAAATACCAAAATTCAAATTGTTACTTGATTAAACGGTTCAAACTTGACCTTGGGCCTATAAAAAGACCTCAATAACAAATTGCTGACAATGAAAAAGTTTAATTGGTGTTTGCAAAGTTAAATTTCAGGGTAACGTGATCCGTTCTACTTACCGCGATTCCTTCAGAGGCATCCTTGCTCCTGTCGCGATCCATTGTCACATTTAAACTTAAAAAACGACGTTTATTTAAAACAGTTTGTAAATAATTTAAAATCCCTTCCAACTAGAACAAGTGGCAACTGCCAAAACATCATGCAAATGAAAATGACAGCTTGACACATGACTGTGACATTAATGGATGACGCAAGATTTTTTGACAGTTTGAGTATAAAAAATGTTACCAAATAAAAAAAAACAAAAGTTGGCAATGATTTTCAAGCAATTTCTAAAAATTACCCCGATCGTACACCTATCAGGTCCAAATTGTGCCATTTTCGTTGTATTCGCTAGGTTTTTGAGGTTGTCGTGAATGAAATTTTTATACTTACTTAAAGAAGGTAACTTGTCAATGTGATGTGGTAGTCTTCTAATCATAAATTAAAATCCTTTTCACATTAAACGAAGATAACAAACCCAGATTTTGGTAGGGAGTTTCTGCTGTCTGTGTTGTACATACATCATACACAGCAATGTTAGCAGACCCCGAAACTTCTGAGGAAAAATAGCCAGCAATGTAGAAATGAAAAAACAAAAAAAGAGATGGCGTAGAAATGAAAAAACAAAAAACCCGACAACCCGAAAAGTAGTCGGAGGCATGAGACACAGTGTACACGATGACTCAGCAGTAGTTAACTCAACATCATTGTCGTCATGTGAACATTTGATGCCTCCGACTGCATTTGTGACAATTGTCCACTACGATCGCTTAAAAACCATAAAAAATATTTCTTATCTTTCCAGTTATTTCACATTTTTTTCAGGCAGTCGGGTTTTTTGTTTTTTCAATAAAATTTTTATCTTAGGTTTTTATTTTAAAATATTTTGTTGTTTTTAGCATTTATCACTCCAAATGAAATTGAAACATATAACTTATATATATTTTGGTAAATCATTTTTATAATACTTTATTTTGATACCCCACTTGATAGAATGCGAGAGATTTATAAAAATATTTTTAGTTCGGAACCCTTTGCACGCGAGTTCGACTCGCACTTGGCCAGTTTTATGTACCCAGTGACACTCTCACGTTTAAGACGAATTTAACGACACCTCTCAAGTTAAAATCTATCAAGCCGTTTAGGCTGCAGAGCGGGCCAAAGAAATATACCCACATACATACATACACTCGAAAAACATAACCCTCCTTCTGGCGCAGTCGGGTAAAAAGAAATCAATTTTTCAATTAAACAATTTCCATGACCTAGGCCGGACTATACATACATGTTTTATGGGGTTATTGACGCTGTGAATATAAACAATATCAATACAAAACATATCCCTCAAAAAACATAAATAGCTGTGGAAATCGGAAGTGATTTAAAAATCATCAAAACGTGCATTGAACTTCTAAACATGGGACATTCCGATCCGTCACCTAGAATAGAGATGCTAGTTGGTTAACGATTTCATTGTATGCTAATGTGTTTGAAGAGGCGAGACCGCTGTATGTTGCTCAGATATTTATCTTCCGATGGTGTTGCGATGTCAATAACCGTTACGTGAGGGAACTATTGCATGTTGAATTTGTAAAGGCGCTTACAGATTCCATATGACAATGTGATTTTGTTATCATAATCATTGGCAGTCTTGTTCTACCCCACTGTTGGCACTGTTGAAAATTTCTATCGAAGATAATACGATTATTTATTTTAATTGTGCGAGTTGTGCCAGTCATAACTAGGTTTCATCCGCGATGTTCTGAAAATCGGTTCATTCGGTCCACCCTTGCATCTGTTGCACGTTGCTCTGACACTTGCCTATATTTTATTAGTACGTGAAGATACTTGGCTATTTGACAGAATCAATATTCCTATTACAATTCTAATTAGTCTGTCATTTAGAGTTAAAAAAAATAATGGACACCTATTTTTTCTTTTATAAAATAAATGAAAATTTACCAAGTTATAACGCATCAAAACTAGAATGCGGTCTGATGACGTCAGAATACAATAAAAATTGTACTAAATGGTGACGTAAATGCCAATTATGTTTTGTATTCGAAGGAATTTTGAGTGTTGTACCAAAATAGGGGTGTCGAATATTTTTTGGTTATATAACTAACTGACGGGCCAATAAGATTTTTTTGGTCAAATAGCCAATTAAGTTGTATATTATTAAAACTGAAGTATGAATCACAAACAAACTAACGACCTATATTCTTATCGACATAGTCTTCAAGAATGTGTAACGTGAGATTTGTGTAGAATAATAACAAATTATACAACTGAAAGTATGATGTAATAAACTTCAGTTTTGACTATTTACTCTAGCTTTGCCTATTATTAACTTGTCCGTCTCTAATTTACAGTTATACACCTAATTGTATACATGAGAGATGACATAATTAACGCACAGTTTTTTATTATAGCACGTTACATGTTGGAAGTAATTAAATTGTAATTTCGCGTAATTTTTTCGTGTAATTTTTTAGCAGTGGTCGTTTTTCGACCTTCTATTGCTGTACATTTTTCACCTTTTTGTTTGTTTCTCAGGAAGAGGTTTCTAACGGCCTTTTCCAGTTCTCAGTTCAAGTTTATTTCACACTCATCAAATTTGTACAAACCAAAAACTGGATAATACCATACTGATTATGGTGTGGTCCGACCGATTTCGGCCAAAGCTCTATCAAGGCTGATTGCTTCAACTTCGCTGTAGATGTCGTTCGAGTGGTCGCATATGGCATTAGCAACTAATCTTCTTTGCAAAGATCCTCGCACATAGAAGGCGACTAGAGCACACCAACAATGAATCTTCTTCTTCTAAACGTATCGATGACAATTTAAATTGAGTCGGACCAGAATTGGGCCACGAGTTTAATTGGCGCTCTCAGAAGCATCCATCAACTGACATGCGGGCGGAAGTTATGGTACAGATGCCAACATCCAAGGTGATGATAATTTCGATGCCATCTTCTTTAGAGCATTTTGTGGTTAATATCCTAACGCCAGGAGCAGCAAATACAGTAGACCTGCCAGCCATCGATGTACCTACACTTTGGCAAGATCTTCAGTCCTTCGGGATACTATTTACTTGTGAAAAGGACTGTTAGGAGAAGATGTTTGCATGATGGGCGAGACCATCGGCACTGGCAGTTTGGGTAATACGACCATTGATGCAGTACAAGTATAAATACGGTAGTGAATTATTTCTATCTAGAGTTGTATGTTACAAAATCTCACTCAGTACCGGTCTTAAGCACGTAAGACCAATGCTAATGTGTCGGCTTGAAGGCACAGTTTATTATTAGTACCTGGTGAAAAGTTACTAGCTTAGGTATCAACTAGAAATGGAATGTTTACGTCAAAGGGAACATTTTTTCAAGTTCATCCATTTCACTGGAGATCAGAAAAAAAATCTTTCGTTAATGAGATTAAATTCTTGGTCAATGTTTTTTTATTAGTCCTCACATTGTCTTTGATTGCCAGTGACAAGGACGCTCCGTGGTCATGGTCGTTTGAAACTGGAACTAAAACCAAAGAGATTTAGTTAGTATTTTATTTATAGCATATTCATGCGAGAATAAAGCATTGACACCGTTTTTCCATCAAACATTGTAGGTCAGGAGATCATATTTGAATTACAATACAAGACACCGCAGCTCACATCAACGGTTCTAAGCATGTCTACCGTTTTATAAACAAAACTATACACGTTTGGGTCAGCCACCAAGTTTAACATAACAAGTCTTAAATCTAGCACATAAGGATCAAATTCCATCGAGCAAGATCTCTGATCATTATTGCCAAATCGATCGCATATCAAATTCACGGCGGTTAGCGTTGAGCAAGTTGTCATAGCCTTACATAAGGCTATGGTCGAACTATTATAATTCCAAAGATAACGTTTAAAGAGGTGCCAACGATTTGTGTGACAACATTATTCATTGAGGTTACAACATTAATTGGTTATAGGAAGCGGAATGTAATGTGTTTTCCGAATAAGACAGGCGCCGTTTGTTCTTGGGAAAGAATAAGCTACGTTAGGGCGTCAAACACCGTCTCGGGACTAAATAAGTTACTTTCACCCCTAGGATAACAACGGACTATTAGTTGGTTCAAAGACTATTGCAAGTTGGAAGTTGTTCAAGATGTATAGTGTCGCCAGAAGCTGGCTGGGCAAGTCATCCCTCCATTCATACCATTTGTCGTTGCAGCCGTGAATCACCAATCATGGACGACGCTCATAAATCCACCAGAGTTTTATTAGGTATTTTGTAATTGATGAAAGAGTCTTTAGATAGTCGGCATCCTTTGCAATTACCTAATCATTCAACTAAATAACTATGCACCACGCCATTTTAAATTAAACATGGATGGCAAATGGATTATAACAAGTCGACAAGTTACCGTTAAAATCGGTGAGGACATCGATAAAATTATACTGCGCGAGAACCATTACATAGCCTTGCACATTAATTTACGGCTCATATAGAAGTCGGCAAGCTTCTTACGTTAGTTACAAAACGTTTAGTATTACCTACTGCTAGGGTTACCAGCTCTTAAAACTGAAAAACCGGACCAGCCAGTTTAGTCGGACATTTGGGTATGAAGACCGGATAAACTTTTTTTTTGTTCTTGTATAACAGAACCATTTTTTGAAACTAAAGCTAGGTTACTAAGACCTACACTGACCATATTAGTGAAGTGCTTAGTGCTAGAAAGACCTGGTGCGTAGTACTCACAATTTGCATGCGTGTACTCGTATGACCAGATGTTTGAATGTCGATGAGACGAAAGGAGTATAAGGATCGTAGCAGGTGGCAGTCTGTAGTTTCTGCCTACCCCCATGTGAGTTTATGTATGTATGTATAGCTAGGTTCGGATCGGTCCTCATCGCCATGCAACAGCGCGCGACTAGTGTTAGTCCATCCGCTTGTGTTACTGTTAAACCAAATCATGACAATTCAAAAAGCCGGACAGTCCGGACACCGTCTAATTGGCCCGGACACGCAACCAAAAAGCCTGATAGCGTCCGGCTACATCCGGACGCCTGGCAACTGACTCTTAAGATGCCAATGGTAAGTAAAGATGTTTATGATGATGATTCTTATAATGGCTTCCTCAATAGCAATTCTAGCCATTACATCTGGACTAAGTGAGGCATGCCTGATGTAGACTCGTTTTTCTGTAGATCTAGTTAACTGCCTCTCATGCATAAATCTTAGTTTTAAATGTAAATTGTGCTTGTAAATTGTATAAATTACTGGCTGATGTGAGAAGAAAGAGGATTTAAAATTATGTTTTAAAATAAATATTGGTTAGAGACATGCGTTTAGATGATGTTTCGTAATTTGAGGTTGTTTAAAAACCGGTAAATTAATTTCTTTTCAGTTTTGCATAAGAAATATAAGAATTTCCTTACTGAAATATAAAAAAATACCTATTGTTATAAATTAGTTTTTGGTTATTTCACAATTAAGTAAATAAAGAAAATCTTTTTGATTTCAGTCGAATATTGTTCGACTAAAAAAGCACTTTTTGTGTGACTTTAGTAGTAGGTAACACACTAATTTTCTTTTTATCCTATGCTTATGTGTTATTGAAAAACAGTGTTTACTTATTTACTGTTTTTAGTTACCTATATGCGTCCATAATTCATAATAAACGTTAACTTTTGTAAATATTTAATTACATCATACATACTTATTTTAATAATAAGTAAATATGATGTAAAAATACTAATCTGGGGGCACGGCAGTGCCCCAGCCAAGTCTCGAGCAAAACGGGCACGGCCGTACTATCGCGGACACTTCCGCCTGACCACCACTAAGCTCATTTTTGCTTGCACTTACAATATAGAAACGTTATCTAGCCCCGCCCCGTTTCCTTTGTGTAGAAATAATGAATGAAATACAATAATCGGCCGAGCGCTGACGACGCACGCCAAACGAGTTTTTTTTTTAAAACTGCTATTTGAATTGTAAAAATATTTTAACTTAAATTGGCCTGCGTTACTGATAATAAGTATGTGTGTGTGTTTTTTTTAACTTTGTTGAAACTGGCTTACGTTACGTTATGTGTTTGCGTGTGTCAGAAATTCGGAATTCACCGATTTCTGTAATTATCTTTTAATTTATTATAGTAATCTTATAAAATCCTATATTACTGACAGGCAATAGGTAGCTTTTTTTTTAGCGTTGTAAAATCATCAAATGTGTCCTCCCACCCAGGGCAGAGCGGAAAGGTCTGTCAGACTCGTACTGCCAAAATCCACGGTGTCCTTCAATAGCCCTTTACGTTCCGCGGTCACGGTAATTCGTGAGTCCCGCGACCCTCCGACAGGCTTAGGCCCTCTAGAGGGGGGCTCCGTCATTTTGCGTGGAACACAACGCTCCGTCGACCCGGGCATGGTCCATGATCGGACCGCGAGTTGCCCATTACTCTGTGCCCGCATGCCCGCGCCTACGATGGCAATAGGTCGTCTGCCGACGTCCGTCTACCACTGCGGCTGGGGTTAGGGAGGACGCTGTCCTCTCCCTCACGCGGCCCGCCTCCTCTTTCGCGAGCATAAGGCACAATCTCCAGAGGCATTTTTTTTCGTGTCGGGCTGGATAAACCCATTTTAAAATCGAAAACCGTTTTCATAATATTTTTTTATATACAGTTCGGTGTCTAATCTACGTGGTACAAGGCTAATATTATGAATAAGTTTATTTTAAATATTTAAAAAAAAATCTTAAACCCTAAAATCCTGATCGCTCTGGGTTGACCCGACTCCCGATTGAATGAAAAAAATATTTTTTAACTTTTTAATGAGTTGGTTCATATGAAACAACTTATTTAGATTACATAACAAATAGTTAATCTTCATAGTAATAAAATATTTTCAGTTATATTATCAATACTTTTGCCTCAATTTGAATTTAAAATCGTGACCGGGCATTTTATCTCATCGCTCTGCGCTGAGGTAAAACATCGCCCTCATTCCTAGTTACGCGTTATAGACACTCTATTCCTCTCCCGCTGGGCAGCGCCAGCAGTGGTCTAACCACCGAGGAGGATACCTGTCTGCCACGTTCCCGCGAAGGTAAGTTTACGAAGGTAAGTTTATGATTGCTCTGGATTTGGTTCTCGAATTTTATGATTGCTATGGCTCGTTATTTAAATTAAATAGTAAGCTTGTAAATGTGTTTGCTATGTGAATTAAGTGATCATTATAATGTTTTTTATGAGACGTAATCACAACTTTCTACTACTTTTAAACTCGGCTAAATTTATGATTTAGTGACTTTTTCTGATCGCTATGGCTGTGATTGCTCTGTCCAAAAAGACCAGAGCAATGATATTTTGCATTAATTGTACGTTATAAATCTGTTTTAAGTCCGAACTGTAACAATAACAAACGAAGAACTATGCATATAACCTTTAATTTATAACCTTTTCAGGGTTTCTTTGGGTAACCTAAACCTATAAACAGATTTTGACGTATTTTACTATGATGATAAGTATTATTATATTGGCATTTAGCTAACCGCAACTATCCTTTTCTTCTCTAAAATTTAATATCAACTATTGTTGCAGATGGAAACCATGCCTCGAAGAAAAACATTTTATAGAGCGAGAAAAGGGTGAGCAAAATTTCGACAGTGATTTCTTCTCAAGCCATAATAGTAGGCTACATGAGGGAGTCGTATCATAAAGATTCGTGGAAGTCAGCTGTCGTTCCTTTGGTGGGATAAGCAGCAATAGCCGTTCAAATACGTAGAAAAAAAAATTGTCATTTTCTCCCAACTGAAACCTGGTTTATATTGAAGATTATTTTATATCACGAAGAATAAAACCAATCAGTTGGCTGAACCATGTTTGAAAACACGTCAGCTGGTCACCCAAACATGTCATTTTTTTTTCTATTTAGTAATTTCCTCTCGACTCAAATTTCACCTGATGATAGTTTACATGAAGTTATGGATAAGAACAAACGTCAGCTGGCTGTATCTCGGTGGAAATATCGTCAGCTGATACTTTGAAAATTACAAGCAGGACTAAGGCTCTCAGCCTAAAATGTGCATTCAGTTCAAAGTTTTCAATTCCTCCCAACAGAAAACTGGTTTATATTGAAGCTTACTCTTAAGAAAACAAAACAATCAGCCAATG
This sequence comes from Agrotis puta, assembly GCA_943136025.2. Classification (NCBI taxonomy): domain Eukaryota; kingdom Metazoa; phylum Arthropoda; class Insecta; order Lepidoptera; family Noctuidae; genus Agrotis; species Agrotis puta. The sequence continues at coordinate 15,305,344 of OW964176.2, read as the reverse complement.
TTTACTCGCGCGTAAAAAATACAGAGTTATTCTATAGAGTTCGACAACAGAGAGGTATCTGAATCTGTTGATTTTTAAAGTGCTAAGAAACACAAAATAATGATAAGTATTGCTAGAACCAACGACCTCAAGCAATTAAACATAACATAACATCACACCTGTAATCCCCGAAGGATTGGACAGAGGTGTACCTAAGTAAAATGAATTATAATCTCCACCAATAAATAATTATTCTATGACCAATTTCCGCTATCCCCATTTTTTTCTTTCGACACAACGAAATGATCTTTACATAACAAATAATCCAGATCTATACGGACAATGGTTTGCAAAGTCAAGAGAAAATCACCAAAGGAAAAAAGCTCGGGGCACAGTACTACCAATGAGTGATTTGACTCCAAGCCAGCAAAAGCTTCGTAGGAAGAAAAGTAGGGAAAGTTCGGATAATATAGTCCAAATAAATGAAACTAAGCCAAAAGTTGTTTTTTATAAGTATGTTAATTTGTTATTTTATATAATAGTTTGAAATTATAACGATATTTTTCTAAAATAATACATTTCTCCTACATCAATCTTGTTATTCGTACACTGAATATGACTGAAAACGGCTAAATAAATAATATTTTATCAATATTAGTTTTTTTCTTTCACTGATTTCACCATTTATGATCGCTCTGGAACCAATTATGATTGCTCTGGTCGCGAAATTTTTTGAACTTTAATATTTTCATAACTGTTTGTGAAAATTGAAGGCCAATAGTAAAAATATACTATTTGAATATCATTCTTTTTAATGAGATACATAATTACTATTAAAAATCAATATCTGAAAAGCACCAGAGCGATCACACGAATACGCCCGTTTTGGAGATCCATCCATAACTGCTTCGCAGAAGGAGGCGACCGCTTCCCATTAGTCTCGCCCTAATTTTACCTAAAGTAAATTAAACAAACAGATATTCGTAAAATATTTATTAGGTTCAATATAGGAATTGAATCAGTAAAAATAGGTTAAACACAAAATCAAAGAAAAAGTTATGAAATTAACTTCAAGGAGTTTACCGTTTAAAAAATACAAAACCTCCCTTTCTGTGACCTATTATTACAAGCATCAGTTTTTTTTTATAAACAAAAGTTATTTGTCCTGAGTGACATAGGCAATAAGGGCAGGGAGGGGGTGAGCGCGCGCAGCCGCTGGCGAAAGCTACTTATAAATAGATTTTAAGTTAATACTGATAATATCTTTACAGTGGCAAACATTGTTTCTCTAAAATTAAACTAAGAAAATGAAACAGATAATGTGTGCGTAAGCGAGAAAGTATACAATAATATCCGTTCATAACGTAACATACAGAATTATTTCATTTTAATTTTCGCTATTATTCAAATTAGACTTTCTAGTTAAATGGTTCAACGAATCAAATATTAAACACAAAACAATTATAAAATAAACAATTTCTTCCCTATAATTAAATTAACAGTCGGTAAACAATAATTACTTTTCACTATATTTATATAAATACAAAGTTATCACAATAATCATCAATGGCTACTTAAACATAATATTAAAAAAAACTGACTTCGAAAAAGAAGGAGGTTACCCTCTTTCTTGATGACGCCTGGACCGAATCGAAAGTTTTTTTTTTGTTTAAAGGGGTATACTTTTCAGATGGTCCCATGATAATATGGTTAGGATCTGATCACGGGATCATGGACAAATCGAGGGAACTCTTCAACAAATTTTAATGATAGCAAATCAACCGCGATTGCTGCTATTGCATATCTATGAATAATGCTCTCTAAAACAGTGTAAAATAACTTTTCATGTGTTGCGCGGTAGGCACCATTACTGGTTTTAATAGTTCGCGGTAAGCTGCACCATTTGATCGCCCTGGGATATGGACAAGCTCTCTAGGACCACCAGCACTCACTCATACACACTCTTCTTCAGTTATTATTGGGAATCGCGTTCCTTGGTTCGTAACGCCTATTTGTGATGCGCCATAAGTTTCAGTAATTCATCATACGTAGGACGTTTTCCTCAGGAATGAGAAACGGAAATGGTGCCCGCAGTCTTTCCTCTAAGACACCCTCTTCTTCATGGCGTCTGATCCACAGCCGCACAGTGTTTCTCTACAAACAATAAACAACCTCATAAGTCACAGATACAAGTTATGATAAGTGTTAACCTTAAAATTTAATCGGTTGTCTATCTAAACGTAAATCTGAAATGCCATAATTTATTTCAGTTAGAAGTCATCATTTGTCCGAATAATAACTTGCCCCAACATAAGATCACATGTTATCACAATAAAATTCCATAACAATGCCATAACAATAAAATTCCTAAATACAATATGTCCTAATGACTTAGGACATATGACTAGAATTTTTGATAGATATATTAATTGAATTTTTTAGTAAACGTGTTCTGGATAATGATTTTCAGACAAACAATTTTAAGAGATGAAAAGGGATACCTTTTAATCAATAAAAAAAAATTATATTCTCATCTTTATTTACACCTACTCTGGTGTTATTTATGTGTAGATAATAAAACTGCGGCTTGAGCCCGTTTTTTTTGTCATATTATAGATATATTATAGAACAAAGGATATTCTTACTTCGGCATGCAATTTGACACAAAGAAAATAGTTACGCAAACAAAGGGCGGACGTCTTTTGTTTTATATTTTTTAGCAAAAAAAATTAAAACCACAAACATAATAGATAATGCGCTTTGTTATCACTCTTTAAACTTTGTCGGCAAAGATTAAAATTCTGTGATGCCTTCTGCTATTCCTAATTGCTTTGTTATACTGAGGTAAAAAATAGGAAGTTCGAATTTGTCCGAGATATTAATACTTATCATTTTTTATTCAAACTAAACTGAACGTCATTCGAAATGATACGAATGATCTTTTTTAACGAAAGAAATGACGTTTCTATTGGCATTTAAAAAAATAAGACTTATAATTTAGTTTTTTCTGTTGGATACAACTAGAAAAGTTGTATCCGGTGCCTAAAATGTCCACTTTAGTCGAAGCGTAAATAGGATAATAATGTGAATTACATTACAATTCGTAAAATGGTCAGTGACAATCCATAATATTAACTGAACACAGTTAATATTATGGATTGTCACTGACCATTTTAGTAGAATAAGACTTATAATTTAGTTTTTTCTGTTGGATACAACTAGAAAAGTTGTATCCGGGGCCTAAAATGTCCACTTTAGTCGAAGCGTAAATAGGATAATAATGTGAATTACATTACAATTCGTAAAATGGTCAGTAACAATCCATAATATTAACTGAACACAGTTAATATTATGGATTGTCACTGTAACTATTTTAAGAATTTTTTAATGTGATTCATATTAGTATTCTGCTAAAGCGCTCATCTTATCCCTTGTGTATCAACACAAATCATCTATAGCTACGTATAACGACGACTCGGGCGGCAGGTTCTGGGCTCACGTAGAAATAATAATTTTTTGACCCATATGCTAGGTTGTGCTTGGCACCAAAAGTTTTGAACAAGATTATGATATAAACTAATGAAATACCTAATGAATTACTTATAAGATACAGTGGCAAAGATTGTTCTTTGAAAATCAACAACAGAAATAAAAACAGATGAGATATTAGTGCGTATCTAAACGAGAAAAAGGAAAATAGTATTTGAGTTCGCGTAGTAATATTCTATTTGTTTCTAGTTTAATCATATTTATCAAATACTTTTACTTTTTATATAACGAGCTAAAAAGTTTTTGATTATTTACACAAGATGATAATTATTTGCATGAAACACTTTGCATCGAATGTATAAAAAAAATAAGCTGTTTGAAAATAACAAAAAGTATCATAATAATTATTATTAAAATAATCTACTACTTACGATCATATGCAGCTGCTCAGCAATTCCACTGATCCTTGTCCATGCAAAATTATAATTTCATTGCGTTCTTTGCTTCTGAGATTTGTGGAAGATATTATGCACAAAACGTTCTAGCACAGGTTCACAGGAGTCTAATATTGCACAGGTTAACGTTTAGGCAATCAAAGGTCAGGTAAACAGAGCAATGATTAATATTCAAAAGGTCCGGTGAGCGCGCCAAACTTCGCGCGTAAAATTCGGAAAAAAGTGTACAGAGGACACGTCAGTAACCTGCGTAGAGCAGATTGCAACTAATAACGTTGACTCTTTCCTAATAGGCCTAAACTGTAAGGGGGCGGGGCTCGGCGCCTCCGCACGATTTAGGCGAAAAAAATTTTAACTGGTCAGGCGGAAAAGTCCGCGATAGTACCATCTTTTCTCGATGCGATTCGCGGCTGTTTCGCCCCCCCTATATCTTCGACGTTGACAAAGCTAGGAGTTTAGGTTTTCGGTGATTACACCTTTTACATGCAACTATTATTCTTTTTATAACTTAAATTTAGGTATGTTCCATACTTACATTTCATCTCTTTTTAATCACGTAATTAAATGAAAATTTGAATTTCAAATTAAGGCCCTAACAACCTTAATATAGAGGTTTTATGTAACTTGAATATAAATGCATATTTTACTACAGCGTTATTACATAATACTAATAAACTAAAATACAAACATTGATCTCGTCGTAGGCGACCGTAAAATCTGTTCTAGCTTAAGAATGCAAAATTGTTTACACTTTACTATTTTAACTCGATTGTTTAACGTGCCCCATTTTATTCTTAGAAACTGGAAGGCCATGACATAAATCCACTAAAAATGAAGGCATATAAAGCTTGTTTTATTTGCTCTTGGCTCTAGTCTAGGGCAAAGGTGACTGATACAAAGCCTATGATGGAGTGAGCTTACCCAGAAGAAGCCAGTTTAAACAGATCCGGTAGTCGACGAAGGAAGTGAGTTCCACTCTTGCTGTGCGCATTATAAAGGAAAATTGAAAGTGCTTAGTGCGAATTGGTGGAATGGCAACTAAGTGCGGATGGTAATTAGTAGTACGCCTAGATGTCGAATGGTAGAAAGGGCGGGTGGGATGCGGTCATGAAGATTGTCATTGTAGATTTAGTTGTCAGAAAGAGCTTCGAAGAGACTTGGGATAATCCTCTAGCTATGCTAATCTCTAATGAAGAGCGAGAGAGAAGAAACTACGACTTGTTTCAAACTGTAGTTTCGACGCTGGGACCACACTGGTTCACCGCAGTATCCTTAGAGGATAGGACTACTGGAGCTTCATCTTGTCATCATCACCATCAGCCTATAGTAGTCCATTGCTGGACTTGGGCCTTTTCAATCGCACGCCATTTCACTCGATTATCGGCTAATCTCATCCAGCTGTTAACTTGCGGAGGTCGTCGGGAAACGAGTACTGGAGCTCACGAATATTAAATTGCTAGCTTCCGACCGCGAATCCGTCCGCGCGGATGTCGGTCTTCGCGTGGATGGTTTATTTCTACATTTTGAGTAACTCTGACAATGACATCTTATAAATATCTATTGGACCCAAATACGGCTAAGGCTATAATAATTAAGGAGATTCGCGGATCTACAGAACAACGTCTATGAATAAAACTGAAGAATAAGATTTTTTTTTAAACTGGATAAAAAGTATCCTATGTTATGCCCAGGATAATAAGGAATAATTATACCAAGTTTCATCGAAATCGAACCGTTACTTTTCACGTGATGCCTGCACAAACAGACAGACAGACAGACAGACAGGCAAATTTTTTTTAATCACATATTTGGGTTTGGTATCGATCCAGCAACACCCCCCGCTATTTATTCAATATTTTCAATGTACAGAATTGACCCTTCTACAGATTTATTATATGTATAGATTTCTATCTCAACACTATGTCATATTACCAGTCTCTCTAGAAACTTAAGCACAGGTAGAAACGTTACGGAAACAGAGGTAACAGATACTAATCGCATTATCAAACAAAGTGTGTAACAAACGTAATGTTGATTTTTAGTTTTAAGTATTCTCTTCGCAATTTGAACGTAGGCGATAAACGGGCGGTGTTTGAAATTTTAATGGGACGCTTCGTTTGTTATTTCATCGGGTGACGGAAAAAGGGTTTACCTTTTTTTACCTTGTTATAAATACTTTACAGCTATACTTATAATTAATGACGGCACGGTTGGCGCAGTGGCTGAGAGATCGACTGTTGCGCAGCGTGTCGCGGGCTCAATCCCCGCAGGTAACAAACATTTTGTATGATCTACAAGTACCTAGTTGTTCCGGGTCTGGGTAATTGTGTTTGTGAGTTTCTATGTTTGTGAACGCGATACAGGAGAAATTACTAGTGTGGGGCAAAGTATTTTAAATAAATAAAAAAAGCTAAAGTTTGTGCAAAAGAAACGGTAGTGTTATTTTTAAAAGCCTTTACTGTTTTCTTTAATTTTAAACCTCTACTTTTTCAATACGCCCTTTGTGGGACCGTTTGTACTTGCCCTAATATTGACTCCTCCAATGGATGTCCATTGGAGGAGTCAATATTTGGGCAAGTAGCAACGTTGCTAACGCTGTGATATTGGAAGAGTTCTATATAAAGTTCATTTAACTTGAATACACAATCAAGCAGAAGTTGGCTAGTAAGTTTTGAGAGGCCAAAATTCCATTAAGCAATTTACGCTGCTGATTTTTCTGTCCTTATTAAAAGTTCATATTATAAAGAAGTTGACTTTCTATGCCTTTTATTGTATGCCTTAATCTTATTACCCGCCCGTTCTTTAAGTTACTATGCATGGACACCATTATCGAAAGAAATAAGCCCACTATCGTATCGAATCTCTAAGCTTAATCGAATAGTCATCGTTCCCGATTCATATCGATTCTAAATCGACTTACAATAGTAGCGAAGCATGGCAGTAGTAGTTTTTTATATGATAGCGGTCGATCAACTTGGTTTAACGGTAAACCAAGTCATGGGCACCATGCACTACAAACTGCCTTACATCATTCTTGATAATCGGAAATTGATACAGCTAAAGGTTTTTTTTTTAAGTTACGGTTTTTTCTTGTTCTGTATTAGTTATGCTCTAGTTAGGTTTGTCTATAGATAGAAAAAAATGTTACAGTGTTTTTCTAAGGTGTAATGATCTGTGAGTTGTCTAGATTTTGTGTAAGTATTTAGTTGTTGTTGAAAGGTAGAAACGAATCATTGGTTAGTTTATTTTGTGTAGACTTTTTTTTAAAGTAAACATTTAATTGTAATTATTCTTTTTCCCAAATATAATTTTAAAGGAGAAGGAAATTAATATTCGCAAATAAATCACATTCGGCAATATTAATTTCCTCCTTTATTACACAAGAATGTATAATACTACTTTTAAAACATAAACAATTAATGTGATTAATTAAAAGTAAAAATAAGGTAATTCAAAAAGAGCCTAATATTTACTTTCGGCTGGCACTAAAACTGAAAAAAAATATTCTTTTTTAAAAGTAAAAATTTTTGAATTATGATATTATCGTTTGTTTAAAAACAACTAACTCATGTAGTTATTACGTGTGCGTCAATTGCTAATATAAGAATCTATTGCTATGATATGTCAATTTCTCAAATAAATGATTTTTATTTGACAGTTTTGTTATTAATATATGTTCAACATTTAATTATTGTCTAATGGTGCCAAATAAGGAAGATTCCCATATTGTATTTACTAAGCAATATAGGAAAACTTATTTATCCCTGTTATATTTTATTTAGTTAAGATACGTTTTGGGACAAAACCAAAATAAAATAAAAGGAATGAATTTTTTATTATGGTATTGTGCATAGTAAATATAATATTATAAATTAAGCCTCGTGTAATATTTTTAACATGTTTGATGCCAAAAAACAATGCTATATTTGTTACAATAAATTAGTAATAGCAAAGCAATTTTCTATCAGTATACGTAGTGGTACCAAGGCTCTATCAAGTCAGAAAGCTCGCAAGCCTTTCAGTTGTTATCGAGACGGGATAGCGCGCGGACAGTCGCCGCAACGTTAACGCGCGAGTTCGCGTTCGCGGTTTACCTCCCGAGTGTAAGTACAGTGTTTTCTTAGGATTTGTAACTTAAACATTATGGTTTGCGTTTTTACATTGTCTTTGGTTTACAGACTTAGTTATTTTTGAGCGGTTTTTTCATGTTTCAGGGAATTTTTGGTCGAATTAGAGACACACGTTGGTCAGCAGATCTTTAATTACGTCGTGAATTATTATTTAACTTATAAATATTGCCTGACATTATTTATAATTATGATGGCAAATAAGTATCTGCCTATAAAATAAAACATGACACAAAAAATTTTTAACGAAAATTACGTGAAGTATGAAAAGCACAGTTAAAGTTTAAATGGAGAAGGAGTGCAGGGTAATACTTTAATTTAATAACTAAATTTAAATTATTAATAATCAAATATAGATCATTAGATGGGCACTAGTAAACATAAATATGCCAATCCAACCACTCTGGGAGTACGAATGCTTATGGTGAGTTAGAGCTTTTAGCTTCATCTATCAGTCAAAAAAATTCTGGAAGTTATAAAAGTTTCCGTAGAAGAAGCTACCTACGATAATTTGGGCTGAACTCTTTTAAATATGTTTTAAACGCACTCACGGTAAAAAAGGAAATTCCTAATGCGGGAGACAAGAAAAAAAAAATTCGTGTAAATAAAGATGTAAATTATACAATTTTAACTGTAAACGCAAATATTTACTTTATGTTCCTCATTATTATGTCTAGTCTCAACCTCACTTTTCGTTTATAAACAACATTTAAATCTTCTCGAGACATGAGATTGACATATTATTGAAGCTCTATCAGTACACTTCGTCTCATTTAAATATTTTCACTACACCACGGAAAATATATTTAAAAGATTTTCTCTTGTGCTTTACTTAGGTAAGTAATGAAGGAGGTCAAAGACAGTGCTTTAGTAAAGTTTCTAAAAACAAATTAGCTGAAATTTAAAAACAAAAAAAAAAAATGAATAATGCAACGGTGACGTATTATATTATACCTACTTTAGTCTCATCGTATTTATAAAAGCCCTTTGCCACAACTTCCTGTCAGAAAACGGTCATTCTTTAGAAACCTTTTATGATATTATTTGCAAAAAATATATAATCGTTGTTAATAAATTAAAAAACAAAGTATATATACATACATAAGTACCTAGTCCGTTAGATAGGTAGTATACAGCAGAAGAAAATAATTGAAAATGTATCTCATGCACGATACAAACCCAAAAGTTTATGCTAGTCTCCTATCTATTGCAAAGCTACAATAAGATCTCAAGTTCTGACTCCAATATTCAGTTAAAATCTGGTGCATCAAGGCACCACGCTGTTACACAACAAATAATTTCAAAAGCAATTTGTCCGTCGTCTTAGAAGTAGGCTTTCCTAAATCATGCTGTAATGCACTTCCGTCTTCCGACATATATATGTCTCTACCGGCATCCATCTTCAGGTTTCTTAGGGTTGACCGAAATAATAATCATATTTTTGGTCGAGCAGGTCAAATATTACGAGATGTTAATAGTAGTAGGGTCACGTATACAAGGTGTAACAGACGACGTAAAAGTAACTGTACCAAACAATTGTTCTTTTGTAAAAAAATCTACCAGACCAAACTATATCACGAGACTGGAAGTAATAAACAACGGCCCTGAAACGCAAAAGGCATGTCAAGGAACAGGGTAGTTTTTAGTCAGTAAAAATCTGACAGTCCATTCCTCTCCATCAAGGGCGGGGGGAATTTTATTATAAAAGTTGTTAATATTTTCGATTACAAATGTGTTCTGTAACTCACATAAAGAGTGATCTTCACTTCGTGAGTGACACAGGAGAAATTCTTACAGTAAGAAACCTTTTTATTGTAAGTACAATTAACTGTACCTAGTTAATATTATATTAAATATCTTGATAATATTTTTTATTAATTGGCCTTGGGTCTTCAACTGTTATGTCACGGATGAGCAAAACGTTATTGAACTGTGACATTCATAATTACATGAGCATTATGTAAGAAGATGGCCCTGAATGTCAAATATGCAGTGACTATCTTCTAATAGAGATTAGTCTATGACGAATGTCTTGAAGTTGAGTGTCTTTGCTTATCTCGTGACGGTACGACAATAGCTCACGTCGTACTCGTGAGATAAGCTAGTTCCAGCGAAATTGTTAGTAAAACTGATTGCCTAGAGACAAGAGCGCAACAATTTACTAAGGTTTTTAAGACAGTTACAGATAAGCATAATGTTCGAATGACTGTATGTAGAGAAGCTTTTTTGTGGAAAAAAAATCCACAAAAAAGCTTTGGGGTTCGAGACGAAATATTTAAAACATTTGAAGAGAACTCCTTCATTCAAAAAAAAAAACTAAAATAATTAGCCATGTAAGGGGTAGGGCAGGGGCGGGCAACGGGCAGGCCTGTAGGGTAGAGGAACCCTCATTTAACAGTTTATGGGTAGAGGTCATTTAATAAACTCTGATAACAGAGATGGCGACAATTCACATAAAAAAAGAAAGATTAGTTTTTATATAATTAGTAGTTTCCGTCGATTAGTGCATTAACTAAAATAAGGTATGATAGGCTGATTGAATATTTATAGGAGAGATAAGAGTGAAAACGTAGCAAACTAATTCACTTCCGCAATTTTGTAATATTAGTCAGGATTATAAGTATGCTAAAATAAACATCGCTCATTAAATAAGTTCTCATAAAAACTCAAATGTTTTAAAAGTAGAGCATGTTATACGGTAGCGGAATCTATTTACCTACATCTCGCCGAAAACTTAAACCTTATATAACAACCACATTGTTTTTTGAGTATCTCTCGCGCTTTATGCATAATGAAATTTGCAAACGAAACTAGCATTAGGGCCTTAAAACTTGCGAATAATTAAGAATTGTTTGTCGTCGAAAAAGACTCTCAAACATCTGTAACATTAAGAAGGTCACTCTAAATCAGCTCAAGAAAACTTCTCATTATTCCGAGGTTGATTAACCTTGGAATAATCACGATTTTGTCAATGTTTTTCACGGTCTTTGAAAAGCTTGTACTTTATATTAGGATCTCATCGAAGTTAAAGGTTCGATCGAGGTCGAGGTTGAAGCATAAAAAAGGTGTTTTTTTTACTTTTTTGTAAACACGTTAAATTTAGCAGTGCTTAAGTAATTCAAGTGAAACACAACATTAGTGTGCTGTTAAATAAGTCGAAAGCACACAGCAATAAATAATTTCCATCGCCACAACATGACAGTTCCTTGCGAAATTATCATTCACCAATATTTTCTCTTACATCGCTATTTTCGGGACCTCAACTTAAAATCCGTAAAAGCAAAAGTGCAAAACAAAGGAGATTGCCCAACATTTGCTTAGTTACTGTCCAACTATGCAGCCATTATTAAATCTACCACACAAAGAGGTCTAATTAAAAGATGGAGTTCGCTTACAAAAGTTTTAAAAAGCGTTTTTTCTGCAGACTCTTTGTTACGTTGAATGAGAACTGGCAACACTAATGACCTTTTCGTTAGTGGACATTATGTTAAGCGGTTCTAATTTGGAGATAGTTTAAGTGACTATTTATGTAAGGTTGATAATTTTGTTAGTGTTGACATTTGTAAGAATGTAGGTCAAGCTATTATCGTGTTTTTTTGGTCCTTTGTGCTTTGGTCTTAAAGACTAAGTTTTAATATATATTGTTACTAGTAGTCTATTAACCTTAATGCATGAAGTACATAAAGCTATTAACCAAGATTTTTAGTAGGTACTTTGCAATCTATAAGGTCTAAAATTCTTGTCTAGTACAATATCAAACAGATGATGAAAATAATTAATTTTCATTTGATGAGTCAGCGGGCAGCTTAATTTGTCCAACTTCTTTTCCCATTACTTTTTTTAATGTTTCGTTCCTTAGAAGTACTTAGTCACCTATATAGCTAGATTTTTCTTATTTCCGCAACGGCAATGAGGTTTCCATTTGCTGACCCCATTAAGTGTATTGCCTTTGTATTGAAGGTGAAATTATGATTAATTGAGCATTGTGTTTGTAAAATATGAGTTTGTATGATAAATCAGTCGTACATTTTGCAAGCAACACATCGACCCGATTTCCTTAGTCGGCTCATACCTGATGCAAGCAAATAAATAACTAAATCGTTCATCTTTTGTTATTTTGAAATGGCAATTGTTTAATTTTTTATTGTTGCAACACTCATTTCAATTAGAGATCATGTAAGCTGATCATCTAAGATCAGTTTTTTTCAATTGCTAAAGAGTCTTGCACACAATTGTCATCGTCATGTATGCACGTATGTTTAGCAAGAATTTCTTCAGAGCTTTTGTATGTATTAAATACCCCGTCAATGTCCGTTGTTCCTTATGTAAGATGTCCATCAAAGATGTAACGTGCAATCCTTGATGCTTCACAGCGGTTTCAATCCATGTCAATACACTTCCTCAAATCACTTTTTGGTGGTTAACAGTTCATTTGATTGGTGGTTGTTACAACAATCAGAAACACAATTACATTCTCCAATATTAAATGTTAGTCCTGTCTGAAACATACAAAATTAAATAAACTCTTCACTATACATTATTTTTTGCTAGAAGTTTGAAAGAAGTATTTGTGATTGAAAAGTTGAGTGGAGATAATCTTAGTTTGGTTTTGTGCGGAGGAATAAGACAAGAAGAAAGAAGTTTTGAGCAAATAAGATATTCTTTTAGCCCTAAAATATTTGACCAGGCCTCCCTTAGAGGGCCAAAGTCTCCTGGGGTCGCGGCACTGTCTCATTAGGTAACCGTGGCCCTTGAACGTAAAGGGCTATTGAAGGATCACCGTGGATTTTAGTTAGTACGAGTCTGACAGTTCCTCCTGTTCCACCCTGGGCAGGAGTGAGGACTTTATTTGATGACTTTACCACGATAAAAAAAGGCAACCAGCCAAGGCTTTTTTTTTATAATTTTTTTTTTAGTGTTGCAAAATCATCAAATGAGTCCTCCCGCCCTGGGCGGGGCGGAAGGGACTGTCAGACTCTTACTGACTAAAATCCACCCGTGTTTCTTCGGATGCCCTTTACGTTCCGGGGCCGCGGTATCCAGGATTAAGAAAAAAGCCGCGACCCCAGCAGGCATTTGGCCCCGTAAGGGGCCCCGTCGGTGACGCGTGAAACACGACGCGCCACCGACCCAGGCTTGGTCCTTGGTCGGACGGCGAGCTTACCCATTACTCACCGTCCGCAAGCCCGCTCCGCCGCTGTGCCCTCTGCTGTTCAGAGGGACACGCGTTGGAGCATCCACCCGACAGGCTATTCGCATACGGGCAAAGAGATCCCTTAGGCACACAGTGCCTAAAAGAGTTTTTGCCCGCATCCCAGGGTGCATCGGCCCGAAAAACTGGTCTTCCCCCCGAATGTATCCGAAGGGGAACTCCAGTCCACGGGCGCACGTGGAGGTTTCCTGTTTTAGCACCCCAACCAGCCAAGGCTAGATAAACAATGGATGTATTGTTTTAAATTGATGCGGCTAGAAAGAAGATGGCCACAATTGATAGAGAATTATGTGAGAAGAAGAACGTGATGCTCCAATCTATACTAATATTATAAAGCTGCAGAGTTTGTTTGTTTGTTTGTTTGTTTGTTTGAACGCGCTAATCTCTGGAACTACTGGTCCGATTTCAATGATTCTTTCAGTGTTGGGTAGTCCATTTATCGAGGAAGGCTATAGGCTATGTTTTTTTTGTTTCAAAATTAGGGATCCGTAATAAAATTGCTATTTTGTAACACAAGGTGTAAAATCAAAAACCTATTTTTGCGTGCGCTGCAAAAACTATTGACAATAGAACAAAATTATGTACTACGGGTTTGTAGATCCCATTAAGACCTACAAAAAAGTCCGCGAGAACATATATCTAGCTATCAGGGTTTAATCACAATAACCGATTTTGTGTTCAAAATAATTATTAAATCATCTGAAGAAAAAATACTACGTTAAATATGTATCGTAATATTGATCTTTATCGAAATTAAGCATTATGTTATCAAGGGTATTTATGTAGAAGTAAAATACTTTTTGTTTCATCTCAATCGGATATTTCGTTTAAAAGTTATTACGTGTGTAAGATGTTAAGAGTTGGTACCTACTAATGAGTTATGGGCCATAGAGTTTCTATCAACATAAAATCCTGTAATAATCTTTTTCGAAATATATTTGTTGATGATTGTAAGTATTAGATCTTAAAGTTTAACCAGATATCGTCGAAATAGAAAATAAAGATTTTCAATGGATGTGTCAACGAGCAATATTGGCGGCGAGAAACAGTAGTTTTGACGAAATTAACGATTTAATTTTAACTAAACTTCCAGGGGATATAGTCACCTACACTTCTATTGATAATGTAATGGATCAAGAAGATGCAGTACATTTTCCACAGGAATTTCTTAATTCTCTAAACCCGAGTGGCCTCCCCCCACATTCTCTCAAGTTAAAAATTGGTGCCCCAGTTATTTTACTTAGAAATCTTAAGCCACCAAATTTAGTTTCGGGAGGTACCTGTGTCTGATAAGGAGGGAAGAAACGCCTGGGTGTCACCACTGCGAGGATCGTCCGGAGGACACGGTGGAGCATACGGTGCAGGACTGCCCCGCTTGGACAGGGCACCGCCGTGTCCTCACGACGGCGATAGGCGGAGACCTCTCGCGCCCGGAATTGGTCGAGGCCATGCTGCGGGGCGAAACGGAGTGGGAAGCGGTCGCCTCCTTTTGCGAAGGAGGAGGCGGGCCGCGTGAGGGAGAGGACAGCGTCCTCCCTCCACCCCAGCCGCAGTGGTCGATCTCCGGCCACCGTAGGCACGGGCATGCGGGCGGCAAGTAATGGGCGACTCGCTGTCCGACCATAGACCATGCCCGGGTCGACGGCGCGTTGTGTTCCACGCGCGCCTCAAGGAGTGCCAGCATAGTGACGGGGCCTGTATAGGGCCAAAGACTGCCGGGGTCGCGGGACTCACAAATTACCGTAACCCCGGTACGTAAAGGGCTACTGAAGGACACCGTGGATTTTAGTCAGTACAAGTCTGACAGTCCCTCCTGCCCTGGGTGGGAGGACTCATTTGATGATTTTACCACGATAAAAAAAGACACCAAATTTATGTAACGGAACTCGACTTAAGGTTAAATTTCCTCGCAATAACGTGATCGTTGCAACAGTTTTGACTGGTCTAGCGGTTCGTCAAACAGTACTTATACCTCGGATCCCAATGATTCCAAATGATTTGCCTTTTCATTTTAAAAGAGTCCAATTCCCAATTAAATTACCTTTTGCCGTAACTATAAATAAATCACAGGGGCAAACATTTAAATATGTAGGATTAGATTTACGGCAAGACTGTTTTTCGCACGGTCAACTACGAGTATATGTCGCGTTGTCAAGATCAGGTTGCGAAAACAATCAATATATTCTTCTGCCACAAGAAAATAAAACGAAAAATATAATTTACTCAGAAGTACTTTAAAATAATATTTTAACCCGGTTTAAAGTGGACGGACACTCCCGGCTGTAGTCTTATGTGTCTGGCTGAATGTCGAACAGATAGACAGCTATTGCCTGCGACTTATACAATTGAACTTAATCTATATTTTTCGTAATATTATAAAGCTGAAAAGTTTGGTTGTTTGTTATGAACGCGGTTATCTCGGAAAATACTGATCTGATATGAAAACTGTTTAAATATTCAATAGTCCATTTATTGAGGGAGGCTATAATATAGGCAATATTTTATCTCGGTATTTCCACGGAAACGAGAAAAACGCGGGTGAAACCGCGGGGCACAGCTAGTTATAAATAAATTGGATAAAGGTAGCAGAACTATGAGAAAAGTATCTAATACAAGTACCTTGAGATTGATGCACTAAGAAGTCATTTCTCATATTTAAGCCTACTTTATGTTATTACCTACCTATTGAAATCGAAACAAACAAGGCTTTGGTGCTATCATTTTTTTGAAGCAAATGTGCAAACATGAGCCAGATCCTTATCTAAAGCATACTAAAAAGATTCTGATTCGAATAGTAATTCAATACTAATCTGCAATATTGCATGGTATGTCAGTTGCAAGAGATAACAACTCAGCTTAATCTTTACTATTGTAAAGCTGTCGAAAGGTTGCTCGTACAATCGCTCATGCAGATATGGTGGCAAGTTGCACAATAGTAATTGAATAGGAAAGAGGTTCCATTTTTCGGTCTTTAGTAAATAGTTTAGGTTTTATACATTAACATATAATTTTCTATCCGAATTTGGAACACCCATGCATGAGATTGTGAGTGCCAAAGCCTGGGATAAGTACCTGTCAATTGACATTTGTGAAAAAAAAACATCGTGAGGAAACCGGGATTTATATTTATAATCAAATTAAGACCATGGCTGTGTCAGATGCCTGAGGGGCCCTCATAAGCGGCTTAACTCTGACACCAGAGGATGGCAAAATCCTCACAAGAGAAAGAAATTCTCTGGGTACTGAATTTGGCAGGTGATTAAGCATTTTTTTTTAATGTGGGCTCTCGTTTGACCACTGTCTTGCCTGATGGTAATTAATGATGTGATCGACGGTGAAACACGCTTGCTTAGAAGTAAACAGTAACAATAGTACGTATTCTTTGAATGTTGACATCTCAATTTTTGTTTAAAATATTCAACCAAGCCAAGCCGCTTCCAACCAGTCCTACAGGAAATCTAAGGGGAAGGCCTTTTTTTTTTGTTGTCGAGGGGAAACCTTCGAAAGGCTACCGGTCTTTGGGGAAAAGACCGGGGAGTGTGGGATCTTTACCTCACTAAAACCACCCAGCACATGGGGTCACCATCAGCACATGGGAGGAGGCACCGTTTCCTCTTAAAAGACCAGACCGTGGCCCCCTCTGAAGGGGAAGCTTATGTTCAGCAGTGGACGTCCTACGGCTGATATGATGATGATTCAACCAAAGTCAAGACGATCTCATCTTTCCCCTTTTCAAATCAAATCAAATAATTTATTTTGTAAAACATAGGTAGATTACAGATAGTAAAATGTCAAAAATATGTAAACTATGTTTTGTCAAGAAATGGCTTACAAAATCAAATGTCAAAAGATTAAATTTGAAAATTGGATTAAAATATGTCAGCACAGTAAAACAGATTAAAATATGTCAGCACAGTAAGTCATCACAATTTAAAATAAATAAAAACATTTGATCAATTAACAAATCATACTCTAAGAATCAACTCATTTTCAAGTTTTACTCATTTACTGCTTTTGCACTTCCAAGTTTCATCATGAGACCTAAATCCAAATCACCTTTGGTATCTTAATTCATTCAAGTCTTTAGAATTTGTTTTCCTCAATTCATGATTACGTATCGAAAGCGTTCGACAGATATGAAATCTATACCTAAGTGACAGCATCCGATGTTTATAGGTCTTAAATCTAAGATTACTCTCAATTTCAACTTAAATATTTGTCGACTACTTACATTACATCTGGTATATTACAGTTAATTACATATGCCTGCTTTTAATGTTACGCAAGAAGGTGATTAGTATTTACTTAAGATACAGCAATCTTATTAATGGTTCAGATTATTATGGGAATCGTAACAACTTGGTTCGGGATCCGTTAATGTAACTTAGTGGATGAATTCTTGAATGAATTTTTTATTTACAATTATGGATGCATGATAAATGGATGGTTTATTTTGTGAAATGTCTTTATTTTCTTGGTTCATATTTTTGAAAACTATCTTCAGACGATTAACGTTTATTTTTTAGAGATTTTCTGCTTATGAAAAATTTCTAGTAATATTAAATATCTACTCGTATCTAAATAGATTGCTTCCTTTCTATCTATCAATTTAAAATTTACTATAAAATGTTATCTGATCTTACAGAGGAATCCGATTAACGTTAAAAACTAGTCTGTCAATAAATTAAAAACTTATTGACAGACTGTTCAAGACAATTGAAAAAAAAAATAGTCTCTGGTCATGATCATCATCTTCCTGCCCTTATCCCATTTAATTGGGGGCGGGGCAAGACATTTTTTCATTCATTCGTCCCTATCAGACGTCACAGTTTCATTTACTCCTTCTCTTTCATATCATTTCTTACACAATCTATCCATCTTTTCTTTGGCCTGTCTCTTCCTCTCCTTCCATCAACATTCATACTCACCACTCTCTTAGTCACATGAGTCATCCCTCATCACATGTCCATACCAATCAAAAAACAGATGATTCTCTTTCACTTTTTCTGTAACAGGCGCCACTTTCAAACTTACCCTTACAAACAATTGTCTCTGGTAAATAGGAAAAAAAAAGATCTAGAGTGTTCTTATTAGCACCTTTGATTCTAATTTTAAACAATACTGCTCAACGGAACTCACAGGCTGTAAATCGAGTTACCTTTGCTCGCGTTTTTATTCTCATCGCCATGCTTGTTAGTTTTTGCTAACAGTCTCACGACTAACGGTTGACGTAACAGCATTTTGCATCAATTTCTTTGCTGCTAGTGTTGTACTCGACTTCAAATGATCTTATTAGGGCTGTGACTAGAATTAGGATAATTTGTTATTTGCATCTTGCGATCTATTGTGTGGGAGACTTCATTATGGCTGCATTTAGAATAAATGTTGATGTTAATAAATATAAACCAGCAGACTAAGATTTAAGACGAAGTTAATATATACAATAGATGGTGTAAAAGAAGGATTTCATAGAATGTAGGTTTTCATAGAAATCGAGGAACAGGATGATAGAAATGTACTTAAATAAAAAGAGTGCCTTTAATTTCCTAAGATAGCATGCACATGAGTCTGTAAAGTACTAGCTGTTACACGCGGCTTTGCTCGCTTTTTCCTTTTACATAGTCCATAACCGTCTCAATGTCTCATCTATTTTTATACCTACCGCAATCGGTACAGACATTTTGCCATTAAAGCGGAATATATAAACATAGGTACCTATTTTCGCATTTATAATAATTTAGTAAGACATAGTAGATCGGATATGTTCAAATCTAAAAACTAGCATGAAAGTATTTTGTTTAAAAATGTCGTAATTTTGGTATTTATGTTACGTACGTATCGTATCTCATGTCCTTAAAGAATTTCAGTAGGTGTAAATACTAAACAATAAATTTCTTAAAAAGGCAGTGTGCTGTGTGCCCAAGAATGAAGTAATCAGATACATTGCCAGATGAACAAATATTATTTTACAATAAATATTACT
Organism: Agrotis puta; assembly: GCA_943136025.2. Lineage (NCBI taxonomy): Eukaryota > Metazoa > Arthropoda > Insecta > Lepidoptera > Noctuidae > Agrotis > Agrotis puta. The sequence continues at coordinate 15,286,099 of OW964176.2, read as the reverse complement.
TAATGTCAGATATTTTGAGCGGTAAAGTATGTACCGTTCGTTTTATGAATAAGCCTGTTACATAATGTGTCACAGGCAGATACCTAAATACCGTTATATGATTTCGACTATGGGGAAAAAACTTTGTTTCTTTAATGGGCTTGCTCTTGGTAGTCAGTCTAGTCCAAGTAAAGAAGAAAGAAGAGTTTCAGAAGGAAGTGGAACTCTTGCGCATCGACAGAACACAGTTAAAACTGTTGAGTCTAGGCGACCGTGATAACCTCTCCATTAAGTTGCTGGGACCCTGCCAGGGTCCCGGGACTGTACGAATTACCGTGACCCCGGAACGTAAAGGGCTATTGAAGGACACCGTGGATTTTAGTCAGTACGAGTCTGATAGTCCCTCCCGCTCTGCCCTGGGTGGGAGGACTCATTTGATGATTTTACCATGTAAAAAAACCGGGGCCGTAGTATCCTGGATTAAGAAAAAATCCGCGCCCCAGCAGGCATTTGGCTCCGCAAGGGTCCCGTCGGTGACGTGTGAAACACGACGCGCCACCGACCCGGGCTAGGTCCTAAATTTATATCATTTTATCATTACGGATAACGGTGAATAAATAATATTACTTACCTATAATATTTCCTATTTTTTTTAGATTTGTTTAATAAAGAAAAGTATGAGTACCTATTTTTAAAAGACAATGACTTTTTGTTGCAGATAATAATTTAGAATCATACCACGACATGATGCGGTGTATACGATAAGCTCAAGCGGAAACCTCTTTACTGAAATCATAAGCTTAGTTTGCAATTATAATTTTAGCAAAGAGGAAATTATAGATTTGGAAGGATATAGGATTCCGTCAACTGTCTCAGTTTAAATATAGATTAGCGGCATAGCAAAGTTAATTCTTATTAAATAAATTATTTTTCTACACTAATATTATAAAGAAGAAATATTTATTATAGATTGTTTGTTTGTGTTGAATAGGATCCGAAATTACTGGACCAATTTTTTTTAAAATATATCTTATTTTAAACCTCTCGCCCCATGTTGTACCCTTCAAGTTTTAATGCAAATAGAAGTAGTCTATAACCGTTTTCAGAGTCCCATCTTCTTTATTCTTCTATCTTTTCGGCTAGGTATATAAGCGCGACAAACAAACACAATGTCGCATTAATATTTCTTGTTAGAAAAGTTTTCTTAAAACAAAGTAATTCGTCTACCCATCCGTTATAAAAATCTAAACTCGCTTCTGCTCATGCCTTCCACCCAGCTTTATGAGACGTAATCTCGCTCAGTAAGTGGGTTAAAAAATATAGGTAGGTTGTTGTTTCGACATTTCGGCGCAAGCGTAGATATCGAACGGTAACAAAGACCGTTACTTCGATCCCGGTTGTGGTAAGATTACGATATAATGCTCGCCCGTTATCGTGTAATGAAAAATAACTGATTTATAGATTGTGAGTAAATTGTGTTTATTTATCATGATATTGCTCTGTAAATGTGATATTATTTCTTGCCGTAATTCTTCTGGATGGATTGATGGGACGGATGGATGGGAATGGATGGGATGGATGAGTAGAGGGGATGAATGTTTTTCATTCTTACAAGCAAAAACTACTGAACGAATTTTGATGTTTGAACACACAGATTAAACCCTGAATTAACACATAAATACGTTCAACAGATAATAGCGAAGATGAGAAAGTGTTACAGAAAAAATTAAAGGGAACCGTCTGTCTTGGTATGGACATGTGATGAGGGATGACACTCATGTGACCTAGAGAGTGATGAGTATGAATGTTGCTGGATGGAGAGGAAGAGATGGAATGTTTAGTTCTAGTAGAAGAAAGATGGATGGATTGTCTAAGGAATGATATGAAAGAAAAAGGAGTAAAACAGTATCAACTGTGACGTCTGATACGGGGAGAATGGAAGAAAAAAACGTGTTGCACCGACCCTAAGTAATTGGGATAAGAGCAGGAAGACGATGATGATATTTTAGTTGTTTAGCTTTTGCCTACCAATTCATTTGCGTTATACGTAATATAAAAGTTAATAATAAATTAGACGACATAATACCTAGGAAGTTTCATCCAATTCACTTTCGCATTTATTTATAACATTTTAAAGTTATGCCATGCGGGTTATTCAACGGTCTCCTTAAATAACTTAATAAGCCTAAACTAATAAAATCACAATTTGGACTACTTTAAATTCAGGTGTTAATGATAATTTAACACTAGTTTACAATGCTAAAATGCCTATTACGACGTGGATCTAGTTTCCTTGGCAGTTCATTTTCATAATACATCATTTAAATATTTATAATCCGTTGATTTTAAACATTATATTTGGCGTTTTAATAATTTACGGTAATGGGCTTAAAATCTTTGATTTATTAGGTAGATTTTTATATACTTTACACGCTAACTTTTAGTTCGTTTCGAAGGGGGCTTGCATAATTTAGGTATAAGGTCCGACCGAAACTGGTTTTCCGGCCGTAACCGAAACTGAAACCGAACATTCGGCCGTGGCTTCAGTTTCGGCCGAAACCGAAACCGAAACTCACGTGGTTAAGTATAGTATTCCTTAAAATACTGAAATTTGATGCATTTTAACCATTATTGTGAAACTTACTGTGTTTTGTATTTAATAATCAGTTCAATCTGGTTCAATCAAAACATAACCTCTAAAGAATGTTTGCGTCGGGCGAAAACGCACTGACTAAGTTTTGTTTCTCCGGAGCTATCCGAACGGCGACGACAATTCCCGAACAGGGCCGCGAGCGCGAGCGTCAGCCAAAGCGTTGCCGCAAGAAACGAAGTTAGGCGAGCGAGCACGACAACTTTCGAAATCAGTTTCGGTTTCTGCAAAAGTTTCAGTCAATTTTGGCCGAAACCGAAACTGAAACCGAAACTTGATTTTTGGCCGAAACTGAAACCGAACCTTCGGTCGGACATTGTTTAGGTATTATTTTTTTGCTTAGCTATATGGCTTTCCTGTGGGATAATTTTCGACTTACACGCGGACAAAGCCAATGTCAAAGTTTAAAATAAAAAATAAGACTATAAGACTTTTTCTTTGACGGATATAAGAAAGAAAGAAAAAATGTTTTGAAAGTCAGAATATTTAATGATCAGACTTTATTTGCTAAAATTAAGAGAAAATGATATTTCATGTAAAAGTCTTGTTAAAAATGAAAATTAAAATAAAGACCATTAATCAAAAATATAACATCTTTATTCTCTGTCAAAGATAATGATTTAATAATACAACATCATTGTCATTTATCACAACAATTTATTAGCTAACATAATCGATTGGTGACCGTATTCCGTATTGATGGCGCTTCCGAGGATTATAAAACTGAATACGATATGTCGTAGGTCACTCGTTGAATAAGTCACAGCGTGATATACCTAAGCGGTCGTGTGCCCAGTAAATATCCGGACGAATCGACAAAAACAACGCATTTTTGTCGATAGTACATACTCGGTTTCGTATCTATAGGCCGCATTACGACTAGGAGAGGGTGGGTTATAAGGGGGTAGGGGAAGGTCTTCTGGACCCCGCCATTCCCTTCCTTCGTAAGTTTTTTATTTAAAACACCCAGAAGTAGGAGCTCCGTCCAAGGGGGGCTCTATCGATAATGCCCTTTTTGGTATCTGCTGACCCGGAGTGCCCTAAGTCGCTTTAAACGCAAAAAACGTTGTTTTTGTCGATTTGCCTAACTCTTAAAAGGGCACATGAAGTGTCGCATGGCGATATGTCTAGGCATTTCACGATTTGGCTAGTTCAACTATCGGCCGACGACAGGTACAACAATTAGTATTATAACTTCCTTGAAGTTAACAAATTGACCTAATGACTGAGTCAAATGTCCTAACTCGTATATTATACAAGCGCTGCTTTTTAGAAACGACCAGCTAAAAGACCAAACCTTGTGATGTGTAACATTTTTCCTCACGCTTTCCTGCAATCGAGAATCAAAATCAAGCGTTTTCGTGAAATGGGACGTTGATTAGCCTGAGTTGTGATGAATAATGGTAACATACAGTAAAACCAGCAATAAACATTGTTTATTACATGCAATAAAACCAACATTATCATAGTTTTTCTAAGAAAGCTATCCCATTACCGCTGTTCCTATAAAACATTCCATCTATCATACTCCAATAAAAACTAGAATAAAACACAGCTATTCAGCAGAACTAATAACAGACGGAACCGCAAACAACAACTAGTTATTATTACAATATAACGTAACGTCTTCAGATCCGAATGCACGACTGCGCAGTGGACTCCGAAGACTAACCGACGAAGCACGAAAAAAAAACATAATTTATCGGAACAGAAAATCTCGAACAAGTACATTTTGAAACGAAATAACTGTGTCACACTGAAAGTTATGAGACGAAATTATGTAATTTTAAAATCACGTTTTTGATATAAAACTATAATAGCGGCGCTATAGTTAGTTATAAAATTAAAGCAGTTTTTGTATCTCTAGTTTAGTTTAAACCAACCAGAGAAACGCTAATGTGTGTATCTAATCGAATCTTCATTCCTTTTTATAGCCATCATCTTTAACGATGTGAAAAAAACACAATAGTGTGTGCAAACAGACTTATTTCTTGCCGTCAAACAAAAAAATGTGTTCGTTAAAATGTTTCATCACGATGTTCATTAATTAAGTGAACCGTTCATGTTTTTTGTTTCTAAAAGCTTCAGTGGTTATTTGAAATAACTGTTTTTTTTTCTAACTAGACTTGGACTTAATACAGTTAAGAATTAAATTATGGAACAGCAAAAAGTGTCAGTGATAAAAAACTACAATGAAAACTAGGTCGAACGAAGAAAAAAACTGTAGCCGCCAGTGAAAAAAAATGAAAAGATTTAAAAAGTGTTCAAATTGAATTTGGAGTGTTCTAAAATGGCAGCGTGGGTGTGGTTGGCAGCATTGCTGTGTGGATCTCAGGCTGCAGTGCTACCACCACCATGGGCTGATGTGAAGCGGAATCCTTGCGCAGCCTTGCCCAGAGGATGGCTCATGCTGTACTGGCCTAAGGATGGGAAATGCTATACAATTTATAAGGTTAGTAAATACTTTATTGAATCTGCATTTTATCTCTCAAACATCAGTAATTTTAAATATTGTTAGTTAATAAGACATCGCTTATCAACAGACGATCAAGTTTAGTTATAGAAATGCACGAGGTCGGCCAATGAACTTGACAAAGACACCTAATCAATTTTGGGGATCTTCAATCCCATATTCTTAATATGGCACAGGATGTTAGAGTGTGACTGACATAACATTTTGTATACTTGCAAAATATAATCAGATACGACACAACATAATATTTAACGGTATGGACACGTTTGCTGCACAGGTCAGTAGTCAAGTCATTGTGCTATGAAAAATACCAAGCCAGCCTGACGAAAGATGTCGAAAGAAAAAATGGCATTCAAACCTTAATAGTTTTTTAACTACACGCCCAAGAACGACTGTAACGGCTGATAATTTACCAAAATGTGTTAGAATTTGAAACCATAGAGTACCGTTCCAAATCTTGGTTTTGTCAAGGAGTAATGAAGCAGATACAGAAGGTTTGTAGCCGGAAATGACCTTAAGACCACAGGGCGATTTGCTTGCACGACTTTAAAATAAAAAAATGGGATCGAATGGTTAAAAATGCAATATAGAAATGACATGGGACGTCAAAAATTATGTACAGACGCCAGCACATCATGACAGATTGAGATAGGTTGACCTGCTGGCGTCTGTACAAAAAAATCAAATAGCAACCTACCAACAAACGCCGTGTGGACGGAAGCATAGCCGTTAGATGTGTGATTGTTTACACCTTAATCAATTGGCGGTTTTTAAATCTAAATCTGTTTATTGTCTTTGACTGGCGATCTGAGTGTGCGTCTCAAAATGTTGGAATTAATATTATTTTCTCCGATGCATAGAACTCGAAAACTATTTCTGGGACAGATGGATAAGATTATATTATTCTTTCAAAAGTTCTGTTTTCGTTCAAACCTTAAAAGCGTCCAATTTACACGAATTTCTAAAGTCTTATCAGGAAAGAAGACGTGACTAGTGTGCAGCACACTTCAAAAGACCTATGCGCTGCGGCCGTATGGCGTTATCTTGATCCAACTCTATGGGACTTCTGATTCCATCTATTCCGTGTTCTCAGTTTGTCATTGCGCAACCTTACCGACCAGTACTATGACCCCTAGATATCTCACTCATGTTAACTGCCCGGCCACTACCTTCACATCAAACGACAGCGACTGCGGACCACATACGTCCAAGTTATTTGATAAAACAAGCTGGTTCACATGGTTTTATCAATATGGCATGAACAGTGAGAAAAATGATCAAATCTGATTCGTCAAATGGCATGAAGAAATGTGAATTTTGTAAGTTGCATTTCTATTTGATAAAAGAGTTTAATCGAATTGTTGCATCAAATCGTCTGTGGCCCATACTCAAACAACGAAGACAAAGACAAACAATTGACGAATACGAGATTTGAAACAATTTATGACACTTGATGTTAATCGCGCATCGTCTGAGGTTGTGAACGGAGCCGGAAAGCAACATAATTTTGGAAATGCGTTGTGGTTACGTAATACGTGAAGATTTAAGTGCCCCTGTTGAATAAACAATTAAGCTGCAGACATATTTGTATTATTCCCATGGAATAGTCCCGTTATGTTAACTTGGCGCTTTGCCTGAAGAAGAGTGAATGAGCGGAGCATGAATATTGATATTGAACTTGAAATCTCTGACATTGCTGTGTAATATAATGAGGGAAGTAATCGTAACTGCCTTTTGCGGTAGGCTGGATAGATTTTCCGTTTATTATTCTTGTATTTAGATAAATAGTGCAGCATTTAGTTCCAATTTTTTTTTGCGGGCACTTAAAATTGGTGAGTATTGAGATTGCTTCAAAATGCCACTGCAGTGGTCACTATCAGCCAAAAAAAAACAAGCAGATCCAGGTGGTCCCACTGTGCATCGCCTCCCCGACGCCTTCTTCTCCGAGTGGGATTAGGTCTCTCAAGATTAAGGAAATAAGTTTTTTTTTTATCTAGCCTTCTTTGTCCCACTCCTGGGAAAAGGCCTCTATCCACTCGTATGTACCTTTCGCGAAACTGTACATCCTCCTCCCAGTTATTATTAAATCTGTGCAACTGATAGTTCGCTCTGCCATCTCTCGCGACCACGCCTCATTGTCTCAGACCGAGTTAGAGCAGTGACACATTGTTGCCTGATTAAGTATATCATTATAACGTGTTAGTTAAATCCCTACAGCACGCCAGCGTCACCAACAAATTCAAGAAGCCAACTAATTAAACAGCTTATAATTATTTAAACAGCTTAATTTAACAGCTTAGCTAGTAAATGCTTGTCGTTCGACATGTCCGTATTGCGAAGTACAGTAATTTGTGGGCTATGTGACTGACAGGCTTCTGACAGCTTCCTTGAAGTTAACAAATTGACCTAATGACTGAGTCAAATGTCCTAACTCGTATATTATACAAGCGCTGCTTTTTAGAAACGACCAGCTAAAAGACCAAACCTTGTGATGTGTAACATTTTTCCTCACGCTTTCCTGCAATCGAGAATCAAAATCAAGCGTTTTCGTGAAATGGGACGTTGATTAGCCTGAGTTGTGATGAATAATGGTAACATACAGTAAAACCAGCAATAAACATTGTTTATTACATGCAATAAAACCAACATTATCATAGTTTTTCTAAGAAAGCTATCCCATTACCGCTGTTCCTATAAAACATTCCATCTATCATACTCCAATAAAAACTAGAATAAAACACAGCTATTCAGCAGAACTAATAACAGACGGAACCGCAAACAACAACTAGTTATTATTACAATATAACGTAACGTCTTCAGATCCGAATGCACGACTGCGCAGTGGACTCCGAAGACTAACCGACGAAGCACGAAAAAAAAACATAATTTATCGGAACAGAAAATCTCGAACAAGTACATTTTGAAACGAAATAACTGTGTCACACTGAAAGTTATGAGACGAAATTATGTAATTTTAAAATCACGTTTTTGATATAAAACTATAATAGCGGCGCTATAGTTAGTTATAAAATTAAAGCAGTTTTTGTATCTCTAGTTTAGTTTAAACCAACCAGAGAAACGCTAATGTGTGTATCTAATCGAATCTTCATTCCTTTTTATAGCCATCATCTTTAACGATGTGAAAAAAACACAATAGTGTGTGCAAACAGACTTATTTCTTGCCGTCAAACAAAAAAATGTGTTCGTTAAAATGTTTCATCACGATGTTCATTAATTAAGTGAACCGTTCATGTTTTTTGTTTCTAAAAGCTTCAGTGGTTATTTGAAATAACTGTTTTTTTTTCTAACTAGACTTGGACTTAATACAGTTAAGAATTAAATTATGGAACAGCAAAAAGTGTCAGTGATAAAAAACTACAATGAAAACTAGGTCGAACGAAGAAAAAAACTGTAGCCGCCAGTGAAAAAAAATGAAAAGATTTAAAAAGTGTTCAAATTGAATTTGGAGTGTTCTAAAATGGCAGCGTGGGTGTGGTTGGCAGCATTGCTGTGTGGATCTCAGGCTGCAGTGCTACCACCACCATGGGCTGATGTGAAGCGGAATCCTTGCGCAGCCTTGCCCAGAGGATGGCTCATGCTGTACTGGCCTAAGGATGGGAAATGCTATACAATTTATAAGGTTAGTAAATACTTTATTGAATCTGCATTTTATCTCTCAAACATCAGTAATTTTAAATATTGTTAGTTAATAAGACATCGCTTATCAACAGACGATCAAGTTTAGTTATAGAAATGCACGAGGTCGGCCAATGAACTTGACAAAGACACCTAATCAATTTTGGGGATCTTCAATCCCATATTCTTAATATGGCACAGGATGTTAGAGTGTGACTGACATAACATTTTGTATACTTGCAAAATATAATCAGATACGACACAACATAATATTTAACGGTATGGACACGTTTGCTGCACAGGTCAGTAGTCAAGTCATTGTGCTATGAAAAATACCAAGCCAGCCTGACGAAAGATGTCGAAAGAAAAAATGGCATTCAAACCTTAATAGTTTTTTAACTACACGCCCAAGAACGACTGTAACGGCTGATAATTTACCAAAATGTGTTAGAATTTGAAACCATAGAGTACCGTTCCAAATCTTGGTTTTGTCAAGGAGTAATGAAGCAGATACAGAAGGTTTGTAGCCGGAAATGACCTTAAGACCACAGGGCGATTTGCTTGCACGACTTTAAAATAAAAAAATGGGATCGAATGGTTAAAAATGCAATATAGAAATGACATGGGACGTCAAAAATTATGTACAGACGCCAGCACATCATGACAGATTGAGATAGGTTGACCTGCTGGCGTCTGTACAAAAAAATCAAATAGCAACCTACCAACAAACGCCGTGTGGACGGAAGCATAGCCGTTAGATGTGTGATTGTTTACACCTTAATCAATTGGCGGTTTTTAAATCTAAATCTGTTTATTGTCTTTGACTGGCGATCTGAGTGTGCGTCTCAAAATGTTGGAATTAATATTATTTTCTCCGATGCATAGAACTCGAAAACTATTTCTGGGACAGATGGATAAGATTATATTATTCTTTCAAAAGTTCTGTTTTCGTTCAAACCTTAAAAGCGTCCAATTTACACGAATTTCTAAAGTCTTATCAGGAAAGAAGACGTGACTAGTGTGCAGCACACTTCAAAAGACCTATGCGCTGCGGCCGTATGGCGTTATCTTGATCCAACTCTATGGGACTTCTGATTCCATCTATTCCGTGTTCTCAGTTTGTCATTGCGCAACCTTACCGACCAGTACTATGACCCCTAGATATCTCACTCATGTTAACTGCCCGGCCACTACCTTCACATCAAACGACAGCGACTGCGGACCACATACGTCCAAGTTATTTGATAAAACAAGCTGGTTCACATGGTTTTATCAATATGGCATGAACAGTGAGAAAAATGATCAAATCTGATTCGTCAAATGGCATGAAGAAATGTGAATTTTGTAAGTTGCATTTCTATTTGATAAAAGAGTTTAATCGAATTGTTGCATCAAATCGTCTGTGGCCCATACTCAAACAACGAAGACAAAGACAAACAATTGACGAATACCAGATTTGAAACAATTTATGACACTTGATGTTAATCGCGCATCGTCTGAGGTTGTGAACGGAGCCGGAAAGCAACATAATTTTGGAAATGCGTTGTGGTTACGTAATACGTGAAGATTTAAGTGCCCCTGTTGAATAAACAATTAAGCTGCAGACATATTTGTATTATTCCCATGGAATAGTCCCGTTATGTTAACTTGGCGCTTTGCCTGAAGAAGAGTGAATGAGCGGAGCATGAATATTGATATTGAACTTGAAATCTCTGACATTGCTGTGTAATATAATGAGGGAAGTAATCGTAACTGCCTTTTGCGGTAGGCTGGATAGATTTTCCGTTTATTATTCTTGTATTTAGATAAATAGTGCAGCATTTAGTTCCAATTTTTTTTTGCGGGCACTTAAAATTGGTGAGTATTGAGATTGCTTCAAAATGCCACTGCAGTGGTCACTATCAGCCAAAAAAAAACAAGCAGATCCAGGTGGTCCCACTGTGCATCGCCTCCCCGACGCCTTCTTCTCCGAGTGGGATTAGGTCTCTCAAGATTAAGGAAATAAGTTTTTTTTTATCTAGCCTTCTTTGTCCCACTCCTGGGAAAAGGCCTCTATCCACTCGTATGTACCTTTCGCGAAACTGTACATCCTCCTCCCAGTTATTATTAAATCTGTGCAACTGATAGTTCGCTCTGCCATCTCTCGCGACCACGCCTCATTGTCTCAGACCGAGTTAGAGCAGTGACACATTGTTGCCTGATTAAGTATATCATTATAACGTGTTAGTTAAATCCCTACAGCACGCCAGCGTCACCAACAAATTCAAGAAGCCAACTAATTAAACAGCTTATAATTATTTAAACAGCTTAATTTAACAGCTTAGCTAGTAAATGCTTGTCGTTCGACATGTCCGTATTGCGAAGTACAGTAATTTGTGGGCTATGTGACTGACAGGACATGGCACATGGGCAGGAATTTTGTTGGAATATGTGTACGGGATTGGATAATTTCCTGCAAAGATTTGCCAGTTGAGGACTAGATGGCACACTTATTGGAAGTTCTGACGTTAAGAATCTCGTGGCTAAATATTATCAGCCACCTCTTAGCGGTACACCCCGGGTATGGCATGCTGTCTAAAAAAATGAGGCGACTATATTTTTCACTCTTATGACTGCTTACGCAAGGTCTATCATTATTAGTACTATGTAGACGTTTACTGACCATGCCCGGGTCAACGGCGCGTTGTGTTCCATGCGCGCCTCAAAGAGTGTCAGCAAAGTGACGGGGGCCCTCTAGAGGACCAAAGCCAGCAGGGGTCGCGGGACTGTACGAATTACCGTGACCCCGGAACGTAAAGGGCTATTGAAGGACACCCTGGATTTTAGTCAGTACGAGTCTGACAGTCCCTCCCGCTCTGCCCGGGTGGGAGGACTCATTTGATGATATTACCACGATAAAAAAAAGGCGGTACAACCCGGGTATGGCAGGCTGCAACTTGCGGTGACTATTGAGCAACGCCACTGGCGGTGATGGGCTTCATCAGGGTTCGCGACTACCTACTGTAGGAGTCCGGCACCAAACAACTCTACATAGGGGTTAGTGCAACACGTTACTTTCTCCCTTTCGCCCCTCAGACGTCACATCATCATTGACTTCTATTTCTTCCATCTCTTTCTAAGCGTCGATGTGCATTGTTTATTGAAGGTACCTGTATCAAACTGATAACCAGAAATAAGTCTCATAAAAGTTGTAAAGCTTTTATAACCGACGCCAACACCAAGTTTTTATTACGCCAAAAAACTCAAGGCCATATTCGTGCTCAATTAATCAATAAATAGTGACGAATCATTGTGAAATGGCAACAACATACGAATATAACGTCAGTGGGTCAGTGTGTGGCAAAACAAGATCGATCGGTCACGGTCTTTCACCAATACAGTCGAAAACAGTGGTCGAACCGGAATGCAATGTTTAACACTGATTGCTGCTCACTTGAAGTCGTAAATTAATTTGGAGGTGTATAAAGATGATTTATTGTGATTTTTGAGAGAGTTTTGGTTGAGATTTGTGTACCTGACTGTACAAAAGAGTAGTGGCATAAAATAAAAAGTATCATTGTGCCATCAAAGACACAAAAACAAATGAAGAACGAAAATTAAAATTCGACAACAAATTGGTTGGACAAAACAACTATTTTTTTTTTTTTTTTTTGTGTATGGCATCTCGCAGGTCAACCTAGAAGAGGTTGTGAGCTGCTTAACCGGACTTTTCTGTAGAGATGCCTTAAATTACTTTAAGGCCTCCAGCCAGAGCTTACAAACTAAATAAAAACTACAAACTAAGTGACCGCACGCTAAGGGCACCCCCTGTGGGGTTCGGACCTCGGCTTAGGGCGTCACTGAGAGAGGACAGCAAGGGACAGGCTGGATCACAATGGTTCATTATTTAGGGACTGATTTTTAAGACTCTACGGCTCAGCATCGCGGGCTGGCTCTTGCGAGGGACGGGGAGGGCATTGATTCGGACGTCGCGACGGTCGTCCTCGGCGGCGAGGACGGAATGACGGGATCGATCTGTGTTTGTGTTTGCGAAGTGTACTGGTTTCCCTACTGCTCTCCTGGAGGAGAGTGATGGGGTCGTCGGGGGTGACAAGAGTATGCCTTGGTCGGCGAATTTTGCTGATACGAGACGGTTCGTATCGAGCGGCCGCTGCGACTAGGGGATTGGGGTGCCTGATGGCAGAGTCAAAGAAACGCTTGGAAAGGCGTTTCATGAATTGGAGAATGGTGGGGATTTTAAGGTCGAGGTGGAGGCTATCGTTGCGGACATAGAACGGGGCTCCCGTGACTTTCCTAAGATAACGGTTTTGAAGGACCTGCATTTTATAAAGGTGGCGGGGATTGGAGTGCGCGAATATGACACCGGCATATGTCATGATGGGGCGGATTACAGCGGTATAGAGGCGAATTTTGCATTTAAGCGATAATTTGCTTCTCGCTGTAATCATGAAGTGGAGCCTGCTTACGGCAAAGGCAGCCCGATTACGGGCTGCTTTTATGTGGGCGCGGAAGGACAGATTACTGTCGAGGATAACGCCTAAGTACTTGGCTTGCTTCTCCCAAGGGATAGGCTTACCGTACATGGTTATCGGACTGAGGGGGCGGAGGGGAAGTCTTTTGAGCGGCGACCTAAAGAGGACCGCCTGACTTTTATCAGGGTTAACCTCAATTCTCCATTTCCTAAACCAGTCGCCGAGGGCGTTGGCTGCGGATTGGAGGGTTTGGGCTATAGCGGTTGGACTTTGACCAGTGTAATATATGGCCGTGTCGTCCGCGAAGAGAGCTAACTGAGCCTTTTTGCTCTTGGGAATATCGCTAGTGAACAGCGTGAATAGGAGGGGCGAGAGGACTGAGCCTTGAGGGACACCGGCTCGGATAGGGTGAGGGGAGGAGAGGGCATTCCCGATGCGATAGCGGAATGTGCGATCAGACAAAAAGTCTCGTAAGATGAGCACGAGACGGTCTGGCACACCCATTTGGTAGAGCTTATATAATAAGCCATTGTGCCAGACCTTGTCGAAGGCCTTCGCTATGTCGAAGAATAGACCGCCAGTCATTGCACCGCGTTGGAACCCAGCGCTAATGTGCTCGACTATACGGTGGACTTGATGGATGCACGAGTGACCGGTCCTGAAGCCGTATTGCTCGTGAGGAATGAGGCACTTGGCATCGGCAAAATCTCTGAGTCGCTTATAAATAAGTCTCTCGTAGATTTTGCCGAGAACGTTCAGGAGACTGATGGGACGGTAACTCGTGGGCTCAGACTTGGGCTTGCCTGGCTTAGGGATACCGATAACAGTGGCCTCTTTCCATGCCTGGGGAAAGATGTTGTTGGTCAGAGCGCCATTGAAGATGGCGGTCATTAACATAACGAGCTGGGCGGGGAGGATTTTAAATACCTTATTATTGATACCGTCCGACCCGGGAGCTTTCCGGGGTCGGAAACGTTTTATGATGTCCTGCACTTCGTCTGGAGTGACTGGAGGCAGAGGATCATCAGGGTCTTCTACGGGAGGGAGGGAGGTCCTACGTTGGACTTCAGAGTCGACCTTGAGGAGGTGACTTTTGTCTACCGGTTGGGGGACAAAACAACGGCCGCGGCCGTATTTATGACGTCTTAAAACCAGGCTTGTTCAAGTGAGTGAAAGAGACAGAGCTATACAAGTCGTCTAGCGCCACCTAGTACACTCACTATTTTTTTAAATCGTGGTAAAATCATCAAATGAGTCTTCCCACCCAGGGCAGAGCGGAAGGGACTGTCAGATTGTGCTTACTAAAATCCACGGTGTCCTTCAATAGCCCTTTACGTTCTGGGGTCACGGTAAATCATAAGTCCCGCGACTCCGGCAGGCTTTGGCATAATACGGCCGCTGGTCAGAGAATCCTCCTCTTCAAACAGTTGTGAGGAACTAACCCTCTGTTCCTCATGACCCTTAATTTTGTATGGGAAATGATCAATCGACTCCTCGGCCCGGGTGGAGCGGAAGGGACTATCAGATTTGTTGGTACTGACTAAAACCCACCCACTTTTTTTAATCGCCCTTCTCCTCCAGGACATTCCTGCATTTTGAAAACAGGTCCAATATAAATAGAAATTCAAAATTTGTCCTCACTGTACAATATCGAAAACTCTAGCAATCAATAATCACGTAACGGCAATCGGATTCACTTAACATTTCGAACCGAATGTCATACGGAGCCGATTAGCGTGAAAATCTTATGATTTGGTGAACATTAACCGATGCAATATAATTATGTTTGTTAAGCAAAACCGCGATGTCATTTGTTTTATGAGCAAAACATTTTAAACCTTTGTCAAACAGACTGGCGTGGCGAATGCGAAGCGTGACGTTTTTATTTGTAAAGTATGGAATTGTTTGAATCCAGTCACATAGAAACGCGAAAGCGATCCGATAGCGTGACAGAACTAACGGACTGACGTCTCGCTTCGGTTCGGTATCGCTTCGGAAACGCTTCGCTTTCGACGGTCTGTTTGACAAAGGCATTAGTGTTTCCTCACCTCTCTAATCGAAAACTTCGAAGACAACCACTATCTTTTAATCAGCGCTTGATTGGGAATAAGTTTTTAGCAGGACTTATCTTTAGGAACATGAAAAGTTTCTACCATGTCCCAGCATTAGAAATAGGTTTTGTTCTATGCTTCATCGACAAGACTGTACAGTAGTGCTATCTTATATCTTAAGGCTTAGCACCGCAGCAGCGCTGAAACGACGGTTTGTCTTTTGTAGATTTTTAATATTTTCCCATTACAAGATCGACGACGAGCTCGTCGTAGATTTTATAGAGAATGGAATAGCTGGACACTAATCGGAGCGGATTTATGAAATCTATATTGACATGACATTGAACATTTATCCTTATAATATATTATAAGTAATTTATTTCCTTGCATACACGAGCTAATAGATTGTGAGAATACTTATCTAAGTCATGGTATTCCACGAAGTATGACGAATGAAAGAAATATAACTTGCCTATTAATTTTATTACAAAACGGTGCTAAATGCTTCTAGATTTCAAAAACTTCTGTGTTTTCTATTAAGTACATCTTCCTCAAGGCCATATTTTATGATTGAGAAATTTGCAATTGCTCATATGCGTATGTTTTGCAAATGATACACGGTTGTCTGTATCGGTCACGACTCTTCACAATCGTGATTTTCGAACAGTACATCTTATATGCCTAGTGTTTTACATCTCTCTCTTTTTCTTCGGGTATGAATAATAACTATAGTGTAAAATACTGCTAGGTTTTTCATAGGACAATCCCACTTCAATATTCATAAATCACTGCAACTCCTGAAAGCCAGAATCAACAGCGGCGATAACCAGAAAAGGTAGTCAGTGAAGCTCGACTTGGTCAGGAGAATGATTTAACTGTCTATGGATCCTTCAATTCTTCTTAATGACAAGCGACAAATGGTAACTTCACATTAACAAGACCGACCCTGACCTATTTAAAAACAAACTTACAATCTTTCACATCATTACTACTATACTTATGTCACTAATTTGAATAATAACATTTAATTATACATAATATGCATTACATAATATCTTAGTGGGTCACAGTAATAATTTCCCATGATATAATAATTACTGGCTGTTCTATGTGAGACGTGAGATGACAGGTTTGACGGTAATTTATGGTTAGAAGCATAATTTGACGTTTGTTAGATGACGGCAGATCACGTGACTTAAATTAGTGTAAGGCTGGCCATACATGGACTGCCTGAAGCAGCCACTGACGACTGCTATAAGCTGCGACTGCAGAGAAAAAAAGTCTTCTACACAATCACGGAACCGATCGAGCAGTAGAAATATTCCGGGCGGTCGATGCGGTCAAGCGGTCGCCAGGCATATACTGACTGCTCAAATAGTCCGTTTATGTTGATTACTAGCTAACTGCTCGAGCAAGGCTTAAAGGCTTAAAGGTGCCATTGAGAGTAAGATCTTATCCTTTTCGGTTGATAGGTAAGTGAATATAACAATGCGGTTTGTTATTAAAAAGTTATCTCTGTCAGACCGTCTAAGATTGGATTGAAATGTGTGATATTGTTTTTTTTCCCTCCTTGATTCCTTAATTTCTTCCTTGAACTCTTTTCCGAACAATTGTAAAAATTGTAAATTATATGAAGTGTTTTTGCAGCAAAATTTACATATTATGAACGCATCACTTACAATTTTCAAAAATAGAATGCAAAAATGTAATACCGGCCCATTTTAAAGAAACAACATCGTTTGGCAATAAGAAAAACAAAATAAATCGAATTGAATCAATATGTCCGAAAGCACTAACCATTTACTTTGTACTCTTTAAACCGAATTTAACGATTCCGACGCTTCCAAGTGCCACTTATCCAATTAGCCTTAATCGATTTGTAAAACCGAGACATCTGTAATTAGAAGTTACATTTTACGCTTCTCCCGGTATTTAACGATAACCTTTTTTAAATGATTTGACTTCAGTGACCGCTATCTTATTCTGTTCAAGACGTGAACCCTAAAATAAACTGATTTTTATTTTAGGGTAAATATACGTTCAATGATATTTTAAACTTTCATGATAAGTACATATCTATTTCCTTTTTGTTTTACAAATCGTTGGCACTCTCCTGTATCGTGAGTACGTTTCAAACATTTGAAACTCACGTATACAAACACCCAGAAAGAAGAGTCCGATCTAAAGAAGCCTTATTTTATAAAGCCAAGAGACAAGATGCGAGATAAATGTATCTTAAAAACTGTCAGTTTTGTGTACATATTGACTTTCCTTGCAAATATTTTCATCATAAGGAGCGGTTACAAAGGGAAAAAGAGAAACCACAACTTAACACAATTTTACGTCAGGGTCAAAAGCCAAAAGTATAAGGCCTTCGTGTGAAAACATTAGGACTACGTGATAACTGGCAGTGTAATTCAAAAGTAGTTCATATCCTCTAAAGTAAAGATTAAAAAGTTAGCAATGAAACTGACTCACAAAGCCGCAACTTCCTTGGAATCAGGGCAGGGAAAGCGCCAGCCAATATTTAGGTTATGACGTCACAAGACTTGCATACCCACTTCTCACTTCAATGGAGGCGCCAGCATAATTTAACGCCCATAAAATTGATAATTTTGAATTCATATTCAGTGGCATCAAATTTTGGTGACGAAAGCCTTCGTTTTATTTAAAAGTATACCTTGACTTTTAAAGTTTAAGGTTTGAAATGCTTGACGGGTACTTGGGTAGTCTAGGTTACGTGTTTTCCTAGTAACTTGGTAGTTCATGGGTCACGATGCAAGTTATCCAACGCTTTGGAAGCGTTCAGAGTTTATAATAAAGGGTGTTTCTATATGTTTGCGGAAGAACATAAAAATACATTTGATGTTTTGTTGTTTACGACAATTATGCTTCGAGGGAGAACATGGGAAGCTAAATAAAAGGTTTTATTTGGAAGAACTTGTTTTGAAGCTGAAATTGATTCGAGTTCCGTAAATGTCCAGTTAACTGCTGTAAACATATTGATTGAAGATGAATGACGATGTTTCTGTCAAAAAATTTGACAGCTTTTTTCAGTAATTATCTTGGGAACAATTGTATCTGCTATATAAGAAGAAAAGGCAAAAGAGATGTACTGACTAGAGACTCAGACGGGAGGCAATCACTTGCATTTTTATAACGACTTCGATATTACTGACTCGGCTTAAATTTATGTCAAACATGTTTTATTTTTCCAATGATTCGACTTACAAGTTTTACTTATGCTAATGTCAAATATTTCTGATTTATCCATTGATTTGACTTCACGACTTGAATTGAGCTTAAGCCAAACATTTTTGAATTTTCGACCGACTTTATTAACCGATCTATTCGAGCGTATATCAAACATTTTTATGACATGGCCCTGTCTTCAAACGATCTGATGGTCGATGGAGCAGGTAGTGAAGAAGAACTTAAGCCTTTGTCAAACAGACAGGCGTGACGAATGCGAAGCGTGACGTTTTTATTTGTAATGTATGGAATTGTTTGAATCCAGTCACATAGAAAAGCGAAAGCGATCCGATAGCGTGACAGAACTATCGGACTAACGTCTCGCTTCGGTTCGGTGTCGCTTCGGAAATGCTTCTCTTTCGCCTGTCTGTTTGACAAAAGCATGAGATTCGACATGAGATTCATGACATTCGTGTGAGATGCCCAGCGGCACGATGGACTGATGATTCGAAGAAGGGGAGGCGGGGGGAGGCTGGTAGTGGATCGATGTGGACTGCACAGGACCGACATGATTGGTGTTCTTTGGGGAGGTTTACATCCAACTGAAATGTACATCAATGCCGCCTGTTGTTCCTTTCAAAGTAGAATCCTACTTAAAGACAAGTTGGAAAAAAAAAATGCTAGCACGAATAGAAATTATAACGGAGGCTGGTCAAATATAATCGCCTAGTCCTAGGGGTAATGCCCATAAGTCAAGACAAGTCACGTAGATAATATCAGTGTTACGGTAATCAAGTTTAATGCACGTAACAGTCAGGTCTTCACGCTACTCTTACTGTTAATGGTGTGGAAGCAATAATGTAATGGCGACATTTAAAACGAACGTGACTTCTTGCGGAAGAACTTTGCTGAACTGCTTATGGAAAGTTCTTGTGAAGTTTAGTTTTTTGGGATGATACTAAATTATTATTACTATTGTATCTAATGCCTTTGCCAAACAGACTGGCGAAAGCGAAGCGTTTCCGAGGCGATACCGAACCGAAGCGAGACGTCAGTCCGATAGTTTTGTCACGGATCGGATCACTTTCGCTGTTCTATGTGACTGGATTCAAAAAATTCCATACATTACAAATAAAAACGTCACGCTTTGCATTCGCGACGCCTGTCTGTTTGACAAAGGCTTACGAGTTTTATGAAAGCCAATAATGTGTCTCACGGCTGGGCCATTTTCCTTCCAAACCTCTCCATTTTGGCCAATTTCCTGCTAAAATTTTCCAGCGGTTAACCTCGACTGTATTGTCCTCCCCCAGTGGTCCAGTGAGTCAAGTTCTTTTCCTTAGATTCAAAAATTTCGTGCGAGAGTCGAACCCGCGACACGCGCCGCGGCAATGAATTGCTCAGCCACTGCACCAACCGTGCCTAAGTGAGCTTAGATGAAACAATTTACGTTCTACTTCTACAATATAAATCTTTCTCTAGCAATTGCCTAAGTTTTTACCGCTGACATTTGTCGTAAATAAAGTTACATTATTGCCTGCTCAGCTGACATTATTGATTTACATTGCAATGTAATATTTATTATGTAGCAAGTTCTTGAACTTTTATGTAATTTATTATGTTGTGCAATATGATTTCTGTATATGGAATCTAGAAATCTAGAAAGTAATTCATTAATCTTAATCCTAACTACTAGTACGAAATTGGTATTGTTTGTTTGTTACGCTAATTATAAAATCACTGAATCCTAAATTACTCAATTTTCTTTTTTAGTTTTTTTTTTGTTTGGAATGATTTAATACGTATTTTTTGTGTAAAGTCTATGTGATATGGTTGCGGGACTTACGAATTACCGTGACCCCGGAACGTGAAGGGCTATTGAAGGGCACCGAGTACGGCGTACGAGTCTGACAGTCTCTCCCGCTCTGCCCTGGGTGGGAGGACTCATTTGATGATTTTACCATGATAAGAAAAGAAGTCTATGTGATATAATAACAACGCGAGCGAAGCCGCGTCGAGCAAATGCTAGTAGTTTTATATTTTAAGAGCAGACATTTAATACTTGCAGTTGGCTTACCTACTTTTAAATTGCAAAATGCTGACTAGACTATGGGATAAAAATACTCCAATTAAATTGATATAAATGGTGATATGAATGATTTTAGGATAATAATCATTTATGACTGACCAAAACACTTTTAAAAATGGGAGAGGCGTGCACGGCTACACATAGCATAAGCTATACAAAACTAGTATAAGCTGATCGTTAATTGTGCGAAAAGATCCAGTAAAACGAGGCCAAGATTAACTGGTTTTACACAGCTCGATGTGTGGCCGGGTCATCTTAAATGATAGACGTTCATACACGTTCCATAATGCATTGCATAGAGGGGTTCTGTAGCTGCACGCGTAGCATGGCCAATTCTATCTCTATTCTACCAAGAATAGACAAAGTCATTTTATCGTTATTTGTATGCAAATCGCCTTTTTTTGTACAAGTATGACACGATTCGTATACCATTTAAGAATATAAACATTTATTTTCTATAGTTTAAACATTGCTATGCATAAATCGGTAAAAATCTTGCTACGTTCTGTCATTTTGTCTTTTCTCTCGTCGACAAAACCTGTTTCTACGGCGCCATGCTACGCGAGCTGGTCTCTTAAGAGAAAGAAAGAAAGAAAATAGATTTATTTGACACGCCTTAGGCACACAATTACAATGAAAAATTACGAGATAATGGAAAAGGAAGAACACAAAAGTAGGTACCGTGTGCCTCACGGCTGTGCCAAATAGGCTCAGTTCAGCAAAATGCCAGGCCACAGGGTGCCTGACGCTGGTTTTCAACTGAGCCTTGCGAGACGTCTGACGTCTTCTTCTCTCGAGAGAACCCTTCGTTTAGTACCCCTCCATGTATATTGACACCGGGGTCTTATCCCCGAAGGTCAGGACAGCAAAAAATTGTACCTAATTACATCTTAAATATGGCGTATAAACAATGTCAGTTATTTTTGGCCAAACATGCGGATGTCACAAATTACTCAAAGTTATGAAATAATTGTTGAACTATGTAGTAAAACTTCGCTTTAAATTGCTGTCGGGTATTTCAGACGCTCATTAAATATACATACACTAATGAATTCACATTATTTTGATTTAAACATTCGTAATTAGCATGTACAAAAACAATAGGATTTGGATCATAAAATAGTTTATTACTGAACAAAAAATGTGATATAATTTAATTAACTTTAAACCGAGCTCGTTACTAAATCATAACACACACAGGTGGATCTATAAGTTTAAGCTGCGCTTGTCTAGGACAATCAGTGGATGGGGGACATGTATTGATTAGATGACTTTCTTCCGTCGTTTGGATATCAAGTTAAAATGTTTGGTACCGGGTCATTTATAGATCCTTGACAGTCATTACAGGTGGCTTGAAAGTCCAACAAACCGTCTTATTATGGGGTATCGTATTACCCATGCCTTCAAACGGGTTAATATTACATATTGCCAGAAGAAGAGATACCAAAGTAACAGTAGGTCTGAAAATCCGGCTACTGTAGGCTTCAGTTTGCGGACGGGGAGTATTGCAAAGCTCGCAGTCTGATAAAGGACCAGGTTCGAGACGACGACGGTGCGGGGTGTTGTATTTTACGCGTGCTTCATGCAGCTGTCGGCAAAGTGACGGGAGTCAGTATGCCTGCTAGAGCCACGGAAAAGTCTTGTTCCTTTCCACCCCCTACACCCACCGGGAGGACTCATTTGATGATATTCCGCAAATAAGGAGTGCTGAAGAGGAATACCATTCAACATCATCTGTCTAGCCTTTTACCAACTATATCGGGGTCGGCTTCCGGTCAAACCAGATGCAGCTGAATATCAGTATTTTACATGGAGCGACTGCCTACGGACCTCGGACCCAACTCGGTAATACGATTCCCCATGGTAAGACTCATCATCATCATCATCTCAGCCATAGGACGTCCACTGCTGAACATAGGCTTCCCCTTTAGATCTCCACATATACCGGTTGGAAGCGACCTGCATCCAGCCTCTTCCGGCGACCTTTATATGGTAAGACTGGTTCTTCGGAAAGGAAAAGAAATACCAGTAATGACTTTAAAATCGAAACCATATTTACAAACCATCAAGAAAAAACCTTAATGAAAAAAAAAATGCGATCACATTTGCACAGCAAAGTCTTTTATTGTAGTTACAAAAAACTGACACACATACGTCAAACTGTCATGTTGGTACAAATTGCTGACAAAAACTGGTTAATTTTCCCACATAGATCATAATATTAGGTCGGTTAAGTAAAAATGGGGCTGCTGTCATCATAGTTACTAGATAATTGATATTTGTATTGTTCTCTTGTCAGTAAAAAGAATAAGTGAGGAATTAGTGAACTGCTGTATTGAAATCATCATCTGCAGGCAAATTGATTCATCATCATCATATCATACATAGGCCTAGCCCATAGACTTCCAATAGGACCTATCGGAAACTTTACGGCCCCATTGGCCATCAGTTCTGTGTGCTATGTGGCCTGCCCACTGCCACTTCAACTTGCTAATTCGTTGGGCTATGTTGACTACTAACTTTGTTTCGTCTACGAACCTCCTTATTAACGTTATCATATCTTTTTAAAAGCCGGTCGTTTTGAACCACCGCACCTCTCAATCTAGTCTGAGGCTTTATACCCTTTTACGTAAAGACTCGGAAAATCATTCTTCATATGCGGCGTCAGTTCTCATGGCGCGTAAATTCAACATTATCCTGTGTCGGGGTATCCAAAAAGAAAACAAAATAACAATTGTTGAGGAATTACTTACCAGACACAACGCTCCTCAGGATCTGGGAGAACCTTTCTTTTTAATAGAGTATCATGGAACTTCACACCGTGTATGTATAACCCTCAACTCCCTTGTAAACCAAACGACTTTGTCCAAGAGTCGTACATTACCTATACTATTCGTCCTCAATTTCATTTTTGCTCCCGAGTGTACAACAAATTCGTATTATTTTAGTGTAAAAAACTAAATTACTTTAACCTTGCAATTAACGGGTTTTAGCTTAAGTCAAACACTATTAACATTTTTTGATTAATTATGCACATGCAAATTAAATGTAAAAGAATAAGTTTCGTGATTCAAGATGATAAATAACTGGTTTTCATATTGTTTGCAGTTAGGATAAACTTTGTAGCTGTTGAAAACAAAGGGCTTGCGAAAAAACGATGGTTTTAAACATTGTAATAAAGGTTTACACACGATTTCGTTGGTCATAGTGGGAGATTGTTTTCTCATTATTTTATCTGCTGCTTCTTTCATACTAATCTTCCATAACGAGGAGGTATCACGCAAAGGAGGTTGCATACAAAACCTACAGTGTTATCTTTGATAACCAAGCTATGATGTTTGTTACAAGTTTTTGTACTAAAGTTTACTTTTAAACTAACTCTTATGCATTTGGTATTTGCACTCTATGCGAATAAAATGTAAGGTACCATACATATGGTCGCGGGACTAACGAATTACCGTGACCCCGGTACGTAAAGGGCTAGTGAAGGACACCGTGGATTTTAGTCAGTACGAGTCTGACAGTCCCTCCCGCCCTGCCCTGGGTAAGAGGACTCATTTGATGATTTTACGACGATAAAAAATAAGGTACCATACATATCGAAAAAAGAGAAAAGAAAGAAAGGGTATTTATTAAAGTCACACAGGACAGAACAACAACATAAATTATGAAAGAAAAAAAAAACACAAATAATTAAAGCATAGAGTTCCCTAGTTATATTAAAGTCCTTATATGGTAAACCATTAACCGGACATAATTTCGTACCCTGTCCTTAAACCATTAATCATTAAATTATTTCTTCTTACTTCATGAATATTCCTCCTTTTCCAGAAGGGTCATCCATGTGCAGAAACACAAGAGCTGAGTCCAGGCCGCTGGGGAGGTCGCACCATCGCGGAGTGCAAATGCCCCCCTGGAACAGCCCAGCTCCCCCACACCAACACTTGCCACAAACTCTTTGAGCGAGGACCCTGCAGGCCAGGGGAGTACTTCGCGCCAGTGGAGGAGTCTTTCAACAAAAGAGGGTAGGTAAGCATCTTGACGGCTCATCTTGTTAGCTGAAAAGTTCAATATGTTCTTAAAATTAGTATGTTTCCTGTTAGCTTATTGTCTTAGGAACAGACAGAATGCGAAGAAGTCTAAATATAATTTGTACACCGTCCTACGAACTTCTCGTGTGGTGCTTTAAATTTAGATACACAAACAGCCAGAATTGGAACAAATACTTACTAGGAGTTTTAGGGTTTTAGGGTTGGAAATCCATAAAATCTGCAGAAAAAGAGGAGTATATATGATCTGGATTTTAATAGGTTCCACCATTTCAATCAATGTAATTATAAAGGTATGTTAATACTCAATTTTATGCCCTAAAACGACTTTGCGGCATATCGCTAGGTATAAACTTAAGCACCACATCAAAGTTTCCAAGATGCTGCAATAATCTAGGTAACAGTTATTTCTAAGAATATGATTATATTCCTAATTTGAATAGGAATGTTTAACACTAGCCTGCTTGAATATTTTATATTGTGAAGTGACCACATCAACCTTTGTTCGTGGAACTAGATAGACTTTTAAAGGTGGTGTTTCGAAATTAGGAAGAAGTTAGGTAATAGAAGAATTCTTTAGATTTAATTATATTTTTATTTTGTAGGAATTTCTCCTATATCGTGGGTATGTTTAAAAAATGTTAAACCTCACGTACGCAAACACCTAGACCAGGAAAAAATACATGTAGATTAAAAAAATATTTGTTTCGTGGGGGACCGCGCGACACGAAGCGCGACAGTCAATTGCTCAGGCTAGGCCTCGGCGGTGCCGTCCATCTCCAGGCACTAGTAATACTCAATAAAAAGTTGATGTTACTTTTAACACTGTGCCATTGTGGTTTCAACTAGCAAGGATGCTGAGAAAAAATACTAAACCTGGAAATGCTCCCAGAATTGAAAAGTTTGGAAAAAACCCTAGTAGGTATTCCAATACGTTTTAACTCTTCATCCAATTACCACTTTTTCTAAGCACCAAGGTTTTGCAACTGTAACTTAATGCTTAGCTACTAAGTCTTAAACCTCCGAGCATTTACGACATTCCTCAACAAACCAGTGTTTAGTTAACCCTAAACTATCAAAGTTAAATTTATTTTAGCTGTGTTTTGTTAGTGAAAGTAGAACAACAGTGTCCAGATTATTTTAACGACTTTAATGGCGTCCAGGTGGTAATACTGTTAAGGAAGTTAAAGTAATGGCAACGGCTCGAGGGTTAATAGGCCCAGATTTGTTATATACTCTTAGGATTTGTAGTTTAAAATAAACTAATAAATAAATAATCTAAATAGTAGATAAGGGGTTTTGGTAGATGCTGGACACAGATGTTTCCAAATCTACCCCGTACCATTCAAACAGGTCTGGATTGTTGCAAACGTAACCACGACATGGGAATAATTCATGTTTCTTGACGAACACCTTTTGATGAATCTTACAATCACAAATTGTACCATAATAAGCAACAAACAACAGCTCAAAAAAACAACCATTTTGTCTCACCACCAATATCTATCACGGCCATATTGCAAAATCAAGAAACCCCAAGTGTGTGTTACTAAGAAAGCCATTACAAATTCCAGCGAACGCCAAGGCATGTGCGTGAGGCCTCAACAATGTGCTGACGACACCTTGATCTACTGGCCTGCTGACGGCAAGTGCTACTACAGAAACACTCAGGGTCCTTGCTATCCTGGGTCGGTATTGGAAGCTGGGGAAGACGGGATTGCGAATTGTACGGTAAGTTTTGCTTATGAACTTTCATGTTTTATACTAATTACGCCTGCTCTGCGTTGTGAATTGTGCAGTTAAACCTGCCACCATTTCATTCAGTACATCAAAAACTCTTTTCCAATTGAGCAACCGCAACTCTGCTAACAGCTTCGGAATTTTCATTGCATTACTAACGTCTTCGGATATGCGGACGGCGAGTAATGTATGACTTGCCGTCCGATCGTGGACAATGCCCGGGTTGAAGGCGCTTCGTGTCCCGTTCCGCCCTGAGAAGACTTATTTGATGATTTTCAGCACCATCTATTGTAATGTTATAAAACTACCTAATTCGCTCGGTGGAATTGAGCTTCTGATGGACTGAAACAGAAGGTCGCAGTTTCAAGTCTTGGTGGCCGACCATGATGTCTTAAAGCGAGAGTAAATCCAGTGTGGGAAAGAAAGAGCTATACAACATAATTTTTTGTTTATGCGAAACCCGATACACCTGTCTAGTATTTTTGTGTAAAGAATGTATGTACAAAATTTTAAAATCGTATCATGAAAAATCACAAGGTTATAAGTTTGTATATTACCTGGTTGTCCGTTCAAAAACATGCTCATTTCGCGGTACACCCACGTAAACCGCGTCTCCTGTGTTATACACTCGTGATAATAGCTTGGCAATAGGTACCTAACCGTACGGTGATTGTATTGTAATTAACTGGTAATAAAATTTAATTAAAATATTTTTGAAAAAAAGTATAACATGGTGTAAAAATTATTGGAATCGAATCAGTTACTGATTCTGAACAAACTTTATTCAGGTTTCGCATATACTAAAAATAATGTTGTATAAGTCGTCTAGCGCCACCTCGTTTCCCCACTGGAATTACTCTTGTTTTAAGTCGTATGGTAGGCCACCTGCTCGTTGGTCGCGGGACTTACAAATTACCGTGACCCCGGAACGTAAAGGGCTTTTGAAGGACACCGTGAATTTTAGTCAGTACGAGTCTGCCAGTCCCTCATGCTCTGCCCTGGGTGGGAGGACTCATTTGATGATTTTACCACGATTAATTTTTATTTCCACAAAAAGCTCCACTGACAGTGTGTCCTTGAGATTGAACGTGGTATGTAAGTCTCATTTAAAAGTACAGATTGACAACTGAAATTGAAGACCCTGCAGTTCATCGTCTGATGGTAAGCAATGAAGTCAATAATATTTTTTTTTTTTTGGCTATGGTCTAAAACTTTACGGTTTGTTCTTCCAGTGTGCAGTGTCTGGTCCTCACTACTGGGCTGCAGATGGCAGCTGTTATCCTCACTACACACGAGGTCCATGTGAGAAGGGGCAGCTGTTCCTGCCAGGGTCGAAGTGTGGCTGCGAGAGTCATCTTCCTCATTATCATAATGAGACTGGAGCTTGCTATGAATTAGGTAAGCAAATAACCATCACTAGGATACTATTACTAAGCGATAAATATAATATGAAGCATACTGTGGTTAAACTTAAGACATGTTTCCGTCACTGTGACACAAGTGCTGCACGCACTTGTGCCTGATTAATGGCGCGGTAGTGGATATAATAAGGTTGTCAGCAGAAAGACAACTGGCAACATTAATGGACCAATGGGGGAACGAAAAATCCTAATCCTGCATCGTGCAATTTGATTTCTCCGAAAGTTTAGAACATGTGGAATTTTCCATCCACGATTTTTGGTCAGAAAGCCCACCAGAGACGACATCTTTTTATCGGAGGTACTTCCTCTTATACCTTTTTTTTAGCGTGGTAAAATTATCAGATGAGTCCCCACCCAGGACAGGGCGAGAGGGACTGCCAGACTTGTACTGACTAAAATCCACGGTGTCCTTCAACAGCCCTTCAACGTTCCAGGGTCACGGTAATTCGTTAGTCCCGCGATCCCGCAGGCTTTGGCCCTCTAAGGGAGCCCCGTCATTGTGAGTAGGGTACTTGTTGTAATTTTACATCCTATTTTTCATAACCCATAACCACAAAAGTCTAAATTTTTTGAAAGATGGGAAGCCAACTCCATGGTAATCAATCTGTATCACGCACCCACTGCTGGGACACAGGCCCACTGCCAGTTGGTGACTGTCACATAGCTTCTCTGACTTCAGGATGTCACGCAACATTTTGCTTCTCCGTTTTGAGAAGAATCGATGTAATGACACAAAGTTATAATCAATTATTCGTGACTTTTAAGAAGTGTACCGATGATTTAATAATCCGCATCGTCTATAACTTCATAATAATCTTGCGTTGTACAAACAAAATTATTTTCGACGCGTAACATTGTTTAATTGGGTGTAGTTTACTGATTGATTGGCAAATGAGTCTAACAAAACTAGTAATTCTACAAATTGGTGGAATACCGAAAATACAATATTTCTTACGCTCTATAAAGCAGATTGGGCAGCATTTGGACATGAAGGTTTAACAGCTAATTGGGGTAGGATTAGTCATGCTTAAGTATAGTTTTGTGCAACGGATGCAAAGAAATAGCACGTTCCAAATTCTGTCATGTGATACGGTCAAAACATGCACGTATTTCCTCCGTTCATAATAATATGTGTAGTAAGGCATCACTTATATTTTTTTTTTTAGGTGATACTAAAAAAATTCTCTTCTGAAGTTTTAGTTACTCAGTTTTACAAAAGGAATCACAAGCTTTTCAATCATTGTTTTTTTTTAATTTTACCTTTTGTAAGGTTTAAAAAAATGGATTTTCCGCTGCGGGATGCGATCAGTTCATTTAGGGCGAGTTGTTTGATCCGTAGTCAAACGAACTATTTGTATTAATAATTCTATTTTTTAATTGGTTACTAATTGAGTGAGGGCACGCACTAGGAAGACCCACACTGACCTTATTGGTGAAGTGCTTCAGAAAGGCCGGGTGCCTAGTACTCGTAATCGGCATTCGTGTATGACCAGATGTATGAATATGAATAAGGCGAAAGGAGTATGTAAGGATCACAGCAGGTGGCGCTTTGTAGTTTTTGCCTACTCCCATGGGAAGAAGGCGTGTGTTTATGTATGTATGTAACTATTGATCCAATAATTGGCCCTTAGACTGACACATACAAACAGGCATACTCGGAACAACTATTTTTAGGCCTTACAAATACTTCCCCGTGCCGTGAAAACCATCTTGCTAATATGATTCTTTTAAGAGACATTTTCGAGTGTATAATGTTTTTTTTTTTTTTATCGTGGTAAAATCATCAAATGAGTCCTCCTACCCAGGGCAGGGCGGGAGGGACTGTCAGACTTGTACTGACTAAAATCCACGGTGTCCTACACTAGCCCTTTACGTACCGGGGTCACGGTAATGTGAAAGTCCCGCGACCCCGGCAGGCTATGGCCCTCTACAGGCCCCGTCACTATGCTGACACTCCTTGAGGCGCGCGTGGAACACAACGCGCCGTCGACCCGGGCATGGTCCATGGTCGGACAGCGAGTCGCCCATTACTCGCCGCCCGCATGCCCGCGCCTACGGTGGCCGGAGATCGTCTTGCGACGTCCGACGCCGTGGGCGTCTACCACTGCGGCTGGGGTGGAGGGAGGACGTAATAGTGTATAATGATAGTAAAAATTCTGTCTGAATAACGCCTCATAAAGACATGTAGGTACTGAACGTTATAACGGGTTTGTAAAAAGGTTCATTGTAATTTTCAGATTCATTAGGCCCATGTCCTCGTGGCCATACGTTCACCATCGTCGAGGTTGCTCCACACGGTTCCCGAGCTGAATGTAGATGCAAGTCCTTCCATGCTCGAGCTGCTGACGGGGTCTGCTATAGACTGTATACCAGAGGACCCTGTGCTCAAGACGAGATGATTGCTAGAGGGGGAAGATGTACCAAAGTAAGTCTATGTAAAAGTCAACCTCCATTAAACAAAATGAATACCTATCAAATATACCTATCAGATTGGACTGCTGCGTTGCGTGTCGCGGGTTCGATTCTCTATCTATTCGACATCTACTCGTACAAGTAGTTGCTTCGGGTCTGGGCGTTTGTGTATGTGAGTTTATATGTTTGTAAACGCACCCACGACACAGGAGAAATTCCTAGTGTGGGGCAACGTTTAAAAAAAAAAGGTCAAACTCCATTAAATAAAATTAATACCTATCTAAATGCCATATTTTTGAGCAAACTTGACGTATGTTATGTTATAACTTAATGCGATAGCAATACACATATCTACTGGCCCAGAATTAATAACGCCATTTTTTTTATTTATTCAACGTCATTCGAACGTCATAAGATCCTTGGAGATCTTGTACAGTGACGAGCAATAAAACTTGACTTGAAAATTGTTTCTGCTTTCAAATAACACTTATTTCTTAATAGCGTGGCTTTCAAAATAGAAGGTTCATGAAAACGCAATAGGTTAATCAATATGATAGGTGAACATCGCTTTTGAATTCTATCAAGTGTAGGTAGGTATACATATTTATAATACAAAATTGCTCGTTGCTGTACTAGGTAATAAAGTTAAATTCAATTGCTGTCCTGAAAATACGATGCTGATCTACCTCTGAGATTTTTACTAGGCGTGTGTCAGTCATAATACGCTGTTATGCCTTTGTCAATCAGACAGGCGAAAGCGAAGCGTTTCCGAAGCGATACCGAACCGAAGCGAGACGTCAGTCCATTAGTTCTGTCACGCTATCGGGTCGCTTTCGCGTTTCTATGTGGCTGGATTCAAACAATTCCATACATTACAAATAAAAACATCACGCTTCGCATTCGCCACGCCAGTCTGTTTGACAAAGGCTTTAGTATTGGCATTACTTGAAGAAAAGTTAAGGCTTTCCAATGAGGTGTTTTCTTGCCTGTCACTTGATACAATGTTTTATGAACATTCCAGGTGCCCTGTGCAAGAGGTCGTCTATACGTGCCAGAACGTCGTCGTTGCTACCGGCCTGGTACCGCGGAGCCATGTCCGGTGGGAGAAGTGGTGGCCTTCGACTTTGAAGCACGACCAGCCATCGACGGACTCAGCCATAACGGAGTCTGTGCCTGTGGGAACGGCGCTTGTAGGGTACGAGAGGTAGGTTATGAACTCTATTTTTGACCTTGCGATTTGGCCACCCAAGGTCAAATAATAAACTGCGTTCAGGCTTCTAACTAGGGTATGAACGTCGCCGGGGTCGTGGGACTCACGAATTACCGTGACTCCGGTACGTAAAGGGCTATTGAAGGACACCGTGGATTTTAGTCAGTCAAGTCTGACAGTCCTTCCCGCTCTGCCCAGGGTGGGAGGACTAATTTGATGATATTACCAGGATAAAAAAAAGGGTATGAACGTCGCATTATTTTGTTTTTACATATCAAGATTACGCAAGAAGGTTCCATGCTATTACTTTTTTTTAAGGCGTTGATAAAAGATGTTTTATTTTATGAGCTCCTATTCATTTGTTTTTGAAAACACACTAGACTACTAGTCCAGTTCTATTTCTTAGATAATTGATGTAGCATATGTAAAATTACTAATTTATGAAGGTATAATGATGGGTAATTACTCGTACAACAAACTAAGTTTAGGGCTCCATATTGGCTGTATGCTTAATATGAACTATAGTAACAAAAATATGCTTCTTGAAGATAATATAATATCAAATCACATTTCTAGGTAGTTCTGGGAGCTTTAACATCTTTATCCAATTATTTTACCATTCTTTGGAAGTTGTCACGAAAAAGTAGTTCAGAATAAATTGATAACCAACTAATGGAAAAACCGGGATCGCGGGACTATCTTATCATGTAGCCATAATTCTGGAACGTAAAAGGCTATTGAAAGAACACCGGGGATTTTAGTCAGGACGAGTTTGACAGTCCCTTCCGTCCCGCTCTGCCTGGGCGAGAGGACTCATTTGATGATTTTACCACGATTAAAAAAGAAATACTAATATAAATCAATTTTTGTATTTCAGGTGGAAGCCTGCACCACACGCAGAGGAACAGCTCCATACAACGGCACCTGCCACATTCTGAACACTCAAGGACCCTGTCCCGAGCACTCCTGGCTCATGAGGGACAGTAAGAACAACATCAGGTGCAAGTGCAGACCTGGGAGGTCACCTCCGGACTGCGAGGAGGACATTAGAGTGGAGGTGAAGAGTTGATACAGTGAGATGGTTGTAGATGATGGAACTATAAGTGCGGTGATGATTCAAGTATTAAGGCGTGTTATGCCTGAGGAGTAACTGCTTAAGACGCTCCAGTCTTTAAAGGAAACTGGAAAAATGTGGGTATACCTGTTATGGCATTACTCTGCCTAGCGGCGCGTGTCGGAGATTTTCGGAACTTGTCGGCGACGTTCGGCGTTTGTTCATATAAATGCCTGCGCCGGTTACCTGCATGGATCGGTTCCTATAAGCGCTGGTAGGTTGCCAGCTTTCTTTCTGTATACGACCTTAGACTTTGTATACTACTGGCTATACTGGCTGGCCGTCCTTTGCATATAGCAAGCTTCACGTTCCTGTGCTAGCCTCATCCTATACCAGTAGAGCTCCATACAATGATACCTGCTACATCTTGAACACTCAAGGATCCAGGCCTCAGCTATCCCAACTCATGAGGGAAACATTAGGAATAAGCTGTCTCGGAAATAGGGGTGTGCACAGGGCGCAGCTTCTTGAGGGGCGCAGCAATGGGCAGACCAGGATCACAATTGGGGAGACCAAGGGGTCTACTATGACGTATTAAAGCGAGGGTAGTTCCACTGTGGGAAAGAGATAGAGCTATACAAGTCGTCTAACGTCATCTCGTTCCCACAGTGGAACTTCTCTCGCTTTAAGACGTTATGGTAAACCACCTGGGCGCTGTTAAAGAAGTTCGCAGTGGACGTATAGAGGGCTAGTTACGGTATTGGGTGAGAGTGTACACCCGGGAGGTTACTGTGGGGAGCATATTACAGTGGAAGTGAAGAGTTGATACAGTGAAGTGGCGGTAGAAGAAAGACTATGAAGGAACTTTAAGTGCGGTGATAGGTAGTATACTCTGCTCACTGAATAAAATGGTTAAAGCCTTTGTCTAACAGACAGGCGTGACGAATGCGAAGCGTGACGTTTTTATTTGTAATGCATGGAATTGTTTGAATCCAGTCACATAGAAAAGCGAAAGCGATCCGATAGCGTGACAGAACTATCGGACTGACGTCTCGCTTCGGTTCGTTATCGCTTCGGAAACGCTTCGCTTTCGCCTGTCTGTTTGACAAAGGCATAAATGAGGGTCTAATCCGCTGTGGCAACATTTTGCTCCCTTGGGAATTACAGTGCATCATTATGTACAGCGTAACTTCATGCACTGTTGGGGATATTTTTTTTTTATCGTGGTAAAATCATCAAATGAGTCCTCCCACCCAGGGCAGGGCGGGAGGGACTGTCAGACTTGTACTGACAAAAATCCACGGTGTCCTTCAATAGCCCTTTACGTACTAGGGTCACGGTAATCCCTTGGTCCCGCGACCCCAGCAGGCGCACTGTTGGGGATAGGCCTGACTTTGGTTTTAACCACTATAGGAAGTTCCTGCAAAGCTTCATAAAATGGCACAAATTGCTATATCGACTGTGAGTAGGACAAAGTGGAATTGAAGAGTGAGAAATACTAGATATGAAGATATATTAATTATGAGCATATTACACACCTATAATTAATATAAGAAAAAAATACAATAGTATTTAAGAAAGATAAGTAGGTAGATATTAAATTAAATAATAGGTTTTAATTTTACTTAAAACTTTTTTTTTTTGTAAATAATTAATATTCCTATGCATTTAAAACTGGCATTATTTTTTACTTTTTCTTTTTAGAAATAAAATGAGGAAGTAAAGAAATACAAAAAACTTTTGTACAAGGGATGAAATAAAAGAATAAAAATAATATTTTATACACATTGGATTTTATTTTTAATAACTTATCGTTTACATTTCCTTACATTTAATTTATAATAACAGTACAAAAATAGTCAAAAGTTCCTATCTAATTGCGTGATGTCAGACTAAAACTAAATAATTATACTTATTATACAGAACACTAGTCTTTGTCTTGGATCATTTTTCTTTTAATTTCTTCTGTGATTGTCCTGTGAACAAAAAGAAAACGAGACTTTAGTAAAAGTACGCATACCGCACAATTACCTATTTAAACAGCTCATAAATGAAAACAACACCAGAGGCTATCATGACTTTTTGCCTTCAAGTAAACGTCAAACTGTTTAATGCGTTTCAACTAAGAAGGATAGTTGTTATTTATTATTTTCAGTCATTTACCAAATAATCTTCAAGACTTACCGCTGACAATATTAAAAAAAATACTTTTCAAACTATTATTAATTAAAATATATTATACCGTTAAGGACTACTTAGAAGACAACTCAATAGAATCTGTAATTTTAGAGGACATCAAGTCAATAGAATCGTTATTTGTAGGTTAGAATAATTGACATCGCTTATTGTGAATACATTTGCACGCTATGTTATGGCAGGATACGCTGAAGCTAACTTACTGTAACAACTTATGTACCATATTCTAGCAAATAAATATTTTGATTTGATTTGATTTGGTTGATGACGCCATATTGTGACGTCATGCAACACTTTTAAACCCTTGCACGGTTATATTTCAAAAAAGTCCAACAAGATAATAAAGATAATATAAACCATCAAATATTAATTGGCATAGAGCATTTCATTACTAAACGTTATTTTCAAGTGACTGTTGACCATAGAGACTATCCTTCTTAGATGGGTCGCACTATAACTTTGACGTTTACTTGAAGGCAAAAAGTTCCTCGTTCGTACACTACAGGCGCTTTGTCAGTTTGCTATACAATAAACGTAGTAAATAAGACTTCAAGAATGTTGCAAATAAAATACAGAAATCTCGTGATGAGGCCTCAGTTATTCTTTAAACTATTGCAAATTAGGATATTCAGCAATTAATTTTCATAAAATACAAATATGCACAAAATGGTGACTGAGTGCTATAGGAGTGGATATCTGTAATATGGAATATCTTGGTAGAATATTCCTACTTTTATCAATACAAAGTTGTAAAACCAATATAATAAACTTACCGAAATATATCCTATACACTTGGTTGAAAGGCATCTCGATGGCAACAGTCGCCAGTATTGATATCACAGTCACTACGAGCAGTTCTGGAATGTACAGCTGTAATACAGAAATTACAATGTTAGAATGTGTATATCCTCTTCGTTTTGGCGCTAGGATAGGTAGGGATTAACTAAAAAAACTGGCCAAGTCCGACTGGGACACGTGATCGAAAGGTTCCGTGCCATCATTCGTAAAACGGCAATAAAAAATGTCTATTGGGTGGGAGCTGCCATAAATATTTATGATTTTATTTATTTTGACGACACGGTTGGCTCAGTGGCCCAGCGATTGGACTGCTGCGCTGCGAGTCACGGGTTCCCGGACGAAGCAAATATTTGTATGATCTACAAGTAGTTGTTCTGGGTCTGGGCGTATGTGTATGTTTATATGTTTGTAAACGCACTCACGACACAGGAAAAAATCCTAGTGTGGGGCAACGTTTTCTTAAATATATATATTTATATATTTTTTTCTGTTTTTAGTATTTGTTGTTATAGCGGCAAAAGAAATACATCATCTGTGAAAATTTCAACTGTCTTAATATCACGGTTCATAAGATACATCCTAGTAACAAACGAACAGACAGAAAGACGGACGGACGGACAGCGTAGTCTTAGTAATAAAGTCCCGTTTAACCCTTTGGTTAAGGAACCCCAAAAAAAGATTCTGGTCATGTCCTGTTGGTTCTGAAGAGAGAAGAAGTAGTCCAATAATACTTACAAGAAGTAAAGGTGTGTAGTAGCCTGAATTCCTCTGCACTCCTACGTTGTAGAAGAAGATAGGGAACTGGGTCAGGTACACACTGTAGGCGATCTTGTTGAAGAACTTGAACACTCGCGATTCTATGAATTTGGTTCCTATACCTGCGGACAGAAAGGTGTTTATTGAATACTTATTTTACTTATTTTATTTATCTATAATATGTATGTATTTAGAAATATATAAGTATGTTTATCAGTTGTCTAGTACCTATAACACAAGCTCTGCTTAGCTTGGGACTAGATGACGTTGTGTGATAGTTGTGGAATATTTATTATTATTAATACAGGTTTCTAATTTTCGTTGTAATGTTCTTGGTAGGGTGAAAAACATGGACGACTTTTTTTATTATTATAGGCACTAATTGCCTTGAGTCTTGATTCTTTGGAGAAGTTCAATGACTTAGTTACTTTGATCATCATCAGGTTTTCTTTAAGGTAAGATGGTAAGTAACATATAGAGTGATCACGATAAGCGAGCATGCAGGATTCCGTTTCTAGTTTCCATTCCTAGGACATCGGTATTTTTAGGTTTTTCCTTAAGATTTTTCTAAGTAACAGCCACGGAGTTTGAACGGTTGATGGCAGTAGGCTCAGCCCCTATTAAGCGGGACTTTAACATAAATGGTAAAATATAGGTTTTCTAATAACCATGATTACCATGATACGGGGATTGCAGGTGTGCAATATTAACACAAAGTCTTTACCATCAACCAAAATGGAAAGAAGGAACTCAGGAATTCCTATTCAACAAGTCTTAGTCACCTTAAGCCCCAACTTACCAGCATAGTCATTGGCGATTGCCCAATGTGAGATGCACATGAACACCCCCCACAATATGGGGGTCAGTGCCGAGAACAACGCCGCGCCGTAGTTCTCATACTTGTACCCCTCTAGACCCCACTTATAAGGGGTCGCGATGGTGGCTGCCATCAGCGCAAAGCAGAAGGCCCAGAGAAGTCTTACTTGAGTCTGAAATAATGTAATTTTATTTTAGTTATCTGTCACTGCATATTACTCGTTTTTATTGAAGTTTCGACGCAATCGAAATTGCGAAGAATAGTTTACGCCACATCATCATCATCTTATCTCATCATTAGGGTCGGCTTCCAGTTAAACCAGATGCAGATGAATATCAGTATTTAACATGGAGCAAGTGCCTATCGGATCTTCACAACCCTGTGTAACTGGGTAATACGATACCCCATGGTAACACTGGTTGTCAGACTTTTAGAGCTTCAGACTAATAGTAACGAGTGTCAAAGATCTACAAATGACAGCTAGGACCAACGGCTTTAGGTGGTATTCGAGGCATTAATTCGCTATGTCAGATGGACACAGAACAACCTCGGCAAGCGCGGTTTAACCTGGAAGATCGGTTTGTGTGGCTGTAATTATTTAGCCACGAGCTCCGAGCTCTTACTTTATGCCACAAAAACGGGAAATTCATGATAAGGCTTCTGAAGGTGAACCAAATACTTACAGTTGATAGTGTGAACTTTAACTTTTTGGTTTTCATGAGGTATGCCATAGCGACTCCTATCAGGTAGATGGTGGCTCTGTGCGTAGGCAGGATGTAGGAGTAACGTGCCGCGTCTAGTAGTTTTTGTACTCTGTAAAGGAAATAGAAACAATTTTAATGAATTTATATGGAAAAGCATTTAGTAACAGACGTTCTTTTGGAAAATTATCAAATGAATCCATCTGCTCTGGATAGAATAGGAGGGACTGTCAGAACTTGGGACAAAAATTTAACCTGTTACTTTGGTTGCCTTTTGCTTCACAGAGCTTCGGGACTCCATTTAGGCAGTAAGACAGTTCTGCGAAGTTATATAATGCTCTTATACAATATACTAAACTCTTAAAGCTTTTAAAAGGTTTCTTGAAAGATGAAACATTTATCCTTTCTAAAGGAGGTACTATTACATGAAACTTGATTTATTAAATATTAGCTAGCGGCTTCACCCGCTACATCTCGAAAATAATATCGTTGGAACATAAAAACGGGATAAAAACTGTCCTATGTGTTAATCCAGGTTACAAACTATCTTTGAACCCAATTTCATCTAAATCCGTTCAGTAGTGAAGGAGTAACAAACATCCATCCATCCAAACAAACTTTCGCGTTTATAATATTAGTAAGATAAGATATAGTATAATGTTACAAAAAATATGCGACTTATTTTGTTATACAAATTGATCAGTTGACGACTTCATGAAGGGTCCCTTATCTTGTTCCTATTCAGATTTATTATTTAAAAGGCTAGGTTTAATATCAATGAATTGCAAATCTATCTGGTTCATGTATTGAAAAAATAAGGGATACATTTCATAAAGAATTCATAATTATTGACAAAGATATAACGACTTAAAAGCTCGTTACGCATTACTGTATTTATAATTGGCGGATTTAAAAGATTTTTGCAGTGAATTCGCTTATTACTGCCTAGTTAAACTAATTCCTCAGATTGTCCAGCGCCTACAATATACCTAAAGCAATGCAGCAACAGTAATATTGTTTGCCGCTGCAATCCGTCATATTTGATGTACGAGCTGTGGTCTTGCCTTCGAACGGGACCTTATAATATATCGGCTTGAGGACAGCGCCATCTATCTAAACACTTAATAAATCATCCGTGTCCTGAGTGAAACTGTAGGCGATTGGATGGTGTTCTGTGGTAGCAATATATAAAGCAAAAACTTACTGTAACTAAGTAACTATGTCATGGTTAAGGTTAATCAAATAAAAACCGATATTTTTTAAATATTTTTCCGTAATATTTAACAATTGTGGAAGACCTGAGGCTTTATCACAATTTTTATTTTGTTATTTATTGTACTTGAAGCATTGACTGCATTTATTGTATGGACAATGAGAAAACATTCTCTATAGTCTTTAATGTACAATCGACAAAGTTGAATCATGACCCATTTTGACAATAAATCGTTTGAATCAAAATCGTCAAAATAACAAAGATCAAGGTTGATACCATGGATATATACATATGTTAACGCTATTGTGGACCTAATTGTATTTGAATGTCTGTAAGAAAATAAACTTGTGGCGGGTCATAATTCAACTTTATTGATTGTACGTATGAGGAATTAATTTTTTCCATTAAATTAACGTCAAAGTTCCTAATAATATCTTTTATTATTATTATCGGGGAGTACCTGAGGGGGAGACCATAAATGGTTGCGAAGATGCAATAAGATATTACCACAGCCCTAGAACGCAAAGAGCAATTGAAGGAACAGTAGGTACGACTATGACAGTCCTTTCGCTCAACCAGGAAAAACCATTTCATGATATTTCACTCCAGAAAAAATAAAATTAAAGGGATTTTTCAGCATTTCTTGATGGAATAAAATCTGTCAAACACATTACTGTAATGATGACTACGACAATATTGTTTTCTCAGATCAAGTTTCAAGCAACTCAACAAGTGACAAAGGTGACTTTAAAACAAGTACCTTAAGTTACTTTTCAAGTGGCTTCATTAATGTGGATACTTAAAAACTTAAACATTGTTACTACATAAGTTCTTTTAAGTACGTAAGTAGGTGGTGTTGTGTTAAGTAATGGATTGTCAAGTAGCTATCTACTTAGGTGATGCTTTAAGGTACTTACTTGGGGTACTCTTGTTAAGTGTTAACTAAGTAAATGTTTTACATGGTCAAGGAGTGTCAAGGGCTTGCAATATTTGCTTCTGGAATGTTCCTATTGTCGTAGTTTTGTGTTTCCTCATTCCTTCGTTTGAAGGGATTGGTAAATAGTGTTAAGGTTCGAACACTGTGGTCGCGGGACTTATGATTTACCGTGACCCCGGTACGTAAAGGGCTATTGTAGGACACCGTGGATTTTAGTCAGTACGAGTCTGACAGTCCCTCCCGCTCTGCCCTGGGTGGGAGGACTAATTTGATGATTTTACCACGTTAAAAAAAACAAAAGGCTCGAACACTGTTTGTGTTGTTTACATACATACATACACTCGAAAAACATAACCCTCCTTCTGGCGCAGTCGGGTAAAAAGGGAGAAAGAAAGCTGATAACAAAAATGTTCGGCCTAATTTTTGATGTTTCAAAGCATTTTTATTTCTTTATAAAAGTCTCAAATAGAAAATTATTACAAACAAACATTGAACTGTCTTTGTTGTACCGAATCCAATAAAGTTATTGATCTTCCAATCAAGGTACCGTGGCCTCACAGACACAGTAAAGCCTTTTCAAACTGACAGGCGATAGCGAACCGGCAGCGAACCGAGGCGTGACAGTTGTATTAGCTGACTTTTTATGAACGACGTCAAACAAAGCAAATACGCCTTCGCCAAGTCTTCGCATCGGTTCGGTCACGCTATCGGATCGCTTTCGCTTTTCTTTGTGCCTGGATTCAATCAATTTCATACATTACAAATAAAAACGCCTCGCTTCGTATTCGCCACGCCTGTCTGTTTGACAAAAGCTTAAAAGTATTTTTGGATAAAGGATGTCCATGAGTTTTTTATGAAATGACGTGTGTATGATGTAGCCTTCGTAACTTCCAAATGTTTAAGTTAAACGAAGATTCCAAGACCGGAAATAAATAAACATATAGTAACAAACAACAAGTGCGAGCTCATTACAGTTCAATGCATGATTAAGGTCATGGTTCAGCAATCTCATCTATTATCTGGTCATGCCAATGGACTGTTGAAACATAAAAAAATCAGAGTTAAAAAAACGAAACGTGCACCATAAATGCCAAGTATTAACGTGTACTTTTTAAGGTCAAAACTCGGAAAGTATTTATTTTAACCTAGCGTTTCCTAGTCATAAAGAAATAATGGTAGGATACACCTATAGGTAATTATTATTTGGATTATGTATTAAACATTTTTTTAGCGTGGTAAAATAATCAAATAAGTCCTCCCAGAGCGAGAGGCAATGTCAGACTCGTACTGACTAAAATCCACGGTGTCCTTCAATAGCCCTTTACGTCCCGGGGTCACGGTAATTCGTAAGTCCCACGACCCCGGCAGGCTTTGGCCCTTTAGAGGGGGGTCCCCGTTATTTTTTGTTGACACTCTTTGAGGAGCGCGTGGAACACAACGCGCCGTCGATCGGGGCATGGTCCATGGTCGGACAGCGAGTTGCCCATTACTCGCTGCCCGCAATGGATTATGTAATAAAAACCTAAAAAAAATAGTGGTAGCGATTGTGACTTATAATTTACGGTTATGTTATTGGTATACAATTCACAGTTTTGGGAACTTTAGGATTAGGTGAGCAAAACCACCAAACAATTAACACCTTGATCCCAATCAGAGGCTTAATTCAACCTGTGTAATTGGCTGTGCCCGCGATATGTTAGCAATTATGAACTTTCATGTGAGTAACTTTGAGTATAAAGTCAATTAACAATTACAACATTATCCGTCTTATTACAAAACGAAGTTTATCTTAAAACCCTGGTTTAAATCTCGTAAAACTACGTTTTCACAAACGTTATTACAATCGTAGCTATCAAAAGTGTGTCAAAGTTTCTCATAGCTATTTTTTCAGTGTGTTGTTATTTTTGTGTTATTTTCACCAAAAATGTATGTAAAAATGGTAGATATAATTCTTATTACACATGGTGGTTCAAATGACAGTACTAAGGTCCACGTTCTAACTAAGTTTTGTAATACGGAGAAATTTAAACCATGGTTTTGCAGATAAGCTTGGACTTGATAGTCCAGGTTTAAGCCAAGGTTTATTTAGTTTTTATAATAAGGCTGTATTAGATTAATTTATTATTGTTTTTAAGTTTTGTTGTTTTCGCTTAAGACTTAAAACAGAAACAGCCAAGAAAGAATAATTATGAAAATAATTAAGTTCAACATTGGGAGCTTTAAAAATATCTTCAATGTGTGAAACTGGGCTTTTGTACTACTTTTTGTTAAGTTGGTGTATTAGCCGGGATCGCGGGACTAACGAATTACCGTTACCCCGGAACGAAAAGGGCTATTGAAGGACACCGTGGATTTTAATCAGTACGAGTCTGACAGGCCCTCCCGCTCTGCCCTGCGTGGGAGGACCCATTTGATTATTTTACCACGAAAAAAGTTGGTGGACTATCTTTATCATTGAACTGCTCGTATTATTTTCTGGAGATGCGCAGTACACATACTTCTCTAGCCATATCAGCCTTCATGGACAGAGAATCTTGAGAATTTGTCTGGACATGCGTTAGAACTTTGGACTATTAAACTGAGCATATATAGACAACTAGCGTTATACCTTAACGGCTCGTTCACAGTCTGGTTTGGTCTAAGGGGTCAGTGGACGCTCCACTCCACACGCGGGAGGCAAGAATATGACATTAATTACTTGGTAAATGCGCGAATTCGCCTTTGGCGTCGCCTCGTGGCGTGTTTCAAACATCATCTTACCGCTTGCTGACCCGCGCTAATTCACGACGTACAGCGGCAAGGTCGTGAGCGGGCCGTGAGTGTCAAATTTTTGTAAACGTATATATTTTAAGGTCAAAATGTGGTTATCATTACGATTCCTTGTCGTAAATTACTAATCGTGAATCATGAACACACGTCATGCAATTCACACAGTTGATCAATTATTTATTTGTTTTTCTTTTAAAGTGAATAGAACAGAAAATACTTACGAAATTCCGTAATACACGAACATACTGATATCGTACCAGTATATGGCTAGATATCTTAAAGCTGTGGAGGCTACCGCGATCAGGGCGAGGAGGGACCAACCGAGGGTCTTGTACTTCCAGATGAGCACCATCAGGGGCAGGGTGGCCACGTAGAGCTGCATGTCCATGCCGATTTGGTGAGTGTGAGTAAGGCACTAGAACAAAATGGCGTTTGGTTTATTAAGGTGGTTTAGCAAGTTGCTATATTACTATAGAATATTATTTCAAAATCATAACACGATATAATTCGTACATACTATTCTATTCCAAACTCTTATATAACTATTCCAAACTCTATAAGAAAGAATAAAAAAACGTTTGTTACAAGTATATCGAGAAATCGAGATAATTTAACACCACATAAAGATAAGAAATGTAAACAAAATCTATCTAATAGATATTTACTTCAAAACCAATTAAATAGAAGTTAGTAGAGAGACCACACAAATGAGAAAATCCTTCAAAATTAAATTAGATTGACATTAAACGTTCAATTGCCTTTAAAGTTAAAATAATATCATTTGGTGATTATCCTTCACTTCAAATCACGAGGATTTTGAGATATTTTCTGGATCCAGACGATGAATCATACCCGTCAAATTTTTTTTAATAGATTTTCAACTTTATTACAAAAACAGAAGATTCATGTTGGATTGGGACAATTTGAGAGATTGGGGTAGGTTCGAGTAGTTTGCACACATAAAATGTTAATTTCATAAAAAAATATTTATTATCGCTAGTGGTTGTCCAATACGCGTTGCATGACATCGTAGAAACAGTTTTTGTCGATGGAAGAATGGACAAAATAACAGAATGTAGAAAGATTTCTATCAGCGTTAGTATGGCGATACTTAAAATAAAGAAGAAAAATATTCAATTATTCAGTCGTCTTACGGGG
Source organism: Agrotis puta (assembly GCA_943136025.2). Lineage (NCBI taxonomy): Eukaryota > Metazoa > Arthropoda > Insecta > Lepidoptera > Noctuidae > Agrotis > Agrotis puta. The sequence goes on along the minus strand of OW964176.2, from coordinate 15,242,329 downwards.
CGTGCTAAAATCTCTCAATATTTGTAAACTTGGTAGTCTATTAGAATAATAATATAATGAACCCTGACAAATACTTGATTTTTACCACACAAAAAACCGACTTCGAAAAAATCGCGCACTGAATAGTATAAAACAAGAACAATATTCATTTGACCGAGTAATAGCCGTGGTCGTATGCCAAACCATACTTTTCAGTGCGCGATTTTTTCGTAGTCGGGTTTTAGTTATTTTTCACTTATTTTTTATTTACACTATTTTGGGGTTATATTAATTGAACTAAGTAATTTATGTTATATGTATGGTTTTTGAGTTGTGATTTTAAGTTTTATCATTTGATAACCATGTTGACACATTTAGAAACAGCAAATTAGCTTATAACAGCCATATAATGTATATATATATTTCAAATGTGCTCATCAAGCTCTTTAATTTAATACCCATGTCGATACTGTGCGATTTTTTTTTTCGGTTACTCCTTTACATCCCCTAGAGGGCGCCATATTGGATTTGGTGACGTCACCTACCCTATAACTAGCGGACAACTGAGACGCTTCTAACGAGACCTCATTTTTTGTCATATTATGATAGGTAGTTTAGAAGTTATGAGGGAGCAAACAAACATACATACATACCGGTCAAAATCATAACCCTCCTTTTGGCTTTGCCGTAGTCGAGTAAAAATTGTAAAATGTACCCTAGAAACACAGACAAATCCGAAGGTATAACTAGTACTCAATCAAGCGAACGATACTGATCGATGTAACCTCATAATAACGCAGGCATCAGTGGTTATATAACAGCCATGGGAAACTAAATTACTAGATTACCGTGTCACCCCGTATATTGCCTCCGTTCATTGTTAGCAATAGCACAGGTAATAATTATAATACTGGCAATAGTAACCACTTACTAATAATTTACTGAAAGCTTATGAATATTGCCTGCCGGGGTCGCGGGACTCTCAAATTACTGTGACCCCGGCACGTAAAGGGCTATTGAAGGACACCGTGGATTTTAGTCAGTACGAGTCTGGCAGTCCCTCTCGCTCTGCCCTAGGTGGAAGGACTCAAGTGATGATTTACCGACCATTTTTTATTTCATTACTTTTTTTTTTTTACCAAAATAAGAAGCTTATGAATATTACTATCTGCTGCCCGCGACGTCGTCTGCGTGAATGCGTTGAAGAAATAAAGGTTCACTGCTCGTTCCCCGTAGGTGATAGCGTGGTAATATGTAGCCTATGCGTTGACCCGACTTTTTAATAATATTCGTGCCAAATTTGAAGTAAATCCATGCAGTACTTTTTAAGTTTATCCCGGATATTTATACAGACAAACATACAAAAAATACTCCCAGTACATTTTTGGCTTCGCTATTGATTTTAGTTCACCACCCAAGTATTCTATTAAAAATTTGTACCTAATAACGCTGAGACGATGAGAAAGCGACAATATTTCCCAGAAACATTACAAACATTTAATTGGTTTTTGTATATTTAAAGCTCTTTCATACATTTTCCCATGAGCATATTAAAGTAATAACTTCCATTACGTACGCCTATAAAATTAACATATTCATCAACATTCGCTTCAAGTATTAAAGTATTAAATAAACGGACAAACAGATTCATGATTTTATTAATTTGCTGTAAAACAGTTACTGTAAATAAATTAATAGATGTTGTCATGAATCAATAATAATTAAAGTATGTAAACTCCCCTGACGTTGTCACAATCAGAGGCCGTATCACGAGTTTTCATGTTTTGTGACGTAAAGAGGACGTAAGTTTTATAGAAAAAAATAGTTCCTGCTTCGTATACCAGAGGCGCTTTTTTATATTCATACAATTAACGTCATAATACTTCAGTTACGCTGAACGGTAAAATACGGAAAACTTGTGATAAGGCCTCGGCAGGAGATATGAGGGAGTTGTCTGTCTTGGTATGGACATGTGATGAGGAGAGACACCCATGTGACTATAAGAGTGATGTAAGGGTATTAATGTTGATGGACGGAGAGGAAGAGGAAGGTCAGAGAAGGAAGATGTGAAGATAATAATGAAAGAAAATGTGACGTCTGGCAGAAGAAAACCTGTTGCACCAACCCCAAGTGAATAAAGTTTTTATTTGTAAAGTCATTTAGTCATTTACAAGTGACAGCCGACAAATGGGGGTCATTGACATTTTCATTCTTATCGTGGCTGCTAGTACTAAGAAAAAAGCCTAACCCAAAGTAAAAAAGTATTTTTGTTAAAAGCAATTTATAAGTGACAGTTGAGAAACGGAGGTCATTGACACTTTCATTCTTATCGTGGCTGCTAGGACTAAGAAAAAAGCAACAAAACTTCATCGAGGATAAATAAAATTTAAAAGGCAAAGGTAATTTTAAGAAGAAAACTTCAAGTCTAAAGGAATAAGTGTTGACGTTACCGCTTTAGCAATAGATAGCTTTAGTCGAAGAAGATGCAGTAAAACTAAATTGAATTCGATACTTTTGACTTTACTTTTGGACCGAATAAACTAAAATGTCTAAAAGCTGAATTCAGCCATGCTTTTCAATTTACCCAGTTACTTTATAGACGAAATAAAAAACCGGTTTCAGAGACGTCGTTTCTGAAACCGGTGTTGAAAATAAAGAGCTCAAAACATGTTAAATAAATATTGGGAAAATATTATTATTGGTTTTCTAGGCCCGAAAATACGATCAGGCAAAGGAAACATACGTACTATCGCGGACACTTCCGCCTGACCACCACTAAGCTCATTTTTGCTTGCACTTACAATATAGAAACGCTCTCTAGCCCCGCCCCGTTTCCTTTGTGTAGAAATAATGAATGAAATACAATACCGATCGGCCGAGCGCACTGACGACGCACGCCAAACGAGTTTTTTTTAAACTGCTATTTGAATTATAAAAATACTTTACTGATGATACTTATGAGTGAGTGTTTTTTTTAACTTTGTTGAAACTGGCTTACGTTACGTTATGTTTGCGAGTGTCGGAAATTCGGAATTCACCGATTTTTGTAATTATCTTTTAATTTATTCTAGTAATCTTATAAAATCCTATTATACTATTGACAGGCAATAGGTCATCTTTTTTTTAGCGTTGTAAAATCATCAAATGAGTCCTCCCAGCCAGGGCAGAGCGGGAGGGACTATCAGACTCGTTTTGACTAAAATCCACGGTGTCCTTCAATAGCCCTTTACGTTCCGGAATCACGGTAATTCGTGAATCAATCCCGCGACCCCCCGGTAGTCTTTGGCCCTCTAGAGGGGGGCCCCGTCATTTTGCTGACACTCTTTGAGGCGCGCGTGGAACACAACGCGCTGTCGACCCGGGCATAGTCCATGATCGGACAGCGAGTTGCACATTACTCGCTGCCCGCATGCGCGCCCCTACGGTGGCCGGAGATCGTCTGCCGACGGCCGTCGCCGTGGGCGTCTACCACTGCGGCTGGGGTATAGGGAGGACGCTGTCCTCTCCCTCATGCGGTCCGACTCCTCCTTCGCGAGCAAGACTGCTTCGCAGAAAGAGGCGACCGCTTCCCATTAGTTTCGCCCTAATTTTAAAGTAAATAAAACAAACGGATATTCGTAAAATATTTATTAGGTTCAATATAAGAACTGAATCAGTAAAAATAAGTTAAACACAAAATTGAGTTTACCTTTTAAAGAAATACATAAACCTCCCTCCCTTTCTGTGACCTATTACTACAAGCATCAGTTTTTTTTTACAAACAATAGTTATTTGTCCTGAGTGGCATAGGCAATAAGGGCAGGGAGGGGGTGAGCGGGCGCAGCCGCTGGCGAAAGCTACTTACTTATGAATATATTTTAAGTTAATAACTAAGAAAATGAAAGAGATAATGTGTGAGTTAGCGAGAAAGTATATAATAATAACCGTGCTTAACGTAACATACAGAATTATTTCATTTTAATTTTCGCTATTATTTTAATTAGACTTTCTACTTAAATCGTTCAACAAATCAAATATTAAACACAAAACAATTATCAAACAAACAATATCTTCCCTATAATTAAATTAACAGTCGGTAAACAATAATTACTTTTCACTAAATCTGAATAAATACAAAGTTATCACAATAATCATCAATGGCTACTCAAGTAAAGGTAAGCTGCACCATTTGCTCGCCCGGGGTATGGACAAGCTCTCTAGGACCACCAGCACTCACTCATACACACTCTTCCTCAATTATTATTGGGAATCGCGTTTCTTGGTTCGTAACGCCTATTTGTGACGCGCCATAAGTGTCGACGACTATGTTCGCTAGACCTAAAGCACTTCTCATCTGCAAAGATGGCGCTTGAGAAATCCACATCTGTGATGTCTCTTGAGAACCTTATTCTTGCCACTTTTTGTTGCTCGGTAAGCACGATTTTTTTCGCCGTTTTGCCTATGATGGAGCCCCTCTCTATGTAAAGCACGACGAACTGTGCGTAGTGATACTTCGTACTCCTCGGCGAACACTCTCGTCGGAGTAAACGTGTCCCCTTGTTGGTAGGTGTTCACCATACGTTAGACGTTTTCCTCAGGAATGAGAAACAGACGTGGTGCCCGCGGTCTTTCCTCTAAGACACCCTCATCTTCATGGCATCTGATCCACAGCCGCACAGTGTTTCTCTACAAACAAAAAACAACCTCATAAGTCACAGATACAAGTTTTTAAAAGTGTTTACCTGAAACTTTTAATCGGTTCTCTATCCAAATATAAATCTGAAATGCCATAATTTATTTCAGTTAAAAGTCATCATTTTTCCGAATAATAACTTGCTCCAACATAAGATAACATGTTATCACATGCCATAACATTAAAATTCCTAAATACAACTATGTCCTATATACTTAGGATATATGACTAGAATTTTTTATCAATATATTTATTGAATTTTTTAGTAAACGTGTTCTGGGTAATGATTTTCGGACAAACAATTTTAAGCGATGAAAAAGGATACCTTTTATTCAATACAAAACATATATTTTCCCCTTTATTTACACCTACTCTGGTGTTATTTATGTGTAGATAATAAAACTGCGGCTTGGGCCCGATTTTTTTGTCATATTATAGATATATTATTGAACAAAGCATGTTCTTACTTCGGCATGCAATTTGACACAAAGAAAATAGTTACGCAAACAAAGGGCGGGTGCCTTTTGTTTATATTTTTTAGCAAAAAAAATTAAAACCACAAACATAATAGATAATGCGCTTTGTTATCTCTTTAAACTTTGTCGGCAAGGATTAAAATTCTTTGATGCCTTCTGCTATTTCTAAATGCTTTATTACACTGAGGTAAAAAATAGGAAGTTCGGATTTGTCCGAGATATTAATATCATTTTTCATTCAAACTAATCTGAAGCTCATTCGAAATAAATATAATGATCCTTTTGTAACGAAAGAAATAACGTTTCTATTGGCATTTAAAAAAATAAGCCTTTTAATTTAGTTTTTTTCTGTTTGGAAACAACTAGAAAAATTGTGTCCGGGGTCCTAATATGTCCGCTTTAGTCGAAGCGTAAATAGGATAATAATATGAATTACATTACAATTCGTATAATGGTCACAAAGTGACAATCCATAATAATTATTAACTGCGTTTGTAACTATTTTAAGAATGTTATTAACGTGATTCATATTAGTATCCAATTGATTCTGGGGTCCCTTGGGTATCATCACAAATCATCTATAGCTACGTATAACGACGACTCGGGAGGCAGGTTGTGGGCTCACGTAGAAATAATAATTGGCTATTTGACTGAAAAATTCTAATAAGTCCGCCGCTTAGATTATCAAAAAATATTAGACCCGTATTTTTTCTTTTCTTTCGTAAACAAAAATTTACGAAGATACGACGCTTTCAAAATTGTCAATACGACACAATTTAGTACAATTTTTATTGAATTCTGACGTCCTGAGCCTCCACTCTCGAGTTTCGATGCGTTATATTTTGGTAAATATTCATTGATTTTACAAAAGAAAAAATACGTGTCCGTTATTTTTTTAAACTATAAATGACGGACTAATTATATTTGTAATTTATAGCAACTGTCAAATAGCCAATTGTTCGACCCATATGCTAGGTCGTGCTTGGCATCAAAAGTTTTAAATAAGATTATGATATTAACTAAAATACCTAATAACTAATGAATTACTTATAAGATACAGTGGCAAAGATTGTTCTTTGAAAATCAACAACAGAAATAAAAACAGGTAAGATATTAGTGCGTGCCTTAGCGAGAAAAAGGAAAATAACTATTTGAGTTCCAATAGTAAAATTCTATTTGTTTCTAGTATAATGATATTTATCAAATACTTTTACTCTTTATTTAACGAGCTAAAAGTTTTTAATTATTTACACAAGATGATTATTTGCATGAAACATTTTGCATCGTGTGTATTTAAAAAAATATTAAGGTAATTGAAAATAACAAAATGTATCATCATAATTATTATTAAAATAATCTACTACTTACGCTCATATGCAGCTGCTCAGCGATTTGACTGATGTTAAATCCTTGTCCATGCAGAATTATAATTTCATTGCGTTCTTCTCTTCTAAAATTTCTGGATGACATTATGCACAAAATGTTCTAGCACAGATTCTCAGGAGTCCAATATTATTGCACAGGTTAACGTTTAGGCAATCAAACGTCAGGTAAACAGAGCAATAGTCAATATCCAAAAGGTCCGGTGAGCGCGCCAAATTTCGCGCGTAAAATTCGCAAAAAAGTATACAGAGGACACGTCAGTAACCTGCGTAGAGCAGATTGCAACTAATAACGTTGACTCTTTCCTTATAGGCCAAAACTATAAGGGGGCGTGGCTCGGCGCCTCCGCATGATTTAGGCGAAAAAAATTTTAACTGGTCAGGCGGAAAAGTCCGCGATAGTACGTGTTGTAATATACGATATTTTTTTTTATCAAATCTCACTATTCCAAACCACTGTAACTTCTGAAACTCGGAATAGCCTATTTTATTGAAAAAAAAATGATGACTCCGAAATATACATTATCAATATTTGACGCGTATTTTTTCTTTTGTTACGTAAACCAAAATTAACGAAGATACAACGCTTCTAAAAATCACAAAACGTCACTAGTTCGGTACAATTTTACAAGCGTTATGACGTCACAAGCCCCCACTCCGGAATTTGGAAGCGTTTTATCTTTGTCAATATTCACTGATTTAAATAAATAAAAAATAGATGTCCATTACTTTTCAATATTCTAACTGACGGACTAAACAGATTTTCAATTTATTTATGCAGTAAAGTATCCTATTAAAAGAGGTAACCACCAGAAAAGCGATAATACAATTAATTCAAATATCATGGATCTTTACCATCAGCTTGTCCACTGCTGAACATAGGCCTCTCCTAATATACGCCTTTGAACCCGGTCTTAGTTTTTCTCAGCCTCATTTCTGTGGTCGCGGGACCAAGGGATTACCGTGACCCCGGTACGTAAAGGGCTATTGAAGGACACCGTGGATTTTAGTCAGTACAAGTCTGACAGTCCCTCCCGCCCTGCCCTGGGTGGGAGGACTCATATGATGATATCACCACGATAAAAAAAAAAACAAAAAAAAGCCTCATTTCTGTGTTGGATACAGCCAGCATAGTTCAGAAATGGGTGACTCGCCGTCCGATCATGTACCATGCCCGGATCGACGGCGCGTTGTGTTCCACTCGCTTCTCAAAGAGCTGTCGATCTGACGGGGTAGAGGGCCAAAAGGTAACCTAAACAGGTGACTGCCTATTCGGTACGACTCTGACATTCTCTTCCACTCCACCCTGGGTGGGACTCATTTGATGATTTTACCACGTAAATAGAGCAAATTCAGAAACGAATAAGATTTTTTCAGAAAATATACTTTTGAAAATAAAAATGATTTCCATCGATATCAGACAAGAGATATGTTGGGTTTGGCTTTCATGAAGTCATTGTGATCTACACAACCCAGTTAGATGATACCCTTTGGGAAGATTGACTTTCGGGATATCAGGTGGCTTACCAAGACTTCTTAAATCGTGAGTAGTTACGCTGTGGGAAAAAGAAAGAGCTATACAAGTCGTAAAGCACCATCTCGTTCCCTGAGCGGAACCACTCACACTTTAAAAAGTCGTAGGTTACCTGATCCATAAAATGATAAAAAATATTAAAACACATACCATATCTTCAAAGCCGAAGTAATTGTGTATGAACAGGAAGCTCTTCCACATGTTCTTCTCGCAGACTCTGCTGTGCTCCTCCACCACCAGGTTCCACTGGGGCCCGTTGTTCAGATCCGGGAGGATGTAAGTGCAGAACAGCATCAGACTCACGAAGAGGGGAAACAGCCTGGAAGAGAAGGTGGTATTTATTATGGAAAGTATTTCAGTGATGTTATTTTTTGTTTAAATTTTGGGGTTTTGAAATATTTTGTAACTATGGAATTGTACGATACCTATATTGGATTAAATTTATTCTAATATCTAAGCCGAAGCGTTTATTTGGTTGAACGCGCTAATCTCAAAAACTACTGGTTTGAATTGAAAACAATTATTGTTGTGTTGCATAGTCTATTTCTCGAGGCTATAGGGGTCAAGCAGCCCTGTTAAAACCTGTAAATAGTAACAACTAATGAAATTTATTTATAACAACATAAAATATCATTTCTTCTTCTAATTTAGGATAATATACTGTAGCATAATGTCTGACTTGGCTAGTTCTCATATGCGAATTATTATGTTCGATGGTTAGTTTCACCAGCAAGCCAAATTTTCGGAATAATAAAATAAGAATCGACAGGTTTAGAACTTTCAAAGGCTATAATATAATTCGTACCGGAACCCAAACCTCCCAATGGTAGCCATTTTTGTTTTTATAATTAGAGTTTTCCATTTTGATCTCTTTAAATACCCACTTAAAAAAGGGTTTTTAAGAACAATAATCAAGTAGTTAACATAATAACTAACTAACAAATAACCCATACTTAAACGTCGATTAAACAATAGGCTTACATACAAGAGGGTTAGCTATCTGTCAAAGATAATCGCTTCGTAACGACTTGCCTCGTAAACTCGTAATGCTCACAAATTTTTGACACGTGTGTGGCCTAGATAAAAATGTCCACGCGCTACTTAATTATGTTTTGAGTGTTCAGATCATTAAGAATTTAATCGTTTGTTTGATAATTGAGGAGGGGCAGGTAGACAGAATGACATGTTACAATATGCATAAGTCAAAGAAAATGGCGGCGCATAGACCAATTTTGCCAACAAAAATAATTCTCATATAATCAATAATTCAATAATAATCTATGACTTATTTTTCCTTTGTTTTATTTTTACTAAGACTTAATTGTTTTGTATGAGTTTGTATTGTCTACTGTCTGTCTATTATTTGTATAGTCTAAATTTATGATTAGGCCTGCAACACCGTTTTCCGTCAATACAGTCAAGTAAACAGAAAACTATCCCCTTAAATAACTCAACTTAATTTCAACTTAAACTAAAAACAAAAGGGGAACCCAGAATATTTTTCAATTCCACTACAAATCTAGATTAATGACTAAAAAGGGGGATTTAATGAACGGACCCGTTTGAAACAAAGGATATATATTTTCTGCACTTCAAAGTGTAATCAATCTTTTGCTAATGATGATGATGTCGATAAATGTTTTAAGTTAAGGCTCTTACCTAAACCATCTGGCGATAAGGCGATCCTTTAGGTTGATCGTTCCTTTCTTCTCGAGGTCTGTCAGTAGATTGTGGGCGTTTAAGAAGCCGCTTAGGTAGAGGAAGCTGTCTGTGTAGAGTATCGCGGATCGTCCCATTACGGCCCAGGGCATGCCGAATACCTGGAAGTAAGATGATCGTTAAAAGGCTTTTGATTATTGAATAACTATTTTTTAATGTGCATATTGTTACGTCGATCGAATCGTCGAGAGAGATTCTCGACAATTCTACTGAAGATTGTTTGGAGGATTGATTGACCGGAAGCTTCTAGAAATTATGGGACTGAGTAGAAGTCTATGGATGTTCTCCGGAACTTTCGACCATCTTCCCTTAACACCCAGTGGGTTCGGCCGTGGTATAGAAAGGGCGCCGGTAGGGTCCAGCAGTCAGTTTAGTCCGGTTAAGCAGCCGACAACCTATTCTAGGTTGACCTGCGAGATGCCATACACAATAAAAAGGACTGGCAGTCAGTCTGGTTTTGACTACGATCGAGGCGACTCGGAATTCGAAGTGAATTCGAGTGTGTTTTAGTGGTGAACAATGTTTTAGTGTTGAATCGCGTTCAGTGATTGTTGAAATTAGTGATTTGTGTGTCAATAAAAAATATTTGGTTTTAATTGGTGTTCATTAATTTATCCCCTACCAAGCTCCTAACAATATACTCTTCAGTCAATATTTCATCAATATTTTTTTATTTTGATGAAATATTGATTTCTCTCAGACATACAGCCAGTCACTTAAAAAAAGAGATGTATGTCCAGAAAAATAATGATACTGTGTCAAGGATATGTTTCTGTTTTATCTTAATGTCTTCTCTATCTGTTAAGATTTTATTTGTCGCATCAACAATGTTACGGAAATAGCTAATAGTAAGTTTAAAACTTTTCAACTAATGTTTTAAATTACATCCATCTAGACATTTTGAAAGAACCGTAAAAACTTTTATATGCTGTTGATCTGCCGTTGTAGGCAAAGATTGCATTGCCATTTATGTGTATCGGTGATTCCGTCACAAATCCAGTTTATAAAAAATCTATGACTCATATTCTGTAATGAGGTGACATTAAACATGACTAACCAAACAAATTGCTTAATAATTACTTAAAACATTATAACACTCTAAAAAGTTAATTAATTACATATAACCAAAGAACCTTGTAAGTACTTAAGTACGTTCCTCTTTATTCAGACAGCACTTAAAGAGTTAGACAAAGTCTCATAAAGTCTAAAGTATTCAAGACAGTGTAACGCCCCCGTCCACGACTTCTGGTGTTCAGACCTCTTGCGTCTAGTGACACGCGAGCGACTTTTGAAATGACTGTTTCTTTTCGTTAGACGCGGTTGTTGATTCGGTATCTGAATACGGTTCTCTGATTGGATGAGCCCCGTATACGTACGGATGTTTTCATTTGGCGCAATCAAAATGGACGTTAGGTTTTTTAACAGCACTGATAGAAAGAGCGTGTGGGGTGTTCAGCCCTTTTTGTATAGACTTGACAGGTGTTCTGATAGGGGAATGGCGTCGGGGAACCCGATAAGAAAACCTGACGTGTACGGCCAGGGTTACTCTCAACAGCTTGTTTCATTTGTTTTCTCCGCAGTCGCCGTCCCTAGACGCGTGACGCTGAAGCGTGTATATCGTGGCCAAGGGATAAATTATTCAAGAAAGTGTTAAGCGCTGATATAAAGCGTTTCAATACACGTTAAGTGACTTGATTGAATTTCCAAGAGACTTTGGTAGGAGGTGTGAGTTTCAATCTAAAGTTGACTTAGTAATAATTTAATTCGAAACCTAATTAATAAGTCAAAGAAGTCTTTATTGGATCGGCTGGGGGAATCGTGTAAGTTGATTTCTAACCACTAAGGATATATTAGAATAAGTAAAGTTAGGGAATTTGGTTAGGTAGGTAATTTATATTTGTGAGTTAAAAATAAAACCGATTGGATATTGTTTGATGGAAATTGCAATATTTTTGTTCCAGTCACCCAATTTGCGAAGCAGAAGAGGAGAAAATCATATCTGGGTCCAGTTATGCAAGTCACTGTTTGTGGTATACCAATGATGAGTATGAAGGTTTAAGTGATTGCAGTATATTTGTTTTTCTAGAAAGCAGGACACATTCATCTTATAATTTGAGGGTCTATAAAAGGCAAATTACAAGAACCTTTATTCTATGGCTTGGCAGGATGATAAAAATGAAAATAGGATAAAATTATTGGAATATTATCATTCATCCATGTTATGATTCTGGCCTTTAAAGGATCCTATTTTGGCTCTTTGATCATGTTATGGGGGAACAGTGTATAAGACGGGGACGCGAGGTATAATGTGGACATACACTCTTTAGTGTCATACTTAGCTTGTTGGCGTTTGCGCTACGTTAGTATTGTGTTAAGTTTGCCTTAAGTGTGTGATTTTCCATCATACCTCGCGTCTCCGTCTTTATACACTATCCCCCTACTTAGTAAAAATATTTCCAGACACGAAGTCTTACGCATTTTTAAATAAAACTAGTCGTACAACTACAGTATTTTAAAAGTAAAATGTATACTTACAGCAGAGAAGCTAACTTTATTGATATAAGGATTGTGCGCCATAGCCATAGACTTATGCGCTATCAGCAGAGCGAACGCGTTCATTCCCCTGTACGCATCAACCCCTTTCACCCTCGTAGGTGAGTCAGATAGGTCAAAGATCTTCCTCAGGTTCCTCTTCAGGGAGAAGGCATTGAGAAGCTTCTCGAAGTTTGTGATCCCTTCCTTCCCATCGTCTAGTATAGTCCCTAGACTGAGTAGCAGGATTACTGCTAGGAAGAATGTGCTGTAAAAGAAAGAGAATAGAGTTCAGATTAGATTGTAACTTCTGGTTATTTATGGTTTTATTTTTGAGGACTGCCTTCTTGGTCTTATAGCCGCCACTATTGATCTTGAACATCAAATGAGTCCTGTAATCACAGGAGAGACTCAGACTTTTACTGACTAAAATCCAAAGGGATCCTTCAACAGCCCTTTACTTTCCAGGGTCACGGTTACCTGATGAGACAGTACCGCGACCCCGGCAGGAGCTTGAAATCCATGGGTTTGACTTCCAGGTCCGCATCATTTTCATTCAAGAGTGGCTTGCGTTTGACCATCATCTCGCCTGATAGTAAGTAATGATGTGGTCGACGATATTTTAAGGATTTCCGTACGGAATTTCTCAAGCAATCAGTGGATTCGTGCCGGGGTGACGGCAATAGGGTCGGCCCCTATTAAATGCTGCTTAAACATATCTGGCGAAATGTGGTATTAGGGTATTTGTGTGCGTACCTTTTACCGTCTGTTTCCCGCGATTTTAAGGATATCGTTAACACAATGCTCTTTGGGATGACCCTGGTTTTTTCGGCCGAACGTTGGCCACCACCACCGTTTTTAAATACAGATACTCATCATCATTGAGTTCAAAACCGGCAATTATCCGTCCATTCTCAAAAAGACCATCTGTTCCGCACGATTTTGACGATATCGTCAACACAATGGGCCCTACAGGTTTTTTTGGCCGAATCTTGGTCACTAATTGTAAATACAGGCACAATATGTCCATCTTTGAGTTCAAAACCGGTGACTATCCATTTGCAAACAAGATCGCTATCTATTAAAACGGTTTCTCGCCTAGATAGTACTAATGTAAGTCTATTCAATATCTTGCAAACTATTAAATAGTTGGATTGGAACTAGATACGGTTTGTAACTGCAGTGGTACGGAACTTAGACTGATTTCTATTGAAGTGGAGAAGTGCTGTTCATCATATAAAAGGCTTCTTGGCCCTTCGACCCCTTAAAATAATGTGTCCATCTTGTTTTTCGACCCTTGCTCGACGGTGAATTTTATTATCTACCCTAGTTTTAGTTACCTGATATTTTATGAAATAATTGCATACTATTTAAGTACTACTTTTTTAAATACCTGTTATTATATTTTTTTATTTCATTTTATCCTTTATTTCAGACAACTAAGTCCCATAAAAACACAATACATATATAATTATAAAAATAAGAACTCTAAAACAATACATATTAAACTTAAAACTATTGCACACGAAGTAACGGCGTCGTGTTACGCTGCGAGGTGTCGCGTACCCGACCTTTATAACGCACCAAAATTTCGGTACTTTCTTGTGACGTCTTCGTCAATTTTGGTTTACATTACGTAACAAAATAAAAAATACTTATCAAATATAATTTAACAGGCCTGTTGGTCTAGTGGTTAGTGACCCTGACTGCTATGCCGGAGGTCGTGGTTTCGATTCCCACAGAGGACAAATGTTTGTGTGATGAGCACGATCATTTGTACTGTGTCTGGGTGTAATTTATCTATAATATGTACGTATTTAGAAATATATAAGTACTAGCTTTTTCCCGCGGCTTCGCTCCCGTCAAATAAATATTCTACCCTACTCTACCCTACCCTACACTACCCTACTCTACCCTACCCTACTCTACCCTACTCTACCCTACTCTACCCTACTCTACCCTACTCTACCCTACTCTACCCTACTCTACCCTACCCTACCCTACACTACTCTACTCTACCCTACTCTACCCTACTCTACCCTACTCTACCCTACTCTACCCTACTCTACCTTACTCTACCCTACTCTACCCTACTCTATCCTACTCTACCCTACTCTACCCTAGTCTACAAAGTATCCTATGTCCTTCTCCTGGCTCTAAACTACCTCCCTGCCAATTTTCAGCTAAATCGGTTCAGCCGTTCTTGAGTTATAAGTGGAGTAACTAACACGACTTTCTTTTATATATATAGATGTTTATCAGTTGTCTAGTATCCATAACACAAGCTCTGCTTAGCTTGGGACTAGATGGCGTTGTGTGAAAGTTGTGGAATATTTATTTATTATTTATAATATATATATATACGTATCACTATTATGACATTGCTTATTTATTATTTTTACTTATTTATTCACCGAGTGTTTAAGGATGTTATCGCACCTGTATAGGTTGTTAACTAAAGTGAGTCAGGTCGTCCCTCATATCAGTACTTAGATCAAGGATGACATAAAACTATTAATCATCTTAATACTTCTCGCTGATGTGATCTGTATATTTATGAACCTACAAGGCAGGTACTCTGTGGGGTTTTCCCTTAAGAAAAAAAAAGGTAATTGTCATACAAACTTCCTTATATTTCATTCCTGTAGAAGGAAAATTCACCCTAACTTTTGAAATTCTTTCTTTAGGACTTTTTTTTTTTTTTTTTTGCGTGGTAAAATCATCAAATGAGTCCTCCCACCCAGGGCAGGGCGGGAGGGACTGTCAGACTTGTACTGACTAAAATCCACGGTGTCCTTCACGAGCCCTTTACGTACCGGGGTTACGGTGATGGGTAAGACCCGCGACCCCGGCAGGCTCTGGCCCTCTACAGGCCCCGTCAGTTTGCTGACACTCCTTGAGGCGCGCGTGGAACACAACGCGCCGTCGACCCGGGCATGGTCCATGGTCGGGCAGCGAGTCGCCCATTACTCGCTGCCCGCATGCCCGCGCCTACGGTGGCCGGAGATCGTCTGGCGACGTCCGTCGCCGTGGGCGTCTACCACTGCGGGTGGGTCGGAGGGAGGACACTGTTCTCTCCCTCACGCGGCACGCCTCCTCCTTCGCGAGCATGACTGCTTCGCAGAAGGAGGCGACCGCTTCCCACTCCGTCTCGCCCCGCAGCATGGCCTCGACCAATGCCGGGCGCGAGAGGTCTCCGCCTATCGCCGTCGTGAGGACACGGCGGTGCTCTGCCCAAGCGGGGCAGTCCTGCACCGTATGCTCCACCGTGTCCTCAGGACGGTCCTCGCAGTGGTGACACCCAGGCGTTTCCTCCCTCCTTATCAGACACAGGAACCTCCCGAAACTTCCGTGTCCGGTGAGGACCTGCGTCATGCGGAAGGTAAGGACGCCGTGACGCCTATCCAGCCACTCCTCAAAGAGGGGTCTTACCGCCGCGATTGCGGCGTGCCCGTTTCTTTAGGACTAAACGTTGTTGTTTTGTAGGTCTACTGTCATGTACATTTGAGATCGTGTAAATTGTTGAAATTTAGGGAACATTTGATTAATTTTTTGAAACGGGCCCCACAGTTACATACCTACCTTCTAGGGGAGAAGATGTCTGGCAGTGTTTTAAGCATGTATATAATTTTTATAAACCATTACGGCAGAAAGAGTGTATAAAATATTAAATATAACACTTTTTCGAATTTAATAAAAACATTTTAATCGCCGACTGTGAATATGGGTACAAAAAGGTTAATTATTGCCATTTGTTATAAGAACGCAAGGACATTTAGTATAAAACAGTACAAAAGTGCATACCAATAAACAAATTAATATGCACTTGAAGAACGCCCGATACATCACAAACAATACTCGTAATTTAAGGTCATAAAAGACCTTATTAAAAACACTTATACAATCATCAAGATACATTTTAATATTCCGTTGATGCACTCAAAGCCGTGCAAAAAATGATAATGGATGGTCACCCATCCAAGAACTGTCTTAGTCAACCGCTGCTTAACCTTGAAGATCGAGTGCTGCGGCTATTTTTATTTAGCCATGAATTCTCCTAGGTGAATAATAATGGTTGCACTACTTCACAGCGTAAGGGGGGATTATAGCAACTATTAAATACCTATTACTAAAATGAGGTGTATTTTCAAAATTAGGTTTTGTCACATTTTATCTAAAATATTATTATATTCACCATTTTCTACCAACACCATTTTCTGTCAACCTACCCCAATCCGTCAAATTTTACCAATCGAACATTAACCTTCCACTATTGTGATAAGATTTAAAATCTATTAAAGAAAATTTGACAGATTGAGGTAGCTTGATGTGCTGGTGTCTGTACTAATACTCCAAAGTATTGTGTGTGCTACCCCTAATGAAAGCTTGCAATGGGCCCCAACCCGTAGCAATTCGATGCAAAATTATAATAATCTTATCAGAACCAGGTCGACCCGGTTCTATCGCTCTTAGAACCGGTTCTATAGACCGGGTATTCCAGAACCGGGTATACCCGGGTGCATGCCCTAGTCCTGTTCCTTCGGTTGCCCTTTGTGTTCCAGGGCCACGGTACTGCTTAGACAGTTCCGCGAATCAAAGCATGA
Organism: Agrotis puta; assembly: GCA_943136025.2. Classification (NCBI taxonomy): domain Eukaryota; kingdom Metazoa; phylum Arthropoda; class Insecta; order Lepidoptera; family Noctuidae; genus Agrotis; species Agrotis puta. The sequence goes on along the minus strand of OW964176.2, from coordinate 15,225,431 downwards.
CCTAAGTTATGTGCAATTATGTGCATCGAGTATGTAAATCATGATTAATTAACAACTTAAGCTGCTCAATCATTTCGCTTCATTACATTAAGTGTAATTAGTCCTAATTTATGGTGTGCAACAAATTACTGCGATTAAATTAAATAATTATGATATAAGTGCCCTGATCGGTTGAGGGATCTGATAGAGAGGAGGCATGTGCGCCAACAGTGGTAATATGGGATCTTGTAGGGCCTATATGATCCTATTTTACTTTGCTAAATAAATACAGCCGCACAGGCCGATCTTCCGGGCTAAGCCGCGCTTGCCGAGGTTGGTCTGTGGATGGGTGACCATCTGTTATAGCGAGTTTCCTCCGTGCCTCGGAAAGCACGTAAAAGCCGTTGGTCCCGGCAGTCATTTGTAGATCTCTGACAGTCGTTACTGTTAGTCAGAAGCTCTAAAGTCTGACAACCAGTCTTACTATGGGGTATCGTATTACCCAGTTACTGGGTTGTGTAGGTCCGACAGGCAGTCACTCCATATAAAATACTGATATCCAGCTGCATCTGGTTTGACTGGAAGCCGACCCCAATATAGTTGGGAAAAGGCTAGGCAGATGATGACAAAATGATGTAAAATGCCTGCCGGGGTTTTTATTTCCCGATAAGTACAACGTTTGGGTCTTCAAGTCAAGACTGAATAGGTTACTTCTAGGCAAGCGTGTTTCATCGAAGTAAAAAGATTTTCTTTTTATAATTGATGCCGCTTAGATTGTAAATAATATTGATTTTGGAAATGACTTAGCTAAGAATTGGCGAAAAAGGGTTTAAACGTTAAGAAAAAATTAAATTCCACTTATGTTTGAAACCCAAATGATGGAAGTGAAAGTCTATTTCTAACAAGCTGGAATAAATCCTTTCCGAGAAAATGCTTATGAAAAATTGTCCTTCCGAAAAAGTTGGAGCTGGTTACTAAAATACTTACATAGAAAGCGTCTTAGCAAAAGAGTACGGTCTTTTGAAGTTCTTCACTGAACACATGTTGTTGTGTACTTTAACATCTATCCCGAGACCTGAGAGCCTCTGAGACAACTCCTCTTCCAGGTCATAGCTGCTGCAAGAACTTGGGATGCAGACACCCCACATCAGGCTTGAGTATCTGGGGACTCTGTGACCCATCTGAAACAACAGAATATTTTGGTTAGTAAAGATTTTAATCGTAAATAATGGAGAGAGGCCTTTGCCCAGAAGTGGGACAGCACAGGTTAATTAAATTAAAAGGTATCAAAAGAGAGTAAAATAGTTACAGAGTGTAAAAAAAATAATGTGCTGTCAATCGGCTAGATTATCGTAAAATATTTGCCCTGTAATTTTTCTTTTATTAGGCAAATCAAAATTGACGAAGCTACATCATTTCAAAAAATCACAAAACGTCACTCAGTCTGTATAATTTTACAGACGTTATGACGTCACAAGCCCTCACCCTCGAATTTCGAAGAGTTTTATCTTTGTATATAAAAATAAAATAAACAAAAAATACGTGTTCATTATTTTTCAATACTCTAACTGACGGACTAAACAGATTTGCAATTTATTTATTCGGTACACTACCCTATTCGAAACGTGCCCAGAAGACCGGTACCATTGTAACTTTAGATGGTTGATTCTTTGAGTCAAAAATTCAACTCTCTAGTTATTTGTGTCTCTGGGCCCTTTTCGTTTCGGGGTCACGGTAATTCGTAAGTCCCGGTACCCCAGCAGGCTTTGGTCCTCTAGAGGACCCCGTCATTTTGCTGATAAACTTTGAGGCGCGCGTGTAACACAACGCGCCGTCGCGTCGACTCGGGCATGGTCCATGGTCATGATTATATTCCTCCATTTTGTGCAATATTGCCAATCTTAATCAGGAATAGCAGTGTCTGCCCGTTTCGTCCCAAGATGACTCGATGACTGACACACCCACAATTTTGCAGGTCAAAGCCACATCGGCATTGCAGAAGATAACTAGTTTATAATGTAAATTGGGTAAAAACATTCTTAAGATGAATCCGTCTACTAAGCGAATTATTACGCTAATTTGTGTTTTGTTTATATTAATAATTTTGGCAGCTAAGTTACTACTAAAGATCGACGTCATGAAGTGAGTATTTATGGGTCGATGATGATGATGATCTTTGGAGATGTCCTAGGTTATAAATAGAACCTAGTAAGAAAAAAGGAGGATCCCGGAATATTTTTCCACGTATGTCTTTATGTAGCCTAGATAGCGGGACCAGTTTCGGGGTCGTGGGACCGTCTCAGAGACGCGGATCTGTCTTAAAAGAGTTCGGGGGCCATCTTAAAAAAACACAGTGGCCCTGGCGCACAAAGCTTAGTCAGTAAGAGTTTGACATTCTCTTCAGCTCCATCCAGAACAGGAGAACTTATTTGATGATTGTACCCTCTAAAAGGCCTGGATTGATGGCAATAGGCTCCCTCCTATTAAATCTATTACGTACACCTCTGGCTAACCTTTCGGGAATTTGGAGGGTGGAGAAGTTGAAGTCGCGCCATAAGACCTATTTTAATTCGTTTGTGGTGCGCGTTCCGACTCAACATTTGGCGACCTATCTCAAGGAAGAGTTTTGGCCGAAAGGTGTGCTGTATCGGCGATTCCGAGGCCGGCTACGCGACACCTCGCAGCGTAACACGACACCGTCACTTTGTGTGCAGTAGTTTAAGTATATTGTTTAAAATATGTATTAGTTTATTATTGTTTTATATTTATATGTGTATTGTATTTTATGGGCCTTTAGTTGCCTGAAATAAAGGATAAAATAAAATTACAGGTATGAAATGATATAATAAATACAACTAGGTACTATTCTAACGGGAAAGTAAGTTTCTGGTCGAATTGCGCTGACCAACAATTTTATCCTTATTTCATTGTATCACAGTTTGAGTACGAAACACGAATTGAATGTAAATGATTCAATAAAAACTGAGCCAATAGGTACTTTTAACATGTAACATTTTACCAAGATAACTTGTGTTACTCATAATGCAATCAAATTGAAATAATGCAACGATTTCTGCATCCGAAAGTACTCAAAGTTAGTCAAAAAATCACTTAGCGGAGTAATTTCTGTAATTATATTGTTGTAATATCAAAATTTAAGTCCAAGATGGTATTGCTACACAATCGCGGCTTGTCGTCAGTTTAGAATGAGACAATCAATTTGGATTGTACACGTGGCGCCATCTAATCAATCATAAGGTAATTATTGTAGTATTTCTAAAGAACAGTACTTTTTTCTGGATTAAAGGCATTGTGCCTGTTTCTGTACATTTGACGACGTACATGCAAAATCTTAGGATGTTCAGTGGTTTAGACGTAAATATAATATACAAACTTACTTTCGGATATAATATTAGTCATGAAGCAACGATTAGGATTGATTCTAAAGATCAAGGCTTTAGATATTTGCAATTGTGGGATCTTAGTTGGAGAAAAACAAACAGAAGAAAGAGTGGAAGACTATGAGAGAGAAATATTGTCCCTTTAACTGTCAGAAATGCGTGTTTAAAAATAAACAAACAAACGTGTGTGTGGGAAAGAGTGGTCTTTCCTACTTTATTCAAACCCTCAAAAAGGGCAAGGGAAGGACGCCGTGGATTTAAGTCAGTACAAGTCTGACAGACCCTGCTGTCCTGCTCTGAGACCAACCATTTGATGATATTACCAAGAAAAAAAAACCAAAGGGGCGTGGTAAAGTTGCAAGGTTGGAAACAAGCAGGCGTTTTCTTTGGTTTCGCAGGCATCCATAGGCTACGGTGACGGCTTTCTATCAGGCGGGCCGTATGCTTGTTTGTAACCTTCAGTGCCGCAAATAAGGGTGTGCCAACGGTGCCCAGACAGGGCGCAGACCTTAGAGGGGCGCAGAAATAGCCAGAAAAGTTTCACAATTGACCAGACTAAGTCGCAGTTAAAGAAGCTCGCACTGGGCGTATAGCAGGCTCGTTAACCTTTATAGTAGCAAAAACCTTTGCCCAGCATTCATAACAGTTTTAAAATATGACAAAGAAGATGACGCCAATAAATAAACAATTAACACATAACATAATAATCATCTAGATCACGAACGCGAAACAATCCAAGGTTTACAACTAGTTAATATTCCGAGAGGACAGTACCCGTCTACAATGTACGCTTATTTGGTCCCGCACTTGATTTCGAATCACAATTGTGTTGAGCAACACAATAGCCCTTGACCAAGACAGACTTTGCTGAAAATGTACAAAGAATTTTGTATTGAAATCAACCCTTTATGAAAACAATGGGTATTCGATTTTGGTTCGGTATTGTACTGGGTTCAAAGTTATCGCGGTTTCAGAGCGGAGCTGTGTTATGAATATGAGCTCTCTGGTTTCTTGCTGGAGTGTTTTTCTTTTGATGTGTCTTGTTTTTCTATTGTCTTTGATTATACAAACCACATGCATTTTTCCCTTAAAGGGTTTGTTTGTCTTTGACAAGACTTATTATTTAAGTAATAACTATTTTGGGGTCGGCTTTTAATCTGAATGTCAGTAGCATTCATAAAAATACCACCTATTTGATTTCCAAAGACAAACACTGGTCGTCAGGCTTTTGGGTCACTGTCTGTAAGTATTAACAAAGGTCTATAAATGACAGCTGGGACCAAGAGCTTAACGTGTTTTCCTAGGCACAGAGGAAACTTGATTTGTTATGTATGCTCGCACATCTACAGTCCGACCTAGGCAATCGCCGCTTAACCTTGAAAAATGACCTGTGCGTACAGTTATTATTTAGCCATTAGCAATTCACAAACCAAAAGTTCTGTCCATCTAATATGTTCTGGAGAAGGAAATTGGAGATTCCATTGAATTCATATAAATAAAAAACATCTTCGATGAGTTTGCGAAATATGGAAAGAGTGGTGGGAGGCCTTTGCCCAGGATTGGGGCAGTGTATGTTAACAAAAGACAAAGAAGATCTTTATAATTTCCTATGTATTTGCTACATACATAATTATATGACACACCCAAAAATTTACTAACCTTGAAGTTGAATTTAAAAGTTCGTACCCAGTTTATGGTTTTAATGACTGCCAGACCCACAACGGAGTTGATAAAATCGATGTAATCATTAAATTAACGTAAAAAGTATAAAAAGTTGTCTGGTCCTACAATTACATGATTTGAGAACAGTTTGATTAGGACAAGGATGCCATAAAAAAAAACAAACAATACAATAAAAAGGTTGTGTCATCGGTTTTTTGTTTTTGGAATTTCGAATATTCTAGGAACTAGGAAATTGAATACGTTAGCTTTTACTATATAAGGGACATGACAACATACGGATTTTAAGTTTTTTGTCACAAACTTTATAAGCATTTGTCTTTTGTTATTTTTTTTATCACTATGATCTAAGAGTGAAATATGGGATTCGTGATATGAATTTAAAATAACTTAAAACGTCTCTTCTGTAAACATTGGCTTGTTTAACAGAAAATGGGTTGAGCACCTACTTGTCTATACTTCTATACTAATATACTAATACTAATAATATTATAAAGAGGAAACCTTTGTATTTTTGTATGTTTGTATTGAATAGGCTCAAAAACTACTGGGCCGATTTCAAAATTTCTTTTACCATTACTTCGAGGGATTCTTCCGAATCCGTATAGGCTATATTTTATCCCGGAAAATAGATAGGATTTTTCGTGGTAGTGAAAATTGTGGAGTAAGGCGTCGAAAAAACTGCCGTACGTTAACGATTCTCGCGAACGCTGCCTAAATGGTTAGAGATGTATGGTTGACTTCTATAGAAAAGTTGTAGAACTCAATAATGCCTACAAAAAAGTCCGCGATAGTATAAACCAAACATTTATATTTTAGCCATTATAACCACTTTTCCATAGAATAATAGTAATTAAAATTATTAGCCTATGTTTATTGATCATATTATCGTCAAATACTAATCCTTATCCAAATAAACTATTTATTGAGCAAGATTGTTTCAATAGCTATAAATTAACTTTTATTTTATTCCAATCGGACAATCCATTCAAAAGATATTACGAATTTAAAATTGTGAGAGAGCTTAAAAAATAAATGTCCACCCGTGCGAAGCCGGGGCGGGTCGCTAGTCACTTATAAGATTCAAGTTAATTTACTGACACAGATGTGACAACTTTTTTTATATTTTTGTATTATACGATTATTACACAAGTGTGAGGACTTGTGTCAAAAAAGTTAAATCTATAAGTCACACTTGTGTCAAAAAATAAAGTTAAATCTGCCAATACTAGAAAGAGATGAACTTTGTATGTTTGTTTATGGAAGTAATTCATCGATCGATTTGGCTTGCCCGTTGGCACTTCAACTTTCAAATTTTAAGAGCTACGTCGCGTCGTTGGACAACGGACACTAATTGTCTATATCATAATTTGTCTTGTTTTTCTTAACTATACTGGGTTCGAGTTCCAGTCGAACCAGATGCCGCTGAATACCAGTATTTTACATGGAGCGATTGCCTATCGGACCTTCACAAACCAGTAACTGGGTAATACGATACCCCATGGTAAGATTGTCAGACTTTTAGAGCTTGGTGACTAATAGTAACGACTGTCAAAGATCTACAAATGACAGCCGAGACCAAAAGCTTTACGTGCTTTCTACGTGAGGAAACTCGCTATGACAGATGGTCACCCATCCACAGACCAACCTCAGTAAGCGTGGCTTAACCGCGAAGATCGGCCTGTGCGGCGGTAATTATTTAGCCACGAGCTTCTCACACTTGGCTATATGTATAACTAACTTATATATTTTATAAAGAAGCGTAGACTTCCGTACTCCTATAACAATTCTAAATATGTAGTATCGTTGATGTAATTTCGATGACCTCCCACGTCAAAAAAAAAAACGTCATTGACATTTTCAAAAATGAATTAGTATTTAATACCTTGAACTTAAACGGAATTTAGAAATAAAATATGTTTTTTATTTTTATAGGTTTTTTATAGGTTATCGTTTTCAGGGGTTTATTTTGTATTCAGTAGGCGGTTATTGATTATATATTTCTTTAAACCCATAGGTGCTAATTTTTGTGAGTTTTTTAAAACAAGTCCGGAATTATTTTTGAAGTGTTTTTTGTTTTGTACTGGCAACCATTTTTTGAAAACACAGCGGGAGTTAGGGCTCATAACGAATCTTATGTCTTGAGAAATACGGAGTTGTAAACGACCGTAACTTTGTCCGTAACTACGTGGTTTGTACTTATCGAGTAGATTTTCTGGTGAAAGAACAAATTGTTATTAAATCAGCCCCCTAGACAAGTCTTTAATAGATTGTAACTTAATATTTTAGAGATTTTCAATTTCAACCTTACGCCCTAGGGATGAAACAGTAGTAATTAAAGAGTATGAACGATGATGAATTTCCTTCTAAGCTTATCCAACCCTCTATTGCAGACTCAGATCAAAATATAAACCCTACTTATCCTACAACAAAATACCACCGTTAATTTCAACAGTGCCAGACAGACGTCACGTCGCCTAAAAACTAATTATCATATAATGTGAATTAATGTATATTTACGTTCACAAAGAGACAATAAATCAAACTGGATTAAGAAATGATGTCGTCCTCGAACTTGAGAACTGTCATTGTGAAACATATATCGCTGTATCGTTAAGGTGGGTTGCACGCGAGCAAACCGGCTCGGAGAACTTTTGAGTATGTGATAACTTGTAGTGACGTTTTTTGGTATCTGGGGCATTGCTGTTATTTGTAAAAATGTGTACGTAGTGTTTTACCAAAGAATTAAATTTGCAAATTTACTTTTAAAACAATATTCACTTTTACTCTTGCTTGACAATCAACGTCTCAAAAAGACAGAGAGTCTAAAACAGCCACATTAAGAATTTATTATTTCTAATGATTTTCTTCGTGCATTTCCTTCGCAGTCATTGGTTATTTATTCATAAAATGATTCACATTTAATTTAATATTGCTAAGGACCGTTATAGACCCGCAGATCGCTATTCAGAATGCAAAATATTATTTAAAATACATTTTTTTTTGTTCACTGGTAAGCTGTCAATCAGAGCTGTAATATTAGTTATTTGAAGTTGTTACGGGTGGTTATCCGAAAGTCTAGTTACCCAGTAAAAAACTGAATTACTTATTTATGAAGGTCAGACAGGGATACGCATCATAAAATACCAGAAGTCAACCCCATATGGTCGCGGGACTTACGAATTACCGTGACCCCGGTACGTAAAGGGCTAGTGAAGGACACCGTGGATTTTAGTCAGTACAAGTCTGACAGTCCCTCTCGCCTTGCCCTGGGTGGGAGGACTCATTTGATGATTTTACCACGAAAAAAAAGTCATCCCCATATTAGTAGAAAAATTGTGTCCTGATACCTTTGATTTCAACTTGTTTGGTACTTCAGTTTTACTTGTCAGTTCTAATAAAATATTTACAATAAGGAATGATAGTGTGTGACAAGCCTTAATCTTAGTTACTTAATCCTAATCTAATGCTGTTGTGAATGAATGTTGCTAATTCTCTATTGTTTAGATATAAATATTCACCTTCGGTCGGTCAAAAGTTTGAGTTCATTGTGTAGTGTGGAAATTAAGAGTAATTGTTTCTTTTCTTTGTAGAAGAATAGAGGAGATGTAGAGTTGTGGAGTTGCCGAGATGCGGTAGAAGAAGTTTTGGCAGACCAACAGCTCTGTCGATGGACGAAATCCAGATGATAGTTGGTAAAACTTGGTTTAGAAGCATGGCACAAAAGGGAGGAGGCCTATACACAGTAGTGAGTGGAACAGGGCTGCCAATGACGATGACGATGATGCAGAAAATCTTCTAATAGATCAGAGTAGTCCAGATTAGGATTGGTAAGAGACCAGAGAGGTAAGAAAGTATCAAGATAATTATTTATTTGAAAGCGTACATTGTGTTATAAAAAACATACATACGGTCGAATCGAGTAACCTCCTTTTTTAGAAGTCGGTTAAAAAAGCGTGTTTGACGTCACAATATGGCGTCAGGAAACCTTCATAATTAAGCGGCATAGTACTTGCTCCTTATTTTTACATTTTTCGCTATGTCGAGAGTTTTTTATTTTTGGACAAAGATATAGTTAAAAATATAAGTTATAGTTAAAAAAACTAGACATGGTTTCAAGATCACTTCTGTTTTTAGACACATTGAATTATGTATTTACTTTGAAATTAAATATTTATTTAACTTGACATATTTGTCTGAAACAAGTTTGCCACGGAAGGTCAAGTGGTCACTATGAAGATCGGGTTCCGTTGAAGTGACGGGAAGTAATTTGATTAATTACCACCCCCTTAATAAAAGGTATATTTTGGCATGCATGCTATCATGCAGGCATGAGATCATTTAGGGCGAGTTGTTTGATTAGCATTTAAAACAACAATTTTTTAAACCCTACGCATTAAAAAAAATTGTAACAAAATTAATGTATAATCATATAACTTTTTTAAACAATGCTTTGAAATGAAATGCATGAGGTTTTAGCAATAGTTAGTTTAATTACTAATCAAACGACTCGCCCTTTTTTAACGTGGTAAAATCATCAAATGAGTCCTCCCACCCAGGGCAGGGCGGGAGGGACTGTCAGACTCGTACTGGCTAAAATCCACGGTGTCCTTCAATAGCCCTTTGCGACTCGTCCTTGGAACTATTTTGAAGAAAACATTCATCTTATTTGTGTACGAGTAAGACAACAAAATATTGGTAGAAGAGGCACCAGTCTATGTGTGAGAGATTTATAGGAAGACGTCAAAACGCTCTTTAAAAATATACACGGAACTCCAAAAACCCAAAAAAGTGAGCCATTGTATTCAACGCATGTTTAATTTTATTTTCTGTTAAAAGATGTCTCGTAACTTGAGCGTTACGTGGTCAGACTATAAAACGATTAATTTGACCTTGAATCTTTGAGTTCCGTTTGCGAATTTGATTGTAACATTATAATGTTACTGTCAGTCTGTGTCATCCCACTGCTGGGCAGAAGACCTCTCCAACATTATGGCAAAGCATAAAATAGTAACCAGTTAAACCTTTAGGCCTCTTTTGTTAAATCAAATGGCGTTTTTTTTTTGGGTTTGAACATCATCTAATGTATTGTATTTCCCCGCTCTGGGAGAAGCGAAAGGGACTGTCAAATAGGGGAACAGTGTATAAGACGGGGTCACGAGGTATAATGGGGACATACACTCTTTAGGCATACTTAACACAACATTAACGTAGCGCAAGCGCCATCAGGACGTCATTTGCAAGCGGCCATTAACAAATGGCGTCCTGTTGGCGCTTGCGTTACGTTATTGTGTTAAGTTTGCCTTAAGTGTGTGATTTCCCATCATACCTCGCGTCCCCGTCTTATACACTGATTGGCGTACTGATTTAAAAATACCCTGTTTCTTCAATTGCCCTTTGCGTTCCAGGGCTGAAAGAACCTCTGAAGACTCACCACATTTACCGTCTTACGACAAAAAAGTTAAACACCCGTTGAACACTTGTCTAAAAAAAACTGTCAACAGCAAAACGGTATTTGACGTTGATTTAAAGGGTCGTTTTGCAGTTACACTTTCTTCAGACAAGTGTTCAACATATGTTTAACTTTTTGTAGTAAGACGGTTAAGGTTTAAATGAGGAATGAGAAGTAATGAGCAAAACTAACTTTTTTTTAATTTATGGTCCAATTTCTACTTCTAAGCGACCAGAAGTGTGTATAATTTGTAGACTATGGTTATGACGTCAATGATCTATAAAGAGTAATGTGTTATATGGTGCGAGCCTAATATAAGTAGTCTCCTAAATGTAATGATGACGTGAAGTCTTAATGTTTGAATTAATTTGGAGCCTTTTTTTGTCCATGTTTATTGTTTTTATGGCTGGTTTGAAGTCGCCACACCTGACGCAGGCATGAATGAATAATAAGTTATATAATTATGATAATCATTTCGGGGGCAAAGGCCTTTAGTTATAATATATGTTATAGTATAATACATGACTGTATTGTAATTTAACTGATAATATTCTTATTTTTTAATAGGTTTTTCATTCGCATTGGCTGGTCATCCATCCCTATAACTTATAATATAATAAACTTTACACTTAATATACACACACATAGAAATCATCAAGAGAACAATCTTCAATGAAGTCTGTACTAAAATTTTGTAATGTGGACCTATATTGTGTTCATTTATTTTTATAGAGGTACGAACTCGTAGGCAACTGTATACAGTAGTAGCTGACAACATGACATGACAAACCCGTAGAAGAAACCGCGAGTAAAAATTAGTAAACAATAACTATTATGACATGTAGAATCACGAGCAATAGTATGTATGTATACACTAAGCAGTATTCAAAAGCTACGCAGCGTGTAGCGGGTTCGATCCCCGCATGGAACAAATTGTATGATCTGCAAGTAGTTGTTGTATGTGAGTGTCTATGTTTGTAAACGCACCCACGATACAGGAAGAAATTCCTTGTGTGTCGCAACGTTTGAAAAAAAAAAACAAGTTCATTGACTTACAAGAATAGTATAGACCTAACCTTTTCACTCTTTACACTTTATTCCACAAACTTTAATAAACAGGCCCTCAATTTCGTTTAATTGACTCGATATAAATTTTCGCCTTGGCTAATATTAAAATAAATTTTCTAGAACTAGTTAAGTTAGGTAGCTAACTAAAATTATAAAATTTTCACAACAAATTGTTGTTATTAAAAAAGTTATATTTTCGTATTTTATGAGTGAGTGATTCGCAAACTTTCTAGACTGGAATGACTGGTTTTTCTAAGAGTTTTATCATAATAAAACTCTAAGATTAATATAATTGTTTCTTAGGTTATTCTGTATCCTTTCTTTCTCCTTTGTTCCAGATTTTTCTCAAAATTTTTAGTCCATTTAGGTGTATAATATTTATTTTTAAATATTTTTTTATTTTATTCATTTCATTAATTCGTTTCATTGTTTTATATTCTAAATCTATGTTTTTAAATAAATAATTAAAAAAAGGCGGAACCATAAATCTACTGTTACAAAAATGATGTCGATTTTTCAGTGACCTTTTTTGATGTGTTGCTTACTTTTTACTCAGAATCTAGTTTTTATCTTGATATTGAACAATAATTCTTACACCTGTTACCAAAGGCCTACGTGCCATTTATCACTTCGTATATATATATAAAATCTGAGAAAACAATACTGAGAACAGTAAGAAGGTAAAACTGCACATTATTAAATAAAAGGTCAGTTATGTTTTAACTTGCTCCGGATACTGTCACATACCGTATTTTATGCATAACAGCACGCATGCTACCGTAGATGCTACTGTGGCATGATACCGTAGAAGCGACTTTTGTCGACGGAAGAATAAACAAAATTACAGAATATAAAAATAATTATATCGTCCTAAGCATAGAGATGTTTAAAATGTAGATAATAAATTAATGTTTTTATTCTTCAGTCATGTACGGGTTGGGCATACTTTTTTTTATCGTGGTAAAATCATCAAATGAGTCCTCCCACCCAGGGCAGGGCGGGAGGGACTGTCAGACTTGACTGACTAAAATCCACGGTGTCCTTCAATAGCCCTTTACGTACCGGGGTCACGGTAATTTGTTAGTCCCGCATTGGGCTGGGCATAATTGGACAAAAAATGTAGAATTGCATAGAAGTAATTTCGTCTATTCTTGGTAGAATAGAATAGAGAAAGTTTGGTCATGCTACGCGTCTGATTAGGGCTAACACAGTAATAGGGCATTTCCCCTTCTCACTGGATTATTTATTTAGTGTGTCATGCCGAATAATGCCATAATATTATTGACAACCGAAATAATTATGGGGCTTCTTCAGAGGAGAATATAATTATTATGTAAGAATGAAAATACTAATGTTTTATTGTAAAAGTGTAGCTGCAGTAGTTTACTAAATAATAAGATTTTATAATTGGATACGGGATGTAATGGCGTGACTCATGCCCTGAAATTCGCATCTGTCAACTGTCAAGAACGTTTCATTTTATAGGAAAAATTCAAGAGAAATATTGTGTGGTTATCCACACATGGTCTGTGAGGTTAGAAGGATTATTCCTTCTGACCTCACAGACCATGTGTTGATCGGGAGTTTATTCCACCAGCTCTTCTTCTCAGCTAAAACATAAGGAAGTGTCAAAGGGTAGGTGTTTTGGGGGACTGTCTTATATAAAAAACACCTTTAAAAAAGCAATTCCTATTTTGAATAAATAACTTTTGATTTTGGGTCCCAATCACAGGCATAGCAAATGACAGTAACCTGGTAAACAAGCAAATAGTTAACCTGCACGCCGCCGTCGATTAAAAACGTATTCCAATTAAGACAGCTGGGTTACGAATCAGCCCCAAACCTGTACGATGTTGCAACTGGCCAAGGCTTCGGTTAAAAAGCAGGCTTTTGTCCAAGGTCAGGGTTAGGCCGGCCGGGCCCAAAACTGAATGTATTCTTGCAACAGAAAAGTTGCGAAATCCATCACCTACTAAAATGAATGTTTTTGGGGTAAATGTTGATATTGGTATAGATTTTTTTTTTGCACTGTTTTGCGAAAAATTGTTGTATTTACTGATGCTAAATACAAGTAACCGTACAGGTAAAATATTAGTTGAACAAAAATAATTGTAAATTAGATAAATAGAAGATAAGTTTGTATGAGTTTTGTATTGGAAACATGATAGAACAATTTGTATCTATCGATGGTATAAACAACAAACATTGATTTGATCTATAATTTTTGATTTGACAGGCCTGTTGGTCTAGTGGTTCACTTTACCACCATGGTTGGTATTGATGGTTCGATACCACCCAGGACAAATGTTTGTGTGATGAGCACGATCATTTGTTCTGTGTCTGGGTGTAATTTATCTATAATATGTATGTATTTAGAAATATATAAGTATGTTTATCAGCTGTCTAGTACCCATAACACAAGCTCTGCTTAGCTTGGGACTAGATGGCGTTGTGTGATAGTTGTGGAATATTTATTTATTTATTTATAATATTATTTATGTAGGTAGTAATCATCGGAACTACTGATCTTATTTTGAATTTTTTTTTACCAACGGTGAGTAAGCCCCTTCTCCCTAGCCCAGTCTCCGACACCTTACGACTTTGGTATTCAGGTGGCTACCAATACAAATCCATAGAAGCTCGTACAAATCGTTACGCGTTAATGGATATCAAAGTCGTAATATATCAGAAACTTGCGTCGCCTAGTGTACGAAGTCGCTTACATTATTCCGGTGTCATATTGACATATTGTTTAAAACGTACCCATGGGATAAGGACAATCACAACAAGAAAGAATCAACAGGCATAAACTAGAAAGTGGATACGTACTCGTATAATTATAATTAAGATCTATCTATCTTATTTTGGCTTAATAAATCGCATCTTTAGAATTAAAGTGGCCTAACTAAAAATTTTAAGAAAATGACTTTAATGCATCGAACGACTTATAAACATGTATTCTATTAGTTTATTAAAAATAAACCGACTCAGAAAAGGAAAAACGCACTGTTTCCGTCTCTTTCAAATCACGCTCTTTCCCCGCGTCTCTCGGTATTGAATTAATAAATAACATTTTTAGCGTTTCCCAAAACACTGGAATTTTGGGATTACGCCACTTCTATTCTAAAGGTGCGAAATCATTTTTATTAATTTTATTTTTCGGTTTTTATTATTCTAAATTTAAAATGGTGTAAAAACTGCTTCTAAAATCGAATCTAAAGACTTGCTACTTTTTTAAGTAAATAGATTACAAAACTAAGCCTCGTATATTGATACTGAAACATAATAAGAATAAGCCACAAGCTAGTGTGAAAATTTACTTAGCGTTATTAGCACGATTTTTTTTTGGCCGTGACCCATTATAATACGTCAAGCTCGTACTCAAAATCTATGAATGTATCTTAATATGTCAAACTTTAATCCATTTTCAACTTTATCGCATAAAAAGAAGGTTCAGAAAATTTATAGATTGAGGTAGGTTAGGTAGGTAACTAAGTGTGTATAGTGCTTTACTGGTGAACCTGCAAAACAAGATTTTTAAGAGCAGTTATGAATTAGTGGACGAATCATGGATAATATTTTTTTTACAAAAAAATGTTTTTTTTTCTGATCTCCGTAAGGTATGGCCACTAAAAGTGGCATCGAAAAAGCTATAAATATAAATCTGTTTTTGAATAATTTATAAAAAACAATAAAATTCTTTTATACTACACCTGCATGGAAAGTACCTTGATACTTTATCAAATTTACGGTAGAAAGTACGTCATTGCATATCGAACAAATATGCGGGGAGAAAACGCATCTGAGCGGGAGAGAAAAGTGTATGAAAATCCATTTCTTACGTGGTTTTTTTTTTAATTTTGGCTAAGACTATGCGCTTGCGCCGGTAACCTAAATATCAAAAGCCAAAAAGTTTTTACAGTGAGTTTTTATCTCCAAGTTCGCAAAATGACACTGGCCACTAGCTGTGTGTTGGATGGTGTCGGGCTGGCAGTGCGACCCTGCGGTGGCAGGCTATACAATTTGAAAAAAGAACATATGAAAATTGCAGACGCCATTGGCGCCATTTTCAATTTGTGTGTTGTTTGAGGATTCAGTATTCGTAGAAAGAAAAATAAAAATGATAAGTAGTGATAGTGATGATGAAAAAAATTTTTTCTCGTAGGTGTAGTATAAAGCACTATGTATCACTCGAGAGAAAGTGCGATTCCCGATCTCGGGTATTTTAAAGCCCTCCCCCTACGGGTCGGGCTTCAAACGACACCCTCGACGGTAATCGGTCACTTTCTCCTCTTGGTGAACAATGTACTAAAAACTTGTTCTGAATTCAAACTCGTGTGACGAAGAGACATCGAATGAACGAGA
This sequence comes from Agrotis puta, assembly GCA_943136025.2. NCBI lineage: Eukaryota > Metazoa > Arthropoda > Insecta > Lepidoptera > Noctuidae > Agrotis > Agrotis puta. Next base: position 15,209,486 of record OW964176.2, on the reverse strand, counting down.
TTGTTTTTGATTTTACGAGCTAAATTAATTAGAATTTATATAGGTATGTATTTTGAAAATATATCAACCACACCAAAACACGACATGCCACGGTTGTTGCTGTGTATATTTTTCGATATTCCTCATAGTTTCGGATATAGCCATCCACGCCCTGTTGAAAAATTCATCCTGTATATTACAAATGTGTAGCAGAATAAAATAATATGTATTATAACAGTAATACCTGCGTATAAACACGTATATTTTTCTTTTTTTTTTTAAACTTTGCCCCACACTATAAATTCATATATTCTGAATATCTCGATTTCGATTCCCGCAAGGAAAAAAATATTGTGTTTCACAAAATGATATGCCTGGGCTGGCTGTTTGTATATGTGAGTTAAAATGCTTATAAACACACCTACGTTACAGAAACTGTGTCATTCATGAAATACACCAACGCTTTTTACAAAGAAAAAAACGATAAATAATAATGTGGTTCCGAATTCAAACGGACTAGAATCATAGAGGTATTCCTCGTAGCGCTCCCGTTTTGAAGCGCTCCCATCTAAGCGCTCCCATTTTGTTCCTCCAAGCGCTCCCAAAAGGAGCGCTTCAAGGAACGATTAAAAATATTAAAATTTATTTCCTCGAAGCGCTCCCACGTTTAAAAATAGGGAAAAGCATGAAGTAAACGTAATGAATTATATCGATAATGATCGCGATAGCAACAAAACGCAATTTTACGTAAACAAAAGTTCAGGCAATGCTCGGCTGGGTTCGTGTGAATTCGGTAAACGCGACTTTCTAGGATACAATGGGGAGGCGGGGTTACGGTTTGTATGTGTGTGTGCAGGACTCACGCGCCACGCGCGCCGCATCTTTAACTCTTAGTTAAGAAGTTAGTATCGCTATTTTTGGCAAAAATTAATTATAAAATTGTTTTAACCATTTTATCAATCGCATAGGTAGCATCACCGTTGAGCGCAATACGTTACTGGGTCCCGGCTCAGAGCAAGTGATTTTAGTCAGTATGTGGTTTTAGTCAGTAAGAGTCTGACACTCTCTCGCCCCGCCTAGGACAAGGAAAGTCATTTCTACCATTGACATAAACGATAGACACCTCATTGCCTTATTCCTACAAAAAACTTTAGACAAAACATTGAGGTGTGCGGGGAGGGGGGTAGTAATGGAAAACATAATGGAGAGAAATCATAAGCTTTCTAAACAACGAAAAATATGATTAGGTGCATATGTGCGCGGACATGCGGGCAGCGAGTAATGGGCGACTCGCTGTCCGACCATGGACCATTCCCGGGTCGACGGCGCGTTGTGTTCCACGCGCGCCTCAAAGAGTGTCAGCATAGTGACGGGGCCTGTAGAGGGCCAAAGCCTGCCGGGGTCGCGGGACTAACGAATTACCGTGACCCCGGTACGTAAAGTGCTAGTGAAGGACACCGTGGATTTTAGTCAGTACGAGTCTGACAGTCCCTCCCGCTCTGCCCTGGCTGGGAGAACTCATTTGATGACTTTACCACGTAAAAAAAAACGAAAAGGATTTATCATGGGATTGGTATGGGTGGGAGGACTCATTTGATGATTTTACCACGAAAAAAAAAATAGGTGCATATGTCGGCAGATTATATTCATCTATTTGGTGGACTAAAGGATTTACAATAAAACAAAAAATAAAATAAAATTACCAAACCCGTGCGAAGCCGGGACGGGCCGCTAGTTGTATAATATAACAATGTGTTCTACTTATTACCTACCTAGTTATTATCGATAATTTCAGTTAGTATAGTCCCATCTCTATCCGAAACTTAATCATGGGAGCGCTTAGAGGAAATAAATTTTAATATTTTTAATCGTTCCTCCAAGCGCTTCTTTTGGGAGCGCTTCGAGGAACAAAACGGGAGCGCTTAGATGGGAGCGTTTCAAAGCGGGAGCGCTACGAGGAATACCTCGAATCATGAGGTATTCCTCGTAGCGCTCCCGTTTTGAAGCGCTCCCATCTAAGCGCTCCCATTTTGTTCCTCCAAGCGCTCCCAAAAGGAGCGCTTCAAGGAACGATTAAAAATATTAAAATTTATTTCCTCGAAGCGCTCCCACGTTTAAAAATAGGGAAAAGCATGAAGTAAACGTAATGAATTATATCGATAATGATCGCGATAGCAACAAAACGCAATTTTACGTAAACAAAAGTTCAGGCAATGCTCGGCTGGGTTCGTGTGAATTCGGTAAACGCGACTTTCTAGGATACAATGGGGAGGCGGGGTTACGGTTTGTATGTGTGTGTGCAGGACTCACGCGCCACGCGCGCCGCATCTTTAACTCTTAGTTAAGAAGTTAGTATCGCTATTTTTGGCAAAAATTAATTATAAAATTGTTTTAACCATTTTATCAATCGCATAGGTAGCATCACCGTTGAGCGCAATACGTTACTGGGTCCCGGCTCAGAGCAAGTGATTTTAGTCAGTATGTGGTTTTAGTCAGTAAGAGTCTGACACTCTCTCGCCCCGCCTAGGACAAGGAAAGTCATTTCTACCATTGACATAAACGATAGACACCTCATTGCCTTATTCCTACAAAAAACTTTAGACAAAACATTGAGGTGTGCGGGGAGGGGGGTAGTAATGGAAAACATAATGGAGAGAAATCATAAGCTTTCTAAACAACGAAAAATATGATTAGGTGCATATGTGCGCGGACATGCGGGCAGCGAGTAATGGGCGACTCGCTGTCCGACCATGGACCATTCCCGGGTCGACGGCGCGTTGTGTTCCACGCGCGCCTCAAAGAGTGTCAGCATAGTGACGGGGCCTGTAGAGGGCCAAAGCCTGCCGGGGTCGCGGGACTAACGAATTACCGTGACCCCGGTACGTAAAGTGCTAGTGAAGGACACCGTGGATTTTAGTCAGTACGAGTCTGACAGTCCCTCCCGCTCTGCCCTGGCTGGGAGAACTCATTTGATGACTTTACCACGTAAAAAAAAACGAAAAGGATTTATCATGGGATTGGTATGGGTGGGAGGACTCATTTGATGATTTTACCACGAAAAAAAAAATAGGTGCATATGTCGGCAGATTATATTCATCTATTTGGTGGACTAAAGGATTTACAATAAAACAAAAAATAAAATAAAATTACCAAACCCGTGCGAAGCCGGGACGGGCCGCTAGTTGTATAATATAACAATGTGTTCTACTTATTACCTACCTAGTTATTATCGATAATTTCAGTTAGTATAGTCCCATCTCTATCCGAAACTTAATCATGGGAGCGCTTAGAGGAAATAAATTTTAATATTTTTAATCGTTCCTCCAAGCGCTTCTTTTGGGAGCGCTTCGAGGAACAAAACGGGAGCGCTTAGATGGGAGCGTTTCAAAGCGGGAGCGCTACGAGGAATACCTCGAATCATAAGCTTGACGATGACGCATTGAAGGAACTAGAGTGTTCCATTTTTTAAATAATTTTAAATAAAGAATAACACAATTAAGCACGAATAATAAAACTAATATTCCACCGACGCAATAACTTGGCTTTAAATCAAATTTTAATTGGACACGTGTTTAAATTTTCAACTGTTTTTTTTACGACAAAACAGTGGTCATCGTCATCGATTGTTTTTCTAAAAATAGAAAGTTATAAAAATGTATTTTTTTATGAGATAAAAAAAAATAACAAAAGTCAAGGTTAGCGGGCCAATGGAACTTGATTTGGTTATAATTTGCCCCTTCGGTAAAACCACAAAGCTATAAAAAAGAATGAAAGGTACTTTAAAGATTTATTATAATTTCATTCATATTTATATCTGAAAATTATAAAGTGCTTTCTATTCTGAATACTTAACGGCATCGCTGACGCAGCGGATGAGAGTTCGACTGCTGTGCTTCGCCTGCGTGCGTGCATTTAATTCACGCTCGAAACAAATATTTTCATGGCATAGACATAGTTGTTATGGGTCGGGCTGTTTGTGTAAAATTATTGTAAACACACCCATGATACAGGAGTAATTACTAGAGGGGTGATCTTTTTTTTAATTCGTGTCCCACCTCTAGCTTATTTTTAACAATATGCTTATTATTTTTACATTTGCTTAACAATACTTTAATATTGGATTAGCGATTACGGCGTGAAACCAAACAATCAAGTCAACTAACTTTCGCTTTTATAATCTTAAGCGTTAGGATTAGGATTCCCTGATTATCATTTACAAAGAATGATCAATGTTCTTCACGTCTATTTGTAATAAAAAAAAACGAATGCAGAATCTAAGGAAATAAAATTAAAACACAAGAAAATTTGAATTTTCTTGTGTTTTTTCACAATCACCTTAACCTTCTTAAAAGTTATATACAAAGCACTTGGACAAAGTTCACAATAAAAGTCAAGTCACAGTTCGAGTTACAAAAAAAAAACAAACTGATTCATAACAATTTAATTTTTTTTTCTTCTCCATTTTAAAGTTTATGACGATGAATATATTATAATTTGAGCTCATCAATGCTAAAATATTGCGAATATTTTGTTTTATTGAGTGATTTAATAGTTGACATTTCAACGGTTTAGTCATCGTAGGCCTTTTTCAATACCGGAACAAAAAATATGTTTTCATGTTTTCTTAATGGGTCCAGTACATATATTGATATTGGTCAGTCTGTCTGTTGATCCGAATTTGTGGTGATTGTAACCTTAGTTGTACGTAACCTTATCTAAGCCACGATTTAGACCCTTCGTACACTATGCGATGCAAGTCTCCGATGCCTTACGATTTGGAATCCATTGACGCGCACCTGTGTACGAACCTCTATGGATTTGTAGTCACCGGGATACCAAAGTCGTAAATAAGTTTTTAAATATTTGTCTTTTCATTTGGGTTTAAATTACTTTTACGTGACAATAGATAGCAAAAAAAGCCATTTAAAGGTATTTTAATAACTATATGATATTTTAAATCAGATTTCCCTATAGTCAGGTAGTTGAGTCAATTAGTCTTTTAAAAAATAAAAACAAAAATCTAAGTCATCCCCGAAAGCGGGACTTAGCCTGTCCCGCGCGGGGCATTTAATTTTGATTGAAATATCGGGACGTCCCGCCAAAAGCAGTGGGACACTATAAGTTGTGATAAAGGTGCAAAAACACTTACATCTGTAACATTACTCCGTATGTAATGTCCGCTGTGTATCAAATAGTCGATTTCGTCCATATTCTTGTCTCCACCGAGGCTTATCTGTAGGGAGGCGAGGCAGTACTTCCCTCGGACCGCGCCGTCGATGCTGAGGCATTCGTCAAAGTCTCCATATTGGTGTCCATTGCCGCTCAGGATGCCAGACGGGGGCTTTGCAGTTGCGTCGAACACTGGAACACAATTTAATCGTTGTAGTGACGAAATTAACTTTCGGAATCCCTTAAGGCCCATTGTCACGCTGTCAGAAATGACTACATTGCGGACAACGAATTCAGTTGGTCAAACAAAGCTCAATGTAGACAAACTGGCATATTACATGCCAGTTTGTCATAGGAGGCCATACACGTTAGGGTTTTAGATTTCAGGGAAATCAATAATCCTGGCCAGGAATTTTATTAATATTAACAGGCCCTCTGATTTTGGAAATAAAATCACATCCAATTATTATACCATTGGATAGTGTTGCTAATAAGGATCAAATTCTGGAAAGTAATAATACGGCAAACTGGGAATATTAAAGGCTGATTATTCTAAGATTTATCCTCAATATACAACTCAATTTCAACCTGTTAAGGAATCATTTTAATAAATCAATTTCAAAGCGACAATTTCTGCTACTGTAAACATACAATTAGCTCGACACATAACCCTCAAACGGCACAAGGGCTTTTTCCGAACGGATTTCAATCGAATGCCTTACACACTCCAATCTCGTTCGTTGAACCTTGTATGTCAAATGTCACTGGTGAAATGACTGTAGCCAGTGAATACAAAATGTCGCAGCGTACAATTCAAGGATGCCATTGGCGTGACTAGCATGCATGTGCAGAAACGGAGAAAAACGTTAGATCGCAGACTGACAGGTGGCAGTGGCAGGGTTGAATTTTTTTTAAAGAATTCTCTTTTTAGGGATTGGGTATTACGTCAATTGAAATTACAGGATGAATTTTTCAACAGGGCGTAGATGGCAAAAAACGAGTAGGTATTTTCTTTTTTTTTTTCTAAAGGTCGTGGCCTGAGATGAGGGCAGGCAGTTATTATTTACGATAATAATATTTAAATAAAAAAAATCGTGTGATATTTTGATGTCTCGTGTTTATCACGCGATTTATTTTTATTAAATGTTGAGGAGTTGTGCAACTAGGTTAGGCAGAAACTACAGAATGCCACCTACTATGATCATACTACGTAAGTAAGCCTACTCCTTTTTTTTTTAAAAAAAAGCCCCGTTCTAGGAATTCTCTTGTGACGTGGGTGCGTTTACAAACACATAAACTCACAAAAACGCCCAGATCCGGAATAACTACTTGCGGGAATCGAACTCGCGACACGCAGCGCAGCAGTTCAATCGCTCAGCTATTGCACTAACCGTGTCGTCAAAACCTGTTGAGTCCTCCAATTTTCTAATGTAGGTGATTAATTTTTTTTTCATTTCATTAGATTAATATGTTTTTTGACCAAATAAGTCCCCAAACGTTTCTGCGGATTATCAAATTAATTGACAAACAGGTAAAATTTGACAAAAAATTTGATCGTTTGTCAGGCATTTGGATGAACACGCAACGAACGTAATTTACAATATTCATCAGTAAAATTCAAGGTTTTAGACATCGTTGTCTAAATTCCTGATGACTTAGTCTTGGGTAACGGATGTTTGGATCCGAATGGGGGGATTTTGGGCAAATTTACCTCATGGTCCGTTTAGTACGCGATGTGCGCATGAGTTGCTGTTTAGACTACTGATCGACCGCTGCTTTGTGTCAATGACATGGTGTGATCTAATCTTAGTAGAATGTATAGGCATGATATACATAACTCTAACACCAGCTTCTCACATATAAATAAGACATACAGTATGTAAAACCTAGAAAAAGCTTATCATTATGAGGAGAAATAAGGATTTTTATTCTATTATAATTGCTTTTATCCGTTTTTACATTTTTAAATATTTTCACAAAAACATTTAAAAATATAAACAGTATTGGCCCACTGGTATCGGGAACAGGGTCCAAGCTACCAGCAGTCAGGGCACCAATGAAAGGAACCTCCTAACAATGCGCGCCGTGTCCAGAAGAACTGCTGTGTCAATCAGGCCCTTGATCCAGCTGCCTAGCGAGAGCCTCCTTAGATGTTGGTCGAGGCTCTGTGCAATTAAGCCATGGACCGACACGTCTTTCACTATTATATTATTTAGTTAAGAAAAAAATTAGATGGTACAAAAGATACCTTTTTAACCCTACTCTGTATGTTCTACGAACCAAAGATTTGAATATAAATAAATAAATAAATAAATATTCCACAACTATCACACAACGCCATCTAGTCCCAAGCTAAGCAGAGCTTGTGTTATGGGTACTAGACAACTGATAAACATACTTATATATTTCTAAATACATACATATTATAGATAAATTACACCCAGACACAGAACAAATGATCGTGCTCATCACACAAACATTTGTCCTGGGTGGGAATCGAACCCACGGCCTCCGGCATAGCAGTCAGGGTCACTAACCACTAGACCAACAGGCCTGTCAAAAAATATCAGTGATATGCATCTTAGTTGGCCCACGAGGTGGATTATGGCCCACCTTCTCAAAGTAAGGAGGTCTGTTTTATAGTAGTGTGTGTGGCTATAATGAGCTGATTACAATTTTATTTTGTTTTTTTTTTTAAGGATATTATCATCTGTTGTCGATACCATATTGCTTGTATTTTAGTTGTGCCTGCTTGTTTTTCGGTGACAAACTGCCTAATGTTTATTAGATACGTAATTTGTAAACAGATCTGTTGAAAAAAAAGGGAATAAAAGAAACAAGGTGGATATTAGTTCCGCTGCACCCAGACCGGAAGGACACATTTTGATGTTAAAGTTTTATTTAAAAAAAAAATACCACCTAAAAAAACCCACAAGTGATCAACCTCGCTTAGTGGGATAACAATTTAAAGTTAATTAATTACAAACATTGTAATTTATGGATATACATACATATATTTAAAAGTATATATGTCAATCGAATCAATTCCTTCTATATCTGAGTAATATAAATCGCTTTAGTCATTATGTAATCTGTATAATTAGTGAAACATTTTTAGGTTATTTTATAATAGTAGTTCCGTGATATATTAATTGATCGCTGGTAAAGTTACAAATCAGTTCGTCATCAAAAAATTGTCATGGCTATAAAAAAAAGAGAAAATATTATTTATCATATTTATATCATAGGTATGTAATTTATATATCATATCATATATAATTGAATACAAAAATAATTTTCCTTTTTATAAAGGTGATCTTTGGAAAAATATATGTTTTGGTAATCAATGTTTTGGTATTTATGAATTAAATTTCAATTAGGTAATTATTACGTAATGTTTTATGAACTTACTAAGATCGACTATTTCTCTGGGATTGGAAATCGGGACGTTGATAATTTTCTTTGATACCGGAAAATGTTGATTTATGTATATTATTATACAAAAAAGCGGCCAAGTGAGAGTCGGACTCGCCCTGAAGGGTTCCGTAGCAGCAAGTATCTCATAATATAGAAGTTCTTGTACTTGGTTCTTTGTAAGCTTGTTTTATATTTGAGTTGATTGAATTAAAAAAATAAATTACGGTTTATCCATTTATGATATTTATGATAGAAGAAGACCTATCCGTATGGTATTCGTATGGTACGTATGGGTTTGGTGAAAAAATTGTTTTGAATTCTTCAAAATTTGTTTTTTTTTATACTAATGGTACAGTTCACATAATACATCTACTTACCAACAGGATAGCTCTTATACTTTCCGAAAAAAAGTGGCTGTAACATACGGACGGACAGACAGACAGACAGATATGCCAAATCTATAAGGGTTCCGTTTTTTGCCATCTGGCTACGGAACTCTAAAAAGACATACTTAGATATCAAAATTATGTTTCATGATAAATTATTAAAACCCTGAATTTTACCGACTCAAAGATTTTCTAGAAATTAACGCGTGTGTTCTTTGTTATTGTGATTACTCGCTACTATTATTTTGAATATTGACGTACATAAAAATATTATTCAAAAAAGCGGGTTCTTTTATTGAATTTTCCAGGAAAATCCATGGAAAACACCGTTTTATTTTTGTTGAAATTATAAATGGATATTTTTTTTATTATTTACATAATAAAAGCGCAGATAGGCTTGTTAATAATAAATAAATTTTTGATTTGCATTAAATACCGGTTTCTTTTTATGTGAGTGACGTGGCAGTGAACTGCTGAACTTAACTAAAGCATGCCGAAAGGTTTATTTATTATTTATTAAATAAAGTAGGTATAATCTCTGTCGTATTTTATATCGTGTCACGAAGTTTCACTAAAATTATGATTAATATAAATTTATGTTTATTTATTTTACCTATTTTTATGTCTTTATTTACAAAACCATGATTAATTGCTGTTAAAAAAAAAAATCGTTGACCCCACACTAGGATTTTCTCCTGTATCGTGAGTGCGTTTACAAATATTTAAACTTATAAGCACAAACACCCAAACCAGAAACAACTATTTGTAGATCATATAAATATTTGAACTATGCGCGAACCTGCGCAGCAGTTCAATCGCTTGACATTATGTTTTCGGACCACAGAACAACTAAAGCAAAAAAAAGTTTGAAAACGAAAAGCTTTCGTAAATGTAGAACATTGGCGCAAAAATATGAATTGCACTAACAATTTTGATATTAATAGCAATATTAACACATGTTTGGGATTAAGTTCAACTTCACTTGTGTGGGTTCGACAATGTGACAGCAATAAAGTTAAAGGAAAATTCAAAATTTTGATAATATGTAGGCATTGAAGCTCGAGACGCTCGAACATTGTTTTATGTTTTTTTTTTCTCGCTACAATAGATGCTGTAACAGCAATGGTTAAATTTATGTATATTGACAGAAAAGCCTACGATTAGAGAATTTTCTGTCAAAGATCATTAAACGATCCCAAAGTCAAAGTAAAAACAAATTTCTCAATAGTGTTCTGCCACTGTCTGCACTTTGACTTTTGGGCCGAGCTTTGTAATAAACGTGATTGATCTCCTTTGAGTATGAGTCAGTGAGCGTTTTGAACTGTTGTCATGACGACTGAGTTTGAGCAAAGATGAGTCTTGGAATATCAGTGTTAGATCCTAAAGTTTATTTTATAAGCGTAATTTGCTTGGATCGGACATACAGGTGCAACTCAATTACACTTTACTTTTGTAAATTGTCATTATTAAACTCATAATATAAAGGAGTTATGCACAAGCATGACCATGTGAAATCTTCGAGTATATTGCAAAATAACAGCGAGTTTTACGTTTGTTATTGTTCAGTTGGCAGATTTGCAGGTTCTTTAATATTATGTTAATTTAAATTTTAAGACTTTCTCTTGCAATTTCTGATTTTGTTTTGACGTATATTGTTTTGATTTCTTTTCAGATCTAGGTTACAGTTAATAAAATTCAAGATTTTTTTCACCTTTAGAAAACTACATTACGTAGAGGGATTTTTTTTTAATTATATCAGGGGTACACAAACAGCATTGTTCAAACCAAGTGTGGGTTGTTACTAAAGGAATCGGGGCGATTTTAAGTCAGTAAGAGTCAGACAGTCCCTTTCGCTCAACCCAGGGAGGATTGGTCAGTACCCGTTAATATTCATATATTTAATTTAAGCAATTATTTTGTGTAACGTCATTTTTTATTCCATATTTGCTAACCGAATGATGAATGAATATTCTTCAATGACTAATTCAGCGTTATTGCACGTGATACTGCCGGAGTAAGCAATTTTCAGTTCATTGCACTTTTGGATTCTTTCTTTACTTTTTTTTCTGAGACAGTAAATATTTTAATGAATGGACGCTTCTAAAGTATTAGTGGAGTTTAGACACCACCATTGTTGTAAACAAATATGTATGTATTTTCAAAAAGTATTGTGGTAGCTTAATAAGGGTGCAGAGGAGGGATTAAAAAAAAATTGTGAACTTTTACTTACTTCGACTATCTCAAAAATATGTAAAAAATAAACAGCGGCTACCTACAGTTTTCAGTTAAGAGACCATCATGTATTGCATGGAAAAGCTGTTTTATTTTTTAAGTAGCAAATCGCATTGGCCGCGTTCGATATCCTCCGTCAAAAATTTTAAAGAAAAAAAGAACTAATAATCTGGAAATAAAAAAATGATGGAATATATTTAATTTTAATTTTATTAAGTGTATAATATATTAATACTTATCGGTTCTAGTTTCATACATTTTATAATAAATTTTATAAAATGTATGAAACTAGAACCGATAAGTGGATGATACATTTTAACTACATATGTTTGAAAATCGCGAACTAAGCACATTTATGTCAAGTAATAATTAAATCGTCACCTATTCCAACCGTTACTAAGTACCTAGTAAAAAATATTGTAACGTGATCCGCGATTATCATTTTGTAACAGATGTAGGTCAACGGAACTTGAAAACTGCTGACATTACTAAGTTTTTAACGTATGGATAAATAATTATGATATTTTAAAAAGGTAAATATGTATAGGTATATATAACTATGAAGTTTGTGCGACTTATAAGGCAATCTACATAATTATATCTATAAATTTATATATCTATAGGTACTTGATATTATAAAGCTGACGGGTTAATTTGTTTGGTTGAACGCGCTAATCTCAGGAACTGCTGGTTCGAATTGAAGAAATATTGTTGTGTTGAATAGTCCATTTATTGAGGAAGTCTATAGGCTGTTTAACATCACGGTACGAACAATGAGAGCGGGGGCAAATCAGCTAGTTATAGATATTAAAGCGTGAAGCAAAAACTTTGTAAACAATTATGTATATCAAATTTTTGAATTAGATACTTTTTATTTATCGTGGTAAAATCATCAAATGAATCCTCCCACCCAGGGCAGAGCGGGAGGGACTGTCAGACTTGTACTGACTAAAATCCACGGTGTCCTTCAATAGCCCTTTATATTCCGGGGTCACGGTAATTCGTACAGTCCCGCGACCTGAATTTTATACTTAGCATAATTAATATTTATATGGAGAAAGATAGTTTTTGTTTTTTCTTACTTAAAGTTTTAATGAATTATGTTCGAAGTTCTAACGACATCTTTGATATTTCAACAGCTTAATAAATGTGTTAGTATTTAGGTATACCTATAAGTCTATAATCACTTTTAATCACCGGCATTTTTAAAGAAATATTTACCTTTATTTTTTGTTATGGTCTATTAGGTTTCTTTTAGTTAGTCGAAGATAGCAATAGTATTTTTTTTTTTGTAAATAATGGTTCAAATTAACTATGGAATGCGTCCTTCAGAACAACATATTGAGTGCGTTTCATTGAGGCCTCCAGAAAAATGCTTTATTTTTTACACAAGAAATATTATTATACAAATAGTGTAAAAAACCTTTAGGGTTATAACTTAGACATTCATTTATTTGGTTATCTGAAGTATGACGATACTTCTTTCTATAGTAATCCACTTGTATTCATGACAAGTGTCCTTGAAGAAATTCGCGTGACCTTTCCTTTGAGAACGAAAGTTTACTCAAACGTATCTGTTTGTTGAATTTTGGTGAAAATATGCTTTGTGTATCATTTAATATTTTTATGAACAGAAAAGTTTGTTTACAATTTTTAATAATTCTTTCACCTTATAGAAAAGTATATTATCATCAGCGAGTAACATATTTTTTATCGTGTTAAAATCATCAAATGAGTCCTCCCACCAAGGGCAGGGCGGGAGGGACTGTCAGACTTGTACTGACTAAAATCCACGGTGTCCTTCAATAGCCCGATGAAAAAAGGCCGATGTCTTTGCATTATAGATAATTATTAAAGACGGTAAAATAAACTGTATAGTAATTATAAACATTTTATATTTAAGAAAACTGACACCGCGATCAATCAGCGGATGTGCCGACCGTCATATTTCACATGCGGATATAATTTTCGGATATGGTTTATTTCTATACATTATTATTGAGAGGATACTTTAATGAAACATGCAGGTGAAATTATAATTAATTGCTACATTATATTTTGTTTATGTAGAAATTATCAGGCTATATTTAAAATCTACCCTACGATTAAGATAATAAAGTAAATATTTACTTTTCAGGGCCCACAGTTCCAGCCTTTCCAAACTGTCGAGATACTGCTGGCTGTCCCGTCTGCACTGCTCGCTTGTCCCGTTGCTGGGCACCACAATTTTAGGGAACCTTTCCCACATTTCCACAACATTAAAACGTCCACTTTCATCGTAACTTTCATTTTTCGCGGCTAATTTTAATATAGTCCCGTTTAAAATCGAGTCGGTGAGTAAACTTTTGTCTGGAAGTGTTAATTCGATGCACTCCCGCGCAGCTACGGTTACTATCGCGAGGAGCAAGACAGCGCATGCGCGCGGCGCCATGATGTTTCACTGTATGACGGGCGACGCACAATTCGCGGGTATATCTGAAGCGATCTGAACGAAGGTACTTGTCACTATAACCCGGTGGATCGAACAATAACGTTGAGTAACTTTTTTAATTAGTTTCTAATTAAATTGGGATTTTCTTGATTGATTAATTCATTAGTTTCTTAGGTCATTTCGTGACCTAAACTTGATAGTGACAGATGTCATTTATTTTTTTGATGACGTATTTTAATTGTGGGTGGGTCCGATAATTTGTTGTCGTCACTTGACGGTGGGTACGAGTAAATCCGTTTACGGTATATTGTGACGTCATGGAGTTAAAGAGTGTGACATTGGTGTGTTGGTACTCACAATAAGCTGCGGCGAGAGTGGTTAAAACAAAAGCGTTTTGTTGGTGTTTACATCCATTGATCGCCATGATTACTGTGGAAGTTAGTTTAATTTTAAGAGCGCGTATTCTGAAAGTTGCCAACGTCGCAAATGGTAACTGTCAAATATTTACAAGTTTTTAATTAATTAGCAAATTTACTGTATGAAAATTAGAAATATGGCTCTGTAATCCCCTTTTTTTTTAGCTTGGTAAAATCATCAAATAAGTCCTCCCACCCAGGGCAAGGCGGGAGGGACTGTCAGACTTGTACTGACTAAAATCCACGGTGTCCTTCATTAGCCCTTTACGTACCGGGGTTACGGTGATGGGTAAGTCCCGCGACCCCGGCAGGCTTTGGCCCTCTGCAGGCCCCGTCACTATGCTGACACTCCTTGAGGCGCGCGTGGAACACAACGCGCCGTCGACCCGGGCATGGTCCATGGTCGGGCTGCGAGTCGCCCATTACTCGCCGCCCGTATGCCCGGCTACTCTGTAATGCACTTAAAAATTGAATATGAATTGCAATTAAAACTGATTCCGTTTCAGGTGTAAAAAAGGTGTTTGGCAAGTTCTTAAATACTTTTTTTTTTACATCTAAAACTATATATTCGGTGTTACGAAATTAATTATTGCGTTCCCTAATTAATTTTTAGTGCACTACAGGGCCATATTTCTTATTTTCCTATATATTTGACCTTAGGATGATTTTAGAATCTTAAATAAGAAATTCGATTTCTTTTCTTTTGTAGAGAAGAACCGGATAGGTAGGTATATATGGGTTTAAAATTTATTTTCAATTGTGTTGTATTTTATTTCATAATTAATGTGTTATTGTTTTAACTGTTAGTGATTTACTTATTATGATAAATTCAGAAAATTCGAAGATATGATGTGACATCTGTCAACCTGGGCCAGTTGGCCACATTGGGCCAGCGTAGTGGATTAAGCCTCATTTAGACGATGCAAGAACTCGCACGCGAGTTACGTTACGTTACATTGCGGAGTTTATAGGTACAACGATTTCAGTTGATCAAACAAATACCGCAATGTAGTGAAACTCGCATGCGAGTTCTTGCTCCGTCTAAATGAGGCTTTACAACAATTTCTTGTCGTATGGTGGTAATATTTTAGATTATTGCATCGATCATTGCATGCATACTATAACGAAACGGTTGGCGCAGTGGCTAAGCGATTATTTTTATTTCACAGGTTAAATACCCGCAAAGATTTGTATGATCTACAAGAAGTTGTTTCGGATCTGGGTGTTTGTGTATGTGAGTTTTCATGTTTATAAACGCTCCCGTCATACAGGAGAAAGTTCTCGAATGGGGCATATTTTTTTTTTTTTTTTTATCGTGGTAAAATCATCAAATAAGTCCTCCCACCCAGGGCAGGACGGGAGGGACTGTTAGACTTGTACTGACTAAAATCCACGGTGTCCTTCACTAGCCCTTTACGTACCGGGGTTACGGTAATGGGAAAGTCCCGCGATCCCGGCAGGAAGAAAAAAACTTATTAAACTTCGGAGCATAATTCGATTTGGTCGTTTCATATGTAGTATACCTGGTCGACCGAGCTTTGCTCGCGTAAAATAAATATACAGAAAATTAATAGTGTTAGAGTATTAAATAAATAAATTAGACTTTAAACTAATTTATTAATTAATAAACATTTTCGCTTTAACAACCCATTATTTTTTTGAACATTATAAAACAACATGTATAGAAGAAATTAAAGAATTCGATAGATGATTTTTGAGGATAGAAAAATTCAGTTGCAATGGGATTTGAACCCGCGTCTTCTGGATAAGTAATCCAGACGCCGTTTCGAGAACCGGATAATATATTATATATATATATATATATATATATATATATAATATATTATCTATAATATATATATATATAATTAATAGGTATATACAAATATTGCTCGTTTAATAGTATAGGATATAGAAGAGCCAGTAAGTATATGATAGTTATTCTTATATAAATAATGTCATTCTAATGATGATTCAACATGTCTTGCCTTCAAAATGTTTCCGAAGGGTCAGCACAAAAAATAACACAAGTTGTAGGAGAATTTTATAAGTAGGTTTCATTGTGAAAACCTCCTTTTACAGCTGGCCGTTTAGAATAAGTAAGAAAAACTAAATTGTCTTTGTGACGGATGTTTTTATGATTGCTGAAGTCTGCCGAACTGAAACGAAGTTAGACGATGCGGGTTTAGGTATTTTCGTTACGGAATTTCTTGATTCGGTCGTCGCGCTCAGAGCCCTAAAAAACCTAGTTTGGTGCATTATTGCTGACAATAAGCTTACCCTGTATAACATAAATAGCTAGTGAGCGTTACTATAGTCAGGTGTGCCTAATAGCCACTCTGCCAAACCTATCATGGTTAAGCGTGATGTTTATACCCAGGGACGGATTTATAAAAGGCCTGTTTGAGCTGCCGCTCAGGGCCTACTGATAAAGTGACCTATTATTTTTCTGAAATTACCCCAAAAACTTTGTCATTCCGTACTGATGCCCTTTCTCTTTTTGACAGGAGGATAGTCGGGAGAAAGAGAATAGATCATTCGATTGGAATAAAATCGTTTCATGTTTGTCCGTTGACCTAGTAATTTCGCAGTCCGAAGACAGTTTCTTGACTAAATACAAGCCCTCAAGTAGTATTAGCCCAAGGGCCCAACAAACTTACCTAAGGTCCGACCCTGATTATCGTAGGTGTAGTAAAATATTTGACATTGAAGTTAATAACGAACGATTAGCATGGAGTTAGAGGCCTTTCTCACAATTTTGTTTGTATGAGTTTAGTGTGCTATTGTAAATATAGCAGCTATTTCATATAGTTTTTGATTTGGATGAAGTATTGGCTTTGTAGGTCGTAAAAATAAGTAAATATTCCATGTTTGGGGAATTCCCTTGGTACTAGTTTATTTTGATCAACACAGTTTTAACTGTCGCGTTGTGTGTTAGTCAGAGAAGAGGGTATCCGCATCATCTATATATATCTATATATATAAAAATGTTATGTTGGTTTGTGTATGCTTCAAAAACTCAAAAAGTTCTGCACCGATTGAGCTGAAATTTTAGCATGATATATAATCCGCATCAAGGATTGTTTTTATCATTTTTTTTTTGAAAAAACTTTTTTTTTTGTGCCACAGCGAAGCGGGGCAGGGAACAGCTAGTTATCTATAAAACGACAAAAACGTAATGTCATATGGGGCTCTCTTAAATATTTATTCTTATCCTGTTTTTTTTTTGGTATTTATTAACACAGTGGCAACAGAAATATATCGCCTGTTAAAATTTCACGGATTAACCGTCATAGTTAGGCGGTTAAGGGTAAGATACAGCCTGGTAACAGAAGGATAGACGGACAGTGGAGTCTTAGTATTAGGGTCCCGTTTTATCTTTTGGGTATGGAACCATACGAGTAAAACAGGATATAAAATAAATTAAGTATACCTTCCACTTCACCATGGGAATTTCTACACGGATAAAAAAGTAGGTATATTTAGTTTATTTGAATAAGTATTACACAACTTATAATAAGAAGATGAATCATTCCAAAAAGTCCTAATGACTTATTTTTATCATGATGTACCTACTCGTATCCAAATTAACAAAGGTTCAATGACTTACGTTTTCTTACTAACGTTTTTATAAGAAAACCTCATTTATAAGTTTTTGCTTCGAAACCTCTCGATGCCTTGAAAGATATCGTCATTTATAATGTTAGTATTGCATGATAGGTGTGAATTTTAACGTTAATATTTATGTTCGTTGGTCGAGAGGCTGTATGTTCGTTGCCGAGACCTGAAAAAAAAACACTAAATTTTATTTGTATTTATTTTGACAGTCTGATATATATTTTTCTTTTTTTTTAGACTGATATATTGAAGTTGTTGTTGGAAAAAATGTTTAATAATTATTTTGCAAATGGAAATAGTGTTGTTGGTATCCACCTCCTAGCAATCTATCCCGGGGCAATGGCACCAAAGGCTACCTCTTACCTGTGGCGACGGTAAAGTGACACAATAAATGACAAACTCCCGGACATCTTCATCGTCATTTCAGCCTATTGCACTGCTGGACATAGGCCTCGCCCTGTGAGCGCCAGAGCGGACGATCTCTCGGTTTTCTAATTCAGCCACTTTCTTCATTCGTGAGGTCATCAGTCCATTTTGCCGGGGGTCGTCCCACCCTGCGTTTACCCACGTGCGGTCTCCATTCGAGAACCTTCTTACCCCACCTTTCGTCGGCCACATTAGCTTGCTACAGTGAAACAGTTAGTCAGTGTTACAGTAAAACTGTAGGTCTTACGGTCTAAGGACCGTAAGACCTCATTCCAGATTTTATCCTTTAGTGAGGTCCCAAGCCTAGATCTTATCATAGCGCGCTGAGTGACATGAAGTCGGTGGGGCAGCTTGACTGACATGGTCCACGTTTGCGTAAGTTAAGACGCGTTGATTTTACACCCGGCTTTTTAGGCACTGCGGCAGACCTGGAACAAAGTATTTATAATTGTAACCGTAAGGATGTGTTTTTTTTTTTTTTTTTTTAGCGTGGTAAAATCATCAAATGAGTCCTCCCACCCAGGGCAGGACGGGAGGGACTGTCAGACTTGTACTGACTAAAATCCACGGTGTCCTTCACTAGCCCTTTACGTACCGGGGTTACGGTAATGGGAAAGTCCCGCGACCCCGGCAGGCTATGGCCCTCTACAGGCCCCGTCATTGTGCTGACACTCCTTGAGGCGCGCGTGGAACACAACGCGCCGTCGACCCGGGCATGGTCCATGGTCGGACAGCGAGTCGCCCATTACTCGCTGCCCGCATGCCCGCGCCTACGGTGGCCGGAGATCGTCTTGCGACGTCCGACGCCGTGGGCGTCCACCACTGCGGCTGGGGTGGAGGGAGGTCGCTGTAAATACGATCGATAAAAACGTCCCCCTCACGCGGCTCGCCTCCTCCTTCGCGAGCATGACTGCTTCGCAGAAGGAGGCGACCGCTTCCCACTCCGTCTCGCCCCGCAGCATGGCCTCGACCAATGCCGGGCGCGAGAGGTCTCCGCCAATCGCCGACGTGAGGACACGGCGGTGCTCTGCCCAAGCGGGGCAGTCCTGCACCGTATGCTCCACCGTGTCCTCCGGACGATCTTCGCAGTGGTGACACCCAGGCGTTTCCTCCCTCCTTATCAGACACAGGAACCTCCCGAAACATCCGTGTCCGGTGAGGACCTGCGTCATGCGGTAGGTGAGGACGCCGTGACGCCTATCCAGCCACTCCTCAAGGAGGGGTCTTACCGCCGCGATTGCGGCGTGCCCGAACCGTTAAGATGTGTTAGGAAATCATTAACGAATGACAAATTAAAATCATAAGTGGGAACCTAATCTGTAAAATTAACTAATTCAAATGCAATTTAATAGCAATAAGCGATAATACGCCCTAGTTGATTGCTATTGATGAGCAGGTCGTGTTTTAGATCACGTAACCTGTGAGGTACTTACTGTTAGGTACGGTTAATTTACTCGTAGTTATCACGTTATTAGCTTACAGTGTAAACTGATATATCTACTTCTAGCTTCTGCCCGCGACTTCGTTCACATAGCGCGGGCTTGCGGGATGGCTCGCCGCCCGATCAAGGACGAAGAAGGCCTGGGTTGAAGGTGCGTAGTGTTCCACGCGCACCTTAAAGAGCTCAGTCAGCAACCTGACGGGGCCCCGTCTACGCTTGCCGTGGTCATAACTGTCTAAGCAGGATCATGGTATGGCCTGGAACTCAAAGAGTAACTGAAGGAACAGACTGAAATTTTACTCAGTAAGACACATTCATTTTAAGATTTAGCCTAAATAAAAGATACTATCTGTTATGTTAGGAGACGATTTTAATTATATTCCTCTGCCTCCAAATGCACTCTTAGCTGGTGGGAATCGCGGGCATGCGGACGCAACGGCGAGTAATGGGTGATTCGCCGTCCGTCTTGGACCATGCTCGGATCAGCGACGCGTCGTGTTTACGCGCGCCTCACAGAGCTGTCAGCAATTTGACGGGGCCCCGGCAGGCTTTGGCCCTTAGAGGGCCAAAGCCTGCCGGGGTCGCGGGCCTGTCTAATCAGGTAACCGTGGCCCAGGAACGCAAAGAGCTATTGAACGATCACCGTGGATTTTAGCTAGTACAAGTCAGTCCATGACTATTTGATGAGTCTACCATGATAAAAAAAGCCGATTGGAATCATCAAAACATCTGCTTTGATAACTCTCACCACTGCAAACGAAAAGAAAAGAGCATCCCTAGGGACCTGGTGATTCCAGGTCACAGATTATGGCAATACACTGAACCAATCTTTTTGCTACAGTTCCCACAATGGATTGGTTGGATCGATCGTGTTTCATAAGTTTTCATAACCCATAAATTACGTCCACAGGCATCAATTTAGCCTTTTTGGTCCAATATAGGGCCAACAAAGCCAACATTACTTCCAAATTAATCTCATTTTATTACCACTACATCCCATTCCTATTCAATAAACAAAACATTCCCTAAACAAAAATCCGGAGTTTATTATTTCCACTATATGGGCATTTGGGCGGAGGGCAGAGGAGAATCGGCACTTTAAGGCCAATGTGTCTTTTATAGATAGCCATTTAGGCCCAGAGTGGAATCTATATAGTGGTGATTACAGCAGGGGAGAGCTTAGCTATTATGAGCTAGGGATGGTAAGACTTATTTAAAATCGATTTGGAAAAATCGGTTTGCTGTTCGCGTCGTATTGATTAACGATGTGATGAGCTAAATACTGAATGAATATATTAAACATACTATTATTCGTTTTCGAAAAAAGAAAGAGATTATATTAATTTTTGAAAAATAGAGAGATGTCATCATTAAAAATGATAATGATATAAATATATATATATATACATAGTTGTTGTTTATGTAGATTTCTTTTTTCCCAACAAAATCTCATGATCGCGTTTGATAAACGTTTTTTGAAGTTTAAAATGGTAATGAACTTCTATTCTTAGCTTAACTTGCAAGACGGACAGCGTTTACGCATACGTTAATTACATAGTGTGGACCAAGCCAAGAGAGAAGACCATGGCAATGCAGTCGCAGTGTTCTTTGAGGTCATTCCTTGATCGTGAAACTTGATTACTTATTTTTGCATTTTTTCTTCGATTTAAATTAAGATAGAAAAAAAAACATGAATATTATTATTTATACATCTTCTAACATGTTATATCATATTACACAACAAATAATAATAATAACAAGAGCCTGATTCAGAAGGCAGTACTTCTGGACACGGCGCGCATTGTTAGGAGGTTCCTCTCTCAGGAGCCCTGATCAGCGGCAGCCCGGACCCTGTTCCAGATGCTGGTGGACTGCTATTTTTAAATGTTTTTTTTTAAATATTTTTGTAAAAATATATAAAATAAGTTTATAAAATGAATAATTATAACAAATATGGCAATCGGCGGGTGTGTAAGATCAGATGTATTAATATGGATGAGGCTAAAGGAGTATGTAAGGAAAGTAGCAGGAGGCGCTCTTTAGTTTCCTGCCTAGATGGGAAGAAGGCATAAGTTTTCATGTTTTTATAATATTATTAATAGGTCCGCTGCTGAGGTAGTAGGGTCCAAGCTACCTGTCGTTTGGGCTCCAGATATAGGTATTTCTTCACAATGTGGTCCGTATGGAGGAGAACATTCTGGCCCTTGATCCAATGACCTCGGAAAAGCCTCGAAAGATGTTCGTCGAGGCTCTCAAGCATCTGTCGATGGACCGTTACAAAAATCGACACAATCATAGCGGATTTTGCATTATGATAATTATTATCAAAAAGTATTAGAAAATTGTAGAAATATTTATGATTGATTTATTTACAAATAAAACCATCAGGGTCGGCCCACAGGATCTTTTAATTAATAATGTGTTTAATATAATAACCAAAGCTTGTTTTGAATGGGAAATAAAAATACTAATCAAAATAATTTATAAATTATTTAATATTGATTCCGATTACTCCGATTAACGATTCCGGAATTCGATTTGTTTCGCATCACTATACCACGCGACCCAAATATTTTTAGCTATTGTGTGGACAAATATAAAGGGCTTTGATATTATCGTACACATAAAAATATATTTTTATTATCTATCAATATTATTATAGCTCCTGTAACAGGCTATATATTAATTAATTCCCATACAAATATTTATGTTTTGTCGATACGGCCACGACCTTGCTTCTTGATATACGACCTAGCTTTTCATATTTTTCTAGAAGATTTATGTGTCATTATGTATTTTTTTAAGTTTTAGTACGCCGTTTCACCTCTATGAATGTCCACCGGATCGTAGTAACAGGATTAAATTAATCTTATTCCCTACCAGGTACTGACCATGTATGCTATATTTAATCAAAATTTGTTAAACCATTAAATCTAAATAATGAAAGAGGGAGAGGGGGCGAGTGACTAAGTGAAAGTGGGAATGAGAGAAAGACAGAGAAAGATGGAGAGAAAAAGAGAGATAAAAAGAGTTTCGCATTTATAGTATGGGCTTTCAATTTTCATACATTTTTATCTAATTGGTGCACGTGAAGGCTAGATTTCAGTCTCATTGTAAAGAAATCAATTAGATTACAATACAAAAATGTCGGAGTTCAAGATACACTGACAATAGCTTTGGCATTGAGTGTGTGTCGAAAGAATAACTTGTATCAAATCAATTAACATGTACATTTGTACTCGTAAGCGCAGGTGTGAGGTGTAAATAGTAACCTCATCATCAGCCTAGCTTTTTCTTATGGTTTCCGGTTTAACACTTTCAGCTGAGCAACGTTATAATACGTAAAATTTGATAAACGCTATTTGACACAACGTTTAATCACGTCAGTATAAAATATGTCTTTCTTCAAAGAACGTGTATAAACGGCTGAGGCTTATACAAATTCCTTCGAGCTACGTCATTCATCATCATCATCATCTCAGCCATAGGACGTCCACTGCTGAACATAGGCCTCCCCTTTAGATCTCCACATATACCGGTTGGAAGCGACCTGCATCCAGCGTCTTCCGGCGACCTTTATAAGGTCGTCTGTCCACCTGGTTGGTGGACGTCCTACGCTGCGCTTGCTAGTCCTTGGTCTCCACTCTAGTACTTTTCGACCCCATCGGCCATCTGCTCTGCGAGCAATATGGCCTGCCCATTGCCACTTCAGCTTGCTAATCCGGTGGGCTATGTCGGTGACTTTAGTTCGTCTACGGATCTCCTCATTTCGGATTCGATCACGTAGAGAAACACCGAGCATAGCTCTCTCCATAGCTCA
Organism: Agrotis puta; assembly: GCA_943136025.2. NCBI lineage: Eukaryota > Metazoa > Arthropoda > Insecta > Lepidoptera > Noctuidae > Agrotis > Agrotis puta. Next base: position 15,186,151 of record OW964176.2, on the reverse strand, counting down.
TTGAGCGACTTTGAGCTTTGAGATGAGGCCGATAGTGAAAGACCACGTTTCGGTGCCGTACGTCATCACTGGTAACACACATTGGTCGAAGACTTTCGTCTTGAGGCACTGAGGTATGTCGGACGAAAAGACATTGCGTAGTTTCCCGAACGCTGCCCAACCGAGTTGGATTCGGCGGTTGACCTCTTTCTCGAAGTTGGACCTACCTAATTGGACTACTTGTCCTAAGTAGATATATGAGTCAACAACTTCGAGTACCGAGTTTCCAACAGAGACTGGGGTGGGCACAACATTGGCATTTGACATAATTTTCGTCTTGTCCATGTTCATTTTCAAGCCCACCCGTTGTGAAACTCGGTCGAGGCCATCGAGCATCATGCTGAGTTCCTCCATCGACTTTGCCATGACTACGCTGTCGTCGGCAAACCGAAGGTGAGTGATGTATTCGCCGTTGATATTGATGCCAAGTCCTTGCCATTCCAGGAGCTTGAAGGCGTCTTCCATTGCGGCAGTAAACAGTTTCGGGGAGATAACGTCCCCCTGTCTTACGCCTCTTCTCAATGGAATCGCCTTCGTGCTATGCTCCTGTACTCGGACCGACATGGTGGCGTTATTATACAAACACTTCAATACCTCGATGTACCGATAGTCAATACGGCATCGCTGGAGTGACTCAAGCACAGCCCATGTTTCCACCGAATCGAAGGCTTTCTCATAGTCCACAAACGCTAAGCATAATGGCAAGTTATACTCTTCGGTCTTCTGTATAACTTGCCGCAGCGTATGGATGTGGTCTATGGTACTATAGCCTTTTCGGAAACCGGCTTGTTCGGGAGGCTGGAAGTCATCAAGTCTGTGTTCGAGACGGTTCGTGATAACCCTTGAAAACAGCTTATAAACATGACTCAGAAGCGTGATGGGTCTGTAGTTCTTCAATAGGCTGTTATCACCTTTTTTGAAGAACAGCACCACCTCACCCCTGCTCCACGTTTCAGGCGTTTTGCCCTCGGACAGGACGGAATTAAAGAGTTTCTGGAGGACTTTAAGTACCGGTGTTCCACCCGCTCTCAGAAGCTCTGACGTGATATCGTCCTCGCCCGGCGCCTTGTTGTTCTTAAGCTGCTTCAGGGCCATCCTAATCTCGTACAGACTGATGTCCGGGATATCTTCGGTATAATGTCGGGACAGCTTGGCTCTTGGATCTCCTACCAAGCTAACAACGGGCTTTGCGACCGAAGTGTATAACTGTCCATAGAACCTCTCGATCTCGCCTAAAACCTCTGCTTTGGTCGACGCTATGCTGCCATCCTCCCTATGCTACGTCATTGCGCCGTATTATTTTGTATTTAAATTTTGGGACTACTAGCGCCACCCCAGATTAGTTTTTTGTGCACTTTATAAGGCTACTCGCACACATACATTCTAATTACGCATACATTCAGAGAAAATAGTGCGCCGCGCAACAAACTTTTGAATACCCAGATGCTCAGCTGAAAGTGTTAATCAGATGCTGCTGAATATCAGCATTTTAAATGGAGCGACTGCCTATTCCACCTCCTCAGACTGACTATCCGATCACCCAGTAACTGAGAGGCCCGAAAGTCTTGCTAGATCTTTCGATCGATATCGAATGTCCACCAGGACCAACGGCTTTTTTATTGTGGTAAGATCATCAAATGATAATGAGCGACTCCCTGTCCGACCATGGACTATGCCTGGGTCGACGGCGCGTTGTGTACCACGCTTAAATAGTGTCAGCACGATGATGGGGCTCCCCCTTAGAGGGCCAGAGCCTGCCGGGGTCGCGGGACTAACGAATACCGCGACCCCGAAACGTAAAGGGCTATAATGAAGGATACCGTGGATTGTAGCTCTTTGAGGTGCGCGTGGCAAAGACGCGCCTTTGATCCGTGTATGGCCCATGATTGGACGTCGAGTCACCCATTACTCGCCGTCTGCATGCCCGCGCCTACGGTGGCCGGAGATCGTCTGCCGACATCCGTCGCCGTGGGCGTCTACCACTGCGGCTGGGGTGGAGGGAGGACGCTGTCCTCTACCTCATGCGGCTCGCCTCCTCCTTCGCAAAATTGGCATGTCCTAGAATAAAAAAAATCGAAGACATGTGACATCCACCAACACGCAATGGGCCCACGTGGTGGATTATGGCCCGCTTCTTCTCACAGAGAGGAGGCCTGTGTCCCAACAGTGGGAACATTTATAGGCTGATGATGATGATTGTTATGATTGAAAATGCACAAAATTTGATAAAAGTGCAAAATCACACTTACCAATCCCAAACATGTTAAAACCTGTTTCGAAAAGTTAAGTATTTTCCTGATCTTCAATTTTATTACAAAGTAGCGATGACTGGACAAAAATATACCATTTTGATGTAAGTCATTAATGAATGATCAAATCAAGTTTCCAAGTAGTTCGTGATAATGAACTTTTTGGTGAATTACTGATGACTGGACTTGCCACGATGACTTGCAACTCCAAATCGGATGAGTAAGATCAAAATCATGGGGATACAACTTAGAATTAAAACTCATAGAGGGACAAAAAATATCCGACGAAACCATGCCCTTGATATTTAATATTGCCGGGGTCGCGGCACTATCTTATCAGGTCAAGTGACCCTGAAATATAAAGGGCTATTGAAGGACACCGTGGATTTTAGTACATGTACGAGTCTGATAGTCTCTCGTGCCCACCCTGGGTGGGAGGATTCATTTGATGATTTTACCACGATAAAATAGGTATAATTTAGGTATAATATAGGTATAATGCTTATAAAATGTATAACTACTTGTAAATATTCGTATGCCGCTTTGTGCGGTGGATATCCTGATCCAAATTATTGTAACATCTCTGTCTCTACCATGTTCAACGAATAAATGTCTTTGTCTTTGTCTATGTAATCAAAAACTATCTTGTTTTTAATCATTTATATATTTCTGTTTTATCTTTATATAAACGTTTTTTTTTTACAATTAATGTTGTTGTTTTTTTAAATGTGATTGTAAACTGGTGTAATGGTAAGGCTGTCCTTTTGTTACTAACAAGCTGTTCCCGTGATTCGATTTTGGACCAGTAGTTCCTGATAGCACGTTCAATCAAACAAACTTTTTAGCTGTATATGTGTTTTATGCTATACAGGGTATAAGAGACATCGACGCACAAACGGATACCATAGGTGCTGGACATGATTCTGCCCCCCCTGTGTTGGAATTATTCGTCGGTTTTTTTCCAAATTTTTAAAATATTTTTGTTTTTTTTTTTACTTTAGATTTTTCATCATGATTATTCTTACTTCACCCAATGAGATTATTAATAAAAAAACTACTACTTTCGCTAAAAGTAGCAATGTAAATAATACTACAAATGGTGTTTTCTCAGCTGTTTATAAAAGTACAAATAAAAGGTCATCGTATACCTAAATACTGTGTCCAGTACCGCAGTACCTATAGTACCTAATGCGCGGAACACTATTAAAAAAAAAACAAGTACTTATTCAAAAAAATTAAAATTAGGTAAAAACCGACAAAAAATTCTAACACGGGGGCGTCCAGAATCATGTCCTGGACCCATGATAACCGTTTGTGCGACGATGTCTCTTACACCCTGTATAGTATTAAAGATTTTTTAATTATTCTCCATTTTAGTTTGCAAACAACCGATTATTTAAGTACTGTAAAAGAATAAAATCTGAAGAGTCAACTATGGATGTGGCGTTTATTATTTAAATAATGACTCATTAACAAATTAGGTACAATTCTATACAGATTTCTATTCATATTGCAGACACAAAAAAAACGAATAGGTGAGTGCAACTAAAAATCAATCTTGCGCAAGTCACTCTCTAAAGTCGTCTATTCGATATCATGTTACTTGAAACCAATACATAATTATTAAGGTGTTTTTTTGATAAACAATTTAATATATTTAGGATTTCATCACTTCACTTCAGATGTTTTATATGTATAGATAAAGAAGCGTAGGAAGTAAAATCTGCGCAGTTACGAGTTGTAGGTCGTGGGTTCGAAACTAGCCAAAAACTAGCCAGGCGCATTACTTTCTGAAAATTATTGCATTATCACTGCTTTCAAAACAGTGAAGGAAAACATCACACGGATACTGGCATATCCTAGAACCAAAATTTTCGAAGCCGTGTGACATTTACAAGCCCACAGTAGTGGTACTGTAGGGGGAACACTATTATGCTGATGCTGATGACAATGAAAATCTGCAAAATTACAAAAACAATGTCCTGTCCCTCACGCGTTCCGCTTCCTCCTTCGTTAGCAGGATTGCTTCGCAGAAGGAGGCGACCGCTTCCCACTCCGTCTCGAGTCTCCGGGCGCGAGAGGTCTCCACCTATCACCGTCGTTAGGACACGGCGGTGCTCTGCCCAAGCGGGACAGTCCTGCACCGTGAACCATTAGACCTAACACAAGTATTTTACAAGGAACAATTGCTATCTGACCTCCACAACTCAATACTGGGCAATACAATACCCCTTGATAAGAAGGTAAGAACAAGAAAAAAAAAATTTTGTTTGGTAGACTTTCGGACCTGTAAAGCCTTTAAAAACTTACCACCAATCTAAGGACCAAATTCACGAGGTAACCCAGAATGAAGATCAACCAGAGCGCTGTTTTTTTTTAAGGTTCCGAACCCAAAGGGTATAACGGGTATTACTAAAACTCCGCTGTCCGTACGTCTGTTTTTTTTTGGGACAAAGCCTCACACTATTCCCAAACCACTGCAACTTCTGAAAGCCAGAATCAACAGAGGCTATGAAAGCCCGATGTGTCCCGGAGAATGAATTTACCTGTCTTGGATCCTGCAGGAAAAGAATAGTGGAGGAGTAGATAGGTTTGTCTATCTGTTTCACTGCTACCAGGCTATATCTTATGAACCGTAATAATTAAATAGTTGAAATTTTCACAGATGATGTATTTCTGTTGACGTTTTAAAAACAAATAGGGTATCAAAAAACAGAATAAAACACATGTTTAAGGAGCTCTCTTAAAACAGACATGATTTTTTTTATGTTATCCTGGCATTTTACAAATTATTCAAATAATGATGACGCAGCAAGTTTTAAAAAGCTCGAAGTATAAAGTGTGCGCATTTGACGTTACCTTACCTTGATTTGGTGATCACATCAGCAGCTGGTCTAAGACGGTCACTTTAAGCAATATTTTTAAAGAATTCGTACATTTCTAGAAACGTCATTGACTATTAATTCACAAAGAAAAGGTAAATCATTTGGAATATTGCCAAGTGGCCGTCCTCACAAGCATTATCATAATCTTAAAACGATGAGATGAGGGTGTAAATATTATCAAGTGAGTCCCTGAGTGAAGAAAGAATTGTCGGCTAAAAACCACCTTGTTCCTTCACGTACCTTTTGATTTCCAGAGCCGCGGTTTCAAGACAGACTCGTAAATATTTAGAATGAAACGCTATAAATGAAATACAGACATCTTGTGATAAGGGCTCGGTTTTTTAAGTAAATTCTTTTTATGAATAGAAATTAAATTATTTAAAAAACCGAGGCTTTACTATGAGACAATAATTTGGTATGCCAAGTGATTGTCTCACAGGCATGATAAATTGAAAAACAATTTGTCCTTTCCATCCTCCAGTTAAACTTACCATCCCATAATATTATGCAAACACTGGTATATCTGCGCGGGCATGCGGGCAGCGAGTAATGGGCGACTCGCTGTCCGACCATGGACCATGCCCGGGTCGACGGCGCGTTGTGTTCCACGCGCGCCTCAAGGAGTGTCAGCATAGTGACGGGGCCTGTAGAGGGCCAAAGCCTGCCGGGGTCGCGGGACTCACAGATTACCGTGACCCCGGTACGTAAAGGGCTACTGAAGGACACCGTGGATTTTAGTCAGTACAAGTCTGACAGTCCCTCCCGCCCTGCCCTGGGTGGGAGGACTCATTTGATGATTTTACCACGATAAAAAAAAAAAAAAACACTGGTATATCTGTACTTTGTTAGCTAAAAACCAGTAGTTTACCCTGCTCTTAGGTTAGTAAACTTGCAGGCATGTGGTAATGATCTTGACCAGTCCTGACTCCTGGAAACAGGTTGGTGATAGATGAAAGGTATTAATAGACTGGTAGTTACTGGAGTTGAGGTCGTTGAACGCAAAGCATACCTCTAGTGTAGGTACTCCATAAAGGAATATGGTTATGAAAGTTGTTTTCTTCGGGAAAATAAAATATTTGACGGACGAAAAGAAGTAGTAATTCAATTCAACATTTTGTAACCGTAAGTTTGTTAAATCTATGTTCATCCGACACTAGCTTCATTTTGCAGCTTCACTCGTTTTATGGTCTGAGGAACGTCATAAGTCTTTGACATTCGGGGATAACGTATAGGGCTATCATAAATGAATATTTTGAATCGGATCAGCAGTTCCGAAGATTACCTTCATCAAACACACAAATACGTCTGTATAAAGTATCGAGGTATGGACTGTTATATACATAAAAAAGAGAGAGAGGTAACTATTTGATGAAACTGTGCCTTGAACTTACGACTAAAAATCAATCATTAAAATTACCGCTAACAGTTATGTTTTTCTTTTATGAACGGCTTTCTTTACATAATAGGTTAATTCCAATATATTGCATGCGAGTAGCGGTGCATTTACCACTACTTCTGTCCTTCTATACTATCTTAACGGATATTTTCAATTCTAACCAGTTCTTGAGATAAGCGCATTCAACCAAATAAATGAAGCTGAAAACTTTGTTTGGCTTTTTCAGATGAACGCGACTTCAATTTTTTTTTATAGATATTCTATTTATCGAGGACGGCTATAGACTATATTACATTACGACAACACCAATAGCAGCCATGCAGAGGTGGTGAAACCACGACAAACACGTATCAGTAATATTATAAACCTGAAGAATTTTTTTTTTGTTTTCTCGAACGCGCTAATTGCAAGTAACTACTAGTTCGACTACAAAAAACATATTTTGTTGGTTAAAGTCCGGGCGCGAAGCAGGAGGAATTTCGTACTTTAACCTGTCATTAAGGCTCGCACAGAGCCGCGTGTGCGAGCGAGACTCATTATATTTACGCGGGAGTGACAGAGACGGATAATGACAGGTTAAAGTACGAAATTTCTCCTGCTTCGCGTCCGGACTTTAGTCTATTTATCGAGGAACATTCTATGCAATATAAATCACGTCTATGGGGAATGAACAGCTGGTGTAGGTATAAGGAAAAGATGCAGTTTCGATTGTGTCCACAGATAGTTTTATTTGTCCTCACGTCTAGGTAACAAACTATTTATATGTCGCAGTTAGGTACTGCATAGTGGCCTTTTTAGACCACCAGTTGATTTTAGGGTCGCGGAACTATCCAAACAGGAAACTGTGATCCTGGAACGTAAAGAACTATTGAAGGAATACAGTCGATTTTAGTCAGTATAAGTCTGACAGTCCCTTTCGCTCCATCCTTGGAGGGAGGACACATTTGAAGATTTTAACACCTAAAAAAAGACCCCCAGTTGTCTGCAGTACAGCACCTATCAGGGGTGAAACTATTTTTTTAAACCCTTTTGGGATACAACATACATTTTTGTAGGTCTAGGCTTTGTGACACTTGGTCGCAGGACTTACGAATTACCGTGGCCCCGTAACGTAAAAGGCTATTGAAGGACACCGTGGATTTTAGTCAGTACGAGTCTGACAGTCCCTCCCGCTCTGCCCTGGGTGGGAGGACTCATTTGTTGATTTTACCACGATAAAAAAAAAGACAACCAGTCTTTCAAAGGGGATATCGCATTACCCAATTACTGGGTTGTGGAGGTCAGATAGGCAAGACGTAACACATGTGTGATGTCTAAAGGTGTCCTGTTACGAATAATGTAAGATGAGCGAATAAAAAACGACATTGTTAAAAATAAAAACTACTCATATAAAGACTCATCATCTCTAATTTCATATCAACAGAGTCACGGACAGACACACTTGTCTATTATGGATATACTAGCACTTTTCCCGCGACTTCGTCCACGTGGTTTACGTACTTTCCTAAATCCCCCTTTTCACCCCCTTAAAGGTTAAATTTCCAAAAACCCCTTCTTAGTGCTCCCCTACATTATAATAGGAAGCCGTGTGCAAAATTTCACATTCCTAGCCCCAGTAGTTTCGGCTGTACGTTGATATGTCAGTCAGTCAGTTCTCCTTTTATATATATAGATATAAATACCTTGCGAACGATCAAGTTGCTTCCAACGATAAATCATTTATTATTTTTTCAAATTATAAAAGTACTTTCCTATACGGGTATTTAGAAGCTTGTCTGGCACAGTAGTTGAGCGATTGATTCCTTCGCTTCTTGTACGGGGCTCGATTTCCGCTCAGAACAAATTAATATATTTTGTATGATCTACAAGTTGTTGTTCCGGTTCTGATGTTTGTATAAGTGAGTTTAAATGATATCACGTAGAATGTTGCGATATCGTTGGACATCACTGACATCTTTGAAGGAAAACATCGTGAAAGCCTGGGCTAACATCATCAATATTGTAAATCCCAACTTTTAAACTTAGAATTTCCAAACAAAAGATTAGTTTTAAATTACAAAAAAAAACCAAACAACGAGTTTAATGTTAGACCTCGTTCCAGTTCGTCAATGTAAACATCAGGTGCATACCTAAGGTTCAATGTCCTAATCAGCTTTAACAATGTGTACGATTGATTAGTATGTTCTCCGGTTCTCTGGTACATCTTCAAGGTTGCTATGTGACGAGCAGTGACAGCGGGCACGTTTGTGCTCCGCCACTGCTAGGTAAACCTTGTTTGGTCATGGTTAATTAGAACCATGACCACGGGAACATAAAATCGGCATAAAACCTATGTTATGTGTTAATCCAGATTTGTACCAAATTTCATCCAAATCCGTTTAATAGTTTTGTGTGAAAGAATAAGGCTGATTTTCCACCAGTGATGTGCTATGCTACGTTGCTATGGTCGCGGGACTCACGAATTACCGTGACCCCTGAACGTAAAGGGCTATTGAAGGACACCGTGGATTTTAGTCAGTACGAGTCTGCAAGTCCCTCCCGCTGTGCCCTGGGTAGAATGACTCATTTGATGATTTTGACACGTTCAAAAAATGCTACTTTGCTATGGATGCGTTTGATATCCACCAATCATATTCATTGGTGCACATAGTATAGCACTGGTGGAAATGAATTAAACTAAGATATGTTTTTTAAATGGAAGGTTGCGTGCTATGGATGCGTGTAATGGATGTGTGCTATGAATGCGTGCTGTGGATGCCTGCTATGGGTCGTCTTTCCTACTATAGATACATCGCATAGTTCGAGGTGCCCATCTTACTCGCGCAGCTACTTTGCGTCGGCGATCTTTATAGCAAATCTTACCCGCACCGCTACGTAGCTTAGCATCAGTGGAAACAGTCACATAGTTTCGTAGCTCAGCTTTTACATTCTCGCAGCATAACTGCATAGCACATCTCTGGGGGAAAGGCACCCTCACAAACATCCATCCGTACACAAACTTTCACTAGTAAGATTTTTTCTAAAAAGACTTTACCCCGCTTCTTTCGATATTCTGCTTGTATTCGTAAATTAAAAATGGAATATAGGTATAACCTAAGAAGAATAACTATTTATTTACTACAACAAATTAAAATAGGCTCATTTCTTTAATCATAACAGTGTGCCTCGGGTATTAGTAATCAGTGCAAGACGTGGGTCAGTAAAAACAATATTTCCATGGACAAAACAATGCCTTGATAAACATACAAAATGCTTTGTTGTCTGTAGTATCAGGCTGCCTATAAATATTTCATGACTAGCTGCTGCCAGCGGTTTCGCCCGCTGCAATTCGAAAATTATCCCACGGGAACATAAAATCGGGAAAAATCTAGCCTATGTGTTCATACAGGTTTTAAACTATCTGTGTACAAAATTTCATTCAAATCCGTCCAATGTTTTTTGCGAAAAAGATTAACAAACATGCATACATCCAAACAAACCTTCACGTTTATAATATTAGTAAGATTAGTAGGAAGGATATAGGATATGAGGATTGTATTAATTACTACATTAAATACACTGGTTAAAGAGTATATGATATGAAATGTTGTTTATTTATGCAAGTAGGTTATACTCGTATCAACACTTTTACACGTCTTTTTATAAAACTAGGAGGTGCAGTATCTGACTACTCTGAGAAGAAACAACCGAAACAAACTCAGAGGTCACAGTCTATTTTATAGTCTAGACAGTATCTACATAAGATCAGGCTATACGAGGTCCATGCAGGTCAATGTCTGAAATAGTCATTTGAAGAAAGAACCACACAAATTCGAGTGGACCTGTCCAGTCAGTGCAAGTATTTGTCAGTTATGGTGTAGCTCGTCTCATAACAGTCATAACTCAAGGAGCTGAATAATAGGTATTATATATCAATTTAAATCATCACTTGATATGTCATCATCATTATAATATGTCTGTCTTCAACTGAAAATCATCAACTAGCCCTTAAGTTTTGTGTGGCGCTGAAGGGACTGACGAAAAACCCACCTATTCCTTTAGTTGCCCGTTGCATTACAGCGGCCCGTATTATGAAGTCTTAAAACCAGACTTGTTCCAGTGAGTGAACGAGGTGGCGCTAGACGATTTGAATAGCTCTGTCTCTTTCACTCACTGGAACCCAGGTGGCCTACCATGACGTCTTTAAGCGTGAGTGGTTCCGGTCCGGGAAAGAGATGGCGTTAGACGACTTGTATAGCTCTGTCTCTTTCCTACAGTCTTACTTGCAGTAGGTCACCTGAGCAACGGAAACTAAAAAAAAAACTGAATAATTCCTGAAAAACCCAACAATACTTTTGCATCCACCAACTGTTACACAAAATCAAGGGTCTCGAAACCCCAACAAACTAATAGGCACAAGGGTACATTACGATAAGATCATAAGGTCTAGTTCGCATCGTACTTGATATTCAATGCACTGAGTGCTCCTCATTATAATACAATGTGATATACGATGATTACTCATGTCTTTGGCTACTAATGACGAGTGTTGCTTGCCGTCAGGGTTGAGTTGTGTAATGGTCGTAAATCAATCGTGGTTCGTCTGGCGGAGTTTTTCTTGTTGAATTGATGTTACAATAAATTAATAAATTTGATTAACAATTCACACATTATTGTTGTTTTTTTGGGATTTATTTGTTTTTTGCGAAAATATGAAACGACATCGCAAAGACGGTTTGTAGCCATTTAATGCTAATAAACACAATTCTCTTTGTATTTTTTCTTATTGAGGCGATCGATTGCTGCGCCGCCGTCACGTGCCTTTTTTATTTTGGCGTGGTAAAATCTTCAAATGAGTCCTCCCACCCAGGGCAGAGCGAGAGGGACTGTCAGACTCGTACTGACTAAAATCTACGGTGTCCTTCAAAAGCCCTTTACGTACCGGGGTCACGGTAAATCATAAGCTCCGCGACCCCGACAGGCTTTGGCCCTCTAGACGAGGGCCCCGTCATTTTTGCTGACTCTCTGTCGACCCGGGCATTGTCCATGGTCGGACAGCGAGTTCCTCATTTCGCTGCCCGCATACCCGCGCCTATGGTGGCCGGAGATCGTCTTCCGACGTCCGTCGCCGTGGGCGTCTACCACTGCGGCTGGGGTGGAGGGAGGACGTTGTCCTCTTCTTCACGCGGCCTGCCTCCTCCTTCGCGAGCATGACTGCTTCGCAGAAGGAGGCGAATCGAGGAAGGCGGAATGTTGTACGGAATAAATATTTGTATGATCTACAATTTGTTTTTTCGAGCCTGGGTGTTTGTTGGAGTTTAACCGCCTTACCACAAACAGATAAACATCTTTTAAACACTTGTCTAAAAAAAGTGTAATTGCAAAACGACCCTTATGACAACGTGAAATGTTGTTTTGTAGTTGACAGTTTTTTTAGACAAGTGTTCAACAGATGTTTGTCTTTTTGTGGTAAGTAAATGTTTTTGAACGCACCCGTAGTAAAGGAAAAAATCCTAGAGTTGGGCAACGTTTTTAAAAGAAAAACAATATCGGATGCAGCTAAACACAATGTGCTTTATATGTAGCGTTCAAATCAAAAGTCAAAAAGTAGGCTAATATTTCAGCACTTTTTGAAGGCCAATTTGCAAACAACACAAGAAGTTTAGTCAGAAGAAGAAGTGGCGGAACAACTTGAATAGAACATTGTTTTTCAAGGGGTGAAAGTTACTTATTTAGTCCCAAGACGGGGTTTGGCGCCCGCAACGCAGTGAGGGCTAATTTACCCGAGGTAAACACTGTGCTTTTCATTACGAATACGAAACATAAATTATTAGTTAAAGAAAAATGAGTATGATCGGATTGACGCTTTTCCGCTTTTTTATTTTATTTATGTCGTTTATTTATACACGACTTAAATAAGCTAATTGCTGGCAGCTATACAGCCAGTATTTTTCATGTTCATCATTAAAAAAAATAGCAAAGATATTGCCGTAATCTATGTTACTTTAGAGAAAGAGTTGAAACTAAATAATATTGAAGTCTTAATGACGTCATGACGACACGGTTAGTGCAGTGGCTGAGCGATTGGACTGCTGCGCTGCGTGTTGCGGGTTCGATTACTGCACGGAGCAAATATTTGTATGATCGACAAGTAGTTGTTTCGGGTCTGGGCGTTTGTGTATGTGGGTTTATATGTCTGTAAACGCACCCACGATACAGGAGAAATTCTTAGTGTGGGGCAAAGTTTAAAAAATATATATATAAATCCTTAAATATTTATGTTATTTTAATTTTAATTCGCGCTGTAATTTAGTGGCTGTATAAAAACTTAGAACATGGTTCAATGGAAATATCAAAATACAACTAGTATTTATTTTAATGTGGCAGCTGTCATTTGGAAGCGATTCTCCTTAGGGCTGCAATGCATAACTTTCAACTCGCTCATCAGGCATGTAATGACCTTCTTTCAGAGTATAAGTAATGACAAATCTGTTTGTCAAATTATAAAATTGACCCACTCTAGGAATTCTTCCTGTGTTGTGGATGCGTTTACAAGTTTTTAAAATTCACATACACAAAACGCCAGACACAACTACTTGTAGATCAAACAAATACAATTTGTTCCGTGCGGGAGTCGAACCCGTTACACGAAGCGCAGTAGTCACGCGCCCAAACTTGTTTATTAAACTATTTAACTTATTTTACAACATATTAAAAATGTGTTGCCATAAAATAACAATTATATAAATAATTGCGACTCATTTATGTTTCTCTTTTAATTCATTTATTGAACAAAAACGCAGTTGCTGACAGGAAAACTTTTAAATAAACTCTAAGTAAAAATGTGACTTTATCAATATAAGCTATTTTTCTGGTTAAAACTTTGCTCCAGTTTTGAACCTATTGTGTAATCACAACCTTCAGGAAATTATAGCGAAAGTGAATTTTGTAAAAAGTAGTTTGTGTATCGCGTTGCCCTTGTCAGCAGAACTTAAATTGTCATTGTAGTGAATGTTTGACCACTGGAGTAGGGAAATAGTGTATAAGACGGGGACGCGAGGTATGATGGGAAATCACACACTAAAGGCAAACTTAACACAATGCCGCTTGCAAATGTCGTCCTGATGGCGATTGCGCTACGTTAATGTTGTGGTAAGTATGCCTAAAGAGTGTATGTCCCCATAATACCTCGCGTCCCCGTCTTATACACTGTTCCTTTATTTGACTTCAAAATTATAAGTGTCGCCTTAATTATAGGACTTATTACAAGCTTTTATTTACTGACGTGCCGTTGTCTGTAATCAAATCTTGCAAGTAAAATTTGATCCACTTCCCGGTTTCCGATAGAGCTGAAATTTTGCACGTATATGTATATCGCGTGACAATGCAATATTATGGAACTGATCTGATGATGAAGCTGGAAGGTGGCCACAGGAACTCTGTAATGAAACGCCGCAAACCCATCGAGTTTAGACTCGTTTGATTTGTCTTGACGAGTACTTTGTCTGTCGTAAGTATTTTTAACAATAAAAGCTTGTTATTAAAAAGAACATAGTTTTTTAAATGACTAACTTGTTTACATAAGTACCTAATGTAATTTCATAATAACACTTACACATGGCTACTCTACTTAGATCTACATCTCATTCCATAGAGAATAATAACCGCTCAATGAGCTGAAATCGGAGGAATAAAGTAAATTTGCAGTTAGTAGACTTTTCCGCTCCGCCAACTAATATAACCACTTCAAAATAAGCATACTTAAGTTATAGATATACATTTTATAATAGCCCAAAAATAAATATACTTAGATAAACAAAATTTTCAAGGTAATCAAACAACGCCTACTCAAAAATGAATAACACTATCGCACGAATGCTAACTCCACGCAGAAATTAAGTAGGCGTTACAATAAAAAATTGAGATAATAGAATATTTTGAAGGGTTCAAAAATAATGTTTTGGGTTAAATTTTTTACACTATACACAAATAACATAATAAGTGAGGTTATTAAATTTCCAATACTATGAAATATACTAATGTTCCTTAAAAACAAGACAAGACTTGTAAAAAACATTAAAAGCTTTTTCAATTCTGAAAACAGTTTAATTAAGGACGTATTATAAAAACATTTTAATATTCGTCAATTATTAAATCGTGTTTTTGTTGTTTGTTAAAGTTAACAGGTTATAGACAGTAAATAAAATACTTTAATTATGTTTTTTTTTTTGTGCAGAACTGAGGTTTCCAAATATATAAATGTGTTTAGTTTGGTGTTATGTCTCTTCTGAATTTCTGGTTTTACCAGTTTTTATTAACTTTTCCTCGTTTTAATTAGTTATCGTCATTTTCTTGTTATTAAGATGACTCTATAACTCAATTTGTTTTGTATCACAGGTTTATTTGATTCTACTAGAATTTGCGTTAATAGATAATATCCACCTTAAAATGTGTTGCTGAAACGTCTGAATTAAATACTTCTTTATACAAAACAGCGCCAGACCCAATAATTTCAGCAAATGTTAACAACTGATGAATTTCAAACGTAGGCTAAAGTAAACGCACATCATAAAATTTACAGTTCTGCATACTTTTTGAAATGACTAGTCGAAATAAAATACAATCAATATTATTTTAAAGCTAATTAAATATACAGGAAAAATATAATTAACATTTATATCGATCCCTAGTAACAATAACGCTGATCTATCACAATTCAGTCAATCTTATCGGCTGGTCGGCGCGACCGCCGGACAATTGCCTTTGCAACACTATTTTTACTCTGATCTTGGACGAGCGCCATCAGCTGAGCTAATGCCAGTTCACTAGTACTAACCCCACAGATATACGTACCCGCTCCCACAAAATTTCTAAAATACTCTTACTAACCCATAACCTCGACCGAGAACCATCAATGAGCACCCGTTTCAATGAGATACGTTTTAATCCGTGCGTTACAAATAAACGCCAAGGTTCGTGATCGTTTCAGTTCGAGAGTATGGCGACGTGAGCGCGCAACGCGTCGGCCATGGCGCGCCAACGATGGACGCTAGCTCTAATTTTAATCTGCCTACCTATCCTTGCCACAGTGATAACCGCATTCCGTGTACGCGATTTACCCAAAGTTGAAAGTGTGAAACACGATATAAAAAAGCAAAAGTGTGAAGACTGTGATGTGAAGGTCGGTCAAAAGTTGCATAGTGTTAAAATCGAAAGTGAAAAACATGTGTCTGAAGATTTGAAGAAGGCGGCACGGGACAAGCAACAATTACATCAGAAGGCTGAAACTAAATCTGCTCATAAATTCGATATAAGAAGCGACGAAGACGACGACGATGATGATGGAGAGAATATTTTTAAAATTAAATCAGGATTTAAACAGGAAGTTCCCACTAGTAAAGTGAAATTAGAGGCAAGTACCAAAAAGTCTTTAAAGTTAGATGATGGCGACGACGACGATGATAATGACGACATTAAAGCAAGTTTATCGAAAAAGTCCAAAGTGATTGAAATCACAAAAAGTGATCAAAAACCTAAACAAAACATTAAAAGCTCAAAAGTCAAGGAATCGTCCTCAAAGACTGTAAAACACGATGGTGGTAGTGATGAAAATGATGACGACGATGACAAACCACGTGTTTTGTCGAAATCAAAGGCATTTGAAGTAAAAAAACCTGACCTGAAACCTATACAAGAAATTAAATGGCCAGAGTTTAAAAGTAAGTTACCGAAGTCAAAAGAAGTTGATGATGACGACGACGACGATGATGATGATGATGATGACGATGAAAAAGTCAAGCGAAAGCCATTTGAAGTCAAGAAAACTGATCCGAAAACTAAAAGACCAGAGTTCAAACTTACACCAAAACCAACATCAGTAGTTGATGATTATGATGACGACGATGACGATAAGCCAAAAGTTTTAGAGAAAACTGGTCACAAAGTTAAACAAGACACTAAGAGCTCAGAAGTTGCTGACTCGTCATCGAAATCCAATGAAGATGACGACGATGATGATGACGACGATGATGATGACGATAATGATGATGCCGATCATGATGACGATGATGATTTCTATAGTAGCACACTGTCAAGCATCATGGAGACATTTAATATGCTCGGTTTAAAAATTGACCCAAGTTTAGAACCTACACCTAGAGGAACTAAAAAAACAGAAAACAAAGATAAAAAACATGACGATCGTGATGTCAAAGCAAGGAACAAACAGGAAGTCGAATCAAAATCAACTACTGTTAAGAGTGATGATAAACCGGGTACAGAAAAAGTGATAGAAGCAGTAACACCCTTTTTTAAAACATTATTTGGTGGCCATAGCGATGATGACGATGAGAATGACGGTGACAGTGACGCTAAAGATGACGATGACGACGATGATGATGATGATGATGATGAATATGACGACGATGATGATGATGACCATGATAAAATTAAGCGAAAGCCGTTTTCAAAAAAACTTGATCTGAAACCTAAACAGGATACTAAAAGGCCTGATTTTAAAGTAACACCACCAAAGTCAAAACTAGTTCATGATGATGATGATGATGAGGATGATAAACAAAGTCCTTTACCGAAGCTAAAATTCTTAGAGAAGAAAGTTGATCATAAAGTAAAACAAGAGTCTAAGAGCTCAGAAGTCGCCGACTCGGCATCAAAGTCTAAGGAAATTGATGATGATGATAATGATGACGATGACGACGATGATGATGACGATGATGATGGTATTGCGTTAATTATAACAAAACCAAAAATAGATGTTAAAGAAAAGGTTGCACTAGATAAGAAACCGTTAGACCCCAAGAAGGAAGATAAAATAAAAACAGAACCGCCGAAGAAAAAATTAAAAGAAGACGTTAAAGATAAATTCGAAGAAAAAAAACCTGAAACTAAAAATAAACCTGAAGTAAAAAAAGCTGAACCGGTTCAAAAAGAAGTTAAAGAAAGCAAAAGTAAAGCTAAGGAAGATGACCACAAAACTGATAAACCAGTCGCTAAAGATAAAACAAAAGATGCCACTGAAAAACCAGCTCCTAAAAAAGAAGACAAAAAAGATAAAGAACCCAAACACGTAGAAGAGAAACCAAAGAAAGACCATGAAAAAGACACCGTAAAAACGAAATCTAGTGAAGAAAAAGATGACAAAGATTCGAGTAACGAAGACCTTAAAATGACTGAAAAAATTGTTCCAGAACATAAGAAAAAATATTCTATCAAAGATACTTACAATATGCACGATTTGAAAAAAGACTCTAAGTCCGAATCTGTGAGAAAATCAGGTAAATCATCAAAAGAGAAGTTTGATGACGGTCCAGAAATGTCTTCGTCAACTGAGAGCCATTTAAAACACGTTACGGACGCTTTGCACAGACGGAATTTGCTCAAAAGTGAATTTGAAGACTTCTATGCATTCTTTCCTACTTTTGCACCAAATTTTTCTCGAATCCATAACCCGGAATGCCGACGTCACGGACAGATTGTGTTGAGGCAATTACGAGGAACCAAACTGTGGGCACTGAATAGTAAGTTTCTATAATTTCTAATATTTCATTCTCAGCACGATCTTACAGTTATAGTTTAGAAATTCAAGACTCGTATTTTGAGATTTATATCCGTTATCCGAAATAATTACTTTACCTTACGACTATTTATATTGGCAATGTTTCAGAGATTTCCACAACAGATGTTGCGCGAAAAAAAAAACATAAATAACAACTTATTGCAGTTCATTAATCAAGGATTTTACTGTTTTTAATTGAAGGAAATTTCTTGTCAGTATTTAAAAAGAAGTGTTTATTCTGCGTAGTTTCATAGTGTGGGCCTAGAATTTATAACACACAAAGGGATTATAAAGAGCTGTAAACATTGGCGTGGCCTTGACACGTCTGCGTAAGCCTCAGGTGTTCCCAAGGGCTTTGCATAGTTGAACGAAACAGGAATTTTTCATTACAGTGCTCGACGCTACGGCGAAGATTCCCTCGGGTATTCTGCAAGGTAATGGGATCCAACTTGGTGACTTCGACCAGTGTGTGGGAAGCCGTGCCAGAGTACAGTTAGAGAGTGGTAGCGTGGTCAAGGTGCAAGGGAAGTACTGCTTGGCTCGGCTCGACGTGAAGGCGGAACACCCAGAACTGGAGACTCCAGTGCATTTGGCGCAAGCCAAGAATTTGATCAGGAGTCGGATCGATGATGTGAGTTTCAGTTATAAACAAATATTTGGTTTACATTCTCCTCACGTCAGGTGCCATAACAAACAAATGGTGTGGCTAAACTACTCGGGAACTCATTGTTTGCATTATTCGTACGAATCTGAAACTAATATTCGTAAATACTCATGATATTTATATTTACGAGCAATGTGCGTGTTTTGAATTCGTTATTTCAGCAAACATTTTAGAAACTGTAACTCGTAATAATATATTTTTTTATTATTCGTGAAAGATGTTTCCGTCGTGCTAAATAATGGGAGCTTGCTAGTTTTCAATTCACAATGAAAGTTATCGTCACTGGAAAAGCACTTTAAAATCTGGTTCGTTTCAAAACTAAGTTGAAAGAACTACAGAAAAAGAAATCAAACACCAATTTTAGCACAGATCGCTGCATTTTTGAAACCGTTTAGTAATAATGGCTTTCCTATGACCAACTGCTAGCGTCTTTGAGTCTCGCAGCTATTATTTTAGATAAAGATTAGCCTTAAATAAGAGGGCCGAGCCTAAATTAACTGAAATGTAGAACATCATTACAAGCGTTTTCGGTTTTCTGTAGAAAATACTAAATGTTTTGAAACGAATTGTCATCGAATCATGAAACCAAAAACATTGCATTTTGATGCCCCAGCCTTCATAACGCGATGTTTTATAATATTAATATGTATGGCCATGTGGTCGGTGACATTTGCATCATTTGTCTGTCAAAGTAAAACGCATCGTACATGCATTGGGTGCCAAACCATAAACAAAGCTAGACGTCGAGTGACGGCTGACTGTCTGCTTATCAAATGTGACGAAATAAATCGTGGCAATATTTTTATTGAAGTGAAAACTTCTTTAGCGGCGTTGTGCACTTTTTTTTGAATGGGTAAAAAATGTTAAACTCGCGTCAGGACACGTGACCTGATCGAAAATTCGTAAGAGGGCGCAGGTCGCTTGCGCGAATGTTGGTGTGTGTTTATTACTATTCAAGTTTTCACTTCTGCCGGCACTCCCAGAGTGCAACCCGTCGTTTTTTTTTTATTTTGAATTTCTGTCTGAATTTCAATGCTCGATCCTTTTCTTGTATCCAGATGAGATCGTGGCTAAATAATATTAGCCGCATGGGCCTATATTCAAGGTTCAACCGCATCTACCTGGCTCCATCAGTGGAAGGGTGACCATTCAATGAATAACATATTTTCCAACGTATGCCTCTGAAAGTACGTTCAAGCAGTTGGTTCCGACTATCATTTGTAGATATTTGACATTTCATTGTCATCGACTATCGTTTGTAGATATTTGTCATTTCAGGCTGACTTTCATCACCACTATCAGTCTATAATGTTCCCAGTGCTGGGACCTCTCCTTTCTGCGAGAGGAAGTGGGCCTTAATTCTCTACCAAACGGGCCCAGTGCGGTTTGGTTTGGTAAAATAATTTGGTAATATTACAACATAATTAACATATACGTTTTCAGTAGCTTCAGTCTTTCAACACATTTCCCGCCGCATGAGGGAGAGGACAACGTCCTCCCTCCACCCCAGCCGCAGTGGTAGACACCTACGGCGTCGGACGTCGCCAGACGATCTCCGGCCAACGTAGGCGCGGGCATGCGGGCAGCGAGTAATGGGCAACTTGCTGTCCGACCATGGACCATGCCCGGGTCGACGGCGCGTTGTGTTCCACGCGCGCCTCAGAGTGTCAGCAAAATGACGGGGCCCGTGAACCCTGGAACGTAAAGGGCTATTGAAGGACACCGTGGATTTTAGTCAGTACGAGTCTGATAGTCCCTCCCGCTCTGCCTGATTTTAACACGATAAAAAAAAGGCTTCTGTTGCCTGTACCTACACTTTTTCATCTAGAAAATAGGATTTCATCAAAATATACAAGACTAGCGACCCGCCCCGGCTTCGCACGGGTGGACATTTATTTTTTAAGCTCTCTCACAATTTTAAATTCGTAATATCTTTTGAATGGATTGTCCGATTGGAATAAAATAAAAAGTAATTTATAGCTATTGAAACAATCTTGCTCAATAAATAGCTTATTTGGATAAGGATTAGTATTTGACGATAATATGATCAATAAACATAGGCTAATAATTATAATTACTTTTGTTCTATGGAAAAGTGGTTATAATGGCTAAAATATAAATGTTTGGTTTTTACTATCACGGACTTTTTTGTAGGCATTATTGAGTTCTACAACTTTTCTATAGAAGTCAACCATACATCTCTAACCATTTATGCAGCGTTCGCAAGAATCGTTAACGTACGGCAGTTTTTTCGACGCCTTACTCCACAATTTTCACTACCACGAAAAATCCTATCTATTTTCCGGGATAAAATATAGCCTATACGGATTCGGAAGAATCCCTCTAAGTAATGGTAAAAGAAATTTTGAAATCGGTCCAGTAGTTTTTGAGCCTATTCAATACAAACATACAAAAATACAAAGGTTTCCTCTTTATAATATTAGTATAGATTACGTTGAATGGTTACAGAAAGATTGAAATATGTCTGGAGATCCATTTAAGCTAAGTATATAAGCGCCGTAGATTGATGAATCCGATATAAATTGAAGTCTTTATTGAAATTCTCGGTATAAAACTTTAATACTTAGATTTATTTGAGTTATTATTTAGTGTTATAACGAAATTAAATGCATTTGTTTAGATGTTAGTAGTGATGGTTCTTTCAATTCATCATTATCGTCATTCTAATGCCATTATTTATTGCCCTTTGGTGTCGACAGTACAATGTCTTCCATACCTCTAAATTATGCATCGCCTTAGCAGGTGTAGCATAACTAATTCTATATATATATTATGTTCTGCCAAGAATAGACAAAATTATTTCTATACAATGCGATGTTTTTTTTTCTCCGATATATAGACGACAGACGAATAGTTTTTTTTTTCTAAATTATAATCATCGCCATGCTTAGCACGGTAGAAATCGTTCAACATTGTAGCACTTAGTCTACTCTACCTACAGTGTGGTACACGTCCTGAAGTCGCTAACTTTCTGGACAAATCATTCTTCACACAAGCCATTCATAATTTCGTTCAGTTCGGTCTTCCCCTAGTCCGATGACTCTTCAATCGTAATAATGAAATGATTTGAACGTTCCATTCCATTCATTAAATTCCTTTATACCATAATTCTCTTATATTTCATTTTTAGATTCGGAAGACGAGGAATAATATCATATTTCGTTGTATTTACTCGATGCCTTACAATTTTCGAGGAAAGAAATAACTATTTTAATCCACTGACAACTGTACTGTAGGATGTATTAATAGAATGTGAAAGATGTAATATGTTTTAATGGAAAAAAAAACGAATAACGGTATTTCTTTATTAAAAATAATGTGATGATTACCTTTATTTCTTGAAATTAATATTGAGTGGTGCAAATCTGAAATAGCGAAAGCGCAACACATAGTTTTGCAAGCGCATAATTGCGTTTTTAGCTATTCTTTAACCGTTTGCGTTTAAACATGGTGCGTGCTCAGCTTTAGACTGAAGCTACACAGTTCAGTTTCGTGTTACAATTGACTATTTGACAGTAGCTATAAATTACAAATATAATTAGTCTGTCATTTAGAGTTTAAAAACAAATTAAAGACACGTATTTTTTCTTTTGTAAAATCAATGAATATTCACCAAAATACAACGCATTAAAACTCGAGAGTCGCCTGTGACTTTCAGAATTCAATAGAAATTGTACTAAATTGTGACGTATTGCCAATTTGATAACTGTTTCGAGTCGTAGCGGTTGAAACCGCAGGCAACAGCTAGTAATGCATACTTTGTGAAGTTGCCCTACACCCACCACATTGATCCAACACCGCACTTTAATTTAGACATTAATTGACATATCCTTAAGGTCTTAAATAAAAATATCTCAGCAGAACATTAACACTAAGCGTCCCCATGCTTTGTTTAGCCAGGTCACTTTGTGCCGCGATTTTCAACGTTGAGTTGGGGAGTCTGCGTGCCAGCTGCCTGCAATCCTGAGGATGTGGAGGTGGTCATCAAGGATGCCGTCAAGCACTACCAGCATACCAGCGGGGTGGTGGTACGGGTCAAGGTGGACAAGGAAGACTGTCATGTGGAGGAAGGTGACTGGTGGGAAGACTGGACCGAAGTGCCTACTCTCTTGACATTGTGAGTTTTGTTTTTTTTTGCTTATGATGAAAATCGTGGGAACAAAGACATAACACGAAAAGTTACTACGCGTTGAACTATAAATAGGAAGATCTTGACGCAAAATTCTGACGACAATTAACCTGGTACGGGGTTGTGGAGGTCAGATAGGCAGAAGCTCCATAAAAGCAGACGCATGTTTTTTTTTTAAATAGACGTTAATTTGATAGATATATTACTTCCTCGTTCTATACTATTTACGCTGTATGGCAAAATACGTAGAATTCATGCCAGAGCCTCTGGTAGGTAGATGCTCTTTGTAAAAAACTGATATTCACACTGCATCTGGTTAGACTAGGAAGGCTAGGCAGATGATGCTGATATGATTTATTTTCAACGAAACCTAACAAGAAAGCTAAGTCTTTATCGCAAGCTGCCGAGATTATAACTACGGTTCATATTTTTTAATGAGCAGTATCTATAAGATACTTAATGAGTTTAAAATAACTAAACTGTAATTAAAAATAGGCTTGGTATAAACTTCTAAAAATAATAATAAACTTATCTGAAAAAATACATAGGCTAGCTTTTGTATGTACCAGTAGTTTAGTCCGTTGGAACAAATACCCAATTCCAGAAAAACCATATAGTTCGAAACTAGTCAAGTTATATTTTATTGAATGCGTGGGATCCACCTCCTAGCTGTCCACCAAGGGTACCACGGCGAAGCCATGGTAAATTCTAATTTTTAATTAATATCACAGTTAATTAACGTAACAATTCAATATATTCCAGATCGTTCTATGGTGTCATCCTTTTGCTGGTACTTGTGGCGACGCTTCAAGACTTTTTTGCTCGAGGATCAGAAGGTCAGGGTGAAGACGCTGATGAAAAGGCGGAAGGCAATGAAGAAGAAGAAAAACAAGCAAGAGGCGGCAAGAAATCAGGTGATACACTTAAAAAAAAACCATATATAGAGTGAACTTTTCAACGGGGCGATGGCTATATGGTCGAAACTATGAGGAATATCGTGAAGTATTGAAAGGAATCTCTCGGCTGATTTGAAGAAAACTTGAAGTGCATCATTGGATTTTTAAACCGCACACACGTTGTATTAAACCACCCGATAGTGTTGCTATCAAGGATCAATAAAAGTTTACTCAATTATAACTTTAAAAAAATGGCTATAATTCAGGGAGGGTTGGGTTTGAGTCCCGAAATAATGTGGTAACTAGGAGACGCTCTCATCGCACATACAAGCATAACATTAGCACACAAACACACAGTTTAAAAGGTGCTGTTTAAAAATAAGATGACCTGAATAATACAAAAGTCTCAGTCAAGATTTATTCATCACATCTGTTTAGGTCATAAAATCTTTATGTGGCTTCCAGACAGTGATATATCAAGGTTAAGTCAACATATTTTTGATATTTTGCACGTGGTATTGACTCAGTTTAAAGTAAAAGGGTTTTGTTTTATTTCGGAGACTTCTTGCCCTCTCCCGCACAGGTGAATATTTTTTTCAAAACTTTAATTAAATAACAATGAATACATAAATATGTGCAAATATTAACAAAAATACGTCTATATTCCACAGAACTCGTACGGGTACAGGTATACTCAATACAATATTCATGTCCTTTGCAATACTTTTTTTTTAGTTTGCTTCTTAGTTTTTTTCATTGATATAACGGAGTGATAGATTTTGATTGTACGAAACAAAAATCCGACGAAATAAAAATTTGTCTGAAACGGAAACAATCAAAATTATCAAGTAGAGTTTCTAGTCTAGATCAAAAAGTTTGTTCATACAATAAGATAGAGATGAAAGAGAAAATATCAAATCAAATCAATCATTTATTTTTGCCAACATGGGTAGGGATATGAATAAATCTTACATATTTTGATAAGGTTCTCCATGCTCTGCCGTCACATGGGCATGCAAAATTTACACATAAATAAATAATAATAGATTATCACAATACCATGCTTAATAACAATAAATATTTCATAAATTATCAAATAGTGAGATTATTTTATTTATTTTTTATTTATCGAAAAATGATTGAACCTGAGCAGGCCATCCATTAAACTGGGTTTAAAAATTTCTGAATGGAATCACCATTCCCGGGCTAGATGATTCGACTTATGAACATTCTTTTCTCTTTCCTCCGCAGAAGGATTCCTAAGCTGCTTCTCCCTCTACTACACGATCGGCAAGCTGACGGCTCCGGGGACTGACGACGAAATATCCTGCATCCACGGCGTCAGGGGTCTCGCTACCATCGCTCTGCTCATCGCCCACAAGTTCCTCCCTGTCGCTGTGATGCCTTATACTAATCGATTGAGGATTACTGAGGTAAGGCTTCAATGCCGGGGTCTCGAGACTGTCTGCACCGTAGCTCTATCATGATTAATCCCGTTTTTAGGGCGAAATGTAAACTGGAACTTTAATGTTAAGAGCTGGGTTAGTGCAAAAGCGTCGTTCGATGAGCGGGGAAAGTTTGACGACGCCGCCGCTGTTGGCACTGCCTTTGCCAAACTATTGTGAACCTAAGTTTTATTTTAGTATTTCATTTCTTCAACTTCAACATTTCTTATAGTGTTCCTTGTACGCAAGATAATTACTCTAGTAGAAATATTTTACTATAAGGATGTTGATACATTTACAAATACAAAATGATATAAATTTTGTTGCAGACAAACATTTTGACACAGTTTTTGATGTAAGTTAATGTAAGGTATTGAAGGAAAACCGTGGATTTTAGTCAATAAGAGTCTGACAGTCCTTTTGGCTCCATCAAAGCAAGACTCATCTGATGATTTTACCATAAAAAAAACCGTGCAAGTCAGTTTCGCGCAAGAAGAGTTTCGTACCATTATCTATAAAAACCGCAAAAATATCTAATAAAATATATTTTTGCGGTTTTAATATGTATGGGAGCCCTCTTAAATATTTATTTTATATACAAATGTTTTATTTAACGGACAGACAAACAGGGTCGCAAGGTCCCGTTTTACCCTCTTTTTTTTAAGAACATTGCCTGGGAATTTCTACTGTGTCGTGGGTGCGTTTACAAACGTAGAAACTCACATACCTACACAAAGACCCAGACCCCAAACAATTAC
Source organism: Agrotis puta (assembly GCA_943136025.2). Taxonomy (NCBI): domain Eukaryota; kingdom Metazoa; phylum Arthropoda; class Insecta; order Lepidoptera; family Noctuidae; genus Agrotis; species Agrotis puta. The sequence continues at coordinate 15,160,115 of OW964176.2, read as the reverse complement.
ATACTACGGGTACGGAAAACTAAAAATACCCATAGCAATACTGTTCAACGCACTAGTTTTGCGCAATTAAAACAATTTGACCGGTGTCCAAGAATACGCACCTAAAATTCGTGTAAAACATCGCGCACAGTACAATAATTGGCACATACCTATTGCCTCATATTACGTTATTGTCATGCGGCCGCCAAGGTGCTTAACCTTAGCCGTGGCATCTTATTCGAAGCATCTGCGTGAAAAGCATGCTGTAAAATAAATAGGCGTAGTGGTGGGAAATGTCGATAGATTTGTGTCGTGATCTATCGATGGGTAGTGAATAGTTGTCACATTATTTGTATTCAAAATAGTATTGCTTACACTCATGCCTGTATTTGGTTGCAAAAACATTACTTAATCGTATGCTTGTATTTAAGTGCAACAAGTTAAGGGCATTCCCATGCCGCTCTGCCTAATTCTTTGCTGCACATTTGAGTTCGAGTCCACGTGGGAAAACTTTTCTTTTTATTTTGACATTGGAAATTACTCACAGCTCAGAGCTTGACTTTGAAATAACTTCCGAAACATAAGTATATGAGAACAGTGTATAAGATGGGGACGCGCGGTATAATGGGGACATGCACTCTTTAAGCAAACTTAATACAATACTAACATAGAGCAAGCGCCATCAGGACGTCATTCACAAGTGGCCATTAACAAAATGGCGTCCTGTTGGCGCCTGCGCTACGTTAGTATTGTGTTAAGTTTGCCTTATAAGTGTGTGATTTCTCATCATACCTCGCGTCCCCGTCCTATACACTGTTCCCCTACAGACTATAAAAATCTTAACTGTATACGTACATTTCGCTACAACATCATTATTCAAGACAATAAGCTGCGTGCGTGATGATAGCGCCTCCTAGTGATCACATAAAATAAATGAAATCTAAAAAGTACTAAATGACGGTTGTGCTTATTAAATTTGACGCTCCTGAGAGTCGCGAGGTATTTCATCTCTATCACATCGTGCACTGCGATCAATCATCGATCAAACAGTCCCACAATCAGGTGCGTACATAGCGTATACGTCTAGAAATGCAACTCATGAGAAAGCTTTTAGGTATTTTTAACAACAATGTCTACTCGTAATACCTACTCCACAATCCAGAGAAGCTGATTCACCACCATTAGTTAAATATATTTATATAATCTTAATCCTAATAAACATAGCTTTAAACTGATAAACAACACGACTCGAACAAATCACATTGTTTATCATTAAATCAATCGGCGAACGCACAAAATGAACATGTCGATCTTCAAATCGACTTACATTTTCACAGCACTATTTCTCTTTCGTAATTCTTATTAGTAAGGTAGAGAGGTGATATTCGCGTAACATTTAGACGTATGAAGCATGTTATTGTTGGCTTGTTGCCATGTTTCGTTGCTACTGTGTCCGGTGTGGAACTGAATCACGAGGTGATACTTCGGGCAAGCCGGTTGCGAAATGGCCAGTGGTTGCTACTAATTAAATGATTAACCCATTAGTATGATTGTGCAGGATAATCATACGCTTGATGCATTGCATGCATTAATGTATTGATATTCGCCATTCAGTTTCTGGGGTTCTTAGATAAACCCTAATGTTTATGTTACAGTATTGTGTTCACGAAAATACACGTTCATGTTTATTGCATTGTTCATAAATGGTATGATACCTAGTTAACTGTTTGCACCAATATGTGAAGGAATGAGATGGTTTTTAGTCAGTAAGACCATGACACAGTATTTTTTACACCCAAAAAAGTGAATCAAACAAAGTATTGTTTGATACACATTTTTTGGGTTGGTTTCATCAGTAGATGAATACTGTCCTAGGAATTCTACCATTTTTCTATCGTTATCATCAGCTGGAAGATGCTACTGAGGCCCCCCCTTAGGCCATCAAGCCCAACCGTTTTATGGTAATTATTCGTTAAATCTTAGAATTCACTACAGTTAAATCCTTTATCCTTGATAGATATATTATAAACCAAAAAACAAAAATAAATAAATGATTCAATATCTAATGTACTGATAAATTTAATTCAAAACGTGCTCAACATAATTCAGCTAATTTACGTACTAATCTTGGATATAACAGCTGTAATTCAAAGACATTATGGATTAAGAAGATTAAGAAGTCACGTGTAATGTCTCGTTTACATTAATAGGTATGTGCTTAGCAGATGTGCTTCTCTCTAAATTATGTCGAGACAAATTCGAAGTATACCTACTTACTTATTATTCGACACTTTTTGTAACTTGGGTACGTTTAAAACATTAAAAACTCATTTACCTAAAACGAATATACTACACAAATATTAGTTGCGTGTGAGAATCGAACCCGCGACACGCAACGTCAAGGGCCCAGTCACCGCGCCAAGATTAAATGTTTGTAAACACACCCACGATACATGAGTAATTAGAAATTATCCTAGGGTAGGGAAAAGCCCAAGTAGAATTGCATATTTTTGGAATTGCAACTTCGTAACTAATTACCGTAGTAATCGTAGTTCAGTTAGTCCGGTTGATTGAACTAATGCAAGTTTTTTGTGGCACTAGTTTGGTTAGTAAATTGCAGATTTTTATCAATGGACGACATTTGCAAGCGGCCATTAACAAATTACGTCCTTTTGGCGCTTGCGCTACGTTAGTATTGTGTTAAGTTTGCAAGTTTGTAGTCAACCGGACTAACAATAAAACTACTGCCTACTACACCAAAAATTCAGTTAAAGCACTGAATCTGTCTGACATTTTTTTTTTCATCGTGGTAAAATCAACAAATGAGTCTTCCCACCCAGGGCAGACCAGGAGGGACTGTCAGACTCGTACTGACTAAAATCCTTCTTTCAATAGTCCTTTACGTTCCGGGGACACGGTTTGTGAGTCCCGCGACCCCGGCAGGCTTTGGCCCTCTAGAGGGGGGGCCCGTCATTTTGCTGACACTCTTTGAGGCGCGCGTGGAACACAACGCGCCGTCGACCCGGGCATGGTCCATGGTCGGACAGCGAGTTGTTAATTACTCGCTGGCCGCATGCCCGCGCCTACGGTGGCCGGAGATCGATCCGTCCTTGACTTATGATAATAATTTCCCTCTTCCAGTTAGCCAGTTCTCCTCTTTGGTCGTGGTGCAGAGCTGGCTGGATGTTCACCGACTGCTTCCTACTTCTGAGCGGAGCGCTGACAGCTCACAGAATATCTGAGAATGACACCGGAGCTCCCAGGAGGCTGTTCTCAAGATATTTAAGGTACCTAAATTAATATCACCCATTATAGCACACCTAACTGAAATAAACATAAATTTTGCACATTTTCACACGAAAGACGTAACTGGTAAAAGCTTGCTAGTTTTAACCAAGTAAAACGTTATTTATATAATAAGGAAGGTCGAAACGTTATTTATATATAAAGGACGCGGGGTAAAATGGGAAATCACACACCTAAGGCAAACTTAACACAATGCTAACATTGCGCAAGCGCCAACAGGACGCCATTTGTTAATTGCCGCTTGCATTGGCACTTGCGCTACGTTAGTGTTGTGTTAAGTATGCCTAAAGAGTGCATGTCCCGATTATACCTCGCGTCCCCGTCTTAAACCCTGTTCCCCTACGATTTTTGTTCAGAAAATAATAAGGAAGGTCGAAATAAACGCCTAAGCGTAAAATAATAGCAATAAAATAATACGCTACTGTTTGCTAACATAAACTGGCAGGCGATATTAATTAAATTTGTTCATAATGGTACTGTTAGCATTTGCTGTCTCATCCCACTATTAGGCAAAGGCCTATCTCCATTGGTCGCGGAACTTACCCATTACCGTGACCCCGGTACGTAAAGGGCTAGTGAAGGACACCGTGGATTTTAGTCAGTACAAGTCTGACAGTCCCTCCCGCCCTGCCCTGGGTGGGAGGACTCATTTGATGATTTTACCACGAAAAAAAGGCCTCTCTCCATGACTTCCAACTCTTCTGGTCCAGTGCCCATTTAGACCTCTCATCATCTCTTTCGGTTGTTTTCATCATCATATTCGTGTCCTTATCCCACTCTAATTGAGGTCGGTGCAACACGTTTTCTTCTTTCAGTCGCCAGTGTCATTTCTTTTTCTTCTATTATTTCCTACAATTCCTCTTCCTCTTCCTCTACCTACATTCACATTCATAACCATAAATAACCGTCACTCTGTTATCATATCTACATATACATATAAGAAATCTGTAGAAGGGTCAATTCTGTACGTTGAAAATATTGAAAAAATAAATAGCGGGGGGTGTTGCTGGATCGATACCAAACCCAAATATGTGATTAAAAATAATTTTGTCTGTCTGTCGGTCTGTCTGTCTGTCTGTCTGTCTGTATATGCAGACATCACGTGAAAACTAACGGTTCGATTTCGATGAAACTTGGTATAATTATACCTTATTATCCTGGGCATAAAATGGGATACTTTTTATCCTGGAAACATACGTAGAAAAAAACTTATATTTCAGTTTTATTCATAGACGTTGTTCTGTAGAACCGCGAATCTCCTTAATTATTATAGGCTTAGCCGTATTCGGGTCCAATAGATATTTATAAGATGTCATTGTCAGAGTTACTCAAAATGGAGAAAAAAACATCCACGCGAAGACCGACATCCGCGCGGACGCAGTCGCAGGCGGAAGCTAGTTCCTTTTTTTAATTTTTTTTTTTTTTATCGTGGTAAAATCATCAAATGAGTCCTCCCACCCAGGGCAGGGCGGGAGGGACTGTCAGACTTGTACTGACTAAAATCCACGGTGTCCTTCACTAGCCCTTTACGTACCGGGGTCACGGTAATCCCTTGGTCCCGCGACCCCGGCAGGCTTTGGCCCTCTACAGGCCCCGTCACTATGCTGACACTCTTTGAGGCGCGCGTGGAACACAACGCGCCGTCGACCCGGGCATGGTCCATGGTCGGACAGCGAGTCGCCCATTACTCGCTGCCCGCATGCCCGCGCCTACGGTGGCCGGAGATCGTCTTGCGACGTCCGACGCCGTGGGCGTCTACCACTGCGGCTGGGGTGGAGGGAGGACGCTGTCCTCTCCCTCAGGCGGCCCGCCTCCTCCTTCACGAGCATGACTGCTTCGCAGAAGGAGGCAAGCGCCTCGACTTGTCGAGGCAGCGGGGATTCGCCCCGACGCTGCGCCTCCACGCGCCATTCATAGACGCGCTGGAGGGCAGTCGCCTCCAGATCCCAGGGCAGCAATCCCGCTAGGAGGTTGGCTGATTCGCCAGCGATCGTGCGGTATCCCCGGATCATCCGGATAGCCATGACCCTCTGGCATGCGACCAGCTTGAGTGGTCGCGTCCGGATGCTTAGGGCCCATACAGGGGCCCCGTAGAGGGCCATGGACCGCACGACACCGGCGTACAGCCTCCGGCAGGAGGCATTTGGCCCGCCGAGATTGGGCAGGAGCCGCTTGAGAGCGGCTGCTGCCCGGTTCAGCCTTGGGGCCAAATGCAGGAAATGCTCCCTGAAGTTCCACCGGCTGTCGAGGACGAGTCCCAGGTACTTCATCGTCCTCCCGACGCCGATGCGAACCCCCTCCACCGTAATGTGGGACTCTGAACGTGGCGCGTTCAGACGGCCATGAAAACACATGGCCTCTGTTTTGTGCAGCGCCACGTCGAGTCCCAACTGCCGGATCCTATTAGCGACTGTCGCTACCGCCTGCGTCGCCACGTCGGCCGCCGCCTGGTGCGACTCTCCCTTCGCCAGGACGAGCGTGTCGTCGGCGTAACAAATCACGCCGACGCCGTCAGGGAGGTCGCCGCGCAGCACCCAGTCGTAACCGATGTTCCACAGGAGCGGCCCCAAGACCGATCCCTGTGGAACACCGCACGACATCTCTCGCCGGTTCCACTCTCCCCGGTGACCGGGGTAGATGACGGCTCTGTCCGTCAGGTAGTCCTCGACTATACGACGGAGGTAGGTCGGCACCCGGTGATACCGGAGTGCCTCCCTGATGCAACTCCAGGGCAGGGTGTTAAAGGCATTGGAGATGTCTAAAGACACCCCCAAGACGACCCCGCCCCGGGAAACCGCATCCCCCGTCGTGAGGGCCCTCACGCGCGTGATGGCATCCACCGTCGAGCGCCCCCTGCGGAAGCCAAACTGGCTCTCCGCAAGGTCCGGGCCCACCCGATTCAGGTGCCCGACGAGGCGGTTTGCAATTACTCTTTCAAAGAGCTTGCCCACCTCGTCGAGCAGCACGATGGGCCGGAATGCGGACGGAGAGTCCGCAGGGCGCCCGGGCTTCTGGATCAGGACCAGTTTCCCCGTCTTCCAACGAAGCGGGAACTGGCCCCTCTCCAGGCACGCGCTAAAGAGCCCCCCCCAGTCGAGGCCCGAGAGTCCCCGAGGCCAGGACCCAGGCTTTTCCTGGCAAGCCGTCGGGTCCTGGGGCGGTATTCTTGGCTTTGAGCCGTTGTACCGCCACTCTCAGGTCTACCTCGGTCACCTCCGGAGCGTCGTAGACGTCGTCGTCGCTGTGGTCCGCGTCTGCGTCAGCGTCAGGCACCGCCGGAGACGGAGCCATGGGCGGGGGAGTGTGCTCCTCCCGCGAGGGGAACAGGGCGCTCACCACGTCCTCCACGAACTGAGGCTGGAGACTCTGCGTCAACGGGGGAGCCCAGGGGCGGAGCCTCTCTCTCACCCACTTATAGGGCCGGCCCCATGGGTCCCCGTCCAGAGCCTCCAGCATCTCCTTGCGGGCCAATTCCTTGGCCCGCCAGATCTCGTCGCGGAGGGCGGTCTTCGCTGCCCTGTAGCCATCCTGCAGCTCCGTCTCTACAGCCACCGCATCCGGAGGTCGGGTACGGCGCCTGCGGAACCTGGTGTACCGGCGTCGCGCGGCAACGCACGCCTCGCGCAGCGCTGCTAGCTCGCGCGACCACCAGTACAACTGACGCCGGGCGCGTCCTAGCCGGACCCGGGGCATGGCCACGTCGCAGATCTCCGACATGGCCTCCTGGAACCACCCCGCCTCGTCGTTGATGTCAGCAGGCCTGTCCGGTGGTGACACCCAGGCCTGCACGATCGAGGCTTCCAGGAATAGCTCCCGGTCCAGCTGCTTCAGCGCCCATCGCGGACCACTTGGGTTCCGTCGGACCGGCGCGTCTGAGGTCTGGGCGGAGACATCAAACCGGATATACCGGTGATCGGAGTAGGTCTCCACCTCCTCTACAACGCGCCAGTCGATGACGCGCGGCGACAGGGCGGCGTTGGCGAACGTTAAGTCCACCACCGACTCGCCCGTCCACCGCACGCACGTGGGGACGGAACCCCGGTTCTCGGCGACCAGGCCATGCGCCAGGGCCCAGGAAGCTAGTTCCTAATAAAAAAATATAACGTTGTTACGTATGTTCATTATTTAATCGGTAGTTTAATTTATGCGGCCAGTACCGGCTTTATTTTTGCCCATTCATAAGTAGGCTCTTGTTTCTCTACAATTCAATGAATACTGAATTAATTGGAATTTCCAGTATAATGACTATAAACAGAATTAAAAAATTGTTGTGATAGTCTCAGGCCATCGCTCATTAAATATTCATAAATACCAAAATATTCCAGGGTTTTTCCTTTCCATAATTATAGCAGTAACTTTGATATTGAAAAACACGTAATTTACGTTACAAAAATTAAATAAAAAAACACGTTGACGTCAAAGTAATAAAATAGACAAAACAACATTTTGACAGCAACATTTGATTTGGCAAAATTCCTCAAATCGAGTATTTGCTAAAAGGAAAAAAAAATGGTATTTATAGTCAATCGTTTCATTGGTCCATTGCTCGTGGCTAAATAAATACAGTCGCACAGGCCGATCTTCCGGGTTAAGCCGCGCTTGCCGAGGTTAGTCTGCGGATGGGTGACCTGTCATAGCGAGTTTCCTCCGTGCCTCGGAAAGCACGTAAAGCCGTTGGTCCCGGCTGTCATTTGTAGATCTTTGACAGTCGTTACTGTTAGTCAGAAGCTCTAAAGGCTGACAACCAGTCCTACCCAGGGGGTATCGTATCGTATTACCCAGTTACTGGGTTGTGAAGGTCCGACAGGCAGTCGCTCCATGTAAAATACTGATATCCAGCTGCTGGACTGGTTTGACTGGAAGCCGACCCCAATATAGTTAGGAAAAGGCTAGGCAGATGATAATCGTTTCATTGGAAACTAGAAGAGCTTTTTGATAACGGAATGAATATAGATGTTGTCTGCATAACTGAGCATTTTGTCGAAACAGAATGTAAAAAATTACTACATATTCCTAATTATTGTCTCGCTGCTTTCTTCTCAAGAGTAACTAAACGAGGAGGAACCTGTATTTTTGTTCGAGCAGGCCTACACTACAGGGAAATAACGGATATAGCAAAACATTCAGTGGTAGGTGCTATTGAATGTTGTGGCATAGAAATAATATCTCACGGTATCATAATTATATGTGTGTACAGAATACCTAAATATAACTATACTACATTCTATGAAATATTAGATAAAATATTGCGCAAAGTCTGTATTGCTACTAATAAAAAAAATATTTTGACCGGCGATTTCAACATTGACATACTCAAAAGAAATAATATTACACTTGAATTTGAATGTTTTCTCCGACAATACAATCTCAAACTTTCACTCAGTAAACCAACAAGATTAATCAGTAACTCTTGCATTGATAATTTTGCACATTCATACCAACATGGATGGAAAGCGGATGTAATGGATTTAGTTCTGTCAGATCATACGTCACAACTGTTAAAAGTACCTATCAATAAAACATGTACACTAAAATTCTGGAGAACTAAAAAACAGGAGTTATCGGACATTAATTTGGCTAAATTCAAGGATCATCTGAAATGTTTATCTTTTTCGCAAGTTTATGAAGCTATGGACGCAAATGAATCGTATGACCGTTTCATAGATGATTTTTTATTATTATATCACTTGTGCTTTCCAGTTAAAACTATCACTATAAATACCAATAAGAAAACGAAATGGTTGTCTCGTGGAATTAAACTATGTAGTAAAAAACAGAGACAACTTCTTTGGGCATATAGGCTAAATCCTAATATAAAAAATAAAATTACTTTAAAAAAATATTCCGAGCTTTACAGGAGAATTATAAAACTAACCCAGAAAGCCCAAAATAATCATCACATAAATACTTCACAAAATAAGTCGAAAGCGGCTTGGCAAATAATAAATAAATCAAAACATAGTCTACCACAAGAACCAATTATATCTATTAAACATAATGACCTGACATTTTCTCACCCCCTTGACATTGCTAATGAATTTAATCAGTATTTTATTGAAGTCATTGAAAATAATATTCAAACAGATAATAATACATCATCTAATAAAAATCATCTAAGAGATAATCTTGCATCACAATCCCTATTCATGCTACCAGTCACATGTGATGATATAATAAAAATAATTAACAGTCTTAAAAATACAAGTACCGTTGGATATGATAACATATCAACCAAGGTGATAAAAGAAGTAAAGTACTTAATAGCGACGCTACTTTCGCATATAATAAATTTGTGTATCTCTGATGGTATATTCCCAACTAGATTAAAAAAAGTAATAATTAAACCACTTTACAAAAAAGATAACAGGACTGATTTGAAAAATTATAGACCAATTGCAAAAATTCCTGTATTTTCAAAAATTATTGAAAAAGTAATATATAACTGCATCTATGCCTATTTTGAAAAATTCAAACTGTTCTGCAATGAACAAAAAGGATTCAGAAAGAATATCAATATTAATATGGCTCTATTTGATTTACTATCAAGTGTCTTGATGTCAGTCGATAAAAGAAATCGGGTATGTGCTATATACACTGATATGACGAAAGCATTTGATTTTGTAAATCATACAATTTTACTAGAAAAATTATATTGTTATGGTATTAGAGGCAATATCCATAAACTCATAAAATCCTACCTAAGTAATAGATGTCAATGTACAGAAATCTCTAGAATTTGCCCAGTTACTAAATTAGAAAAAACATATACCTCTGGAGCAAAGCAAATAAAATATGGTGTGCCTCAGGGCAGTGTTCTGGGACCCTTGTTATTTTTGATATATATTAATGACCTACCGAAAATGACAAGGCAAGAAATGGTACTATTTGCTGATGACAGCACGGCTATTATAAAATGCAATAATCCAAATAATTACCAACTTGACATTAATAATACTCTTAATAAAATAATTAATTGGCTTAATAATAACAATCTAGTGATTAACCTAAATAAAACCAAAGTGATGCACTTCCATCAGCGACTTGAAAATGCTCCAGTTGATATCACCTATGGTAATTCTAGAATAGAAGAAGCAAGCAATGCAAAATTTTTAGGTATTACTATAGACAACAAATTGACTTGGAAACCACACCTAGAAGAAATTTGCAAACGATTAAGCAAGTCAGCATACCTTCTATTTCAACTGTCAAAAAAAGTGAATATTGAGACACTATTAACCGCGTATCATGGACTAGTATCATCGGTTTTGCGATATGGTGTAATTTTCTGGGGACAGTCAACAAACCGAGAACTCGTGTTCAAAATGCAAAAGAGATGTGTACGGGCGATGTGTGGATTGAAAAAGACAGACAGTTGTATTCCATATTTTAAAAAATTTAATATTTTACCTCTCCCGGCTTTGTACATCTTCGAAACTTCATTATTCATTAAAAACAATTCCCATTTGTTCCAAAAACTAGCTACAGTAAAGAAAATGCCTGTACGCACTCAATACTTAAACACACTGAGCCATGTGAAATGTAGAACAGCATTGATGAAGAAAAGTTTCTTTGGTATTGCTCCTCGAGTCTATAACAAAATACCCGACGCAATTAAATGCTTGCCAGTAAAGAAGTTTAAAACTACCCTACACCAGCTGCTACTTCACAAATGCTATTATACATTGGACGAGTTCTTGAATGACAATTTTTAATTATTCCTAATTGTAAAAAATAATTTTAGAAATTTAATCGGTAACAATTTATTAATATTGTAATTACACATCTTTTTATTTTTTCTTTCATGTATAATAATTAGTCTTTAACTTACCCTTCTAACATAAATATTTGTATGTCATAACTGACAAAACATAGCGCACCTAAACCTATTTACAATAAGATCTTATTATGTAATACCTATGTTTGACAAATAAATGATTCTGATTCTGATTCTGATTGGTCCAAAAATAATAAAAACGTTATTATGGTAATTAGGTATTGTAATAATAATTATGAACTCAACAAAGTATTTGACCTAGTGATGAACATGTTTTGACAAAGAGAGCCGTGTCGAATGGTTCATTTAAGTTTTTAAAAACTTTTCTTTATTAATTGTGGACAACCTTTTAATACCTTTTGATAGAATTTAGATAACCTGACACAAAATATCTCTATTCAGAGTAAATTATTACGCTTAGCTAGTAGCAATGTATTTGAGCCGTTTGGGGTTGAAACTCTGGGGCCATGGGGTCCGAGTGCTCACAACGTTTTTAAGGACACCGCCAGGCGATTAGTCGACTCTTCAGGTGACCAGAGGGCTGGCCTATTCCTAGGTCAACGAGTCAGCATTGCCATACAACGTGGCAATGCTGCCAGCGTTCTGGGCACTGTTCCTGTTGACAGCGATGTGGACTTATTCTTTGACGCCCTTTGAATGTTTTATTTTTTGTTTTATTTATTTTTTGTGTACATATTACTAGTAAGTTTTTATTTATAGTCTGTATATAATATGTTTAGTTCCATTTCAACTAAAATATATTCTATAATTATTACTTGTAAGCTAATTAATTTTAATAGCAAGAGTGATTCAAGAGGAAGGTTTATATGTATAATACATGCATAATATAGTAGAGATTGTACCCGTGCGAAGCCGAGACGGGTCGCCAGTCTATAATAAACCGGGATTTTCAGAAAATAATAAGTTTTTTCATCTCACATGTCGAATAATTGAAAATTTAAATCGCAGTATGACTTAGTTGCGCGGCCATGGTGATCCGGTGAATAAGAGCCCTAACAGTCAGACTAATTTCATTTTTAGGATTCCGTAGCCAAATGGCAAAAAACGGAACCCTCATAGAATCTTCATGTCTGTCTATCTGTCCGTTCGTATGTCACAGCCACTTTTCTTCGAAAGTATAAGAGCTATCATGTTGAAACTTGGTAAGTAGATGTATTATGTGAACCGCATTAGGATTCTCAAACAAATGGGTTCCCCATACTTAGAATTGACAATTTTCACCAAACTCATACGTGTGGAGGGGTATCTATGGATAGGTCTTTAAAAATGATATTGAGGTTACTAATATATTTTTTTTCTAAACCGAACAGTTTGCGCGAGAGACACTTCCAAAGTGGTAAAATGTGTGTCCCAAATATGTGTAACTTCTAAAATAAGAGAATGATAAAACTAAAAAAATATATATGATGTACATTACCATGCAAACTACCAGTGAAAATTGGTTTGAACGAGATCAAGAAATAAGTTATTTTTTAATACGTCATACATCGTAAACCGCAATTTACCTTTCAAAGTTACAACCAACTACAAGAACTTTTATATTATGTTACTTGCTGCTACGGAACCCTTTATGGGCGAGTCCGACTCGCACTTGGCCGGTTTTTTTTAATGGGCCTGCCTAGGCTAACACTGACCTATACAAGTCCCACCCCTCGCAGTGAATACCTCCATAGTAAATAATGTCTACCATCATTTATACCAACAAACACAACTATTAGAATGTAGATATATTTTTATAAACACACATATTAAGTAGAAACACACCCATCCACATAACGTGAATGACATGATTGTGTAAATAAAACGATTATGTATATTCGTCATAATATATTTACTTAGTAGTTAGTATTGAAACATATGCAAAAAGTGTACTAACGTACTCGTATAAATCAATAGTGAATAGATTTGATCGACTAATTCAATTTATTTTGGGGCAAATTGATTATGTTTGTGGGGAATTTCCGCGGGCATGCGGATGGCGAGTAATGAGTAGCTCGCCGTCCGGTCAAGGTTCATCCTTGCGTCTATTGCGCCTCAAGGAGTTGTTAGAAATCTGACGGATCCCCATAGAAGGTCAAACGCCTGCCGGGGTAGAGAGAGTGTCTAAACCGTGACCCTGGGAAATATTATTGAAGAAACTCGGTGGGTTTTAGTCAAGTCTACGAGTCTGACAGTCCCTTCCACTACACCCAAAGATTCATTTGATGATTTCAACACTTAAAACAACTCGGGATGCAATTAATTTTATTTTTCAGTGCGTAATTAGCGAGAAATTGTTCAATTCATATTTTTATTCGCAACGGTACATACCAAAACCATATACGATATTAAGTGACCATCTCTAACTGATTAACAATGGTATATACCAGGGGTTCCCAAACTGTGCGCCGCGACGCCCTGGTGCGTCGTAGAGAGTACAGAGGGGCGCCGTGAGACGCGAGGGTCGACCATTCTCCGGATTGATATTGCGTGAAACTAAGATTATCTAATGTATAAAATATCCACCAGAAAGAAGAGGATAGTCATTGATCTCTTTTGCAGCTACAAACCCAGATTCACGTGCTCTGATTTCGTGGAGTTTGGAACCGGGTATTATTGTTTTATTATTCACCTGGTATCAACTAGCCAGGGCGCCGAGAAAAAATTCTAAACCTGTATGTGCGCCGCGAGCTGAAAAAGTTTGGGAACCCCTGGTATATACTCAAAACTGCGAAAACGTAATAATTAGCGTCATTTTGGTAGATCCTGGGTGCTAAATTAATAAACATGCCTACTTATAGCTATTTGGTCTGTATTTTTACACGCACGTTTTGTCTTAGGTATATATTCGCAGATTGTCTCCACATCCGTTTTGTTGAGAGTTATAGAAGAAAATCAGCATATCAAAAAGCGTAAAAAAAAAGTTTGTGGCCATATTATTTTGTCAAAAATGAAGAAACCTTTCTATAACTTTCAAATATCGATAACGAACCATGATAAAAAATGGGTTCCTAGTGTAGTATGGGAAAATGCAGAAGATTTTTTTTTTTAATTATTTATTTAAGGTCGCTTTTCAACATCTAAGGTCAATAGCGACGGGCACGCCGCAATCGCGGCGGTAAGACCCCTCTTTGAGGAGTGGCTGGATAGGCGTCACGGCGTCCTTACCTTCCGCATGACGCAGGTCCTCACCGGACACGGAAGTTTCGGGAGGTTCCTGTGTCTGATAAGGAGGGAGGAAACGCCTGGGTGTCACCACTGCGAGGACCGTCCTGAGGACACGGTGGAGCATACGGTGCAGGACTGCCCCGCTTGGGCAGAGCACCGCCGTGTCCTCACGACGGCGATAGGCGGAGACCTCTCGCGCCCGGCATTGGTCGAGGCCATGCTGCGGGGCGAGACGGAGTGGGAAGCGGTCGCCTCCTTCTGCGAAGCAGTCATGCTCGCGAAGGAGGAGGCGTGCCGCGTGAGGGAGAGAAAAGTGTCCTCCCTCCGACCCACCCGCAGTGGTAGACGCCCACGGCGACGGACGTCGCCAGACGATCTCCGGCCACCGTAGGCGCGGGCATGCGGGCAGCGAGTAATGGGCGACTCGCTGCCCGACCATGGACCATGCCCGGGTCGACGGCGCGTTGTGTTCCACGCGCGCCTCAAGGAGTGTCAGCAAACTGACGGGGCCTGTAGAGGGCCAGAGCCTGCCGGGGTCGCGGGTCTTACCCATCACCGTAACCCCGGTACGTAAAGGGCTCGTGAAGGACACCGTGGATTTTAGTCAGTACAAGTCTGACAGTCCCTCCCGCCCTGCCCTGGTTGGGAGGACTCATTTGATGATTTTACCACGCAAAAAAAAAAAAGGTCAATAGCGACCACAGTTAACAATATATTAATTTATTGAACTGGGCTGCAGGAAAGAAATAACATTTGCGATTCGGCATCCCAATGATATGGAAGGTCCCAACAAAAACCTGTAGTTTCGGTACATACAATATCCTGATGTTACATCAGTCACAAACCCTAAATAAGAAAGATATTAAAGGATGAATATTTTGATGGTTACTTATCCATTTTCGAAAAAGATGCTTAGTGTTCCTTTAAAGCGGTTGTGAAAAATTTCCTGGGAAACAATAAGTCTGAGAATTATGCAGAAATCGTTTTCAATTTATTGATATATTACCCAATAATGGGAGTGAAAATGTTGTTAAAATTCATTTTTATCTGGTTTTATTCCTGGGAACCTGAGAAGCGTGAGTGATAAGCATTTTTTTATCGTGATAAAATCATTAAGTGAGTCCTCCCACCCAGGGCAGAGCGGGACGGACTGTCAGACTCGTACTGACTAAAATCCACTGTGTCCTTCAATAGCCATTTACGTTCCGGGGTCACGGTGATTCATACAGTCCCGCGTCCCCGGCAGGCTTTGGCCCTCTAGAGGGGGGCCCCGTCATTTTGCTGACACTCTTTGAGGCGCGTGTGAAACACAAAGCGCCGTCGACCTGGGCATGGTCCATGGTCAGACAGCGAGTTGCCCATATTTATAACATTTGACGTCCTAATTTCTTTCCAACTTCAGTTTTTGTAACTCTACCGATAAATATCAGTTTCATCTCTGGGTAAAAACCTTGAAAAAAGGGTGAAACCGTTTAATATCTCCTCGTTCGGAAGTTAGTGGCAAAAGTTAATGAAATAAAAGATAAAAAAAAACAAAGTCACCAACTTCAAAGATATTTTTGGCTTCGGCGTTTACACACATGCTTTTAAAAGTAAATAAGTTATACTTGTTTATCTCAGGGTGATTAATTTGTGAACATAAAGTTAAACACACATTGGATATCTAGACTTCGTACTTAGTCACTTAGGGCAAAGACATATATATTTGCATTTAAGTCACATAATATTAGCTTAGATAACGTTCTAACATTTTAATATAACATTTGCAATCCATTTACACATCAAGGAAGTTTCCAAACACATTTTATAAATCAGTAGGTATTTGAATTTAAGACTAACCTTTAAAATTCCTTAAATTTTAATTGTAGTTTGAATTAAAACTTAAACTCAAAGCTTTTATTTAATTCAAATATAACAGAGACTTTTGAATGTTAAAAAACAGTGTAAAACTGATTATTTGTTTGAAGAGAATATGTAACTAAATATTTTGTGAAAATTTTAAGTGTCTACCTGTTGGGCACGCTGCAATCGCGGCGGTAAGACCCCTTTAAGTCGCTGGATAGGCGTCACAGTGTCCTGACCGACCGCATGACGAAGGTTCTCACCGGACACGGAAGTTTCGGGAGGTACCTGTGTCGGTTAAGGAGGGATGAAACGCTTGGGTGTCACCACTGCGAGACCCGTGGGGCCCCCCTCTAGAAGGCCAAAGCCTGCCGGGGTCGCGAGACTTACGAATTACCGTGACCCCGGAACGTAAAGGGCTATTGAACGACACCGTGGAATTTAGTCAGAACGAGTCTGACAGTCCCTACCGCTGTGCCCTGGATGGGAGGACTCATTTGATGATTTTACAACGATGAAAAAATGCTTTATACAATTCTATACTTTACAGCTAGTTTCTTCATCAACAGCTAAGATAAAAAAAAAAACCGTCTACCAGTTGCCGTTATCAATATCGAGTAAAATGAGCAAAAAGTATGGGTACCTCTCAAATATTTATTTTATTCTGTTTTTTTAGTAGGGGAACAGTGTTTAAGACAGGGACGCGAGGCATAATGGGGTAAGTAGCCCAAGCGCCATCAGGACGTCATATGCAAGCGGCCATTAACAAATGGCGTCCTGTTGGCGCTTGCGCTACGTTAGTATTGTGTTAAGTTTGCCTTAAGTGTGTGATTTGCCATCATACCTCGCGTCGCAGTCTTATACACTGCTCCCCTATTTTTTATTTATAGCGGCAAAAAAAAAAACATCTGTGAAAATGTCAACTGTCTAACTACCACGTTTTATGAGATACAGCCTGGTAACAGACGGATGAACGGACAGTGAATTCAAAGATGGCAAAAGAAATCTCTACATTTTTTGACGGAATATACTTTAAAATAACCAGTTAGTACAATAAAATTTATTTATTTAGGTCACGAATAATATTGGCTTTACTATAATTCTGATATGTATTAGATTGTTTGAATTTCAGTCAAAAATATAGTTTTAAATGCATTGAACTTACTTGTGTTACTGATTTGTGCTCACTTGTGTTAAAACAAACATTAAAAAATATGATTAATTGCAGACTATAAGTTCATTAACATTTTTCGCAATCTACAAATATGTTTATGTACAATCGACAAAGTTGAGTCATGATCACTTTGACAATAAATCGTTTGAATCCGTCAAAATAACAAAGATCAAAGTCGTTACCATGGATATGTATGTTTACGCAAATGCGGCCCTAATTGTTTTAGAATGTCTGTAAGATATTAAGCTCGTAGGTCCACGAATTACCGTGACCCCGAAACGTAAAGGGCTATTGAAGGACACCGTGGATTTTAATTAGTACGAGTCTGACAGTCCTTCGCGCTCTGCCCTGGGCGGGAGGACTCATTTGATGATATTACCAGGCTAAAAATAAGGCCTCTAGGCAGGGGCATACATCTAAAAACTACAAACTAATTGACCACACGCTAAGGGCACCAACTCGGCTTAGGGCGTTACTGAGGGAGAACAGCAAGGGACAGGCTGGATCGCAATGGTATCATTAATTAGGGGCTAATTTAATACTACAGGCTCAGCATCGCGGTTTGGCTCCAAAGAAAGCGGATCAGGCATTGGATTAAGATATAATATAAATATCAGGCGACGGCCGCGGATGGTTTTGCAATAAGAGGCCTTTCTAAAATACACAAAACCGCTAAATTACTTTTATAAGCATGTTACTAAGTTAAGTTAATCTACTAGAGAATATAACTGTGTTTAAATCTTATGTGAATAAAGATTTAAACACAGTTATAACTCTTAACCCAAAATCTTTTGATACTCATGCCTATATGAGGTTAATGACTTCTCTTAATAAGATACAATCGTTTGAATAGATCACATACTTTGATTTGATTCTTATATTATTATTCAATTAATTTCTGTTCGTGATTTCGTTCGCCTGAAATTTTCGTCCGGCCTCAGTTTCGCATCCCATCGCCTGCCCGCGTTATTATTTTTCAGACATGCTTAACAAATATTGTGGGAACTTGGTTAATATGCATGTTAGAAATATTATTTATAGCCTATAACATTCGGCAATAATGTCGCTTATTTTCTACCAGTTACGGAGATTTATGTAAAATTTTATTTCTTTATAATATTAGTACAGATTTCATCTTCATTTGTACCGATGCCACAACATCTTAAATTTTAGCAAATTATGCTCGTTTCACACGCGTTAAATAAGTCGCACCGTGGATCGCTCCCGCACTGTCAAGCTCCGTGTGACACAGACGTCCCGTAGATGTCCCGTCCGTAGATGTCAGATCGTGGTCGAGCTCGCTAGGAGCTCGATGCGGGTGGCGATGTCACGTGCCGCGAGAAGTGCGCGTTAGTTGATTTCATTAAAACCTGTATAATAATGAAAAACCATCGGAAGATAATGCCTATTTGATAAGCAACTTTACTTTTTTGTAGCACAAACCAGACTCATCTAAACTATCTAGTACTTGTCACACTAAGAATATAAAAACTCGTTTGTCTGGATTGAAACACGTGAGAAACTCGTAAGAATGCGTTTTATGCGAATTATCGACATTAATGACCTTAACACGTGTGGGGGAAACACAATCAAGTCAATCAAATCAATAAATTGGACAAAACAAAATCTTAGTTTTAAAACTAATTCTCGTTTTTGTTACTAATATTATATTTATGAAAATTTGCGAGCATGAGATGGACGTGTATGCTTATGTTTGATACTCTTTCAGACAAAAACTACTTTAACGATGATACAGAGAATTTATAACTTTCTACTTTCTAACACATAGAATAGTTAGACACCTACATAGTTCACCTTTAAAAGGCGGATAGGTGTGTTTTGTGATTTTCTTTGACGAAAATGTAAAGAATTGCAGATTTTAACATGATAATAAAGTACATTTTTGCGAATATTTTTGACTTAAACAATGAAACGAAACCATACAATAGGTGATCCTTTGATATCAAGAAAAAAGTGAGTTTATTTGCATTAAAACTTCTTTAGACTGTACAAAGTAAAAATAAATTGTTTGATGCCAAAAGAGTCTCAGCTCATCACAATGGATGATGGCTATATGGCAATACAAAGTGCCACTTGACGCTAATTTCAGCTGCAGCTCACTAGATATTGTCATCATGCCTATTCCAGGCGTAGATGTTTTGCTATATTATATGTTAAAACCTCTTTTCTTCTGCAGGCTAACACCTGCCATGCTAGCTGTGACACTGTTCTACGCCTACATCTGGGACAACATATCCAGCGGTCCCATGTGGGGTACCTTCGTCACTAAGAATGCAGAAGTCTGCCAGGAGGGCTGGTGGTGGAACCTTTTATATGTGCAGAACTACTTCGGTTTTGAAGATATGGTGTGTATAATTTTGTCTGAAATCTGGTTTTCTATACCATAGTTTTAGAGTCTTAGTCCATTCTTGACTTTTTTGGTGGCAACGCATGCCCGGATCAAATGTGTGAGATTGTTTGTAGACATGATCCAAAATATCAATTATGCACACGGCTTCACATCAACCTAAACATAATCAGTTTATTCTGGCCTCGGTTTTTTTTAATTTTTCCACAGGATGAACAGTCAGCTTATACTGGTTTTTCATAGCTTGATGTTGTAGCCGTGTGTACGTCATCAATATTTTGAAGTGCGCAGCAAAGGACTGGAACTGTGTTTCCGATCGCATACAACGCTAGTCATAATTATAGTTTATTTAATATTTAGTATAGTTTGACGGCACGTTTGGCGCAGTGGTTGAGAAATTGGACTCCTGCGCTATGTGTTGTGGGTTCGATTCCCACACGGAACAAATACTTGTATGATCTGCAAATAGTTGTTTGTGTATGTGAGTTTCTATGTTTGTAAACGCACCCACGATACAGGAGAAATTCCTAGTGTGGGGGAAGGCTTTATTAAAAAAAAAAGTGAACTGGCTTACTCTAGCTCGCTCTATTGTCGACTTTGTCTTCGTCACTTTTGACCTAGATTAGAATAAAGAGCAAACAAACCCATTTAAAAAAACATATTTTATTTATTTAGCGATATGTTCGCGTTTGACCACTATCTCGCCTGATGGTAAGCGATGATGTGGTCGACTATGAAGTTTTCCTAGAAATAACTTATATTTAGTGAAATCTATCAATTTCCAGTGTGCTCCTCAAACTCATCAGCTGGCCTTAGACATGCAGCTGACCATCCTCGGGTGCATACTAGTATGGCTGGTGCAGGCTAAGCCTGGACTGAACAAGATCCTCATTCCAGGACTTCATATCTTCGCAGCGTACTCTAGATACACTACCGTTCGAGACCATCGGTTGACCATGATAGCTTATCATGGTGTCAGGTAAAGTGTTTTAAGGAACTAGTTGGTTTAAGAGACGTCCTGTCCTTTGTTCATCATCAGCCTAGCCTGTAAACAATATAGTTGTTGTTATGTTGTATAGTAGTTGTTGGGGTCGGCTTTCAGTCGCACCAGATGCAGCTCAATATTAGTACTTTACGTGGAGCGAATGCCTATCGGACCTCCACAACCCAGTATCAGTTAATCGCGCTATTCGATTTGAACAATCCTGTTTCACATATGTTACAAATTACGAAATCTCTCCCACAGAAGCGATAAAAGGTTGTTTTACTTAAAAAAATATGTAGAGTTGTAAACTTTTATACCTATTATGAGAAATATTTTTATTATGATGATTTGTTTTATGATGTAACGCGACATAATAAACTTGTCAAACATGGTGTCCTCTTAGTATTTTACATAAGTGATCATTAAGTTGAGTGTTATATTGATTGACTTGACGTCAATCATTTTTCCTACAACAATTTGCCTTCTTTTATTGAAGCCTCTACTTATGTGTCGTATCTATCTAAGTTAATAACATTAAAGTTAAAAATTAATGAATTTGATTAAATGTTTTAAAATAGAAATATTACGTTTCGTTTATTCATGTAACTATAGGTACGTTTTTTTATCTAGATTTTTTTTATTTTTTTATATAACATACTGCAATAACTAAAATATAAGAATCGTATGTACCTAGGTATAATTACACGATTTAGCCTGTGATTTTTTATTTTCTCAAATACGAGGTGTTTTTCAAAAAGAAAACATCATGATCAACTTTTACTATGGGAAAATATTGGTCGCGGGACTCACGAATTAACGTGACCCCGGAGCATAAAGGGCTATTGAAGGACACCGTGGATTTTTTGATGATTTTACCACGATAAAAAAAAATGTACGAGTTGTTCATATTTAGGAGTAGGTTTTTTATGTTACCAACGTTTATTCAATCACCCTGTATACGAGATTCTGTCTACTAATATCAAATGGGCATATATTTTCAGGTTTTAGACTGCCATTGGGAAATTCCTTATGGAAATACCTAAGTCTTTGTCCAACGAAATTAATGAAATTCAAGACTTCTAGCAGATCTCAACGATACAAGGTCAAAGAATTCTTAAAAAAATATATTATTTATTATTTCAAAAATAATTTGAATGACCTGTCATTTTGATTTTAATAGGTTAAATGTTTCTCATTTATCTGATCGGCCAATTAGCAATCATTTGAAACATTAAACATCAACATAGAGGCGGTTAATTTTATTTGTATTGTACATTTTGCACTGAAACGAGTGTCAATACTTTATTTACTACTGTGTCACGTTAATTGCTTTGACAAATGTTTGTTGATGAAACATGAATACTGAAAGTGTCAAACTATTGTCCAATATGGCGACAATGTCACTTTAGAGATTCAAATTAGATGCTTCGTAAATCATAACGTGCGCTTTTTTAACGCGATATTGCATGTAGTGGTGCAAGTGCCATACCAAATAAGACGAATATTTTACAAACAATAGGAATTATTTTGCCTCTTAAAACGTAGCTGTAATTATTATTAATTGCGTTTAACGAAGTTGGACTGTGGATGCGTAACCGTCTATTATTACGAGTTCCCTCCGTGTCTCGGAAAGCACGTAAAGCCGTTGATTTCGGTTGTCATTTGTAGATCTATGACTATCTTTGATAAGGTACTGTTAGAAGAACCAACGCGTATCGTTTTACCCAGTTTCTGAGTTGTGGAGGTCAGATTGGAAGCCGACCCCAACATAGTAGGAAAAAGGCTAGGCTGATGATGAATATGTTATTAGATGCACCTCAAATTTCTGATCAAGTAGGTTAAACAAAACGTCCAAAGATTTTGCTACATAATACCGTAGTTAAAACTTGAGCCTGTTAAACTTCTGAACTCCTGCTCCAACTTGTTTACAAACCCCTGATACTTTAACATCAGTACTTAGCAAGTTATAGCAACTTACTTGTCAGTTAGGAATTTTAATTCTGGCATGTTTTCAGTGTAAGTCAGCTGTATAGGACGGCTCGGCTGAGCTACACGTCGGTTCTACATCGTTCCACTCCGTATTTGGTTGGTCTAAGTTTGGGCCTGGCTCTGAAGAAGCCTGTGGAACATGGCAAGGTGAGATGTTTGGAGAATTTTGTCTGGGGGTACTGATTTGTGTTGTAGAAAGTTTTTTAAAAAGTTTTGTGAATTTGTGCGGTAATTTTGTAGTTTAATGGAAAGATGTAACGGATAACGACAACATCCGCAACGACCGTAGGAATATGGGGAGACTTTTAAATAGCAGTGGCAAAACAGTTAAAAATAAACCATTTGAATTTGAACAAAAATCAATAAAAAGTTTAGGTTTCGAAAATTTCTATTCATATTTTGAAATTAAATTATCGTTTTTTTTTCGATTATAATTCTCAGGTCACAATACTTTTTTCATTTCTGTACCTGCATAGAAGATAATTATATTATTTTACATAACTTTAAAAAAAATGGCAAATAGCAGCTGTTGTAAACTAAATTGCTTGAATAAAAACTATTAATTGCATAGTTGATGATAGTCATAAGAGACATCATGTTACAGCCCGACGTCATAGAGTTATTAAAAACCCAGTCATTTTAGTTTTAAATGCTACATTAAATGCAAAACATCATGAACCTGCTGATATTATTATAATGGTGGAAATGCATGCAAAATAAATAACACAGAAAGACTGTCTTAGAGGTCAAAATAGTCATGATTTTTATGATGTGATCATTAAAGACAAAATCTTGAAAAATGTATTACAAATAAACGAAAAAGATAAATAGTCAAAACACGATGCGGTAAGTCGCATGCGGGATGACCGATGGGCGAAAATCTTCAAACAATGAGTTCCGTAGGATGGATAACAACGCGGTCGGCCTAAAAAGAGGTGGCGAGACGACCTGAATGCGACCACCACAATGGTTGGTTGGAGGATGCACAGCATAAAAGCTCTTAGAAGGTATTGAGGGAGGTTTTTGTCCAACAGTGGGACAGCACAGGATAAAAGAAACGAACAAAATTATCAAAAGAGTCCTCTTCCTCGGTTGGAGCGGGACGGACTGTCCCTGACTTACTGACTAAAAATCCACCCTGTTCCTACAGTAGCCTGATTCATGATTGAGCGGCGAGTAAGTCCATTGCCAACGCTAAAAACTGTTTTTCTTTAAATGTTATCGACTTTCAAAAACGTAAAAAAATTGTATTACTCGTATAACCATAAATAGAACAGTTCCGGAAGCCTTCTACTTCTTCGTTATTTTTAACTGACGAAATAAAGGAGGAAGTAACCACTTGGATATATTTTTAATCAGTTGTATATAAGGAAAGTGGAAAAATACACAGTACCTCCTAGTTTTCAAAGTACGTTGATAAGTACCACGATACTTAAATAAAAACTTTTAATATCATCCATATTCATTGGTCCGTGGGGGACCGATTTTAATTTGTATAAGATTTCCATTGGTTTTTCCTTTTATTTTTATTTTTCTGTCTCTGTTGTACAGTCAACAACAAAAGTAGACGATCTCAATCAGAAAATCAATACAAATTAACGGAGTTCGCGCCAAAACTGAATAGATGAACTAGTAGTAAGTGTTTGGTAAATTATAAAAACATACTTTTAAATCCCTTCGACGCCGACGCCACACTGTTCTGACGCGAACTGCGTTCTTTAGTATTGAATTTCTGAAAATTTGATCATCTACTTTCGTTGTTGACTGTACCTAATCTTGTACAAGGTTATCTTCTTTTTCAAATGTTTATTAGTTGAGCAGTGGTTTCTGGTGATATTAATTTTATGATTTATGAATTAATTGTTTTCAAAACAACAAAATGCCTAAACTTATAACGAGCAATTCTAAGAAACAGCTTTTAAAATTTGAATGATTTTTTGTGTTGAGATTAAATTTTGCGGGTTTAATTTCTTATGAAAAAGCAAAAAAAAACTAGCAAAACTCGTCCAGGTACTCCACCTTGTCTGTCGGGGAGACTGCACAATCTAAACAGGGTAACGGCAAAGAGTAACCAAGGAACATGGTGTTCTTTAGTCAGTAGGAGTCTGACAGAAAGACTAAAAGGCGACTAACAAAGGAATTTACAAGGCAGATTTGAGTGGTCACGAAGAGTTACGCTGACCTTTTTGTGAAGACGCATTGGTGAAGTGCTTCAGAAAGGTTGGGTGCGTAGTACTCGCGATTGGCGTGCTTGATGATTTAAGAATGAGGATGAGGAGAAAGAAGTATAAGGATCGTAGCAGGTGGCGCTATAAAATAAAATTTCTGCCCACCCCTCATGGGGGATTTTTATGTAGGAGAACAGTGTATAAGACAGCACGCGAGGTATGATGGGAAATCACACACGGCAAACTTAACACAATACTAACTTAGCGTAAGCGCCAACAGCACGCTATTTGTCATTGGCCGGTTGCAAATTACGTCCTGATGGCGCTTGCGCTACGTTAGTGTTGTGTTAAGTATGCCTAAAGAGTGTACTCGTATGTCCCCACTATACCCTACGTCCCCGTCGTATACACTGTTTCTCTATGAGACTCATAGGTCCTTGATTTTACACACCCCAAAAAAGGTACATAAGCTTAAAAAATATTAATTCCTCTAAAATGATTTCATCTTTCAGTTTATCCTCACCGTTGGTTGGCTGTCCAGCACTGCTCTCTGGTGCCTTGTCTGGTGGGCTGGCATCGACTCCGGCTCTCTCCAGTATCGGTACAGCGCTTCCTTTGCTGCCCAGTACGCTTCGCTTGCTCCTATCGCGTCCGCCCTTGCTATTGCATGGGTGATTTATGCTGTCCATAGCAGTCGTGGTAAGATTTTAAAGTTTTTTTTTATTGGTATTTAGTTTAGATTCCTTTTTTACGCATGAAACTTGGTATATAGAGAATCGGGTATCAGCTCGAGATACAAAAGTTACAAAATGTGTCAATAATCAACTTACCCCAATGTGTGAAATTTTCCCAATCCAACATGAACCTTCCACTTTTGTGATACAGTTGAAAATCTATTAAAGAAAGACATATATCAATGCCCTTTTAAAATTTTGTTTTATTTATAGTCATGAGTAGCCAAATCTCAATACTTATTGTATCAAATAATGTTATTTACATTTGAGAAATTTTACTTCAACTTTAATGCTCATTTCGTTCCACCAGGTTTCCTGTCACGCTTCCTGTGCTGCGGTCCTTTGGTGATGATCAGCCGGCTTTCCTACGCCATCTACCTCACCCAGTTCATTGTGTTCATCACGAACGTCGCTACTGTCAAGACTTCTAGAGAATTCACTTTGATGTCTATGGTAAGAACCATACCTAAATAACTATGGCAGCCATATTTAGTACATATTAAGTGGAATAAATACATTATTTTGTTTGTCAATTTCTATTACAGATCGATGTCCAAGAAATAGTCGCAATTCTTCTATCATCAATTCTGCTAACGCTGACTTTTGTTTTGCCAATGCAAAATTTACACAAAGTTTTCACTTTCCCATCAAGATCTGCTAGTACAGACGACGCTAACGAATCGAAAGCTGTTGAACCTGAAAAACAAGAAGAAAAGGAAGAGGAAGAAGTAATTGAAATACCTCAAATAAGAAGCAGACAACATTTGATAGCACACCGAGAAGTGCTAGAAGAGATTCCTGAAGCAGAAGTAGAGTATGAAGCACAGAGAGATAACGAAGGACTTGGAGAAATTCTAGAAGAAGAAGAAGAAGACGATGAAATTGGCGAAGAATCTGTTGGAAATAATGACGATGATTTGGAAATAATTGAGGAAGAAGGTGGAGAAGACGAGGAAGATGAAGCATGGTTGGAAAGAGAACAGTATGTAAGAAGGAGATCACAATCTAGGGAGGATGATCACGATCTTGATGAATGGGAGTGGACTGCGAATGGTAATCGTAATGGAGCTCAATATTATCGATACTCAAGGTAGCGTTGTTTAACTGTTAAATTAAATTATCTTTTTGAGTTTTTCTTCTTGTTTTATTTCATCTTGAACTCATCGGCGAGGGATTTCATATACATTAGTCCATAAAATAATATATTGATATACTTTTTAAATTAATTATTATTAGCATCTCTTTTGTTAATCAAATACATTCAGAAAGGAAATACGAATCCGGACAAATGCGTAGGTAATGCAAGTTAGAGTTCCAAAACCTAACTAAAATGTCCAATTTGCGCGGTACGTAAAAGTAGAGATGGGCAGACTATAATTTTGGGGCTTGGATTTTTCATAATATGAATTGCGATAAAATTCAATAGAATATTCTATTGGATAAAATATTATTATAGACATTCGGTTAAAATGGCCTATTTAGATCACCTAGTTGACCGAAAATGTAAGTAGAATGTGTTGTGTTCTCTACTTACTCCCAGGGTAAAAGGCACGAGTTTAATTATTGTATGAAAAGCAGTATTTGAAAATACTTTTAACAAAACTGAATTTAATGAAGGTATCAAAAATTGTTAATGTTGACCTACACCCAACCCTAAATTAATTACATACGGCACAAAATCAGCCATGACCTAAAATAAAAATCAAATCGAACCATCCAGAATAAAAAGATAATCAACCACCGATCAGAAACAATGAAGTTATTACAATATTAAAAAGGCTTCAGAACCCGTAGCGAGGACTCACATTAATGATCGCAGAATCGACGCCTCAGTATTGCTAGAACCAGTGCGCGCGCACGACATGTATTCCGCGGCGATTTTTCTAATCGCGTGCGCGGCAACTGCCGCCTTCGATCCGAAAACTTTGAACACTACGTTGTTGAACAAGGAAGTGTTACAGAAATTGACACCAATACTGAATTCTAATAGAACTTTCACAGATAGGGACATAGCTTTGCTTAACAGGACTGTTCAAAATTTGGGTCTGGATAAGGATTCAGTGACGAAATTGACTGCATTAGTTAAGAATAACACGGTTCAGAAAGACATTGAATCAAATGATGCTATAACGGTCGAACATCAATACAAAGATGCTAAAACTTCATCGTATGATGCTTATGGGGATGAGATAGGCAATAATGATGGGTCTGTTAGACATGTTGAAGAGTCCCCTGATTACGCGTCTTCAGTAGTGTTGGCGAGTGATCTGCTTTCTCTAACTAGTGCTGTAGCTAGCGTGAAGGAGGAAACATGCAGGGAACACGGATACAAGTTTCTGGATGGACTGATTATGAACAAGAGATGGGCGTTAAAAAGTGAGTACTAAATTATTTCTATAAGCATTTTTTTGCACACAATTTCATGCATAGTTACGTCAAGCGTTGTGTCAGCGTTTTAAAGGAATGTGATATTTTTATTATGTGAGGTAAAGTGTGTGGCTGTATTATGATTATTAATTTCTATTTTAAGCCGCCAGAATCTTGCTCATATTATCAGCTGATAGCGTTGAGGGGTATTTTTCCGATGTTATTTTTATTTTAATTTATTTTAGTTTTTAACCGACTTCAAAAAAGCAGGAGGTTAGCAATTCGACGATGTTTTGTGTGTTTGTTACGCGATTACTCCGCCAATTGTGGACCGATTTTCAAAACTGTTTTTTGTTCGAAAGGAGATACTCGTACTTCTGAAGTGGTCTCATAGTCACGAAGTCAGGATCTGATGATAAGATCCTGGAGAAATAGAGGGGAACCCTCAAATTTTATGGGGCAACACATCGTTTTTCGCAAGTCTTATGAAGTAAAATAAGTACTTGCGTATGGTAATCATCATCAAATGAAGCTGAGCTGATGATGGAAGGTACAACTCCTTAACAGTAAGGAGTAAACATCGACTGATTCATCGTTCGCATATCTCGCGAACTACAAGTACGATTTAATTTCTTAAAAAAATATTTTTGTGTTGTACTTGGTAACGTTCAATATAGGGAATACTGCAAGTTTCATTACTAAATTCTGGTTCTACTGCACGAGAAAATAATTTATTTGACATCAATTTGGGTTGAGTATTTAAACTAAAATGAGTAAATAAAAAACTTCTTAAAAAATGTAACCGCCTCCAAAAACAACCACAAAAAAAGGGTAAAATAACCTACAAAATAACTTTTCTTTCGCAAATCGGTGGCAAAAAAAAATAAATAAAAAAAAACAAAGGAACCGACTTTTTTTAGTTTATGTTCACTGTGTTGTATATTCACATTATTTTAAACGGTATAATAGTTTTTAGAGGTTAAAGGATAAGCCTTCAACGGTAGTCTACAACTACGTACGATCTTGGGAAAATTATTTTTCCTCATTTCTGTTTTCCTTTATAACCGAAAACACCTTGTAATTATATTATAATTAAAATGAATCATAGTTTTTCCTATAATATTATACATTTCATTTTAAGTTGAAACAAAAATATTTTTATTACAGCATTGTCTTCTTGATTTGATTATTCATGCTGAGGTTTATATAAAAGAAAAAACTTTTTTATAATTATTATTTCATTGTCTTGTTTGATACCGGTTTTATATTCAATGATTTGATAGGAAGCGACTGGTTAATAAAAATAAAAATATCGTTTTTATTTTATGTTTTAGATCCACTTTAAGAAAGACGTAAACATTGCTATATTTAGTAAATAAAAAGAAAACTGTTTTATTTTCTACCTTGTTAGACACGGTAAGCATATATCACAGTGAGTGACCTTGTTTGACAATAATATTTAGTCATTATTCTGGCAAATATGAAGAGCACAAGGAAGTAAATCGTTCCTCATAAAAAAAACACTGTAGTAAAAACACAGTTATTACATGGCAAGGTGGATTTTTGAGGGCATGCGGATGGCGAGTTATGGGTAACTCGCCGCTCATGGACGATACCCGGGTAAACGTCGCGTCGCCGCGCGCCGCAAAGAACTGTCAGCGACCTGACGGGGCCCCCCTTTTACTCTTACTCTTACCCAGGGCGGGGCGGGAGGAACTGTCAGACTTGTACTGACTAAAATCCGCGGTGTCCTTCACTAGCCCTTTACGTACCGGGGTCACGGTAATGGGTAAGTCCCGCGACCCCGGCAGGCTTTGGCCCTCTACAGGCCCCGCCACTTTGCTGACACTCCTTGAGGCGCGCGTGGAACACAACGCGCCGTCGACCCGGGTATGGTCCATGGTCGGGCTGCGAGTCGACGGGGCTCCCCTTGGGGGGCCATAGCCTGCCGCGGTCGTGGGACTGTCTCATCAAGTAATCGTGTCGCTGGAACGTAAAGGGCTATTGAAGGATCATCGTGTATTTTAGTCAGTACAAGTCTGACAGAGGTTCCCGTTCCGCCTTGGGTAGGTTCCCACACCGAAAATAAAGGCTCATGTATATAGGTTCTAGAATGGAGACCACGCATCGGTAAGCGCAACGTAGGACGTCCAGACAAGGTGGATAAAAGAGCTGATGAAGACCATAGAATCGCGCTGGATGTAAGCCGGCTCCAACTGATCCTATTGGAAATCTAGAAGGGAAGCCTATGTTCAGCAATGGACGGATTAAATGACGATGATGCATACATTTCTTTTGATTTTAAAAATGAATCTTGCCAGAACACAAAAAAGTACATTTAAAATCATCACATTGCGTATTTAAATCCAGATCCATTGTGCTATTCTTATACAGACATTGCAGCGCATAAATTAGATTTACTTGAAGGCGCTTACAGTGATTCCTATAAGTAATGCGTCGCACATAGGTAGTTAAAAATACCAGACATGGTTAATAGGTGACGTCATCAGTATCTTTTCGAGAACATGATTGACTAAGGCAATGTCTGGACTTTAGGAGCGTGTACTCCGTACTAGTGATGTTGCGAATATTTGATTTTTCACATTTGCGAATGCGAATGCGGATCCGAATATTCGATTTCAGTATTCGCAAATGCGAATGCGAATATTGACCTGTTCGTCAGATCCAGGACAGTCCAGTGATAGCGGAGTGCCTTCCTTATGCAATTCTAGGGCAGGGTGTTGAAGACGTTAGTGATGTCCAATGACACCGCTAATACGACCCTGCCCCGGGATACCGCGTCCCCCGTCGTAAGGGCTCTCACGCGCATGATGGCCGATATTTCTATAAGCTTAGACATTTTAAACATGTTTTCTCAGTAAGTGAATTATTGTAAATTCTATATGAGAAAAATAAAGTTCTTAAACTATAAAAAACTTTTCTTTCGGGAGTCGGTGGCAAAAACGTCAATGAAATAAAAAAAAGCTATAATAAGGAAGAATATTAAAGCATTTAATATTCTCATCTTTACATTAACCAATAAAGGTCGGAATTCCTCGAAATGTTTACTTACTTTCAAAAGCTTTTGCTTCCGAAATAAAAATAGGTTGCTCGGCTATTTTAAACCTTAGCAAGAAAGGTTCCTGATCAATCATTTTGGCAAGATAATTTAGGTCGGGATTAGAGATAAATTGGTCTCCTTATGTGGACCGGTTTCCCGTTTCCGTTACCTCCATGACCTTTTTATGGGCCCTGTTGCGTGCAACGTGTTATATTTGATAAATATTCCCTATTTTCTACCTTTATAGTCATGACTTTATTTAAGATTGCGGGACTGTCTCTGGTTACCGTGAGCCTGGAACGTAAAGGACTATTGAAGGATCACTGTGAATTTTAGTCAGTACAAGTCTGACAGTCCCTCCCGCCCCGCTCTGCGTAGGAGGACTTGTTGATTTTACAAGTATAAAAAAATGCTTCATACATATTACATACCTTACAGTCAGTTTCTTCATCAACAGCAGTAATTGACGATACGGTTGGCGCAGTCGGTGAGCGATCTACTGCTGCGCAGCGTGTCGCGGGTTCGATCCCCGCACTGAACAAATATTTGTATGACCTGCAATTAGTTGATTCGGGTCTAGGTGTTTGTGTATGTGTGTTTCTATGTTTGTAAATACACCCTCGACACGGGAGAAATTCCTAGTGTCGAGAAAAGTTAAGAAAAAATACACCAAATGTTTTAATTAACTTTATTTAAGTAAAACCATTAACTAAAGTGGTTATAGACCCCCAAATAAGTAATCGCGGACAAAGCTGGTTTTCAGCACTTTTATTTTTATCGTGGTAAAAACTTCAAATGAGTCCTCCCATAATATAGTACCGATTGCTCCCGTGCGGAGCCGGTCCCTAGTATATATTATAATCCTCTTCGGAAAATGGACTATCCAACACAAAAATATTTTTATTTTCATTCGAACTGGTAGTTCTTTAAAACGCAACTAGTTTTTAAAACTAAACTATAGTTATTATCGCTATCATCGTCATGCTTTTACACATATATATTTAAATCTATGCCTCAATAACACAATTAATACCATGAGATATTTGAAAATATGTAAACTATGATAAATTGATTTAAGTATAATTAATTCACATTCTTCTATAAAGCGACACACAGGTGTTTTTGATACGTCATAGAAACAACATAAATATCAATAGTTTTTTGACACTATGACGTGAAATCGTCTAAATTTAACATTATTTTATTTTTACCATAAAATGAAAAACACATTAACATAATTAATATTCGATCTTATGCCTAACTATCGGGTTTAATATTCGATCTCAATCCAAATCCCGTTGGACATCTTAAATACTCGATTACAGACAAAGATCCAACCTGAGATAGCAACTGTGATAGATTATTATTATATATATAATAAAGGGGAGGCCTATGTTCAGCAGTGGACGTCCTATGGCTGAGATGATGATGATGATGATATAAATAATAATAATCTAATATAAATTATCGCATTAGTCAATATAACTTTAATATATTACAAACTATTAAGGCAGTAAAAAGATTTAGGGTCATAAATTCATAACTGCCTCGTTAGTTTGTGGTTAATTTAAAAGTTACTATCCTTGGATTGTGTTATGTAAAACAGGTCAATAATAGCGTTGAAGTTCAATAGAAAAATGCCTTTTTTGTTGCTTCCAGCACTTCTGATCTTCCACCTTTCACTACTGTCTATTTCTGCCATTATTTAAGGCCAATTGGTTTGAATCAGCAACATTGTACATATAAAAAAACTCCAATGTTAATGCAATACCTAACGTAAATCTAAACTATAATATTTGACAAAATCAAAATCAAATCATTTATTTCAAGTAGGCTAGTTACAGGCACTTTTGAATTATCAAAAGACAAAAGTAAATAAAATAGTTTAAAAATAGTTACGGTGCTACAGCCCCAGTCACAAGACATAAATACTGTGAAAATACTCTAGGTCTTACGCATTCCGGTTTACGCATTCCAAAGCGTAGATCTCTATGGAGAAGAACGGGTAAGAAACTCCATAGACACTCACTTTTATAATTACAGGCGAGAAATTTTGAGGTTGCGAAACTGTCTAAGCAGGTTACCGCGTGCCTGAAACACTAAGGGCATTTGAAGCAACACGGTGGATTTTTAGTCAGAAAGAGTCTGTCAGCTCGTGGCTAGATAATAATTACAGCCGCACAGGCCGTTCTTCCGGGTTAAGCAACGCTTGCCGACTTTGGTTTGTGGATGGGTGACCATCTGTCATAACGAGTTTCCTTTGTGCCTCGGGAAGCACGTAAAGTCGTTGGTCCCGGCTATCATTTGTAGATCTTTGACAGTCATTACTGTTAGTCATAAGCTCTAAAAGTCTGACAACCTGATGAAGAGTCTGACAGTCGCTTCCGCTTCACCCAAGGCGGGAGGACTCCTTTGATGATATTGATATAACCAACACAAAAAACGCCGTGATATAATTCTATGTTAAATACAATACAAATTTAAACGCCGGAACGGTGCAGCATGCATCATCAACATTTTGCATTTATTTGTTGACTCACATTTTGACGACGATCGTTCTGCTAACGGAACGTGACTATTCAGTAAATATGAGCTCCCTTGTGTCAATATGACGTTTGTGCATTTCGGTGGCAACCTATTGATTGTCACTTCGATGGTCAATTGAGTTCATTTAAATTGATGGGGTAATGGTACGATGTGTATGGCCTGTAACTGGTGGAGTGTGCAGGGATGTATTGTCTCTCCTTGCCTGTTGGGGAATGTAACCGTTATGAAACATTATTTTTATATTTTTCATTTCGCTGAGGTTTAAATGTAAATGGGAGTCATCAGTAAACCATGAAGAAGAACACAGAATTCACCTACCTTGTCTATAACGGCCTTTTTTAGTGCATTAGGCGTTCAACACACGCCATGAAACCATAGCTATACGATTAATTGCTCTAACTTCAATGAAAATAAAAACTCATTACTTTTCAGTTCATTAATACGTGTTAAAAAAAAAACGACGGGTTGCACTCTGGGAGTGCCGGCAGAAGTGAAAACTTGAATAGTAATTGTTGGAAATATCTTGTGAACAGATTTTAGTAAAACTCGCAAAAATGGTTGACTTATCTTATTATTATGTTTGTCAAATCGAATTCACGTCTATTCCCCTTGGTGTCAGATCAAGTAGTAAGAAATAGACGTGACAACAGTAAGCTATGTGTTCCGAGATCCAAGACAACTCTAATGCGTAAAAGTGTATTCTGTATGGCGCCAATTCTTTATAATAAGTTGCCAAAACATTGGAGGGAATTACCGACAGAAAAATTAAGAAATGCATTAAAAAACCTTCTGTTAGAGAAAGCATATTACAGCACTAACGAATTTATAAACGATAAATTAATTTAACTTGTATATTGACATCCTAATTTTATTAATAGTTGCTTCGACATCGTTATTTTCTTATTTGTATTTGCATATTGACATGGATATATATATTTTTTTTTTTTTGACATGATTGTATTTTAATTATTCTACCATTTAGTTTTAAGTATGTTCTAAATTGGATTTTAATTGTTTAAATATTCGCTATTTGTATTAATGAATGAACAAATTTAAAATTAATGATGCTGTAAAGCCTCCGACACAAATATTTGTACGCCGTTCAGGCAAAACATGACTGACATAATTTTAATCAGATTTAACATCCTGCATGCTATGTGTGTGTATACTCATGTTTTGGACAAATAAAGAAATTATCTTATCTTATCTTATCTTATCTTATTTCAATAATTTTCCAATGTGACGTACATCTTTTATAAACAATGTTACCTAGCAACGAACATTCACGCAAGCGCCCTGCGCCGTCCTACGCTTTTTCGGTCAGGGTCACGTGTCCTGACGCGAGTTTAAGATTTTATACCCATTACAGAAAAGTGCTCAACGCCGCTAAAGAAGTTTTCACTTCAAAAATATGTGTTGTGAAGCACTAAAAACAATCAAAAGAAATAGAATACTGAAGTCTGACTGATTGTGCTCATGAGTTTAAACGTATACTACAGTATACATAATATAGTGAAGGTTTACAAAATACTAGAATTCTGCATTAAAACACTGACAATTTCCCTTATTGAAAAACACGAATGTCTAAACTTAAGCGCTTTATCAATTACCTTTCAAGTCTAAAGCCCTTCACAAATTCCTCTAAACTCTCGATTACAATAAAAGTTTAAATTCGTTTAAATTGCGGCTCCAGACATAGAATCGAATAAAATTAAACGATTTTGTTTGATACAGAAACTCCTTTGTTGAGGTTTTAAAATCGCTGATATTGCTATCCGATAAAACACATTCAAACGAAATACTCGTAAATTGTACACGTTAAAGACGTTATCTTAACGTTTTTAAGATTTATTGTAAAGTATTTAATACCTTTTGGAAAAAAAAAACCATTTTAATTTCATTAAAAAAAAATCGTTGAGCATCGTTTTTCCCCTTCGAGGTCAAATGGGCCCAAATTAAGATGGGGTAACTTTTCGCTGCGTAAAAGACGTTTTAGAAGAGGATGAATTCTTTTTTTGAGACACGGAGTAAGCGGATTCTTGTACTTGATATAAAATTGGAGTCGTTTTGAATCCAATGGCGAAAAACCTCATCGCCTCTTGCATTATAACGATGTTTTGAAATTACTATGACAAATTGACACTTAAAACCACTTGTGAAAAATATCTCGGTCTTAAACTTGACAACAAATTAAGCTGGACGCCACATATTGAATCGATCACATCTAAAATAATGTGTCTACTAGGATCCATGCGCGGATTTATCAATAACTTCCCACGCAACATCCGCCTAACTGTATACAACTCACTGGTTAAATCACACCTCAATTATCTCGTTGAAATCTGGGGATGTGCAAGTAAGTCCACGCTTAAAGATTTACAGATTGCTCAAAACAAAATAATAAAAACACTCTTTAATTATAATTTCCTCACACCCACCTCGCAATTATACAGGGAAACAAAACTAATGAGCGTTGGGCAGCTGTACGCCTTCAATACCTGTCTCCTTATTCGTAAAATTCTTGACGGCAAAATTCACTCGCAAATCAGCTTCTCAAAAAAAGTTACCCAGCGAAGCGAAAGAAACCCCAACCAACTATGTACGCAACAACCCAGAACCCAATACGGAAGAAGGAACATCAGATACGAAGGCGTCCAACTGTACAATGCCCTTCCAATTGACATTAGGAACGCATCTTCCTTGGCTTCTTTCAAAGCCAGACTTAGGTTGTACTTCGCGGGGAGCGAGAATTATTTGTAGAGAACAAATTTTGCTGCCTGTGGGTTGCAATCTGGATCTGGTCTCGAATTAAAATTAGAATTGTAGATATTTGTATGTTTAATTAACTTCTTCATTGTTTTATTTTTGTAAACAACCTTGCATGTTTGATTGTTTAATTGGAGAATAACTATCCTTGTTATTTACAACACTATATTTGCACTTGAATACTATAGGTATAGCAATATTCTAACTGTATATTTATTCGTAAGTGAACATTGTTCTTTTGGATAAATAAATATTCTTTAAACCAAAAAAACCAATCGAAAAAAAATATTATTATAGCACAAGAGCGTAAAAACACCTTTTTTGGATAAGTCATAACCATTACCAACAATTGGTTTCCCAAAAACCTTTTCCAATTATGACAAGTTTGCCAAAAAGATCACGTTAATTGTCAAAACGAGTTGGGTTATTTATTGACCACAGTTTTAAGTAATTGTGGTCAAAAGTATGAAGAATCTGATATTTAAGATCGGTTGCAAAACCAAAAAAGGGAAAGATTTAAAAAAAAAACTGCGCTGACGACCAAAATTTTGTGGTAAAAGTTTAAAACTAAAATATATTGCCTCTGCCGGGACAGGCCTTCTTTCAATGAGGAGGAGGAACGGGTATGATACAACACACTGATCCAGTTCGGGTTGGCATATGTCTCATGTTTTTGAATTTGTATTTAGAACAGGCTGATGTTTTCCTTCACAGTTTGAACGCAGTGGTGATGAAATTATTACAAAGAGAGAGGTACCTCTGATATGGTTAGAACTCGCGACTTTTCAATCTCAAGTTAGGTTTGTTATCCACCATCCAATTAACACTTTGGCACCTTAATTCTTTTGATTTAAATCCATAGATGTGACAAAGAGGATCTCGCACATTCCGCATAGAACCATAAAATACCATTTTTGTTATCAGTCAGCGAAACAAGAATTTGATCATTTTCCGAATGTTCGAGTTTGGTGATTTAAATATTTGCATAAATGTTTAGATTAACTCGTGGTTTAACGTTTTCACCAAGATAACCTGATTTTTATTTTTAGTAAAAAGTCGAATTAACTTGATTTCTAGATAATCGTAAAATACATATAAAATCACGTGTTTCTACATGCTAACTGGGTGCAAATTATTAAGTAATTTCACTCAGTGACATAACTATTATAACTACGAGGTATTCGAAAATAATTTTATATATTAGTAAGTATAAATTAGACTGGTTTTCGAAGGTACCATACCTTTAAAGGTCACCATACCTTTGGCAGGTGGCCAAAAATAATTTACATACTAGTTCTTTGTTAAGTAAACCTGTAGCTAGAGAATGTAGAAATTTATTCATATAACACCTGGTAGGTATAGAATTTAACTATATTATATACAGTGTGTCCGGTTTCGGTCTGTCCAAACTTTAAGGGGAGCTTGAAGATTCTGGCAATAAAATTATTCTATATTTGGGGTCGGAAACCCACCCCTACTGAATGCCTTTTCTATTTTTGGTGACTTTGATATTTAAAACGCATTGTGTTAAAAAATAAACTTTTCAACCCACTTCGAAAAAGGAAGGATGTTCTCAATTCGTCGGAGTCTTTTTTATTTATTTATGTTCTATGTCTGTTTCACTGCTGGGCTTAGCCTTCTTCTCCTCCTTCCTTCGCTTCTCGTGGTCAGTTCTCTATAAAGCGGTCTAACTTATTTCGCTACTTTCGCTTGAGTCTGCCACCATGTCGAAATTTCTCCTTTAAAAGTTGTCGCCTAAAAAGTGAGAAGCTTCTTCGTAAGCATGATTCGCCAATATACAGGACCTTTGAACTTGGCCATAAAAAATAACCAAAAATCTATTACGTACATTGAACCGGTCACATTTGCCTAATCATTATATCTACGACTATCTAATAATTTAAAAGATATGACCATTTAGATCCTGTAGGCACGATTGATTATGAATTACCATAATAAAGAAATAACCAACTGATTTTGTAATTATATGGAAAACCCAAAGTGATTTCCATCGACTATATTTGCTTGATTTAAAGGATGAGCGATGAATGAACGCCAAAACTGTACTGGCCAGGGCCCACTTTTGTTTTCTTTTTTATTTAGGTTCGCTTTCGACCTCTATCTCGCCTAATAGTAAGAGAAGTTGTGGTCAACGGTGAAGCATGCTTGCCTAGAAAACCTATTAAACTTGATAAATCTTAACAAACTAGAACTTGAACATGTTGAACAATAAATGATACTCCATATATGTAAAATATACGAAGTTATAGGAAGTTATCAAAAATAATGAAACAGTTGAATTTTGTTGCGTCATAATTGGTTTCTATTTTCGGATATTTATTTATTTCTAACTCAGTTTGTGACGGAACTGTGTTTTTAACAGATGTTTGAGCTCAATTGATTCTTTTCATTTCGTTGATATGGTCCATTTTTCTTCTACACCAATCCCATGCAAAAGAGCTAGCGATAAACTAGGTCGATTATGCAGTGGTGAAGTTAGCAATCTGTATAGTTTAGATCACACGCAACGACTAATCGCTGCGAGTAAAATAATTGAACATGCTCACTTCTAGACTATTCGCTGCGAGTAGTCTGTCACATACATCGAATTATCGCGTCGAGTAGGCATTCCCAGCGATTAATCGCTGAGTGTGTCTGAAGGCTTAAGGCGTGTTTTATATAGAGACATAGGGAGGACGTGTGGTGGTGGCGGATAATGAAAGAAACCCGAAAAGAACCCAATAGTTACGTCACATAGTCTGATCTGACGCATCCGCCATTGTCTGATTTGAGAGTTAGACCGTATGCTTGAGGTACGCGACCTCGCGAACATCAAATAAGGCAGTATGTCAATGTATTGGCAAAAAGAACTATTTCTCGTTAATTACTAGCTTAACCTTAACCTTGTCATACCAATACGGCTTAACCTCTTTTATCGTAGTTTTATCATCGGAAGTATCGAAATCCACCAGGCTGTAAATATTATGTGCGACTAAATACGGAAAATTGCACCTTATTTCCGATTTAATTATTTATTGTTTGATTTCATTTGGCAAAAGGTCAAAGTCGAGGTTTTGACTTATTTGTATTCTTTATTTTGTTGACATTTATTCGATTTTAAACGTTTTATCGTTAATTATTTATTTTAACTTTAACATAAAACGGCTATAATTATTAGTCATTTGTCGAAAATTCGAAATTTTATTACTTTAGTCTAAGATCGAATGTCTATTTGAACCCGGTTAAGTTCTTTCGATTTCTGGGCTTCTGTTTTACCTGGTATAATCATCGAATGAGTCCTCCCACCCAGGGCAGGGCGGCAGGGACTGGCAGACTTATACGGACTAAAATCGACGGTGTCCTTCAATAGCCCTTTACATTCCTGGGTTGACTCAATATTTTTGTACCATTCTTTCTCTAAACACTGAAGGCAAACAATATTTTTCTTTCTTAAAATGACAATGTAGTAAGTGATCATCAGGGTTTTAAATGCACCATAAAAACATGTCAACTCTACTTTCATGTAGTATTTCTGTCAAACCAACTCTGTTCAATAATGTACATTGAAATATCCAGTCTGTATTCAGAATGTAATTTGTAATCTTTTGTACCAATTACTGAGACAATAGACAATTGGATGTCCCAAACTATGGCACACATCCTATCCTGCCTGCTTACGCCGCATAAGTCATGATAGTTTTAAGACAGACTTGTCTCACATAGAAAACTAGCACTTTGCCCGCGACTTCGTCCGCGTGGGTTACGTACTTTCCTAATTCCCCCTTTTCACCCCCTTAAAGGTTAAATTTCCAAAAACCCCTTCTTAGTGCTCCCCTACATTATAATAGGAAGCCGTGTGCAAAATTTCACATTCCTAGCCCCAGTAGTTTCGGCTGTACGTTGATATGTCAGTCAGTCAGTTCTCCTTTTATATATATAATATAATATATAGAAGAAGAAGATAATGATTTAAAATAAAAAAGTAGTATAAATAGTCAATTGTTCTTTAGTATCGATTTAACTCTGCCGATGAGTATAAACAGATTTTAAAGAGACGTCGATGAAATGTTTAGTCGCTGGTGCTCTCAGATTTGTCGACCTGCGGCGCTCTTGGCTTACCATACCCGCATTGTACAGATGCCAGCAAGTCAACCTACTCAAATCTGTCAAACTTTACCAATCGATTATGATAGCTACTACTGTTGTAATAAGATTGAAAGTCTATTCATGAAATTCATGAATTGTTTCAGTGTTTTGTAAACGCACAGTGATACAGGAGTTCTTAGTAAGAGGCATTTTTACCAAAATATAAAAACATAAAAAATATAATAACATCTGCGTTGTCACCAACGTCGCGGTGGAAGTGGCGAAGGACATGAAAAAAATTACAAATTATAGTGACATTTATAATGACTAATATCTTACCTTGACCCTCACCTGCGTTGCTGATTAATGTTTAGTCATCTCCCACGATTTCCATGCAAAGAGTTCCTCTAACGGAAGCTGCCTCCATCATGCCTCATCATATTGGATCTGATGTCCTCCAAAATAAACAATGCTTACTTTTATTGTGAGAACCGGAATTTACGTAATTATTCGGTTGGAAAGATAACTTACATTGTGTGAGTTCTATGAGCTACATTCACCAGATACATATCTACCTACGTCTTTTGTTGACTTGAATGTAGGGTACATTCAAGGCAACTGCTGTCGTAAAAAAAAACACAGTATCTTCAATGGACAGCCATTTTTTTCCCATAGCCATAGTTTTCATTTACGACGGCAGCCGGGTGGTTGAGAGTATGTCATGATCACTCGAACGTCTCATTGATGGTGGCGCGTGTGTCGGATCATTTAGTTACTTTTTATTTAGATGGTCACGTTCAACCATTTTTCGACATTTTCTATTTAATTTTCAATTCTTTCTCATTACGTATTAACTAATTACTTGTTTTTACTTGAGAAATTTTGTAGATACGAGTATTACCTCTGTATAGTCTGACTACATAGCTTATTTGAAGTTTGGATGTTTAATATTTTTTGCTGAATCAAGTCGGAACGGCTGAACGGATCTTGATATAAGACTCAGATACAAGGGTCGCGGGACTGTCTTATCAGGTAATAGTAGCCCTGGAACGTAAAGGGCTATTGAAGGACACCGTGGATATTAGTCAGTATAAGTCTGACAGTCCTTCCCGTCCTACCCTGGGTGGGAGGATGATGATTTTAAAAATAAAAGGCTAAGATATAGGATACTGTTTAGAACCCGGTATTATGTCTCATAGCGAACGAAGCAATAGTAGTAATAGTTTTTATGTATTTTAGTATGATGGAAAAACTAAACGATTCACATCAGTGATTTTGGTACATATACTTGAGATTTACTTGACTTTGAATTCTTAGATTCTTTGCGGATGTTTAAAAAAAAATACTTGATAAAAAAAAATATTGTTTCAAAATCCTCAGTCATCTATCTATATATATAAAAATGTTATGTTGGTTTGTGTATGCTTTAAAAACTCAAAAAGTACTGCACTGATTGAGCTGAAACTTTAGCATGATATGTAATCCGCATTAAGGATTGTTTTTATCTATTTTTTGCATCAGTCACATATCCGCAACCGCAAAAAAACAGTTTTTTTAACGATCAGTTCTGTACCAGTGACCGCGCCATCTACCGGAAGCGAGGATAACACTCGCTGACAACCGCAGTCGTAATGACGCAGTCACATGAGAAGATATTTTAGCATGATATATAATCCGCATCAAGGATTGTTTTTATCTATATTTTTTTTTTGTTGAAAAAACTGTTTTTTGTGCCACAGCGAAGCGGGGCAGGGTACAGCTAGTTGATAATAAAATGTATGAATTATTTTATTTATTTAAATTATCTGTAACATTTTAAATATATATTTCAATAAAATATGGAAGTAATAATTTTTATTTTTCGGAAGTAGGTATATGTTTAAATGTCCTTAACACCAATTAGTGATTAATGATCTGATTTTAATTGTTTTTTTTTAATACATATTCATTCATTCATTCTAGATTCTAAAGGACGTTAGAGCTACCGCGCTACTATTAAAAATGTTATATAACGTTGGTAGCTTTTTTTTTAGCGTGGTAAAATCATCAAATTAGTCCTCTCAACCAGGGCAGGGTGGGAGGGACTGTCAGACTTGACTGACTAAAATCCACGGTGTCCTTCAATAGCCCTTTATGTACCGGGGTCACGGTAATTTGTGAGTCCCGCGACTCCGGCAGGCTTTGGCCCTCTACAGGCCCCGTCACTATGCTGACACTCCTTGAGGCGCGCGTTGAACACAACGCGCCGTCGACCCGGGCATGGTCCATGGCCTCGACCAATGCCCTAACCGACCTAGGTAGCTAGGTCAGATACTACTGAAAACATGTTTTTAATTAGTTCTACCGCTCCGGGTGAAACAGATGGGACTGTCAGACTCGTAAACTGAAAAAATATGTTAGATAGACTATTTCACATTATGCACCCGCTGATACGGCACCTGAGGTATCTCACTTATGGCAATTATCAATATATTTTTTTCAGGTGAAGTACTTTATTGTCTAGAATTTAGGCACACACGGAATAAAAAGGAGACTTTTTTTTCTTTTGTTACGTAAGCCAAATTGACGAAGCAGCGAAAATATTTAAAATTCACAATAAGTCACATTTTTGTATAATTTTCACATAGTTCTGACTCTCGCATTTCATGTTTATCAATATTCATTGATTTAAAAAAAAAAAACTGCCCATAATTTTTTATACCTTACGTAACATACATAACTTTGTGATTTATTGATACTCGCGTCATGCCTATTATCTTGAAATTACTTATTTTCATTGAAATAAAATTGCAGTATCGAATCGAACTATTTTTTTCAATTGAAGTCATTATCTGGATAACTTGCGTAGAGGTTGCATAAACACATTCTTGGCATCTTGCCGGTGCATTGAACCGAACCAGATTGTCGGTAAAACGAGTATTAAGATGTTATGAAATCAGAAGTGGGGCAATAAGGTACTCGTAACTACAGAAGTGGGACAGTAAGCCCCTTCGTACAAGGCGACACAGGTCTCCAATACTTTGCGACTTTGGTATCCATTGACGCGTGCCTGTGTATGAACTTCTATCGTTTATAGTATATAGGCCTGTTGGTCTAGTGGTTAGTGACCCTCACTGCTATGCCGGAGGTCGTGGGTTCGATTCCCACCCAGAACCAATGTTTGTGTGATGAGCACGATCATTTGTTCTGTGTCTGGGTGTAACTTATCTATTATATGTATGTATTTAGAAATATATAAGTATGTTTATCAGTTGTCTAGTACCCATAACACAAGCTCTGCTTAGCTTGGGACTAGATGGCGTTGTGTGATAGTTGTGGAATATTTATTTATTTATTTATATAGTCGCCTGGATACCAAAG
Organism: Agrotis puta; assembly: GCA_943136025.2. Taxonomy (NCBI): domain Eukaryota; kingdom Metazoa; phylum Arthropoda; class Insecta; order Lepidoptera; family Noctuidae; genus Agrotis; species Agrotis puta. Next base: position 15,116,441 of record OW964176.2, on the reverse strand, counting down.
TCGTAAGGTATCGGAGACTTGCGTCGCGTTGATGGTGAGCATCACAATACAAATCCATAGAGGTTCGTTCATAGGCACTCGTCAATGCATACCAAAATACCAAGGTATTGGAGACCTGTGTCACCTTGTACGAAGGGGCTAAAGGTACAGTTTGTAACTGACTGCAAATAGCAGCAGCAGACGACGTTTCATTGCGACTTGTCGACATGCTATCTACTTTTTTTTTAAACTATCCAGTAAAAGGAGCCCCGCGAAGCAGGGATATAGTATGCTGTTATATCATATTAGTAAATTGCAATAAGTAAATGATATTTTGGGAAACAATGTACATTAAAGATTTCTTTTTTAATAAATAGGTAATGCAGAATTCTTTCGAAACGAAAAATAAAATAAGCGTTTAAATTGCTAAGTACATACATTATAGATACCTACTATGTATAAAAAGAAAAAATCAAATGATGATAACACAATTTATTGCCTTTGCTCATATAATTGTTGTATCTAAAGGAAAAATACTTCATTTACTTTTTAAAAAAAGTTTTTGGAGGATTTCAGTTACACCAGTAACTTCTTCATGAACAGAAACCGTATAAATGAAAATAAATAACACAAATAAACTAACTTTTTTTTAATAATATCCTACATAATTAATACTATGACTCACGCAATGGTTAATGAGCGTGAGCAAAATATGAATGACATTGAACTAAAACTAGTACACACGGTTTTAAAATTAGCTTAAAAAAACCAGTTTACTTTGGCTACGCTTTGTTTGATATATTCGTACAATGAACGGTCAGTTTATACCGGTTGTGCATAACTTGATATGTAACCGTGTACTTTACATAACGAGACGCATCAGTTCACTTCCGTGTTGATTCATAAACAAAGAATTAATGTGTATGTAATGTATTTTATTAAGTAATTTAATCTTCTTCTTTTTCTTGGCGTGTCGATGGCAAATATTGTGTTCGTGTCGTTTTGTCATATATGATTGGCCCAAAATTCAGCTACGCGAATCCCGCTTACTGATGCAGCCATAAAATCCTCCAGTGTACAGATTACAGGGCATGTGGCGCAGGACAAAAGGTAGATCATTGTCTGTGGACATACGCCACATATACACTTCAGATCTGAATCGTCCGTGAAACCCCATCTGTGGAGATTATCCTTGCTCCGACCGACTTGGGTTCTCAGTCTATTAAGAGATTTCCAAGTCGGCCACGGCAACGCGTAACCCGCCGTAAGTAATTTAATAAATTACTGTATTGGATATCACTGCAATTGTATAACATTATTCTTTTAAAATTATTATGAGACTGTAAACTTTGGCGACAGTAGTGTTTTTGTTAGGTTATTGCCAATTTACTCTCTTCAGAAATAAAGATGCTTTCGTCGTGGGCTAGCTTGAAAGCTTACTCTAAAGTTTATTAGTTGGTCGCGGGACATTACGAATTACCGTGACCCCGGAACGTAAAGGGCTATTGAAGGACACCGTGGATTTTAGTCAGTACGAGTCTGACAGTCCCTCCCGCTCTGCCCTGGGTTGGAGAACTCATTTGATGATTTTACCACAATAAAAGAAAAAAAAGAGGGTTTATTAGATTAATTCTCTTCTCGGGAAGGAATTCCTTAACTTCCTCGCTACGCTCGAGGGTTCACCTGCAGAATCCGTAGTGACGGATCTCGGGCTTTAATTTCTACCAATGTCTGTGTCATAAGGCACTGCTTTAACACCTTTGGTGAATAATCAATTATTAAGTATAGAGGGTAACGCTTCACATATGTGTTATTTTATCCTAATTTTAGATATAAATAGTGATTTCTATAGGTCATTCGTAAACTTACAAGACTTATAGGTAGTATTTATAGTAGTATTAAAGTACTATTGCCATTCTGGTATTCTAATTTTCGATCTTAATATTTTGTGTACGTCTTAGATTATAAAATGTCCAGATTCCGTGTTCGAAATAAAACGTAGCGTTTTAGTGAAGCCACTTTTTATAAATGTGTGAGTTAACGCCACTCACCCATTTTAATGTTTTTTTGGAGATGTTCTCTTGTTTTACGTAGGAATCGAAAGAGACAGGGGCAAGTTTTCTTCGGCATATTTGGCTTCAGTTCTCAGTAGCTTCGATTCCCGCACGGAACTAATATATGATGTGTTTGTGTATGTGAGTTATGTATGTTTGTAAACGAACCCACGACACAGGAGAAATTCCTAGTGTGGGGAAAAGTTAAAAAAAGGTGTACGCCATTTATTTAGATTTAATTCAAATAAATGCTATAAAAGTAAAAAAATATACCTACATTTTTTATACTGAGTTTATTTCGGACTGTATGAAGTTAATGTTTATGTATGACGTAAATTATATCAAATCTAGACAAACTGGTTGAATTTTTCATCTATATTTAATTCAAATACGGGTTTTATAATAGTAAAAGTATAATGAACGACATATTTTATTGGACGGCTTTTTTCGAAGATGGGGTTTACGGGTCCGAAGAACGGGTTTTGAAAGTTCTGACCTTGTCTGTATCTATTTACAAACGTCAGCACATCAAGCTGCCACAATCTGTAAAAATACTGCAATAGATTATCAACTTTATCACCAAACAGATTAGGGTAGGTTGATCTGCTGGTCGCGGGACTGTATGAATTACCGTGACCCCGGAACGTAAAAGGCTATTGAAGGACACCGTGGATTTTAGTCAGTACGAGTCTGACAGTCCCTCCCTTCTACCTTTTTTTTTTTTATCGTGGTAAAATCATCAAATGAGTCCTCCCACCCAGGGCAGGGCGGGAGGGACTGTCAGACTTGTACTGACTAAAATCCACGGTGTCCTTCAATAGCCCTTTACGTACCGGGGTCACGGTAATCCCTTGTTCCCGCGACCCCGGCAGGCTTTGGCCCTCTACAGGCCCCGTCACTATGCTGACACTCTTTGAGGCGCGCGTGGAACACAACGCGCCGTCGACCCGGGCATGGTCCATGGTCGGACAGCAAGTCAAACTTCCGTGTCCGGTGAGGACCTGCGTCATGCGGTAGGTCAGGACGCCGTGACGCCTATCCAGCCACTCCTCAAAGAGGGGTCTTACCGCCGCGATTGCGGCGTGCCCGCTCCCTTCTACCTTAGGTGGGAGGACTCATTTGCTGATTTTACCACATAAAAAAAAATGCTGATCTGCTGGCGTCTGTACATTAATTATTACAGCACACAGTATAATATTTTTGTTTTATTTTCGGATTTCAGATTTGTAAATTTATTTTGCCGTACCGATTAAACTAATTTAATTTTTTCGTTGATTTTTGTAGCTTGAAAATTATACAGTTTTCAACTCTGTTGAAAAAAAACACAGGTCAAAAGAATTCATGCTATTAAGACTATCTATGTGAACGTTTTTTTGAAGTGAAAACTTCTTTAGCGGCGTTGAGGCGGGCACGCCGCAATCGCGGCGGTAAGACCCCTCTTTGAGGAGTGGCTGGATAGGCGTCACGGCGTCCTTACCTTCCGCATGACGCAGGTCCTCACCGGACACGGAAGTTTCGGGAGGTTCCTGTGTCTGATAGGGAGGGAAGAAACGCCTGGGTGTCACCACTGCGAGGATCGTCCGGAGGACACGGTGGAGCATACGGTGCAGGACTGCCCCGCTTGGGCAGAGCACCGCCGTGTCCTCACGACGGCGATAGGCGGAGACCTCTCGCGCCCGGCATTGGTCGAGGCCATGCTGCGGGGCGAGACGGAGTGGGAAGCGGTCGCCTCCTTCTGCGAAGCAGTCATGCTCGTGAAGGAGGAGGCGGGCCGCCTGAGGGAGAGGACAGCGTCCTCCCTCCATCCCAGCCGCAGTGGTAGACGCCCACGGCGTCGGACGTCACAGGACGATCTCCGGCCACCGTAGGCGCGGGCATGCGGGCAGCGAGTAATGGGCGACTTGCTGTCCGACCATGGACCATGCCCGGGTCGACGGCGCGTTGTGTTCCACGCGCGCCTCAAAGAGTGTCAGCAAATTGACGGGGCCTGTAGAGGGCCAGAGCCTGCCGGGGTCGCGGGACTTACCCATCACCGTAACCCCGGTACGTAAAGGGCTCGTGAAGGACACCGTGGATTTTAGTCAGTACAAGTCTGACAGTCCCTGCCGCCCTGCCCTGGGTGGGAGGACTCATTTGATGATTTTACCACGATAAAAAAAAAAAAAAAAAAAAAAAAAAAAAAAAAAAAAAAAAAAGCGGCGTTGAGGACTTTTCTTTAATGGGTATAAAATCTTAAACTCGCGTCAGGACACGTGACCCTGACCGAAAAAGCGTAGGACGGCGCAGGGCGCTTGCGTGAATGTTCGTGTGACTTTATTACTTTTAAAGAAGTTTGTATGCTGGATACATTCGTTGCTAGGTAACATTGTTTATAAAAGATGTACGTCACATTGGAAAATTATTGAAATAAAAAGTCAACCATTTTTGCGAGTTTTACTAAAATCTGTTCACAAGATATTTCCAACAATTACTATTCAAGTTTTCACTTCTGCCGGCACTCCCAGAGTGCAACCCGTCGTTTTTTTTTCTTCTAAATTTAACCAGTACAGTACAATTTGCATAATTAATAACTACTTATATAATACGAGTATTCTGTTAGACAATTTACTGTAAGAATTAAAATTTAAATGTTTTTAATTAATGTAGTTTTCCTTTGTTTTAAGGAAAGATCTTATTTTTTTTGACATTCAATCACGATTCTAAGTATAAATTACGGATAATGATGGTTTGAACCTTGTTTACATGAACGGAAGTTCCTTTGTATACAGTTTAATTAATTGAACGTCATTAATTAATTAACTGTGTTTTATAACTGGAACTAATTTGTTAGTTTTTGAGTTGAATTTTCATAAAAGATATGAATATCTAATAATACGATAAAGTGGTATTTTTTTGTATGTAGGGGTATCTGCGGAACGAATGATCCTATTCTAATTTTTTGTCTGGTACGCAGAAATATTATTTTTGAGTACTAAAGACTATACTATACATTATAATTATATCATGCATATTAGTCGAACCATCTCGTATCTCAATTTTTAATGGACTTTAATAAGGGCGAGGTTTTCAATTCGATCAGTATGTTTGTTTTTATCTATTTACACCGATTAGTTCGAGGTTTCTGGTTAGATTTATGTGATATATATGTGTATACTTAGCTGCCATTTAATCCCGTTAAAAAACATTTAATTTGGTTCAGTAGTTTTTGTTATAATGTCTATTTTTCGCTTTTTGTGTATTTGTACAATATTATTAGGTACCGGTGCTTTTTTTTTATCGTGGTGAAATCATCTAATGAGTCCTCCCACCCAGGGCAGAGCGGGAGGGACTGTCAGACTCGTACTGACTAAAATCCACGGTGTTCTTCAATAGCCTTTTACGTTCCGGGGTCACGGTAATTCGTGCAGTCCCGCGACCAGGTACCGGCGCTAAGGATTACAAAATTCTAGTGCACGTGAATGAAAATTACGTATTTAACAAGAATTTGGATTGAATATTTGATCTCAAAAATTTTTTTTTTTATTAAACCTTTTTTTTTTGTATAGCAAATCAGAAAAAGTTAAAGTGAATGCAAGCGATGGGATGCAACGTTGTAGGTCTGGGACAAAAACTTCACTCGAACAAAATCGCGGGCAGTTTTTTTTTTTTTTATCGTGGTAAAATCATCAAATGAGTCCTCCCACCCAGGGCAGGGCGGGAGGGACTGTCAGACTTGTACTGACTAAAATCCACGGTGTCCTTCACTAGCCCTTTACGTACCGGGGTAACAGTAATCTCTTGGTCCCGCGACCCCGGCAGGCTTTGGCCCTCTACAGGCCCCGTCATTATGCTGACACTCCTTGAGGCGCGCGTGGAACACGACGCGCCGTCGACCCGGGCATGGTCCATGCGGGCAGAAGATAGTAGTCTTATCTAAATTGTATATGCAAAACATAATAAATGTGGAGCAGGACTTGACTAGAAACCAGTATTATTTATGAAAGAGAAAGTGATATTCATGGAAAAAGTCTTATCTATTACGTCAATATGGCTTTTGCTTGCGGTTTCGCTAATAATCAATTCGGCAACACGTGAGACATCCGTTACCACCCTAGATAGATTATTAATTTCCATCGTAAATCTGTTGTTTTTGTATTAAATACGCAGTAATCAAATCCTACTGCCTACTAATATTATAATCTTGAAAGTTTTTTTTTGAAAGGCAACAGCTAGTATTCTTATATAGTTACTAGCTGTACCCCCGCGGCTTCGCCCGCGTGAAGTTCCTTTATCGCTTGTTTCTAAAATAAAACTACTCTACTCTACACTACCCTAATTTACATAAGAAGCTTCTCCTCACAATGACGAAGACAACAAAAAAAGAATTGGCTAAATTGGGCCGTTGTTAGGCGTTGTTGAGTTATGCGCTTACCAACACATTTAGCGATTAATTTTTATTAAATATATAAGATATATAGTATTACTTTACATATTTTGTATAATTTTATATCAAGAATGGTTTACGGTTGCCTGGTATGTAATTTTTATTGTCAAAGTTGCTGTTTATTTGGTTAAAAGAAAGAAGAGAAAAATATTTTCGGTATTCTATTAAAATGAGTAAACAACGTGGAGGGAAAACAATATTTTTTCGGAGGTAATTGAGGGTACCAGACAAATTAAGCGTTGAAGGTTGTCTATAACGTTGTTTGGGCAGATCGAGTAAAAAATTATATTGAAATTTTAGTGTATTGTAGTGGTTTAAGATCGAACCGTTCAGTTAAAGTAGTGTTTGGCGATATAAGTGGTTGATTTGCAATAAATTCACAATAAATCTACGGGACAGATTGAAAATTTGAACAGTACTAACTAGAGGTCCTTCCTGGATTTGCACTCCGAGGAGGGCCTCTAGTTGTAAGAAAAGATAGCAAGATTATTATTTTAGTCAGGTTTATTATAATTTTGGTGTAATTATTACAAATACGATTTAATTCTTCTTTCAAATAACTGGTTTATTATAAGATTATCAAAATCATTCAAACGCTTTAAAAGTTTATTTATAGAGATTCGCAAAACTTTTAATAATTAATAGCTAATCCCATCAGAATACAAATGAGTTATTGCCAAAAATGCAGGAAAATCGACACATAACATACAATAAATTATAAAATAAAAAGTCATACGATTTTATCAAGAATATGACAGATAATTCTTGTTATTGATGACTAATAAATAAACCACGAAGTGAGCGCCAAATGATAAAATGATTTAACTTGTTATAAAATGGCGTATCTAATTCATCAAACGTCACTAACATTATAGTGGTTGTGCAACAATTTGTCATCTCCCTAAATATCAATGCATGCAAAATTATATTACGTACTGGCTGAACTTCGTAAGTACCACCTCAGAATTGATAAACTGTATGCTGATATGCTGCGCTATTACATATTTCATTTTATTTTTACGGGACCAACATTATATAAATAATTGAGAGGTAGGAATAGTTTCTAAGGGAAAAAGAATTTGTTGCTTTTATATAGTAAAAGCAACAATTTCTTTTACCGGAGGCGGTTTGTCTTCTGAAGTTGCGGCATTGTCTTAAAAGGGCCAGGTGGATCTAGAACGCAAAGGGCGACCGAAAGAACTGGGTGGATTTTTAGGAAGCAAGAGTCGCCAGTCCCTCTCGCTCCACTTAGGGCATGAGGACTCATTTGATCATTTTAAAACAAGAAAAAGAAGATGGTCATATCCTCACGCAATAAATAAAAAGCTAATAAAAACTAAAATAAAATTAAAACCTGTTGTTCAAGTTGTCAAATTTTACTGGTTACCTTTTTAAATAACTTAACCACCTCCTAACTCGTTAAATGCATAAAAATTAACAGAAGTTTAGCTCCTCAAGTAAGTTTAAAGTTATAAAATAAAAGTCAACTTGAGTGTGACTTAATAGTGGTGCACTGTACTTGTTTTACGTTGGTCGTAACTTGTCATAATTTATGCATTAGCAAGAATTTACTACTCTACTTGAATATGCTAATGAATCTAATGAATCAAATAAACATGGTTATTCTAAAATATTTAGCAGTTTTTTTAGTTTGCTAAATTAGACTATCATCGATGATCAGTAACAATGCTAAATATAAAAGAAGAAATTTTCATGTACCTTTTTAAATAAATGTTTTAAAAATGTTCTCTGGCGACTTTTTAGGCCTGTCTATTGTACCTTGCGTATGTTGAGTGTATAAAACTCACCATGAACTCTCACACATCTGCCTAACTCTCTTCGGAATACAGGCTTGAAGTTACATTGTTGTGGAATCCGATAAACAGACCTTTGTTGGAAGTGTTGCTAGATCAGTTCCTAGACTTGTTGAATAGAACTCTTTGTTGAAAACCTAGTTTAACACTCAACGCTTATTGGAACGCAGAAATGAGGTTCTTAGTAAATTTTATTACTTATAAACCCAGCGGCGGTGTGGTGGCAGCGGCATTAAATTTAAGTTTTCTAGGTGCTCTGAAAATTTGATGATAGATGAATTTATTAACGCCAGCTCGTCAACTTATAAGATTAAAATTTTCTCAATCAAACTGAAATTTCTTGTTTTATTATAATTATAGGCACAATAACAGTTTGATTATTTAATAATAATTCAAAAGGCAGTACTCCTCGATACGGCTCGCATTGTGAGGAGGTTCCTGTCTCTGGAGCCCTAACCACCGGTAGCTTGGATCCTGCTCCCACACCGGCGGATCATTATTTTTTTATTTTTAAATGTCTTCAATGTTTTGATTTAAGAAATATTTAAAAATTTAATAATATTATTAAAAATGGATAAAGGAAAAATATTAATTTATCTAATCATGCCAGCTAAAAAAATATTTTGTAAAAAATGTAGCCGGTTCCAAAAACAAACATAAAAAGTGTAAAAAACTTCTTTGCAGTCTGTTTAAAATCTGTCAAATTTTGTAGGATTGAGATACCTAAGTACAGTACTTTCCTCTTATTTAAAACGGATGCTAAGATGACAGCAGTGCTGGGAAGCAATGTTTTTTTTTTTAACTTTTTAATTAGGTAAGTCAAACCACATCGTAAAAACATGTTTTTTTTGTATTCATCCATAGACATTGTACATATGTTTTAAAGGCCAAGACAAGGAAATTACTTTTTAATTTTAATTTTGTAAACAACGCGACTTTGGTGACGTCATCGTGGTTTTTTAGCTAGCTGACCTAAAGGTTTCATCCCTGAACCAATTCTTCCATGAATTGGATCCGATAATTAATGAACGTACGGATATAATGCAATTAGAAGGTCTTAAGATAATTAGATGAGTTTACAACAATGATGATGATATCTTACAGTCAATCTAAACTAATTAGTTAGTAATTAATTTTATACAGTTTAGCTCAGTACTTTAATATTCTTGAGTATTTAAGAATATTAAAAATGGTACCATTTTAATGGTTTTGTTAAATAATGTAAATAAATAAATATTCTAAAACTATCACACAACGCCATCTAGTCCCAAGCTAAGCAGAGCTTGTGTTATGGGTACTAGACAACTGATAAACATACTTACATGTTTCTAAATACATACATATTATAGATAAATTACACCCAGACACAGAACAAATGATCGTGCTCATCACACAAACATTTGTCCTGGGTGGGAATCGAACCCACGACCTCTGGCATAGCAGTCAGGGTCACTAACCACTAGACCAACAGGCCTGTTAACTTTAAATTGATACCAAATTCATTCAAATCACGCCATTATTTAAGGAGTTATCCCGGATCAATTTTCAAGTACACGTAGAGCTAAATACACATTGGTATCTAATTTGCTCAGAATTTATCTATTGAACTCACGATCTCATGCATGACGCATGAGAGATTCAAACCTGAGCGAAGCGAGGCATAAACTTCTGATCCATCATTCACATCATTGCTACTTAACAATATAGTAATTTCCACCCGGTGTTTTAACAATAAGTACTAAAAAACTCATGTTGTTTACCGTTTCAATTTTGTTATGTATTCAAACTTCTTTATATGTACTCGTAAATACAAAGTATAAATTTGTTCATATCTTAGCACTACTAAAATCCGTAAAAAAGAATGTGATAATTAAAAAATAAATCACTTGAGGAAAAGATGTAACGTGATTCACGTTATATTCCGTTTGATATAGCAGCTTTTCCAGACTTTGCTCATTTAACAAATCCCCAAAATGTTCCCACTGCTGGGACACAGGCCTCCTATCTGTGAGAGGGAGTGGGCGATAATCCATGATTTAACAAGCTTACTGCCTTTTTTATTGTGTTAAAATCATCAAATGAGTGCTCTCGCACAGGGCATAGCGGGACGGACTGTCAGACTCGTACTGCGTAAAACCACGGTGTCCTTCAATAGCCCTTTAAGTACCGGGGTCACGGTATATCATAAGTCCCGCGACCCCGACAGGCTTTGGCCCTCTAGAGGAGTCCCCGTCATTTTTGCTGACACTCTTTGAGGCGCGCGTGGAACGCAACGCGTCGTCGACCCGGGCATGGCCCATGGTCGGACAGCGAGTTGCCCATTACTCGTTGCCCGCATGTCCGTGCCTACGGTGGCCGAAGATCGTCTGCCGACGTCCGTCGCCGTGGGCGTCTACCACTGCGGAAGCTTACTGCCTTAGAAATAGTATCTTGTGTATCTCAAACAATATCTAAAATTCTAATGATTTTTTTTTATTTATTGCAGTTTAATTTGGTTTGCAAGGTTGGCAACAAGGTTGAATAAGAGAAAACTATAATAAAGTATCGAACGCATTACATTAATCAATTTGACATATATTTTGCTACTGTTTTATAACTTTGCATCTGCTTCCGTTACATATCTAAATGAACCAAAGGTGAACGGTTTATTAATTAATTAAAAATGTAAAAATGTGAACTTGAAACTATATTTACATAATTGTTTTACTAAATACATATTGATTGAACAAATTGAGTAATAATTAATTTTTTAACTGAATATTAAAAAGTTTTAATTAGGTACCTTCCTAGTATTTTATGCCTATTCAAATTACTCTCATTAGTCATTTTTTATATAATTATTCTTTTATGTTTTTTTTAAAGACAAGGTCTAAATGTATACTGACATGAGTAATGATATCTTAGGCCGCGAACGTGTTTGGAGGTTATAGCGGCCCTGGAACATAAAGTGGAACACAAAGAAACATTTTTGTCTCTCTCTGGTTTTAGTCGATAAAGTTTGAAAGTGGGAGTGGTTAACATTGGTCATGTAGAAAAGTACTAGGTATTATGTTAAAGTTACCGTGAAAATAGGAGATTATTTTTTATTTTATCAGACTAGTTAGAAGTATGTTTTTCTAATATCAAATAATGTGGTTTTATTATTTAAATAAAAACGGGGTAATTAAATTAAAAAGTGTTTTATGTTATTCCTCATGATTCCGAATTTGTCCATCTGGTATAGATGATATTACATACCTACATAAAAAAAATCACTCAGTATATATTTTGATTTGCGCAAATTACGTATTTTGTGTCTATAAGCACTTTATATCATCATCTTCCTGCCCCTATCCCATTTTACTTGGGGTCGGCGCAACACGTTTTCTTGTTTTTTTTTTCTATTCTTCTATAAACACTTTACATACTATACCAAATATCTATGTTAATTCAGACTGCATCAGATTAATGAATCTCATACAAAGACATCACATTTCCTGTACTATATAGGTATAATAAACAAGTTGGATAACTTGATCTTGTTGCATAACAGTGACATAAAACGTCGCGTGCGCAAGTAATTCTTTTATAGTTTATTTATGTACTTGCTAGCTGCTTTAAAAATAAAACCCGTTTACTTAGTAATAGCTTAGCCGTTGCTTTGTCTATGGAACTGTTTTTGAATTGGTATTTAGGTATTAAACAAAACTACTAGTTTAAAAAAAAGACTAAACAAGTAAAAAAAAATGTTTAAGAAGTTAAGCTGTGCTTATCTAGGTCAGTCCGTGGATGGGTGATCGTTTCCTCCATGTCTTCATATTTTTTTTTTATTCGTTATTTATAGGTATTTGGCAGTCTAGGTACAATATAATGGAATACCTCTTTGCTGAGTTTCGGAAATTTTGAATAAGTAATCATTCATGTAAATAAAATATTAGCATAAAGCTGCATTCAATAAAAATATTCTAAACGCTGCAAATACTAAACTATACAGTATATCAAGCCTTCAAATTGTTGTAAAATTAATGACTCGTATAATATAACAGCTATTAAAGTTTTTACAATACGGTACTATAATTAATGTTATTGCGAGTTAAGTGCTGTGTAGGTATAATAATATCTACATAGGTACTTTGACATTACATAATATTAAGCCTGTTATTATAGCCTCTAATGGAGCATTGGTGGCCCAGTGCATGTAGTGGCAACAAGTCCAATTACGAGTTGCGCCCAGCTGAATTCGACACTCGATAACGTGAGTTCGAACTCAGCCAGACGCATTTTCTTCATGGCAAAGGAAAATGACTTCAAGAAAACCGGCATTTCCTTGAACCAACAATTCGGAGACGTGTAACAATGCGACCAATAGGTACCTCACCAGAGTGGTAGATTTCAATCCTCTCTAATAAAGTGAAGGCCAGTGTCTTACCAGTGGGAACATTATAGCCTTTGTCAAACAGACTGGCGAATGCGAAGCGTGACGTTTTTATTTGTAATGTATGGAATTGTTTGAATCCAGTCACATAGAAAAGCGAAAGCGATCCGATAGCGTGATCGAACTATCGGACTGACGTCTCGCTTCGGTTCGGTATCGCTTCGGACTCGCTTCGGACTCGCGCGTCTGTTTGACAAAGGCATATAGGCTGGTTATGTTATTTCGCCAGTTGTGTGTGAATCCCATTTATTAAGAATCGAGCCTATTCCTATCAACAGGGCCAAAATCAAACTCTGTGGCTGTCGATCTCGAAATCTCGACCTGGGAATCAAACTTAGGAACTCAAGGCCAGCAGTCGTTCTTGCGACCGCTAGACTAATGAGGCAGTACCTTGAAATTACGGTACTTACGAGTATACTAAAATTACTATGAAATCAAGATAATTTATGGAATTTATTTTTATGCTCGTGTTTTTAAAACCTTCTAATGTCGATTGGGCGTTGATAAAAATAGATTTGAATCGTGTTTGTTATTATTGACAGTACTTGAAAATCATTATAAATAAGTTGACCTTTTGCGCTTAGCTGTTTGAGAAAAGTTTAAGGTTAAGTATACCCAATATTAATTTAATAACAACAACATATTACGCAATTATAAAACAAAATAGAAGATGTAGGACTAAAAATGAAAGAGAATCATTATTATGAGAATATTAATTAAACATCTCTTAAGTTGACTTGTGCAAAAGATTATAGCAAAACCTATAACGGAAGTGTGCAAAGAGGTGGTCGGTGATCTAGACCTAATTCATTTTCCTAGCATTTATATATCTTAAGTAGCGACCCGCCCCGGCTCCGCACGGGTGCAATCTCTACTATATTAGGCATATTTTATACATATAAACCTTCCTCTTGAATCACTCTATCTGTTAAAAAACATGTCAAAATTCGTTGTGTAGTTTTAAGGATCTAAGTAGACATATGGACAGACAGACAGCGGGAAGCGAATTTGTTTTATACTATGTAGTGATGAGAACTTCAATAGTTAGTAAAAATACGATGGGGTTGATATATCTGTATGGACAAGAACCCCTTATAAGAAAAAAAATACTGATTACACCAATATTGATTTTATGCCTGCTCCTGTATGTTAGCTACTGAATTGATAGTAAGGTACAATAGTCTTGACATATTTCCCAATAAAAAAAATATTATTAATGATTCGATTTTGTGTCTGCTTCTCTGGTGTAGCTCCAAAACGAATAGGCCGATTTTAGTGCGGTATCTTTTGTGATATCCTTGTATACCTTCTAAGTTCTTCATATCAGGATCTTACAGCCATAATATATCAATCCATAGACCAGAGCTAACCCAAAAAATCAAACATGACTTTATAAGAAACAGAATTATCATAAAATTAGTACATCGAACGTCACAGAGTAAGACAATAAGTGAAACAATGATGACTTTGTACGACTGTGGAATACTAAATTTGTTGCACATACCAAAAAATATCTTAGCGATACATACTGCTTGAAGGCTGGAGGGTTACATCAAAATAATTGTAATGGCGTGCCGATTAAAGTTGAATACTGACCTTAGGCGAATGTACAACAGGGTTTTATTTTGCTTGAACAATAATATTGATCACTTATGACTTACTAGCTTCCGTCCGCGACTCCGTCCGCGCGGATGTCGGTCTTCGCGTGGATGGGTTATTTCTCCATTTTGAATAACTCTGACAATGACATCTTATAAATATTACGGCGCTGAATCCACTGCGGGTAATGTAACGTGTGTTCGCGGTTCTACAGAACAACGTCTATGGATAAAACTGAAAAATAAGTTTTTTTTCTACTTATTTTTCAGGATAAGAAGTATCCCATTTTATGCCCAGGATAATAAGGTATAATTATACCAAGTTTCATCGAAATCGAACCGTTAGTTTTCGCGTGATGCCTGCATATACAGACAGACAGACAGAAAAATTTTTTAATCACATATTTGGGTTTGGTATCGATCCAGCAACACCCCCGCTATTTATATTTTCAATGTACAGAATTGACCCTTCTACAGAATTATTATATGTATAGTATAGATGTATAGATGAGTTACTTTACTACGCATAGGCCCGTACCGACCGTAGGCGATCACGGACCGGAAGACGCAGCGAAGGCAGACGTCCCACTAGGTGGACCGATGACATCGTGAGAGTCGCGGGCAACCGATGGATGCAAGTGGCGAATTGTCGATCGCCGTGGTAGTCTATGAGGGACGCCTATGTTCAGCAGCTGACGTCTTCTGACTGATGATGATGATGATCAGGCTCGTACTGGATATTACTCGTATGAAGTCATCAGACTCCCAAGATCGAATCATTCCTATAATATAGACACATAAATAGAGTATGACAGTGACATGAATACAGCGGAGGTTTTTCAATATAATTGTTTCTTTAAAATGTAATTAATTAATTAAAGGGGTATGCAATTTATTGGCATCAACATTTTTTTTCTTTCGCCAGTAATGAAATGTTGGTAGTAGACCGCAACCTAAGAACTTCGTAAATATTTAAAAAAATCTAAACCGTAACCAACTAGAGATATAATGGATTTTATTTTGTTCTAAACGGGAGTAAATCACTCCTGATTAGAACACAATTAAAACCGCCATATCTCTGGTTGGTTACGGTTTAGAAACTGTTTTTTTTTCCATTGACTTCTTCGGTAGTAGTCTAATTGTGGCCAAAATTTAATCACTGGCGAAAAGAAAAAAAAAATTGATGCCAAGGTCCATACTAAAAGTTGCATGGACCTTTATGTATACCTAGAGTAACACTAATTGTACATTTTCCCAAAAATGTGATGCTATTACTTGTACATATTTTCAAAATCAGCGTATTGACTGTATGAAATATCCAAAAATAGCCTTTTCCTAACTAGATTAAAGCTTTTTAACTAGCGGTCTTATCTCATGGGAACGTGACACTGGCATAAAAAAATGTGTTATTGCAGACCATAACTTTATTTACCTTTATACCAAAACTCATCCTTATCCATTACTTAAGCAGTTTTTTTGTGAAAGAGTAACAAACATCCATTCATCGTCACGAACTATTGTTATTTTTAATATTGGTTAGACTATTAAAAAATCGCGGTCGCGGCCGCCTCCTTCTGCGAAGCAGTCATGCTTGCGAAGGAGGAGGCGGGCCGCGTGAGGGAGAGAATAGCGTTCTCCCTCCACCCCAGCCGCAGTGGTAGACGCGACAGACGTCGGCAGACGATCTTCGGGCAGCGAGTAAAGGGCAACTCGCTGTCCGACCATGGACCATGCCCGGGCCGTCGGCGCGTTGTGTTTCACGCGTGCCTCAGAGTGTCAGCAAAAATTAAGGCCCCTCCTCTAGAGGGCCAAAGCCTGTCGGGGTCGCGGGACTTATGATATACCGTGACCCCGGTACGTAAAGGGTTATTGAAGGGCACCGAAGATTTTAGTCAGTACGAGTCTGACAGTCCCTCCCGCTCTGCCCTGGGAGGACTCATTTGATGATTTTACCACGTTAAAAAAGAAAAGAAAATCTCCGGCGTAGGAGCGCCTTAAAGGTTTTCGTGACATTGTAACCGGTTATTTTCCCAAAACAACACGGTTGTTGAACTTTTCCACTGTTATAATTATAAATATGACGTAAAACTACCGGCTAGAGGCACATGATGATTATATTTGTTTGCGTGCTTTATTTAGAATTGCGTTTTTTGTTATTTGTACCTTTGATTTATCTATGAGTTTATTTTTATACTACAGAAAAAAACGTTTTGCTAGTTTTTGTGAATGAAGTTCGTTTCATTTATTATAATTAGAAAACGGTGTAACCGGTATGTTCTGGAACAAAATAACGAAGACATGAGCCACACATATTGATATCAGTAAACGCACGCACGACACAGGAGATTATAGTAGTGTTTATATGAAATAAATTTAACATGAGATTCTTCTCACATTGAAGCCTTTGTCAAACAGACAAGCGTGGCGAATGCGAAGCGTGACGTTTTTATTTGTAATGTATGTAATTGTTTGAGTCCAGTCTATCTGAAAGAACTATCGGACTGATGTCTCGCTTCGGTTCGGTATCGCTTCGGACTCGCCTGTCTGTTGACTCCTTAGTTAGTAAGGTACATGTACATAGGTAATGGACCCTCATGCCTTCATGAGGGTCCGTTACCTACATGTACCTACGGACAACTGTTCAATATTTGAATTTCCTAATTCGTGCCAGTTTGACATGTTTTTTCCAAATAAAGGTATTCTAATTAACCTAATCAAGTTCCAAAGCCATTAAGCTGTTTACTATGTCATTGGCATCTTAAATCCGAGGCGGTAGCACGTACCTAAAGTAAATACCTCGATTTTAGAATAATGAAAAATAAGCGTAATTAGTTTAAGTTTACGTTATACACTCTCGTGATGGGTATGCGGACGGTGAGTAATTGGTGATTCGCCGTCTGATCATGGACCATGCGCGGGTCGACGGCGCGTCGTGGTCCACCCGCGCCTCAAAGAGCTTTCAGCAATCTGACGGGGCTCCCCTAGAGGGCCAAAGCCTGCCAGGTCGCGGGACTGTCTCATCAGGTAACTGTGGTCCTGGAACGTAAAGGGCTATTGAATTTTCACCGTGGGTTTTAGTCAGGGCTATCTTAGTACCTAGTAATCTCCTCTACTACGTTTTAGTAGTAACTAAGTTACTTTTCTTTCGTAATGTCGTATTAATTTCGTCGCCCCACAGTCTACCACAAGCAGTAATATTATGCTAATGCACATACTCCGCAAACCAAAACATGTACGACCCCACTTCCACCATTTTTGACCCCCAAGGTCCATTGCACTATCTACATGTGAGTGTTTTATCAACCACGATACTCTAGAGTTTGAAGTTCGACGTAAAATTACACAATTTAGGTCAATATCACAGTGCAAGTGTTAGTTAGCAGGCTGGCTGCGTGTGAGACAGTCTGTATTGCTCCCTGCAACACAGAATAGATAGGTACAGAAGGCCAACTTTGTACAAGGTATGATGGCACACGCGCGCAAACATAGACGAATATTTCAAATGTAAAATTGTTGTACCCAATACAGTTCATGTGATCTTTATTATTATTTTAAGGCCTTGTAGAACACATGTGGTATGCAATTAAAAATGCATTGATATATATGACAACCTTTATGGTTTTTTCCATGATAAAACCAGTTTTGAAATCGATGACAGTCAGTTTGACAAGTAAATTCATAGAATACTTAACAGTACTACGTAGTAAATGCAAAAAGAAGATTACATTTAGTGTATCGCTTTTTGTAAGTGTCCAATACCTATCAAGATTCAGAAAAGTGACTCATTCACTAAGTGAGTAGTATCCAACGTTGTATTCTATATCACTGTACGGATGCTGGAAAAACAATGCCCGTCATTGAGATCACCTGTTTGTCAAACACGCCTTCTCGTAAGTCTCTACGTCCATTGAAATGAGTTAGCCTTCTGTAATAATCTACTCTCTGGGAGAACACCACACGTCTGTTTAGTCATTCGCGTCAACACTCAAGGTCGGGTAAGGATTGACTGTTAATGCGTCCATGTGTTTAGTTGCTTTCGTTGCAAATTTATAGTATCAGGAATCTTACGTGGTCGAGACCACACAAATATTTATGATTTAATGTGGACGGTAGCAAAGAACAAACGGCTTAGCTAGAAAATCACTAGTTTTCAGGATAGTGTTGTGATACGTAGTGACGTCGCAAAAATTGATGTAAATATTGAGAAATTTAAAGAGAAGAAAATATATCAGAAGGTAAATTAAGAATTTTGATATAAATTATAGAAATAAGAAATGCAGTTGTATTTTTGCTAACTTTGGATTTATGGATTTCTTTGTGTTTAGTAATCGGTATCCCTTTTCTTTTCCTAAAATTGTTAGTCCGAAAATCATTATGGATAACACGTTTGGTATAAAATCAGTAACCATAATGATTAAAAAATCTAAATTTTGTTTTACATAATTATCTTTACTTTGCGTTAGAAACGCTCTACTTACATAAATCGAGTACCATAATAATTGAATCACCTAATTTTGTATTAAATAAAGTCATATGTCCTTTCACTTTAGATTATGGATAAAAAAGTTTGGTAACACAATAGAGAACCTTTTTTTTCATCGTGGTTAAGTCATCAAATGCATCCCGCTCTGACCAAGGTGGGAGGACTCTCCCACCTTGGGCAGAGCGGGAGGGACTGTCAGACTCGTACTGACTAAAATCCACGGTGTCCTTCAATGGCCCTTAACGTCCGGGGTCACGGTAATTCGTAAGTCCCGCGACCACAATAGAGATCCTTAGTAATCATAATGATTGGGTTCTGAGAAAAGCGTCTAAATGACTAATATCTTTAATATTAGACAAATGTGTATCCGGGATGCGTAGATGAAATTAATTTATTGATGCTACTCGTAATGAAATGCGTGTGGTCCTCCAATAAGGAAAACCGTGCTTCATCCGTGTCTTGATTAGATATCCGAGTATAATTGAGATGAAGCGGATCCGAGTTTTAATTATTAGTCACTTTGAAAGAAATATGGAGATTTTATCAAATGTGTTTGGACTCGCCACACGGCTCGCCCGCATAGGTTTTGTTCGACCTACTAAGTGGACTTTTTGAAAATGTTCGTAGCTAAAACTTTGCAATGAGATTACATAATAACGCACAGAATTCAAAAAGAATTATCAAAGGTGAAGTTGTTTAAAAAATAGGCGCGTACAGCAAGGTAAGGAAATAGAACTAACCAAGTTTGCAAATTAATTCTACTCTAAAATTAAAGTAAATCAAAAGTGAAAGTTACAACACACTAGTTTGCCACCCCTTCGTTATTCTTGACTGGCAAAAAGGTTTGAATATATACAGAATTCAATCATTAATTTGTTTAGAGATATTTTCCATACAGTGTTGTCAGTAACCTATTAAATACTTACAATTTTATATTTCGTCAACTCATGTGTTTCGCAGAACAAAACTGTTCATTTTGAAAATGGAAACAGAGATATTAATTATAAAATAAATTAGAACAAAGTGAAAGGAAAAATCCAAGAATAGATAGACGGTTAATTGAGTTAAGTTTAAGTCGCCAAAACCAATACAAAATGTTTCACGCGTCACCGACGGGGCCAAATGCCTGCTGGGGTCGTGGATTTTTTCTTAATCCAGGATACCGCGGCCCCGGAACGTAAAGAAAAAACGGATGGATTTTAGTCAGTAAGAGTCTGACAGTCCCTTCCGCCCCACCCAGGGCGGGAGGATTCATTTAATGATTTGCCACCCTAAAAAAAAAAGACCCCCTCTTGAGGAGTGGCTGACCTACCGCATGACGCAGGTCCTCACAGGACACGGAAGTTTCGGGAGGTACCAATAAAAAAAAAGGCAATACCGACAAACATTTCAAATACGAGTATTATTTATGTGTATTTCGTGATTTGTTAGCAACAAATGGAGAGTTGGTTAGTTTATATAGGAATACTCATTTCAAGTAGATGTCAATCCTATTGTTACTAATTCGGGCACGCCGCAATCGCTGCGGTAAGACCCCTCTTTGAGGAGTGGCTGGATAGGCGTCACGGCGTCCTGACCTACCATATGACGCAGGTCCTCACCGGACACGGAAGTTTCGGGAGGTTCCTGTATCTGATAGGGAGGGAAGAAACGCCTGGGTGTCACCACTGTGAGGATCATCCGGAGGACACGGTGGAGCATACGGTGCAGGACTGCCCCGCTTGGGCGATATGCAGAAACCTCTCGCACCCGGTATTGGTTGAGGCCATGCTGCGGGACAAGACGGAATGGGAAGCGGTCACCTCCTTCTGCAAAAGAGTCATGCTCACGAAGGAGGAGGCGGGACGCGTCAGGAAGAGGAAGAGTCCCTCCACCAGGTTACAATTTACAACTGAGAAAAAAAAAATTACCGACCAAAATCGGCAGTTGAACCTCACGCGCTTACGAAATAAAACTAACAATTAAAATTCGGTATTGTTTATGTAATGCCTGTTTTAACTGTTTTATAACTATTTTCACGTTTAACCTGTAGTAAGTTAAAAACAAAAGAACAATCTTATAGTAAAATCTAAAAATAATTCTAAGCTGAAACGTACGTATCAAACACCGGTTTTGTACATTCATTGAATATCAATGGCTGATTATAAAAGCAATAAAGGACTAATGCGGAGGCTTGAAAGACATCGTCATACAATATACTACGAGTGACTATAAAATGAGGATTTATGTACTTAAATGTGTGTAACGAAATTCCTCTGACGCTATAATCGGCCGCGTACGTTGATCGTGCGTACGAATATTACCATTTTGCGGCGCTTACGTCGGGAGTCGCTTGTGGTGCTATATATTTACCGATTTCTGCGTAACAGGCCTATGAAGACTTCCATGTTACATAGAATAGTTTTGATTTGAAAGTTGCGTCATCTTTAATAATATGAGTATACCGCCTTTTTATTACCGCCTTCTTTCTTTTTGATTTTTCCTCAAATGTATATTTTTCCCTTTTGTGTACCACTGTATAATAATAGTAATTAATTAATGAAAATAAGACAACTAACATAAAAAAAATGTTGTTTTTAACCGGGAAGGTAACTTATTTTCTGTTTTAATGGCGGATTTCCTTGTCCAAAACTGTAAAGGGAAATAAAAACCGGTAGCAACTATTAATAGGTGTAAATAAACCTTTCACGGAGTTTCATCGAAGACTCAATGTTACGTGTTCAAAACAGTGTTGATGGTACAGATATCATCGAGTCATTTAAAGTAAAGCTTTAACACACAATCCGTGTATTAAAAAAATAAAACCGCCTTAAAAACGACCACAAAGAAAGTATAAAATAACTTCCAAAAGAGTCGGTGGCAAAAATGAATTAAAAAACAAAGCCACCAAATTCTTTTCTTTTTTCGATCTCCTTTTTTTTGTAAAAGTTTTTTTTTCTTTTATCTTTTAGTATTTTAACTTTATTCGTTCAAATATTCAACCCAAATTCTTGTCAAATACGTAATTCATAGTACCAGTGATAACATCGTCCAAGTACACAACAAAAATTGCTCATAAAATAAAAACTTCTGAACCAAACTGAAAAAAATTTGGGGCGTAATGACAGATCATAAGATCATTTTGATAATTTTTTGCATCAAACAAAAAAAAAAAAAACATAATCGGTTCATTCAGCCGTTAGGTTACGAGGTAACAAACATTTAAAAAATACAGTCGAGTACAAACCTCCTCCTTTTTTGAAGTCGGTTAACAAGACATTTGAAAAAGTTAGACTTCTGTCTTCAATATCTCCGTAATAAGAAGCTATGGTCTTAATTAAACAAACAAATATCGCGATAACGTAAAGGGCTATTGAAGGACACCGTGGATTTTAGTCAGTACGTGTCAGACGTGGACGTGTCCCTCCCGCTCTGCCCTGGGTGGGAGGACTCATTTGATAATTTTACCACGTTAAAAAAAATGGGAAGATTTTGTGCCGTTTGGCATTGTAACGTAAGTAGGTACATATCTTTTTAAATTCTTCAAAATGCTGGTAAGGATTTTTTTTTAAACTACATTTGAGGTCAAATTAAAGTAAATATCATACAATATACATAGAGGCTTTGTTTAATATTTATTCAACTTCAAGAAGTTTATAATCTAATTCCAAGCACATGTAATATTCAGCCAACGTGACAAACAAAGAAACATTTGTTTGTTTGTGTGTATCACGGTGTATTGTTGAGTAAACTCTTTATAATTACAGAATAGATACTTACTCAGCATATTAATGTGGTTAGTTGGTGAAGTATGGACAAATGTTTGGCATGCGTTGTTGGATTCAAGATGGTAGAACACAGTCATGGTTTTGTTTTTGTTTGGCTCATCTGCTTAGCCTTTTCAGAACTATGTTCGTGCCAGCCTCTAATCCATTGGCGTATGTCGACGATATCGACTTCGCCTGCGTGATGTCAGTATTCGCTCCAATTCAACTCAATTTTACTAATAGTAAAAAAAATCTCGAAAGCTATTGAATTCCGGGCATTTACTGACACAGTTATAAAAACTGTGTCACTTTTTTTTAAACGTTGCTCCACACTAGGAATTTCTTCCTGTATCGTGGGTGCGTTTACAAACATAGAAACTCACATACACAAATACCCAGACCCGGAACAACTACTTGCAGATCATACAAATATTTTGTTCCGTGCGGGGATCGAACCCGTGACACGCTGCGCTGCAGTCGATCGCTCAGCCACTGCACCAACCGTGTCACTTTCGTAGCTTTGTGCAAATGATAAGGTGTTTACCCATTATTTGTTACAAACATTTGTTGCGTTTGCGTTCTATTGATCTTGGACCAATGTAAGTTGCATGTCGAATGTCAGTATCGTATAATTATTTCCTTATTCGTGAAGGTGCCAAAAAGGAAGGGTATCGGTTTACCCTATTGCGTGTGCCAATATCTGTCCATTCTCAGCTTGGTTTAAAATAATTTATAGAATGGTGGTTATCGTGTAGACATTATTATGTTTTTAAGGTCATTAGACACATTCACATCCCTGTTCAAAATTCTCATTGTTAAAATAATTAAAGCCAGATAAATATTTAAGTAATTTAATTTGATTTCAACATTGAAAAATATTTCTAAAGTATTAACGACAGTATAGAAGTTCCACGACATCATTTTGACAGTACCTTACCCTAGGTACTGTCAAAATTAGGTTGTGGAAATGTCTAAGGAGGTGAACGTATCCCAGGAACAAAAAGAGCAATTGAAGGAACACGATCAATTTTAGACAGTAAGAGTTAGACAGTCTCATCCACTCCACCCAAGGCTCAGGAGTCATTTACTGACATTACCATTAGGTTATGTACCTTTTTTTCTTATTTTATCGTGGTAAAATCATCAAATGAGTCTTCCCACCCAGGACAGAGCGGGAGGAGCTGTCAGACTCGTACTGACTAAAATCCACGGTGTCCTTCAATAGCTCTTTACGTTCCGGGGTCACGGTAATTCGTGAGTCCCGCGACCCCGGCAGGCCCTCAAAAGAGCCCCGTCAATATGCTGATACTCTTTGAAGCGCGCTTGGAACACAACGCGCCGTCGACCCGGGCATGGTCCATGGTCGGACAGCGCGTCGCCCATTACTCGCTGCCCGCATGCCCGCGCCTACGGTGGCCGGAGATCGTCTGCCGACGTCTGTTGCCGTGGGCGTCTACCATGTTAGGTATGGTACCTGCCGTGGACACGTTAAAAGGTTGAATAGGCTTAGAATTTTGTTTGCCCATTGAATGCGAACACAATTATTTAAGTAGGTATTCATAGGATTACATAATTTAAATACCAATCTATGTAGTTGTATGCTGTTGCTGTGTACATAATTAATAATTTTAAATGAAGAGCCAACAAAATAAAATGTAAACGGATGTAAATGTAATGCAAAGCATTGTAAATGAGGAAAAAAAATCTTCAATTATTGGTTTACTTAGAGTATGTTTGCATACACCTACTTAGCATGTAATTAGATCATCATTTCGAAATTATTAGTCTAATAGCTGATCATCATTCATCTGAAAAAACCCAATACAAAAACTAGAAAATACATATAATACTCGGTTTCATTCCAAGTAGATAAATATAATTTATATTCGTTATATAAAGCTAATGCGGATAGTATTTGACGAGTGGAAATAGATTTTATGGAATCTTGAAATTTCTATAACAACTGTCAACCGGATTGACAGTTCTTCGAGGGTTTATGTCAATTCAATATATATATTTTTGACAGCTCTGTAATAGTAGTCGTTGATTTACATACAATGTAACTTTATCAGTAGATTATTTTTAACCGACTTTGAATAAAGGAGGAAGTTCTCGATCTGGAATATTCTTTTTTTATAATTTTATTTTAGTTTTAGTTTAAATTTAGTATATTGTTGTAAATATTTAGTTTTATTCTTAAATTTCTAGTTTTAGTTACGTAAATACTTTTAATTACTTAAAAATATTAAGTATATAAAATGTTAAGTACTATTTTACTAAAAATAAATTATTATTAAATCCAGAATACAAACAGAATCTGTTTTAAAACTGAATTTCCTTCTTCTATTATAAATGCATGGCAGCCTTAAATAAAGGCAAGGCGACACTATAAGATGTAAACATGTTGGCATCTTTATCTATATATATAAAAGGAGAACTGACTGACTGACATATCAACGTACAGCCGAAACTACTGGGGCTAGGAATGTGAAATTTTGCACACGGCTTCCTATTAGAATGTAGGGGAGCACTAAGAAGGGGTTTTTGGAAATTTAACCTTTAAGGGGGTGAAAAGGGGGAATTAGGAAAGTACGTAACCCACGCGGACGAAGTCGCGGGCAAAGTGCTAGTCATGTATAATCGTAGTTTGGTAGTTGTCTCTCCTAGGAATAAATAATAGGAATCTAAAATTAGTCAATCATAAAATGTAAAATGAACAGAGTATCATAGATGCTGTCATTATTCTTTCAAGACTGTATTACTTTCCACTTTCGTGGATCTTGACATTTTTAGTACAAAGGCCTAATGGTCAAATATGTCTCAGTCTCATTGACTTACTTATGTCGTCATAAGTATGTATAGTATCAGTGAATGGTCATTCACCATTATTTACTTTAATAATGAAGAGTCTTGTGCTTATAGCTAGTCGACAAATATTAGTATTGTCAGAGCCAAGTTTATAAAAAATATTTATGAATTTATGGAGTTGTTAGGTGTCCGAGTAATGAGTATTATGATAACTTTGTTCAAATGTAAAAGTAGTAGTTTGATTTTTTTTTTCGCTGAATTTAAAACATAGTATAAAATCAAACCTGAATGGTTAGGTAGAGTCGTACCTAATTGTTATTCACACACATTTCGCCGATTGTGTTCAAGTCTATATAGGACACGAGCCCATTGACAACAATCGGGCACAAATCCGGACTCCGTGGTTGCTACTGAGAAATTGTTATTAACATTCTGTCTGGTCTGGGAATCAATCCCATGTAACGCAGACGCACTTGCGACTACTAGAACAACAAGCCAATCTTTTAAATGCAAACCTATATGAAAAGAAATTATGATATTAAGTAAATTTAGATACCTACTGTAGATAGGTTTTTGAATAAATATCGTTCAATGTGATTTTATGTGTCATTGAGTTATCATAATGACATATGTATTGGAAAAGTATCACACGATATAATTATGTTTACTGACACCAACCAGTTGATTATAGCAAGTGCATAACAATAGGTAAGATGGCTGTAAAATCTAGTTAGTCCATCATATAGATTATCAAAAAATATTTGACTCGCTTTTTTTTTGTTGCGTACCTATGTCAAAACTGACGAAGATACGACGCTTTTAAAAGTGACCTGTATTATTTTTCCATAGTTCTGCAAACACGAGGGGAATATTGGGAATGGGTTCACTACCGAGATTCTCCACTCCCAAGTTTTGATCCGTTTTATTTTTGACAATATTCTTTGATTAAAAATATATAAAAATATTTTTCAACACCATAAAAATGGAGTAAATACATTTGCAATCTATTGATGATGATGTCATAATAGATGCATTATTGTGTTGTTGTCGTCCTGTGTCTTGTTATTATATTTAAATATTTCGTTTTAAAAAACTGTAATATACATAAATATACGACATTTGTGTTAATCTCAAACCTTAACATTTTAAGACTATAATTCTTTTTCAACTCTCGACATTGTCTTGTCAACTTTTCATTTAGTTTTGGCTCGTGCTCGTCGGGTTAATGAGGTTAATTACCTCGAGATTAATTGAACTAGTGATTCATTTTTACTTTGGACTGATTAATTAAATGACCAAATGTTGACTATGTATGGAGAAAATTGTGTGTCTTTTATATTTTTTATATAATTGTATGTGTTAGGTCGCTCCCGCTCTGCCCTGGGTGGGAGGACTCATGTGATGATATTACCACGTTAAAAAAGAAAAATGTATGTGTTATGTAAGGTTTTTGGTTACTGGTTGAAAATTTATTGTTTTATCAGTTAATACTAGTTTTTCAAAAGCTGACAGGCAGATAGACACCTTTTTATTTTCACAAATAAGTATAGATTTTTACTAGAAGAAAAAGTATTAATCGTTTTTTGTAAATAGCAAACACTGTTTTCAATAAATTATGGCTCACTTTCCGTTTGGCTCATGTACGTTAATTAAGTTCATCTTTTTCTTTTTATTTTGTTTTTCTTTCAATTATTGCCATCAAAAGGAATTACTCCTGTACCGCGGGTGCGTTTATAAACATGTAAGTCACATACACAATCAACCAGACCCAGAACAACTAGCTGTAGCGGCCATACAAATATTTATTCTGAGCGGGAACACCAACCACCACCAACACTAAAGACAACCCCTTAAGGGTCGAATTTCGCAAAATTTCGTCTAAGCGACCTACGTACAAAAAGAACACCTACGGAAAATTTGAAACTCCTAGCATTTGTAGCAATGCAAACTATCAACCCTAAAAACATCCATTTAGTGGTCACAAAATACTGTCTTGGTGGGCATTTACGTCATAAAAGAACCCCCTTACAAAACTTGAGTCTCCAACCGTCAACCCGAAAAACAATTCCTTAGGGGTCGACTTTCGCAAAATACTGTTGATGTGCACTTGTAGTAACAAAGTTTCATACAAACTTTCAACCCAAAAAACATTCCCTTAGGGGCCGAACTTGGCAAAACCCCGTCATAGGTAACTCTTACGTCCTCAAAAGAACCCGTATTCAAAATTAAAACTCCTAGCACTTGCGTACAAACTATCAACCCCAAAAACAACCCCTTAAGGGTCGATTTTTGCAAAATCCGTTCTTAGTGCTCACCTACGTCATATAAGGAACGCTTATGCAAAATTTCATGCTTCTAGGTCCAGTGGTTTCGACTGTGCGTTGTTCCATCAGTCAGTCAGTCAGTTTTGATTTTATATATATAGATAAGTCTAAGTAGGATTGGTAAATTGCATGCAGTTCAAGGTGTTTTTAACGTATGCAGCTATATAATGTAAAAAAAACTCAGAATTAAACTGTAACAATGTTAATTTTAACCTTGATCACAATGCCAGACAGTTAAATCATAGGTTAAGCCGGTTATGCAACAAAATAAATAAATAAATAAAATATTCCACAACTATCACACAACGCCATCTAGTCCCAAGCTAAGCAGAGCTTGTGTTATGGGTACTAGACAACAGATAAACATACTTATATATTTTTTTTTAAATACATACATATTATAGATAAATTACACCCAGACACAGAACAAATGATCGTGCTCATCACACAAACATTTGTCCTGGGTGGGAATCGAACCCACGACCTCCGGCATAGCAGTCAGGGTCACTAACCACTAGACCAACAAGCCTGTCAAAAATTGATTAGTATATAATGTTAAAAGGCTCGGCTTTAATTTGTAAGGTTTATTTTGCTTAATGATTTGAAATCTTCAGTTCATATATAGGACTACAAGTGCCCCGAGCCAGGAATTATAGGTTCGAGCCCAGCTAGGCGCATTGATTTGCGTATTTTATTTTCATCACCACTGCTCTCGAAGCGGTGAAAAACATCATGAGGAAACCGGCCTGTCCTAGAACCAAAAAAATTGAAGATATGTGACATCCACCGCGTGGTGGATTACTGCTCATTCGGGGCCTGTATTCCAGCACTGGGAACATAGGTTGATTTATGTACTATAATGTAGTGCACCCACATTGTTGACCGACCCGGGAATTTATTAAATTCCCAGGTTGGTCGACAATGGTCGCGGGACTTATGATTTACCGTGACCCCGGTACGTAAAGGGCTATTGAAGGACACCGTGAAACTCGAAGACCCCAAAGTTGTAATTATCAGGAAACTCAGACCCTGAGAATTCCATACCTTCTAGCTGTGCACACAAAAAAGTATTAGCAAAATGCTTACATTTTGAAACGTTTGGCGGAATAGTCACCATTTCCTATTAATATTGATAAACTCTTCAATAAACGTCAGTTAGCAAATATTTTGTGGCTACCATATTGATAGAGTGACGTCATAAGCTATTTTGAAGTGGTCTGCTCAGTTAGTGATGTTAAGTGAAGTAAAAAAGCATTAGGTACTTCACGGTGTGACGTTTTCCGTAGCAAGTGTTTGTGTTTCACCATATGGTAGAAAAGTACAGAAGCTTCAAATTATCATAAAGAATATTGTATATCGGAAACGTATCTCCATTTAATTACAGACATTTGAATTCCCATTTACAGACAACAACTCCAGCTCCAACTAGCTATAGGCCATCGAAATATTTTCAGCAATCGAGCTCGCGACACGCAACGCACCAGTCGATCGATCAACTACTGCGCCAACCGTCACGTACAACCCTCAATCTCTGGACTAAAATCTTAAACACGAAAAAAATAATATTTTAAAATGATACGAGATTATTAGATTATTAGATAGAATTTTCCATTCTATCATTTTTGAGGGTTTTTTTTTTAACGTGGTAAAATCATCAAATGAGTCCTCCCACCCAGGGCAGAGCGGGAGGGACTGTCAGACTCATACTGACTAAGATCCACGGTGTCCGTCAATAGCCTTTTACGTACCGGCGTCACGGTAAAATCATAAATCCCGCGACCCCGGCAGGCTTTGGCCCTCTAGAGGCCCCTTCATTATGCTGACACTCTTTGAAGCGCGCGTGGAACACACGGGGTTTAATACTAATTGAACGTCAAAATGCAAGAGAGTGCCGAAACCCAATATGTACTTTGTCTGAACAGCCCAAATTGAATGGACCAAAGGCCCAGTAGACCGTAACTAAAAATGGTCTAGGATCTAAAGGACCAGTGATAAAATTACAGCATTAATATTGTGATAGTCGTATAGTTTGTGAATGTTAAAGGTTATCAGTATCACCATCATCAGTCTGGCGATTTACATCTCTATTGCACTCTGTGCAATGTCAAGTCCTTGCCTTCTGAAATTACTTACTCTATGTCCTCCACTCCTGACGACCAAGTTGCTCTGCACATTTAATTAGGACCCACCTGACGTCGCTACTGTCGCACAAATGTTTTTAATTTGTCATATACGGTGTGGAGTTCTACGCAAATTGTGGGAATGGGAAGGAACTTTCACGTAGTTTGATGCATTGGTACATAATTGGGAAGTAAAATTTTGAATTGTCTCTTCTTTTTGGTGATAGTCAGGCATTAATTCTGTAGTAGCTATAGAACTCTAGTGACATAGTACAACTCCTAAAATCAAGATCAGTGCATTAGAGTTTTTTGCAAGATAAGTATAAAAACAAAAACCCATCAATAACTGCCGACCCAGAAAGAGATGGCGAGATGACCTAGACTTACGTATACCACGAGGGATTGCTTGAACCGGCTCCAGAAAAAAACTCATGAAAGGAATTGGGGAAGGCCTTACCCCAGCACTTAGATAGCATAGTCTAAGAAAAGAAAAAAACCGTCGGGCAATAGCCCAGCAAATAGTTCATTCACCTCTCCTTTTAATCGGAGATGAAGAACTGTACACAGTGTTCATTGTTCTTCATAAAAAAGTACTGCATGCGTTTAAATCTTTCTTTACAACAAGTAAATGTTGATATGGTTTGAATAAATGTTGAAACTAGCGCCTCCCACAGTGCCCATTAATTCGTGCTATGCGGGGTAACTTTGTATCGGCCGTTTTCTTTTACGTCTGCCTAGTAAAAGTTGTTAATTTTCTTTAGATCTATAAACTTTACTTAGCATGAAGCTATCGCTAAGTGGTTTATTAATGTCTATTTCGCATAACTGTGAAACCAATTAGCGCAAGAGAGTCATGACGTCAAATCACTCGTCTACTTACGTTTGTAGATCTTCGCCTCAATATATACCTCTAGTTTCATCACAAGTGGCAGCTACATGTCAATCAAGATTTTTATGAAAACAGGCAACACTAGATATTTTTAGACAGTCGTTAGTCAGATTTATCGGACCGTAGTTCTTGTAGGCATTAGGGATTTTCGTATATTAAACGTCTTTTTTGGAGTGAAAACTTCTTTAGCAGCGTTGTGCACTTTTTTTGGAATAGGTTAAAAATGTTAAACTCGCGTTAGGACACGTGACCTGGTCGCAAAATTCGTAAGACGGCGCAGGGCGCTTGTGCGAATGTTCGTGTGTGTTTATTACTATTGAAATTTTCACTTCTGCCAGCACTCCCAGAGTGCAACCCGTCGTTTTTTTTGAAGTGAAAACTTCTTTAGCGGCGTTGTGCACTTTTTTTGGAATGGGTAAAAAATGTTAAACTCGCGTCAGCACACGTGACCTGATCGAAAATTCGTAAGACGGCGCAGGGCGCTTGCGCGAATGTTCGTGTGTGTTTTCACTTCTGCCGGCACTCCCAGAGTGCAACGCGTCGTTTTTTTTATTCTGAGAGACCCCTATGGGGTCTCGGTCAGACTGTTGACAGCTTTTTGAGGTGCACGTAGATCATGAATAGTCGTCTACCCGGGCATGGTATATGACCGGCGGTGGGGCACCCATTACTCGCCGTTCGCATACCTATGGTGGTCGGAAATCACCTCGCAATGTCCGGGTCGTGAGGTGGAGGTTGTCCTCTCCCTCACGCCTTCCGCCTCCTCTTTTGCTGTCATGAGTGCTTCGAGGTGACTGCTTCTTATTCCAATTAGTCGAGCGCGAGAGGTCGCTGCCGCCTATTGCTTCCGTGAGGACCCGGCGGTACTCCGGCGGCGGTGCCGTGTCAGGTGAGGATCTGCGTCAGGCGGAAGGTGAGGACGCCGTGGCGCCTCCCCAGCCACTTCTTAAAGAGGGGCCTTACCCCCGTGATCGCGGCGCGTCCATCTGTTAGACGTCTCGCTTCAAGTGTGCGCATCCCCATAAGTTTGGTGAAGCAATACTCTGTCTTTTTTTTACGTGGTAAAATCATCAAATGAGTCCTCCCACCCTCACTGTCAGACTTGTACTGACTAAAATCCATGGTGTCCTTCAATAGCCCCTTACGTTCCGGGGTCACGGTAATTCGTAAGTCCCGCGACCAGCAATAGTCTGTCTTAAAACTGTTTTTTAGTTTGCGCTCAGCTTTGCCACTAATCTCAACTACACGAAAATCAAGATCTCTATGAAAACAAACAGTCAGGCATTACTTAGATGTAATTAGCGTCAGTATGTCCTAGAATAGACAAAAATACAGCTATTTAGTGCAGCTATATCAATAAAGTATGTGGTTTTAAGTAGATTTAGGATTAACTCAAATATATTTATTTGCTTTGGCTTATTAAAATATGTACTAGAATTATTAGCTGCAGTGCATTAGGTGATTGAACTATGATGAGCGTGCTTGACCTATAAAAATAATCATGACCGTGTTTTACTAAGAGCTTTGACAAAATGAAATTACTAATCTTTATAAAGATAAAGATTAGTAATTTGTAAAGACATAGCATTAAAATAAATCGCTTATGTTTGTCGGTCCATCTATAACTTCTCTACGATTTCTGTTCGATCATTTCAGGACAACATTATTCGTAAAAAAAAGGAAAATCAATCGGGTAGGTTAATACAATTTTAACCAGTGGAAATCCGGGGCCGTCCTCTCATAGAGAATAACTCAAATGGCAATTGGAAATTCAGAAACGTAAAAATAATTATCAGCTTCCTGCCCTCGTTTCATATTACTCGAAGTCAGTGCCAAACAGACGAAACTGATAGGTAATCTTCAATGAAATCTGATTTACAGAAATAGGATCAGTTCAAGAAAGTCCAAACTTCATTTCTTTTCTTCCTTCTTACACGAATTGCAAGTCAACTCCTTCGCTACTTCTTAGCATTAACTTCGCGTGTCCGCAATAAAATTGCACCCCAGTGTAAGTGCGAAATTTTTCACTGCAGCTACCTAATCTCGACATTATCTGCATATTTATTACACCCTGGTATTTCTACAGAGAATGGATTAATTTCTATTTCAATTCTGACTTGGAAGGAAATGTAAGGCGGTAAGAATGCTTGGACTGGGATTTTAATTTACACTTTTACCTGCAAATAGTGGTTCGTAATAGTGCATATTAAATCTTGCTGTTCTGTTGGAACAAAATTTTGCTTCTTTTTATTTTAATTTTAATTGTGGTTTTTCGTTCCTCTTTATTAATTAATGGGTGGGATTGGATTAGTATTAAACTCAGTGCCATACACTTGGATATGGTTCATACATACCTTTGTTAAAACACTTTCTTGATGAAGTAGGTTTTTGGAGGTATGAGGAACCATTGACAAGGTAGGTACCGTCAACCAGGCGGGAGTCGTGTCTTGTGGGATATCTGCCGTACAATTATTGTCGAAGTTTTCTATATTAGGTATTTTTAAAATTTGTTAAACTTGCAGAAATTCAGTTGTCCGGTGCAGGATGCTGGCTTCAAACCTATACCATGGGGTACAATGTACCGTTTATTCAGTAACATAGAAACCAGTGTGGGTTATCATTTTGCAGCTATGATTTGCTTTTGTCGTCACCTTCAAAATAATCTTTAGCAATAATACCAGCGCTGGTATGCGGGCGGCGAGTAATGGGCAACTCGCTGTCCGACTATGGACCATGCCCGGATACGGTTCCACACGCGCCTCCAAAGAGTGTCAGCAAAATGACGAGGCCCCCTCTAGAGGGCCGAAGCGTGCCGGGGTCGCGGGACTCACGAATTACCGTGACCCCAGAACGTAAAGGGTTATTGAAGGACACTGTGGATTTTAGTCAGTACGAGTCTGACAGTCCCTCCCGCTCTGCTCTGGGTGGGAGGACTCATTTGATGATTTTACCACGTAAAAAAAAGCTATGATTTGCCTTAGCCTTCACCTTCAAAATTATCTGTAGCAATAATATCAAATGTGATTGTGTTAATTTTACCAAGAAGATAATATGTATTCTATTCGTCAATGTATACGTTAAGGGCTTTGATCAATAGTAAAAACCTATGACAAATCAATCCAAAATACAACAAAACTGACATGTGAATATTTGTTTAATAAGTGTTAATGTTATTGAATTTTGAACTTTGTGTCAATGACATAAAAGTCACATAGGTAAGGTTTATTCGATTTACTATCGAAATTTTAAAAGAAAACTATGGTTATTTGTATTATTTATTAGACGTCTATTGTTAACAGAGTGAATAAAGTTCATATATTATTTTTTGCTAAATTCATGCGGATAGAGGCATACTTTTAGGTGTTAAATTAATAAACAAGTTTTTTTTTTAAACAAAGTGACGTATTAAGTATGTCTTCGTCTGACCTACTTCGAAAGCAATTTATTTATATCTTTTTTTGTAAGCGATGTTTTTTTTTCGTTCTTATTTACCGCCAAAAGTTGCAAGGTAATAAAGGATAGCCGGATTTGAAACCATGAGAAAAAATGAAAAATACTTTAAAGAAATTCGTCGAACTCAGCATCGGGGCCCGAGGTCAATTTTGATGAAAAATAAAAAACTGCATCATCGGATTTTTGAAAAATAAATACTGCTGTCCAGTTGAAAAAATCACTTTGTATACGCATTTTATTGCGGTACCGTCTAAATCGCGTCTCTGATACGCTAAGGGCAACGTAAGGTACTAAAAATATATTTTCCACTTAAGGTATCAGAAAAAATATTCACTTCCGGAACCAGTGCCTTTTTACACATTCAATCACGCGTTCCTTTGCCAAAATCAATCAATAGGTACAATAAGGTGCTGCCAAAATACCATCACATCCTCATAATTACTATACATGTCATAGCCAATGCTACCGGGAAACCATTATGAGTTCGTGAGGACGGATTCAAGGACTCCTGGTTTTCCGCTACACGGCTATCATCTTTTGTTTTATAACAAAGAGAAAGACAAGTCTGTAGATTGTTTTTTTTTTTGGATAAAACTGTGTGCATGTGATAAATGAATGCTCACGTATATGGCTACACCGTACATCAGGATTACCACGTGTAATCTGTTTCGCTCTTCCAGTCGCATCGCAAATCGCTGTCTAATGTAGCCTCAGCCTTAGTCAGTACGAGTCTGGTAGTCCCTCCCGCCCCACTCTGGGTGAGAGGACTCATTCCATACCTAAAAACTCTGTTTGAAAATAATACAAAAATACGGTGATCTAAAGCGCAGTTGTACAGCGAGATTGCGCGATCGTGCGACAAACAGCCAGACAGCCTCGTCCATCGCGCCGCTCCACACCGCTTTGCGATCGCGTTCGCGTTGGATCGCATATCTGTTCTAGATAGGCGATCCAACGCGAACGCGAATCGCCTTAGATTTTATGAAAAGATCAAAATACTCGATTCCCAAATAGTATTTTTTTAATTAAATGGATTTTTTATTTTCATTTATATCTTTGAGGAATATTAATTGGACTTAGCTGCTAAAGGAAAATGGTTACTAAACTCTTAATTAAATCATTTTAGTTTGTTTTTTACGCTGTCGGGTTTTTTATTTTTTTAATAATAATGTAATCTGCGTAACTGCTAAATTGTAAATTAGTGTTAAGGTGCTGTATTTAAAAATAAAAGGAAAAATCTCACGAAAATCAAAACAGAAAAGACCAAGCAGGAGTTAGAAGCATGCTTTGCTTAAAGATTGCCATCGAAACGACTCCATCTGAATTGGTACAGTAGTTTCGACGTGTGTTGCATACAAACGTACACACAAAACATAATGTCCGTGGATGTAGACTACCCTGAGCCCAAAATTTTTGTAAATTTTCCACATTTTGACACAGAATAATGCGTCTAACTAAAATTGGTGGTTAACTGGCAGTTATGTAGCTAAAATTAGACTTGTCTAGCTAGATACGAGAACTGCAATGTAAATAGCCTAATTAAATTAATTGCTATTGTTTAAATATTTTTTGTTGGAAGTAACATGGTTCAGCAATTTCATATTATTTTTTCATATCTCACATTTTTCAAATTAAAGTTTATTTTAGTAAATTCACCTGACTGCAAGTTCAAGGATCTAGTGATAACTGGCCTGTGGACAAGTGGTAAAATATTAAAACGTTTCACATTTCTTCAAAAACATGCATTAGGATTGACATAAATCGGGCATGCGAGCGGCGAGTAATGGGCGACTCGCTGTCCGACCATGGACCATGCCCGGGTCGACGGCGCGTTGTGTTCCACGCGCGCCTCAAGAAGTGTCAGCAAAAAATTACGGGGCCTGTAGAGGGCCACAGCCTGCCGGGGTCGCGAGACTAACGAATTACCGTGACCCCGGTATGTAAAGGGCTATTGAAGGACACCGTGGATTTTAGTCAGTACAAGTCTGACAGTCCCTGCCCTGGATGGGAGGACTCATTTGATGATTTTATTACGATAAAAAAGAGCATTATGATATCATCATCATCAGCCGGAAGACATTTTCTGCTGAACAAATACCTGAACCGCCTGCATACGTAGCATGGCACCGTAGAAACGGGTTTTCTTGACGGAAGAAAAGACATAATGACAGAACGTAGAAATAATGTACAGTTGGTTGGCTGGTAGAGAATGCCTCAGGCATTAAGTCCGCCTATGTACCATTTGTGTTACATGAAGTTTAAATAAATAAATAAATATTTAACCTTTATTCTTCAGTAGAGTAATGATCGTGTCATACTATCTAAATATTCTATTCTTGGTAAAATATAGATAGGATTGGTATGCAGTCGCCAATCCACTCCTTGCATCCAACAGTGGCCCGCGACTCTCACCATGTTATGAGAGGCTTACTTGCGCTGCGTCTTGCGACCACGAGGTCTCGGATTCTACACTCAGGACGGGCAAAGTATGATTGAGTTTTTCCATCAATCATTACTCATTAGCAGCCACGGGTGCTGGAATTGTGCTCTATTGATGGCAATAGGTTTGCCCCCTATTACATGGGACTTAAAGATAACTGAAGAAAATGTGGGTTTATCAGACAGACCTTTTTAATCTGGTAAAATCATTCAATGAGTCCTCTCCCTCTGGATGGAGTGGAAGAGAGTGTCAGACACGCACTGACTAAGATCCACGATGTACCTTCAATAAGGGATATTGTGGAAACACCGTGAATTTTCCGTAATCATCACGGTTATCCTATAAGACAGTTCCGCGACCCCGGGACATTATTAGTAAGACTGCCTGACACTTCGGGGATTATTAACTCGATGTTTTTGAAGTGAAAACTTCTTTAGCGGCGTTGTGCACTTTTTTTGGAACGGGTAAAAAATGTTAAACTCGCGTCAGGACACGTGACATGATCGAAAATTCGTAAGACGGATGGAGAGTAGACAGCTGGCGCGGCGTGGGAGAGGGAGTATCCCCCTCTCTTTCTACGGTGCGGCGAAAATGTATGCCTGCCACTGCTGTTTAGTTTTAGAGATTGGTGATGAGGGTTTTGGTAGTAGTAATGATGGAGAAAAAGTCTTCGAAATTATGGATGGAAGTTGATTTTTCTGAGATAACCTTTTTAATGTAATATAAATTGTCATATTTGTGTACGATAGCCCAATAAATAAATATTGTATTCTACCACATAAATGAGAGTACTTTTATAATGATAATTAAAGCAATTCGTGCAAAACTATTCCCATGCACAACGTTAATATTCAAGTTTTTACTTCTTTTTTTGTTGTATTTTTCTTACACCAATAATAACCTACCTTTCCTCTCTTTCTAGTGTTCGACGCATCAGCGAAGTCTCCACAAGGTCTTCTCTTTGGGTCTTCTTACCACCTGGGTAACTTCGACGAGTGTGTGGCTATAGAAGACCCAGGGTACAATGGAGTCACCATCGAGGGCCAATACTGCCTCGCTACCATCAAGTGGAGATCGAAGCATGAGACAAAGGAGGTAAGGTTCTTATTAGTCAGGCTAGATCGGAGTGGGTACTAATATTAGACTTTAATGTAAGATTCATAAAGATCACATTCCCCGGTACACTCAAGCTATTTGTTGAGCAGTGGTTGAGCAATTGAGTACTGCGTTATTTGTCACTGGTTGTGTTGTGTGTCCTTATTCCCATAAGTAACAAATATTTCTATAGAATTTGAATGTTTGTTAATTAACGCACTCGTCCTAGTTCTTGTGTAGGATAATGTTTTTTATTAAAGACACAAAAAAGTGTTATTTGTGCCTAATTGACGGAATTTATTTGAAATTAATTGACGGATATTAAAAGAAACCTAAAAACCTAAAACCTTGAAAGTTAGACATTTTTAACTGACCAAAATTGAGTGTACATAAAGGTACACATCCGTATTACCTTAGAATGAAAAAAAAAGCTTGAAGTTGCTACTATAAGAATTTAAACAATTCTAATCAATAACTTCAAACATTCTTTCTTACTTAACAACAATTTAGTAACTGACTCGCAACTACCAACCCCAATGCGTCAAAATTCTTTAATGTATTTTCACCTTTATCACCAAAGAAGAAGGTTCATCTTCAATATGGAAAATTATTTGCTATAAGTGGTAACGTCTGTACATGTCGCGTCAAAACAGTGCTACTTACTGCCTAAGGGTGCCTTACCACTAGATAGATATGCTATGCAGTCCGAGAATGTAAAATCTAAGCTACGAAACTGCGTGACTGTTTCGATTAGTCGCTTCGTGCGCGAGTGTCGACGCCGCAAAGTAGCTGTGAGAGAAAGATGCGCAGCTAGAGCTAAACGACGTATTGATATAACAATAAAGGCACGGAGAGTTACGCTATGCCAATGCTATGTAATCGCAACCATGCATCCATAGCATGCATCAACAGCAAGTAGTTTAGTTACTTAGCGAGTCAAACGCATGCATAGCACGCATTCACTGCTCGTAGCTTAGTTACTTAGCAACTCAAACGCATGCATAGCATCGTAGCATAGCACATCTTAGGTGGAAAAGCACCCTTATTCTAAGACAAAGTGTAGAAACTTCAAAATGGCAACAGCAACTGTGCAGCACAAGTTCTGAGGCACAGAGCATTATGTTTAGAACTTAGTAATAAGGCTCGTTCGGTAATCCTACAAATTCTACTTAACGATGTCATAGTAACGACTTAGTACATGTCTTCGGCTTCGGGCGCGACTTAACTAGTTTCCTGTACCTGGGTATTATTTGAGTAGAACATGCATTGTTATGCATATTATTATACGAAGTGAGCCGAGTACGAACGTGATGAGTAAACGTTACGAGTTACGAAAGGGGTTTTTTTTTTACGTGGTTAAATCATCAAATGAGTCCTCCCACTCAGGGCAGAGCGAGAGAGACTGTCAGACTCGTATTGACTAAAATCCACGGTGTCCTTTAATAGCCCCTTATGTCCCGCGACCCCGGCAGGCTTTGGTCCTACGAAAGGGAATAGAAGATTTTAGTATAGAGGATGAAGATTTTAGTATCGGTCACCCGCCATATTGATTTTTTTTGAGGATCGCGATGTAATAGCGGTTTCGTAATTCAGTGTGTATCCCTGACGGGAGAACGAGATAAAGAAAGTTGTTTCTCCAAGGTTCAGTTTTCGACTTATATTTCGGCGAATAACTCTAAAACCCGACGCTTTAGGATATTATGTCTGTATATTCTTTGTTCGTCTAAGTATACTCTATCTAAATATATAACTTTCGTTGTTCACCGCGACCAGAAAAAAAAATGGCGGGCGGCTGATAGCGCCAAAACCTTCAAAGGCCTCAGTCCAATTTTACAACTTCATATTTTTGTAATTAAGTGCATAAGAGCTTCTTTTTACGTTAATTTTTTTTGTTAGACTCACACATAAATTAGCTGAATATCATTCAAATCAAGCTAGGTTAATACCGGTTATGGTTTTTACATTTTTCCTCTTAACTTTTATTGCAACATATGAAAACACTAGTTTCTTAAGCACTAAACAAAGTTTGCAGTCACAAGTGAATAATGACATGTCAAGTCTATTGAAATATTGCAAGAAAGACAAATAACGTGGTTAAATAGATATTATATGTACTAACAATGTGTTACTTTTAGCAGTTTTAAGATTTGTATTGTTAGATCAAGGTGGTTCTTGTTAGCAATTTGACTTGCAATAAGGGTCTGGCAGGCGAGTAACGGACGACTCGCTGTCCAACCATGAACCATGCCCGGGTCGACGGCGCGTTGTGTTCCACGCGTGCCTCAAGGAGTGTCAGCAAAAATAACGGCAAAAGCCTGTCGGGGTCCCCTCTTGAGGGCCAAAGCCTGTCGGGGTCGCGGGACTGTACGAATTACCGTGACCCCGGAACGTAAAGGGCTATTGAAGAACACCGTGGATTTTAGTCAGTACGAGTCTGACAGTCCCTCCCGCTCTGCCCTGGGTGGGAGGACTCATTTGATAATTTTACCACGACAAAAAAAAAAGGACTTTTTACGTTTTTGAGAGACGAGACGAGACGAGAACTGTGATGGAAAAAAAATAGTCATTTGTCATACACCAGAGGTGCTTTTTGATTTTCCATAAATAAACGTCGTAAATACTTTAAGTGAAATGCAGAAATCTTGTGGCTTCTGTGTCTAAAAGACACCACGCACCAAACCTATCCCTGGCGGTGTCGGCGCATAGTGCTCCACAGGCGCTTCAAGAAGCTGTCAAACTGACGGGGCTCCTTTAGAGGGTCAAACGCCTGCCGGGGTCACTAGACTGTCTGAATAGGTACCCGTAATCCCCGGGAGCACACATAGGGCATAATGCCTGCCAGGTCTTAATCGACAGCGCGTAGTGTTCCGCGCGTCCCTCAAGAAACTGTGAGCATAGGTACTGAACAGGGCCCACGTAGGACCAATCGCCTGCCAAGGTTGCAGGACCGTCTTAAAAGGACCATATAGGGTAATAGGGCGGGAGAAATTATTCCAATCAAAAAACTAAAGCAATCCAAAAATAAAAATAGAACATTGATAATATAATTAATTTAATTAATTGATAAAAATATTTGTTTTGCTTAATTACATTTCATAATACTCTACTAAAACTCGTACTAGCGACCCGCCCCGGCTTCGTACGTGTGAAATCTTATGCATGTTATATTACATTTAAACCTTCCTCTTGAATCACTATCTATTCAAAAAACCACATTAAAAACCGTTGCGTATTTTTAAAGATCTAAGCATACATAGGGACAGACAGACAGCGGGATGCGACTTTGTGTTATAGTACAAAACAAACTCGCTTCTATAGTGATAAACGGGTATTAATGATAAAATCATTGTTAGTTTAATTTTATTGAATCGTAACCTAGTTTTATGTATCAGTTATGTTTATTGCTAAACTTAGTTTAACGACTGTTTTGTAACTTGTTAAATAAAAGACATTTTGGTTTATATATTTACATAGGAATTTCAAATAACAAGTGAATATTGCTTAAAACGTGTGAGATTTGGTAAAGAGTTCAATAGTAAACACTATTAAAGCATTACTAACCGCCAATATGTAGTTTTTACTTAAATGGATAATAAAACAAAATAAGATCAAATACAATTTGTAAATCCATCAATATACATATGAGTATTTTTTTTTGAATTAGCGTTACCAGAGGGTGTGCCTATTTCTAAGCCTTATAAGTAAATCATCAAATGAATCCATTCAGGGCAGAGCGGGAGGTACTGTCAGACTCGTACTAACTAAAATCCACGGTGTCCTTCAATAGCCCTTTACATTCCGGGGTCACGGAAATTCGTAAGTCCCGCGACCCTTACCAGGAACTAAGTCACTAACTAACCCTCACTTGGAATAGGTTTAGAACTGCAAACTTAGTTCCTAGTTTGCAGTACTAAACCTAGTCCACACCACAACCAGCAAGACATTAGCACCTCGTTGGTCAGTTTTGAGAAGTGCATGTTGTTGAAGTTTAATTATTGTTAAACTAGGTGACAGGTTAGGTTAGCATGCTATTTGCATTTTGATCACCTATCATAGCTTTGTGTGTTAAAATGATACCTCTACATAGATGTAAAGGTATCGTTAATCTTTGATAATCAAGCCGTTATCGAGAATTCAATGATCACAAACTCTCTGAATGGACTTTGCCAGAGCAATGATTGTATTTTTGACAAGGAAAGAAACGAGCATTTTTTGTTTTCTTTTGCCCGTCTCTTGGAACTTTTGGTGGGTTGTGGATGCGTTTACGAACATTAAAATTCATGTACACAAACATAGAGTACTTGTAGTTCATACAAATACTTGATTCGCTTGGAAATCTAACTTGCGGCGCGCTGCGGAGCAGTCCACTACGCCAACAGTGCCATTAAAATAAACTCGCATCACGTGTATATTTAGGTTTAATGTAAGGGTTGCGACACATATGCGGAAGATATTGCGCCAAACGTTCGGTTGAATACGCTAGCAGTGATTTTTAAGTTTCCTATGACATCGTCAGCTGAAATTACATTAAAATTCTGGAGATGTGTCGCCACCCTAAGCGGACTTATTGCTATCAACCGGCTACGAATTCAGGGTGTCTACTTTCTAAGTCCGTCAACGAAAACACGGGAACGGATACAGATGTACGAACCTAACTAACGTCAAAGTCAAATTGCGTACGGATAATACCGCCACACGACAAGAATTCATTTTGACGTAGCGCTAGTGTATTTGTCATAACAACAAATTGCATTAAAAAATGTAGTACCACAAATGAGCTATCTGTCAAATTGTAATATCATTCATTCTTAGTTCGGGCTCGTTGTCAAAACGTCATTCACTAAGGCTGACATCACGAGTTTCGTGCTTAGAGACTAGACCCCTAGGCTCCGGGTCGTCACTAAAACATAAAATGGTTTTCCAAAATGCTGTCTAACCGCAAAGTCAATCAAACCTCACAGCTCAATGCTCATAGATGCCACAAACTACTTCAAAAACCATTACTAATTTCAAATTCTCTTTCAGACTCGCACCGGTCGCGGTGAGACTTTACGCTGGGCAGTGTGCGTGCCAAGCGCCTGCAATGCTAAGTCTGTGGCCAGCTTTGTTAGCAGTGTTTTAGCACATACTGTCAGTAATACCACAGGCGTTGAAGTCGGCGAGAGGGACTGTTATAAGAGACGACCGCTTACTATCACGACGTTGGATGTGGCATATTTGTAAGTATTAAAAAATATTTTATAGCGGACATCATTAAGTTGTCAGAAAACTAGCGACATCTATGGAGCAATGTAAGAACTAAAACTTGTTAAAGTTCTGAGAACGCAGGGAACATAAGACATAGGGCTTCTTACCCTAATTTTAGACGGAACACCAACCTGCCTGGTTAGTTATAGGATCTTTGAAAGGATTATCTAGAAATGTCGCAAATAAAAAAATAAAATAAAAGGATAATACGATACCCCTTGGAAAGACTGGTGGTCAGACTCTTGAGCTTCTGACTTTGATTAACGACTGTTAAAGATCTTCAAATGACAGCCGGGCACAGGACGGGGACCCCGGGACGGGGACAGCCGGAGGAAACTCTCTATGACAGATGGTCACCGATTTACAGATCAACGCCGGCAAGCGCACCTAAACCTTAAATATTGACCTGTGCGACTGTTACTTACCACGAGCTCCAGTACAACAGTACAGTACAACATAAAACTGAAATTTAAAATTAAAACAACAGACCCATAATTTATCTAAAGATACGACAGATTTTTCCACAAAAACTTAGGCAAGGCGAGCAACAATGGAGAGATTAGGCGATTTTTCTTTAAACTCCACACACCTAACACTAGGGTTTCACCTAATAAATCACCCAGGTTACTACCCACCTCCATATTTCTTCCATTTTGCCATGATTTAGTATAGGTTAGGATGATATTGGACGACATAATCGAGCCGACTTTGTGCTGGGAACCAATTTATCTGGTGGGTCACTTTTGCGGTCAGAAAATATGAGGAAGAACTTGCATTCAATAACGTGAAAATATTCAATCCGTCGCGACGGCGCGTTGTGTTCCACGCGCGCCTCAAAGAGTGTCAGCAAAATTGACAGGGTCCCCTCTCTAGAGGGCCAAAGCCTGTCGGGGTTGCGGGACTAATGTTTTACCGTGACCCCGGTACGTAAAGGGCTATTGAAGGACACCGTGGATTTTAGTCAGTCAAGTCTGACAGTCCCTCCCGCCCTCCCCTGGGTGGGAGGACTCATTTGATGATTTTACCACGATTTAAAAAAAAAGCTCATATTATCTTCTTGAATTGACGGTCAATAAAGAACTAAAACTATCATTCGAAGACAGCGCAATCCACCTATTTCTGAACCCACAAAAATATCGTGACCCTACACTACAAGTAGATAGATGTACTGTATCGTGGGTGCGTTTACAAACGTTGAAACTCAAATACATAAACAGGCAGACCCTGAACAACTACTTGTAGCTCAAAATATTTATCCTGTGCTGAGTTCGACCCGCGACACGCTGCGCAATGGCTGAGCGATTGAATGTCGGTCGGCGTCTGTCAGATTAAATACAATATTTTTAAACGTACCCATGATACAGGAGTAACTACAAGAAATCGAAAAATTAAAAAATAAATGTTGCCTGTAAATTAAATAAAAAACTTTCTAGTCAAACCGATAGTTATGTAAGTAATGCCACCCTATTCACAATTTCGCTTGACACAAGGTTTAATTAGCTTTCATACTAGTAATTAACTAACCAAGTG
This sequence comes from Agrotis puta, assembly GCA_943136025.2. Lineage (NCBI taxonomy): Eukaryota > Metazoa > Arthropoda > Insecta > Lepidoptera > Noctuidae > Agrotis > Agrotis puta. The sequence continues at coordinate 15,072,024 of OW964176.2, read as the reverse complement.
TCTGGATTATGATGAATGGCACTAATTATTGCTTAGATTTACTTTTAGTGAAATAGTTTGAATTTTAGCCGTTAACATTTTTGATTACAGCCATTACAAACTAGATTTTGACTTCGAGATAGAATTTTAAGTGGGGGTGAATTAGGCTGACTTGAAGTGGTAACTTAGACGATAAATTAACGTTATTCATTGAAATAGTTTTGAGGAGAGTTCGTTCAGCGGATACTTCTTGAGGGGTCGAGTTCGGTTTATCCAGCTCGAAGGACGAACAGATGATAGGGTTTTGACACCTTTTATGATGATAGTTTTGATGTATCACTCCTATGTTATTGTGAGTGTTATTGTTATAGATCATTTGATGATTTCTTTTATATGATATTTCATAAATTAACAAAATTCAAGTGAGCACGTTGATGAAAAGTCGGTCCCATAAATACTCGTAGTGATTGATATTGAAATATTACACAGTTTTACTAAGATAATAAAAAAAAAACGGACCAAAAGAATGAAACAATCTTTCCACGCGGCGCTTAGCAATATTCATGAACTTTCAATTACCAAAATTAACGTTATGCGAACGAAAATCAACAAAAATCTCCTAACATTTTTCATTTCGGCATCCGGAGAACAAAACCAACAAAACTGTAGGGTGCTCCAACAGAAAAAATCACGCCAATTACTGTTTTTATTTGTTTTCTTTGTGTAAATATACTTTGTTAAGAACACACATATTTCCTCCGCATGAACTGAACGTGCGCGGCAGTAACTTTTGACATATTTTGATCGATCACACATGCGAAGATAATATTACTTTCCTTTTTCATTAATACTTGATATACCGTTTCATCATATAATAATTTTGTTGTATCGACGGCTTTTCCAAGGGTATTATATGTTTGGAAGTTTAAGGTTGAAAATTGCTTGGAGTTTTTTGGTTTGTATGGTAAAATTTGATCGATTGGATCTGCCAGAAACTTCCTATCTCGTTTATTTCATTCGTGTTTGTTCAAAATTTGTTTATGTGAAGTACTAACTTCGTTATAAAGGTTTGTTGTTCAAGTAAGAATTTAGTCAACTACATTTTGATGACACGGTTAGCGCAATATACAAACTAATAGTGCAACATTTTACTATTATTTTTATAGATCTTAACTTGTCTTTGTTTCTGTTTCAGGTCATTAATGCTGCTCTTCATCACTATCCTATTCTTCAGTACTCTCTATGAAACCTACACCATCTACTACGGCAGTAAGAAGGAGTCCCTCATCTCCAGCGTGATTATCTGCTTCTCCGTCATCAACAATATGAAGAAGATCATCTCTACGAAGCAGCACAACTCTTTGGGCTTGGAGTGTGTCTCCGGGATCAAGGCTTTGGCCATGATTTTCATTATTGCTGGCCACGCCTGCATGTTTATTGCCAGTGGACCTGTCATGGACGCCGCTGCTTGGGATCGGGTAAATATATTTTTAATATAAATGACTTTGACGGCTGGTTGGAGCAATGACCGAGTCATCGTAGAAATTAGAAAGAAGCCATTTCGCACGGAAGAAATGTTTGTACAGTCTACTTGTGGTTGTTCCAGCTGTTTTAATTAAAACTCTTAATTTTACTTGAATCCCACCGTAGGTATATCGTGGGTGCGTTTGTAAACGTTTAAATTCTCATACACAGACCCGAAATCTGACCAGAATGTAAGCCATTAAACTATATTCGTTCTAAACTGCAATCATTCCTAGTAAGGTGCAAAGCTTTAAAAAAACGGAAACATTTAAAGGCCAATACCATACGGGTACCATAATGTTCAAAAAAAATTCTAGGATGACATTTAATTTATGTATTATAAGCGGTCCTAAAGCCGTCGTCTTTTTGGTTTCGAAGTAAAATTATCAAAGCTTTTGTAGTGAGAGCCAGCTCAGACAAGACTAGACTAAACAGTGTGCTTTTATTTTCTTCGCAAAAGGGGTAAAACAAACAAGTTTAATTTACTTTGTTTAAAAGCAGTCTTCCCATAGTTATCTTAGTAAGTAAACGAGGAATAATTTAAATTTCAGGTCCATAATGTAAATAACCTGGGAAGTAACATTTCACTGACTTTATTTAAATACTAACTGTTGCCAGTGGTTTCGTCTATATGTAAAGAAAAATATCCCACGGGAACGTAGGTAGTACCGGGATAAACGGTATCTATCTCTTAGCCAAATTCTATCAAGATCCGTTAAGCCATCGTGCGTGATTTAGTAACAAACATACAACCACCAAAACATTGAAACTTTTGTATTAATAGTAAGGATTGTTTGTTTTGTACACTCTTTTAAATTAAAGGCTCTGTCGATATTTTAATACGGTGTTGTAGCTACGGGGCGTAACTTTGTTAATGAAATTCTTGTGTAGGGCTGACAGAATATTCATGAAATATTATTCACTGACCAACATTGATTTATTTTAGTTTATTCTTAAAGAATTGCAATTTTCTTCTACTGCAGCCTTAATGCACAAAAAAGTAAAAGAAATATAATATTATGTATGTTTTGTAAGCTGATTAAGGAGAGAGTAATCCTCATTTTAAGATGGTACAATCGGGTTATGGGACCGTCTAAACAAGTAACCGTGACTAGAACGTAAAGAGCATTAAAAACGAGTCAGACAGACCTTTCCGCTACACCCAGGGCTCATAGGTACGATGATATACACTTCTGGACACATCTATTGGCCCACCTTGTATTTTCAGTTTCGTTTGGTCCTAGCTAAAATTTTATATTAGGTCGAGCAAAAAGTTTTTATGCAGTTTTGAACCTGGCACATTCACAATTTCATTCAATAGTCTTTTTTTGAATTTCGAACACAGAATTTAAAGAAACAAAAGACAATTTGGAGCCTGTTTGTTGATATCAAACAATCGAATACTAAGAAAACTTGGTTTTATTGGTTTACTTGGATTTAATTCTTGAAAAAGTGATTGATATCTTTTTTGCAACAAACATTACTTATTCTAAACAACATTAAGGTGATGTTCTATCAATAATCTATGGATACTTCACCTGAAGTCGCCGCCCAAGCTGTGGCACTTATTCAGGCCGGACACAGCCAAAGAAACGTGAGTGCTCAACTTAATTTAAGTCGATTTGCGGTCCGAAATGTTTATCGGAGGTACCTAGAGACTGGCGGCTTTGTTCGTCGCCAAGGAAGGCCACGATCTCGGGTCACAACTGAAAGGCAGGATCGATTCATCGTGACGACCAGCTTGAGAAATCGTCACCTTACCTCCATTGAGATACAAAACCAACTTCGCGACTTCCACAGAGTATCTGTGAGCGCTCGAACTGTTCGGAGAAGGTTAAAAGAACGCGATATGGTACCACACAAGCCAGCTAATGGGCCCAAACTAACGCGAGCCCGCCGAACAGCGCGCCTTCATTTCGCACGCAGTCATTTAAAATGGACACAGCAAGATTGGAGCCGTGTACTCTTTTCTGATGAGTCTAAAATTGTGTTACATGGCAATGGCATGGAAGGAAGAAGGTCTAGCGATGTAAGGGAGAGCGTTTCGCACAATGCTGCTTTGAAGAGAGGGTTGCTTATGGCGGTGGCTCATGGACTGTCTGGGGCGGTATATCCGCGAGCGGCAAAACTCAACTTGAGGTTGTTACAGGACCACGGCTGCCAACATTAAATGCTGAAAGGTACATTCGAGAGTGCTTAGAACCTCACGTGATACCATACGCGGACTATGTGGGCCCAAATTTCCTTTTTATGCATGATAATTCAAGAGCCCATGCGGCCGGCATCGTCAGGGAATATCTTCGGGATGTGAACATCACAGTTATGGACTGGCCAGCCAGAAGCCCAGACATGAACCCCATTGAGCACATGTGGGACGAGCTAAAAAGACGTGTTAGGGCTCGTCAGCCAGTTGCCCAGACGATGTAGGAGTTGAAAACTGCCATAGAAGAGGAATGGGAGATGATCCCTCAAAATTTCATAGAGCGGTTGATAAACTCTATGCCTAATCGTATGAGAGCTGTGGTAGATGCCCATGGAGGCAGCACGCGTTATTAAATTAAACCTTTATTTGATAAACATGTTTTTTATTCAAAAATCAATTGCCTTTAACAAGGCGCATATCCGACTTGTTAGGCGTAGCTCCTGTTGTATGGTATTCTGAATTCAAATTTAAAACAATACGATCGAAAAAGATGGTAAGATGTATCAGGTTTAAAACTGCATCAACAGTTTTTGTTCAATCTAGCAATCATATTTCGGTAGGGGCCATCGAAACCTAAACTCTAAGGTGGGCCAATAGATGTGTCCAGAAGTGTATATATGATGAATAAAAGGCTTTTTGAAAACCAAATGGATGGGTTATTTGCAATCTGACAACCCTGACCCCATAAAATCCATCGTACACAGTATAATTTATGTAAAAGTTTGTAGGCTCGATCTCCAAGCATTATATCCTCAATAGGGTCAAGGTCTTCCCAGTTTATTTGGATTTACACAGAGCTTCTAATTATGCCCGGAGCTTGCCGCCTAGATACAGTATCGCATAAATTTTATCCGTAATCAGGGCCCCGTTTTAGTTGTACAACTGCCTAGGCTTGTTCTCAAGGCAGGGCTGTAGCCAGGGTTGAATTTAGCTAGGGAGCTATGGTAGAATTAAGGGCATTCATTGTCATTATCAGCCGCAGGACACTGATGAACTTAGGCAACCTCTTTAGACGAGTGTGGAACGTGAAACAGAAACACGTTTTTAGACAACCACGCCGAACGACAATTCACTACTTGTATCTATCGGTAGCGCATTGGGAAGTTAAAATTTGAAATTGCGTAACAGACCGAGAGTGTATGATTGTAGTAAATGGTTCATTCAAATTTCAACGTTACTCAATTTTTTTTTGTCATACTATAGATAATAAATACTTAGAACGTCATTTTAAGATAGTATATTGATATTTTAAAGCAGGGCATTGCCCCACGAAGCCTAGTTACGGCCCTGTCTCAAGGTTAACTTAGATTAAGAGAACTAATCATGAAGTCAGGAGATCTGGCACGTAATGTTGTTTCAACTGTGAATTGAGGAGGAGACCGTAATAAGGTGTGATGGTCGTCTGATGAATAGAAATTGCTGTTTTGTAAGAATTACCTAGTTTGTAGTTAATCTTCAAAATTGACATTATTTTATTTGGATTTACCTATAGTTGCTTAGCATTTTCTTTATGAAGTCAGCATCCAATCTAGCTGAATGCAGTTGAAAACCAGTCATAAAGGATCTCTGGCGCAAAGCCTTTGTCCAGTACCAGTAATAAACTGCTGTTGATTGATGATGAGCTGATGATGGCCAATGGGGCCGTAAGGTTCTCAGAAGGAGACTATGCACCGGCAATCGCAGCGTAAGACGTCCACTTTCAAGGTGGACAGGGTTGGATGAAAAATATCCAACCGGTCCTATTGGTAATCTATGAAGGAGGCCTATGTTTAGCAGTGGACGTCCTACAACTGATATGAAGGATACATTCTTTATCTAATGTCATAATCTTTATGGATTATGATGAACGGGTGATAAGTCTGGTGAGCAAGATGGGTGTTATGTCTAATGGGGTTTCTGCTCAGCATCACTGTCATCTACAATGTAATTAAGTGTTATTTCTATCTTCTACAGTTAGTACGTCAACCAGTCAACGCCTTCATGTTGAACAACACTCTGTTAGTGGACACCTTCCTGATGCTGAGTGCTTTCCTCTTCGCAAGACTGTTTCTCGTTGAGCTGGACAAGAGAAGGGGAAAGGTCAATGTCATACCCATCTTGATCTTCCGTTATATCAGGTAAGGTCAAAATCTTGAAAAAAAAAAAGGTAAAATACATCGAAAATGTTAACATTCCGAACCATCTCTGGTTTTCACCGATCATTGAAAACTTACCCTGTAAATGCATTTTATTCAGTGAAGTTTAAGTCAAATGTGATATGGAGCGTTTTGTCATGAACCAAACTCAACTCCTAATCTTTTCCTAACTATGTTTGGTCGCGGGCATGCGGGCAGCAAGTAATGGGCGACTCGCTGTCCGACCATGGACCATGCCCGGGTCGACGGCGCGTTGTGTTCCACGCGCGCCTCAAAGAGTGTCAGCATAGTGACGGGGCCTGTAGCCCTCTACAGGCCCCGTCACTATGCTGACACTCTTTGAGGCGCGCGTGGAACACCTTTGCCTTGCCGTGCCTTTACGTACCGGGGTCACGGTAATCCCTTGGTCCCGCGACCCCGGCAGGCTTTGGCCCTCCAAAGCCTGCCGGGGTCGCGGGACCAAGGGATTACCGTGACCCCGGTACGTAAAGGGCTATTGAAGGACACCGTGGATTTTAGTCAGTACAAGTCTGACAGTCCCTCCCGCTATGCCCTGGGTGGGAGGACTCATTTGATGATTTTACCACGATAAAAAAAACAAACTATGTTTGGTAGGCTTCTAGTCGAAATGAATGTAGCTGGTTACAAGAATTTTTATTATACCTCCAAAATTTTTCTGGAATTGAAATTCCCTATTTCAAAACCCAATAACACTTTTCCTGGTCTAAGAACCGAATAACCTATTACGAAACCACCATCTATTTCTAGATAAAATCTTTGTTTTGATTAACTTGTTTACCATTTAAGTTACATAAAATATGGTAGCAATTTTTTTGTTTGCCTCCGGCAATTTATCTCATGGTGTCTTGTTATTCCATTGAAATAGTTATCTCTATTAGTAACAGAAAATACGAGTGCACAAGCTCCTTCGTTCCGTTCTCTATTTATTGAAAGCAAATAACTGTTTGGGTGCTATATAAACTACATACCACATTTTTGCTGCTCGATTAACTGTTGAAATAAATGACCCAGGCAACTAAATTACTTGCTCATAATATGTTTACTAAAACAACATTAGTCTTGTCGTAAACAAAATGTATAAAACTTTTTAGTAGAAAATACATCACAAAATCCCTGTATAAACCTCTTGCTACCAGGATTTCATCAAAACGTAACTACTTCCTCTTTTTGCAAATAACAAGCTCTTACCCAATAAACTGCCATACACAATGAACGTCGTACCCTTTGTAGTATGGAATAAGGCTTATTAACTTAAACGCATTTCTGTACAGTTTAATAAAAGCTAGCTCATTTCTCGCTTAGCTTGCCTTTTCTTTGGTTTCAATAGCAACTTGTTGTTTTTGCCTCTTTGACGTTTTACTTCGATGTTGGTTTGCGAAAATATACATTTAAATGATTGTGTAAACGTACTAAATTTTTGAGACTCCTTTCCTGTAAATTCTCAGGTACGCCGACTATTTCTCAGAACATTTCGAATAATTCAGTTTGATAAAACAAACTTTTCGGAACTGCCTGGAAAGATATTAGATTGACCCAAGTCTAACCGAAAATGACAGGCCCCAAACTGAATTTCAAGTTAATCGATGGCTCACTTTACTCGTGCCTAGAATTTATTATCAGACCTAGCATTTTGACACTTCGTGCGTGATAGGCGATAAGAATGTCCGCTCTTATGATGGTTTAAGGCAACAACCTATTTCTTGGAAGTTATATTTTTCTACGATGTATTTATGGATAATTCTGTGAAGAAAATATTTGATGTTGTAGTAACAATTACAAACTGCGTCCATGTAAGTTGGTGTTTGCAGGGGTCTCTTTTGGGTCCACCAAATTAATCTTATTGATTACTGAACTTTTTATGATTTGTTTGTGAAAAAACCAGCATTTTTTTCCTTTTAATTTATTCATATTTTTTTATGTTCTTTTTAGGGTAACTCCAGCATACCTGGTCATCATACTTTTCTATATGACTTGGCTTCCAAAGATGGGAGAAGGCCCTCTGTGGCAAGACAGACTGCTGCTGGAACAAGAAAGATGCATGGCTTCTTGGTGGACCAATATTCTTTACATCAACAATTACGTCAATACTGATAAAATGGTAAGTTTGAGGGTTCCCAAAAGTTTGCTAGTCATGATTTTAAAGAATGATGACAAATCATCATCACTTTGCTTTTTTAATATTTGACGAAACTCACATACACATGCAGAATGGGCCTGTTTCCAGTTCTATCCGGCCAGTTATCTTTAAGCAAATTACGATTAAAATTATAGTCGATTAGCACAATGTAACCCAAGTGTTGAGGCCGATGTTATCTCATAGTGAGGTTAAACTACAACTAAAATTCAATAAAACTGTTGACTGAACATTAATGATTTTAAAGAAGGCAATTTAGGCAATTTAGCAAAAGAGGTTGAATAAGAACATATTCAACCTCTCATAAAGAGATCAAGGATCTAACAGTATTACATTTCAGTGTAAAAGAAGATCGTAAGGGTCAACTTTCCAGTTGTCAAACTAAAGTTTCACCAAGATTCACGACGCTAGTTTCATAATGCTACACTCTTTATTGCGAGCGAATCTTTTTAAGCACTCGACACTCTTGGACAAGCGATGACAAAGACTTTGTCTGTTGTCAACTGAATGAAGTTAACTGCAGACTTATATTTCTTGGTCATTGTCCTTTAACTATTAATCTTTTAAAGTTAAACTTATTCTTTCCTACATTATTTTCAAATATTCCTGGTTATTTGAATAGGAAAATTTATGCATTGACGCTATTGGAGAGTATGTTGTAGTTGCTGTCGATGCTTTATCTTTTATCAAAATTTTATCTTCAAATAACTTAGTGCCGTTTAAAATTTCGATAAACAGTTTTTTTTTGTCTTTAATTTACAATTAATTTTTAACCGAATTACCAAAGTAGGAGTTTCTCATTTCAATTGATCCCTTTTAAATACTATTTTGTTTGTTTCAGTGTATGTTCCAATCCTGGTACCTCTCCGTGGACACACAGCTGTTCTTCATAGCTCCTATCTTCATCTACAGTCTATGGAGGTGGCGCAGATTCGGCCCAATACTTGTATCATTTTGTCTCTTTCTCTCTCTGGTTGTTCCTGCAGTCATCACTTATAGGGATAACTTGGATCCTACGTTTTTGTTTTATGCCAAGTAAGTTGATATATTAATTCTCGATTCTTTGTCTACCAAGTATCACACAAGTTCTTGATAATTTACCCTCAGTCTTATTAAATAAAATAAATTACTAATGAACACTATTTGAACAAATCACTTCGAAACGTATTTGCCGCAAAAAACCTCAGATTACTAACAGCATTATCACACTGAATGGTGATTGCAAGTCTCTGCACCAGAAACGATCTAGCGAGTTAGTTCAAACCACTAGACCCAAGGCAATTTTTCCCACAAAAACGCTATCGTCACTCCCCCAAGCACCACTAATGGTTATTTTTGTTGCAGAGAGTTCACAGACATTATTTCCAACTTTTACTTCAATCAAGCTTACATCAAGACTCACATGAAGATGATTATTTATTTCGTGGGAATTCTAACTGGATACATTTTACATCGGGTGCAAACAGAAAAGTAAGTTATGATTAGGACTTATTGTAACCATATTCTCAATAATGTGAAACTAGCATTTTATTTATCTTTAGACGTCCTTAACATTCTTCATTATTCTTTCAGCTACCAATTCTCTTGTACGATGAAGACCATTGCGTGGATTACCAGTTTAGTTCTTGGTACTGTTACTACCTTCTCCGTGACAGTCTTCTATCAGGATTGGCAATACAATGCTTTGGAGGCGGCTGCCTATATCTCTTTGCACAAACTTGCCTGGGGTATTGCTAATGGATGGCTCATCATTGCCTGTGCTACAGGCAATGCAGGTAATACTTCCTTTTATTAAATATTTATTTGCTAATGCTAAAAGGAACAGTATAGTTAATCAAAGGACTTAAAAATCTATGGGCCTAGTAAGGAACCTTGTGGTACCCTTAAATGAAGTTGTTATTTTGTTGGCGTGGCTTTGATCTGAATTGAATTTGCTCTTTTTATTGTAATTTGCGATTTTGTACTGTTTGTAGAACTAAGAAATAATATAAGATTTACATGATTTTTTTTTGATTTTCCTTAGTGTCATTAATAAAATATTTTTTATCTACAAAATCTTTTTTTTAGGAATCTTTGGAAAACTATTGACGTGGAAATTCCTGGCTCCGTTCTCAAGACTAACATTCTGTGCTTACTTGGTGAATGGAATCGTGGAATTGTACTACGTCGGTGAATTGAGGCATCCTCTGCACATCACCTTCTTCACTGTTGTGAGTATTGTACCTTATAACATTTTGTTCTACTCACTCTCACTAGGTTCTCATTATGTAGTAGTATTAGTTTAGTGGACATAATTTATGTCAAATTATTGATTCTCGGTTTTTTACGATGTTCATGATCTTTCAGAAAAAAAGTTCTATAAAGACAAAACCTAGTATAAATGGACTCGTAACAATCTTAACAAATTAAATCTTTGTTTTCCAGATGGCGAATGCAATATCGCATATAGTGCTGACTTTCTTCCTTGCCATGTTTCTGTGTTTGACCTTCGAGTCACCTTTACATGGGATTGAGAAGATTCTTCTCCGGATGTTCGGTAAGTTACCAATATCACACACTTTGTTACTTTGAAGCCAGTCCAGCAGTCATTTCTACTTAATATTATAAAGCCGAAGAGTTTGTTTGTTTGGTTGAACGCGCTAAGCTAAATCTACTAGGAAACACTGATTCGATTTGAAAAAGTGATTTTGTGTTGGATAGTCTATTTTTCCAGGAAGGCTATAGGCTATTTAGCATCACGCTAGGTCCAATAAGAGCCGAACAGCGGGGATGAAATCACGGGGAACAGCGTTAAGTTATACAACCAAGATTATTTTTATTGTTTGTTCATAAAATCTCAATTTATTATTTAAACTTTTAGTTTCAATGAATGATAGCTGCAAGAAGAGATCTTAGTAACTTTTTGAAGTTATCATAACTAATGTAGTTAGATCAATGATCACACTTTCAAACTTTGTCATTTATCAACAGTTTTAACAAAGTTGAAACTATAATTAAAAGAAGGGTTATTATTTTAAGGTTTATTGAACTGTTTAAACGTATTATATCGATTTGCTCGTTCGTAATTTTAGATCTTTAAATTATTTTTATTTGAGATTTACTGAAAAGTCTATTGTAGATAGTATAATCATAACAGCGACATGGATTAGGTGCCATTTTGCCTAAAAATATTAATAAAGTTTGGTGGTTTTGTCAGAAAAATCTGGCTACATCCCATCTTACCAATTTCTTTAGTTGCCAAACTAAAGAATGTGCAAAACAAGTCCCTTTTCGCTACTATTTTGATCTCCATTCATAGATAGTCCCGTTTTGTTAACTATAGATTTCAACTATCTTTTGACGGGTAAAGTCGGTTCCTAAAGTCAAACTTATCTCTTATAGAAGTAGTTATACAGCCTGTTAGTGTAATCAGTCTTAACCTTGAAACCATAGGTAGTTGATTTAATTATAAAAATGTTTGTCTGAATTTAAAAATAAATAAACGAATTTTTCTTTAAAAAAATCAAAAATGTTTCTGTCCTACACCGTCCGTTAATTCATGGATACTATGCGCCCGAGTTACGTATTCACTGCAAAGGGCGTTAACCTGCCAGTGCGGCAGGTTAACGCCGTCCGTTTAACTACATACCTACATAAGTTTTAACTAACTACATCATTGTAATAAAATACAGGTAACCTGTGATGTAACTAACTTCCCTTCATACTTTTCCTGGCTTAGGACAGGCAAAAATACCTACCTTTGTTGCGTGACGAGTCCAGATGTAAGTTAGGTTATCACCCGACGCGGCGTAAACCCGAACCATTTCGGTCCTCTGTTCTTTTGTGTACGACATAATCACTAAACACTAACACTTGCGCGAAAAATTAACGGTAGGGCCGCGCTCGCGGCGGGCGTACGTTACGAGACACGCGTTCGATAGCGACACTGCCGGCAGACTGGTATGCGCGGGCCCCGCGCATACCTCAGTCTCTCCCCGCGCCGCGGGCGACACGGCGGCGCGGGCGCTCGCGGCTTATTTGATCTACTTTACCTTTGCGTAATAGGGTGAAATAATTTTGGGGAAAAATGGAGACTTTATTGAAAAAAAAAAGGTTTTATTTTTTTATTGAATTTACGTTCTGTAAGTGATACCAAACCACTGGTTTCAAGTTTAAGACTGATTACACTAACAGGCTGTATTTTGTCTCACTTTATCACATACATTTTTTTTTATATATTTCAGATCGGCCCGTACTGAGTGACAACGCAAGGAAAGACACATCAGTGGAATCATCGAGAAACACTAGTCAATCTAAATTAGATTCGTAGCTAAGTGTTAGGCCTTCTTAGTTTATAATTGTAAGTGGAAATCACTGTGTGATATTTACACAGATGATTTTCTTTGGCTTAGTTGAGATAGGCGCAATACCTTCATTGATATGAAGAAATTTTAATTGACTAAAGCCTTTGTCAAACAGACAGGCGTGACGAATGCGAAGCGTGGCGTTCTTATTTGTAATGTATGGAATTGTTTGAATCCAGTCACATAGAAAAGCGAAAGCGATCTGATAGCGTGACAGAACTATCGGACCGACGTCTCGCTTCGGTTCGGAAATGCTCGCTTTCGCCTGTCTGTTTGACAAAGGCATAAGGGCGAATTACTCGCAAAATAGTTCTTAAACGCAAATTGTATGTACTATTTGTGTTTGGTTTCATAAGTACTTAATTCGAATTTCCTATAATTATATTCTAAGCTGGCGAAGACGAATTATAATAGGGCGATGCAGGAAAGTTTAGTTCTGCTATTGCTCAATAGATGTCGCTAGTTATTATTATTGTTAACACCTTTATGTCCCTAGCGGACATAAAGAAGGTGTTAACAATAATTAGAACTTTGATTTTAGATTGAATAGTACCAGTTTTGACAAAAGTTGTATTTTTTTAAATTATGTTAAATCAAGGGGGGTTATACGAGTATACTTAGGGCGTTTCGTTTTTAGTTTTTCCATATTGGATACATAAAATAATGTCATTAGATTGAGTCCAACATGTTGTGTATAACTTGGGTATTGCGCCCCTGTAAATTATTGTGAACCAAACAGGCTCAATTATTTAAGGTTATAGGTAATTTTGTAAATATATCGCTATTTGTAAGTAGGTTACTAGATTAAAAACCTTTTATACCATTATTATAATTATTTAAGATTTAGGAAAAATATTATACCATTTTTTATTATGTATTTCTACTTTGTTTAATATTAATATTTGATCAGTATCAAACCAGTAAGATATTGCTATAAAATTTTAATAAAATTGACGTATTTTTTCCGAATTTAAACTTCCATTTTTTATCGCCAGACTTATAAAAATAATTCTGTCAATATTCTTAATGCTTAACTAAATTTTATTTTACTCAAATTACAACCTTAATAACAAAAAATTAAGGTTTTCAATTTAATGTATAGTTTGGAGGCTAGGTACAATCAGTGAAATAAATAAGTTGACATTATGATGTTACAGAGTATGATTTTTTAAGATGCGTATTTTAAAAACATAAATCATTAAGTATAAATAAATTGCTTTGTTTAATGCATAATATGCATCAATCAGTGATAAAAATACAGTAATAAATACGATATGAATGAATTATGCAATTTTAGTTAGAGGTGCTTCACTTGATACTTTAGAGTTTAGACAAATAACTTTTCTGTTTTATAATTCAATCTATCTATCAGGTAGTTCCGCTGAGAGAAAGAGACCGAGCTATACAAGTCGTCTAGCGCCATCACGTTCCCTCAGCTGAATTACTCTCGATTTAAGTTGTCATGGTAGGCCCTCAGTACATATTTTATAACATTCCAATAAATTATAGTTAAATGTAGTTAGTTACCTTAGAAATTGGATGAGTTTTAATTTCATTCTTCTTTCCTAGGTACAGTGAGTTATAACAAAAAATCTCATGCATTATCACTATCATTATCGATGTGCAAAAAAAACCTGATTTAAAAATTATATATTTTTTTGAATCGATACAATTTTACGTATAATTCATATGAGTTGTGACAAAAAATGCTCAATATATGTATTAGAGCCCATGAAGGATCAAAATATTTAAGCGGACCATGATACGTTAAGAAAATCGTTTGAATTAGTTATACGTACTTGATATGAATTTTAAGTTCATAATTATTCAGTTACACCCTTTAGGTTTATGCCTTTTCAAAATTATCAGACAATTGATAAATTATTATTATACAAATCAAGTAGTCATAATCGCAAATACCGTGTTATGTGACAGTGAATTAAGTAATCATTTACGTATTTAATATTAAAATTGATTTTTGTATTTCATTAGGTTTTCTGTATATTTAACCGACTTTAAATAAAATGAGGTTCTCAATAAATGTGTTACAGAATACCAATTCGGCTAAATGTATATTTTAATTTTCGTTGCTCAATAATCTGTATACTCTATTTTATACATAAGTACCTCAATGTGCACAAGACATATATTTTGATATTAAAATGTTTAAATATTATGTGGCTTTTTCTATTCCTTTTATTTATTAGTATCAATTACAAGTTTTATTTCAAGAAAGCACCAGATGATTTAAAAATATAATTTTTAGTTTTGAAGTAAGTTGCAAAACAGTTTTAACATACTATAGCATTTTGGTTGTGTTGACTATACTTGCCAAAATTATAAGATGTATACCCAATAAGGACTGCATTTACTTTTTTATCTTCTTTTAAAAAATGCAATTTAGATTTGAAGAGAAATCTTTAAATAAAATCAAATCATTTATTTCAAGTAGACCAGTTACCCATTCCAAGGACTAGAAGTAGTAGTAGTGTGTGTGTAGTAGTAGCATGGAGAAGAACGGGCAATAAACTCCATGGACACTCTTTTCCTTAAATATCCTTAATCCTTGAAAAAAAACCATCAATCCAATGTAGACTTCGGGTCATACAAAACTTTCCACACAATGTAAACGAGTTAACTCCAATATTTGTATTACCAGTGAATGCACTCAAGTGTTCAAGCGCAAGGCTGGACAACTTGGACAGTTTTCAATTACTCAAAGTTACGGGGTAAGTGCATGCCCGTCAACTATTTGCAAACTTGCATAATCTTCGTGGGATCATGGCGGGCATATACGGAGAGTTACTGCTACGTATAAATTAAACTTGCTGGCTTGCCATGTTGCTCTTGTGTTAAGTGTTCCGGATTTCGGGAGTCTGGGATGACTTGATGCATATTTGGTTTTGGTGCAACGTTGTTTGGTGAGGTGGAGACTGCTGCGTTATTATTTCTGAAATTTACGAAAAGGTAAAGTTGGAGGTCACGGGACTTACGAATTACCGTGACCCCGGTATGTAAAGGGCTAGTGAAGGACACCGTGGATTTTAGTCAGTACAAGTCTGACAGTCCCTCCCGCCCTGGGTGGGAGGATCATTTGATGATTTTACCACGAAAAAAAAAGGTAAAGTTGGAGTTTCACGTATCTTTTTATTCAAATCCAGATGTTTTGTTAATTTCAGTATTAAATAACTTTTCAATTCTATCAAATTCAATGAAACAACTATTTGATCTTTCAAATTATTAATGAGTTATATTATTACAAGCAAAGACGGATTGGTTGCGAAAGATAGAGGACAGGGTGATGTGGCAGCCTGGGAGAGATCTATGTATGTCCAGCGGTGGACTGCGATAGGCTGAGGCGATTGAAGCAGGGTTCAACCCTGATCTTCTAATTCTAAATTAAGGCCTGTTGGTCTAGCGGCTAGTGACCCTGACTGCTATGCCGGAGGGCGTGGGTTCGATTCCCACCCAGGACAAATGTTTGTACGATGAGCACGATCATTTGTTCTGTGTCTAGGTGTAATTTATCTAAAATATGTATGTATTTAGAAATATATAATTATGTTTATCAGTTGTCTAGTACCCATAACACAAGCTCTGCTTAGCTTGGGACTAGATGGCGTTGTGTGATAGTTGTGGAATATTTATTGTTTAAATTAACGCGAGCTAAGTCGCAGGCAAAAGCTAGTCGCAAATAACAAAGACTTCTCTCTTTGTTGCTAACAGAAAATTACATAAATAATAATATAAAACCAATTTCTTCAAGTTAATTAATAGTTAGAAGCTCATAATAAATGTGTATGCACTGAAGCGGAAAAACGTTTGCCAAAGTACCTAAAAGAATTAGGTTAATTATATATAAAGAGATATAATTAGATTAAAAGCATTAAGTTCAAAGTTAATTACTAGATTAGGTTTTATATCTAGTTTTAAAATTAATTAGTGGATCTTGTTTAATTTGCTTGTTATCTTTAATGGACCTAAGATCCTACTTGACTAAGCTATAATTTGAGTTAAGTATTTTGTTTCAAAGTTTAAGTTTTCTAAACTTTTTAAGGTACAGTCGGGCTTTACAAGGTACACTCAGCTATGTGATGAATGTACCCTCATTGAAAGCACCTGCTTTCGTTATTGGGGTACCCAATTAATAAAGCCTATCTATACTATATAATAAATCTGTAGAAGGGTCAATTCTGTACATTGAAAATATTGAAAAAATAAATAGCGGGGGGTGTTGCTGGATCGATACCAAACCCAAATATATGATTAAAAAAATTTTTGTCTATCTGTCTGTCTGTCTGTCTGTCTGTCTGTCTGTCTGTCTGTCTGTCTGTCTGTCTGTCTGTTTGTGCAGGCATCACGTGAAAACTAACGGTTCGATTTCGATGAAACTTGGTATAATTATTCCTTATTATCCTGGGCATAACATAGGATACTTTTTAACCGACTTCAAAAAAGGAGGAGGTTATCTTTTTTTTAATTTTGTTACCGCATAACGACCGACTGGGTGAACCGATTTTCATGATTCTTTTTTTGTTTGAAAGCTTGTGCTTCCCGTGTGGTCCCATTGTCACCAAATCAGGATCTGATGATTGGATCTTGGAGAAATCGAGGGCAACCCTCAAATTTTATAGGCTTACCCATCGTTTTTCGTAAATCTTATGAAGTAATTTAAGTACTTGCGTATGGGAATCATGATCTTATGTAGCTGAGCTGATGATGGAAGGTACAACTCCTTAACAGTAGTTTGTTACCGCATAACGACCGACTTCGTGAACCGATTTTCATGATTCTTTTTTGTTTGAAAGCTGGTGCTTCCCGTGTGGTCCCATTGTCACCAAATCAGGATCTGATGATTGGTTCTTGGAGAAATCGAGGGCAAACCTCAAATTTTATAGGCCGGAGAAATAAACCATCCACGCGAAGACCGACATCCGCGCGGACGGAGTCGCGGGCGGAAGCTAGTTGTACATAAACTTACAGCTGTGGTGATATTAGAACAATGAAAAATTAAAAAGGTATTTAATCAAGTTGAACATGTTCCGATTCTGTTGGATCTAGAACTTATTGACATTTTGATTTCTGGTTGGTACTATATTATGAGCCATAAAGGTGTTCGATTCATCATCAAATCCACACCCCATGTTCAGTACTTAGTCGTACTACTGTAACTGAAACTACTATTTATCAACAATGCAGTTCTACCTTAATTTGATAGAGAAACAGTACCTATGTGTTTTTTTTTGTCTCCGTTTCCACGCTTCCCGCTCATTGTGTCACCAGTCTCATCTAAGATAGGACAGAAACTTATATTGGGTCGCGGAGAGTTGCGTAAAACGTTATCGCAAGAAACAACCAGCTTACAAGTTCCTTTCCTTATCTTTTATCTTTTGTCTAAACAACGTCCCGCCATGTTTATATACGTACCGCCATTCAAGTTGGCGGAACTTGCCATTTGTTAAATTAAAATGTTCCCGACTTTCGATTCCCATTTTCTTTGAGGAGTAGTTTTTTCTTGTATTTTTAACTTCAGTTGCTATGTTTAGGTTTACTGGGAAAGTGTGTTTGTTTGATGTCTTTTCTTAAACGTAAAGGAGTTGGTGGCTAAATAAATACAGCAGCAGAGGCCGATCTTCCGGGTTAAGCCGCACATGCCGAGGTTGGTCTGTGCATGGGTGACCATCTGTCATAGCGAGTTTCCTCCGTGCCTCGGAAAGCACGTAAACCCGTTGGTCCCGGCTGTCATTGGTAGATCTTTGACAGTCGTTACTGTTAGTCAGAAGCTCTAGTCTGACAACCAGTCTTATCATGGGGTATCGTTTTACCTAGTTACTGGGTTGTGGAGGTCCGACAGGCAGTCGCTCCATGTAAAATACTGATATCCAGGTGCATATGGTTTGACTGGAAGCCGACCCCAATATAGTTGGAAAAAGGCTAGGCAGATGATGATGTCTTTTCTTGAGAGGTAAGTAAAAACCTACCATGAGTTCTTTAAGTGAGAGTAGTTCCACTGTGGAAAAGAGATAGAGCTATACAAGTCGTTCAGCACCATCTCGTTCCCACAGTGAAACTACTCTCACTTTAAGACGTTATGGTAGGCCCCCTGTTCAGTTCTTGGTTTAGACCTTCCATCAGTGGTTATGCCATAAATGTATCTACTATAAAGAATAGAAAATCCTGTATGACCCAATATTCGGTATTGGCCTCTATCATTCCTTTAACATGACCATACAATGCTGGGATTGCGGGTTTATCAGGTTACCGTGACCCCGGAACGTCAAGGGCTATTTAAGGACACAGTGTATTTTCTGATAGTCCCTCCCGGTCCTCCCTGGATGGGAGGATTTTGATGAATGGACCAAGTAAAAAAAAATGTAATGATGATTGTTGTAGTATTTTCCAAATCTTCCAACTTTTGATGGTTATGATAATTTAATTATTTATGTGGGATAAACAAACAGTCACACATTTTGATCTTATAAAACTAACTTAAAAAATTAAATGTTATAAATGTGCAACCCACACCGCTATCCACGGGATTATGATTTCGATCTCGTTAGAAGGCAACAATACTACCGCAGCATTGCTGTCATTTTGGTGCTGCGTTACCTCTGCATTGCTTTGGAGCTTGGAAAGTGATCTTATTGTAAACCCATAGAGAATAATAAGTACATTATGGGACTCGTGCGGGCTGCCTAAAACGGAATCAAACCTTTATGTTTAACATACATTACGTCAGTTATGTTCAAGTACCATGTAAGAGGAGCAAGCCGATTTTTATCAATCGGATACCAATCCAGATTCTATGGTTGCTACCGAGAAATTACGTAAGGAAACACCCAATAACACTGAGGTCCGACCTGGGAATTGAAGCCAGGCACTCAAGCTTAGCAGTCGCGCATGCGACCACGAGGCATTAAGGAATTATACGTAGCAGTCTTTCAGAAACATTTTCCTGAAAATTTCACAACTGAAATGTGGTTTTATTTACTAGATACTTCCCTTTGTGTGTTCCCGAAACTATCGTGAAATGTGGCTGTTTTCTAACAAGTAGGAGAATGTACGAGTATTTTAGACAGTGGTTACACAATAGGTAATAGAAATATCTGATACCTATTGTTATTTTGACGTTTTAGCAATGTTCATAAGGAGAAGATTTTGTTTTTGGTAAAGCAGCAATGGTTTGAAAAATGTGCCATTTTTTTTTGGTGCCGATGCATACGGATCTACGAGGTAAAATCATCACATGAGTCCTCCCACTCAGGGCAGAGCGAGAGGGACTGTCAGACTCGTACTGACTAAAATCCACGGTGTCCTTCAATAGCCCTTTATGTTCCGGGGTCACGGTAATTCATGAGTCCCGCGACCAAGCGGAGCATGTAGGGCGATTTTCTGTGTAAGCTGGGCACGCGAAATAGCTGCTCTTGCGTTATCTAGGTTTTTATATCTGTGTGACTACCAAAAACTAGTTTCACTATTTTATGAAACTTCCCACGTATTATGTAAAATACACTTTCACTAAACTCATAACCCTCTGTTTACAGTTTCAGCCAAAAAATTACAAAGTACAAACGTTGCCTAAATAACTTCACGACACGGGCTTGAATTAAAAGGGGCAACCGCGCATATACCCAACTTTTTTACCCTTTCCGAGTTCGCAGCACCTGCGTTGCTTAAATTATGTAAATACAATTTAATTCAAAGTCCTTTGTAATCTTGTACTTTCAAATTTTTAGGGAAATTGACTTATTTAGGTATACGAGTCGCAGCGATATTTTTTTTGGTGTGATGAAGAAACGTGTTTATTTTGCCTGTTTATTTCAGTAATAGTTATTTATTCAGGGGGAGGTGGTGTGACGATCTGATCATGTTTACAGGGCAGACATGGCCAGAAATTGCCCAAAATAGAGAGGTTTGGCAGGAAAAAGAGAGGCCTTTGCCCAGCAGTGGGACACAGAATAGACTATTTAAAAAAAAACGGTTATGTTTTGCTGGTTCTCGACTTCCTGGTTTTGGTGATTTATCAGTCAGTATGTGTAGGTTTGTAGTACAAAGTTTTTCATAAAAAAATTGGCTAAATGTAAGGCTATATCAATCAAACAAAGTGATTTTAAAAAGTGCCAAAATATGATTTTAGAGTTTTGGTTAAGCCTTTTACCTCTTCTTACTCTAAAAATAACTTTAATATATTGCCAACCATAAGGTTAAATTAAGTTCTGGTCATAAACTCATAACTGCCTCGTTAGTTTGTGGTTAATTTAAAAGTAACTATCCTTGGATTGTGTTATGTATAATGGTCAATGAAGTTCTCCATCTGCCTAGCCTTTTCCCAACTATATTGGGGTCGGCTTCCAGTCAAACCAGATGCAGCTGAATATCAGTATTTTACATGGAGCGACTGCCTGTCGGACCTCCACAACCCAGTAACTAGGTAATACGATACCTATTGGTAAGACTGGTTGTCAGACTTTAGAGCTTCTGACTAACAGTAACGACTGTCAAAGATCTACAAATGACAGTCGACCCCAACGGCTTTACGTGCTTTCCGAGGGACGGAGGAAACTCGCTATGACAGATGATCACCCATCCACAGACTAACCTCGGCAAGCGCGGCTTAACCCGGAAGATCGGCCATTCCAAAATAATTAAAGTTCTATAGAAAAATACCTCGTTTTTGTTGCTACCAGCACTTCTGATCTTCCACTTTTAACTACTGTCTATTCCTGCCATTATTTAAGACCAATTTGTTCGTTTGAGCAACATTGCCCCATAGAAAAAAAAACGACGGGTTGCACTCTGGGAGTGCCGGCAGAAGTGAAAACTTCAATAGTAATAAACACACACGAACATTCGCGCAAGCGCCCTGCGCCGTCTTACGAATTTTCGATCAGGTCACGTGTCCTGACGCGAGTTTAAATTTTTTTACCCATTCCAAAAAAAGTGCACAACGCCGCTAAAGAAGTTTTCACTTCAAAAAAAACTTCTATGTTAATGAAATACTTAACGTAAATCTGACGACACGGTTGGCGCAGTGACTGAGCGATCAACTACTGCGCAGCGTGTTGCTGGTTCGACTACCGCACCGAAAAATATTTGCACGATCTACAAGTAGATGTTACGGGTCTGGGTGTTTCTGTATGTGCGGTTAAATATGTTAACACACCAGCAAAGAATCCTAGGTGGTAAATTGGCCGCGGGACTCACGAATTACCGTGACCCCGGTACGTAAAGGGCTATTGAAGGACACCGTGGATTTTAGTCAGTACGAGTCTGACAGTCCCTCCTGGTCTGCTCTGGGTGGGAGGACTAATGTGATGATTTATCCACGTAAAAAAAAAGATGTGGGAGATAAAAAAAAAACTTAGCGTTTAAACTGTACTTAATATTATTTATTAAATTACCATGAAACATTGAAAAACTCGAATCGACCCCCGAATCTTACTTAGATTACACAAATAAAAGATTGATCACACCCTCGGCTTTAAGTAAACTGTCTTGTACAAATTCATATCATCATCTATATATATATTAATCAATGTCACTTTTCGTTGTAATTTTATAACTCAAGAAGGGGCTCACCTATCCAAACCAAATGTTAAGGCTTTGTTCGGACTATTTAGTAAATGGATTATGTGAAGTTTACACAAAATCGGTGGAGCGGTTCTTCATTCATCATATTTTTTGTAAAAAATGATGTAGTATTAGTAGTGTAGTACTCGTAGTATTGGTTCCGTGGCGTTACGAAGTTCGTGAGGTCAGCTAGTCTATATCTATATATATCAAAATGTTATGTTGGTTTGTGTACGCTAAAAACCCAAAAAGTTCTACACCGATTGAGTTGAAATTTGAGCATGATATATAATCCGCATCAAGGAGAGTTTTTATCAATTTTTTTCATCAGTCACATATCCGCGACCGCGAAATAATTGTTTCTTTTTTGCCACAGCGAAGCGTGGCAGGGAACAGCTAGTTATTTATAAAACAAGGAACACCAATACTAAATAAAATACCTAACTCAAGTCCTTGAAGTAACGATAAGATATGCTTATCTTACATGTGTCCATTAAAAAGACATTATATTTATAATATTTACCTTAATATTTTATTTATGAAGACTGTTTTCACCTGAGTAAAGTTTGCATCAAACTCTTTACACGTTCTTTTAACGTGACCGTTTTCAAAAAATAATTGTGGTCTTTTTTTTTCTCTTTATCGTGATGAAATCATCATCATCAAATGAGTCCTCCTACCCAGGGCAGGGCGGGAGGGACTGTCAGATTTGCACTGACTAAAATCCACGGTGATCCTTCAATAGCTCTTTACGTTCCAGGGTCACGGTTACCTGATGATACAGTCCCGCGACCCCGTCAGGCTTTAGCCGTCTAAAAATAATTGTGGTCTAATGTAGAAAAATGGGAACTACGAGTATCAGTTACCAGGCTCGTAAAGTGTTGGACAACTCGCTGTCCGACCATGGCCCATGCCCGGGTCGACGGCGCGTTGTGTTCTACGCGCGATTCAAAGAGTGTCAGCACAGGGACGGGGCCCCCCTCTATAGGGCCTAGCCATAGCCTGCCGGGGCCCCGGGACTGTACGAATTACCGTGACCCCGGAACGTAAAGGGCTATTGAAGGACACCGTGGATTTTAGTCAGTACGAGTCTGACAGTCCCTCTCGCTCTACCCTGGGTGGGAGGACTCATAAGATGATTTTACCACGTAAAAAAAAGGCTGGTAAGGTGTGTGAAAATGGATAGTTTTAGAATGTTTGTTACTCTTTGACATAAAAACTAACGAACAGATTTCGATGAGATTTGGTATACAAGCAGGTTACACCTTAGATTAACACTTAGGACACGTATGAGCCCGATATGACGTTTCCGTGGAATTATCACCGCACTTCCTGTGTCGGTGAGCATAAGCTATAACTGATAATATTTTATCAATATAGTTACAAAATTCATGTATGGTGTACAGTCAACAGCAAAAGTTGATGATCAAAATCAAAAAATGAATACTTATGAACGGAGTTCGCGTTAAAACTGTGTAGATGAACTAGTAGTAAATGTTTGGTATTTACATACAATCACATACTTTTTGAATCACTTCGACGCCACAGAGTTCTGACGCGAACTCCGTTCATTGGTATTGAATTTCTGATTTTGATCAACTTCTGCTTTTGACTGTACATTGTGTATTTGCATGAAATATTCAATTTAAACAATATTATTTTCACCTGTGATAATAAAGTTCAGTTTTAACAAAAACATTTTGTGTTACGTACCTCAACACAACGCACTGGTATTTCGTAAAAGCCGCTCTTGTTTTCGCTGTTCGTTGAATTTCAATAAAATAAGGTAATATTGTTTTAATATTTTATTTCAATTGTGTTTTTGCTTTCATTTCACAGAGTTATTTTTCAGGCAACAAAATATTGGCAATTTCAATCATTGTTATATTTTAAGCCTTTGTCAAACAGACAGGCGATGGCTAACCGGACCGAGTCCGAAGCGATAACGAACCGATACGAGACGTCAAACAGGGTGCAGCGAACCGGCGTGGCAGTTGTATTAGCTGGCTTTTTATGAACGACGTCAAACAGAGCCAATACGCCTTAGCCACGTCTTCCTGTCTGACAAAGGCTTTAATGTTTTTAATTTGGATTCGGTACAGGAGAAAAAAGTATGGTCGTTCTCCTGATTCATTACGGGTTTTCGCAGCATGTATTTTTCTTCCATACTTCTCTATTCCCGGGTCGACGGCGCGTTGTGTTCCACGCGCGCCTCAAAGAGTGTCAGCATAGTGACGGGGCCTGTGGAGGGCCAAAGTCTGCCGGGGTCGCGGGACCAAGGGCTTACCGTGACCCCGGTACGTAAAGGGCTATTGAAGGACACCGTGGATTTTAGTCAGTACAAGTCTGACAGTCCCTCCCGCCCTGCCCTGGGTGGGAGGACTCATTTGATGATTTTACCACGAAAAAAAAAAATACTTCCCTATTACTACTGATCATTCGACAGTTACCTATTTTTCATCCATATCAAACAGTCCATCCATAATTTCTTCATCATCATCAGCCTTTAATCTTCCCATTGCTGGGGCACATGCCTCCTCTCTATGCGAGGGTGTGGGCCATAAACCACCACACGGTCTTTTGCGGGTTGGTAGATGTCACATGTCTTCGAATTTTTGGTTCTAAGACATGTCGGTGCCCGCACGATGTTTTCTTGCACGGTTTTGAGAGCAGTGGTGATGAAATAAACTACACAAAGAAATGCGCCTGGTCGGATTCGAACACGGTCAAACTCAAATACAAATCTTCTATCTATACTATAATAAATCTGTAGAAGGGTCAATTCTGTACATTGAAAATATTGAAAAAATAAATAGCGGGGGGTGTTGCTGGATCGATACCAAACCCAAATATATGATGATGTTTTATTCATAGACGTTGTTCTGTAGAACCGCGAACACACGTTGTATTACCCGCAGTGGATTCAGCGCCGTAATATTTATAAGATGTCATTGTCAGAGTTACTCAAAATGGGGAAATAAACCATCCACGCGAAGACCGACATCCACGCGGACGGAGTCGCGGGCGGAAGCTAGTTTACAATAAAAATTTTCCTCTTCACATTGCTTACATGTCTTCGTCACTTTTCAGTCACAACTTTTCTCGTACATTCTCATTTGTGAGCTTTGGTATCATTGTCGTCTCAGTCACATGCAGGTGCCTCTCATTCCTGAATGAATGATACCCATAGGAAAATAAGTCCAAAAATATAAAATTAAATATGGACCCTTTTATTACAGATGCATCAAAAAATCTTGGGACTCATAGTTCTACTTCTTGTTCTTTTTAGATTGACCGTTGAAGCCTGTCATGGTAAGTTTAGTAGTATTTTTTTTTGTTCTGGCGTTTATTCTTTTTATCTTTTTCGTTTGAAGATGTGGAGGAGATCGAGGCTAAGTAAATATAGCCGCACAGGCCGATCTTCGGGTCAAGCCGCGCTTGCCGAGGTTGGTCTGTGGATGGGTGACCATCTGTCATAGCGAGTTTCCTCCGTGCCTCGGAAAGCACGTAGAGCCGTTGGTCCCGGCTGTCATTTGTAGATCTTTGACAGTCGTTACTGTTAGTCAGAAGCTCTAAAGTCTGACAACCAGTCTTACCATGGGGTATCGGATTACCCAGTTACTAGGTTGTGGAGGTCTGACAGGCAGTCGCTCCATGTAAAATACTGATATCCAGCTGCATCTGGTTTGACTGGAAGCTGACCCCAATATAGATGGGAAGAGGCTAGGCAAATGGTGTTTGAAGATGTGGCCATCTTCTAGTAATATCAAAGTCAACTAAGCCTCTGGAAAATGTACAAGCCTACTACAAAACTTTGGACGTATATCGAAATTTAAAAAAATTAAATTTTCCTCACGATGTTTTTGCTTCATTAATTTCAGTGACGTAATTTTTTTAGATTTTAGTTTTATTTATGTACTTACATATTTTAACCACTGAAAGTTAATTTAGTATTTAAATAAATGTAAATATGGTTGTAAAAAAACATCACGGAAATAAATATTTTTATAAAGTATACAACTTTGGTGGTACTGAAAAAGACACCTTGGTAGATAGTCAGTAAGATTTAAACTAAAAAATCATGATTACCTACAGCCTTTATTAGCAAGTAATAATCCAATGCATGTGTCATATGTTAGGAAAAGTTTTCTCACCGCTGGGAAACAGGCCTTTTTTCTGCGAGAGGGAGTGGGCTAGTAAAATTTTCAATCCTTCTTTTAGCATCTTATGGTGACGTTTAGCGCCATCTATTAGCAGATAGAAGTTTGAGCTTGCAGAACATGACGGTGGTCTTGTTGGTAAGGCGTTCGATATACTGAATCGGACGGCCTCAAGATCCGAGAAAAGTTCTGCTTGCAATCGATTGTTTCTTTCCTCATAAAATCTTAACGCTTCGCGATGAAGGCGTTAATTCGTATAACAATGTGGTTAATTAGTTTTTTATTATTTTCAGGTGGCATGGAACTCACTGAAAGTTATGACGCATATGATGCTAACCCTCAAGAAACTATTGAATAGTTATGTGACGAAAACTTAATGAAATAAATCTTTGTTTTTCTATGATCGTTGTTTTGTTCTAGTCACGTTTACCCGTATAGTAAGTAAGTTTAAATAAATCTTAAAAATATTTATATCTATAAAATTGCAAATCGAAATAATAAGAGACTAATAAGAGACTTTAAAGGATATCCTTTAAAGTAAATGATATCCCCAAGGTATAGGTGACATTTTCTCAAAACACATTTGATAAAGTCGAGATAGTAATCCGATCTGGCTAAAACCAGGCCTGTTCCAGTGAGTGAAAAAGACAGAGCTATACAATTCGTCTAGCGCCACCTCGTTCACTCACTGGAACAAGCCTGGTTTTAAGACGTCATAATATGGCCCCTTATCGTTTTTAGCTTCCTCATGATCTCTTTCAAGCAGAAAGTATAGTTAAAACGCGGGTTATAAAAATATATTATGGATATGATGAAGTGCCAGTACAAACACTAGTTAACGATATATCATTTCGACGAACTAACAGAACCTCTGGTATTTAATCAACACTTGTATAACCCTTAAACAAACGCGAGCCGGTATGCATTTTTTTTTTAAGATTGCATTGTATTTTAGGTAAGTGAGGGTCACTGATTTCAAATTTTAAATCAAAATTTAAAAAAGAATAGGGGATGGGGTAGTTTTTCTGGTGGTAAATAATTTACCATTATCCGTTCATGACTACAAAATTTTTGATGTTGGTGGTAAAATTGTTACCATTGTCCGTTACGGTTTAATTTTTATTTCTTGACTAGTGACTTCCTCTTGGTTCTACTTATAATATTTATTTTATATTTTGGAAATGAAACATTTTATTTTTTTAATATTTTTTTATTAGTATTGCATATTACCTATCTTATAGTATTGCTTATATTAAATTTATTTTCTTTGACATATTGAATATCTGAAATAAACAAAGTATTAATTGACACGTTACGTAAGAAGTTTATATAAACTTCTCAAAATATTTATTTAGCTTTTTGCAGTCCAAAAAAATATACAAAAAGACAACCGATTTTTATATAGATAATCTGATATTTTTCAAAGTGGAATCGGACAAGGGTAAGATATTTACCACATATTTGAAACATCTAAATTATATGAATAAGTCAATTGCAAATGCTGCTAACACGTGAGATAGTCAACATATGTTATAGTTTTGGAATTTGCATCGAAAAAGTACTTACCAGATTTTTTCTTGAACAAACTTTTAAAATTTCCGAAAACACCCGCCAAAAACTCGACTTTTTTCACAACAAAACCGTTGAGTCAACTTTGACATTACCTTACAGTGACAAATGACGTTGACAGGTTGTCAAATGAAATAAAATAGATAAACAAATTATTAGAGATTATAAATATGTGATATTTATACCTTTAGTGTTACCGTATTAAAAGTTAGAGTGCATTATTTAAAAAAACACGATGTGGTAATATATATACCTTTATTTGAATAAAGGATAAACAGAGTTTATTTCACTGAATAAACAGATGAAATGACTACTCTACTACTAAAGATAGATAATAGTAGCCTAGACTTAATATTACGGTCGCGGGTATCACGCTCTGTCGCGGGACTCAGGCATTACCGTGACCCCGGTACGTAAAGGGCTATTGAAGAACACCGTGGATTTTAGTCAGTCAAGTCTGACAGTCCCTCCCGCCCTGTCTTGAGTGGGAGGATTCATTTGAAGATTTTACCACGAAAAAAAAAAACTTTTACTTGTAGATATCACACAAATATTTGTTCCATGCGGGGATCGAAACCGCGGCACACTGCGCAGCGGTCTATAGCTCAACCACTGCGCTAACTGTGCCGCCTATTTCAACTTTATAATCAGTTATGTGTAGGGGAACAGTGTATAAGACGGGGACGCGATGTATGTTGAGAAATCACATAATTAAGGCAAACTTAACACAATACTTACGTAGCGCAAGCGCCAACAGGACGCCATTGTTAATGGCCGCTTGCAAATGACGTCTTGATGGCGCTTGCGCTACATTAGTGTTGTGTTAAATATGCCTTAAGAGTGTATGTCCCCATTATACCTCTCGTCCACGTCTTATACACTGTTCCCCTATACCCAATCCAACATTATACCAACAAACATAATATTTAAACCTATACACCCCAACCCCCAACATAAAATAAAATGCATCAAAAATAAAATAAAAAATGTCGTACGCGCGTTTTTAGCGTTTCATGCTCTCAATATTGCAGTGATGAAAATGCCGGGGCCTCAGAAAGTATTCGGAGTTTCTCTGTTAATATTGCGTCCCCTCTAACCGTCGTATTATGTAGTCGTTATATTATAAACATACATAGAGTCGTATTATTTTGTTTGCACAAGTGAATTTGAGGCTGGGAATGTAATAGTTTTTGGAGGCTTTGTGGTGCGCGTCCAGTGTTTTGCGAATGATTCAATTGGCGATATTATTGCGAAGGTAATGATTACATGACAGGGACAAACGAAGTGACAATATTGAGTTAATTGAGAATTGATCAATTAATTGAATCAGCGGGTCCGATTTCTGGCTAGGAATATTGATTGCATGTTAACTTGTTACAGCTAAGCAACTTGTTTCAACTTTTCATTAGGCCTATATTGATTGATCAAACATTCATCTAGTGCTAAATATTCAAAAGAAGAAAATGTAACAGTCATTTTTTAATTAGGTACTTACTTCCAGTTAATTTTGACTGGTAAATAACATACCGACTCGGTTAGTTTGGATTCATCAGTACAAATAACATGACTCTATTTTTGTCGGAACACCGAACAAACTAAATTTCGCATGCAAAACGGCTTTTGATTCTGGTGAATTGTTTGTCAATTTTTAGCGTTTCCCTCGCTCTCGGCTCGCGTATTAACTGGACGGTAAACCTGACTACATGCTACTCATGAAATAGTTCCCATTCAGAGTTAGATCGACTGACGTTCCGATGTTTCGTCCATCCCAATCCAGATTTGAAAATTTGAATGAATAAAAAATCGTATCGTCGACGCGTATTTTTCGTTTTCAATTTTATAAGTCTTTACCTTATTGTTTTCGATTCGTATCCGAATGCGGCACTCGATATTGGTTATTTGAATAGAATCGTCGATTTTTCTATGTATCGAATGTTTTTTTTTTAAGTTTTTGTTCTGTTTTGAGTAGAGAATCTGCAGTGAGGGTCGTAACTAGAAATAGCATTAAGTCCTTCTTCTAGTTCTGCCAGACTGTGCCACGATTTAATAAAATTCGTGAACTAGTAAGAACAAAATCGTCACTCTACAGGATTTTTCCTGTGTCCACATATAAAAAGTCGAATTCAGAACAACAACTTGTAGGTCATAATTTTTTCCGTGTCGCAGAATCCCACAACAGTCAACTCATCAGTCAATCGGTCAGCAATTGCGTCAATCGTGCCATCAATATTTATAGACAACTGGCACTTTGCCCGCGACTTCGTCCGCGTGGGTTACGTACTTTCCTAATTCCCCCTTTTCACCCCCTTAAAGGTTAAATTTCCAAAAACCCCTTCTTAATGCTCCCCTACATTATAATAGGAAGCCGTGTGCAAAATTTCACATTCCTAGCACCAGTAGTTTCGGCTGTACGTTGATATGTCAGTCAGTCAGTTCTCCTTTTATATATATAGATTTATTAATAGTGCGTATACAATACTTTTGCTCCATTAGCGTGTGGTAATCTTTTATGAGTCGATTACGAACGTAACTAGGCGTTTGACTATGGGTCTGTCAAATATGTCTATCAAATAAAAGTGGTATTCTCAACTTAGCAACTATTTTCGAGGCACCTATACTAAGAGCAACTATTGTATTCCCAATTGAGCACCTATCAAAATTTTGACGGTTTGCTCAATCGGAAACGGTATTATAATTCAAATCTATTCCTTTTAGAGCAACTATGGTAGTTGCTTAGCGACGGGGTGTGTATAATTTCATGATGGTATGTTCTTATATCATAGTTGTTTAACTATGATATAAGAACATACCATCCTATATAAATATTATAGGCATAATTGTTTGCGTCGTGAATTCAAGATTCACGCTAAATGTCACTATGAGACGTTAGAAATGGATTGAACTTGTAGGCCTCTATTAGTAAGAGCATCGGATTTACTGAACCTGGAGATCGCAGGTTCAAATCCTATTCGCGGTTCGAATTTTTCTTTCCATTGAAAATCTTGAAACACGGGATAATACGTGTTTATAGCAGATCAGGACCCATCAATCATACTCAGCTGCATCAAAATTTACCAATGACCCTACAATATTCAACGATCGCAATTATTCAAAACGGAACGAACTCATGATGAGGGCTCTCGTACTCAATAATTTCACGATATTCACGATATTATTCAGGACAGACATCATCTATCATTTGCATCGTTGATCGACAAAGAGCGCTTTTGAGCGCTGATGTTGAACTCCAAATGACTTTTACGCATTGCGGATGTACTCGCACATAATGTTTATAGTATGTACAGTCAGTAAAAGAGTTAACTAAACAGGCAGCAAGTTCGAACATTCGTCCAATCTTGTATTTCAAGTTTCAATGTGTACCAAATATGTATACCAAACTCTTGGACTGCATGTAGTGTAGTCACAAAGTGCACATATACAACATAAAGCATACAATATAATTCTGACGGCACGGTTGGCGTAGTGGCTGAGTGATTGGATTGCTGCGCTACGTATTGCGGGTTCGAATCCTACACGGATCCAATATTTGTATAATCTGCAAGTATTTGTCTCGGGTCCGGGAGTTTGTGTACGTGGATTTAAACGGTTGTAAACGAAATCATAATACAGGTGAAATTTCTCCTGTCTCCTTTTTGTAAAAAAAAAAATGAAAAGAAAACAAGTGTACAGGCAGCAAGTTTAGAACATTTTTCCAATTTTCTTTTATAATTTTCTGTGTCTGCATTCCAAACTACATACAGCTAAAACCTGCATAAATAAATTATAAAGCATCCAAATGGTATGCAGGAAAACTCCTTGTAAACTTAACTCTTTTACCGACTATACTTGTACACTTGTCTCCTCTTGAAATGACATGTGACGGTTCATTGGGAAGTGAAGGGATTGACATAATTATCACGGTATTTTTTATACGTAACAGAGTGAGTAGGGTTCAAAGGTTTGACAACTGATGCCTCAATATTTTTGTCATATGTATCGATAGGTTTGTGCATGTCAACATGTCAATGAGATGTCCACAACTTTATATGTTGTCGGAATTTTTATTTACAGGTACTTACTATACATATATTCGCGACAATTTTTTTGAAGTGAAAACTTCTTTAGCGGCGTTGAGCACTTTTCTGTAATGGGTATAAAATCTTAAACTCGCGTCAGGACACGTGACCCTGACCGAAAAAGCGTAGGACGGCGCAGGGCGCTTGCGTGAATGTTCGTGTGACGTTGCTAGGTAACATTGTTTATAAAAGATGTACGTCACATTGGAAAATTATTGAAATAAAAAGTCAACCATTTTTGCGAGTTTTACTAAAATCTGTTCACAAGATATTTCCAACAATTACTATTCAAGTTTTCACTTCTGCCGGCACTCCCAGAGTGCAAACCGTCGTTTTTTTTTTATAGATTTGGGAGAGTTCTTTACGAATAAAAAATGCAGACTTCATTTTATATTCGTATTTTATCATACTTTTGTATCTTTGAAGTTTTTTTTCCAAGAACTTCTTACCTGTTAACAGCCTTAGGTTTTTTCTCATACCTCAGTATTAGAATACATTATGTCATCATTGTTTTTTTTATTCAAGGCATTTGACGCCTCTATAAAAGTGGCCACTTACTGGGCACAAACAATCTCATTATTTAAACAAGAAAAAACAACAAACTTAAACTTTAGAGATTGGTTGTTTATTACATTTATTTTATTTATTTATGTTTTTATTTTTTGTGACTTCTGTCATGTCCTTTAGTAAATAAATTAGGAGTTCAGCGTATTAGGAGGACAGCGTCCTCCCTCCACTCCAGCCGCAGTGGAAGACGCCCAAGGCGTCAGACGTCGCAAGGCGATCTCCGGCCACCGTAGGCGCGGGCATGCGGGCGGCGAGTAATGGGCGACTCGCTGTCCGACCATGGACCATGCCCCGGGTCGACAGCGCGTTGTGTTCCACGCGCGCCTCAAGGAGTGTCAGCATAGTGACGGGGCCTGTAGAGGGTCATAGCCTGCCGGGGTCGCGGGACTTTCCCATTACCGTGACCCCGGTACGTAAAGGGTTAGTGAAGGACACCGTGGATTTTAGTCAGTACAAGTCTGACAGTCCCTCCCGCACTGCCCTGGGTGGGAGGACTCATTTGATGATTTTACCACGATAAAAAAAAATGTAGTGCATAATAAGTTTCTCCTTAACGTCACCAAATCGACCAGTTTACCTCGTATACTCGAAAAAAGAGTTGATCGTTTCAGTTTTCATTCAGTGAATAAAAAAACATATATACCTACTCTGAATAATTATAATTTATACTACAACGTGTATGAGATTAGAATAACGCAATTTTGTAAATAAATCTCTCAGTACAAAGCCATATTACCTATTCTGAGATCAAAGCTGAAAACGTACCGGTTTCAACACAATGAAAAGAAAATTTACACTATTTAAGGGCCCCGGGGCTCTTAGATGTAGAGCTCCTTTAAAATTTATCATAACAACCTACGCTTAAGCACTTTGTATCATTCCGCCTACGTAAATTTCATATTGTAGAATAAGGGCAGAAGGTTAGTTTGGAAAGAACATTGAAAATTGGCCCTTCAAGGGCCAGGAATCTTACGTTGCTACATAGCAACCACAGTTGTTAAGCCTTTGTCAAACAGACAGGCGTGACGAATGCGAAGCGAGGCGTTTTTATTTGTAATGTATGGAATTGTTTGAATTCAGTCAGAAAAGCGAAAGCGATCCGATAGCGTGACAGAACTATCGGACTGACGTCTTGTATCTGTTCGTTGTCGCTTCGGACTCAACTGTCTGTTTGACAAAGGCATTAATTTTAATGGAGTCTAGTGAGTTTGCAGCAAATTATTATAGTGCACAAGTGTTTACACAGGAATAGGTGTGTTTCTGTTCCGTATGAAAATCCGAAAAGATTAGGGACAGAACCAACAACCTAAAAACTCAGACTTAAAACCAGGCTTGTTCCAGTGAGTGAAAGAGACAGAGCTATACACATCTTCTAGCGCCACCTCGTTCACTCTCTGGAACAAGCCTGGTTTTAAGACGTCATAATACGGCCCCTGGGAATCGAACCCAGGGGCATCGGGTAATCGAATAGGTATTCATTGGTCAGCCGAGGAGTTGGCAATAAGGCATGCTCTGATTTTGCAAATGCGAGAAATCCCTGTTTTCTGGAGCCTGTAATAATTGGTAAAAGTAATCGTTAAAAATACTGTGCATGAGACTACCGTTTTCTCTTCATAGTTAAGCCATCTCTTTGATACGAGCTCGGGTTAATTATTATACCTAATAGTGATACTGATGTTTTATGAATAGAATAAATTACGTAACAACTAACCTGTGGCTATGGGCTACTGTTATGTTTTGTGTCTAGTCGACGGCTGTTAAATTCTTGTTCTAGGCATTTTAGGTGGCCAGACGTTGTGATGTCATGGCCAAGACAGTAATATGCGTTTCTACTAAGAATGGTATGACCTTGGCATCATATTGTGATGATGATTAAATTAAAGAGAAAGACAATTTGAAATTTGGCAATAACTGAAGATCCTTAATAGAGACTAGATTTTTTAGGATAGGAGTTTTGGCTATTTTTGTCAAAATTTACAATCAGATTTTGTCACTAAATAAAAGATCACTTAATCCAAATTCAAAATAGATAAATACGAAACTTTGGAGTAAGATAACAGGAAAGAAAGAAAGATAAGAAGAGTAAGAAATTATGTAGGAGGGTCGCATAATATCTTACTTCAAAATTCAGTATTTCTCTGATGAATAGTTGGAACAAAAGGGCTGATGAAAAATCATGTCTGTAATCGTCTTTAGATATATTAGTACTATACAACATTATTTTTAGTATATGCGAAACCTGAATATAGTGTGTTCAGAATCAGTAACTGATTCGATTCCAATATTTTTTACACCATGTTATATTTTTTTTCAAAAATTATTTAATTAATTTTTATTACCAGTTAATCACCGTACGGTTAGGTATCTATTGCCAAGCTATTATCACGAGTGTATAACACAGGAGACGCGGTTTACGCGGGTGTACCGCGAAATGTGCATGTTTTTGAACGGACAACCAGGTATTATACAAACTTATAACCTTGTTATTTTTTATGATACGGTTTTAAAATTTTGTACATATATTCTTAACACAAAAGTACTAGACAGGTGTATCGGGTTTCGCATAAACAAAAAATGATGTTGTATAAGATACAAGCTTAATTGACCTCTATACTGCAGAACTTACGACTGCAGTTGCTAAAGTATAGAAACTCCTTCTATTGATGTTCTGTTCATCTCGATTCACCTCACGCCGCAACGACCAACAAGCTATCGATGTCGAACGATTGATATTTCATGAACTGGCATTTGAAACTTGCGTGGGAGAGCTCTTAAAGGGCTCAGGTAGAGCTACTCAAAATATCACTATCCTATTCTCCTGTGCAATTCGAAGTGATTTTAACAATTCTGTTTTCAGAAATAATATGGGCCCTTAATTGAAGTGCTGTTGTGGGCAGAATGTGGCTATTTTTTGTTTTGTTTCGGCCTTTTGTTAGTGTGTGCGTATTTATATTTAACGAACTTCATTTAAGCATTTACTTTATTTTTAGTTCTTAATAAAATTCATCGGTTTTTAAATTGATAAATAATAAAAGTAGGTACCAGCCTATGCTGCAAAATTTTGAGTCATTTTTTGGCTGAAAATAGGTAGGTATCCTACATAAGGTACAAATAAATTTTCTCCTCATAAAACATGATAATGAGACACCACTTGACTATACCTATTCTCAAGCAGATCGGGATATTCACTAAGTTTTTTATTTTTGTTTTGAATTCAGATTTTTCAACACTGTTGCAAGCGCTATGATCACGGGTGTACTCAAAAGAAATAATAAACATGAAAAACATCCCGTTTTATGTAAAAACAATGATGGTGTTCAAATCAATTAAACCCAACCTTTTTTTAACCCTAAAACCACTACCGAATACCATACCACCAAAAAGGTAGACAAAGTATATTTTTCACGTTAGCCCATGCCTCGTTCGTTTGAGCTGTCCGTTTTATGCAGTGGGCCAGAACGGCGCGAGGATTACATGGTCCAGCCACTACTGCGAGTAGAGGGTTAGAGTGACGTCACAAATTTTATTGATACCGCTTTTGTTTAGGTTAAAAGGAAAAAATAGAGGAGCGAATTCATATTGCTTTAAACTTTGCTTAGTTACGCTTCATCTGAAGATAAACCTTATTAGTATGACATTGAAGTGTACATTTATTTTAGCAACTGTGATTATATTATTTAAGATCATCATTATGATCAAGAAATATGATCGAACTTAGCTTGCGGTAAGTTTCGCTTCGTTCTTATATATTTGGGCTTCAGTTTAGGTTCTGGAGTGGAGAACATGTACTGGTAGACAAGGCATTGAAAGCCGCCACGAGGTAGACCGATGAGGTGGGAAAGACCTTCGGAAATCTGGAAATGTGAGAAGAACAGGAGTAGTCGACACGGCTTTAGGAGGCCAAATTAAATTTCTAGCTAGAAAGTTACCCTTGTCACACACAATATTCGATTATGAAGGGTCGTCAGTAGTTTTACCTAATTGAAACGCTTTTCACTACATAGTATAAAACAAAGTCATTTCCCTCTGTCTGTCTGTCCCTATGTATGCTAAGATCTTTGAAACAATGCAACGGATCTTGATGCGGGTTTCTTTAATAGATAGAGTGTTTCAAGAGGAAGGTTTATATGAATTTAAAATGCATAGTATAATAGAGATTGCACCTGTGCGGAGCCGGAGCGGATCGGTAGTATACAATATAAGAGCGCTTTTCACCAGAAATTAGTAAAGCTTCACAAAATTTAAAAATACATTTTTTGTAAAAAATCTTTTAATACATTTATCAGCGTATAACTCAGTTAACGTTTCATTCCTTTTTTACTGCAAATGTCTGTTAAACTCATGTTTTAAATTAACTTTTGCTCGTGTATCGTATGCACGATGTACAAAAAGTTTTTATTTTTTTATTTTCTATGTTACGAGATAAGCCGTTTCAAATGATGTCATTTTTCGCAATAATACATGTAAGTATCCACTTAAGTGTTCTGCATATTTTTTTTGGGGTTGTTATATTATGTACTTTGTATGTCACGGGTATGCGGGCGGCGAATAGCGGGCGACTGGCTGTCTGATCATCAAACATGCCCCGGTCGACGGCGCGTTGTGTTCCACGCGCGCCTCAAAGAGTGTCAGCATAATGACGGCCCCGTTTGCCGGGGAGAGTCTACCGGGGTCGTGGGACTCGCGAATTACCGTGACCCTGGAACGTAAAGGGCTATTGAAGGACACCGTGGATTTTAGTCAGTACAAGTCTGACAGTCCCTCCCGCTCTGCTCTGGGTGGGAGGACTCATTTGATGATTTTACCACGTTTCCACGTTTTTTAAATATATTCCACAACTATCACACAACGCCATCTAGTGATGGCGTTGTGTGATAGTTGTGGAATATATTTATATATTTTATATAATTGATTTTTGAATTACCCGTTGCTGAGATACAGGCCTCCTCTCTGTGAGAGGGCGTGGGCCATAATCCACCACGCGGTCTTAATGCTTGTTGGTGGATGTCACATGTCTTTGAATTTTTGTTTCTAGGTAATGCAGGTTTCCTCACAATGTTTTCCTTCACCGTTTTGAGAACAGTGGTGATGAAATAAATTACACAAAGTACAGCGCTTGGCTGGGCTCCCACGACCTCCACGACCGACTCGTAAGTCTAGACCGATACCAATAGGCCACCACACTGCTCTTAGTTAAAACCATTATTTTGTCTTAGTTATTGAATTAAAAATAGTATTTTTAAAATAGTCACAATATTGTCGGTTTTAGTATGGGAATGTAATGTAAGCTATTTTTTCTTAAAATGTAACAGTTGGGAATTTTAATTTTTAGTCTCTCAACTTTAGGAATAGATTTTTTTTTATAAAGGGAAGAAATCACAGAGCTTTTTGTAGAGAAATATAGATTGTTTAAAAGAAAAAAAGGATTGTTTCCATTTTCACAATGTTCGTAAAAAATATAACTCACCTGGATTTAAAGTTCCAGCACAAACGAAGGCTATACAAGCCGCAAATAAAGCGAACACAAGGTAGAACTTCATCTTGTATCCTCTTCAATCAATTTGTATCAAATATTCAAGATTCTATCAACTTATATACAGGATTAGCGTCTATTGATACCAACTTAAATAGGCCGATGTAATATTGCTAGCTTAATAAAATTGAACTTTACTACATTTTAATAAGAATGATCATGATGTACGCAACTGCAATATTCTAATATGTAATAGAAGACAACATTAGGTTTCATTCATAGCGACTTAAATTTTTGCTACAAACAGAATCGGTATGTCACCCCATCCGTGGGTCGACTTTAGCAAACACATTTTTTTTAACTTGGTAAGTTCTAATGACCCAGGGTAGGACGGGAGGGACTGTCAGACTTGTACTGACTAAAATCCACGGTATCCTCAAATAGTCCTTTACGTTCCGGGGCCATGGTTATCTGATAAGACAGTCCCGCGACCCGGCAGACTTTGGCCCTCTAGGGCCTAAACCTAGAAGATCGACCCATGTGGCTATTATTATTTAGTCACGAGTTGCTACACACACGATGAATATCAGTCCGTAATGTGCCCACTGCTGGGACACAGGCGGTGAGGGAGTGGGCTGTGATACACCACACGAGCCCAGTGCGGGTTGGAGGAGGTCACATGTTTTAAAAGTTTCGTTCTACTTAGGACATTCCGGTTTCCTCACGATATTTTTCTTCAGCGTTTTAAGGGTAATAGTGATGAACTAATTATATAAACTAATTCGCTTTGTTGTTTTTTTTTTTCGTGGTAAAATCATCAAATGAGTCCTCCCACCCGGGCAGAGCGTGAGGGACTGTCATACACGTACTGACTAAAATTCACGGTGTCCTTCAATAGCCCTTTACGACCCGGGGTCACGGTAATTCGTGAGTCCCGCGACCCCGGCAGGCTTTGGCCCTCTACAGGGGGCCCCGTCACTATGTTGATACTCCTTGAGGTGCGCATGGAACACAACGCGACGTAAATTAATGCGCCTGGAGGGGTTTTCAACCACGAATTACAACTCGTATGTCGTGGCCATTGGGCCACCATGCACTACTCCATGATGAATATATCTTTAGAAAATGATGTTATTATGTCTCGGATATATGCAAACTAGCAGGTAAATCAAATCACAGTGTTATGTTAATTTAGGTGTTGTTAAATTGAATAAAATTTAATTTTGACACTTAAGATTTATGGACACGTTAAACTTGAATTTTTAAGGAAAGCTTGCATGTCTATTAAATGCATTTAACGTTTTAAATTGTATTGGGCATAAGAAACTAGAATTTATACTATGCAGTATACCAATTTTTAGGTTCTTTGTTCATCATCTGACTAGTCTTTTCTACTCTGTTGAGGTCGGCTTCCAGTCGAACCGGATGCGGCTGAATATTGCCCAGTAATTACTGACTATCAGTATTTATATAACTAAAAGTATCCTGATCCTTCTGTAGCCGCTAACTTTTTAGACAGACACGCTACATTCAAATTTTAGAGAGATTTTTACACGAAAACACGATGGAAATGTTTTTTTTTTTTGGCAAATCCAACCGTGTCATCATTCCAAGAGCTGTCGCCTTTCATTCCTTTCGTCTCCGGGCGATCCTCGCAGTGGTGACACCAAGGCGTTTCTTCCCTCCTTATCCCACACAGGTACCTCACGAAACTTACGTGTCCGGTGAGGACCTGCGTCATGCGGTAGGTCAGGACGCCGTGACGCCTATCCAGCCACCCCTCAAAAAGGGGTCTTACCGCCGCGATTACGGAGTGCCCGATCTTTTCTTTTTCCTTCCTCCTCCTTTATCAACATTCATACCCATCACTCTCTTGGTCACACGAGTTACACGAGTCTCCTCATCACATGATAAAAGTATTCTATGAAGTTTCTAGCCGCTACGTCGGCACGCAGACAGTTTATATCAAGTCAAGTTTCATGCAGCTACTGCGAATAGAATTTCAATATTTCGCGTAGTATACTTGCAGTTTAATTTTCATGAGAATCCCATGAATGCATAAAGTTTATATTAATAAAATATATTGGCTGCATTTTGTAAGAGGAGTAGCGTTTGCGGAACGCGTGGTCTTATAAAGAAGTAAGTTTTAGGTAAGAAGAAATTATATTTAGGGTAAATAAGAGAGTTTTCATTATTTTATTATTCGTTTTAGGATAACCGTTATTAACTGTATCTTGATTGAAGATAAGGTGCATTAAGTTTGTATAAATGTTGTTTTTTTATCTGTGTATTTACATAGAAAATTATGAATGTATTCATATTAATCAGATTTTAAGGTATTGTAGAATAGACTACCACATACTTTATTGTACACTAAAATTAACACAAAGGTATATAAAATTGTATTGTATCCGTATTAGATGATTTACTGTTTTATTCAATAATCCTAAATATAATATCTTTACTTTGAAGAAAAAGAAAAAAATATATATACTTATTTTTGAGATAACTTATATCGACGATGAAGAGTCAATAAATAATAACTGCAAAAACGCAACTTTACAGGAGGCGAAAAAAACGTTTCAAGTCCGTTTAATTATTTTTTTAGTAAATTTGATTTTTTAAATGTTTTATGTAAACTGACTACAATATTATGCTTATGACTACAATATTAATATATTAATCAATGATTTTATTAGTTTTTGGATATATTTTAGATAGATTTTATTAGTATCTATTGCCATCGTAAATGACGTAACACCACTTAGTATATATTGCAATAATTGTTTATCTTGCAAAATTAATAAGAAACAGACCTAAGATCTTTGTCAGCATGTGCATTACTCTATTCTACAATAAATAATGCAATAAAACAAAAATGGCCAAAATGTTAGATATTATATATTGACTCTTCATCGTCGATATGTGCAATCACTTACAAGCGTTATTTATCTTACTTTGGGCACACCATGTTGTCACTTTGAACAGAAAATGGGAGATGAAAATAAAAATTGATTAAGAATTTTCAAAAGCAATTTTTGCCACGTGGCTAGTAAAATTGAAATCCAACTAAAACATGGTTTTTCTTCAATATTGACGAACGTACACCACTTTTAATTTAAACTCAAAACTCTTTTTAAAGTCCCTCACCGATACTTGTATAGGTGAAACTTTATCCATTCACTTTTAATGGTTTCTCATTTCTAATAAACCCTTTTTCAAACCAAACAATAGAGACAGGAGACTAAATAATATCCAGGTGTACGCCAAAATGACCATACACCAAGTACTTATGTACTTTCATCAGAGTACTAAACATAATAACATTGTGTTATGCTCGGGTTACCTGTTTAACTAATTTGCATAAAGCTGTTTCGTAGATAAAGAGGAATGCTGGATGAAACGGAATATTTGTCACCTTTGGCACAGAAACAAGTATAAGCTAAAAGTATAAGTCAGTTTCCACTTACTACTGAATAAAGGACTTTATTAGAAAGAAAGAAATAATATTTATTGGTACAGCAACAGGTAATTTTGCATATTATACACAATAATATGCAAAATAAAAGAGAAATCAATGATTTTAAAAATAATTTAAAACTATTTGGTACAAAATTGTTTGCCCCACGTCTGCGCCAAATAGGCCCAGTTCAGCAAAAATGCCAGACAACCAGTGCCTGATGCTGATTTACAACAGGACCTGGTTGAGAAATGGGTACGGCGAACCAGTTATTGGCACTCGTATAAATATAAAATTGAGTGTTCGTAGATCTTTGAGCGCGGTGGTGGCTCACTGGTATCAGCCCCGACTTACGAGTTGTAGGTTTGGGTTCGAATTCGGATTAGCGCATAATTTTGTGTAATTTATTTCATTACCACTACTCTCAAAACGGTGAAAGAAAGCACCGTGAGGAAAACGGTATATCCTTGAACCAAATATTCGAAGATATGTGACATCTATTAAACCGCACTGAGCGCGTGGTGGATTTTGTTTTTTTGGTGTTATTAGACTGAAGAAAGTAAAGCTTCCTAGTCCCAGTAGAGGTCTTATAAGTCTACCTATATGACAGAATACAATCTAATGGGATTCAGTTAACTGTGTACCAGAGACTTCAGCTGGAGTGAGCACACCCATTAAGAACTGGAACTACTCTATCCTCGTACTCGTAGTAGCAAATGCAGTAATCAATTTTTTTTCGATTTCTTGTTTTTCTCAAAAATTCAATCTGGACGCTTTCAGCTAAATGTAGATTTTTTATACAGTATCATGGTGAAACAACAAGGAAAAATGCAGAATTTCCTGTGAAATTGATATATTTGTAAATGGCGACACAAAGTTTAAATGCAGTATTCAAGTTTATAAAGACCTACATTAGAAAAAATACTGTCAAAAACAAACTAAATAATGCGTTTTTCTCAAAACCCCCATTTTGCTGCATTGCATTTGCTGTTACGAGGGCAGTACAGTACACCGATAGAAGGCAGTAATAACTGTTCGGCGCCGAAGTCCGAGTGACGCAGGCAACCCTGGTGAAGCCTGCCGCCAGTGGGATCACTCAATCGTCACCACACTGTTAGTCTTTATCATTTTGAGAGCAGTGGTGATATTTTTTTTTAACGTGGTAAAATCATCATATGAGTCCTCCCACTCAGGGCAGAGCAGGAAGGACTGTCAGACTCGTATTGACTAAAATCCACGGTGTCCTGCAATAGCCTTTTACGTTCCGAGGTCACAGTAATTTGTGAGTCCCGCGACCCCGAAGAGCAGTGGTGATAAAAGAAATTATGTAAAGCAAAATGCGCGTTGTTAGATTCAAAAATACCATCATATAACACGTAAGTTGGAATAGTCACCACTGGAACACCTTTAAGCCTTTGTCAAACAGACAGGCGTGGCGAATGCAAAGCGTGACGTTTTTATTTGTAATGTATGAAATTGTTTGAATCCAGTCACATAGAAAAGCGTAAGCGATCCGATAGCGTGACCGAAATATCGGACTGACGTCTCGTATCGGTTCGTTATCGCTTCGGACTCGCCTGTCTGTTTGACAAAGGCTTTACCCCTTGGCTGATATTATTTAGAAGTCGTCTAGAATGTTCGATACCCTAGCATTAAATAGAAAAATCGACGTATCAGCAAAAATCTTAGTCAGTTTTCAAAATTGTGTATTTCGTATCCAGTCGAGAAAATCTTCTTTGTTGTCCCGGACACTCAGCGAGTGGAGATAATAAATTCCCGCCCCACCTGCAAGGGTCCCTCCTTTCTCTTAAGAAATAAAAGTTGCTGAAAAACGCACCTTTTGTGTATTTTCTACCTTCAAATTTTTTTATGACATCCATCCATCTTGTCTGCAGGAGGTTACCCGGTTATTATATCTTGTTTCTGTTATATAATGATGTTGATAATTCAGTTATTTCGTTTTAAAGAAAATTATGAGCTATTTTTAATTTAACATAACAGCTCGCCTGTATTTCACAGGAGTTTTTTTTTTAACTTGCCCCACACTAGGAATTTCCCCTGTGTCGTGGGTGCATTTACAAACATATAAACTCACATACACAAACGCCCAGACCCGAAACAACTACTTGTAGATCATACAAATATTTGCTCCGTGCAGGAATCGAACTCGCGACACGCAGCGTAGCAGTCCAATCGCTCAGCCATTGCGCTAACCGTGCCGTCAAAAAAAATTATGCAAAAGTGCACATAATAGTACTCGTACAACTTATTGTGTTCAGCAGTTTGGTTTTAGTAGAATGTATTGTGATATATGGCAAACCTATTGCTTTTAACTGGGGGTATAAGTGTGTTAGTTATTATATACTTGTTAGTGGATGTAGCACGTATGTTTTCAGGCCATAAAAAATATTGTTATCAAGGCTTAATGTAAACAGTAGGCGGATTAGTAACATTTTCAAGATCAAAAATGAATTTGTTAAAATCACGGCGAATCGTTCGTCACTGAAACGTTCTATCGGTGAAAAAATGAAAAGTGAATAGTTCTGTCGGTGAACCGTTCAACGGCGAAACGAATGTCGGAGAAATGTTTCAGAATCAAACGATAAATAGAACATTATTTTTCACTTTTAAATTTTAGGCTGAGGCAACTGAAGCAGTAAAACGAGCTAAGGGAACAGTGTATAAGACGGAGACGCGAGGTTTGATGGGAAATCAGACACTTAAGGCAAAGCAAGGCGTTAGTGTTGTATTAAGTGCCTGAAGAATGTATGTCCCCATTATACCTCGCGTCCGCGTCTTATACACTGTTCCCCTACTCACACGGTATCGCTGATGTACGGTGTAGCCATATACGTGATTATTACTTTATTTGGTTTTAATCGCTCATGAGTCGCAGATCGCGTCGCGTAGTGATCAGCCGTATTTGCATATTTTGGCAATTTCCAGTATTTATGTTGCATATTTCACCAATTTTAAGGTGCTTAAAATGCACTTTCTACTTACTGAACTTACTGACCTCATGCACATAAAAAAAAATCAACATATTATTTCAAGCACATCCTTTCAAAAGATTCTGCTTCAATAGAGGTGAAGCGCTAAAGGAGGTACCATCTTTACGGTCGTCATTCGTCTTTGCCCACTGGATTCGTATTTGGATAAGCCGTCAAAGGGTTGCGTCGTTTGCTGTCAATATGACAGCGGCTTACCGTCAATGGCTTAGTTCAAGTGGAGTGTTCCAGGAAAATTTAATGGGTTCGAAACTGCTTGATAAAGCCTTTGTCAAACAGACAGGCGTGGCGAATACGAAGCGAGGCGTTTTTATTCGTAATGTATGGAATTGTGTGTTTGTTCTGTTTGACGTCGTATATAAAAAGTAAGCTAATACAACTATCACGCCTCGGTTCGCTGCACCCAGTTTGACGTCTCGTATCGCTTCGTTATCGCTTCGGACTCGGTCCGGTTCGCTATCGCTTGTCAGTTTGACAAAGGCTTAAGGGCCAGTTTACATCCAGACGCGACACGACGCGATGTGTATCTTTTTGTGTAGTAAATAAAA
Organism: Agrotis puta; assembly: GCA_943136025.2. NCBI lineage: Eukaryota > Metazoa > Arthropoda > Insecta > Lepidoptera > Noctuidae > Agrotis > Agrotis puta. The sequence continues at coordinate 15,027,254 of OW964176.2, read as the reverse complement.
GAAGATTTAGAGTCGCTATTGACCCTAGGTAACCGCTTATAATTAAAAAGGGATCATTTCTATATCAGATTGATATCCGTTATTAACTCAGTTAGTATGAAATCAGGACTGTTTCACGGTGCATGAAGTTATATAGTTAAATACAGAAAGAAAACATTAGTACTAAGTTGATATGCAATTGCAGGAATTAGTCGAATTTAGAGTTCTGCGGGTATAAAACGGCCACTTTAAGCAACTTTCCTAATGATTCATTTCGTAAATTTCCAGCAACGTCATTGGCTATTATTCTATTTTATTCATTCACGAAGTGAATCATCAGGAATATTGCAAAGTGGCTGTTTTAGATTTGCTGTACAGTATTATACATTGACAGCAGTAGTCATCCACCGACTAACGAGTTCCAGGTTCAGCCAGGTGCTTATTTTTTGTAATTCATTTAATCATCAGTGCTCTTAAAATGGGAAGAAAATGGTTGATTATAAAGTTACATCTTGGTTCATTACTTGGTAGCATAATACTACTATATTCATGTCTCTCATTTAAAACGACTAAATAAATGTAGTCATAATGTCCGTTCGTTGCCCTTTTCACAAAATCTGTATTCAGAATACATAAGAACAAAATTATTAAACAACGACAAGTTGAGTAACTAACTAGTTAGACACTTGATGTCCTTCAGGACTTTAAGAACAATATTGACTTTATTCAGTAACTTAGGCACCTGAACAAAGTACATAGTATACTTTAGATACCTCCCAAGTTACTTCTCTGAATTAAATTTTGCGAATATCGAGTTTTCAGATGGTCTGCCAACTGGTTTCGGGTTTCAAAAGCTGTAATTATTTATTTTCATGCTCTTCTTCAGGAGTGAGTTGAATTCTAAGAAGCTTCAATGTGTAAGGTGGCTTACACACGAAACAGTCTGTCGGAGACTTCGATGGATTTTAGGATTTTGTTTGAGATGGGTGACATTCTTCCAAACGGTCTACAACGGCACCACAGGCTTTTTTTTATCGTGGTAAATCATCAAATGAGTCCTCCCACCCATACTGTCAGACTTGACTGCCTCAAATTAACGGTGTCCCTCAATAACCCTTTACGTAACGGGGTTACGGTAATGCGTCGACCCGGCACCACAGGCTAGTTGAAACTTGCGGAGATGGCATCCAGAGCTCGGCTAGTGACCAGGATCCTGTTGGAGTCAGGCACCAAATAGTTTTTACTGCGTCCCATGGATGTCCGTCCAGATCCAGAATCAGCAAACTGAGCGACTTCCTTCGTTGAGGTGTGAGACAAGGGGACGTTACTTCCCCAAAATTGTTCACCAACGCGTTGGAGGATATGTTCAAGACGCTGAACTGGCAAGGACGTGGCATTTTTTTTTTTTTTTTTTTTATCGTGGTAAAATCATCAAATGAGTCCTCCCACCCAGGGCAGAGCGGGAGGGACTGTCAGACTTGTACTGACTAAAATCCACGGTGTCCTTCAATAGCCCTTTACGTACCGGGGTCACGGTAATCCCTAGGTCCCGCGATCCCGGCAGGCTTTGGCCCTCTACAGGCCCCGTCAATATGCTGACACTCTTTGAGGTGCGCGTGGAACACAACGCGCCGTCGACCCGGGCATGGTCCATGGTCGGGCAGCGAGTCGCCCATTACTCGCTGCCCGCATGCCCGCGCCTACGGTGGCCGGAGATCGTCTTGACGTCCGACGCCGTGGGCGTCTACCACTGCGGCTGGGGTGGAGGGAGGACGCTGTCCTCTCCCTCAGGCGGCCCGCCTCCTCCTTCACGAGCATGACTGCTTCGCAGAAGGAGGCGACCGCTTCCCACTCCGTCTCGCCCCGCAGCATGGCCTCGACCAATGCCGGGCGCGAGAGGTCTCCGCCTATCGCCGTCGTGAGGACACGGCGGTGCTCTGCCCAAGCGGGGCAGTCCTGCACCGTATGCTCCACCGTGTCCTCCGGACGATCCTCGCAGTGGTGACACCCAGGCGTTTCTTCCCTCCCTATCAGACACAGGAACCTCCCGAAACTTCCGTGTCCGGTGAGGACCTGCGTCATGCGGTAGGTCAGGACGCCGTGACGCCTATCCAGCCACTCCTCAAAGAGGGGTCTTACCGCCGCGATTGCGGCGTGCCCGAAGGACGTGGCATAAGCATTAATTAATAAACCGTTGGGGTAGACGTGGTCTCGAGTGGAGACCGCGAAACGTAAGGCAGGAAGGTAGAGTGACGACCTTCGCAAGGTGGCCGGTAATAGCTGGATGAGAGTAGCTGGTGATCAAGTGAAATGATAAGCGATTGGAGAGGCCTGGGAGAGTAGTGGACTGCTAGGCTGATGATGATGATGGTGTGTCCCATCGGTGCGCTGGTGTTCCAATACTTTCTGGGTTAGATTGGGGAGAAGAGCAAACCCATTAAAATTGTGGGCATTGTGTCGCTCAGTGATTGGTGAAGTACGTGTCATAGATTTCATAAAAGCTACGTAAGATCCGCTTTCCCGCTCGTCCGTAAAATAGAAAGGTATCGTGTGAGAATTGCCTTACATTGTATTTACAAGTAAGTACTTTGTTTATTTTTTGACGACGATTAGGAATGTACGGGCTGTAAATAAATTGTTCTACATTGACCTTATAAATTTTCTATAATAGGCATCATTCTAGCTTGTGAACTGTTCAGTTCTTTTAAGTGTTTTGAATATAAATTGAAGTGGCTTTGATCGACCACGAGTTTGACGTATTCAGCAACGTTCCTCAATTGCGCAAATAACTGGAGACATGGTTCCCCACTGCAAAATACACAAACCTAATTGGCTTGCACAGACTGCTTCAGGCAGTCAGTGTTGACGGCTTCAAGCTGTGACTGCATAACAAACTACTGCTTTCTATGTGCAGAGCAGATATACATAGAATCGCTCGAGTAGTTGAACAGCTTTGGGTGGTCAGTGCGGCGCAGCAACCAGTCGTCAGGTATACACGGAGTTCCGGCCACCGTAGGCGCATGCATGCGGGCGGCGAGTAATGGGCGACTCGCTGTCCGACCATGGACCATACCCGGGTCGACGGCGCGTTATGTTCCACGCGCGCCTCAAGGAGTGTTAGCATAGTGACGAGGTCTGTAGAGGGCCAAAGCCTGCTGGGTTCGTGGGACTCACAAATTACCGTAACCCCGGTACGTATAGGGCTACTGAAGGACACTGTGGATTTTAGTCAGTACAAGTCTGACAGTCCCTCCCGCCCTGCCCTGGGTGGGAGGACTCATTTGATGATAATACCACGCAAATAAAAAAAGGTATACACGGAGTGATCGAGCAGACCATGCTAGATGTTGATTACTGGCTAACTGCTCGAGCAGTCCATCTATGGCATGTATGCAATACCATCATCTCATTTCCCACCAAACCGAAAATGCACGAACTTCACCGAACACCAGCGAGCTGACATTAGAATCTTTCCGTAACTGCAACTTTAACTTTCGACCGCATAATCCGTAGACAAAACGGTCATAATGAAAGCGTTTGAACCATTTCATCAGGATTAAACTCTGTCACAATGTCTGGCGTTGAAATGCGATGCATAATGCACAGTATTAAAATATTAAAGAATCTCGTAATGGCAGTGGCGGGTGGGCGCGACGCCAAAGTTGCTTTCACCACACTTTGCCATTTTAAACCCTGGGACATAGATTTGAATATTTATCGGATGAGAGGGAAGTTTTGTGCCTAATTGTTTGGTGCATCTGTGGGGAGCGGGTAATTGAATAAGGGTTAGATTATATAGGGACTATTGGTGATTTTAAAACTTTTTGACTGACTTCTAAAAAGGGTGGGGTTTATTGAAACAGCACTTGAATATACTGACAAATAAAGTTAAGAGATACATCAAATGAAATAGGCTTTAGTACTAACATTTTGATAAATACCTATACATAGGACAAAAGAGGCGTGTCTTGGGAAAAAAGGTAAAATAAAAAGGAAATATATGATTTTTGTTTCTCGCGGGAGCAGCACTTTTTATCGGGATGAAAGGTACCCTAACCCTAGTCCATTTTTGTACACCTGACAGAGTATATGCAAAATTTCAGGATGGTCGGTAAAGTATTTTATTCATGAAAAGGTAACAAACAAACTAGTCTGACATTTATAATATTAGAAATATATTATACTACGGACAAAATTTTGTATACAACAATACTTACCTTACTAATGCAAATATTAGACAGACAGAAAGCTGAAAAGTAAAACTAAAATACTGATAATACTAGAAAGCTGGAAATTGACTCAACAAAATAATCTAGCTTGTTATACAGTCATTTTACGAGTCTCACAACAAAATTCAAACAACATCTAAGCAAAACAAATAAGGGGATAAAGCATGTTTATTTTCAAAACTATTACCTCCGTGGAACTCATTTGAACTTTTCAAAGTTAAACCTTAAACTATTTGATAGAGCTAAATGCGGACCGTGGTACAAAAGTTTCGTACCGCGGTACACATTTTTCGGTCCATGGTACAAAATGTTTGAGGGATATTAAAATATGAAATCGTACAGACGGTTTTAAGTGGAACGTTTTGAACAATTAGTAACTGGTTGGAGACATGAGAGATAGTGTTACAACGAAATGTTGTTGATGTAACCTCTATTTGTCGCTTCTTCTCTTAACGTGTCGATGACAATCTAAATTGATTCGGCCCAGAATTAGGCCACCAGTTTAGCGCACTCCGAAACGTCCATCAGCTCCTGTAACGAACAGTTGGCAGGGTACGCAGGCCCCGATATTAAGTGCCTCAACGTTTGTGGAGCAGAATCACACACACACACCCCAGAGCAGAGTTATCAATGAAATTCCACCTGAGAAGATTTTCTATGCTTCGTCCTACCTGGGTATGGAGTCTGTTTATAGATTTCCAGGTCAGCCAAGGCAGCTCATTTCCTAAAGCTCAAGCCTAAAGAGTTTGTAAAACTAATTTGTAAAATAAATATGATTCATTCACCAAATGAACATTATTGTTGTACGAGTATTAAAGACAATCTTTTTGTTGGTAAGACGTGTTACTTTTTTTGAGATTACGCTTAGATCATTGATCAAAAAGATTACGTTAATTTTTTTTAAGATTCTGCAGTGGATAGCACATCAGTGCCACTTTATTTACGTAAATTATGTATACACTAACTATTTACTAAAAGGGGCATTAGATTGTCACTTCTGTCAAGCTATGAATGTGGAAAGAGAGAGTGTCTGTGCACACACTTGCTCATTAAAAATCATCGAAATACAGGGGAGAGCTATTTCCCCTGGCTGGAGGCATTTATAGTATCGACAGAAAAGTTTGGTTAAGCAGCTCACAACCTCCTCTAGGTCGAATTGAGCTGTTTTATTTTGGTTGCATGTCATAATATCTCCCACGCCCGTGTCTACAAAGGTGCGTTTACTTGCTTTTCAACTACATACCTTTGCCCCGCCTCAGGGGAAATGGACCTCCTTTTGTTTTTCTGACCTAGTTTTTTTACCTTCTTGGTCCAAGGTCACTTTGTTGGGTCAGAGAGTCATTCTAAAGTTTACTGAGAAAACAGTTGCTTAGTCTAACAGTACAACATAACGTATTTCCTTTAACTATATGACAGGAAAATTGAAAATCTCGTATTATAACCGCAGGAGCTTGGGTCCTAATAATTACAGCCGCACAGGCCGATCTTCCGGGTTAAGCCGCGACTGCCGAGGTTGGTCTGTGGATGGGTATCATTTGTAGATCTTTGACAATCGTTACTGTTAGTCAGAAGCTATAAAGTCTGACAACCAGTTTTACCATGGGGTATCGTATTACTCAGTTACTGCGTTGTGGAGGTTCGATAGGCAGTCGCTCTATGTAAAATACTGATATTCAACTGCACCCGGTTTGTCTGGAAGCCGACTCCAATATAGTGGGAAAAGGCTAGGTTTATGATGATTATAACCACACTCTAACCAAAGCTACACTAATGTCGTCGCTTCCCAGTCTATAAAATGCATAAACAAATGCTTTGATTTTGAATTTGACAACTGGCAAAAAGTAACAGATAAGATTTTAAAATAAAAGTATGTTCTTAAAGATTAGATTTGAACAAGAAGAGTAAAAAAGCGTAAAAGAAGTTTTAAAATCAAAGTTTTTAAATTCAGTACCTTGTGCAACTGATTAGTTCAGAATTGTAGCTTAATGTTAGGTGTGCTCAGATTGCGGAGGAGCTATGGATGGATACTAGACACTGACAGATGCTTCAGATTGATTAATCTGTCAGATTCCAGTATCCAGACTCGCATCCTATTTCATAGAACCTTGGACCGCCATCGACACGTTAACAAGGAGACTATTTCAAAGAAACCACCCATCTTTTATTAAAAACAACCTAGTCTATGTCCATCTCATATGTTTTTTCATACACAAACATAATATAATACCTAGCTCACATTAATTTAACTGAGTGCTTGACTTGTCTGGTTTCACAATGTGACATCTACCTCAAAATTTGCCGTTTCATGATTAATTTTATAAATTTTCTGAATAGATAACTTTGTTGACGAAAATTATGTTAGACGGAAAATTGTACTAGGGATGGTACACACGTATTCGGGTCGGTACAATCAGTTCGGCAGTATTAGTTGAATAAGCCGAGTTGCGGCAATGGGGGGAAGCCTAATCCTAATCTGACTAACAAAGCAAAGCTTTTATTTCAAATGAAAAATGACCACTGACGAGACTTGCAATACAGATAAACTTTATAGCACCATCACTAGTTTTCCACTATTGCAAAAATTCGCTTCGTCTCAATCCAGCACGTTTAATTATGGTAAATGCAATCTCAGTTTGGTATTTGGATTATACTGATTTTACCCTATCCAATTTGAACCAGACCGAACGGTTTTTTCACAAACTTTTTTCTAATTAATGCAAATTGTTTTGCCGCCCGGCTGCAATGTGCCGAATAATGCCGATCCGTGCAAGTGTGAATATCCTTTACAGAGAGTTGAGCCAGTTGAGAAATTGAGTCAGTCTACCAGTCTGGTTAACGATCCAAATGTATGATGTTCTCATATTATACATAACATGAGTACATAATATATTTTATCTACTATCATGCTATTAATCCTCTATAAAAGAACCTATAACAATTAGCTTATTGCCAACATTAAAACACTCAATGATATAATGATCATTATATCATCCAAACGCGTGTTATAATGAATTTCAAAAAAAGAACATTCTCATGCAATGACATTTTCACCACCAGATCGCTAAAATTTTGAAAAAAGAACAACTCGTCTTATCGTGTTATATCCCGCCATTTTTTCACTCGAATATGGTATGCGAATATGGTATGTTATGAGAATCTTTTATAGAGGATTCACAGCATGATTGTAGATAAAGTCTTGTATGCAACCGTTATAATTAGGTATTAAAACACTCATGTGATACTATTATCACACTCGGCTACGCCTCGTGTGATAAACCCACATTCGTGTTTTAATACCCCTGATTATACAACAGTTGCATAAATAACTATTACAGTGTTCACATCGTAGAGGTTAGACATTGTTTCATGTATTTTTGACTTGTCTGGGATATAAGTAAGTAAGTGGGTATTTCTAGAAGGGTTGATTATATTTTGATTAGTTTTGCCGAGTTTATTTTATCAGTACTTTTAGAAATATGGCGGCATAGTTGGCGCAGTAGACTGATCGCTACACTGCTTGTCACGGGTTATATTCCACACGGAAAAAAATCGATAAAATACCTATTTTTTTAAAACTTTGTCCCACTCTAGGAATTTCTCCTTATGTCGTCGATGCCTTTACAAACATAGAAACACACAGGCACGAAAAGACCCGTATCTTATAATGACTTCAACAATTTTCAGTAAGATTGATAAATATCAACCCTGTCTATTGAAAAGTATTCAAGAAATAATAATATTATAAACGAATTATACGATATTAAATATTTAATTATTTTTTATGATGAATACGACACCTAATAAGTTTCTTTATATTGTTTTTAACCGGGCATAAGTGTAAGCAGATTTCAAAATGAAGGTCCACTATAATAAAACAAACATAACCCTTTCCAATAAACACGAACATCGATGAACGAAAGCTTATTAACGCTCAATATCACAGTGTGTTGTTAAATTGATACAAATTAGCAATACTCACGGATTTAACCCTGCACTGCGGTACAATTTGTGTGGTCATTAATGTGAGCAATTTTCTCCCTCTGAATATTTAAAACGGGCGTAATCTTTGCCAATTAGGGCATTTAAAGTGTTAGTTTAAACTGTTTGCGTCTAATTTTTGTCGTATTTTTCGACTTTGTGTGTCGTGTTTTTAGTACTTGTTCTGCTTTTTGGTTTTTGTAATGGTTTCCTTGGTTATTTAAGTTAGATTAATTGTGTGATTATAAATTAAGGATGTGTACGGAACCCTTGTTTGCATGTAAAAAAACAATTTCTCTTGCAGTAACAGAACTTTTTTTTAAACATTAAATGATTTCTCCCACCCAGGACAGAGCGCGTGGGACTGTGAGACTCGTACTGACTAAAATCCACGGTGTCCTTCAACAGCCCTTTACGTTCCGGGGTCACGGTAATTCGTAAGGATAATCGAACTGAAGATCTAAGACTAAGAACTCAAAATTGAGTTTGCTAAATGTTCGTGAGTTAAATAGCCATAAAGCTATGATCCTTTTTTTTAATGTGTGCTTAATCCTGTTATTTAATTTAAATAAGAATTGTAGACAAAATCACGCGACAAAGTTGCACATATTATGCGCTGAACTGAACATGTGTAGAATCTCGACGTAAATCATAACTGTGGCTAGAAGTTGGAAGTCGGTGTCTAACTCGGTCGGCCTCCGGCATGTTTGAAGTTTGTTCGATGTTTTTGTCTAACAATCATATTTGTATTATAGTTGAGTGAAGCTGTTGTTATTTTGTTTCAGTAAGTTTTCTTTCTTGAAGTTTGTGAGAATGATGGTTATCTTGTTGCATTTAGAGTTACTGTTCTTCGGTAAATTCAGTAGTCTGTTGTATTCAGAAATAGGCTAAAACTAGTCAAAACATTTTATGCTTTAAAGAAGAGTTCTAAGAATCATTTATTAACACATTCTATTGCTTAGTTTTAGGTTCACTTTTGGGCATTAAAGCATTGTACTGACATCCATTTATAAAGCAGGTATTATGTGCAGAATTTGTCTGCTTTAAAAGCAAAAATATTTAACTAACCCGATTCTTCTTTGGACAGATCTTTACAGTATTTTAATTTTTAAATTCTTCTGTATTGTGGATGAGTTAACAAACACTTAAACTCACATACACAAACACTCACACCCAGAACAGCTACTTGTGAATCATATATTTGTTCCTTGCGGGAATCGAACCTGCGGCACAAATCCCTCAGTCACAGCACCTACCATGCCGCAAAAATTTCAAAATCATAGTATTTTCTTGACGTTTACGTCGCTGACTCTTCCTTCCTCTGATCGAATGTTTTTATCCATTCCACTTCAACATTATCTGCCTAGCCTTTTGCCGACTATATTGGGGTCGGCTTCCTGTCAAACCAGATGCAGCTGGATATCAGTATTTTACATGTAGCGACTGCCTGTCGGACCTCCGCAACCCAGTAACTGGGTAATACGATACCCCATGGTAAGACTGGTTGGTAACAGTAACGACTGTCAAAGATCTTCAAATGACAGCCGACACCAACGGCTTTACGTGCTTTCCGAGGAACGGAGGAAACTCGCTATTACAGATGGTCACCCATCCACAGACCAACCTCGGCAAGCGCGGCTTAACTCGGAAGATCGGACTGTGCGGCTGTGTTTATTTAGCCACGAGCTCCTCCATTCCACTTCAACAGTTCTTAAATACTTCTTAATATAATCTCTCTCCTCAGCCAATTTCCGTCCACTGTTGGACGTAATCCCCCAATGAACTCCAACCATCCCGGTCAGCATTCGTCCTGCCGCCCACCTTCTTCAAATCTACGATACAGTGAGCCGTGTTAATCTATTTCACTGAAATCATGGCCAACGAAAAAGCCAATAGCCAAAACTCCAAACTGAACAGCTGTTATGACCATCATCATCATTATCTGCCTTGCCTTTTCCCAACTATATTGGGGTCGGCTTCCAGTCAAACCAGACAAACAGCTGTTAAGACCAAGTCCACAAAAAAAAATGTTCAGGAAAATAGTTGTAGAGTTTTATAGTCGGACGCGGGTCGAAGCGCGACGTTTACATGCACTTAAAGTTTCCCCCATAAATATTGACATCACTGTAGCTCTTCCATTCATAACATGTGTTTGACCCTTTTTTGTGGCCACTGTTTGAAGAGTTTGGAGTAGATTCCAACAGCTGGTGTGTTTGTAACTTTTGAGGAGTGACATTGAGCTGAGGGCGTTCACTACGGGTTGATTTTTTTTAAAGAAAGAATTGTTTTGCTCAATCTTTAAAGATTTTGTCAAACAGACAGGCGTAGCGAATGCGAAGCTAGAACGAGAAGGGTTTTTATTTGTAATGTATGGAATTGTTTGAAGCCAGTCACATAGAAAAGCGAAAGCGATCCGATAGCGTGACAGAACTATCGGACTGACGTCTGGTATCGGTTCGTTATCGCTTCGGACTCGCCTGTCTGTTTGACAAAGGCATAATAGATTAACTGTAACGAAGTTTTTCAAAAATAATGAATCATAATTTTTATTACTTGAAATTACCCGAAGCGAAGACTTTTATTAGGTTTTTGATATTTGTATTGCATAACCTTAAACGACTTCTGTTTTAACTCTTCGCTGCACCTTGTTCACAAGTTATTGCTTCTTCATAGGACTAGTGCATTATACAGTGAAGAAGCACTTTCTTTAAAAGTAATAGATCTAGTACTTTATTTATAAATCTTTTTTAATTGAGACATCAATTATTAGAGGCACTGAGCAGGGCAGGCTCGTGCTTAGTACACAATTACAAAAATAATGAACAAAAATTATAATTTTACTTTTATTTAAATAAATATCTATAACAGTTTTGTTGTTAAATTTTCAGGATCATTGTTACATACTCGTATACTAGAACAACGAAACAACCCGGTTGTAAAAGATTTTTTGAAACAGTTAAAGATGCAGTCTTATACAACCAAGGATAAGATTTTAAACTGAGTTTAAACTATTATACCGGATTATTTACTGCAGCAACGCTTTACTCTGAAGTTTAAATTTCAGGCGAAGTTTAAATCGTGGCTAGCGATAAGTATAATACGGAAGTGTTTGCCACTTTTTGTTGGTTCAAACTTTGAAATTGTTGCTTGGGGTTTGAGAATGCGTCTTTTATGTAGATGCCTAGGTTATAGGTGCAAAACCATTATTTACTAGGTTTTTGAAGATCAGCTTGACTGTACAACATTATTTTTAGTATATGCGAAACCTGAATGTAGTTTGTTCAGAATCAGTAACTGAATGGATTACAAAAATATTTTAATTAAATATTACTAGTTAATTACAATATAATCACCGTACGGTTAGATACCTATTGCCAAACTATTATCAATTAGTGTAGGAGTAGGATGCGCGGGTTGCGCGGGGATACCTCGAAATGAACATGTTTTTGAACGGACAACAAGGCAATATAACAAGCTTATAACTTTGTGATTTTTCATGACACAGTTTTAAAATTTTGTACATAGATATTTTACATAAAAATGCTATACAGGTGTATCGGGTTGAGCAAAAACAAAAAATAATGTTGTATATGCGACATTCATTTTATTAAAATTCAAACAGAGAAATTTTTTATTTAAGTAAGTGAAACAAAATGGTCGAAATGACTACTTTTTGAAAGACAAGCCTGCGTTTTGTCGTAAAAATGATTGATAAATACAAAGATCTAAATATGTATTTTTAATAATCCTAAACAAAGAGGCAGTCATTTTGACTGCCTCTTTGTTTGCAATTGCGACTGCTAAACATGTGATCTCGGGCTTCAATTCCATGTTAGGCGAAGTGTTATTGGGTTTTTTCACTGAGATTTTTCAGTAGCAGCCAGGAGTTGCCTGATTGGTGGCAATAAACATGGAATTTTCAACACAACTGACAATATGCCGTGTATCTGTATGTGTGTAGAAATGAGTGGGTGTAGTATCACTGACTAACTCTTTGGAGATAACAGGCATGATGTTATGAATAATCCTTTACTCCCGAAACAGGTTCATTCAACTTACAAAATCATTCCCCAAATAATGAAGTTACACAAAAGTTTAAATTAGATCAGCCAATATTTTATGAATACTGTATGCCGAAGTTTCACGTTTCAATGAAGTTTCAATTTCGATTAATGACAGAATGAGGAAGTTTTGACGCTTGATTGACGGCTGCCTAATTAGTGGATGCATATTTACTTGTTACCTAATGTAAATCATATTGATTGAGTTTGTACTTAATCATTAACTGAATTGATGGTCCATCTATTCAGTTAATGAGTAAGTTTTATGACAAACAAGTCATTGGGGATATTTATCCATCCGGGATACCTACTACTATGACCACTGGTAGACAGTGGGACAATTATGTAAGCTACTAAAATTGGTCGCGGGACTTACCCATAACCGTGACCCCGGTACGTAAAGGGCTATTGCAGGACACCTTGGATTTTAGTCAGTACAAGTCTGACAGTCCCTCCTGCCTGCCTGGGTGGAAGGACTCATTTGATGATTTTACCACGAAAAAAAACCTACTAAAATCATTTTTTTATCAAGATAAAAAAATACTTATGTGATTCAATCACGTAAGTTATTTTTGCTTCATTTTCCCCTCATACTCGTATTGGACAGGAAGGCTGGTGTAACGTTTTGAAATAAGTTTTATTTAACCGTCAAAACGATAATTTATTTAAAATTTCATCACCTTTCGTAAGGAAACTTATCGGACTAAACATAATAAACAAATTGAGAAACTGCTCTCTTTTTTGAAGTTGGTTAAAATTTAATTTAGACGCATTAAGTTAACATCGTTTAGTTACATTTTAACATTTACGAATGCGCGTTCGACTTAGTTTATGACTTGCCGTAAACGGGGTTCGATTCCCGACGTCGAACAAAGCAATAAAAACGCAATAAACATTCTCTAGAAAAATCTATTTGGTGTTTATAGTTTGTCTTTACTTAGAACGAGCGATAAATAAACTGATGCTTAGTTTTGTTTTTATCTTTAAACTTCTGTTAAATAAACTGTCTAAAGGACTAGCTGTGACGGGGCCTGTAGAGGGCCAAAGCCTGCCGGGGTCGCGGGACTCGGAAATTACCGTAACCCCGGTACAAAAAGGCTATTGAAGGACACCGTGGGTTTTAGTCAGTACGAGTCTGACAGTCCCTCCCGCTCTGCCTTGGGTGGAAGGACTCATGTGATGATACTGTCACTGTTGATTCTGGCTTACAGGAGTTGCAGTCATGCAGTGGTTAGGGAATAGTGTGGTGGGTTCGTCATGTGATGATTATACCACGTAAAAAAAAGCTAAGCACCGTTGCTTAGCTTTTTTGCAAAAGCTAATTAGATTGTTATTTTTAACGGAAGGAGTTGTAAGCTTTAAGGAAGTGATTTAAGCGTACATTATTACAGCTAAACTCATAAAAAGCACAAAAGGAAATCCAATTTTTACGACCTCATGAAAAGTTTTTTATATCAAATATTGATTTTGAAGCAATTCAGATTAATGAAATAACTTTTTTTACGTTCAAAGCCCTAATAAATATTTTAAAATGTTGATAGTAGTTTGATAAGGTATTTTTTTCTCCTGGTTAAAGGCTGGATCTGACTGGTTGGTCATATACATCTCGTGACATTATTATGATATTACTATTTATTACATTTTATTATTTTCTATTTAACTCTGGTTAAGTGGACATATTTACTGGACTAATGTAAACCAGCCTTTTCCTTGTTTCAAGAATAAACAAGTTTATGAACTTGAATTGTACCTAAGAGGAGTCTTCATTCATAGAAGCATCAGTGGCTTTTCAGATCTTCAAAATATAGACACTTTTATAATTCAAACAAAATGAACAGTAAGTGGCGGCACAGTTGCACAAAAAAACTACATCCTTGCTAGTTCAAGGCGAAAATAGTGGTGATCTAGTGGTAACAGCCCTGACAACGAGGGTATGAACCCAGCCAGGTTCATTACTTAATTGTGAAACTCATTTTAATACACTGCTCTCAAAACCGTTGAACGAACACATCGTGAGGAAATCGTTTTATCCTGAAACAGAAAATTCAAATACCTTTCCACTCCCTGTGATAGAGAGGACGTCTATGTTCCAGCAGGGAGGGAACATTATAGGCTGATGCAGGGAGTAACTGCTTTTTAGCTTCTGTACTTCAACCTGCAACATTGAAAAGTCTGTAAGATTTCTAGGAGCCTCTGTCTCTCTCATTGGAAAAAGGAGTGTGTGTACAATCGACATATTTGAATTATGACTTACTATAAGCTTATTTTTCAGCATTTTCTAGTAATTTTTTGCCTTTGTGCCATTATGAATAATCTGGATTTAATAGAGTACCAACGCCGCGCGTGGGCGCTAGAGATTTGCAAGCATTCATATTCAGATGTGAATGAATACGGGTTTTTTAGAATTTTACATGAAATCGTATCATAAAGGCTATTAAATTGCAATTGAAGCTACATATTTGATAGAACTACGCCAGTAAAGAACTTTCAACTTAGCTAGACTAAAGGACCTATCCAACTACACTTTCGAACTATAGTCCTAAACTGCTATTAATAATCGGTACTTATGCCTCGTCGCGACTTAACAGGTAAATTACAGCTTTGGTAGGACAAAGTTACAGCTGTTTCAAATTAATAGTTGTGCCTGGCTTGTGTACTAGGTATTATGTACTGGTGATGTAATACTGTTGAAGTGAAACTTCTTTAGGAGCGCTGAGAATTTGATTTTGTGGGTATTGAATAAAAATAAGACTAAGCTCCATCGTACGCAACGCGACGCAAGTCTCCGAACCACCAAAGTCGTAAGGTACGACTTTTGTAAGCGCACAGTGCAGCACATTTGTGCGTGAATATTTTCACTGAACTGAGTTTGGCAATGTGTGCGTGCACAAATACATGTTTCCACTCCGGATCCGCTAGCAAGTCAGTGTACGCGACTACGCGAGTCCTCTCACGTGTGTGCACGTACAAACGTATTTAGGTGTGGTCAATTTTATGGTATCACTATTTGGGATTAAGTTTTGAGAAGATATGAATGTATGCATCTATGGAAGCATTGAATTTTATAGATTCACTAAAAATGATCCATTTCTGAAACTGTGGGCAAGAAAAGGCGAGTATTTTATAATTAGGTAGGTACGTTTTAATCTTGAAAAATTTACAAGTAGCTATTTTGCTTTTCAGCTTAAGTAACAACTCGGAACATCATAAAACAAGTGGCTGGAAGTTTTCCGCAGGTAGGTATTAAGTTTTTGTGAAAAAATCGTTGGGGAAACTTTGAAGGAAGGAAAAAACTATGAAAAGGCGTACTTTAGTTACTTAGGAATTTTCGAAAAGTAGTTTGAAGTAAAAATCAACTTTCGCTTTAAAGTTAATTTGACTCACTAGCTATTGCCAGCGGTATCACACGCGTGTATCTCGTATATTATCCGACAAGTGATAAGTAACACCGGGATGAAAAGTATCCTATGTGTTAATCAAGGTTATATCTGTGTACCAAAAACTGTTCAGACGTTTTTGTGTGAAAGAGTAACAAACACATACATACATACTTTCGCATTTAAAATATCAGTAAGATAAGACGCGTCGTAACCAAAGCAAATTCTACGCATGCGATCGTTTTCACAGAAACGACGAGAGGTGGAAGAAAGGTTCTGGAATGGAGACCGTGTGTATGAAATCGTAGTGTGGCAAGATGGACTTATGACATGAAGGTAGCTGGCAGTGGTTGAGATCATGCACTGTGGTGCTGTTTGGGGAGGCTCACGACCAGCAGCATAACCTGAAACGATGATGATGCATTTGACGAACCAATAAGCCATAAATAATTGCTTTACAAACAAATGAGTGTCCTTAGAATGCGTTGATTGCCTGTTATGGTTAGAACACGGTATGAGGTCAATTGCGTAACCTTTCCCCCTTTATAAAGTAATTTCTCTAAAATACATAAAAAGTCGGACTGCCTGTCAGAATATATAGATCCAGACAATAGAAAATAAAATATTTTGGTGTGTGGATACTGGGATTTTCTGCCAAGCCAACCCTTATCCAAAATCCAGTAATTCATTTTAATTTCATACATGGAAATTCATTTTTTATGCTGCCTGTTTAATAAGTAAAGGAAACTACGTAATTTCTTAAGAAACGTTTTTAAAGACTTTTTGTTTAGTATAAAAATTGTGGGGTGTTAATGGCTCCGTAGTATTGTTGACAATTTATGATTATACATAATGCTTAATATTTAGCGTTCACCTTAAGCAAACTATATATTTACCCTACAAGACATAATTCATGTGCTTTGCTATCCATTTGTTTGTAGAAGCAGCATAAACATTCATTTCATGGTACTAAGTTAGCGAGAGTATTCTCTCGGTAACTTAGTACCATATTATTGTAACAGATGGCGCTGTGTGTATCATAGACGCAAGCAAAGTGAAATTCATCGATTACCCTATCTAGTTTGTTTTGAACTTGATACAGCTAGAAGACTGTTTGTTCGTGTTCCCAATTTGACACAGTTTGTAAAGTGGTAAGTATCATTTGATTTTGAACAATAATTGAGTATAAAACTCAATGTTTCTTTCGTTAATTGAAAAACGACAAGCATTATATCAGTCTTACTAGGTCACCGATTTTGGAACACTGAAATTTCTCAAAAAGCGATACAACAACAAGTAAAGACTAGTAGGGGAACAGTGTATAAGACGGACGTGAGGTATGATTGGGAATCACACATTTAAGGCAAACAACACAATACTAACGTAGCGCAAGCGCCAACAGGACGCCATTTATTAATGCAAATGACGTCCTGATGGCGCTTGCGCTACGTTAGTGTTCTGTTAAGTATGCCTAAAGAGTGTATGTCCCCATTATACCTCACGTCCCGGTCTTATACACTGTTCCCCTAAGCATAATTTATTGACTTGCATGCTATAAGTAGAATTTCCAGTTTCTTATATAATTACATTGTAAATGAATAAGCATAATCATCCTACAATGTTCCCACTGCTGGGACATAGGCATCCTCTCTGTGAGAGGGAGTGGACATTTATTCGAATTTTCCGTTTGAGGATATTTCCAACGACAAATACGAGGTCCTGCACTGGGACTGCGTGACAAGCGGTCCCATCTACCAATCCACAGATTGGTAGATGTCATATCGCACCTTTAGAATAGAAGTGGCGTAATCCAAAATTCCAGTTTTTTGGGAAAACCTTATTTATTAATTCAATACCGAGGGACGCGGGAAAGAGCGTGATTTGAAAGAGACGGAAACAGTGCGTTTTTCCTTTTCTGGGCTAGAAGAGTCGGTTTATTTTTAATAAACTAATAGAATACATGTTTATAAGTCGTTCGATGCATAAAAGTCATTTTCTTAAACATTTTAGTAAGGCCACTTTAATTCTAAAGGTGCGATATATCTTTAAATTGTGGGACATGATGTTTTCATACCGTTTTGAGAGCAGTAGTGATGAAATAAAAGCAGCTGCGATTGCTGGGTGGGTTGAACACACTAAATACAACACGTGAGTCGCTTACCTACAACATACTTTTTTTATCGAGGTAAAATCATCAAATGAGTCCTCCCACCCAGGGCAGAGCGGGAGGGACTGTCAGACTCGTACTGACTAAAATCCACGGTGTCCTTCAATAACCCTTTACGTTCCTGGGTCACGATAATTTGTAAGTCCCGCGACCTTGGCAGGCTTTGGCCCTCTAGAGCGGCCTCGTCATTTTGCTGACACTCTTTGTGGCGCGCATTGTATACCACGCGCGCCTCAAAGAGTCACCCGTCACGTCGACCCGGGCATGGTCCATGGTCGGACAGCGAGTCGCCCATTACTCGCCGCTCGCATGCTTACAACTGCCCTACAACATAATTTAGGTTTTTTACACCCACAAATATTTTCTTGAATCCTCGACCTGTGTCTACCTAGCAACATCTGATATTTCAGCCGCCACTCACTCGGGTGTATTATCCTAACCCTAATGTCAGTTCCATTAAGTTACCAGTTTACCAACTAGGATCGTTCAAGTTTCATACATCGGGCCGCGTAAAGTTGAACATGTACCTACTAGTCGGAGTTTAAGCCCGGACTTTAGGTTAAGGGATGTTTACATGCTGGCAGTCGAGTAAAATTTATTTATATTTAAGGGACTTTGGATTTGAGAGCTCAGGAATAGATTTAAAAGACCATTTAATACCAACCGACGCGGTGGCTACAATGAGTTCACTGTACAAGTTTCTGTCAAACACACATTGAAACAACCCCTTATTATGAGCTAATTCTAAGTACTTATGTTTTTTCAATACTACTAGACTTAAACATAGTTGACGTCTTTCATCGTCTCACAAAAAAGTGCAGAAGTAATTTGCTTAAAAAATAGAGAAGAAATAAGTTACTATCACTACCTATAATATCGAACAGTGACTTTATAACCTAAAATCTGACCTTTGTCGCATTTTCAGTCATTTTAAAGACCAACATACTCGCACTTAAAACTCGCACCATGTAAACGCGCCGCTACTCAGTCTTCGTAGGCCAACACTGACACCGGTAGAAGTTATTAACAGTGTTATTGAGACAAATTTGAAGTCTCCGAGTTTGTAAGTTTGTTCACTTGGTAACTGCGGGTTTTTGGTAAGTATTGTCGGGAACACTGATTAGACTAGGTAAGGTATATTGGTTGTGTCTCATGTTAGGTGCGGTCAGATTAGAATGGTATTCTGTAACGTTCACGAGCTGATTTCACCTATGTGTGCTCAAAATCGAACTAATAAGGCTCGTTTATACGGTTTTTTTTTTTTGCGTGGTAAAATCATCAAATGAGTCCTCCCACCCAGGGCAGGGCGGGAGGGACTGTCAGACTAAAATCCACGGTGTCCTTCACAAGCCCTTTACATACCGGGGTCACGGTAATGGGTAAGTCCCGCGGCCCCGGCAGGCTTTGGCCCTCTACAGGCCCCGTCAATATGCTGACACTCTTTGAGGCGCGCGTGGAACACCACGCGCCGTCGACCCGGGTCGTTTATACGGTACAAGAACTTGTATGGACTAAACTGTGGTATTTGTTTAATCAACTGAATTACTTGTCTATCAATAGTCAGCAATGTAGTCAAAGTTGCAAGCAACTCGCATGCAATTTCTTGCGATGTCTAATTGTGTCTTAAGATATTACGTTTTTAGTTCGTAATTCGAACGGTGTCTTGTTGAAAATTCATGGAAAATTCATTCGGTGGCATGTGATTTGTAAACATGAGTTTTTTGCGCTTACTTAGGTGAATCGAGCTCATTAACGTTATAGGACAGCATTTTTTTTTCTTAACGTGGTAAAATCATCACATTGTTCCTCCCACCCAGGTCAGAGCGGGAGGGACTGTCAGACTCGCATTGACTAAAATCCACGGTTTCCTTCAATAGCCCTTTATGTTTTGGGGTCATGGTAATTCGTGAGTCCCGCGACCCCGGCACTGTGCTGACACTCCTTGAGGCGCGCGTGGAACACAACGCGCCGTCGAATCGGGACGCGCCGTCTACCCGGGGTATTATTGGTGTGGAAAAAACATTGTAGTCCAGAAGGGATCGTTTTAATTAGGTACTTCAGTACATTATCAGTCCAAATGGCGGCACAGTTGGCACAGTGGCCAAGTGATCGACTACTGCGCAGCGTGTCGCGGGTTCGATCCTCACACGGAGCAAATATTTGTATGATCTGCAAGTAGTTTTTCCTTGTCAGACCGCCTTATTACAAAAAGGGGTTTAACTAAAAACCCAGGTTTAATCTTGTAAAACTACGGTTTATACAAACGTTATTACAATTCGTGGTTTGGTGATAAACCATAGTCTAACAGTCGTAGCTGTCAAAGGTGTGTCAAAGTTTCTCATAGCAAATTTTTCATTGTGTTGTAGTTTTTGTGTTATTTTCACCCAAAATGGATTGAAACAAGGTAGATTTAATTGTTATTACTCATTGTGGATTTAATTTTTTAGACAATCGTTCAAATGGCGGTACTAAAGTCGACGTTTTATTTTAGTTTTGTAATACGGACAAATTTAAACCATGGCTCTACAGATAAGCCTGGATTTGATAGACCAGGTTTAAACCAAGGTTTATTTAGTTTTTGTAATAAGGCCGTGGGTGTTTGTGTATGTCAGTTTCTATGTTTGTAAATGCACCCACGATATAGGAGAAATTCCTAGTGTACTTGATGGAAAGCGGTCACCGTAGCCTATGGTCGCCTGCAACATCAGAACTAACTTGTTGTGTTGCCAACCTTGCAACTTTTTTACACCCTTTTTGAGGTTGCCGGAAGCGAGATGTCACTCCGACAGTTCTGTCACGCTATCGCTTTTCTATGTGACTGGATTCAAACAATTCCATACATTACAAATAAAAACGTCACGCTTCGCATTCGCCACGCCAGTCTGTTTGACAAAGGCTTAAAAGTGGGGTTTTAATAAAATGTAAAGTAAAAAGAAATTGTGTTGCTAAGCAAATAAAACACATCTTTATTAACCCATCAACATTCAAAACTTAGCTCGTAGGTCGTATGTAAAGTAGATACTAGACCTAACCCGTAAACGCTTCAGTACTTTTAATTACAGTTGGTAATCCCAATAAAATTACTTATTAAGCTCTTTCAAGCCTTGCAACGGGTTGTAATAGGATTATAGGCACTCATTTAGTCCCGAATTTTGTGTACTTATGAATATTGTACTTTAAATAGAAACTCCGCCGTTGAGGTCAATTACTAAAGCACGAACTCGACATTCGAACGTGTGTACTCGACTTATTATCGAGTGACATTACATGTGTGACATATCGACGATATTTTAAACTTTGAACGAAATATTGAATGTATGATTTTCATCTTTCAGCGCTAAGTAGAACGTAGCATATTTAACACGCTTTCAATGATCTTTATGACATTCCAATTATGACCGATGATTTGTTGATGTTTGTGTATTGAATCTCTTAGATCTAACTTTTAATTATTTATCTAGCTTCTTAGAACATGACTAACGTGTGTAAAATTCCTATTATTTCGTTCTTCAAACACACGAGTAAAAAAATAAAATCGAGCAAATAAATTACTCGTTTGCGCGCTATCGTTGTTGAGGGGTTGGAAATCTCCAGGAAATTACGTCTCAAAGCCTTTGAAATACTTGTCAAAGACAGTGAGAAAATCTAAGGAACTCTCCGAGAATATTGAAATATTGTAGTTCTGTACATTAGCAATCACTCGATATTATCTTGAGTGGTTGTTTCAAGTCGAGTGATTTGATAATATGGACTTTATAATGATGGTCCCAGGTTGTCTTTATGATTGGACCGGAATGTGTTGTGTACATAAATTTTTATGTTTGTTCAGGTTTTTAATTGTGTAGAATATTTTATTAACTATTTATTATTAAGTAAATAGTTTCTTTTTCCATTCATCAAAGAGTCCAGGGCAGAGTGGGAGGGACTGTCAGACTCGTACTGACTAAAATCGACGGTGTCTTTCAATAGCCATTTACGTTCCGGGGTCAAGGTAATTCGTGAGTCCCGCGATTCCAGGAGGACTTAATAGAGGCCAGCCTTCTTGTACATACCTATAAATATTAAAAACTTAACTTTCTTCCTACAACCATTGCCAGAAGTCACCATTAAAATTGCTCATACGTTACGTGACTAATCCGTGTTGCTGAAAGCATCGTGAGGGTGTCTGAAGAGGTTATTCAGACTCCCTCCTACCACCACAACCTTTTGTTGATTCTGCATGCCGAAGACGGCTAGCTATTCAGAAGTTGGTATTTTAAAAGTATGTGTAATAGGCTATTTTACTCAAAAAAACAAAAGTCCGAAAGATTAATTATGAAAAAAAACGATAGATTCATTATGAAAAAAACATTTGACCCGTATTTTTTCTTTTGTTACGTAAACCAAAATTGACGAAGATAAGACACTTCTAAAAATCACAAGACGTCGCTTAGTCGTAATTTTACAGGCGTTATGACGACATAAGCCTCCGGAATTTCGAATCTTTGTCAATATTCATAGATTTAAAAAAAAATACAAATATACGTCGTCATTATTTTTCATTACTCCAACCGATGGACTAAACCGATTTTCAATACGAGTATTTATGCAGTAAACTACCGTCTTGTTTGCTTGTCTAAGCAAATTCTGAAATCTTGTCTGACAATTACGACATACTTGGTACCTAGAAGTGTCTATACTAGACTCTTAACTAATCGGGAAACTAGTTTCAACCTTTGGAATGAAAAGTATCATAAACCTGGCCAGTAGAAAAATAGTAGTTACGGTATTTTTAGTTATATATGATAGGTTCGCGTTGGATAGATAGATATATAGATAGAATACACTTTATTATGCACACTATATAAATTATTAGTACAGAGTATATCTAGTTGGACCACTATGGTATAGGTATAATTAAGAAAGTAGTTTAAAATATTGTATTGAGTTTTCGGAGAAAGAAAACTGAGTTTTCAGCATTTTACGGAAAGATGAAAATTCGTTCAAATAAAAGCCTAACATAGATAATACGAAACCAAAACAAGACCAACTTTCTAAACAACAAAACAAACCGTTTATTTCCACAAAGGAACGAATTGTAATTCAAAAATAATGTCAACACAAACATTTTAAGCTTTAAAATGATTTTCGTCACGGATCGCCGCGACCACAAAATCTGACGAACCATATAAAAAGTTTTAGGTCCACCGCAAATGTAACTGAAGTTTTAATAAATTCGAGCCTGCTCACTGAACACGGGAATAACAGATAGGCATAAACATTGAATTTTTTTGACATCACTTCGATTTTATGTCCATGTTGGATTTGTGTCGCTAAATAAAGTCAGATAGCTTATGTTTTCACATTTAATTTTGATCTTTGATGAGTATATTATGATATCCACTTTCTTCTACATTTTGATTCAGTATGTTACAGTCTGACAACACAGAAAGCAAATTCTTCGGTAAAAAAACTTCAGTATTTTATATTTTAATGTTTTTAAGCTATTGCATAGCTTTAATCACGGGCTTTAAGCGCGGCGACCGAATCAAGAAATTGCGCAACGAAAATAAACCTAACACTCATCACTGTCACATCCGGTCGCGGGACTGTATGAATTACCGTGACCCTGGAACGTAAAGGGCTATTGAAGGACACCGTGGATTTTAGTCAGTACGAGTCTGACAGTCCCTCCTGCTCTGCCCTGGGTGGTAGGACTCATTTGATAATTTTACCACGCAAAAAAAAAAAAACACTGTCACATCTGTCATATCAACGTGAATGAATAAAATTTGAATGAATGATTTTTTTTCTTGACGATTCACTTGATTAACCTGGCTGACCATAGCCTAATTAGTTGAGTAACTTCCCATAGAGCAAGATGGGATGATATTCTCGTTAAATATTCACGGCAGGCGATAAGTTTCCCTTTTTTTTCATAAATAAATAATTGTAATTGCATAAGTTGATAAAAAATGCTATGCAATAGCTTTACCGCGGCAGTCCCCGAATGCCACACGTATTTTGTTTTTGTAGTGGGCATGACGGCACATTGTATAAGAGTCCTTAAATGGTTGAAATTACAAACATGTCACATTATTTTCCAAATCCCATCAAATTAAACACAGTATTTTGTTACCACCCCACAAATGACTATCGCGGTTACATTAAGCGTTATTAAATTACCGCCATTTTACAAGCGATGCGAATCAAATGGCTCTGAACTATTAATTAAACTAATAATTTAGTGATATAAATGAGTTTCATTTGAAATTGCTTGTCGTGTTTTGTGGTGGATTTGAATTGACAAAATTGTTAAATCAACATGTGAATGGGACAACAGGGATGGTGGGGTTCAAAAGGCCCATAACATTAGAATTCTTTTACTTAATTAAGCGGTCTACTTTTTAATTCCGTGAATGAAGACACGGGTATGGGTGCGGATACGGATGTACGAACGTAATAAAATGTCAAAATGTAAACGGACCGCTACGACTGAAGTCTTTTTATGCGGCGTCGGCGCCAGCGTCTACATCAAATTGCATCAAAAATGTATTACCACAAATGTATTACATAAATACGGTGATTCTGGAACGTAAAGGGCTATTGAAGGACACCGTGGATTTTAGTCAGTACAAGACAGTCTGACAGTCCCTCCTGCTCTGCCCTGGGTGGGGAGGACTCATTTGATGATTTTACCACGCTAAAAAAAAGGACGTGGCGGTCAAATTGTAATGTCATTCATTCCTAGTTCAGGCTCGAAGTCACGGGCTATAGAAAACGTCCGTAACTATGTGCTAAAAATGTAGTAAGAAGCGATTAAACCGGTCACGCTTGGTGGTAGGTGCCCCAACACAGTATCACCGCCAGTTTCACGGTGCTCTCACCTTACGATTGACGTAGATACCCTTCGCTTACAGTTGCTTCGGAAAGTATCTGTGTCTCATAGGTTGGGAATAGACCCGTCTGTTACTACTGTGACTTTTTTTTATCGTGTTAAATTCATCAAATAAGTCCTCCCACCCAGGGCAGAGCGGGAGGGACTGTCAGACTCGTACTGACTAAAATCCACGGTGTCCTTCATTACCCCTTTACGTTCCGGGATCACGGTAATTCGTGAGTCCCGAGACCCCGGTTACTACTGTGATTAGGATGAAGTTAGGTCAAGGCTTGCTGGGGAGTGGTAATTGCGCGAGCAAACCCACAACCCTGACTTTAAAAAGTAGACAATACTCAAGTCATACATGGTCAGAGGTCCATGAGGAAATCGATACGCGAAAAAAAATTATTTTATGTTCTTTTTCATCCATCCACTTTTATTATTCTAACCTAAAAACTTGTATACGACCAAAAGAAATCCGGATTACAAGAAAAATCTAGCCAATACTTAGTAAGGCGCGTATTAACCAGATTTAACCAGTTTGTCATAGCAAGCAACGTCCGGATATTTTGTTGTTCCCCGGTTTTGACTGCATAATGGAACGGATTTCAATATTTTAATATTTATAAGCAATTCGTTTGTTATTGGGCCGGTTGCTCCTACGGAGAGTTATTTTTTTAAACGCGGCGGTATTTTAAGGGATTTTTTGAAGAAAATCTGTGAACCTCACGAAATTACTTCCATTTGAATTATTTTTCAGAATGGATCATAAAAGGAGGTTTATCTGGAAGCAAACAAACTGCGCAAGTTAGCAGATGTCAAATTTAAAAAAAAATGACGAATTTTTGGTTCTAGTACATGATACACACACATACTAATTCATCACACTAAAATAATTACCTTAAAACATGAATAAATCTAAACATCCTCCAATTAATTTACATGAAGTCATGAACATCATTTAAAATAACATAGCCTTACATTGTAAACATGACGACGCACAAATCATCTTTAGAGTTGCCCTCCAGTGCGTAATAGGCCTTATTTACTCATGTTATATGTAATTTATAGTCCCCCCTGCGTCATATCTCAGTTGATGACTGAATCTACCCTGAAGGGGGATGTGACTTTACATGTTCGTAGTATTGAACACAAATGCGGGTGTGTAACTTAATTAGAGTACGTATAGTCGAGAGGTTATTGTTGGCAACATCTGCTTAGCCTTTTTCCAACTCTTTTTTTTCTGTTTCTCCTGATGAGGAGCTCGTGGCTAAATAAATACAGCCGCACAGGCCGATCTTCCGGGTTAAGCCGCGCTTGCCGAGGTTGGTCTGTGGATGGGTGACCATCTGTCTAAGCGAGTTTCCTCCACGCCTCAGAAAGCACGTAAAGCCGTTGGTCCCGGCTGTCATTTGTAGATCTTTGTCAGTCGTTACTGTTAGTCAGAAGCTCTAAAGTCTGACAACCAGTCTTACCATGGGGTATCGTATTACCCAGTTACTGGGTTGTGGAGGTCCGACAGGCAGTCGCTTCATGTAAAATACTGATATCCAGCTGCATCTGGTTTGACTGGGAGCCGACCCCAATATAGTTGGGAAAAGGCTAGGAAGATGATGAGCTGTTTCTCCTGATGCGGGAAACGAACCCGCGACACGCAGCGCAGCGGTCATCGCTCAGCCACTATGACATTTAGCTGTCCATACAAAAATCAGGGTCGACTTCAGGGCTGGCAACAAGGTCAGGTAGACAGTCACCTATCTGACCCCTGTTAGTACTATGTAAAACAATAACCCTTGCTAAGCCTGGTTGCCAGACTTTCAGGACACTGACCACTGATCTGCAAATGATATTTACGGGCTTTCTGAGGCGCGGAGGAAACTCGCTGTGTTACGATGGCCACCCATCCACTGACCGACCAAGCGTGTTGTAACCTATAAATTAGCTGAAATTACCCTGAAGAATACCAATATGTTTGTGGCTAGTACCATATGAATCAAAATAGTGAGAGTTGGTACGGGCAGTAAATTTTATTATCTCGATGTTAAGATTTTCATGAAAAGCATACTTTATGTATTAGAATTTCTTAAGCCTTTGTCAAACAGACAGGCGTAGCGAATGCGAAGCGAGGCGTTTTTATTTGTAATGTATAGAATTGTTTGCATCCAGTCACACAGAAAAGCGAAAGCGATCCGATAGTGTAACCGAACCGATGCGAAGACGTGGCGAAGGCGTATTTGCTCTGTTTGACGTCGTTTATAAAAAGCCAGCTAATGTAACTGCCACGCCTCGGTTCGCCGCATACAGTTTGACGTGTCGTATCGGTTCGTTATTGCCTCGGAATCGGTCTGGTTCGCTTTCGCGTGTTTGTTTGACAAAGTCTTTACTCTGGGCATACGTTGTTTTATTTTAAAATCAATATATTTTTCAGCAGCATAGGTGATCATCTAAGGTGGCGCTTACATGTCAGAGCTAATGATGGACAATAAGGTTAGGTACTTACCATAATGCGAGATCGTGGTTAAACGCGAGCCTAATCTAATATAAAAAAAAAACATTCATACACGTTATCATAAAAATGTAAACAAAAAGATTGAAAATGACTCAGAATTTCACATGGTGCAGAACCCACTAATCTAAATACAAAATATCCTAAAGTACTCAAACCCCATGCCACATTCCGATAGCGTCACCTAAATACCTAAATACCCCTTTTACGTAGACGAGACACATTCACCATTGAATTGTGCCTACGTAATTGAACGAATCCCTTGTGCGAACGAATTTGTTTTAATTAAAGACCAACCTTGTTTATACAAACATTCAATGGTTACTTTGGTGTGTGATTAGTTGAGGTTTTGGGATCCGATTCTAATCTGTCACTATGGGGCTTGGGCAGGGGTGGCAAACTAATGGAACGAGGTTTTAAATTGTGGGTACGGTGTAATATATTTTTTGCTGGTTGATGTTAATTGCGTTGAAAGTATTGGGAAATTAATAACGTGACATAATTCTGAACAAATTGTAGTTGAGGTCATGATTGCTTTCAAGTATATTCTTGTTCATTTTTAAAGTTTTTTTTTTTCCTATGAAATTTCTTTCTTTATGTCATATTATGATGTTCACGTGGCGTTTGCCAATTAAAGTTTTTCCTTTCTTTCAAGTTTCATTATGATCTTGTGACAAAATATGTTAACACAATAAATTAGCCCATATTCAAGTGAATTTGTTGTTGAATTAAACTTGAAAAGGAACTGGCTACGAAAATATGCAATTATTGTCTACTTTGAAGGTAAGTTAATCTATACCTATCAATAACACGTGAAAAAAAAACCTTTGTTACTCTTTTATATAAAATCCGAGGTGACACGAGTGGCATAGTTGACGTTTATATCGAGAAGGAGTGGAAAAAAGAAAGGAAAGAGAGGAAAATGTTTTTTAATTATTGTGGTCGAATTTCGACCTTAACAAAAGAAGATTGGTAATTGAAGACTTCTTAAAAATGCTCTTTTATTCAACAAATCTAATAAATACGAGGTATTCCACGAACGACACCTATCAAAATTTTTAGCAGGTGCCGTTCGTGGAATAACTTAGGTGCCATTAGCTCAGGTGCCATTTCAGCGGGTGCCTTTCGTGGAATAACTCATAAATACAGACATGTTTCTATGATTCCTTGATATAGTAATTAGCATACAGATTTCCAAAGGTTCACCGCTCCTGTTAAAGGTTAACAGTCTGTTAATGTTGACCGTTACCGGAATAATATTTGGTTTAGTTCCGTTAGAGAATGTTTGCTATAGTTCCGTGTTCTATAAAGTGCTCCATAGAACATCATACTGTACTTAGACATAGTCTAGCGTAGTTTGTTTGATAGTAATAGTTAGAGTAACTAACTTCTGTAATTGAAATAGTCACTAATATTTAGTATGGAATTTTATAGTGTTATTTTATTGGGATAGTAGTCGTGGGTTCAAATATTGTCTCCTTTCTCACATAATGCAATGATGATTTCATCAAATGAGTCCTCCCGCCCTGGATGAGACGGGAGGGACTGTAAGACTCGTACTGACTAAAATCCACGGTGATCCTTCAACAGCCCTTTACGTTCCAGGGCCACGGTTACCTGATGAGACATTCCCGCGACCACATAATGCCTCCTGGCTTTTCTTTTTTATTATCAATCAATTCTGTGTCTGTCTCCTCCATGTTGGCCCCACACTTGGTCCGCGTTCCCTACTCCTGCTCACAGAAGATCTGTGGACCAGCAATTGGGTCATTAGTAATGTACTCCTCGAGATCATATTTTACAAAAAGAAAAGTTATCGTAAGTTCGGTTTGTGTGACAGGGCCTGCAGAGGGCCAAAGCCTGCCGGGTTCGCGGGACTCACGAATTACCGTGACCCCGGTACGTAAAGGGCTATTGAAGGACACCGTGGATTTTAGTCAGTCAAGTCTGGCAGTCCCTCCCATCCTGCACTCATTTGATGATTTTACCACGAAAAAAAAATATCGGTTTGTGTACTAAATTTTCAATATTTTCTGTTTATGCTAATATTATAAAGCTGAAGAGCTTGTTTTGTTTGTTTGGTTAAATGCGCTAATCTCAGGAACCACTGGGTCGAGTTAAAAAAAAATATTTTTGTGTTGGATAGTTTATTATCAAATATTGTATTACAATAATAAAACACGTGACATTAACGTTCGATACTTCTTTATTTATGTTACATGACTTGTGACGCTTTTTTTTATCGTGGTAAAATCATGAAATGAGTCCTCCCACTCAGGGCTGAGCGGGAGGGACTGTCAGACTCGTACCGACTGAAATCCACGGTGATCCTTCAACAGCCCTTTAAGTTTCGGGGTCACGGTAATTCGTACAGTCTCGCGACCGACTTGTGATGCTAGCAATAAATTAGCTCGAAGTAGTGACCTCTATTTAAAAGTTATCACATGATGTAGTTTGAATTCATGGAACACAATTATCATGTTGTGTGTTCTACAAAACCTAACTAAAACTAAAGACTAACTGGGCGGTTACGGAACACGTTTGTTCCTTACTGGTTGAAGTTTACGCAATTGAATACATTCGTTACTTATGAAAACTCACATATATATGTATATATGAAATATATAATTTATATATCTATATATATAAAAGGAGAACTGACTGACTGACATATCAACGTACAGCCGAAATTACTGGGGCTAGGAATGTGAAATTTTGCACACGGCTTCCTATTATAATGTAGGGGAGCACTAAGAAGGGGTTTTTGGAAATTTAACCTTTAAGGGGGTGAAAAGGGGGAATTAGGAAAGTAAAATAATAATAATAAATAAATATTCCACAACTATCACACAACGCCATCTAGTCCCAAGCTAAGCAGAGCTTGTGTTATGGGTACCAGACAACTGATAAACATACTTATATATTTCTAAATACATACATATTATAGATAAATTACGCCCAGACACAGAACAAATGATCGTGCTCATCACACAAACATTTGTCCTGGGTGGGAATCGAACCCACGACCTCCGGCATAGCAGTCAGGGTCACTAACCACTAGACCAACAGGCCTGTAAAAAGTACGTAAACCACGCGGACGAAGTCGCGGGAAAAGTGCTAGTCAATAATATATATGAAATAATATAAGGCACAAGCAAAGAGAGGCCTATACCCAGCAGTGGGTGAAGATGTGGATGATGATGAATATAGGAAATAAATTTCTAAACTAAATTCATAAAAAAGAAACTTTCTTAGCGAAGTATAGAGAGCTTACCAACCAAATAATGATAGAAGATGAAAAACCTTAGCCTGAAGTGTTAGTTTATTTTCCGAAGAAGCTTGGACCCTTCACATCTTTACAAACATTAGCTTTCTAAGAAAAATAAGGCGCGGAAAGTTTTCGAGTTAAAAAACTACTGGACATTTATTTGTTGGCTACTTACTGTGTGAATCTTGGTCTTTGAAGTTTTTAAATAAAGCTATTAATTTGATGTTATTAAACTTAACTTTTCGTATTATTTCAAGAGACACCCAATAAGTGTGGTCCCTTCAGATACCACCAAAGTCTACTAAAAATTTACTGTTGTGTTGGTTGAAGTATATGCGAGTACATTGTCTTATCATAATTAATATTTCAAAACAGTATAGGTATTCGTAGGTTCCTTCAGACTGATGATCTTGTTCCAATTACAAGGAATGGTCCCAAAACCCCTTCATCCCTCAATAATCCGATCAACAAAGAAAGACAACCCTCTGACAGCGCTGTCACTTTCAATCCTCCCCCTTTCACCAAAAATAGAAAAGTAAACAGAAAAATACCAGAAAAGAGCAGTGACCTCTCGTCATAATGTTTTGTGAATATTTTTCCACTGACCACAATATCAATAGGCGCAGAAGGTTAAGTCAACTCGCGAACACAGCCATAGACACGTTACAATGGCAATAAATGCACTCATTTTGGTGTGATTAACCCTATATAACCCTTGCAATTAAAATACAAATCTGCAGAAAATGTCTTCGGTGAATTCGAACCGTGTGTGCTGATAGAGCGCTTTTTAGTTAAAATATTTAGCGTGGCGTGGCGTGTCCTTGGTGTTTTTTCATTAAATATACTTATATAATTTTTTTTTTCATTCAATAACATATTTCTTCATAGTAAGTAACTATGAAAATATAATGTAAGACGTCACACAAAACACACCACTAGCGCCGCGTTTATAAGGAACACGCACGCCAAGCACACGCCACGCTAGAGTCACGACGCGCTGATCTCGCTGTTTGGCTGGTAAACGTTTTTGTAAAATTGATCTAAACAGGATAAGTTGGCGGAGTTAGTTCCAATTTTGGCCACGCGCTGACAGAACGTATTCCGACAAATTGTGTGCCTATGTGCGTGCACCTGTCCTTTTTTCGCTCTTTGTAGCAGTTGACCTTCTGCCGCCATCTATGATGGGATCTGCCTGTCTACGATGTCAGAGTTTCGTCGGGTTCTGTAACAGCCTTCCATGTTTTTGACATTTGCTACAGTGCATCCCGTTTTTCGCTTAGCTTTTTCGCTGGTTAAATTCGGGTGTATGGTTGTAAGGGTGTAGAATGGTTGTCTGCTCAGGAATATTTTATTACGAGTTGAAAAATGGGATAAGGAAATTTAGGTGAAGGAGAGTAAAGTATTTTTGACTGTTATGCTGTGAAAGTGACGGGTTTATTATTTTCCTTTTCTTGATCTTAACAAGCAATGTTATACTAGTATTTTTAATTTGCATTCCGTTTCAAGACTTTTTCGTAACTACTTTGAATTAAATAGATTCGGTCTCGTTAGCCCCTTCGACTTTGGTGGATAGCAAACTATTGCAATACAAATCTATAGAGGTTCGTACAGTCAACAGCAAAAGTAGTAGTAAATTACAACCACATACTTTTGAATTACTTCGACGCCACACAGTTCTGTCGCGAACTTCGTTCATTAGTATTGAATTTCAAATTTTGATTATCTACTTTTGCTGTTGACTGTACAAAGCGTAAGATATCGGAGACTTGCGTCGTCTAGTGTACAAACAGGCTTACACCAGCTATTGGCCAACGATCTTTCGACAAGTGTAGTCAGGCTAGCTATTTCTTAGCATTGTGACCTAACCTTAGGATTTTTAGTTTTCAGTTGTCTGATACATTTATTAGCTTTGTCAGTGAATTCATGACGATTTTCACCATCATCATTATACCATCGATGCAAGTAATACAAAACAATGGTTGCCTAGATGGGGAAGAAGTGTTGACAGACCAACACCCAGGAAGGTGGATGATGTCGATAAGGGTGGCCTGTACTTAGCAGTAAATGGAACAGGGCTGTCCACGATGATGATGATGATCGACACAGAGTGGCCAGGTCATCTAAAATGTACATCAACATATTTGAGCATCTTAAAATAACTAAATTACACCACAACATTACTATCAAAGCCAAAGGATTCCCTTCAAAGAAATAACAGCTACATACTTTACAAACCAAAGGAAATACCGAGGTAATTAAAGCGTAGATTCTTTTTCTGTGAAACTTTAAGTAACTTGAAGTTCATTAAAATGGCGCTCTACTTCCACATGAACTCCTTTGTCGTTAAATAAAGACTAATACGAATTATGTTCGTGGACCTTTTTTTTTATCGTGGTAAAATCATCAAATGAGTCAGGCAGGGCAGGGCGGGAGGGACTGTCAGACTTGTACTGACTAAAATCCACGGAGTCCTTCAATAGCCCTTTACGAACCGGGGTCGCGGTAATCCGTTAGTCCTGCGACCCCGGCAGGCTTTGGCCCTCTGCAGGCCCCGTCACTATGCTGACACTCTTTGAGGCGCGCGTGGAACACAACGCGCCATCATGCCGCCGCATGGTCCATGGTCGGACAGCGAGTCGCCCATTACTCGCTGCCCGCATGCCCGCGCCTGCGGTGGCCGGAGATCGTCTGGCGACGGCCGACACCGTGGGCGTCTACCACTGCGGTTGGGGTGGAGGGAGGACGCTGTCCTCATAATTTTGCACTGTCGTCGTTTAGAATTTTCATTAACTTGGACATGTTCGCTTTATAATATGAAATTTAATATACCCACTTCTGGGTCATAGGCAAATCCACCACGCAAACCCAGTCCGGGTTGATTGGTAGACGCCGTCATTTATGTTTTCGGTAGATGATGTTTTCGAACTCTTTGTTCTATGACACGCTGGTTTCTTTAAGAAAGAAAGAAAGAAAGAAAATAAGTTTATTTGACACGCGTTAGGCATGTTTTTCCTCACTATTTTGAGAGCGGTAGTCATCGTCTGCATAGCCTTTTCCCAACTATATTGGGGTCGGCTTCCAGTCAAACCAGATGCAGCAGAATATCAATATTTTACATGCAGCGACTGCCTATCGGACCTCCACAACCCAGTAACTGGGTAATACGATACCCCATGGTAAGACTGGTTGTCAGACTTTAGAGCTTCTGACTAACAGTAACGACTGTCAAAGATCTACAAATGACAGTCGACCCCAACGGCTTTACGTGCTTTCCGAGGCACGGAGGAAACTCGCTATCACAGATGGTCATCCATCCACAGACCAACCTTGGCAAGCGCGGCTTAACCCGGAAGATCGACCTGTGCGGCTGTATTTATTTAGCCACGAGCTCTATTTTGAGAGCGGTGGTGATGAAATTAATTACACCAAGTTATGGTCCCTGATTAGGTTTGAACTCGCAGCAATTCGTTTGTCGGTTTCATAGATCTATGTAGGGCCATTGACACTAGGCTATCACTGTTCTACATCGTAAAGAAATAAATAAAAAGTAAATGCAAAGTATAGTAAATGTGCCCCGGACCCTGCGCTTGTTGGTAGACAACACCTTAAGAATTTTTGGTGATATGCCGGTTTCCTTAAGATGTTTTTCTCCACCGTTTTAAGAGCGGTAGTGATGAAATAAATTACACAAAATCAATCCCCCCTGCTTAATTAGGACCGTTACCATTAGACCGAAATTGCTCTATGGCATTAGCATATCATTAATTAAGAACAAGTTATTTCCCAATTATTTTAAAGCAATTAAAATTTGTAAACAAACAAAGGAAGTCGTGTATTTCAATTACGATCACCCACTTTTCCAGTCGACTTAATTTACTTGAGAAAATTTATTTGAAAGTTGTATAAAGAGAGGTTTTCCTTTTGATCTTGTCTTTAACCTCGTATTTGTGTAAGATAATTAGTATTAATTCGGATGAAGTGAAAATTCGGGCCGTTTGAAAGCAAATTAAAAATGCTTTATAGTACCTAAGAATTAGAGAACTTATTAGGAGAATGTTGTATTTATTTTCTTGATAGTAGTAGAATTTGAAAGCTGTGAGTGAGATAAATTAAACTTTAAGCGAAATTGTTTCACTGCTGATTCTCCCCACAACCTTTTCTTCTTTTTTCTGAGCATAATCTGATGAGAATATTCTCTACTGATAATTATCGGTAATTACCGTGACCCCGAAACGAAAAGGGCTATTGAAGGACACGTGGATTTAAGTTAGTACCCAGTCCACCCACCCAGGGCAGAGCGGGAGGGACTGTCAGACTCGTACTGACTAAAATCCACGGTGCCTTCAATAGCCTTTATGTTCCGGGGTCACGGTAATTCGTGAGTCCCGCGACCCCGGCAGGCTTTGGCCCTCTAGAGGGGTGCCCCGTCATTTTTCTAACACTCTTTTTGGCGCGCGTGGAACACAACGCGCGGGTTAAGGACATATGATACTTTTTTATTCCGGGCATACATCTCCGTGGTATATTTCTACCCAGGAAAAGGCTTCCTAATGTTATTTTATTCACTAGGTTTCATTTTAATTAACAAACGCTGGTCTTTTGAAACTTACTAACTGTTGCCAGCGGGTTCGCCCACGTGTAACACCAAGGTTATCTTACGGTAAGTATAATGCAGGGATAAAAGCTATGTATGTATGATGTTATTCTAAAATTTAACCTATTTTTGAGCTAAAAATCAAGATCTTTTCATCTGTTCGTATCAAACATCTGTTCATCGCAACATTCAAACATTAACAATATTAGAATTTTAATTAAATTATGTTCTATTACGAAAATGGATGATCGATTGAATTCGTTTTAGAGTGTAATGTGCTCTTCATTTACACTTAGGGTTAGTTCACATCGAAATGCGACGCAACGCGACGTTATGCAACTATACACGAAATGTGTATCTTTTCATGTAGTTAATAAAGTTAGATTTTAAGTCGCTCTATTGAAAAGTGCGCACAGCTTCCCGTCTTGGTGTGAATTGACCCTTAAGTAAATAAATAAATAAATATAGTATCTAAAGACCTGTACCTACAACAAAAAGGACTCCAAGTCATCATACGCCAGTGTTTTTAAAGCCTGTCTTGGTTGCGATGCCAATCTTCAGTTTGGTTAAAATTTAAACACTCTTTCTTTAAAAATTGACTTGATTTTCCTGTTCAAATCCTTCAAAAAAATTTTATCTAACCACCTCAAAACTATTAATAAACATAAACAATACACAACACAATCGCGAAGTAATCCATTACCGCGCTTCCATTGTGGACGGCATACAATGCGTTCAGTGCACTGTGACACGGCGGCGCGGTGACGGCAGCGCGTAATGTAGCGTGAATTAACGTGAAACCCCTAGAGGGGACTGCTGATGTTGTAAATGTGTGTGTTTCGTGCTGTGCAGCTTTTGGGATACGCCTCTGGTTTTCGATGCAGGTGAGGACTTATTTAAAAAAGGCACAGCTCATGCAGTTTCGTGCAAAGATATCATTAATTTTATGGCTAATTTATTTATAAAAGTTGAACGAACGTTTCGTCTTGAGGTGCCGATAGACTTGTGCGTTCATTTGAAACAGAACATCCAGTCTTTGCCGTTTTTAATTTAGAAGAACTTTATAACGAATGGAGCCAAACATTGCTACGAACATTTTCATCAACTCGCTGTCCGACCATGGACCATGCCCGGGTCGACGGCGCGTTGTGTTCCACGTGCGCCTCAAAGAGTTTCAGCAAAATGACGGGGCCCCCCTCTAGAGGGCCCAAGTCTGGCGGTTCGCGAGACTGTACGAATTACCGTGACCCCGGAACGTAAAGGGTTATTGAAGGACACCGTGGATTTTAGTCAGTACGAGTCTGACTGTCATTCTCGCTCTGCCCTGGGTGGGAGGACTCATAAGATGATTTTACCAAGTAAAAAAAAAACATTTTCATGATGTATCTAGGGATTGCTCTAGTCAATGGTTAGAATGCTCACCAAAACGCTCTCGTTTGTTTTTCTGTAATGTAACATTCGCAAGAATGTTCATTATATATTAAGTGAATCCTCTTTATCATATCGCACCTTTAGAATTAAAGTGGCGTTACTAAAAAATTTTAGAAAATGACTTTTATGCATCGAACGACTTATAAACATTTATTCTTTTAGTTTATTAACAATAAACCGGCTCTTCTAGCCCAGAAAAGGAAAAAAGCACTGTTTCCGTCTCTTTCAAATCACGCTCTTTCCCCGCGTCCCTCGGTATTGAATTAATAAATAACATTTTCCCAAAAAACTGGAATTTTCTATTACGCCACTTCTATTCTAAAGGTGCGATATATTAACATTTATTAACCTTGGCAAATCTTTTTGCTTTTTGTAAAGCTTGCACATTGACTGCAAGGTTGGCACAGTGGCTGAGCGATCGACTTTCCGGGTCTGGGTGTTTGTGTATGTGAGTTTCTATGTTTGTAAACCCATCCACGATACAGGAGAAATTCCTAGTGTCGACAACGTTTCTTAAAAAAAAAAACTTTTTCAAAAAAAATGTAACCGCCTTCAAAAAGAACCACAAAAAAGGGTAAAATAATCCACAAAATAACTTTTATTTCGGAAGTCGATGGCTTTTTTTATTTCATTGTTTTTTTTTGCCACCGACTTCGACGTAGTTCCGGAGATATGCGAACAATGAATCAGTCGATGCCTACTGCTTACTGTTAAGGAGTTGTACCTTCCATCATCAGCTCAGCTATAAAAGACGATGATTACCATACGCAAGTACTTAAATTACTTCATAAGATTTACGAAAAACGATGCGTGGGCCTATAAAATTTGAGGGTTGCCCTCGATATATCCAAGATCCAATCATCAGATCCTGATTTGGTGGCAATGGGACCACACGGGAAGCACCAGCTTTCAAACAAAAAAAGAATTTTGAAAATCGGTTCACCCAGTCGGTCGTGAGGCGGTAACAAACATTAAAAAAAAAAATACAGTCGAATTGATAACCTCCTCCTTTTTTTGAAGTCGGTTAAAAACCAACATTATGTTTATTAGTAATGGTGCAATTAAAAATAATAAATCATTATTTTAACTTTAACTGTTTGTGAAGAACCTGGCTGTTGTAGAACTGGCCATGATTGATGAAGGGATCGAAGGGCAATAAAGCTTTGAAGTCTTAATAAGTACTGTCTTCTTATTATTCAATCGTTCCGTTAGATTTTACTTGAATTTAAAATAATAATGTCAAATGAAGTGCAACATTTTGGTCCGAGATATTATGTATAGAGCGGTTGCTAATCGATGATCAAATGATCATGATTAACATGTTACATTCCCCTTGAGATGGTTCATTACGAAGCAGTGATTTGGAAAGTAGGTAATACTCGTAGTACCTAATGATTGTACATAATATATGGGCGTTCACGCAAATAAGTTAGTTATTTTAAAAACTATGTTCTTTTTCTAGCTTGTATTGTTAAAAAAATACTTACGATAAACAAAGTACTCGTTAAAACTAATTAAACGAGTCTAAACTCTGGGCTTACGGCGTCTCATTACAAAGTTCCTATGGTCACCTTCCAGCTCCATCATTAGATCAGCTCCATGTCATTATAATTTTGTGTTGTCAATTTGTCACGCGATATACATCAGCTCAATCGGAAACTGGGAAGTGGGTAGACAATAGGACACGTGAAACTAAATAAAAGAATCCAGTTCCATATGTTTTAGCAGTTAAAACACCATATAAAGTTGTTTTTTATACAAAATTTTGTATCATTGAACATAAAATGACAGTACATTTCTTCGCATAGACCAAATAAATTAAATTATAATTTTTGTAAATGCAAAGAATTTGACGACATAGAAAATAAATTTTAAAACACCCACAAACTGAAAAAGATGAAGCCTATTTTAAAGAAAGTAAACATTTTTTTGCAAAACAAATTCAGCCATATTCCTTCAACTTCTAATTTTGAATTTCAACCATTCTTTACACAGCAACCACAAATAGCTGGCAGCAATTTTCGTACATCGTTTAACAACAGAACAAACTAACATATAACATGTTATCACTTTAAAATTCGCACGCAAGGGTTGAACACGACAGTGTGGAAGTTATTCAGAATAACATTGTCTGGAAGTTAGTCCAGCTGCCCGAACAACAAGCTTCGCACTCGACGAAAGAAAAGAAATAGATATGCCATTTTAACATTTCTGGTTGGACTCATTTTTGAAAGATCATTTTGAAAGGTGGGAAGGGAAAGGAGGCCTTTGCTCTGCAGTAGGCCAACGGCTCATATTAAATAATAATATCTACATTTTCAAATATTTGAATATTCCACCAACCCACCAGTATCAGGGACAGGGTTCAATTTACCGCATACTGGGGTGGTCAAGGCTCCAGAGAGAGTAACCTCCTTACAATACGCGCCATGTCAAGAAGTAATGCTCTTTACAGTCCAACTTTTTTTCTTTGCTTTTAAAAGAAGAAAGAAAGAAAAAAAAACATTAATTGGTGTGGAACCATGATAAACACACAACAACAACGG
This sequence comes from Agrotis puta, assembly GCA_943136025.2. NCBI lineage: Eukaryota > Metazoa > Arthropoda > Insecta > Lepidoptera > Noctuidae > Agrotis > Agrotis puta. The sequence goes on along the minus strand of OW964176.2, from coordinate 14,988,259 downwards.
CTGCGCTAAATAGGCCTGGTTCAGCAAAAATGTGGAGCAACTTACCTGTAATCTGGGACGACGATCCCGATATTTTTACTTGGTTTCGCCGGTGCGCAGGAGTTCCAATCCTCAGGATGAGCTAGCTCCATTTTAGGTCTTAGGTAGGATTGAGGCCAAGAGCAAGTAATACAAATAAAACAATTCCTGAATACGATTCTCTATGTCCAATTTGAACATAAAAACGCTACTAACTTCTCTTTACCTCTCTGTCTTCTTGCCTCCGCACATTTCATGCAATATTCATGAATGATGCGTCCAGGTGTACCATTACTTCCTGCGGTTTTGAATGTTTTGTACTGATGTTGTGCCTCATGCTCTAGAAGCTTGTGTCGGTAGTTTAATCGACAGGCGTTGTGGTGAATATACGGTTTGCTCTGTGGATTGATGTGCAAGTAACTGTCAATGTAAGATTGAAACTGTTTGGTAGTAGTTTTCTCTGATCAAATTGTAATATTTAGAGATGCTCGCAAGCGTCACTCTTGATCATGAGGTTGCGGGTGCGAATCCCGGTTCAGTCAAAGTATTATTGGGGGTCGTAAGTCGACGTCCGAAGTAAACCACATTAGCAAAAAATCTATGTTTTTTAAATGTGTCTTTTTAAAGGTTCAGCTACATATAAATTCTAACGTACCCAACTTTAAAAGAGGTTATAATGTATTGACACATATTCGACTTAAACTTTGACTTGATTTTTTTCAAATATCTGTTGAGATTAACTGTAATTTGAAAAAATACCAATATTATACTGACTTACAAAAATATAAACATTTTGAATCACTAAAAAACGTATATTTTCGGAATTCACCAGCTCTCTTGCAAGCACAATGAAAGCAAAAGTACTTAAATTCGCTTCAAATCCTGTCATATCACACAAGCGTGTAATATTTCTTCTAAAAATAAAATAATCTGCAGCCGGTTCCTCCACGTGCTACAAAGTTCTGAATACAGAAACAAGTGACTTTATAAAATGTACTCCTTGTTCTCTCATACGTTTTTAAATCTGCATAAGGTGGAATGTTTTATCTGATATGAGAATTATATGTTTATACGTTTCTTTTCTGGAGTGGAAACTCTTTATATGAGTCCTGTTGCTTTGGGAGGAGTGGACTGTTCCTTTAATTATCCTTCTTGTTATAGGGCTGCAGTAATCTCGTTGTCTTAATGCCCATTGTGATTCTCACTTATATAATTATGAACTCGTAGCCAAGTTCTGGAGCCAATTAGTTCAGATCGTGATGAAAACTGAACATGGACCGATAAATAGTTACTTCAACGGTGGAACAATGAGCAAGGTATCCCACCTATCCTCCCGGGTCGACGGCGCGTTGTGTTCCACGCATGCCTCAAAGAGTATCATCAAAATGACGGGATTTTTACGTGGTAAAATCATCAAATGAGTCCTCCCACCCAGGGCAGGGCGGGAGGGACTGTCAGACTTGACTGACTAAAATCCACGGTGTCCTTCAATAGCCCTTTACATATTTGTGAGTCGCGCAACCCCGGCAGGCTTTGGCCATCTACAGGCCCCGTCACTATGCTGACACTCCTTGAGGCGCGCGTGGAACATAACGCGCCGTCGACCCGGGCATGGTCCATGGTTGGACAGCGAGTCGCCCAAGGACAGGATGGAAGCTAAACAATGTGTTCCGTAGCACAGTTTGTGACTACTACACTTACGGCAGTGAGGTTCTACAACAAATGTAAACAAAAAACATTAGTTATTCCTTTGTTTCAGATCTACCACAAATGAACCTCCATCAAGCTCACAACCTCCAGAAACAACAGCTGGAAACAACGTTCACTACGAACAGAAACAAACAAACATTGACTAAAACAGCATTAGTCAGTCGACTAAATTACTCGATTAGTAATCGAGCATCGTAGTCGCATCACTATGGGAGTTTTAAACGAGTTCACTGTAGTTTGTGAGTCGCGCAACCCCGGCAGGCTTTGGCCCTCTACAGGCCCCGTCATTATGCTGACACTCCTTGAGGCGCGCGTGGAACACAACGCGCGCTCGAGCCGGGCATGGTCCATGGTCGGACAGCGAGTCACCCAAGGACAGGATGAAAGCTAAAGAATGTGCTCCGCAGCACAGTTAGTGACTATTACACTTATGGCAGTGAGGTTCTACAACAAATGTAAATAAAAAACATTAGTTATTCCTTTGTTTCAGATCTACCACAAATGAACCTCCATCAAGCTCACAACCTCCAGAAACAACAGCTGGAAACAACGTTCACTACGAACAGAAACAAACAAACATTGACTAAAACAGCATTAGTCAGTCGACTAAATTACTCGATTAGTAATCGAGCATCGTAGTCGCATCACTATGGGAGTTTTAAACGAGTTTAGCACAAAGTTGGGCCACTCAAAGGGGAAATTAACGGGAATACGCCGATCGTAAACTGGCATTTCGCGAGATATATTTTGCTGTTTCAGGATTACGTACAAAGATTGATTCGCGTGAATCGAGTTAATGTTCACCCGGTTATGAATGCTCGAGTTTCGTCGAGGTTTGCGTTAAACATGGTTAAAGGGATGTTTTCGTATACGAGTTTCTTTTTTTATTACTTGCTGTATATCAAGCAGGTACTTCCTTTATTGTATTAGGCTTGTTTGGATTGTAAAAGTCTGCAGTCTCTGAGCATGATATTTAAAAGGATTTTATATTCATATGGGAAACAAAATACACGATAAAAATAATTATTCATTTTTTTTATAGAACTGTAATTAAGGCTACTTTTCAAAGGGATTATTCTGAAAGATGGGGTGGTGTTTATTTATTTATTAGAAAAGAGATCAAATGTACCAACTAATTTGATCTCCAACACCTAATTGCTGGGGAGCGAGTAATGGGCAACTCGCTGTCCGCCCATGAAACATGCCCGGGTCGACGGCGTGTTGTGTTCCACGCGCGCCTCAAAGAGTGTCAGCATAATGACGGGCACCCCTCTAGAAGGCCAAAGACTGCCGGGGTCGCGGAACTACGAATTACCGTGACCCCGGAACGTAAAGGGCTATTGAAGGACACCGTGGATTTTAGTCAGTACGAGTCTGACAGTCCCTCTCGCTCTGCCCTAGGTGGGAGGACTCATTTGATGATTTTCATGTAAAAAAAAACAGTTAATTGCTGTGTAATACGATATTACGAATAGGAACCAAAATAGTTTATTAAAAACACATTTCACGTGTAAAAAATAAAAAACCTTAATCGCTATCCCGTTCAAATCCTCAATCACGACCTCCCAAAATCTTGCAAAGCACGGATCCGAATCCGGCTCGAAGGACCATTTAATCAGTATGAGCGAGCTACCGCATGAGTTATGGCAACGCCCCAGGCTTGCATCTGCACACATCATAAATTTGCTTCACTCGATGCTCGTTCGATTTTCGCATACCGATGAGCCGCATACTGGCGGCTGTTCGATGCGGGTTTAGGATATTTGAATTTTATACGTGGAATGGTCAAGTGCGTGTTTGCAATGTTCTGTTTTGTGTGGGATTTTTAGAGGAGAATAAGAGTGATTGGCAGATATAGAGGTCTATCAGTTACTTTTAGGTATACAATAGATACTGGACATGAAAATAATCAATATAATGCATCTGCTCTTACCCCAATTATCTCAAGTAGATAGATAGATAGAATACACTTTATTATGCACACCATTTAAATTATTGGTACAGAGTATATCTTATACATAGGGTGACACAAGTAAGTGGCAAGTAATTAGGGATCGACGCAGCATGTCTTCTTTTTCTATACGTTTTATCTTTTTCATAGTTCATTTATTACTGTTTTTTTTTTAATTTATTTAAGTTCACTATTCAACATCTAAGGTCATTAGCGACCACAGTAAGTTTACCTATCGACATCGACTATAGCCATATCGACAGGGTCCATATTTGATCTTTTACCATTTTTTTTTACCATCTTTGTAACATATGGAATGCAATAAGAATTGAGTATTGACTACATAATTCATCAATCATGTCTTTTATACAGATGAAAATAATATACAGTAAATTTAAAAACTAACATGCGCCGTTTCAGAAACCCAAAAAAAAGGATTTACTTCTATTTATTAAAAAATTTATGGTTTGACAAATGACCTTTTCGCATCAGCCATTATTCTCTTCTATAGGTTTCCGGACGGTTTATTTGTGGGTGCCCAAAAACAACGCATTGCAATAAAGTGTTTTGTTTATTTCACGTAAGATTTATGACAGGAAAATCCATTAGTCATTATACATAACATTTTCTACATAGCACACAAAGAGATTTTGTCTATGTTTAAGTACCTATACGAAAAATATTTGAAAATAATATGTATACTTCAAAAGGGGTTTGAAAGTTTTGATCTTATTTCACTCGTCACTTTTTCTATCTAAAAAATAATATAATAACTCTCGTTGTGGGATTCTGAAAAAAAAAAACTATACCGCGGGCTACTGTAAGGGCCAACCTCTACACAAAAATCATCAAATACCGTTTGAATAAAAATAATTTAAGAAAAAAGAATCACAAATTATGAAAGATGAATGCTTTTTTATAAATCAAATATTTTATAGAGATTTTGAGCATAATTTGACTGCTTCTACAAACTTCAATTTGGTAAACAAACATCTTTAATAATGTGTACCAAGCGTTTAGTTTAAATTGAAATAAATTACTACGCACAAGTTCATGATAAATTGATCAGAATATTAACCAAAACAAAATTTTAAACTTTCAGTAAAATTTAAGTTCATTTCAAACAAATTACACGCAAACCACAACGGTCAAAACCTATTTATCAAAATGAATTTTATTTTGAAAACAGTAAAAGCCATTATACGTTAACTGTACGATAAAGAGTTTCTATTTCGGCTTATAAAAGCGAAACGGGTCGCGTTGCATTCACCTTTTCACTTTCCTATGAACAGAATAAGCTCGTGCTTTGAGAATAGGGCCCCGAGCGAAAATACGCTTGCTTTGCCGAGAAGTGCCGCTCCACTTGGCGAGGATCTTATAGATTCGGAAAGATTCAATAGGCTCCACCGGTCTTTGAGAGAAGTACTTATGACGTACTTGTCTGTTGAGTACCAAGCATTTCGTTGATTTCCTTCGAATTCGGATTATTTTTAGAGTAACATAAAACTGGATGGGATAAAATTGGTATTGGCAATCGATATTTACTCACGTTGTCAATAGCTTTGGAGTTTACAGTGACCTCGATAAAGGTATTTTTTGTTTTTGGTAGCAAATCTTCGTTATCTAGTGAAAAATTTAAATAAAAAAAAAACACATGGACATTAATAAACGTTGGGAATTTATATGCACGATTAAAAACTGGTGAGAAAAACCATGGTTACTTTTTTAATATTTTGTGTATAAGATATTGTTACAGTATATTTATGAATGAGAGAACACAAATAATTCTATTCATTTCAAAAAACATGCTCTGCTCGTAATGGTTAAAATATTGAATGAATATTCTCCTTTTATGAAGCAACTCCATGTCTGAAATTCTCAAACAACTTTAAATGTTAATAAAGCGTTGTTTAAAGTTTTAAATAAACAAGTTACATTTTCCATATTTTAATAGAACATGCTTGAACATTAAAATATGTTTCACGAAAATCGTAAATCCATTAAACCAGTATAAACTGACCAATTATTGTATTGAAATATCTCAAAACGCTAGGCCAAGTAAATGTAAACATTTAGCTACCAAAATGCAGTCAGGCCTACAAATATGAAAATATTTAAAACAAATTTTTAATTACTCCTACTTTTATTTAGCCAGTAGTTACTTAAGAAGTTTGCATTTTAAAATAAATAATATAAAGAAAATAAAAAATAAAAAGTGCTTAGTAATTTTGCCTAATGGCGCTTGTGTAAAAAAAAGTTTTTAGCTTTGAACTAACTGAGTGGCTGTTGAAGTCAGCATAAATACTAAGTAAAATAATAAACAAGATAGAATAATGAAAACATCAGAAGTCGGATTTTTTTGGAATTGAATTAAACAATTATGAAGCTTATCAATTAATTGCTTGTTCAATCGTACTTGCACAAAGAATACGAACTAAATTATAAATTAGGCAAGTACAAAGACGAACGTAGATATCTTAAATAAATGTAAATGGGGGTTATATATAAATGGGGTATCAAATATGTGACAACAAACATTTAAAAAATGGCACAAGGGAACTTAAAAAGTAAACATATAAAAGAAAAAACATAGACCGATTTTGCATTTTTTTTTGTATCTTGAGTCGATAAGATTTCAGTGAATCGTGTTTTAACTTTTGTCATAATTTGACCATATAGTTCATAACTATGTGTATATTCAAAGTTGTTGATTTTCTAGTCCAGATACATATCAGAAGGGAAGTAAAAATTAAAAACCTTTTTCCATAGAATTGACCGATAAATTCCATCATACCTGCTCTCAAAATGGTAAAAGAAAACATTCTGAAGAAGCTGGCAGTCCTAGAACCGAATATTCTTTCCAGTGGCGTACGGTAGCTAGACGGGGGCTAAGCGAAACCTAGCCCGTGGCTTCGCACCTGAAGGGTGAGAAAACCTTAAAAATATCTTACCAATGGCGATAACAAGATTGCTAGCAGTCAGTAAAGCGGTACCACTTCACTTCTAAAACTAATTCTAACTGAGAACTGATAGAGCCAAAGAAGAGGCAGAGGCGTCGCGATGCTGATGTCGCTGACAGTCACATTTGGTAGGTATAGATGAAGTGGGGGAACAACAAGTCATCTTACCAAAAGGGGGCTTTCGCCTTTTAACCCCTTCAACTACGGGTGCCCCACTCGATAGGTTAAAAAAAATTACAATCCTAAAAGAAAGGACGCCGATGCGTCCTGGTGGCCTAGAGTGAGTTGTTCCGTTCAGGGAACGAGATGGCGCTAGACGACTTGTATAGCTCTGTCTCTTTCCCACAGCCTAACAACTCACGCTTTAAGACGTCTTGGTACGCCACCTACTCCTAGATTCGGTCTCGCTTCGCCACTGATTCTTTCTTAAACATTTTCAATCCACTCCAGAAATATGATTCCCATTTTAAATCACGAACCTCATTTTTTCTGATACCCAACTTAATAAACCAGCCCGAGTTTATTACTTCCCGTCTTCACCTATACCCGTATGTCTTCTATGTAAAGACTTAAATTCGACTCTTTATGATACATCGGTGCCATAAGAATGTTATATAAAAATCTTCAACGACAAAATTCCTTTGGAGTCCATGTAAATTTTTTACAACACCTTTTTCATACCTCTCTAGTAGGCACTTAATAAAAATTCAACGATGTTAGAACAATTTGCTGTCGTAATTTTGATGACACCAGCGCGTTTACGTTCAAAAACCCTAAGGTCCCAGTATGTACGCAAGACGTACATGTAACGTAAAATCGATCGTTTTTAGAGAAGATCTACTTCTTTTAATCAAGCGTACTCTTGCCCTAAGCCACATCGTCAAAAATTTCGTTCGTTTCGTTGTTTTTTAAATTAAAAATTCGTTGTACGTTGTGTTTATATAGCTATGTGCGCATAATGCAATAATGACACCAGGTCATATTGAAGAGCTTTTTTGGGGACTTTCTTATGAAACGACGTTTGGAATTATTGCTGATTTGTTTGCATTTTTGTATCGTGGTAAAATCATCAAATGAGTCCTCGTTACCCCGTCATTGTGCTGACACTCTTAAGCTGGACGCTGTCCTCCCCTTACACGTCCCACCTCCACCTTCGCTAGCATGACTGCTTTACAGAAAGAGGCAGCTGCTTCCCATTCCATCTCGCCCCGCAGCATGGCCTCGATTAATGCCGGGCGCGAGAGGTCACCGCCTATCGCTATCGTGGGGACACGGCGGTGCTCTGCCCAAACGAGGCAGTCCTGCACCGTATGGTCCACCGTGTCTTCCAGGCGATCCTCGCAGTGGTGACACTCAGGCGTTTCTTCCTTTCTTATCCGACACAGGTACCTCCCGAAATTTTCGTGTCCGGTGAGGACCTGCGTTGGGCGGTAGGTCAGGACGCCGTGACACCTATCAAGCCACTCCTCAAAGAGGAGTCTTACTGCCACGATTGCGGCGTTCCCGTGATTTGTTTGCTTTTGATTTGATTACAGGTTTTTTTCTTAAATATAAAAGTATACATTAGTTACCTTTACTCCGCACATTTGCACTAGCCAACGACCGTTCTAAAAATAACAACGTTTTAGTAAACTTAGCTTTGTGTAACGTGTAATAAGACTCAAGTCAGTAAATGCCTTGTTCTAATGTTCGTGGTTGATGTGTGTTCTGAGCTGCGACGTAATAGGATGCATACTATTGCATGTTACTGTGAAATTACATTTGCGTACATATGTCAGTATTATATCTGTGGTTTGTGCTCCCTTGCTGTTATGAGAGTATAATTTCTCGTTTTAGGATTGAATGTCGAAAAGAATTTGTTAATCATAGTTCAGATATTTTTAAAGTAGGCAGACAGTTAGAAATATTATTTTACCGAAAAAAAAAGTAGTAATTTACTAAACTTTGCATCTGAGCTATTCGTTTGGCGTTCAAGAATCTAGTAATTTATTATTCAACGTAATAAAACTATATGTAAGTAGCTACTGTTTTTTTTTTATCTATCCTGCTTTGTCCCATTCCTGCATAAAGGCCTTCCCCATCTCCCTCCACGATTTGCAACACTGTGCATCCGCCATCTCTTTTGTGGCCTGCCGCGACATGGCGCCACTGTCTCAGGACACCAGTTTTGTGCCATTATAGCCCACTATTTTATTTAGTATTTTTTTTATTATGACTTCATTGGTGAGGTTCTTCCGAAAAAACCAAGGCTTAGTACTTGCACGATTTGTATTATCAGGTGCTCATGCAAAGAAGAGGTTGAAGGAGTATGTAAAAATCGTAGCAATTTTTGCACTTCAGTTTCTACCCACCCTCACCTGGAAAGGCATGGGAAAATTCTCCAAAAACATATCAGGTACGCGAGTACCTGTAATATATTTCAATCTTCTATATATATATTTGGGTCGCAACAGCAAATTATCAATGGACAACAAGCTACTCATCTATAAAGTTATCTTGAAACCGGTATGGATGTACGGCTTACAACTCTGGGGTAGTGCCAGCAATTCTTCCATCTCATGCTTGCAGAGAATGCAAAATATAATACTTCAAGCAATCAGCAACGTCCCATGGTATGTCGCCAATCAGGAAATTCATGAACATCTGAATATGCCCACAATAAAGGACAAAATCCAAAATGTCACCAAGAAATACCGGGAAAAGCTAACGAAACATCCCAATATACTGGCAACACAGCTTACGATGCGTAGCTACATAAAGCGACTCAAACGGAAGGACATCATATAAAATACATGCACAGACGATGAGGAGACGTCCTCGCTGGGGGACGCACTCTAACCGCCCCAACGCTCTCACCAAATTTGCTTATAGTGTTACGCACTGATCGCAAATAAAAAAGAAAAAAAAAAAATATTTCTTATTTCTATATATATAAAAATATTATGTTGGTTTGTGTATGCTTTAAAAACTCAAAAAGTACTGCACTGATTGAGCTGAAACTTTAGCATGATATGTAATCCGCATCAAGGATTGTTTTTATCTATTTTTTGCATCAGTCACATATCCGCAACCGCGAAAAAACAGTTTTTTTAACGATCAGCTCTGTACCAGTGATCGCGCCATCTACCGGAAGCGAGGATAACACTCGCTGACAACCGCAGTCGTAATGACGCAGTCACATGAGAAGAAATTTTAGCATGATATATAATCTGCATCAAGGATTGTTTTTATCTATTATTTTTTTTTTGTTGATAAAACAGTTTTTTGTGCCACAGCGAAGCAGGGCAGCAATAATGATACTTGTAATGCAACATGCAACTTAAACCTACACTCGACACGTGTTTCATCCCTTCAGTGGCGTTCTCGGAGATGTTGATTTGACGCCCCAATAGCCGACGAATCAATATCTGTAAATCAACATTATGGAATTACAAACAACAGGATTGCGAAACTGGGTTAATGACAGGAATCTACGACTAAAAGTCATCAATTAGTGTTGAGAAAACATCGATCTTAAATCATTCGCCCACTCCGGGTGAATTGGGAGGCTGTCAGACTCGCAATGACTGGGCCAGGGCCGCTATCACCTCTTAAGACATTTCTTTAGCCCGTGTACAAAACTGCTCATATATTTTTTCACTACTTCGGTGTTGTTCTGTGGTAAAAGATGTTCAGTTCGATGGTCTACAACAAACATAAAAATAAATGTGACCACATTTTTTCATGCATGCTGTACGTAAATATTTCGTAATTATAACATTTACGCAATATTTTGGATTAATTTAATTCTTGAGGGATATTAATTGTTCTTTTCAATTAAAATTGCACCAAAAAACAAAGTACACAGTGTATTTTCGACACAAAAACCGGGTTTTAGATGACGTTCACGTCATGCACTCGTACAAGGGCCCAGGCAACATGTTCAAGCAGGTTCTACTGTAATTTTTATTAAAAATAAAGGCTTTATGAAATTCATAACTAAAAGTTATTCTAAAATTAGCATAAAACTTACGCATCTGATGATAAGACCTTGGAAGGAACTTAAGAACTTTCTCCATCTAAAATTTCGGTGCCCGGTGTGAACCGAAATTAATTACTGTAGTTAACTGTTTATTTTGGATTAACGCACATTTTAACACGAGGTAATTAAAGCCACCCACACTTTATTGAAAACTGACTATTGCCAACGGCTTTCTTTGCGTGTAACTCAGTAATAATATCGGTCCTTAATACCGGGATTAAAGGTATTCTATGGGTTATGCCAGACTATGATTTATATCTGAGCTAAATTTCAAGATCCGTTCACTTTTTACTAACAAACATACTCCATCAAAACTTTTACCTACCATAACGTTTTAAGGCGAGAGTAATTCCAGTGTGGGAAAGAGACAGAGCTGTACAAGTCGTCTAGCGCCACCTCGTTCCCACATTGGAATGACTCTCTCATAAGGACGTCATGGTAGGCCACCTGATGTGATTTCATAATAAATATTAGTTCAGCCATATTTTCGCTTTTATAATATTAAAGCTATTAAGCCTTTGTTAAACAGACAGGCGATAGCGAACCGGACCGAGTCCGAAGAGATAACCAACCGATACGAGACGTCAAACTGGGTACAGCGAACCGAGGCGTAGCAGTTGTATAAGCTGGCTTTTTATGAACGACGTCAGACAGAGCAAAACACCTTCGCCACGTCTTCGCATCGGTTCAGTCACGCTATCGGATCGCTTTCGCTTTTCTATGTGACTGGATTCAAACAATTCTATACAATACAAATTACAACGCCTCTCTTCGTATTCGCCACGCCTGTCTGTTTGACGTACGGTTTTTAAGTACGGTAACGATTTTTTAAACTATTGAATTTCAATTAACCCCGTCAGTAAACCAAATAAATTTAAATATAAATTTACTATTTTCATTCAATAATAAACTAGAATTCGTTGTAGTAATTTTATAAAATTGTGACGATTAAAAAACCATAGTTACCCCAAAACATAATTATATTTAAGCCTCAAGCAATATTCTTCGTAAAATTGAAGTCGAAAATTAAACGAATAAAGATGGTTCGTAGAAATAAAACAGAGTCTTTTAAAAGTATAAAATAACCTAGACACCTACAAAGAAAAGTTATTAATTAAAGATAATAATTGCCTTTTAGGAAAAATTCATTTATTCTGTTACACTTCGCTTTCAAAGTTTCAATGGCGATAGTCCTTTTTTATACCGTTTGTGACTGTTCATAAATTACCCCAGGCTGATAAAATTTTCGTTTTTCTTAAATCTAGTTATTCTTAGTGGGAAATGAGGGAATGGTACCCCCGAAGGGGTAGAGAAAGGGCCCCGCACTCCGCCCGATCCCCATGACGCGCGTGCCATTGACTTCCGCAGTCTCTGCCATGGGAGAATGAGGACAGAACTCTCAACAAGGGGACATCCCATCTCGACTTTAGAAGCTAGGGGATGGGAGGGGACCTAGGTAAGTTAAGGTTGAGAGTTCACAATTATACATGAAAGTCTAAATCATATAAAACAAACCAATAAGTATTATGAAGCAAGTAAGACAAGAGGACAACAAAGATATAATATATAATTGTGATAGGGAAACGTTACGCTTGCGCTTAGGAAATTAGTTGATTATAGTTACGTTAACTTGTGTAATTCCAGTGTACTAGATGCCGCTTTGTAAACGCAAACGATTCCATGTACACAACATGGTATTGCTTTACAACGTTTACCCGGCGTACGTTTACTGTTAGTCCTACCAGCATTACCCTACGAAGGACTCTGCTACGAACACTAACAGCGAACGGTTCCTAAGCACGTTTTACATGTCCTTCCCAATCCTGAGATAGTGAGTCGTGAATTCACTACCATTGAGGAAGACAAGTTTTATATAGCTTCATAGAAGTACACACGCGTTCAAAGAGTTCACCCTTACGGCTGCCTATCCCCTTTCTTTAATAAGATTCTAGTTGCTCAAGCGTACCGGAGACTCGGCCTGTAACAGAGCATATTGCGTTTGCCTTGCTGGATGTCGAAGTGGATGTCATCGGCACTTCATTCATTTCATATTTAAATATTCCCCTTATCGACAGGCGTGTCTCGTTAAATAGTGACGATTCAGTAATAGGCCGTACCATATGGCCGTTTAACGAGACACAGCCGTTTAATCTAGCGTTCTTTCGAACGGAGCTATTCAACGATAACCCCGATTTGGCGATGACTACCCCCACAGCTGGAAATGTACATCCATCAACCACTCGCAATGTCTCTGGGCTAGGCTGCAAGGAGACAGTAATCATCAATAGCATTTGGTTATTTTGCTAAACAAATAGCAATATTTACTATAATTGCTAATGCCTGTCACCGGCATATAATAACTTGGCTGGAGGAATATAATCGGAATAATTGAGCTATGAACATGGTTCTGCTTTTGATACGTGGTACATTCGTCTGGTAAAAGTCAATATTCGTCAGGCGTCATTGGCGTGTGAGTCATTGTACTGATTGTAGCGAAAGGCATTCCCCGTGTCCTTTAACCAAACGCCAATGACAAATTACTGTGAGGTTATGGAACTGGGAGTCAGAACAAATATATATGAGATAATAATATACAATAAGGTACTGCGCAGGTGTCGCTCCGCTGTGCTGAAATAAATGGTTATTAACAGCTATTCTGCGTCTTCACCAAACTGCTACTATAAAGTTAATTATAATTAACACTTACCAAGTGTTTATAGAAGAGAATTAGTCTATAATTTACTTATAAACTACTGCTCAAATACCACCCGTATAATCACCAACTTCAGGCAGCCTTCTGGATTCATCTTCTCGCGTTCCACCGACCACTAACACTCCACTTACTTCAACTACTCCTATTTGACGTATCTCTTTAGACGGTCCAAACCCGACTGTCCCGAATCACCAGGGTCTTCCGCCTCCAACTACCTGCTAAGCGCCTCGAAAGGCTCTTGGAAATTCTCACGGCTCTTGGCTGTTTATTACCCTTAGTCCGAATGTCTGCTTTGTTCTTAAGTGCACAATTGAATAATGGCTGTTAGTTTAAGGTCCCCAGATGTGGAGTTTTAATATTAGTTGACTTTGAGAGATTTCTAAACTTCCTTAGAATTTGTAATCTTGATTTGTTTTCGAGGTCCACTCAAGTGTCCGTTCGGGGCTCGGTTTATTGCAAACACATGTTTTTCTCTCAGAATTCAACCCTAGTCAATAGTTTTTGTTGCCATTCAAATAAATGATTTGTGTGAAGGAAATGTCAGGCCATAAAGTACCAAGTTAATGTGTCTGTAGGCGCCCGACGTCACGTAGTGATTTTAAAATAAATAACTTATTCTGTTATTAAAACAAGGGTACATGACGGACAGTCACACGTTCATATCTCTTTGGTACCTTCTTATTAAAACTTTACTGATATGTAGATAAAAAATAATTCAGGCATGTAATAAGTTTTATCAAAAATCAAAAGAATTCGATGGAATCCGTTTTTAGTTTTGTTACTTGGAATAGTCAATGTTATCATCATTAGTATGCAAATAACTGGTTCCAATGTCATGTTACTTTTTTCTGCGATGATAAAATCATCTAATCGGTGAAGGCACGGTTGACATAGTGGCTAAACGATTGGACAGCTGCACTGCGTGTCGCGGGTTCGATTCCCGCACGGTGCAAATATTTGTATGATCTAATAGTTGTTCCGAGTCTGCGTATTTGTGTATGTGAGTTTGAATGTTTATAAACGCACCCACAACACAGAAAAAAAACCCTCGCGTGGAGAAATGTTTCAAAAAAAAAACAAAATATGAGTCCTCCCCCTTTGCTGGAGCAGAAGATTATCACGTTACAGATTTCCTTCCTTGCCCTTAGCAAATATGCGACACTTTTAAGCGAATTCCTACCTTATAAACAGTAGCCTGAAATTTTACTGTATCACGTTCTCAATACAGTCTTGTATATTAATTTTCGTAATTCATGCCCCCAAGGGAGAGATGTTATGAACTTTGGGGGACATTGATCTAAAAATTAATAGGTATCTATTATTCTTGAAGGTTCTATAATATTCTCCGTTGTCTTTCCCCCTTATTATTAAATTCCAAAAAGGAATTGTTGGAAAGAATAGTTATATTTGGGTAGGAGGACTCATTTGATGATTTTACCACGATAAAAAAAAAGATTTTAGGGTGCTAACGGCGATTGTTGAATAAAATGAAGGTTTTGATGTTAAAAAAGTTTAGTATTTTATTAAGGACAAGATGTCTGTTCGTTCTTGTGTTCAGTTAAAAAAAAATAGAAATACATTGAAATACCAGTTGAATAAGGACCTTTTTAAGTGTCAGTTGTCAAGTCTTTTTAATTCCGTTACATATTTGTATAGTAGTTGTTTAGTTAATATAAGTCCTACGTATTACGGGCGAGCCTATTGCCATAAATTTCATACAAATTCAGACTCTCAATGGAAAACCTTATCATATGTGTACGAAATTAATTACTATTGGAAGAATTGCTTAAGCTGGTCGTTTTGACCTCCAGAAAATCTGGCTCAAAAGCGGCGAAACTGAGTTCTTATTACGCAATCAAACTGGCAATTTCTTCTTAAGCCTCTTACGCTACATAGAACAGTATTCATTGTCACCAAACTACCCCATTCAAGTTTAAAATAACACTTGGTGAAAGAGGCATAACCACTAAATGAAATTGTACAAGGTAGACAGTCGCTATACAAGGTATTACAACCGAGGTTTATTTTAATTTAAAGTACGTCACCCCTGTGTCCCGCCATCTTGATGTTTAGGGTTGTCACAGTTAAGATACTAGGATTCTTTATAACGTACTAGCGGGGTACTAGTACGTTATAACCGCGACTTCGTCTGCGAGGATTTCGAATTTTGCTTTATGCCAATTACCCCTATGGGGTTGGCAATTAAAAAAAAATTGGAACACGAGTTTTTCAATTTGCTTGATAAGACTATTCATGTTCGAAGTTTAAAATAAATCGCAAAGAATTAAAATATATTTTTAATTACTTGTTTATCTCTTAGGGAGTGATTCTTCTGGAATCCATTCTTAGTGTACACTTACCAACGTTATTTAAGGAACGCTTGTGTAAAAACGGATATTGTGTGTTGATCGATCAGTCAGTTCTGTCAGTCATCAGATCAGTCAGAACCAAACAGTCTCTTTTTTTATGAATAAAGCCAATTTACAAATCTGATTTCAGTATTTTATGCACGGTGGATTTACTAACTACTTGACGACAATGGTATGCAAAGTTTTAAGTAATGCTACAAATATTTGTTGGGTAATAAATAGTCATTATTTTTCTTTTGACTAAAATCATGCCATAATAACTCCATGTTTTCTTGTATTTAGATTAAAACTAAAGGACACTCGCAAAGAGGCTTTGGTGTTTAATCAAATTTTCACTTTCACTCGTTAGAAGTTATAGAAGTGACAGTAGTCACTACAAATGAGTATTGAGAGACACTCAAATAAAAATTCAGTAAAAAAATATTCGCTGCTATAAAATACTGTTCTGTTATTTTTAATACGATTACATTTTTTATTTTTACCAAAGCAAAAAATAAAATTACGGTAGTTCTAAAATTATCACAATTCAATCATGGAAAAATATTCCAGCTCCTATTTTTGGTTAAACGACGATGATTCAATTGGCAGTGCAAGCTTCGTTCGAAAGCGGACAGTTGCGGTTCCAATCGAAATCCGAGTCAGGTAAACCCGAATGCCACAACCCTAGGTGTAGGGCTGAAAGTTAATACCGATGAAGTCTGTGTCGATTGTGTCAGAGACGAAATACCTTTGGTAAACATTTGTTTAATTTGATGGCCAGTCAGCTTTTTTGAGACAGTTTTGAAATATGAGTTTATTTTATCATTTCTCTTCAGCCTAGCATTTTGACTCAGTGTAACTCTGCATGTATAGGAGAGACCAATGCTCGGGGTTTCTCTGCCGGATAGATTTCACAACGAAGTCATTCGCCAGAGAATTAAGGTCACTGACATTGCGCATAGAATTGGCATGCTGAAGTGGAAGTGGGTTGGCCATGTCTGTAGATAGACAGCCGACCTATGGAGCAGACATGTGCTAGAGTGGAGACCGCGTATGGTCAAACTTAGTGAGGGAGTGGGAGGCCCTGCGGCACGTGACTGAGTTAGTTTTTTAATCTGTTTGTGCTTTTTTTAAAGGCGAGAGAAAGGTAGTGTATTCTGCATTTTCTGGAAATTCGATGAAGTAATAGAATTACGAAAGTTTCAGCAGGCAATATATTTTTTTACCTTATGACAACATTGTAAAACTTATCTACAATTTACACAACGACATAAAAGTCCGGTTAAGCAGCTCACAACCTCTTCTAGGTTGACCTGCGAGATGCCATACACAAAAAAAAAAAAAAACACAACGACATATCCACACAGAGAAAGCCGCAGCCATTTTCAAACCAACTAGAGCCGTCTCATAATACCTCACGTACCAACCCTACAGCAGGGTTGGCAGTTAATGCATATTAACTTCCACACAACGTGATACACACGTCAGCTCGGCGTGTCAGTGTCATGTTGCTTCGCGACCTTGTACAAGATGTATTAGTCTTTGTAACGTGTGCCTTTTGCATAATCTCAGGTTTGTTAATGGAAAAAAGATTGTGAATAAGATTAAGAAGAATTGGAGTATATTTCTTTTTTTTGTGTGGGAAATGTTTTGTACAGAATGTTCGCACCTAACGAGTTTTTTTTTGTATTCATGTTTTTATTAACAGTAAGAATCAGAGATAAGTAGTTAACTTACGCCCTCCAATCTCCAATTTGATTCTTGCTTCGGTTAAATTTTCACCACAATGAAGTCTGACTAATTATTTAAATAAAGAAAACAAATTAGCTTAAGTTTCTAGGACCGAATGGATTTTTTATATAAGGCTAGTCATGAGGCACTCTTACCATATATACATATTTTTTAGAATAAAAAAACAAATAATTATTTTTTCGTGGGAAGTCTTCTCTTTAATGTTTTATTGCTGCTGCAGTTTTAAAGGTTTTTCCCGAATGAATAGGATTTTTTTTTATCTACGTACGAAAAAGGCAAACACACCAAAATTACTCGTTGCTATCCATTCGACAATATCGAAATACACATCCTATATTTTGTGGAAATGTGTGGCAGACATGCTCAAATCCTATGGGATACATTCACGTTGATATACTGGCAAACTGATATACATACCTACTCTGCTTTTATAACACCATCCATCCATTCACAGATACTAAACGGATTTGTTCTAAAATTTTTAGGGCTAATAATAAATCACTGGTCTTGCTACATTTAGATAGAAAAAATATCTAGTACTACTTGGAATCAGGTAATAATCTAAATTTAATTTTGGCGCAGGCTCTTTTAAAATAAGGCCATTTCTTTTAGCGTAGTAAATTCATCAAATGAGTCCTCCCACCCAGGGTAGAGCAGGAGACACTGTCAGACTCGTACTGACTAAAATCCACGGTGTCCTTCAATAGCCCTTTACGTTTCGAGATTACGGTAATTCGTGAGTCCCGTGAACAGGACAGGCTGTAGCCATCTAAACGGGGGCCATAAAACTTAGAAAGTAACCTTTTGTAATTATAGTGGATAATATAATTACAAAAGTAAAAAAAAACTAAAATACTAATATAACTAGCTGTAGTAGTAAAACTGTAATATAACTAGCTTTTGCACGCGTTAATTTCGATTTTGACATCAAATTCAGATCGTACTTGTGGTGCCATCGATTACCATTCGAACATTACTGTTGTTTTTCTCGGCAACAGTACTTTTATTCGGGACTAACTGTTTCTCGTGGTTTCACCTCCTGCTTAGCCCCTATTGGTCGTAGCATGATTGTAAATAGCCTAAAGTCTTTCTCGATAAATAGACTATTCAATAGGATATTTTTTTTTTCAATTCGAACCAGCAGTTGCTGAGATTAGCGCGGTCAATCAAACAAACTTATTATAAAAACTTATTATACATATTGTAACGTATTTTTAAAAAATACAGAAGGCGTAATGCAAGGCCCTTTTTGAAGAAGAAAAAACCTCATTTACAAATGTTATCAGATCAACTACACTGGCAACCGTTCACAAGATAAGGCTACACTGCGATACAGCTGTTTGATATAACCGTAACAACTGGTTAGCGTGAATCTGATTACTAGTAATATGAATGAAGGTACGTAAAGCGTACCTTCATTGCGTTTTATTAGATTTAGAATACCTTTTATAAATGGCTATTTTAGCTATCACATCGTAGTAGTTTTCTTTATATTTTGTAACAAGTTGAAGAAGCCTTCAATTCATGGATCATCTGTTTCATTAAAATATTTTTAGCGGTATTTCAAAAAGACTGTAAAATACCTACAACAACCAACTTATTGGGGATTTACACGGGTCGATTTTTAGGTTCATTTAGCCGTGCGTGCGGCCTAGCCGTGCGACGAAAATCCACCGTCTAAAAGGAAAAATATTAACCAATAGAATTGCACATTTGAATAGGAGCGGAGACTTAGTGCAATCCTATTGGTTAATATTTCGCCGTTTTTCCACTCCGCAGTCTCGCTCCGCTTCTGCGGACAGCGGTATTTCAAAAAGACTGTAAAATACCTACAACAACCAACTTATTGGGGATTAAACGGTTCGGTTTTTTGGTTCATGTAGCCGTGCGGCCCAACCGTGCGACGAAAATCCACCGTCTAAAAGGAAAAATATTAACCAATAGAATTGTACATTTGAATAGGAGCGGAGACTTAGTGCAATCCTATTGGTTAATATTACGCCGTTTTTCCACTCCGCAGTCTCGCTCCGCTTCTGCGGACAGCGGTATTTCAAAAAGACTGTAAAATACCTACAACAACCAACTTATTGGGGATTAAACGGTTCGGTTTTTTGGTTCATTTAGCCGTGCTGCCCAACCGTGCGACGATAATCCACCGTCTAAAAGGAAAAATATTAACCAATAGAATTGTATATTTGAATAGGAGCGGAGACTTAGTGCAATCCTGTTGGTTAATATTTCGCCGTTTTTCGACTCCTCAGTCTCGCTCCGCTTCTGCGGATAGACAGCCTAGCAACTAAAATTTTACAAGTCACGGTATTAGTGGCTTGCTGTACGGATCAATTGACCGAAAAAACAACCCGTATAGAAAAATAAATGAGTAAACAAAGCATAATATTGAGCAAGAGTTTTAAACAACAATGAATGGGCATCCCATCACAATGGTTTTTCTTTAGCAATCCGTCTTGATTTAATCTAAAATCGTACCTGATTTTATCTCTCTTTTTTCAAATATTTTAAGGCTGATTTAATTGTTACGCGTTTCGGCAGCACCGTAGCAGTGCGCGCTTTCAGAGATGTTTGGTATATTAATGGCGTCTCGTGTGCTTCTACGGCCAGTACGCCGTATAGTTTTAGTGTGACGCTGTTAAAACGCGTCGTAAGATTTGTTACCTGACTGTTTCTAAGCACTAATCTCACTGTGTAAAAACTATTCAAGCGCGCGTTGTTAACAGCGCGCTGCCCACCGGCGCGTCTAGCGACGTAACTATAAAATCATCCCAAATTATAATTCTACATTCATCCCTTTCTTCAACATGTATTTCACTCACTAAACCAACATTATTTAACACATAACTCACCTTATGTAGGCCGTAACGTGTGAATAATACAAATATTATAGGTATCGGTTATTTTTCGACATGTGGCAGTAATGGCGGCAAGTCGTGACTGCTCGCATGAACTTAGCTTAGCCCAGTGGCCCCGGTGTATCGGAACTTAGAAATATTGTACACGGTTTTCAGTTTGCTCATTTAATACAAAGTCTCTATTCTTATTACAATAAAAAGAAGGAAGGTCATTGATTTGTGAATGTTGTCAATAAGGGGAACTTTGGTTGAACGCGCTAATCTCAAAAACTACTAGATCGAGTTGAAAAAATATTTTTGTTTTGAATAGTCAGTTTATCGAGGAACGCTGTAGGCTATACATATAATATCTTGTTACGACCAATAGGAGCTGAGCAGTGGGGTTGAAAGCACGGGGAACAGCTTCTTTTTTTATCATGGTGAAATCATCAAATGAGTTCCCAGGGCAGGGCGGGAGGGACTGCCAGACTTGACTGACTAAAATCCACGGTGTCCTTCAATAGCCCTTTATGTACCGGGGTCACGGTAATTTCTGAGTCCCGCGACCACGGAGAATAGCTAGTAACGTTATATACGGTATTCAAATTCACCTTCAATTCATCATCTGCTTAACCTTTTCCAAAATTATGACTGAAAGCCGACCCCTACGGCTTCCAGTCAAACTGAATACAGCTGAGTATCAATATTTTACATGGACCGACTGCCTGTCTGATCTCTACAACTCAGTAACTTGTAATTCTATACTGATTGTCAAAATTTTGAGCTTTTGATTGTGTTTAACGACACTCAATAATCTATAAATGACGGCCGGTACCAACGGTTACGTGCTTTCTGAGACACGGAGGAAACTCGCTATGATAAATGTTAACCCATCCACAGACCAATCTCTGTAAGCGCGGCTTAACTTTAAAGATGGGCCTGTGCGACTGGTAACTCATAATCAATTGCAACAAATTATATTCACAATGAATTCATATTAGGCAACTAGCACTTTGCCCGCGACTTCGTCCGCGTGGGTTACGTACTTTCCTAATTCCCCCTTTTCACCCCCTTAAAGGTTAAATTTCCAAAAACCCCTTCTTAGTGCTGCCCTACATTATAATAGGAAACCGTGTGCAAAATTTCACATTCCTAGCCCCAGTAGTTTCGGCTGTACGTTGATATGTCAGTCAGTCAGTTCTCCTTTTATATATATAGAGATATACCTACATGCATAAATAAGTTTTTTTATTTTTCTTTGGGGGAACTGTCAGACTCGTACTGACTAAAATCCACGGTGTACTTCAATAGCCCTTTACGTTCCGGGGTCACGGTAATTCGTATAGTCCCGCGGCTATGCTTAAATCAGTAGCAAATATTTAGTTTTTCCATTATTGTCTTACACGTGCTGCTGAAATGGAACCCCTCTCCCTTAAACAATACCGACATAATTATACAGTCAAAGTTGGTTTGGCAAAGTCCAGCATACCAATTAGTTATCGGCAAATATTTATCTAACCAATCCACAATTCCATATTATTCCATAGTTTTTCACTGCCTAGCTAACTTTTAAAAGCAATCAATAGATAAGAAATATGATAGAAAACTGATAACTCTTCCAATACCGGAAAAAAGAACAGGAAGACATGTTGTCTTTTTTACCCGCGACGGTACGGAGATTGTTATAACTCGTGACTAAAATCCACGATGTTCCTTCATCGTCATCATCTTCCTGCCCTTATCCCATTTTACTTGGGGTCGGCGTAACACGTTTTTTTCTTCCATTCTCCTCTATCAGACGTCACAGTATCATTAACTCCTTTTTCTTCCATATCATTCCTTAGACAATCCATCAATTTTTTCTTTGGCCTTCCTCTTCCTCTCCATCCATCCAGGATGTTCCTTCAATACCCCTTTATTCCCTAGGGTTATGGTGATCTGATAAGGGAGTTCCGCGACCCTGCCAGGTGGTTGGCCCTCTATGGGGCCTCGTTAGGTTGATAACAGCTCTTTGAGACATGCGTGGAACACGACGCACCGTCGACCCAGGCATGGTCCATGATCGGACGCCGAGTTACCAATTACTCGTCGTCCGTATATTGCCCGTGCCTACGGTGGCCGTAAATCGCCTCGCGACGTAAGTTGCTGTGAGCGTTTCCCGTGGCAGACATTTATTGTCCTTGAGAAGAAGGATTGGTTAGGTTTTTTTCATTCTAACTCGCAAATAAAGACTAACAATTAATGGTCTCTTATCAAATGAAACATAGCATGATATCACGTCTGGTCTCCTATGGGTTGGATATAATACAATGATGTCTCATATTCTTACAGATGCTGCGAAATAATTCACCCACTCCTCCAGTATGAATTGGTGAGACAATGATACTTTTAGCGTGGTCGAATTTGTGTACGAACTCATAGGAGTTGGTTTATGTTATTGGGCAGTATTGCCATTAGGAGAGGAGGCGGCAGAAACCATAGACGACCATGATTAATTGATATGCGCGCGGCCAAACTGCTCACATCACAAAGATCAGTAGTACTTACTTCTTGCCACTTGTGGTGTAGCTGAAGCTTTACATGCTCCTTTTAATTTCATCAATGTTCCACTACATCTAGATGGCCTTTCTAGACACGATCTCTATTTC
This sequence comes from Agrotis puta, assembly GCA_943136025.2. Taxonomy (NCBI): domain Eukaryota; kingdom Metazoa; phylum Arthropoda; class Insecta; order Lepidoptera; family Noctuidae; genus Agrotis; species Agrotis puta. The sequence continues at coordinate 14,965,292 of OW964176.2, read as the reverse complement.
CTTACACGTGCGAGGAAAACAACCACGTACTCTTCAAATAGCTAAGTGACACTATCGTTCGAGAAGCGTACACTGTAGTTCAACTTTATTTTTCGCCTGGCCTGGCCCAATCAATGAGTGTCGGCCATCAGCTTCTACAACGGAAATATTGACAAACTTTATATTGGACTTGCTAGAGTTGCTCAAACTTGAGACGTTTGGATGACACGTGCGCTAAGTTTTGGTGCGACGTTTTGGGAGATGGTATTTATGATTTGATGTTGAAAGCAGATTTGCAAATGTTTGATATAAGACAGGTCGATAGTAACGTAGAACTCTCGTGTTCACAGTTTTGCGAAGTGTTCTAAAAAAATATTGAAAGTTATCAATTCTCTATTAATTGGATGTTCAAACATATTATTTCGCAAGAGGAATAGCTTTATAAAATTATGAGGCATCTCTTTGTTGCTGCACACGACTATTGTTCGGGGTTCTATAAAGATGCATAAGTAGTATAATTAGCCCATAATGTTTCCAGTGTTAGGAAGTTGGCCTTACAGGCTGGGCCCAGAGGGGCTCAGGTGAACGTCACTGTTTTCCTTCACCGTTTGTAATGAAAATAAATTAAACATAGTAATGCGCCTGCCTGGGTTTGAACCTTCGACTTACAACCCGTAAGTCGACGCTATTCATATTGTGCCACCACTGCCACTGCTTCAGAAGATGAACACAAACCAAATTCAAGAAAAAAAAGATCTCTTGGACCAAAAAAAACTTTACCAATCACAATCAAACAGGATGAAAATTCTTTTTTCTTATTAATATTGAAATGTAACTGAAAACGATATTAATTAATAAACGAATCGCACATTCGCTTAGTGAACGCACAGTATCTTTGCTGTATTTTTCCGCTCCGGCCAGTTCAGGCGACTATAGAATACTACACTGTAGTGCTCTATGACTGATACACTGGACGAAAGAATGGCTTACAACTGAAGTTGCAATAATCAGTCAATTAATAGATGGAAAACTACAAACGTGATGTTTATTGTATTTTTAAGCTGTAAATTATATTAAATTTGATCAATCGATTATTATCTATAAATTGAAATTTGCAAGTGAAGATGCATTAAAATGGCGCACAAGCATACAAAATATCAGCTTTTACTTTTAAAGAATAATATTATATCAATTTAAAAAAAGAATTGAGCTAACGTTGGTCGGGAAAAAAATCATCATGTTTCTGCCCTCATCCCATTCTACTTGGGGTCAGCGTAAAACGTTTTCTCTTCCATTCCCCCCTGTCAGCAAAGAATAAAAACTAAATATATCTGAGATATAAAAGGCAGCAGCATCTCTTTTTTTTATCATGGTCAAATCATCAAATGAGTCCTCCCACCCAGGGCAGAGCGGGAGGGACTGTCAGACTCGTACTGACCACGGTACTGACCACGGTGTCCTTCAATAGCCCTTTACGTTCCGGGGTTACGGTAATTAGTACAGTCCCGCGACCCAGCAGCATCTCTAACCAGTTTTTTCGGGTTGGTAAAATCATTAATTGAGACCTCCCGGGTGAATTGGAACAGGTCGGACTGGAGCAGGTTGGACACATTGGACTGGAGCGGAAGGGAATGTCAGACTGGTACAATGCAACTTCTAACAAAAATGAAAAACTGTTCTGCAGAAATAAGTTCCTCATTTATTCCACCCGTGTGTATAAAGTGTTCGTAACTTGAGACGGACTTTGCTAACGACTGCGCTGTTTGTCCCGGCCTCACTTCCAATCTATATAACGATTATCTGCGCAACTGTACCGGGATCATTTGTTAAAAGTTCCAGCGAATAAATGAGTTTGATTAAAGGGCACTTGAGTACAAAAGTGTTACGGATTTTCGTATTGTGTTCCGAAGGTCAGAGAATTCGGAGATTGTTGGATCGGGGACCGGGATTAGTTTTAGCATTTTGTCATTTTGGCTTTTAGGGTAAGTCTGTTGTTTAATAATTATTTGTTATTTGTCAAGAAGGCTTTTGTAAATTAGCTTTTTTTGCTGGTGCAATATCTTCGAAATATCGTAACATTTGTAATTCGGGCGACTCGCTGTCTGATCATGGACCATGGCAGGGTCGGCGGCGCGTCTTGGTTCACGCGCGCCTCAAAGAGCTGTCAGCAATATGACGGGGTCCCCCTTAGAAGGCCAAAGCCTGCCGGGGCCGCGAAACTATCGGGTAACAGTGACCCTGACAGTCCTTTCCGTCCTGCATTGCCGTTTTTTTATTTAGCCACTAGCTTTTGCCCGCGACTTCGTTCGCGTGGAATAGTGACTTCCGGCATATTTTTGTTTTTTTTTTAAATTTTGTAATAAAAACTATCCTTTGTCCTTTCTCAAGTTCCAAACTATATCTGTACCAAATTTCACACAAATCGGTTCAGTAGTTTAGGCGTGAAGAAAAGACAGACAGACAGACAGAGTTACTTTCGCATTTAAAATATTAGTTTGGATTGCAAAAAAACAAATTAAGTGCAGCTATATTTTTTTGAAATATCAAACAGCTGCTGAAAATGAATCCAAGCAACTCAATAAGCTGAAATGGAAACCAAAATCCGTGACCTCGTTTGAAAACGACATCGAGTATTGGATGGACAGAAATCACACACGTCATTGTATACGTACAGCCGCAGCCGGGACACTGTGTTGTTTGTGTGGGACAAACGTGCTATGTTAGTTGTGTTACTGATGTCTGAGTTTGTGATCACTAGCATGCGCTGATATTTACTCTTATTCCTTAGAAGTCTTGTACAAAATATGATAAGAATCCGCTTAACCGTTTCAAAGACCTAGCAAAACCAAAAACGTTACCCCAGCAAAATCTCGAATAACTTTGCAACCGAAGAAAGAACGAATACAAAACAAGGCACAACATTTACTTCATCTAGACAACTAATTTTATAGCTAGTATTTATTTAAATATTCCCATTAGAAAGAAAAATGTCTGGCTGGAGTAACGTTACGCCTTAAATTTTTAAGTTTTTTAAATAATTAAAAAACTATAAGCGCAACAAATTTAAAAATGTGCGCAACAATTACAGAAGCCGCACAACTAATTATCTATACGATTCAAATGACCATTTTCGACAACATCTGGCTGGGGTAACGGACACATGCTAGTTTAAGTTCTCATGAGAATTATGAAACTTTAGGTAAAAATAAACAAACTAGCACAATATCTATAAACGGCAGTGAACACGTTGCAATCAAGAAAAATGGGTTAAACTATTAGTAAATAGGATTAAATTAATTATATTATATTGAGAAAACGACGGATCAGATACTAAACGGTATAGTATTGTTGTTGTTCTGCAGAAACGCGGGCGCAATGGGTGGCGCGGGTGGCATGGGTCCGGGGGGAGCCACGGTGGCGGGGGGGGGTGCTCGCGGTGGAGGTGTGCGCGCCGCTGCTGCTGCTGTGCTGGCTCTGCTGCTGGCCTGACGACGCCTCGGGTACGCAATCAGAGTCCTGCACTACTTGAAACTTATCACAGAGAAGAGTAGCGGTCAGATAATGCTGTTCAAGGAGTATAAAATCATTTTTCTTTATCTCAATACCTATCAATTTGATGAAATGAGATGATGTTTAATTATGAAAGTAGGTCATGTAAAAACTTTTAGAAATCTTTTCATAAACCAGGAGACGTGTTTTGTACCCAGTTAGTCTAAGAAAAAACAGCCGAATCAAACTCAGAGGCCAGTCTCTTTTAAAGTCCAAACATTGTATAGATCAGGTTATACGATTTGTCATACTTTGCCTTTCAGTCGTTTGTCGTCATATGCATAGTATACAATGCTCTAAATACAGATCAGTTCAACCCCATATTATGTTTTAGTAACGGTCATACTTATTTTCTTGCAGACACCACTTCCGGCAAACACCCGCAGAGGCCGGAACTAGTCCATGTTCACGGTAAGATTACTCAAAGATTTTAAATCACTTTCGTTAAGCAATAACACCGACAGGACAACTAATAGGGCCCAAAGTGGGGCCGAGAATAACGATTGCCGATGACCACTTACGATCAGGGTACCTGTGGGAGTATTACTTTCAAAAAAATATTTATAAAATAGATTTATGTAAGAACTAGCGGGCGCCCGCGGCTCCGCCCGCGTGAATGTCGGTTACCGCTGCAAAAAGCCTACTCAGGAAAGACACGGTCAGCAACATGATTCCCAGGTCTATTCACAGACACCGACACTAACATCGACGACGCAGTCATCACAAACACTCGACATAGATAGACATAGTGTGTCGCGGACTTTTTTGTAGATATTAATTATAAGATCAACAATTAATTAGAACATTTTATGGTTCTATCTTTTATAGTTTAGGCAGCGTACGCAAAATAAGTAACTTTTCTGGTTGATTCTTTACACCTTGTGACCGAAAAACCCAAATATCTTACGGAACCCTATTTTTCTCAAAAATAAAATATAGCGTATGTTACTCGTGGATAATGTAGCTTTCGAATGGTGAAAGAATTTTTAAAATCGGTACAGTAGTTTTTGAGCCTATTCATTACAATCAAACAAACAAACAAAGTTTTCCTCTTTATAATATTAGTGTAGACTACCAAAATAACTAATTTCGTACCTACTATTGCTTCAACTATAAAGAAATAAAATGTAAACTAATAATATATTTAAACACTACCAAAACCTTTAATACCTTTTTCATAAAATAATAACAAAACAAATCTAAAAATAAACTATTCAAAGACTAAAAGTAAAAAAGGGTACGCCGCAATCGGCGGTAAGCCCCTCTTTGAGGAGTGGCTGGATAGGCGTCACGGCGTCCTGACCTACCGCATGACGCTGGTCCTCACCGGACACGGAAGTTTCAGGAGGTACCTGTGTCTGATAGGGAGGGAAGAAATGCCTGGGTGTCACCACTGCGAGCATCGTCCGGAGGACACGGTGGAGCATACGGTGCAGGACTGGTATGCTCCATCGTGTCCTCCGCTTGGGCAGAGCACCGCCGTGTCCTCACGCACGAAGCAGTCATGCTCGCGAAGGAGGAGGCGGGCCGCGTGAGGAAGAGGACAGCGTCCTCCCTCCACCCCAGCCGCAGTGGTAAACGTCGATAGACGATCTCCGGACACCGTAGGCGCGGGCATGCGGGCGGCGAGTAATGGGCGACTCGCTGTCCGACCATGGACCATGCCCGGGTCGACGGCGCGTTGTGTTCCACGCGCGCCTCAAGGAGTGTCAGCATAATGACGGGGCCTGTAGAGGGCCAAAGCCTGCCGGGGTTGCGGGACTCACAAATTACCGTGACCCCGGTACATAAAGGGCTATTCAAGGATACCTTGGATTTTAGTCAGTCAGGTCTGACAGTCCAGACAGGACTCATTTGATGATTTTACCACGCTAAAAAAAAAGAACCGCGCTGATCAGCACGGTTTATAAATAACAATTATTGTCTGTCAATAAGATCGAACAGTCTGAACGTGTATTTGCCTCAGCAGCCAAATATATGGCCTCTCGCAGGTCAACCTCTAGTAGGTTGTGTACTGCTCAACCGGACTTTTCTGTGGATGCCTTTTAAGATTTTAAGGCCTCCAGGCGCGCGGACCCTCCCGCCTTTTTATACCTGTCGCCGCGAAGCGCGTGGATCGCGGCAACCGCTACACAAAAATAATCCTTATAGCATGATTCTGTATTCACGTGCGATGACTGATTAGCGTATTTCATGTATAACTTTGGTGTTTCTACACCGCTTTACATGATTCTTCTTTTATTGAATAGGTAATCATGTTAACTTTTTTTAATTAGGGATGAGTGAGAGTGTTGTAAACGTAAGAGTAGACAAATATAATCAGAAAGCTCCGAATTGCTAAGCTATCGGGAGTTTCACGTGTTATTGTGAATCAACCATAAATGATAGACATATGCTGTCAAGGAATATTTTTATGTAATTTTAAGGAGAACATTTCCGTCATACATGATTTCTATGTAGCTTTAACCATTAAGGCTGCACACGCGACGGAAGCTTAAAAAATGGAGTAACTTCTCCCGTTTTCCCAATATTTCCCTTCACTGCTCTGCTCCTATTGATCGTAGCGTAATGAAAAGTATACTATAACCTGCCCAGGAGTATGAAGAATAATTGTGCCAAATTTCGTTAAAATCCGTCGAGTAGTTTTTGTTTCTATAACGAACATACAGACAGACAGACAGACAGAGAGACAGACAGACAGACAAAAAATTTACTAATTGCATTTTTTGCATCAGTAGCGATCCCTAATCACCCCTTGATAGTTATTTTTTAAATATATTTCATGTACAGAATTGGCCTCTCTACAGATTTATTATAAGTATAGATTAATGTCTTTCTGCTCAGCACCGGCCTCGCCATATTTTTCCATGTGCTATTTTCAAGCGTCACCTCAAAGATTGATAAAAGGGTCTTAGTACATTTTTCATTTTATTGTCATGTCCCTTCTCAATTACGAAAAAGAATTGGGACGACCTCCTTCCAATTACCATGGAACTAAGTGGAAACCAAACACATTCCTCAACTAGCCCATAAAAAAAACATACTATCACAAACATGTCCCACTCTTCTATCCATTATAAAATCTATTATTGATCAGGATGTGTAGCCTCAATACGACAAACCAAAACACTCAACTTTATACCCTACAGCCAAGAAAATAGAGTTTCTTTTTGCTTAAGCCTTTGCCAAGACGCGTGGTAACCCGTTAACTGCAAGTGGGGTAAGTTTGATGGGCCTCGCGTGTCCGTGTACGAGACAGCCGACTTTAAGTTGTATAATGTTGTGCACAACAATTTGGCACGAAGTGTACTGAGTTTCTTTCTCTTAACGTTTTGAAATTGCGCCCGTGGAACGATTTGATCCGGATTAATTAATAGCAACTTGAGGGTTAAGTACTGGAAATAAATGGAACGATTTTACTGGTTGAATGGGCTCAATAGTTCCAAATGAAATGTAATTCAAGTGGATTTGAAGATGGCTTTATAAATGTGAGTAAATGAAGTAATTTGATACAATTTTCTATAATTTACTGTATTTGTAGTTCGAGTAACTCGGAGTTGTAGAAGTTTTTGATTTATTCATGATTTGATTTAATTGAAATTTAGTAGATTTATTCATATAAAGACGTACTTTTTAGATACAGGTCTTTATAAAAAAAAAAGTAGTCTAGAGTTTTGTTGTATTCGATAGTTTGAATTCATCTTGTAATTTAATATGATCAGTTTTTCCTATCCATTAAGCCTATACTTCCGAGCGATTTGCTGACGCGCTGTATGTTTCGCGTTCTAATCTCGTGTAGGACATTTTTTTTCTTAACTACGAACAGGAGAAGTTCGTAATGCGGGGCAACGTTTTACTGAAATAAAAAGATCCGTTTCACCAACTTGCATTTAATTAATTAAAACCCTAAAACAGCTACCCACAACGTGAAGAAATGATTAAAATGAGTAAAGAAGCTTCGACGTAAATATATTCACAAAATGCTCATTAAATCCATTCACTAAGCTATGAAGACCTTTTACTGCAGGTTTATTGTAATCCGGGATTACGACCTGCCAACTTAATTAACTGTGTTTTTTATAAAGAAAATAATAAAGAAGAAATTGCATTTGACTAAGTAGGTACCTCATACTAATGGAAATAATTCTTTTTTATTTTCAGTTGTGTTTAGTGTTTTTTTTTTTTGAGCATTATGAGCAAGTACTTTACGTTCTTTGTGTTGTAATTATTTCAATTTTGTGAGTAGTTCTGTAAGTTCTTTTTTGTTAAAACCTACACGAGAAAAGTTGCGGGGAAAATTAATTTGGACGGCACGATTAACGTAGTGGCTGAGCGATTGGACTGCGGTGCGTGTCGTGGATTCGATTCCTGCACGGAACAAATATTTATATGATGTACAAGTAGTTGTTCCGGGTTTGGGCGTTTGTGTATGTGAGCTTATAAGTTTGTAAACGCACCCACGGCACAGGAGAACGTTTAAAAAAATACGTGGTAAAATACGGGCTGTTCAAACTTAGTAATTTTTCATTTGTTATTGTGCCTTTATATTTCGTTAGCGTGGTAAAATCATCAAATGAGTCCTCCCACCCAGGGCAGAGCGGGAGGGACTGTCAGACTCGTACTGACTAAAATTCACAGTGTCCTTCAATAGCCCTTTACGTTCCCGGGTCACGGTAATTCGTAAGTCCCGCGACCCCGGCAGGCTTTGGCCCTCTAGAGGGGGCCCCGACATTTTTTGCTGACACTCCTTGAGGCGCGCGTGGAACATAACGCGCCGTCGACCCGGGCATGGTCCATGGTCGTACAGCGAGTTGCCCATTACTCGCTGCCCTCATGCCCGCGAGTAAGTACCTACCTACGTAATTATTGGATTTGCTGGAACTATGCGTTCGCTCGGTATGGTGTTACAAAATATTCAAAAGTTATAAAAGCGAAAATGGTATCTCACTACGAGACTACCGCAATACAAAATGAAACAAATAGTCAAGTCGAATCGAACAATTGTCCACAAAATCATTTGCACTAACATCTCCTTTTTTATTACCCAACCCGTGGTCACTCTTTACACTTGTCCATTAATTGCCGTATTCCCTCAAAAAAAAAAACAGAGCTGTTAAAAAAAATCTACACTCGAGTATACAGAGAAGCAGTTTCCACAACAAAAATACGTTCTAAATCCGCCATTATACGTGATAAAAGCCGTTTCAAGCGAACACGCGAAACGTTAACTGAGTTTAAATTGCCCTATTAATGGGCTGTAATGGTGTGGTCCACTGGGTAATTCTGTCCCCGAGTAGCATTGCACGGTTAGGCGAGTGTCCGATTCCATGAGTGTAATCCTATTACGTATTCTGTGTAAACTATAGGATAGTACTAATTTTGAACTGTTTTGATATTTGCTAATGGTTCTGCGTATTGACGGAAGCCCCAGGCGTGTTAAGGTCATGAAATGCTATACCGGCACGGCTCCAACCCAGAACTTAACTTGTCATTCAAATTAGAGCCTTAAATCATGTGTCGTATAATATTTTTCATAAGGTCAATATGAAGGGGTGCTAAGACAGGAAACCTCCACGTGCGCCCGTGGACTGGAGTTCCCCTTCGGATACGTCCGGGGGGAAGACCAGTTTTTCGGGCCGGTGCACCCTGGGATGCGGGCAAAAACTCTTTTAGGCACTGTGTGCCTAAGGGGTCTCTTTGCCCGTATGCGAATAGTCTGTTGGGTGGATGCTCCAAAGCGTGTCCCTCTGAACAGCAGAAGTCACAGCGGCGGAGCGGGCTTGCGGACGGTGAGTAATGGGTAAGCTCGCCGTCCGACCAAGGACCAAGCCCGGGTCGGTACCGCGGCCCCGGAACGTAAAGGGTATCCGAAGAAACACGGATGGATTTTAGTCAGTAGGAGTCTGACAGTCCCTTCCGCCCCACCCAGGGCAGGAGGACTCATTTGATGATTTTGCCACCCTAAAAAAAATATATATAAAAAAAAATCGAAAAAAGTCAATATGAAAAAGCCAACGGCGGGGAGTCTGCGCCCTTACCGCTACCATACAACTCGCCTCGCAGCCCGCGCGGTGCAAGCGAGCAGACGGCGTGCTTACAGCGCGCCTACCGCGTGCTTACAGTGCGCTTACCGCGTGCTTGCAGCGCACCGACCGCGTGCTTACGGCGCGCCGACTCCGAGTTGCCAGCGAAACAAATGCCTTGCAGCGCACCGACCGCGTGCTTACGGCGCGCCGACTCCGAGTTGCCAGCGAAACAAATGCCTTATACTCGTAACAATTATGTTCATAGTGACAGCAAACTGCGAGCTTACACCTCGCGGACGACGCGCGGGTAGCACCCTAACGGCTAGCCGTAGCCTAAATTAGAGGCGACGCCGTGCTGCAGCTGTGCAGTTGCGGTGCTGCTATAATAAATATTCCACAACTATCACACAACACCATCTAGTCCCAAGCTACGCAGAGCTTGTGTTATGGGTACTAGACAACTGATAAACATACTTATATATTTCTAAATACATACATATTATAGATAAATTACACCCAGACACAGAACAAATGATCGTGCTCATCACACAAACATTTGTCCTGGGTGGGAATCGAACCCACGACCTCCGGCATAGCGGTCAGGGTCACTAACCACTAGACCAACAGGCCTGTCAATAATGTGCCATGACCGTTATGGTTGAGGTCATGTTACTAGGAAGAGAGTGAAGCTGTCTGTTGCTGGAACTATGGAGATGTAAATTAATGGACTATTACTATTTTCTAAAATTCGAAAGTTCACAAACATTATTCATGATTCACTGAAATTGATGGTCACAAGTATGTAAGTAAGTTGCGTTAATTTTACATCATTTTACATATTTTACTTGAATTAAAACATCTGAGTACAAAATGATTGAAAGTGAATAATTATTTCATGATTGTAAATCGATCCATGACAGTTGGTTTTATTGGTGTCTTATGTAATGAAACATGAATGAATATTCCGTCTATTGCGGAGCGTCTGATATCAGCATAACAACTGGACAACATATCTAGCCATTACTGTTGTTGAGCCAGATACCTTGCTACCACACCCCATATCAGTTGAGAACTTACATAATTTATACATACCTACGTCTTTTACCATAGTACCCCCAAGATCGGGCATGCGGACAGCGAGTAATGGGCAACTCGCTGTCCGACCATGGACCATGCCCGGGTCGACGGCGCGTTGTGTTCCACGCGCGCCTCAAGGAGTGACGGCATAGTGACGTGGCCTGTAGAGGGCCAAAGTCTGCCGGGGTCGCGGGTCTGTACGAATTACCGTGGCCCCGGAACGTAAAGGGCTATTGAAGGATACCGTGGATTTTAGTCAGTTCGAGTCTGACAGTCCCTCCCGGTCTGTTCTGGGTGGAAGGACTCATTTGATGATTTTACCACGACACAACAAAAACTACCCCCAAGATGGTGGTAAATATAGACTGCCACCTACTCTACCTAGGAATGTCAAATAATGTTCAGATAGTTAACTCTGTCAGTTTTTCTTACAAACGTAATAACATTGGATTTTCTAGCACTGTTTTTGGTTAAAAGTTTACCATACAAACTCCGTTTCATACCATTGCTTTTTACTGTCTCTGAGAATTCTATTTTGGAACCTATCCAAAAAGATTTGATCAAATATGAACTGGGAGTAACCAGATAATAATGCACCGCAAATAAAAATGGATAAAATCTAACTCAACCTTTCTCAAAGTATGAAAAGTGAGGTACGTATTAATTTCAGTTTTTTATAGTTTTAACCATTTGATTAGGAGAAATGATGATGACCTGACTTATCTATTCAACTACGACAGTTTTTACTTAGTGTTGTAGTTTTTTTTTGAAGTGAAAACTTCTTTAGCGGCGTTGTGCACTTTTTTTGGAATGGGTAAAAAATGTTAAACTCGCGTCAGGACACGTGACCTGATCGAAAATTCGTAAGACGGCGCAGGGCGCTTGCGCGAATGTTCGTGTGTGATTACTATTCAAGTCTTCACTTCTGCCGGCACTCCCAGAGTGCAAACCGTCGTTTTTATTTTCACTACTAAACTCCTAACATGACAGCGTAAAAATAGGTTATGTTGATGAAATAATAGACAAAACGACGGAATTAGTCGAATCATATCATATAAGTATCATCAAATTTAGTAAAAAACGGTTTTAGTATAAAAAAAGTTAGGTAAACATCAACTGACTACGTCAAAACGGCATTTGGCGTTGATATACGAGTAAGGTTCGTTCTGCAGTTACACTTTTTTAGACAAGTGTTCAACATAATGTGGTACGACGGGAAATGTTTCAGTTCCATAGACGTCTTTGGCTTAAACCATTATCTTGACCCCAGAACATAAAGGGCTATTGAAGGACACCGTGGATTTGAGTTAGTACGAGTCTTACAGTCCCTCTCGCTCTACCATGGGTGGGAGGACTCATTTGATGATTTTACCACGATAAAAAAAAGCCATACGAAGACAGTAAAAAAGTTGTTGTGTAGAACTAACTACCGTCTATTCTCGATAGAATAAAGATAGGGTTGGTCATGGTATGTGTGCTGCTTTCAAAACTGTGAAGGCAAATATGGTGGAACGACTCGTTCCAAAAAAGAAAGTCATCTACCTAACTGAGAAGAGTCAGCATCGTAGATCGTGGTCCAATTCCTACTGCACACAGACGCTGCTGTCCCAGAACTGGGAATATTATACGCTGACTAAGCTAATTATTGTGATATGTGTTAAAAATAAAAGTTAGTCAAAAATACTTACTTCAGAAACATATACCTAACAGTACAATCATCTTATATAATTCAGTTTCTTTCAATTTACATCTATGTATACCACAACCCACACATTATTTTCCGCTCTGCCAGGCACACTGGCACGCACTTGTAACAAAACTTCCCGTATACCCAGACAATTGGACCTTGTTACGTAAACATTAAATTAGTTTCTGAAAAGGGATTCTCGAAACAAACCTATTTTAATTGAAATTTAGCTCAGACGAATCTGAGCTAAAAATGTTGGACGTCCAACACTTAATTGGACCAACAATTAATAATTATTTGTCTGGGAAATGAGGACCCAAAACAGAGTCCTTGAAAATACTAAACAATAATTGGGACATTTAGTATTCAAATAACAAGTTGATTTGGTTATTGTGTTTCGAAAATTAGATTTCAAGTTATTTTATCTGGTTCATTTCTTAGAAAATGTTAATAAAAATGTTCTTTGTAATTTCACATTAAGTTGTAAATCTATTACAGATCTTTTTCGTTTGTTTTGTTCGCTATCGCTCAAAATCTAAACTTATACGCTGGGATATAAAGTTGAAAATGTATTAGCTGCTGGTAAGCGTTAACGATTATCACTTGCCGTTTGGCTTTAGGGCCAAGTAACAGTGACCATGCAAAACAAATGAAAACACATGATTTGTACCATATCGATGGCAATTATAGCCTTCATGCCTTCGTCAAACAGACCGGCGAAAGCGAAGCGTTTCTGAAGCAATACCGAACCGAAGCGAGACGTCAGTCCGATAGTTCTGACACGCTATCGGATCACTTTCGCTTTTCTATCTGACTGAATTCAAACAATTCCATACATTACAAATAAAAAAGTCACGCTTCGCATTCGTCACGCCTGCCTGTTTGATAAGGGCTTAAATGAGACTTAAACATAACTGGCTATATACAGGTGTACTGTTAGGTACACAAGTACTAACAATACATCATGTGACTTCATGAAAATTTACAACTTTCTACAACAGTTATTACGTTTCAAAATACAGTTCCAAACTAGAATTCCAATTGCGTTAATGTCACGTCACAAAGCTTGATACTGACCGCATCGTCCGCATCGCATCATGCAATTACTGGTTGCGTCCCTTAAGTGCATGCATGCATACAAATGCATAGGAAGAATACCGTAATGCAAGTGCTACTTCATGTTAGACGTGATGTGACGTAGCTTTTAGAATTTATAGACTTTGAATGTGAATGGGAGGTACTGTTTTGGAATTTCAAATCACTGTAAAAATAAAATATGTTACCATTTTGTCATTCATTTGAACGGTGGTATCGGCCACGACTTACGGTCGAGGGTTCGAACCCAGCCAGGGGCATTTTTTTTTATTAGCCTGCACTGTCCCACTGCTGAGAAAAGGTATTCCCCAATTCCTTCCAGGATCTCTTTACCTGGGCCACTTCGAACCAGCCCTCATGGTATGCGTCTAGGTCGTCTCTTCACCTTTTTTGGCCAGAGGTGATGGAATTTTTTTAAATGAAACCGGCATGTTCTAAAACCAAAATTTGAAGACAATATGTGACATCTACCAACACGCACTGGGCCCGCGTGGTGATAACCGCCCACGCTCTCTCACGGAGGAGGCCTATTTCTTAATTGTGAGAACATTACAGTATTTATATATTTATATAGACGTGGTTAATACCACTCTATGGAAATACATTAAATTAACAAGAAAGTTTTTAAAGTGTCCATTAAAGTAATTTTAATGCAATTAAATAAATAAATAAATAAATTTATTAACAATTTTTTTTTTGGAAACACAGTGTCTTTTTGTGGCCATGACCATAACATTAATACTTAACTCATTTTATTTCATTAAATAACACCCAGTTAATGAACTCAACACAATCATTGAGTATTATCCATATCGTAGTACTGTAGCTGAGAGCTGTCGTAGCACGGCCGGGCTACGCCGTAGCGCTGCGTAGACCTTTGTGTAGCAATTCATGTAAGTTACGTCTGACGGGTATTGCAGTGTACAATGCTTGAAACCCCCTTTGACGTAAGTATGGTTGGATTGGACAACTGTAACAGGTTGTTAGTGATGTTCACATCATTTATCTCGTAATAGGAGTAGATTGGTTTACATACATACGTAGTACGTATGTCTCACATCTATGTTCAACATGGTTATAGTTTACTTGGTTAGGTCAGCCTAATTTGTTGAATAAGAACTAATGATATACATTGTTCGTTTTTTGAAGTGAAAACTTCTTTAGCGGCGTTGAGCACTTTTCTGTAATGGGTATAAAATCTTAAACTCGCGTCTGGACACTCGCGTCAGGACACGTGACCCTGACCGAAAAAGAGTAGGACGGCGCAGGGCGCTTGCGTGAATGTTCGTGTGACTTTATTACTTTTAATGAAGTTTGTATGCTGGATACATTCGTTGCTAGGTAACATTGTTTATAAAAGATGTACGTCACATTGGAAAATTATTGAAATAAAAAGTCAACCATTTTTTCGAGTTTTACTAAAATCTGTTCACAAGATATTTCCAACAATTACTATTCAAGTTTTCACTTCTGCCGGCACTCCCAGAGTGCAACCCGTCGTTTTTTTTTAACTTATATCATCAAATGATTCCTGCCATCCTAGGTGCAACAGAAGCTGTCAGACTCGTGCTGCCTAAAATTCAAGGTTGTTATAGCCCCTTACGTTGCAGGGTCAGGGTTACCTGTTTTGGAAATCCCGCTAATTTTTTTTTTTAAAACGTTGGCCCACTCTAAGAATTTCTCCTGTATCGTGGGTGCGTTTATAAACATAGAAACCTACATACACAAACACCCAGACCCGGAACAAATACTTGCAGATCACACAAATATTTCTTCCGTGCGGGAATCAAACCCGCGACACATAGCGCAGGAGTCCAATTTCTCAGCCACTGCGCCAAATCGTGCATATGTATAATCGATGATAACAGATCCATAATCGGTTTTGGGAACTCAAGTAAAAGTTGTTTCATTTATCAAATAACTTTTGAACATAATATTATTATATTGATAAGTCGAGTATGTTTGTAGTAACTTTTACCTACATTTATACAGATTGAAAAGAAAATTCGCTATTCGCAAAACATTTTTAACAAATCACCAAAGAATATTATGTCTTTCTTAAAAAAAATATGTCGGAAATCCCGCCATTCAGTACAAAAGTGAGTGGTATTTTTATATTCCATTTCCACATACAATTATTGCCGTTTCAAAGTGAACGGAGTCTTAAGGTTCGTATGGCGTTGAGTACCATCGGCTCAATAGAGATGTCATCACGTAGAATTCGATAAAGTCCCCGTAGACACCGTACGTTCCCTCTACATACGGGTATTATTGGTTTCCACTCAATTTATGTCGTTTCACAAGGAAATTAAAGAACATTGGTGTCAGTCGTTTGTGTGATGTGAAGCCCTATTATGGAATGGCATTTTTTTTCTGTGTTCTCATCTGTTACAAATCACATTTATTTTCTACCAAATCAAAACATTTTCTTGCTATTTTTTTTATACAGAAAGAAAATGTTTTGTCATATTTTTTTTGACGGGGCCTGTAGAGGGCCAAAGCCTGCCGGGGTCGCGGGACTTAACCATCACCGTAACCCCGGTACGTAAAGGGCTAGTGAAGGACACCGTGGATTTTAGTCAGTACAAGTCTGACAGTCCCTCCCGCCCTGCCCTGGGTGGGAGTCAGGACTCATTTGATGATTTTACCACGAAAAAAAAAAGTATACCAAAATTTCATTTGTTTTAAGGTTCACACAGTCAGTTTATTGACTACAACCGGGTCAAATCTGTAACTACTTAATGATAACTCAATAACACGTATTTGACAAAATGGAAATCGACCCCAGGATTTCAAATTTAGCCAACACTCTTAAATTGTAATGAGAAAATTTCTACCTGTTTATTTATTTTCAAAGTAAGAACAAAAAACATAATATAGTAAAAGCTTTAATAAACACAGAATTAAATTATATTATTATCGCTCTTAAAATTTTAGAACTATAATTAGGTGTCAAAACAAGACGACCCTTGTACAGCAAGATTGTAACAAGCTCTTCTAAAATTATAATTCAGAATGCATTTCAGACAGTGTACCTACCTCATTATTTAAATTAAATTGCCATGCAAATTGTAAAGTGCTGATTAAATATCTTAAGTATGTACAGTCGAGGCCAAAAATATGCATAAGTTTCTTAAAATTAAAATGTTGATTATATTATAATTGGCAGATGTCTGGCAGGGCAAACATACTGAAATTAGCTCATCAATTGTTCTCTTTGCTTGGACTTGGATTACCTCGCTAAGAAATGAAGTAGGTATACATATAGTATACTATTTACTATAGTTGTATATATATAGTATACTATATACTATAGTTGCCTGCACAATACTTTATTCATCATTTGCCTCCAACTGCGTTAGTATAGGCCACTAGTCTAACTGAATGTAGCTGAATATTAGTACTGATTAATATGACAAACTTTGTTATGGTCTAGACTTTCGGGCTACGAATTGCCTGTAACGACTGTCAAAGATGTACAAACAGCGGAGACCAATGGCTACTATGTTCATTACCAGCTTTTTTTTCAATCTTTTCGATTATCTAAGATTTGATACTGCATTCTTTTTTCTGTTTTACTACTTTTTATGGAAGTCAAACTGAAACGATTTCTTTAAAAGTAAACATTTAAATACATACTCTATCTTACATTTTTGTACATATTTTTGCGTGTGACTGTACTTGTAATAATAATGCAAAGTGACATTCAAATTGTGTAAAATTATTCTAATTCGTTATTATATTATTATCTCAAGGATTCATTTATTCTTTGAGATCATTAAGTACTTGTAATACTGTTTACGTAGAATTTAGGCGGTCGTTGTGTTGCCAAATTAAATGTCTGTGGCGAAGGTATAATTTTGTAATTTTAAGTTTAGTTCTTTAGCTTTAGTAAATCTGTTTTTGTTTGTGTTTTTTTTTTTCATTAATGGCAAAAAACGTAAATGGAATAATGGATGTTACAATAATTATAATACAACCTCAAGGTACTTTTTAAATAATTATAAACAGATAGTACTTATTTATATCCAACGTTTCCATGAGAAGCAATGATTGATTTCGTGTCTTATGTAGGAATAATCACAATTAAAAAATTGTTATTGTGTTTCTATAGTATGTAATATCACTTGAACATCATAAATTTAAAACTTTCTATTATGTCCATGTGAAGACTAGCTGTATTCGTGGTTTAGTCTTTTAAGTTTCATACATAAATTTAATAACATTCCTCTATCTATCTCTGTACACAATATAGTCCAAATCGGTTGAGCGATTTACGAATCGAAACGTTACAAACAAACTATTTTCTCTTGTAAAATATAAATTAGGCCTCTGCTATGAATTGTGAAATGTAGTAAAGAAATAATGAGTTTGAACCCAATATTTACTACTATTACTCTTGCACACCCACATATATACATATCATGTGTGGGTGCTATTACATTCTCAAAACACATAGAAAAACAGCCACATTGTATTTTATACAGAACCTTTCAAACGAGACGAGGGAAAAGGGGAAATGTGAGTTTTACGCCTGACTGGGTAACTACCTATCTTATTTAAGGAAATCTAGAAAGTAATAGGAACTTTTTAGTTCATCGCTGTTATATTTCTTTCTAAAGAAAAGCAAACATTCTTACGATTTTAAATCAAAGCGATGGTATTTGCTTATCATTAGAAACTGTAATCTTTTAGTGCCTCATGTAAGCTGTATTTATTTATGAAAAATCGGTATTCTGCGAGTGGAACTCGAATCCGCGTCTTCTAGATAATTACTCCAGACGGCTTACCAATCCCGGGTCGACGGCGCGTTGTGTTCCACGCGCGCCTCAAGGAGTGTCAGCATAGTGACGGGGCCTGTAGAGGGCCAAAGCGTGACCCCGGTACGTAAAGGGCTATTGAAGGACACCGTGGATTTTAGTCAGTACAAGTCTGACAGTCCCTCCCGCCCTCCTTGGGTGGGAGGACTCATTTGATGATGTGGCCCTCTACTTTTCCCGGGCAAAGGAAATCCATGAGAAAAAATAAATGTTCGCACCCGAGCCTGGCGTAAAACGTTGGCGTGTCGATCTGGACTTCTTCCTGACAGGATGGCTGCAGTGGGACAGAACAGGCTATTCAAAACAGTGGTCAAGGATCGGAGACGTGACATTCTGATTAGTTTTCAAATTATGTTTTCGTGTCTTGAAAATCCCTGCCATAAAGATAAATACTCGTAACTTCTCCTCTCGACCCTGAAACAGGCAAACTTGATCCATCTCCAAACCATGTCTTCGCGTTACACCTCAGTAATTTATTCCCCGTATACCTACTCCCAGGTGCGATACGTATACAAAATAGATCGCTATTTCTGAACCTATTACGCCTATCCGGCTGTGAGAGATACCAAATATTGACGCAAGTAGAAGCATAAATCATTGATATGAAAACTTTCTGTGGATGCCGTTACATAAGATTGCGTAACAATAAATATTGGCGAGGTGTTCTGTTGGAATAGCTAATGGTTTTGATTTTATTTTAGAAGGTTCTAGTAGATTTAACGTTCGTTCTGTAATGCGTAGAGAGTTTGTGCAGAGGTTTAATATTTTAAAACGTTATGCTTTTGTATTTTTTTTTATGTGTTCAAATCATCCGATGAGTTTGGACCCTGGGTGGAGCAGAAGGGACTGTCAGACTACTACTGACTAAAATCTAAGGTGGTCCTTCAGCAGCCCTGTACGTTCCATTATTACCTGATATGTCAGTCCCCTGACCCCGACAGTCCCGCGATCCCGATGCTTAAGTCTCATGTTATAGATAGCAAGCCTATTTCCATCCGCAAGCATAAAATAATCCAAACACCGTGGCTGTTATAGAGAAATTCCTATTGGAAAAGCCAATAATACTTTGTCTGGACCGCGATTCGAATCAGGGAGCCTCAAGCGCAGCAGTCTCTTGCGGTCACTAGACCAAAAAAAAAAACAGTCTAGGGTTTCTAGACGTCTTTCGTCCAAGTTGAGTTCCAATATTACGAAGAACAATAAACTGATACACAATAACATAATGTTCCATTAAAAAAATCTCTAAAAGGTGATTAGCTTAGTAGTAACGCGAATAAACTAGATTCTTGTAAAATATTTTTTGTGAGTTTTAGCAAATAAAAGAGTAATTCGATGGGGGCGTGAAACACTCGTCGTTCAACGACGTGTTTGAATATGAACAAAAAATACGTGTGGCACTCGGGGACTGCCGCGGTAAAGCTATTGAAGAATTGAGAATATCATCTCATCGTTGCTCTATGGAAAGTTTCTCTACTAATTAGGCTATGGTCAGCCGCATCAATGAAGTGAAACGTCAAGAAAAAGATTCATTCATTCAAATTTCATTTCATTCACGTTTACATGACAGATGTGACAGTGACACTGTTATGTTTATTTTCGTTACTTAATGTCTTGATTCGGTCGCCGCGCTCAAAGCCCGCGATAAAATCTGTTTTTTGAAATGAAAACTTCTTTAGCGGCGTTGTGCACTTTTTTTGGAATGGGTAAAAAAATGTTAAACTCGCGTCAGGACACGTGACCTGATCGAAAATTCGTAAGACGGCGCAGGGCGCTTGCGCGAATGTTCGTGTGTGTTTATTACTATTCAAGTTTTTACTTCTGCCGGCACTCCTAGAGTGCAACCCGTCGTTTTTTTTTAAGCTATTGCGTACAATAGCTTTAAAAAAAACACTGAATTGAACTGAAAAGCAAATCAAATATATTTTCAAACATGTATGCACACAATACGCAAAATCCAATTTCGGAAAATGCGAAATAAAAAAACACCAAAAAAAAACGATAACTCCTAAAATTTTACCTAAACCCAATAGGTAGTTTCATTTAGAAAAGTTTGCGGTATTCAGCAGTTTTCGAATTGAATTTGATAAGGGGTGAAATTTTGTACGAAAGTAATTTTCGTTGGGGAAAGTTCTGTATTACCTGGCTTTAAGGATAGAGGCGATCAAGCGAACGATAGGCAAAAAAAGTATTTCACTTCGGGAACTTTTAAATGTGCCTATATCTGAGAGATTTTGTAATTATTTGAAGTGATATTTGAAGAGTTTGCGCATAAAATAAATGTTTATTTCGATCTCTGTTGGGAAATAAAATTGGAGTTGGTAACGTATCTGATTCCCTTTAGAACGACGTTGAAAACTACTCTTTTCTTTTCAAATTGGTGTTTGAGCGCGCGATGTACACGTACCGTAAATATTGAAAATACTCTGTTGACGTAACAATTCTAAATTTTAAGAATTTATCCAGATTTGTATGGAATATATCAAGCGTTTGATGTAAAACGTAAGTATTAGGTCATCATCTTTATATTTTTTTAAATTTACAATTTTTTTTTTACAAAAATAAAAAGAAATAAAATAGTAAAATTTATATATGGTGTGCATAATAAAGTGTATTCTATTCTAAAATGATATTACGTTTATTCAGCGCGAATGTAGGTAGATGTAGAAACATTTCTACTTTTTTATTTAACTTATAAATAGGCACCTAATCATCGTTCAAAGTGAAAGCTGTTACTGAAGCTAGATCATTAATAATCCTTCAACCTGAATAAATTACTGAGAAACTCTAAATAAATAGAATTATTTTGTAAATAGCAACAGTAAAAAAGCATTTTTATGAAATAAAACCCGGGGTCAAATAAAACCCGGGCTAATATTCGAATGATTTTTGGTATTGAAAATACAACTTTACCGTATTGCAATTTAGGTTTACATTTTTATGACTGCGCGATGCTACTAAGCTAATCACGTTTTCATAATGACGGGGCCTGTAGAGGGCCATAGCCTGCCGGGGTCGCGGGACTTTCCCATTACCGTGACCCCGGTACGTAAAGGGCTATTGAAAGACACCGAGGATTTTAGTCAGTCAAGTCTGACAGTCCCTCCCGCCCTGCCCTGGGTGGGAGGACTCATTCGACGATCTTACCACGATAAAAAAAATAAGTTACTTATACTAAGTTTAAAGAATATACCAAAAATATTTTCTATCACTTCTTTAATCCGTACGTTCAGGCGAGGTCCTCAGAAGTAAACGACCCAAGAAATTAATTTTAACAAGATAAAAACTTTCAGAAATGAAAAGAGGTTTTATTTCTTTTCAATTCACGGAACGTTTGTCACCTGTACTTGTTAAAATAATATTCCAGACTCTATAATAAATCACGTTATTAAAACTTACTTCATCGCACTTTTAAAGAACCGTTGCCGTAGAAGAAATGAATGGACATTTTGTCTTTTGATTTGGATAAAATTTTATAAGTAAAGTTCAGATGGTCGCGAGACTTACGAACTACCGTGACCCCGGAACAGAAAGGGCTATTGAAGGACACTGTGGCTCTGCCCTGGGAGGACTCTTTTGATGATTTTACGATAAAAAAAGTAAAATTTAAATTATATTTCAAATAAAAGAAAGACCACACTTATCAACGGGCAATCAACTTGATTCGATCACCGTGTATTTAGTTCGGTACTGTTCATTTGAATCGTGACAAGGCAAATCACGTCTTTTTACCCTACTGCACCAGAAGAGTAGGGTATTATTTGATATATTATTATTGTATTATCGTACAACGAGTTGATTCTACATGGATAAGTACAAAAAGTGATGTCACAGTAACAGTATAAAGTACACTTGCTCAGCTACATAGACTCCGTAGCCATGGTAAAAGCTCAAAACGCAATTTGAACTATACTTTTAACCGCAATTAGCTCTTTTTCAAAGACAAGTGAATTCTTGTAGTGAGTTGTGGGCATTTCTGTTAATTTATAACTAACTATAGCTGTCAATGTGCCTAATAAGATGGAGTTGAGGCGTGTTGAGCGCGGCTTGAGCAGAGTTAGCGCCTAATACTATCAGTCTTAGCTTTTTATGACAGAGTCTATAATCAAACTTCATACATAGTTATAAGGTTTACTTTAGATAATTCCGCAATTTTCCCAAGTACTAAAACCCGAACTAAATCTATTTACATACTAACCACATACCAAACTGTCGCCACAGTAATTCGTGAATAGCTTTAAGTAAACTTCCATGCTTCTAAGTTTCGAAACTACGTAATTGTCTTTGGAACCGAAACCAGTCTTTTGAGAACAGATCCTATAAACGAGGAACATCCAATTACTATCCTTGCCTTTCGCGAGAATCAGATTCTGTATTTTATGTTTTGTAAGTGGTCGTAAGCGCAATTACGTAACAAGTGTGATTTGGTTTTCCATTAGGAATATCTCAATAGCAACCGCGGAGCCTGGACTCAAGCCTGATTTATGGCAATAAGCTCGTACCCTATCAAGAATAACTAGCGAAATGTAAGTGTATTACTACGTTAAGCCTCAGGTCGCGGGACTGTACGAATTACCGTGACCCCAGAACGTAAAGGGCTATTGAAGGACACCGTGGATTTTAGTCAGTACAAGTCTGACAGTCCCTCCCGCCCTGCCCTGGGTGGGAGGACTCATTTGATGATTTTACCACGATAAAAAAAGGGTAAACCTCAGGTCGCGGGACTGTACGAATTACCGTGACCCCGGTACGTAAAGGGCTATTGAAGGACACCGTGGATTTTAGTCAGTACGAGTCTGACAGTCCCTCCCTCTCTGCGATGGGAGGACTCATTTGATGATTTTACCACGATAAAAAAAATAGGTAAACCTCAGGTCGCGGGACTGTACGAATTACCGTGACCCCGGTACGTAAAGGGCTATTGAAGGACACCGTGAATTTTAGTCAGTACGAATCTGACAGTCCCTCCCTCTCCGCGATGGGAGGACTCATTTGATGATTTTATCACGGTAAAAAGAGGGTAAACCTCATGAAAATTGTCAGATAATTATTTTTGTTAAATTATGTAGAACACAAGTTTATAATGTGTCATAACTAGCCTATAATATTTCCGCTGTCCACACAGAGCTAAGCTATAATGCCGGTGTTTCTTAACAATACTAGGATATAATCTTCGGCACTTTAGAAGAATTTTCGATTAAGTAATCAACATAATTATGATGCATAAATTCTTGCGTATACTCAAACTTCTGAATAAAATTAAAATTTTTCCTGGATAAAATCTGTAATAACCAAAAAGCTTCACCTTCCTCCTCCGATAAAATACTTGAAAATGAACCGAAAGTCAAGGCAAGAGTTTTTATGGAGCGTTCCATTCCATTTCGCCAGAGGATATATGAGCCACGCTGATACCTCGCTAGAGACTGATAAGTCTCGAACGTGACACGGAATAAATCATGGACAGAGCCGTGATCCGAATAACATGTACGACAAAATATACCCAAGAATTTATTTATTTAACTCCTTATAGAAAGTATTGCCTGTTTACTTTCTGTTTCCTTGGAGTTTTAGTATTATAAGCCTTATGGGAAAGCTTGTTTCTCTTCAAGACGTGTTGTGGACATCTATCGTTTGTCACATTGCCACCTTTCGGGTCGACTGGTAAATCTATGCAGGACGATCTACAGCCACCGTAGGCGTGAGCATGCGGACACCTAGTAATGGATGACTCGCTGTCCAATCATGGACCATGCCCGGGTCGACGAGGCGTCGTTCCACGCGCGCCTCAAAGAGCTGTGAGCACAATGACAGGGCCCCTTTAGCGGGACAACGCTTGCCGGGGTCGCGGTATTAACAAGCTACCGTGACATCGGAACGTAAAGGGCTATTAAGGACACCGTGGATTATAGTCACTACAAGTCTTACAGTCCCTCCTGCCCTGCCCTGGGTGGGAGGACTCATTTGATGATTTAAGCACGATTAAAAAAAACTGTAATTTATGGGGTAGAAGCGTGTGATCATTAAGATTTCAGTAGCTAGAATAGTCAATGGGCTGATTGCATACTTAAGATTATGAAAAAGGCTAGACATAATATAGGTAGTAATTTATAGATACAACCAAAGAAGGAGTTACGACTTGATCAATGAGATCAATGGTTTTAATGTAAACATGCCGTTCATCAGATAGTAATGACTGCACCAAATAAAATTTAAATGAGTAAAAAAAAACAGCAATGATAAGATCTTTACAGCGTAGTTAGAAAGTCACTTGTCGTCGTATTTAATCACGAATGTAGTCCCTTGACTCCTATAAAAGCCTTGTTAAGCACTTATTTGCATGAAATCGTACGCCCAGTTAAAGATTTTTATTATAAAGTGGTCAAAAAGATTTTATATCAGCACACCCCTTAAAGTCATTATTTATAGATTTATGACAGTGCAATATTATGATAGTTTGCTACCCCATCAAGTTACAAAAATAATTTATTGCCCGCTTGCTCCCAGTTGACTCTTAGAACGGCCAAGGAATGATAAGTAGCTGAGTGCACGGTGTCAAGTGGCAGCCAAGCTTACAAATATTAATATTTGCTCACTATTTCAAGTGTCTGTCTTGGCTACGTGCTGTGTCATTAGTTAGAAAACCATAAACAAGAATTAACTTTGGTTGTATGAGCAATACGGTGTAAAGTTCCTCTGGACTTCATTAAAACCATTCTTCATTAACCGGTGGTGTGCTTAATGGGCTGGCAGCCATTTTCGGATTTTTTTAAGTTCTTAATTCGTGAAGAACTGTTCATCCACCAAACCGCACTGGGCCCGTGTAGTGGATTATGGCCCACTCCCTCTCTCAGAGAGGAGACCTGTGTCCCAGCTGTGGGAATATTGATAGGCTGATGATAATGTTCATGCGCGATGCAGGATTTTCATTTGAGTTTTTCTTTTGTTGACATTCGTATTTGTCCCTTTGTTGACGGTTTTTTTTTTGTTTATCGTCCTAAAATCATCAAATAAGTCCTCCCACCTAGGGCAGAGCGGGTTGACGGTTTAATTATGTTTGTTAAAATTACAATGGCCCGATTGGTGAAGAACACCGCGAGCAGAGACTCGCGCACTGAAGGAAAATGTGACATATGACGTAGCAGGCTTATACTCAGCAGTCAATGATGAAAAATTATGAAGTGTCGTCAGTGTTATTTGAAAAAAAAAAACAATACAGCCAAGTGATTTTTGATATTTAAAGGAAAAGAAATAAAAATACAAGGATAATATTGAAGAAATTATAATTCACCGTTTTATCTTGATTGTAAACAACGAGGATTGATTTGTTATTTACAAAGGTATTAAAATCTTAATTACCGAAATAATTAACCAAAGAGTTTTGTTTCCGTAACAACTCGTAACTGTCTTTTTGATTTTTATGAAGATTCATCTACGAATCGAAATTTTTTTCAGTATTTTCAGTAGTTATTTTTACAGAATTAAAAGTAACCTAGATCCTGACCTTACCCAGGCCATGGGTTATTATAGTGCTATTCATTAAAAGACACACATCAAATAAACTTTGCGATCACTTTGAAATATCGAAATCTTTTTCAATACGGTAGATTATATTGTGATTCTTTCTTCTTTTAGGTTATTATTACATGGTATTTATATGCAAAGAAACCACACAACAAAGATTTTTTATTCTAAAGTTAAAGTTTAAAAAAACAGCTTATGCTGGGCACTACATTTTTTTTTATGTGTTCAGCCGTTTTGGGAATGAAAAGGGTAATGCCGGGTCCAGACTGGTGTAACGCGTAATGTAATCCACAGTGTAATGTAACGCGAATTCTAAGTATGGGGACGACACACGAGCGTTACCTGAAATGCTGGTAGCGCCGACCACACCTATAATTCGCGTTACATTACACGGCTTAAGATTGACTGTCACATTAATAATTCTAGTACAAAAGATTTATCCTTTCGCTTCCCAAAAAATGCCACAATTAAAAGACTATTCCCCCAGTTCCATCTTGTTATAAACAACAAGTAACGATCAGTGAAGAAACAGTTGAATTTATTCATAGTTTCACGTAAGTAATACGTCGCCGGCTCGCTGGAAATTAAGTGTCGCTTCTACTGACTCTATTATGTAGGAAGGATCAAGGAAATTGGAACGTCAACGAAGTAATACAGAAGACTAGTTTTTTTTTTTAACTTTGCCGTCGTAAGCAGCTATAAATAAGGGGGATGTTGCGAGCGAAAGCTTGTTCGAGGGAAATGTAATGATGGTGGAAGTTGGGGATTTATTATGATTGATACCTTGGCTATTAAAATTGGGAGGCGATGTTGTATTGCAGATGTTTGTGCAAAGGGGTTACACATCAGAAATGTTTACGATCACTTTGAAATATCGAAATTTTTTTTTGTTACGGTAGATTATATTTTGATTTATATTCTTTTTAGATTCTTTACTTAAAAATATAGACTTAGAAAATAAACAAGTTCTTTTTTTTCCACAATAAAAAAGCTTACGCTAGTGATCACAAACTTTTTTTGATGTGTGTATGTTCATTTGTGTCTGCATAGTTTAGAAAAGAAACCATACTTAAAGAAACATACAAGTTGTGCTGCAAGTATTGTATGTTTTTTTTTTAAATCTTAATTTAAAGACATTTTTCGCCAATTTTTTCTTTATCTATATCTGCGACAATGAAGTCAGCCAGAAACATTTAATACAGAAATATGCAAACTTTTAATCTTGTCAAAATTCCTCCTCACCATCCCCAATATCATTAATTACAAATTAATTCTTAATTCTAATAAGGAATTATTAATTCAAATATTCATTAATGCTGAATCTCTATTCGTATTACGCCCGAGTGTACGACAGATGTCCAGAATTTAATTTAATATAAGTCTCGTTTCACTTTCTTTTAATATTACATCTCGAAGGCCGACTCAGAACTCATTTCTGAAGACGATTCGATGTAGATTCAATTTAATATCAGACGTCTTAGTTCTGTAGAACAACTCAGAAATGGAATATTATTTGGGCATTTAAAAGTAATAAACAATTTATCGTTGATTGTACTTAAATTGTACCTCGGTCGTTCGTTTGAACTACATCTAATATTGTTAGGGCTTTCAATCAGATTACAAGTCGACGCTCAAATGGCTTGCAAAAGAGTTTTATTTCACGATTGGTAAACATGAAGATAAGAAATTATTGGTCTTCTTTGATTAAGACTTTGTTACGGGTTTTTGCCAAATTCTCCTGTAATTTTCATTTTGGTTGGTTTCAATATTTATTTTGTAATATTTTAGTAGTTAAGCTTCGTCTTTGTAGCTTAGAAGGCAAAAAACAATTACAACATTGAATATTGTCATATCAGCAGGCGTTACTATTATCTATATCACTTATCTATATGATTTATTTATTACTTATAATAAATCTGTAGAAGGGTCAATTCTGTACATTGAAAATATTGAAAAAATAAATAGCGGGGGGTGTTGTTGGATCGAAACCAAACCCAAATATGTGATTAAAAAAATTTTTGTCTGTCTGTCTGTCTGTATATGCAGGCATCACGTGAAAACGAACCGTTCAATTTCGATGAAACTTGGTATAATTATACCTTATAATCCTGGGCATAAAATAGGATACTTTTTATACTGGAAAAATACCTAGAAAAAAATATCTTATTTTTCAGTTATTACAGAACGCAAGCTCAACAGCAGTAGCTCAATAGAGGTATCTCCTTAATTATTATAGGCTTAGCCATATATTTATAAGATGTCATTGTCAGAGTTACTCAGAATGGAGAAATAAACCATCCACGCGAAGACCGACATCCGCGCGGACGGAGTCGCGGGCGGAAGCTAGTTCACAATAAATTACACTTTAATTACGTAGATGACATAATCATACGACCATTCCAATCATAAAAAAAAATCAAACACAATGCGATAAACAACTCCAAACCAGATACCCAAAATAAATTCAACAATACGAATGCAAAAAAACATACATAAACCAAGCCAAACGGGGCCACGGTGGGTTTTCAAAAGACAAATCCCCAGTTCAAAAGTTGAAGGAGCCTGTCTTGTCAGGAGCAGGCGGCAACTTCTGGCGGTTACATACTGTGCTGATTTATAAACGGCAACTTTGTACTCAAATGCGATGTTTGTCGATAGCGGGGATGGTAGTGAATGCTGGTAAAAGGGGTGGCAAGGAATGTGTTTTGTTTTTATGAATTTGATTTTTTGTGGTGTGCCAGCGTTCTTTTTTTAATGCAGTCATTATATGTCAATTAGGTTTCATTTCCTTCGTAAAATAAACTCGAAATAAATAAAGGCATCTTCAGCAGAATACATACGAATTGCGACAAAATTATCATGAATAAACTATTTACTCTATTGCTTGAGAAACATTAGTATATACAATATCCAATTTTACATATTTCATAGGAATAAAAATAAATTGTATTGATGAAGTCGAAACACAGTGTGTACTAACCAGATTATAGTAGCACCCTCCGTGGTTCCTGCCTACTCTATAAGGAAAATGAAAATAATATTAATATTCAATTATGTATATTTGTGATATTGCGTGTGACGTATTTGGTAAACATGCCTTGCTCGTTTCAGGTGAATGTGAGATTGAGGAACATTTTGTAAGAATTAATTTTATCCTCGGGAGTGATTTAAAAAATAAACTATGCCTAGTCTACGATACTGGCTGGTATAATAATAAATGTGAAGCTTATTTTAATATCTTATACAAGAGTGTATTGAATCCATTTGTAGTTTTTGAGTTTATCCATTACACACAAACAGAAGCTGACAAATCGTTTCTTCTGTTGTTAAAATACCAATTTAGATTTCCCACTTTAGGGTTCCCCTAGAATTTCATAAGATTTCTCTAGGATAAACGATTTATTTACCACCTTTTTTTGACATACATAAAATTTTACATTTCATGGCGTCTACCCAAAACACTTTTCACCATAAATCCTTAGAGTTAATCGCGTTTGACTCATATTTTACACATGAGTGAACTAGAAGGCATACCTTTCTCAACCCTTGTCACTACATATTACTCAATACCGCATATTCAGTAATAGGTGTTCAAACTAACGGACCTGAAGTTTGTAAGCCTAGGGTTTTTGAACGTCTTGAGGTTAAGCTAGCTTTTAACTAGGAATAAGTTGTTAGTTGAGTAGAACTTCGATGCTTAACAGTATTTGTAGTTAAACTTTCATAGTTCATAAGCTGTCTATAACTATAAACTACTATAAACTAGCAAACGTGACGGCATGATTGGCGCAGTGGCTGAGCGATTGGACTGCTGCACTGCGTGTCGCGGGTTCGATTCCCGTACGGAGCAAATATTTGTATGATCTACAAGTAGTTGTTCCGGGTCTGGGCATTTGTGTATGTGAGTTTATATGTTTGTAAACGCAACCACGACACAGGAGAAATTTCTAGAGTGGGGCAAAGTTTAAAAAAAAAACTACTGCTGCTGAGACAGCCACCACGTCGGGCTCAGTGTTGGTTGGTAGAGATGGTAAATGTTTTCGAATTGCCTGTTACCTCAATATTTTGGAAGCACTAAGACCGTCTGTCCGGGATAAATCAACGACCAACTCGTAAGTTGGGGCCACTTACCACTGGGCCACAACTGCTCTAGATTGTGAATAAATAATAACAGACTCGCATGCCAATTCCAATGGTTAAGAAATACTTACCAAGGTCAGTCAGTGCATGAATGACCATCCATTACGTACGTTTCAACGATGTCCTCTAACTCTGGGTGGTGTGGAAAGGACTGTCAGACTTTTCTGACTAAAAACCACTTGGTTCCTTCAGTTGCCTTTTGTGGTTCAGGACCAGAGTTATCTCTAAGACATTCTTGCGACTCCCGTACATGCCTTCTCTGACAGTGTCTAGGTATGCAGAGGTCCGAAATAACCACCTTTGCCAAGGGGAACCATACTAGATACTTAGTAGATTGTGGAGTTCAGATAAGCAGTCGCTTCATTGGCATTCAGCCACACTCACAATGGCAACCGAATGATGATGTTACTGGATTTTTAGAGTTGAGCTCAGCTCCGAAAGTTGAAATTACAATAAAGCTTTATCTAGGCATTCATTTAAGTTCTGACGTTAGTGAAAACGAATTAAAAGTGAAAGTCTACGGTAAAGTCGTTCTCAAATATGAAGCTCATGACGGAGTAATAAAGACTTTTATTAAAATTTCTACAAAAGATACATTATTATTTGTGTGAATATTTTGATTTTATGTTGAAAACGCTAGGTGACTTTGAAAGTTTAAAAAAGGGTTGAAAGATAGCTTTTGATCTATCCATAGATGAATACCTACATACATAATGTACACCAAACGAATATGCAAATATATGACAATGTAAAACAAGGTCTCAACATAGTATTTATTTTCAACTAGTGACGTCTTCTCTCTCTCTACTCCACTCCAAAAAAAGGTGATGTAATCTACCAAACACTTAACACATGCTCTTAGCTCAGTGTAAAAATATTACCATTGATGTGTGGTCTACTAAACCTGCAAAATAAGCCAACAATAAAAAAAGTACAAAATGTTTTTTTCTTTTATACCCAAATCTTTTGACAGAAACCAATTCCGAAGCTGGCTTTAGAAGCAAACGTGTCATAGACATGTTATTTTTCCACTTTAATCTACAACGTGCCAGAATATTGAATGGAATTGAAAATACTTAGTTTTATTTCAATGTTGTAAGGTAATTTCGTTCAGAAATTTCCAAGGGCGAGCTAAATTCAGGTCTAATGGTTTCTTGGGCTGTGTACACAAAGTCGGAATATTAATTGCGTTTTGCAATATTCTGTTACGAGATTTTTTTGTATAGAGAAAAAACCTTTTTCTTTTCACTTCATAGTCATACAGAGTTAATAGCTGAAAAGACTCATTTGATGATTTTTCTCCCAAAAAGTACTTATGCCTTTGTCAAATATACAGGCGAGTCCGAAGCGATAACGAACCGATACGAGACGTCAGTCCGATAGTTCGGTCACGCTATCGGATCGCTTTCGCTTTTCTATGTGACTGGATTCACACAATTCCAAACAATACAAATAAAAACGTCACGTTTCGCATTCGCCACGCCTGTCTGTTTAACAAAAGCTTTAAGAACATGCCGCACAGGGTGTTTTCCGCTTGTCAAATCAATCGCCGTTTGGGCCCGTAGTCGAACTACATTGACCAATTAGCTGAACTACGGGTTTTTGGTAGGGGCAGTTGTCCATTAATAATTATAAATTTGACAACGGCACCTAATCTAGACTTGTGGTCTAACTAGTATTATTGAATCAATATACAATAAAGAAAAAATATAACAATAATATCAAAAGTGAAACAAACCAACTTACGTACATATACCATTAAACCTCTCCTACGTCAAAAAACACATTCCTTATTTTTTTTTTAATTAGATGAGGACGGTGTTTCGTACCTGACCTAGTAGGTGGTGCTCTGTAGTTTCTGCGTACCCTCATGGGAAGAACGCGTGAATTTCTGTATGTATGTCTAACTAGAAATGATGATTGGTGCCCATAAAAAAGTCCAACTAGCTGGACGATGTAGTTTAATCATGACCTTAACGTCAAAGGGCGAGGCCACAACAATGCGTTGCGGCATTGTATCGCGAAAACCACTTAAAAATCTTTGCAACGCAGTGTTGTGGCCTCGGCCAAACGCAGCTCGATTGACATTCACGAATGATTTGTTCGGTTTGACTGTACTGAGGGACGCAATACGCATCAAGTGTGACAAATCCTTTATTTTATCAGTTTCTGCATTACTCTCCTTGAGAGACGTAATGTTAACTAAGTATGTCATTTACAAGTATAGTAATAGAAACAAATTTGATACGTGTAGAAGATAATGGAATAAAGAAATACAATTATATTTATCTCTCTAATTTACATTAAAGCTGCAAAAAACGACTCTCTTTGATCTCAACGATAAAATTAATTAAATAAAACTCGAACCTCCAGGGAAATAAATTCCTTTTGTTAGAAAAGTCATTAAAAGTCACTTGCAATTATCAATGGCTATTTTATTATTTATGTTTTAGTATCATTTTGATAAAAAAAAATGAACTTCTTTGCATAAGCATTGAATGAATAGCAAAGAGCATACTCACTGAAGTTGCAATGTCTTGCTTCTGCAATGACCTTATCTCGCAAGAGGCGGTAGAGAACCTGATAGAGGAAGACTCCTTCACTGACGCGGTTCGCCACAGGAGGACAGGACGGTGGAGGACTCGTCTCGGTATCCCCATGCCGCTCTAAGAGGTGCCAGCGGGCAAAATATAGGGGTGTCTATCGTCGTTGTAGACCTTGCCTTCTTGAGTGGAGGCGATGTTCCTGGTGAGCCGAGATATCGTCAAAGAAGTCTATGCCTAAAGGCGGGCTGCGCTGAGTAAGTTGCTGTATTCCGTAGCAATTCTCGCGGGTCACGTTCCACTAACATTATAACTACGAAAGTGTGCGTCAACAATTTTTCCCTGTCATTACGAAAAAGGTGTAGGTGCCATTATGATCACAAGTTTACTGTAAAAAAAGGGTTAAAGGTACTCGTTGATTCAGATCACGTAGGTAATGCCTAACCGTGGTAACTGGAGATTTTAATGGGTACTTGGATGAAAAATATCGGATATTACCTACAGTTCGGACAGTCGATGGATCGGTAAATGTTGTAATTACAATTTGTATGAAGGTCGGAGGTATGTTTTGGTTATCAAATTGGTATTGTGTACCGGATTATTTGCTAGATTGAAGATGGAGGGGAAATTATATTAATGACATAATACAGGCAAAAGAAATTAAGCTTTATTTGCCAAATATACGAAGAGTTGTTAAAATAATATAAAGAACAAAGATATAAGAGTGGGTCCTTGTGAGACCTTGTGTCTGGAAATGGACAAAACAGGTTATAGTGATAAAGAAATAGTTATTTTTAAACGTAATTAGAAAAAAAATAGTAAATCTATAAAGTCGGGCATGCGGGCAGCGAGTAATGGGCAACTTGCTGTCCGACCAAGGACCAAGGCCCGGGTCGATGGCACGTTGTTTTCCACGCGCTCTTCAAAGAGTGTCAGCAAAAATGACGGGGCCCCCCTCTAGAGGGCCAAAGCCTGTCGGGGTCGAGGGACTTATGATTTACGGTGACCCCGGTACGTAAAGGGCTATTGAAGGACACCGTGGATTTATAGTCAGTACGAGTCTGACAGTCCCTCCCGCTCTACCCAGGGTTGGACATCCGGTTTGACGGGAAGCTGACCCCAACATACTTTGTAAAACAGTAGAGATATAATACAAAACGCACTGAATATTTTACCAGAATATCAAAGAAAATGCATACGTTACGAACTTGAACAAAGCAAAGGTCATATAGAATGCATGATGGCGTGCCAAGATCGGGTTGCGTCCGCGGAATGCAGCTCAAAGTTGTGCATGAATATTTTCAAAGTTGGGAAACGTACTTTCTTGATCTATATCAAAATATTATATGCACGTACAATGAAAAGGACTTTTTTTTATCGTGTTATAATCGTCAAATGAGTCCTCCCACCCAGGGCAGAGCGGGAGGGACTGTCAGACTCGTACTGACTAAAATCCACGGTGTCCTTCAATAGCCCTTTACGTACCCGGGTCACCGTAAATCATAAGTCCCGCGACCCCAGCAAGCGTTGGCCCCCTAAAGGGGCCCTGACATTGTGCTGATAGCTCTTTGACGCGCGAGTAGAACACGACGCTCCGTCGACCCGGGCATGGTCCATGGTCGGACAGCGAGTTGCCCATTATTCGCTGTCAGCATGCCCGCGCCTACGGTGGCCGGAGATCGTTTTTTTTTTTCAATATTAAAAACAGCGAAAGGATACATTAATGTTGCTACATGTTTGACAGTATTGATTGAGTTATAGTCACCATATGGGCGGCCGACTCTACCAAATACCGGCTGGCAGGTAGGCCAGAGTGCAGGTTCACTATTCGAAGAGAGGTACGGTTCTTTAGTGAACGACTTCACCGCCACAGGAAGAATTCGAATTGAGGCTTTCCGAGGACTGAAAATAACGTCAGTTACTTTGCGTCCGAAAAACGCGAAAACTCATGCTAAAGCCTCCGATAGCAAACTTTTTTTTTATCGTGGTAAAGTCATCAAATGAGTCCTCCCACTCAGGGCAGAGCGGGAGGGACTGTCAGAATCGTACTGACTAAAATCGATGGTGTCCTTCAACAGCCCTTTACGTTCCGGGTTCACGGTAATTCGTACAGTCCCGCGATCCCGGCAGGCTTTGGCCCTCTTAAGCTAGAGGGCCAAAGCATGCCGGGGTCGCGGGAAAATTACATTATATAACTTAATTAAATTATCGGCTTTATTTATAGACGTTGAAAACGTTTGAGTGTACTGTGCAGCAAACAAAGACGTTATATACGATAGTTCAATAAAAACTTATAGTATGAAGGTAAATATTGAAAAGATAAACAAATATTACCTATATGAAATCCGAATTCTGTTTTGTCCATTTGGCAGCACTACCGGCTCTATCGACTTTCTGACAGACGTAAGTTATTGAAACAATCGAAAACTATGAAATATTGAAAACTACTTCCAATTGTGTCCATAAGCGCCTTTTCTTGTTTGGTTATGTATTTTATATACCTATTTTATAAACAAAGGTTTTCTGAAACATTTGTTTTCTAAGGGTTTCAGGTTTTCTGAAAGGTTTTGTTGTGTATATTATAATAGAATTGTTGCCTTTGTCAAACAGACAGGCTAGTCCAAAGCGATACCGAACCGATACGAGACGTCAGTCCGATAGTTCTGTCACGCTATCGGATCGCTTTCGCTTTTCTATGTGACTGGATTCAAACAATTCTATACCTACATTACAAATAAAAAAGTCGCGCTTCGCGTTCGCCACGCCTGCCTGTTTGAAAAAGACTTGTGTGTTTGTACAGACGCCAGCACATCAACCTACTTGAATCTGTCAAATTTCTTTAATAGATTTTTAACCTAACTACAATTATAACGGAAGGTATGTTCGATTGGTAAAATTTGACAGATTTGGATAGGTTGACCTTAGCGTCTGTACATTTTATCTTTTATAATTTATTCGGCTTTTGCAGTTTGTGATATTTTTTTTTAATAATATTAAGACTCATAGCCATTTGATACGTCTTTGTGAAATCATAAATTAAATTATTAATTTAATTCTGAGCGTTCCCAAAAAAAAACAAAGTCTAACATTTAACTTTGTTTGTTTTCTTTTAGAATCACTTAATCAGATTCCACAAAGCCTAATGCTATTCAAACTTCAAGCTTAAATATCTAATTTTTCAGAGCTAGCGTCTCTTTTTATATTCTAATATAAAATCACCTAGGCCACGTTTTCAGCCCCTTATTATTTATCTCCTATAAAAAAGAATATAATTTAAGTCACAAAGAAATATGTACACAGCGTTAGTGAAGGGTGAATGTTGTTTCAGTGTCATAAATCCTGAAAGGAGGTTCAATATCAGATTACAACAGCTACACGTAATAAAGATCTTTACTTAAGAAAACATTTGGGCAACGTTACGGTGGTGGGCCTTACACGAACATGCAGAGTGTAGATAGATAGATAGAATACTCTTTATTGTACACCAAAATTGTTACACAACTGTTTTATAACTACTTACTTATAAGATTACACTAATTCTAAGGTTACAATGGCGGTCGTGGGATTTATGATTTACCGTGACCCCTGTACGTAAAGGGCTATCGAAGGACACCGTGGATTTTAGTCAGTACGAGTCTGACAGTCCCTCCCGCTCTGCCCTGGGTGGGAGGACTAATTTGATGATTTTACCACGATAAAAAAAAGGTTACAATGGCGGTCCTATCGCTAATAGCGATATCTTCCAGACAACCTGTTAATGGATGAACCTGTTCATGAATAGTTTTTTTTTTTAATTTTAGTAACATCCATAATGCTTAATGTCGAAGTATTCGTATCGTTTTCTAAAAATCTATTGATGTAATATTGAACGATTTTGAATACTATATTAACTTCTGTATAAGACTATCGTAATTAATTATACAGAGAAAGGATATTAAATGTTATAGAAAATGTTTAGGATATGCACGATGGCGGGAGGGTGGGCTTAGTAAGACTGGAGTTTTGGCTCGCGTAATTAAAACTTAATCATATTTAGATCATTATTAAGAGAATGATGTAATTTTTTGTGTGTTTATTTGTAATGGATGAACTCAAAACTTACTGAACCATTTTTTAAAACTTCTTTTGTATATTAAAAGCAATAACATGACCTGTATTTCCAGTTGAAATGAGTAGTAGTCCATAATATTTAATGTGCCTGTCAAAATGCTAGATAATATATAAGATAAAGTATTTGCGATTAAAAAGTCGTTTGATTGATTTACGTTACGTTCATACCCGCCGTGGGTTCATCTAAGGACCCTTAGGTCGTCAATTTTCAAACAAAATTGAAGTAAAAAAAAGGCTGTGAAAAGAATTCCAGTAGGTTTAGGGTATAAAGACTGGGGCCGCTTTTCAATAACGATCTTTAAGTTTTTCTGCCATTCATATTCAGGCCCTGATCTAATTTTATTTGAATAGTAGGACTAACGCGTGCCGCATCGCTGATATACCAATTTAAAACTAGAGGATTTTTAGGTGATAAGGTCCCTGATCACGAGTTGTATCGTTTTTGTGACGTAAATTAACGTAAAGTAACTTGATGAAAGAAAGAAAGAAAAAAGATTTATTAACACACTTTACACACGTTGATGAAAAAACTATTTCCTCGTTCGTACTCATAAGGCGCTTATTCTTTTTCTATACAGTTTACGTCGTTTTTACTTCAAGTTGGAAGTACGGTCAAATACTTTTTCTTTCTTTCTTTCTAAATACGTACTAGCCAAGTTTTCAGACTTTCAGGCTTTTTTTTTTGGGACAAACCCACCACACTATTCCCTAACCACTGCAACTCCTGTGCGCCAGAATCAACAGTGGCAACCAACCAGAAAAGCGCCGAGACAATGAAGCTCGACGTGTCCCGGAGAATGAATTTACCTGTGTTGGATCCTGCAACGAAATTAATCAGAAAAGAATAGTGGAGGAGTAGAAAAAAAATATATGTTTCCACTTCCCTCCATGCAAGCAGGAGACAGATCAAAACAAGGCCAATAGGCACAAAGGGACATTACAACTGGGAGAAGCCCAGTTGCCTGGCGCCACGGGTAAAATGACTACTAATATTAATGGGTCCTAAATTGTGAGCTGCTAAATTTGATTCCAATAATAGGTATGCTTTCAGGCTACTGACTACCAATAACGATTGTGAAAGATTTACCAAATAAGGACGGTCGGAACTAACGCGCATTCCGTTACACGTTAATCGACCTACGAGCTTACCATGGAATGCGCAGGTTAACAACCCTTCATGGTCCTCGTACGACTTGACCAATATAAGGTCGGGACTTAAAAGAGACTACCTCAGAGTTAGTTTCGGCTGTTTCTTCTCAGAGTAACCAGGTATGATACACCGGCTTCATAAAGTCCTAAAAATGTGTTTATATGTGAAAAATTGTTTGATAAAACCTATTTGAAAAATATTTGTCATCGTTGATAATTTAGTCAGCACCTCTTAAAGTCTGGTAACCAGTCTTACCATGGAGTATCGTATTGCCCAGTTACAGGGTTGTGGAGGTCCGACAGGCAGTCGCTTCGTATAAAATACTGATATTCAGCTGCATCTGGTTCGACTGGAAGCCGACCCCAATATAGTTGGGAAAAGGCATATGATGAAGATTGATCATTTCACCTCCACAATGTATCCGGGATGTTTTATTTCAGTACCTATCTAATTCATCGAACCCAACAAAACCATCCTACTTCCCCAACATTCTTTCCCCAGAAAACTTTAAAATTCCGTCAAAATCCCCGCTAAATAGGGCACCGTGCCTAGCCCACATATTTCGTAATAATCTCATCTTTCATACATTGTGGCTGGAAGGTTGGCGGCCACGCTATTAGCGAAATATAAAAGGTGGTCCGGATTCTGTAGTGGAGTGTTTAGAACGCGGTCATGGGTCGTTAACCGAAGTATAGTGCAGCAATTTTGTAAGAATATGCAAAGTGCATATGGTTGTTTTCTAGTGAATGCTCTCAGTTTTATGCATAGTTGGGGGAGTTTAAGTTTTTTGTTGGTGTGCCAAATGTGAAGAGTAATTTAACTGAGCAAAGAGCAGATTCTGAAGTTCAACGTTTATGTTGGATTTTACTTTGGTTTTTGAAGGTTTTTCGTCATTTGAAGTTTTCTGATTTCGGATTTTGGTTTATTACAGAAATCTCCACCAACAAATCTTTTTTTCGGATATCCTCTATACTCGTACTAAATAAATTCAGCCTAGTGTGTGTGGTTTTTGTAATAAACCATGTTTTTTGAACTGTGAGTGGCGTATCCACAAGAACCATCTTAAATCTTTTACGTTTAGTAAATAGCTTACCTATGTACTAAATTTAAAAGCTGGCGATATTAGATAGTGACGTGTCCAACCCGACTGTTATATCATATGGTAGTGTCACTACGACATCTTTAACGAAAATATTATAAATGCGAAAGTAAGTTAGTTACCTTTTCACGCCGGACCCACTGAACCGATTATCCTGAATACATTGTCAGGTGTACTGAAACGGACGAAGATTACCTTTTACAAAAGTTTTTTTCCCGAGGAAACAATAAAGTTCGTGTAATAATAGATGGCCCCAAGTGTCGTTGATTTGTTTTAAATTAACGCCAACAAAGCCGCAGGTTCGGGCATGCCGGCAGCGAGTGATGGGCAACTCGCTGTCCGACCATGGACCATGCCCGGGTCGACGGCACCTTGTGTTCCACGCGCGCCTCAAAGTGTGTCAGCAGAGTGGCGGGGCCCCCCTCTAGAGGGCCAAAGCCTGCCGGGGTCGAGGGACTTTACGAATTGCCGTGACCCCGGAACGTAAAGGGTAATTGAAGGACACCGTGGATTTTAGACAGTACGAGTCTTACAGTCCCTCCCGCTCTGCCCTGGGTGGGAGGACTCATATGATGATTTTACCACGAAAAAAAATAAAAACGATGCCGCAGGCAACGGCTAGTGATACAATGACGGCACGGTTGGTGCAATGGCTGACCCATCGAGTGCTGCGCAGCGTATCACTGGTTCGATCCCCGCACAGTACAAATGTTTTGTATGACCTACAAGTAGTTGTTCCAGGTCTGGTTGTTTGTGTGTGTGTGTTTCTATGTTTATAACCCACGATACATTTGAAATTCCCATTGTGGGGCAATATTTAATACAACAAATAAAATAAAAATTAACGCCGATTGAAGCCGCAGCGCGGGCAATAGCTAGTGAGACCATATTTTTTCTAAAACATTTTTAATCTTTTTTTGTTCTAGTTATTAGATAGTATTTTAAATCTCTCTGAATGAAAATATACCTAACTAGCTGTACCCTGCCACGCTTCGCTGTGGCACAAAAAATTGTTTTTTCAAAAAAAAAAATAGATAAAAACCATCCTTGATGCGGATTATATATCATGCTAAAATTTCAGCTCAATCGGTGCCGAACTTTTTGAGTTTTTGAAGCATACACAAACCAACATAACATTTTTATATATATAGATAGAAGATAGATAGATAGATTATTAAATCTTTATCAAAATCAAAAGTCATTTATTCAAATTAGGCTGATTTATCAGCACTGTTTGAAGGTCAGTTTTTACATAAGACAGTCCCCCAAAGCGCACCCCCCATTCAACACTTCCTAGTGAAAGAAGAGAACGCTCAAAAAAAAAACACATGAACATTCGTCACTTCTTCTTCCTGGCTGGGAAGAAGAAGTGGCGGAACAAATTCCCCAGCAACACATCTGTCTGTACGGTTAGAGGAACCAAATTATCTAGGTTCTGACAGATTCATTGAGCGTGTCAAAAAATTAAGAGACTTTTTTTCGGGTGTTGGGCTTGGACAATTTACCGAGGCTTCTAAGCGATGGATGGGATATCCCTACTAAGGCAAGGTCCGTGAAAGCGTCTTTACCTTTATTCGGGTAGAAAAAAAGGTCGAGAGATTTTATACCTCAAGTCTCTGAATTGAAAACGATACTAATACTTCGACAGTGAGATTTATGGGTTTTACTAAAAAAATAAATTTTCTATTTATATGTATCTTTATTCATGTTTTAAAGTATTAGAAGAAGTCGGTTAAAATTCCAAAAAAAAAAACAACTTACCGCGGTCTCTGGTAAAAAAGTGTCCTTTGATATTTTTTTTTTGGGTTTTGGAAGACAGTTATAAACACAAAAAAGAGGCGCTGCACTTGTGTTTGTTCATGGAGCATTCTAACGCTGGAAATTAATAGACTATCTCAGATAAGGTCATAGTATCTTCGGTTGGGGCTTGGGATTGAGATTTAATATTAATTTCGAGCGTTAATCAATTTTACTAAACATCTTCATTAACTTTAACTAAATATTTTCTTTTCGTATCGATGCAACATTCATAATGACTGTTACTTTGAATACGTGAATTGGATCTTTATTGATTTTTATCCTAATTGAATACCAAGAGAGATTCTTTTTTTTTATCCAAACACACTCCACTCCGCTCGAGCAAGTTGAAGGTAAACACGAAAATGTTTGTACATACTTTAAAATTTGAACTGTGCTTACATTTGCCGCTTAGTAAATACTGTTGTCGCAATGCAGTGTACTTTTTCATATACAATGTTATATAATTCAGGGATAAGGACTTATTATGAAACTAGT
Organism: Agrotis puta; assembly: GCA_943136025.2. Taxonomy (NCBI): domain Eukaryota; kingdom Metazoa; phylum Arthropoda; class Insecta; order Lepidoptera; family Noctuidae; genus Agrotis; species Agrotis puta. The sequence continues at coordinate 14,924,204 of OW964176.2, read as the reverse complement.
TAATATGCCCGTTTTTAACACAAAACTTATTTTATGAATGCTTAGTTGAAAGCATCGTTTGACTTTCGTCTTTCAGCAGTGAACCGAGTGTTGAAAATTGAACAGCTTGCTTTTATTAAGACATTTATTTAAGTGCCAACTAGTGTTTGTTAATGCTATATTACACTTGTATTCTTAGTGACTAACTCAGCTTAAGTCAAGCTAGACATCTCTATTCTCTATATCCGAGTAGATGCATTGGTCGAGAGGACTCATTTGAAGATTTTACCAAACCAAAAACATAAAATAAACTTTCGAAGCTTTGGTGGTTATTCGCTGTGTGCTCGAAAACTTCGACTTGACTTCGAATCTTCCTTGAAAGTTAAGTGCTTATCTTGACATGTATTTTTAGAAGAAGAAGAAGTACATAGATTGTAGAATTTTCACGAGGAATTATGAAAGAAAGAAATCTGTCAAAGGAAATCCATCAATTGTGCTTCAAAATATAATTTTCTGGGCTTTTTGACCGTTGCTATGACACCATAACCTAGCTGAGCAACTTAAGACGAGTCTTAGAATACGAATGATTAAGTTTAAAATTCCGGTGTAAATGTTCAGAACTCATTCTGTAATTTGTTAGTTATTGTTGAAAACGTACCGTGGAAGTTTATAAACTACTAATATCTTGTCCTGGGGTTAATGTTGAAGTTTATTTTCTTTTGGCGTGGTAGTTGTCTGCAAATAAAATGGAACGTTTTGTAATTTTCGCGGAGGATTACAGTACACCGGGTTGTAGTAAGCTCGCATTTCTTACCGTTGGTGTTATAAGGTGCTATTATTTGAAATATAAGCTGTCTGGATGGAAAACTGGTTTGTGTAGCGCGAAAGGAACTTTGTGAACATTATTATGGTATAACTTGATCAAAAAACGCTTACAATAATAGTACTTTCTGCAGTTCTACACTTCTTTTAATTGAAGAGAGTTTCTCATACCCGCCCTTGCAATAACATACCATACTAATGAATCAACATATAGTGTTCCCATTGTTGGGACACAAACTTCTTCTCTATAAGAAGAAGTGGCTTGTAATCTTCAAGCCATATTTAAAAATTACAACATCAGAAAGAAAGAGAGAAAAGAGATTTATTGACACACACACTGGACAGAACAAAAAAAATATACATGAATAAAAACAACAAAGGGAACAAAATATATAAAAAAAAACGACATAAGGCAAAACTAATAAAAAACAATTTAGTCCTGTGCGAGGCCAAAATACTCCTATCTACACAATGAAAATCATCACAAGTTCAAATAAAGAACTAAGAACTTTTTTAAAGCAAAAGATGCAAAGCAATCATTTTATCCTAACGTACCCAATATCTACATACATATTCATCAGTATTCTGTTTCTTGTCTATCCTAAACAAACAAAAACAAAATCCTTTCCTTATAATAATATCAGTATGCATTTCTTTGTTTATCTCGTTCACTACGTTAGTATAATGAAGTAAAGTATGATAATATGTTCCTCTTACCCTTTTTCTTCGTTACCTCTTCATCGTCTAGTGAATGTTAGCTACTGTTGGTGCTGAATATGCGTATAATGCGTTTGGTTTGTGCTAATGTTCTTGGGTTTTAGGGAAACAGTGTATAAGACGGGGAAGCGAGGTATAATGGGGACATACACTCTTTAGGCACACTTACCACAACACTAATGTAGCGCGAGTGCCATCAGAACGTCATTTGCAAGCGGCCATTAACAAATCACACTTCGTTGGCGCTTGCGCTACTTTAGTATTGTGTTAAGTTTGCCATAAGTGTGTGATTTCCCATCATGCCTGGCGTCCCCGTCTTATACACTGTTCCCCTACTATCTGAACTATATCATTTTTAGAATCGTTACCTCAAGCTAGGGACAGAGGCCTTAACACGAGTTGTCACGTTTAATTCATGGTAGGGCCTGTTCCTAATTATAGGTGTGTTTTGTAGATAGAGCTAGTCACCAAAATGTCAGATGTGAAACACATTGAAAAACAGTATTTTATAAGTATCCATTATCATCTGTCTAGCTTTTTCCAAATTATTTTGGGGTCGGCTTCCAAACGAACCAGAAGCAGTTGAATATCAGTATTTTACATTGAGTAACTGCCTATCGGACCTCCACAATCCAGTAACTGGGTAATGCGATACCCCGTGGAAAGACTGATTGTCAGACTTAAGAGCTTCTGACTAACAGTAACGACTGTCAAAGATCTACAAACGGCAGTCGGGACTAACGGCTTTACGTGCTTTCCGAGGTATGGAGGAAACTCGTTATGACTGGTGGTCACCCATTTACAGACCAACCTTGGCAAGCGCGGCTTAACCCGGAAGATCGGTCTGTGCGGCTGTATTTATTTAGCCACGAGCTCCTCAATCCTCCTTCTTGTACATCTTCAATGTTAATGTAGGTCTAAAATTATTGATAAAATTATTCGACCGACTCTTTGCATCCATCAATGGCCTTGCATTTCCCACCTGTTCGCAATGACCCTAATCTTCCACCGTATTATATCCCCAGTTATCTGTTACCCCAGCCGCAGCAGATAAGCAGCTGATCCCTTCTATATTTTCCTTTAATTCTCGTTCGCTGGAAACAACACTGGCTGAGATAATATTTATTTTTCTCCAATCCCCGAGAGCTCACTGTTTTATTTATCGCTTTCATTCCACCTCGATCGCGTTTTAAATTACTCGTGTGATTGTCAGTTAATTTGTGTACTTTTGCTTTTTAAATGTTTTACTAAATGATGTTTTACCAACTGTAAAAAGCCTTTGCTGAAAAATGTAATGTAGAGATGGATTTAAAGGTTTATTTTTTCCAAGAATCGACTTAAATGTTAATAGATGTTTCCGTTTTCATTGTAAATATTTGATGCAATGTTTTAATGACAACAAAAAATAATTAATATAAGAGTAAAAAAAAAAATGGGTAAATATTCGACAGGCCTGTTGGTCTAGTGGTTAGTGACCCTGACTGCTATGCCGGAGGTCGTGGGTTCGATTCCCACCCAGGACAAATGTTTGTGTGATGAGCACGATCATTTGTTCTGTGTCTGGGTGTAATTTATCTATAATATGTATGTATTTAGAAATATATAAGTATGTTTATCATATCAGTTGTCTAGGACCCATAACACAAGCTCTGCTTAGCTTCGGACTAGATGGCGTTGTGTGATAGTTGTGTAATATTTATTTATTTATATGAAGGCATTATGCCTTGAGGGACATCCCAGCGTTTGCGACTTTCGAATTTTACTATTCGAGTTTGTATTCATATCACAATTTTCAATATCCACTCTGAATATCATAGCAGTTATTCAAAACGATATACCAGTATATCTCCTACACGTGGTTCCAACGAATGCGAACATATTTTCAAGAAATAATAAATCTTCGTCGATTCCAACCACAATATGGCTCAAAAGATATCCAGAAATATCATTAGCAATAAGACTAGCTTTAAAATATATACAATACATATAATAAACATCAGTTCCCGCCATCTGTTACTTCGGTCCGCTATCCTTAATTAAAATTAAAACAGAATTACGAGCTATACGCGACCTCAATATTTAATTAATTTTAATATTGCCCTTTAAACACTGTTTTTGGGTTTCATTTTGTTCTAAGAATTATTCGGGGTGGAAAAGTTTGACTGTCGGAGCTGCGAATTTAATGGTATTCTCTTGTGGTTTTATATGACAGCTTGGGCTTATAGTTGGATTCTACCAGACTAATTTTCTACTTGATAAAATCTTCAATTCGTCCATTCACTGAACGAAAAGGCACCATTGTGCTGACTATTCTTCCGTATTCAAATATATCAAATATCAAATATCAAATTCATTTATTGCAAATATGGGTAAGTAAATACAGGTGGATTTTTGAAAAAGAGGAAAATTGTTAGTGTCGCCATATTCTGCACTAGGCATGCAACATTTAGTTCGGAACTTGGTTAGTCCCTTAATTAAGAAAAAAAAAAATTATAATTAAATACATTCCAGTTCAAAATTACGTTTTTTTTTTTTTTAAATTGCGAATTAAAGTATATAATGTCAAAGTAATAATGTCAAATTATATAATGTCAAATTAATAATGTCAAAGTAAATTCATTATGTTAAAATGTCAAGAATTAGTAAATAGCACCGTAATTAAAATTAAGTTTGATAATAATAAACAATTAATGATTACAATTAACATTATTAGAGTTTGTCACACAAATATTCATTAACACTATAATAAGATTTTTCCAATAACATTTTTTTAACATTACATTTAAATATATCCACATTTTTTGAATCTATAATACATTTTGGTAAATGGTTATAAAGTCGAGGTGCCATCCAAAAAATGCTATTGCTAAACAAAGTAGTTCTACTGCTGTCAGGGAAATATATTTTTTTGTTATTGCGTTGACTTCTATAATTTTTGAAAAAAACCAAGTTACGTTTTACAAACATTACGACTTCCAATATATATAAACATGGTAGTGTTAATATTTTTAAACAATAACCTATAGATATCGAAAAATTTATGTCCAGAATAGCAGCCGCGCATGAAACTTGTATTAATGAGTATATAGTTCGGGCGTGCTTCGAAAGTTTCGTTTGTGTTTTGCTTAAATTGTTTTGTATTCATCTTTTTTTATGAAACTTACCTAATTAAATGGTGGTATCAATGCGAGTCTTATGTTTCGCATACGAAAAAGCACCCTTCCGAGACATTTATAGCTATCAAAAATAGGTTAAGTCTGGAATAATCCTAAAAGAACTTTAACAATTATATTCCTCTTAAAAATAATATAAAATAGATAAGGTATCAATTACATATTATGTAAGTTCTTAACAACGTCGATATATTGTGAGCTTCATTACAACTTTGAACGTATCAAGAAGTTATTCGTTTCTGAACACTTTATACTAACACTAGCTGCTGTCCGCGACGTCGTCTGCGTGAATGCGTTGAAGAAATAAAGTTTCCCCGTAGGTGATAGCGTGATAATATGTAACCTATATGTTGACCCGACCTCTTAATAATATTTGTGCCCAATTTGAAGTAAACCCATGCAGTACTTTTTGAGTTTATCCCGGACATATTATACGTACAGAAAAAAAATCTCAGAACTATATTTTTGGCTTCGGTACCGCTTGTAGATGACACCCCAAGTATTCTTTAAAAAAAATTTAATGTACAGTTTTGACTTTTCTACCATTTTATTACAAGTATATGTATAGATTCTTCCAACAGGTACATGTGGAGATCTAAAGGGGAGGCCTATGTTCAGCAGTCGACGTCTTATGGCTGAGATGATGATGATATGTATAGATAAGCGCGTGCTGTATCACTTTTCAGTCAGTCAGTTTTCGTAAGTTCAGTAAGAAGTCAGACTCCAGTATATATTGATGGCAGACACGATTGAACCTCGCATTCGCATCGTGTGCAAGTGGCGTATGAGGTGATTAAAGGATTAGCTGGATTGATGCACAGCGTACAGGTGAACGCAGGAGTTATACCACAGAATAGATAGATGCAGAAGGCAAGACCCATTCGGGGATAATGATGGTCGAGGCCTCGACTGGCCTTGATGTGGTGGGGTTGAATTCCAAGCAAGTACTACCAATGAACTTTTTAAATTAATGATCTAAGTGTTTACTAGGCAGACGAACTTTACTGTTGACGACGTCATTGCTTACCCATCAGGCGAAATCAAACACGAGCCTATCATTGAATAATAACTAATAATAATACAAAAATCTAACAGGTTTATTAGAGTTGCTCGGGCAGACTTGGTGGTTAATTATTATGCCATGAGAAAAGACTTTTGTCCTAGAGTTTTATTAGGAAAGTATTCTTACTTCGACAGATATGCGTATACTGACGTGTAAAATTTTTTTTTTTTAATGTATCCACATTAAAAAAAGTATTTTTCATAAGAAATATAACCGATTCAAAAACAACCACCAAAAAAGCTAAATTAAAATAACTTTTCTTTCGCAAGTCGGTGGCTTTGCTTTTTTATTTCATTGACTTTTTTGAAAAATATAGTATAGTTTAAATATTTGAAAATAAATTATTGTCAAATAGTCGTTTATCATGAGTGCACTTTGCACTTGCTATGTATGAAGATTGGCCTTCTGAATATATTTATTCTATGGTTATAAACAGTGATGCTATGAAAATCTGGTAACGTTAAGTGTTGCATACGTAAGACGATATACGTACATGGATGAAGTGCATTCGAGGGTTAAGGAGTGGGTTATGTTGTGCATAATATTATTGCAAACCATTTGCCAAGACTTCCACGAAGCGTTCAATAAGAAGGCTTATGAAACAAATATTCTGATGCAAACAACATTGTCTTTCATCTTAAGTTCTTTGGGTAAAAAATCTATATTTTCCAAAACATTCAATTAATATTATTACAAGTTTTTCTTCACACTTGGGACATTTTTGAAAGAAGTGAAAAATAGTAAAAATAAGCAAATTTATGGGCGCGGCGTTTTGAAGAAGTATGTCGTGTTGTTTTCTCATTTACAACGTAATCTAACTAAAAGATTTAAAATTGACAAAATAAACGCTTATTTTGAAACACCAGTTATTTTACACATTGTAGATATTAAGGTTACCAGCTTGCATGTTCAAGTTCGAATGATTACGACAGTCATCATCATCAGCCTATAAATGTTCCCAATGCTGGGACACAGGCCTCCTCTATGAGAGAGGAAATGGGCCATAATTCACCACGCGGCGCCAGTGCGTGTTGGTGGACGTCACAGTCATGCCTTAAATTTTTTGGTTCTAGGACATGCCGGTTTCCTCACGATGTTTTCCTTCACCGATTTGAGAGCAGTGGTCATGACATAAATTGCACAAAGTAATACGCCTGGCTGGGTTCAAATTCATGACCTACAACTCGTAAGTCCAGGCCGATACCACTGGGTCATCATTGCTCTTCGACAGTATTTCTTAATAAATTGTAAAAGATACAAAATGCATTACAACTTTACAAGGAATCAAAACAACAAAACAATAAAACTTGAGCACAATCAAAAGGAGTTCCTTCCGAAGAATCGCAACATTGTTTCAAACCGTATGCCTTTTTCCAATTTATTTGCTCATTAAATGTAAAAGGAACACAGAACACGGGTCTTATAGCTACGAAGTTACTACTCCATTTTAATGAGGGACTTTGAAACTGAAGGGAAGGTGAGAGTCTTGTTTCCTTTGTCATAGTTTACTAATTAACACCGGGCGTCCGATACTGGCATAGATTATACAGTTTTATAGACTTGACAGCAATGTGAAGTAATTAATTTTAGGAGTGAAATGTTCTTAAGCGATGTGTCTGTGGTAGTTGTATTTGTAGGGCTTGTTGTGTCACCGTATTTTATTTTTAATCTGTTTATAAATTATTATTTCCTATTTACTATCAGATAACAGTTTTGTAAAGGAAAATCCAAATGTAACAGATTTCTATATAAATGTAGTCTCCTTCGTTTCGTTGAATATCCGCCGTGTGTGCAATGACAGCGTCTTGAATCAAATCAATCATCAATCTTTCGATTCCTGGCAACTACATAGATATGTTGAATACATTTAAGGAGTGTTTTTTAAAAAAAAAGAGCTTAAAAGGAGGTTGTAGTGCATAACTTGAGACACGTTGCATCAGAGAGCCCTGAGTTATTTCATTACTGTCAGTCGCCGCATATAGCGAATACGTCACTGACTACCTATGTATTTTGACCTTTGACCGTCTGTGTCACACCTATGTCTTTCTTTATATGTATAAATCTGAAGACATAGTTCTAATATGGTATTCATATGATAGATTCTTGTATCAAACTGTTTGTATCAACACTCCAAAAATTTAACATGGCGATAGATGACGCCCATTTTTTCTCAATAAATTCGCACAATTATAAACTGCGCCTTCCACGTCAGATTTTATATTCTATGTCAAGTGCTAATATGACAAATTGAGGAAAATAGTAACCTGAAAACACAATGTGTTTGTGCAACATTAGTCTTATAAAATAAGGGCCTATTTAGAGTTGTATGACACAATAGACACGTCATAGAATACTGTATTAGGTGTAATCAATTGAGCAGAAAAAAATTACCCGAGGATCCAATGAGTTTACTTCTTTCCTTGTATTATTATTTGTGCAGGTAAGTAAGTACTTCTGATTTTAATTAAACATTATGCGTCTTACTACAAAACTAAAAAAACGAGAAAAAACGGGTTGCCAGCACTCCCAGAAGGGAGTGCCGGCAGAAGTGAAAACTTGAATAGTAATAAACACACACGAACATTCACGCAAGCGCCCTGCGCCGTCTTACGAATTTTCGATCAGGTCACGTGTCCTGACGCGAGTTTAACATTTTTTACCCATTCCAAAAAAAGTGCACAACGCCGCTAAAAAAGTTTTTACTTCAAAAATTAAACATCAGTTGAACACTTCTCTAAAACACTGTCAACTGCAAAATGGCATTTGACGTTGAATTGAACGACCCTTATGGTCGTATTGCAGTTACACTTTTTTTAGACAAGTGTTCAACAGATCGGAGACCTCTCGCGCCCGTCTTTGGTCGAGGCCATGCTGCGGGGCGAGACGGAGTGGGAAGCGGTCGCCTCCTTCTGCGAAGCAGTCATGCTCGCGAAGGAGGAGGCGGGCCGCCTGAGGGAGAGAACAGCGACCTCCCTCCACCCCAGCCGCAGTGGTAAACGCCCACGGCGTCGGACGTCGCAAGACGATCTCCGGCCACCGTAGGCGCGGGCATGCGGGCGGCGAGTAATAGGCGACTCGCTGTCCGACCATGGACCATACCCAGGTCGATGGCGCGTTGTGTTCCACGCGCGCCTCAAGAAGTGTCAGCATAGAGATGGGGCCTGTAGAGGGCCTAAGCCTGCCGGGGTCGCGGGACTCGCAAATTACCGTAAACCCGGTACGTAAAGGGCTATTGAAGGACACCGTGGATTTTAGTCAGTACAAGTCCGACAGTCCTTCCCCCCTGCCCTGGGTGGGAGGACTCATTTGATGATTTTACCACGATAAAAAAAAGCGTGCTCCGATTTTCAAAAATCTTTTCATTTTGCCCTTTTGGCTAGTTATTTTTTAAGACGAATATTATGTCTGCAGACTACATACGTCTCAATAACATTATTAAATCAAAAACGAAACCACATTCAGATAACAAATCATAAAGAGACCCAAACACAGACCTTTGATAAGCCTTTCATGCTATCCCTGGACCGTTTTAAACAAAGCGGCGCGCCATCGAATCGCATTGTACTCCAAAACGGCCTTACTCCAAATACGGCCATATTTTACACACGTTTGGCTAACCGCAATCAGTATGTTAATTATCTGTCTAATTATCTTCCAGATATTTTGTCCCCTCTACAAATTCTCTAGAAGGACCTCTTATCACCCGACACTAATTATAAACTTGTTTAAACTTGACTTTCACTTCGGCTTGCAATGAGGGCAAGTCTTTGCTTTGTTTAGCATTAAACTTTACTCGAACTTAGAAGTTTGAAGGTGAAGAAACAGACTCTCTGTTTCATTGGCCACTTCAACGTTATTTAAATTGAAATCTTTCAGACAGTAAGAAGTGCTTTCAAAGCTGATTTGAGGGGACTTTGAGAAATGATAGGGTATTTGTTTCGGATGTCTGTTATGCAAATTATTTCCTTTCTGGATAAGGGTGTAAGGCGATTGATAAATCACCGCCTTTAAGTAAAAAGTTGCTTTTGTATTCATGAAAATGTCAGATTTTACAAAACATGGCGTAGTTTCTATCATATTAGGTAAAAAACGTTTATTACTGAAGAAATCCTATTCGCGGGACTTACGAATTACCGTGACCCCGGAATGTAAAGGGCTATTGAAGGACACCGTGGATTTTAGTCAGTACGAGTCTGACAGTCTCTCCCGCTCTGCCATGAGTGGGAGGACTTATTTGATGATTTTTCGACGAAAAATTCCAACATGGGGGGGCCAGAATCATGTCCTGAACCCATGGTATCCATTTGTGTGTCGATGTCTCTTACACCTTGTATATATCTTTAGCGTAGCTTAAAATATTTTTCTATGAAAAATTAGGCTGGAGAAATGTTCTAATAAAATTAAAAAAAAAACACTGCAACAAATATTTTACAAAGTTTCAAAAAAAAAAGCTCTAGTTCCTGACACCCAGTTCATCTCAAAAGCTTTATTGCCATCAAAAATATATCTGAAGTCGGCGCCTTTCAACCGAAGAAGATGGCGGAGCAAATATTTATTAAATCAAACTTATTTCCAGCAATCTGTAAAGGATTTCATGTAGTTAAAGGGAGCTGTGAACCAACACTAGTTACCTGCATGAGTGCGATCAGTGCTGGCGTGTATTTCTTGCTCGAATAAATCTTCAGATGAAGCTTAAGAAGTTACTTTTCAATATGTGAATATTGACTTGTGTTCGTGAAGTTTCTGTTAAGATGATGTGTGTTCTGTCGGGGTCGCGGGACTAATGAAACAACGAACGTAAGGACACAACAACGTAATGACAACGGAACGTAAAGGGCTATTGAGGAACACCGTGGATTTTAGTCAGTATAAGTCTGTCAGTCCCTCCTGACCTGCCCTCGGTGGGAGGACTCATTTGATGATTTTACCACGATAAAAAAAAAAATGATGTGTGTGCATGATTAGTCGTAGATTATTTTGTGTGTCAGCCTAAAATTTGATATGACGGAGTCCCCCTTAGAGGGCCAAAGCCTGCCGGGGTCACGAGACTATCGGGTAACCGTGGCCCAGGAACGTAAAGTCTAATGAAGGACACCATGCATTTTAGTCAGTACAAGACTGACAGTCCCTCCCGCTCTGCCCTGGGAGGACTCATGTGATGATTTTACCACGTAAAAAATAAAAAAAAGCCTGCAATTTTGTACTTTATTTCGACAACACCCCATTTTTGTCAAACAATAATTCGACTACTTATTACTTTCGACAAAACGTATGTTCGACTAGAATTAGTCCGGCAGAACATACTTCGATAACAAACACCATCGAAAAGGACTATTTCTACGTAATCCTACATTTGACTTCTTCTTTTATTCACTGTATGAACTCTTTCAATCCTGCCTTAACATAGGTAAGTACATTGTGACAGAATAGGTTGTTGAAAAGGGAACGACGCCTGATCTATTTTTTTTTTTGTTTAAAATGTATATTGCCTCCTACTAAGAATTTCTCCTGCATTTTAGTTACGTCCCCGGAACAACTATCTGAAAGCCATACTGATATTAATTCCATGGGGGATCGAAGGGTCGTGGCACTGTACGAATTACCGTGATCCCGGAACGTAAAGGGCTACTGAAGGACACCGTGGATTTTAGTCATCACAGTCTGACAGTCACTCCCGCTCTGCCCTGGGTGGTAGGACTCATTTGATGATTTTACCACGATAAAATAAAATGGGGGATCGAAGCACGGTAGAAGATCGCTCAACATTATCTCACAGAAATCTATGTGACAAGTAATCACATAGATTTATGTAACTAAAAATATAATATTATGCTCACGCATAACCACAAAGTGTCTCCTTTTATAAAATTCAACATTATAATGCAGTTATTCAAAGATAGTAAAAACTGTCATTATCAAACGTTTAGTCAAAGTTATTGTCATTTTTATTCAAAAGCTTCACGTGAAAAAAGTGAGCCAGTCTCTATTTAAAGAAAATTAAGCTTTTGTCCCAACACAAGTAGAAGGTTCTTCAAAAAATCTGGAGTATATTTTAAAGACACTTTTTCTTTAGCCCGCTTAATATTTCGTCGCAAGACTAAGGTTTGGAGGTAAAAAAATACTTGAAAAATTCTTGTAGCAGATGTGAATTCACTTAAGTTTTTATTAAAGTCTTGCGCTTTGATATTAACTGTAATTTTCAGTCATTATCGTTGGATTTATATAAACGACTGGTTTTTACTCGTATTTTCAAATAAACTACTTTCCGAGTCAAACACTTGAATCCTTAGGGTCAATTCTTTGAGCAGTAGATAAGTAAACTATAAATTAAAATGCGAAAGCTGGCCTTTGGACGTCTATTTTAAATCAATTTACGAAGTCTTTGTCTAACCCCAGGTCAACGCCCATATATTTGTCTGCACATTTCAATTCAGCTCGCGAGTCTAAACTTTTTGGTTCATTGTCTGGTTTATCGAAAACTATACCTATGTGTAGCTGTGGCTTTACAATTTTTAAAAAAAACTTTGCCCCACTCTAGGAATTTCTCCTGTGTCGTGGGTGCGTTTATAAACATATAAATTCATATACACAAACGCCCAGACCCGAAACAACTACTTGAAGATCTTGCAAATATTTTCCCCGTGCGGGAATCGAACCCGCGAATCCCAGCGCAGCAGTCCAATCGCTCAGCCACTGTGTAACCGTGCCGTCTCAACAATTTGAATGCTAGTATCAGTTTGGAATTCAAAATGTTGTTTTTTATTATGTTCGTTTCGTACGTTCAAGGTGTAAAACATAATACAGGATAAATATTAATACTGATACAAGAGTTAAAAGGTACTGTTTATAAGAAATCTCTTCCAGAAGACCTGAAATAGAGAAGAGATAGACAAGAAAAATAGAGACAGTGTGTGTATATATTTCTATACCCCGGTGGTTTGGTTTTAAGTTACCAGTCAGTAATTATTTATTTTTTTAATTTTGATATATTTAAATGTGAGACCGTGTCAAAGAAATGGAAACTATTGAGTTGTTTTTATGTTTTAAAAAGACAACTTTTAATTGAAACCGCTTTAACAGATTGATTAGATACAATGGTCGCGTTTCAGCAAAGAAAAAAAATTTAAGAATAACAAAAAATTTCATAAAGATCTTTAATATTAATTGTCATGAAAAGTTACCTATTAAAATGTTGATTAATTTATTAGTACGAAGCCACGTCTAATAAAGGATGATTTACGCTACACCGTGCCACATCCGTGTCGAACACCGTGGTGTACTTTTTGTATGAAGTGATTCATGCTTGGGGCCTGGACGGGACACGTCCGGGACGCAGACGAGACACGGTTAAGCATGAATCATACTTAAGAGTGTTGAATTTACTCACAGAATTAACTTCGGCATAGTTCGGAATATTTCCGAACTTACCCGAATCTTTTGACAGGAGGTGAGATCAAAACTTCAGATGTTAAGAACTTCTACATGTACTTGTACTACTACATCCTACAATGCGCAAGGCATCATAAAGTTCAAAATGATCCAGAATATAATTACTTTTCCATAATTATATTCTGGTCTAGATCATTTTGAACTTTATGATGACAATTCTTAAAACTTTACTTTTTTGAAGGACGGTCCTCGCAGTGGTTGCCACCACCATCGTCCGGAGGCCCAGGCGTTTCTTCCCTCCTTATCAGACACAGGTACCTCCCGAAACTTCCGTGTCCGGTGAGGACCTGCGTCATGCGGTAGGTCAGGACGCCGTGACGTCTCTCCAGCCAAAGAGGGGTCTTACCGCCGCGATTCCGGCGTGCCCGGTCAATTTTGGTTTACGTTAAAAAATTAAAAATAGTTTTATATTATATTTCAATACTCCTACTGACGGACTAAACAGTTTTTCAATTTACTTATGCAGTAAACTACCCTAATACATCGTGTGGGAAAACTGTTTAAATTCACCAAAATACATTATACAAAGTTACGCACGTCGGGTTCAAATCCTCGGCCAAACAGGACCATTACATCTGAGCCATCAATACTCTTTACAAGATCTTATATCAAACATAACCAATCCATATATTTTCTTCAACTCCTCAAACAAAAACGCCTCCATTACCTCACCAAACAAATTGATATCAACAAAATTAAATTTTCATCTATTCCAAGCGAGGGTGTCGGATCTAAAATGGAAATCTTTCATATTAAGTTCAGGTAAACATACCTTCATTTATATCGCGCCCCTCGGATATTGTACCTTATTATTGAATGTCGTAAATCATAACATATAAGGTCTCTTATAGTAATTGAATTTAGGTAAGGGTGGGTGTTTCATTATGTTGTTAAATTATATGATTTAATTTTTGAAGGATTAGGACCTGGGGTCTAATGTTTTGGTTGGGTGTTTGTCACGTCATTTTGGGTCAGCTATATGAGGAAGGGGATTAATACTTTACCTCTAATAAAGTACTTACGTAAAGTATTTATTAGAGGAGGCGATTGTTGTATAATACTTGAGAATAGAGTGAAGGGGTGGTCCAGTGATTTTTTTTCTTTATTCTAATAATATAATGGTCGTAGGTTAGAACTCAGTCAGATGCATTACTATACTTGGCCTAGAAAAATTCGAAGACATGTGACATAAATCAACCTGCGCTGGTCACGAGTGCTGAATTATGGCCCACAACCTCTCACAGAGAGGAGGCCTGTGTCCCAGCAGTGGAGAAAATTATCGGCCAATGATGATGAAGTTTTCACAGTCTAATGATTTGATATATGATGCGATGAGTAGCTCAACGTCCAATTAGGACCAAGCCCAAGTCGACGACGCATTGTGTTTCATGCGCGTCTCATCGAGCTTCTAAATAACCGGCCGAGCACAGTTGGACCAAACGTCTACCAGGGCTCAGAATATGTCTTAAGGCATTATCGCGGCGGTTGCGGGATTTACGAATTACCATGACCCCGGAATGTAAAGGGCGGTTGAAGGACAACGAGGATTATAGTCAGTACGAGTCTGACAGTCCCTCCCGCTCTGCCCGGGTAGTACATTTTACCACGATAAAAAAAAAGTTATCGCGGCTCAAATAAAAGTCAATTCAAGGAACATTGTCGGCAATAGAAAGTCAAATTCTGACAGTCCTTTCTGTCCTAACCAGAGTAGTAGTAATGGACAAACCAATCTACTATTATCTATTTTTATTAGTCATCAAATGATTGCTCCTGAGTGGAACATCAGACTTGGCTAACGAAACCTGTTTCATAAATTGCCCTTTGCTTTCTATGGCAGCAGTAAATCTTACGAATACATCGTTTTTTTTACATGGAATACATCGTTGTATGAATTGAAAACCTCTTCTTTTGAATAGTGTGTGCAAGATAGAGCACACAGGCCACAAAAAAATTGACAAAGTAATGAACTCAAAAAAAAAATTAATTAAACCAATCATAACAAAACCACAAACAACATTGAAATAGTAAAGTTCGGTGTCATTACCAAAACATACGTGGCACATAACTTTAATGAAAACAATAAATGTTTGGAAACAATGATAAAATTAAATTACTTTCCAATATCAGTTGCCTGCCTTCAGGTTTACTGATATTTATGATAAGGCACACAATATACATTTGTTTTTGTTACTGAAACTGTTTTTCAATCATTGGATAGAGTTTAATATCTTGGGGATTTGGTTGTTCTTTTTTAATACAGAGACAAAAATGTTGATGTCAGTCATTCTCACGCCCCTAATTCATCTACTTGATTTAGAAATCATATAGCATTATGAGCATTAACATTACCATACCTTCGGACGGCGAATAATAGGCGACTCTCTGTCCAACCATGGACCATGCCCGGGTCAACGGCGCGTCGTGTCCGATGCGAGCCTCCGACCGCAAAATGACGGGGCCCCTTTTCGAGGGTCAACGCCTACCGGGTTGCGGAACTAACAATCTACCGTGACCCCGGAACGTAAAGGGCTGTTGAGGACACCGTGGATTTCAGTCAGTACAAGTCTTACAGTCCATCCTACCCTGCCCTGGGTGGGAGGCCTCATTCCATAATTTTACCACCTAAAATAAACCATTACCAAACTCGATCTTGGTAAAACAGTGTGCAGTTCAGGCGTTAATAATAAGGTAGACATGGTGTAGGTCAAATGTAAATTATTTAGTGTTTCTTTATGGAAATAATTCATAAATAGTTTGGAATAACCAAACACCTACCATAGGTGTATAAGTGTTTTCTAAATAAATCCACTGAGAATTGGAGTAAGTGCATTCCTAATCTAGTTAAATTAGCCGGAAGAGTAAGCAAATCGAAGTGGCAGTGGGTTGGCCACGTTATCGAAGGACCGATGGCTGGTGGAACAGAGGAGTCCTGGAGTGGAGACCGCGTACCGGCAAGCGTAGTGTGGGAGGCTCCCAGCTAGATGGACTGATGACCTTAAAAATGTGGCTGGTTCAGACTGCATACGTAAGGCGGACGGTGATGTGGCGCCTAAGAAAGGCATATGTTCAGCAGTGGACTGCGTTGATTCCCAATTTAATATTTCAAACTCAGTGTTAACAAACTATCCATTTAGAGTACTCCTAACCGTAAATAATGTAGGCAGGCACACAGTAAAGTAAACGTCCTTTCCTAACCCACAGTCTTCCCGCAAACACTACAGGCCAAAATAACTAACCCAGGGTTTATTTTCTCAATTAAAACGGGAGTTCCCGAAATACCTTGTGAGAAGGGGTCCCCTTCTTATTCAATTTGATTTTATTGTTTAAAAGAAGGCTACAAAGCGAGGTTAACGATCGCCAAGCGAGAAAGATTCAAGAATAAACGGAAATCCCTAGCTTGGAATTAATATAGTGAACAAGGCTAAAAATGAAAGGAATTCGCCTTTTTTCGGCTGGACAGATTTGTTCTTTATTCCGAGTTTATTTGATTTGTGAGAAATGAAGATGATTGTGTTTATTATGTTCAAGTTTTGGATGGTTAACCATTTTATTCATCCGTATTCTATTTGAGCTGCTTCATTAGAATCACGTGAAACGAACGTGAAAGTTCATTTCAGGCGTCCAAAAATGTCCCTATGAACTAGTAAAGTAAAAATGTACATTTTATAACCATTTACTTGAAAATATTTATCTTTTTTTTTTTATCGTGGTAAAATCATCAAATGAGTCCTCCCACCCAGGGCAGGGGGGAGGGACTGTCAGACTTGTACTGACTAAAATCCACGGTGTCCTTCACTAGCCCTTTACGTACCGGGGTCACGGTAATGGGTAAGTCCCGCGACCAAATATTTATCATTTTAGTTATGCTGAACTTCTGATCAAATAAATTTCATAATAGGGACAGTTATCCGTAAGACAGTGGTAATGCAATTAAAGGCATAGAGAATGGCTGGCCTAGCGTAATACAGAGTTTCAATAAAATGAGAGGTCAAGTTATACTGGCCTGAAACCACTGACATGTGGCCTAATTGACATTGCAGACATTGATATTTGTATTATAGCTAACAGCGAACTACTAACATGGAATAACAATATTAATAACACTTTCTTTGCCACGGAAAGTTCCGTGGCAAAGAAAGTGTTATTCGTTATTTTTTAATGTCTACTTTTTTTTTTTTTTATCGTGGTAAAATCATCAAATGAGTCCTCCTACCCAGGGCAGGGCGGGAGGGACTGTCAGACTTGTACTGACTAAAATCCACGGTGTCCTACACTAGCCCTTTACGTACCGGGGTCACGGTAATGTGAAAGTCCCGCGACCCCGGCAGGCTATGGCCCTCTACAGGCCCCGTCACTATGCTGACACTCCTTGAGGCGCGCGTGGAACACAACGCGCCGTCGACCCGGGCATGGTCCATGGTCGGACAGCGAGTCGCCCATTACTCGCTGCCCGCATGCCCGCGCCTTTAATGTCTACTTAGAATTTGATTGATTGATTCAAAGCGTAACCTGCTTTTCCGTCAATAGACAAATATTTTTTTAGGTCAAGTGTCAGTTCGGTGAATTGCCGTAATTACGTTTTGAAGAATCTTCACTTTTCTGGAAACTTCCATTACTTATTGATGCCGAAATTCGAGAGAATATGTCACGTTAAAATGTAGTTTTTAGGGTACCGTACCCAAAGGGCAATACGGGACCCTATTCTTCTACTAAAACGGTAACTTCTAGTAAAACGGGACCCTATACTTCACTGTCCGTCTGTTTTATGCTCATTTTTGATGCTCGATATTATTAAAGGCAACAGGTAGACGTTGACGCTAATAACTGGATATTTAAATATATATTCACTTTAAAAATAAATAATGTGATTTATTTTGCTGAATACAACCCTTCTAAAAATCACAAAACAACACTCGGTCGGTATAATTTTAACGGCGTTATGATGTCAAAAGCCCCACTCCCGAATTTAGAAGCGTTCCATCTTTGTCAATATTCATTGAATTAAAAGAACAACAAATACTTTTTCATAATTTTTTTATACTCTAACAAACGGATTAAACAGATTTTCAATTATTTTATGCATTAAACTAAGTACCATATTCGTCTCCAAGATTGCTCTTAAAAGACAGTCCGGTCCTCACATCCTTCGATCCATCCGCTGTGACACGAGGGCCTTCATTTTGGAGCAGTGGACTATTTGAAAACTATGAAGGGTATTAGAGACTCCAATGTTTTTTTAAAAAAATTCAAATCCTTGTCTTGAATAAGCAATTTGAGTTCAGTAACGTTTAGTTTCACCCTTGTCCTGTTTGGATAATTTTCCGATGCAGCTCGTTGCTGGGATGTGACGTAAGTATGGGCTTCTTAAACTTCGGGATCCGAATGGGAGGCACACTGAAACTAATATCTAGGATTGTTCTGATACGATCAGAAGGCACTATATCACAATAGTAGACGAAAACCTAGGTTATACACTGTGGTCATTGAGACATTAGTGTGCAGTGCAACGCAATTCTTTATTTTCGGTAGTTAAACGTCGATTAAATGCAGTAGCTCGCCTGCCGGGGTCGCGGGACTAAGGGATTACCGTGACCCCGGTACGTAAAGGGCTAGTGAAGGACACCGTGGATTTTAGTCAGTACAAGTCTGACAGTCCCTCCCGCCCTGCCCTGGGTGGGAGGACTCATTTGATGATTTTACCACGATAAAAAAAAAATGCAGTAGCTCTATTCAATAGAAGTCAGGGTAGAAGGTTTGGTCGCGGTACTGTACGAATTACCGTGACCCCGGGACGTAATGGGCTATTGAAGGACACCGTGGATTTGAGTCAGTGCGAGTCTGACAGTCCCTCCCGCTTTGTCCTGAGTGGGAGGACTCATAAGATGGTTTTACCATGTAAAAAAGGGTAGACAATTTAAAATAAATGGACTTAAAAACTACCATGAACAAGACAAAGACTGAACATCTGTCTTGTAAGTAAATAAATTTACTTAGTCGTCTTTTACTCATCCTGTCAACATAAACCATTTCAGCACATAAATGAATTACGAGTATTATAGCATAGTTAGTGTGTAAGCATTACTCCCTAGGGATGTTATGGTTCTAATAACTGAAGCAGTATTTTCATGAAATAGCTTCATAAAAAGTTTCCAAATGCCTAGGTTTTTCTGCGGTTAGACTACAACAACAAACATGATTGATGTCTGTTATTACCTGACGGGTGACGCGAAGACCTATCTACCTTATATCTTGGAGTTTTGTTGAGTAATATCTTTTAAAAATACGTACAATTTTGAGTCAACATTTTCATGGTTCTGTTTTATAGATCAAAAATCCGATCAAATATGTCAAAGAAGATTTATAACAGTGAGACTTTAATGTATGGAATGGTATGATAAAACCTCACTATCTATAATGTGTATAGAAAGACGCTTATTGAAGCCAAGGTTCATTTTGTTTTTTCCATTAGGATTTTTTTTCTACTAACCATGCCTTTGAACAATATAACTGTCATTGTTCCTTCTAATTAGAGGGGTAACTTATATCTGCCTGCAGGAGATTATTACGCTGTTCAAGGAGACCGACCCTGACGACGTGCCGACGTTTGTGGCAAAGGAGCTTCACAAGCTGCCTCCCGTCACCTTCGACCACGTCGATGTAACGAGCCTTCTGAAGGACATTGTCTTTCTAAAGGCCCGCCTCGCGGATGTGCTAACGAAATTAGATGCATCTCAAAACACCGTCACTGATTTGCGTAAAGAAGTTACTGAATTGCGCAATAGTGTGGCGGTAATTAGATCACCTGCCGATGCATCATACGTAAACACGTGCCGCGGAGCCGGCCTCGATTTGTCGTCGTCGAATTCCGCGTCAGCAGTTTCGTCGCCAGCGCATCCGTCGATTGCTGAGGTTGCAGAGTGCCCCGCCCGCGTGCCCCGCAGCCCCGCGCTCGTCACTGCGGCTCCTCCGAGCAGCGCCGCCCGCCCCCCTCGCCCCGTCTCGCTGCCAGTGTCTGCAACCCCGGCGAATCCTCTCCAAAGAGATTTCGCTAGCGTCACCGCGAGTGCCCCTGGCGCTCCTAGTAAGCCCGTACTCGATAAGTCATCGAAGCGGGCAGTTGATGATGATGGTTTCGTGACGGTGCAAAGGAGGAAGCGCCGTCAGCGGACCAACAAGAACCGCTGTGGTAAGGCTCCTGTGGAGCCCAACACTATACGTGCCGCCATGCTGAACACTCCGGTGTATATCTCTCGCCTACACTTCACCACTAAGGCTGAGGACATCGTGGAGTACGTGCGCCAGAAGACCAAGTACACGCCGAGAGTGCAGTTGCTGGAATCGCACCGAAACGTCAACTCTAAGGCGTTTGTGGTGCGTGTACCAACCTGCTTGCTGCACCTCGTCATGGAAGAGAACTTTTGGCCGAAGGACGTGGTGTTCCGTCGCTTCCGCGGACAAGTGCCACCAGAACGCACAGTGACTTAGTGCTTAGTGAAGTGACGTTGTTTACTAACATAGGCTTAAGTTTCTATATACTAACACAATTTTGTTTTATAATATTATATATGTTATTTTGTAAGGTATATATCTATGGGCCAAAGTAGCCTGAAAATAAATAAAATAATAATATCTCAACAGTGAAAAAATTAAAGGCTGGTTTTGCTGAAGCTATAAAAATATTCCAACAATTTCTGAAAAATTACATGCACGCACCATTTTTCGCATGCGTAACACCACTAACACTAACATTTGCTCAATGTCACATAGTATAATATAAAGAGCGTCTCCATAAACTAATATGTTTTAACACCAAGTCCAGAAAAACAGCGTAACACAAACAAAAAGGACCTTATACAAAAAACTATTCAAAACAACCTTTGTAATCCTTTCCCAAGCCAAGTTAATCCAGTAAATAAACTACAGGCAAACATTTTAGCGAACATAGTTGTTGTTTGACGAAATCCGGTTCAGTGGGTACAATTTACGAAAGCATTCTTTCAGGATAATTCTCTCTTAAAACAATTCTAAATATTCCTTTTACTTAATCCCCTGTAGCAGCTCTGAGTTCATTACTTAAAGGGCTTAAATTCAAGTGTTGGTCCGATATGCAAGACTTACTGTTGACGAAGTGAATACTTAGTCTGTGACTTAGTTCTACTTGGATTGCCTGGAGTTTGGACCGTTGCAGTCAGTAAGATAATCCTGTAATATCTGAGTAGAGTTTTCGTCGTACAAATTATTCGATTACTGTTAGTAGATGATGAAGTGGCATTGATGTCATCTTGGATAAAACTTGGGAGCATGGATATTGGCATTAGTGAAGAGATACTCATATCTATGATGATGTTTAGATATCCACAAAAAAGAAGTGCATTATGATAAGTGTGACGGCACAGTTGGTGCAATGGCTGACCGATTGGACTGCTGCGCTGCGTGTCGCGGGTTCGATTCCCGCACGGAGCAAATATTTGTACGATCTACAAGTAGTTGTTCCGGGTCTGGGCGTTTGTGTATGTGAGTTTAGATGTTTGTTAACGCAACCACGACACAGGAGAAATTCCTAATGCGGGGCAAAAAAAAGTATTGAAGAAAAATCTAGTTTCAGCTGGTAAATTTTTAGGAAGTCTCTTTTGTGCTCAACTATTCATAGGTTTTACTAATTTTTTTAAAAGCACTGAATAAAACCCGCGACACACCACAGGAGCCAATCGTTTCCCCTCTACGCTAACTGTGTAGTCACACGCGAATTTACGTTCAAACGTATTTTCTTTCTTTCTTTCGTTCTTCATATAAACAGTTATTTACTCTGAAGTTAGATAATTACATGGTGGTTTTATTATTTTCTATTTTATTCGACTCATGAATTCACACTCTCAAAGACTGATCCAGTTCGTTTAAAGGCGTTTTTATATGATCGGAATGTATTGGAACTGCGTGAATGTGAGGTATTTTCGGTAGATAGTAGAGTTGAAAATACGTGGATGAATTCCCAACGATCGAATCTATTCCAATGTACGAATAGACTTGATGTCAATGACTTCGCAATCGCAGGGTGGATTTTATTTTTGGGTCCGTACAATTTAATGAAAACGTGTAGTCCTGAAATTCAATTTCAAATGGAAATACCTTTTTCATATACCTTTTTGTATTAAATGAAACTATTTGTCCAAATGCAGTTCGTGTCAATAAAATTGTTCATCTAGATTTACTGTTTGGATTCACTTTAAATGTACGTTATTTTTAGATTGATTTATTTTTCAATTCTCTTTTGGTTTTAGTCGTATTTGCGGCCAGATTGACAGTACAGGTTGTCAGCAAAATAAACAAAACAACATATAGTTTCGAAATAAAATACACTTTTGTGTATCGCATTGTAATTAGATTTGACATTTTTGTCAAATCTAATTACAATGCGACATTTCGCCTCACCCCTTAACATAATAATACCGCATTTTACTCCAAGGGAAAAAAAAACAAAATAAGACAATAGACCAACTAACTACATAATAAACAAGTACAGCTACATATGCAAATCCGTACACAAAAATATTCGCACATACATCACGATATTTGCAACTTGCATCACCGAAATTGGGCCACACTATGTATAAGGTCAGCGAAAATCGTGGTCCGACTTGGCATACATTCAAGAATTAGTTCAGATCAGCGTTATATATAGCTGTGTGCTCGTTGCTTTTTGTTTCGACCGAAGTCGGGTTCTTAGCAGGGATTTATGAATGAGCCTCTAGTGCTGGTATCTAATGGATTGGGGAAGTGTCCCTGGTAATTAGTTGAGGTGGTTTATTTATGGGTTGTTTACTCTTAGGGAAAAGGTTTTCGTTTATCCATTTTCAAGGTAAAGTTTGGGGTGAAGGTTCCGGTCGATATGGTAGTAAATTTTCATGGTTAATACATAGGAACCTGTTATTTAAAGATTTGGTTAGACAGCAGTGATGGTTTAGTGGTAACTCCGGCTTACGAGTTGTAGGTCGTGGGTGCAAACATAAATAGGCGCAATACTTTGCAATTAATATTATTGTGACTGCTCTCAAAACTGTGAAGGAAAACATTGTGAGGAAACCGGCATGTCCTAGAACCAAAAGTTCGAAGACAGAAGGAGACGGCCGCTTCCTACTCCTTCTAGCCCCACATTATGGCCTCGACCAATGCCGGGCGCGAGAGGTCGCCATGTCTCACCGTCGCGATGACACGGCGGTGCTCTGCCGAAGCGAGGCATTCCTGCACTGTGTCCGGACGACACCCAGACGCCATCCGACACAGGTAACTCCTGAAACAACCGAAATTTGTCCTTAGCTTGAAGGTAATTAGTGCATGCCCTTTGAAATATCATCCTTCTTGATAAAGCGTTAGTAAACTAGTATTAAAATTGAAACAAACATTTTTCCATGACAAGAATCTCTAATGCATTGGGGAAGTATTCATGAATTAGTTGAGGTTGGTTTATTTGTGGTTTGATTACTGTTAATATCCATACTTGGGTTGTCTTCAAAGGTTAGGTTTCTCCGACCATGCCCGGGTCGACGGCGTATTTGTATTCCACGCGCACCTCAAAGAGTGTCAGCGTAATGACGGGGACCCCTTTAGAGGGCCAAAGCATGCCGGGGACGCGGGACTTACGAATTACCGTGACCCCGGAACGTAAAGGGCTATTGAAGGACACCGTGGATTTTAGTCAGTACGAGTTTGACAGCCCCTCGCGCTCAATCCTGGGTGGGAGGAATCATTTGATGATTTTACCACGATAAAAAAAAAGGTTATATTACTGGTGTTTTCCGTTTATATAAGTCAGTCGTTAAAAGGCGAGCGGCAGTAATTTTGACAATCAGTTTTATGGCCGATTTATACACGGTCCATAAGTAGGTAAGCAATTTCAACTTACGTATCGACTGAATTAACTTGCAACGTACTTGCCGGGCGGTGTTCACACGTGGTTTTTCTAAGTCACTAACTTATGGTTGTATAAAGGCGCCTTTACCAACTGGAAACCGTATTGTTTAACCAGTTTGTGGAGATCAAAATCGTAGTCGCTGGTTATATTGGAAGGTGACCTTCAGAAAAGCTAGGAAGAGGTTAGATAAATGTGATGTCGTAACTGATGTAATGTGCGTAGGTATCTACAACATAATTTTTTGTTTATGCGAAACCCGATACACCTGTATAGTATTTTTGTGTAAAGAATCTATGAACAAAAATTTAAAGACTGTATCATGAAAAATCATAAAGTTGTAAGCTTGTTATGTTACCTGGCTGTCCGTTCAAAAACATGCTAAATTCGTGGCGGATTGCGGTACCCCCGCCCAATGCGTGCCTGTTGTTTTGTATACAAATAATAGTTGGGCAAAAGATATCTAACCTTACAGTGATTGTATTGTAATTAACTCGTTATAAAATTAAACTACAATATTTTTGTGATAAAATATAACATGGTGTAAAAATTATTGGAATCGATTCAGTTACCGATTCTGAAAAAACTATATTCAGGTTTCGCATACTAAAAATAGTGTTGTATATCACCTCTGCCCAATTCTTTGCGGAAAAGAGTGGTGATGTTTCGTCATATCATGTGTCAATTTCTCATTTATTTACGGTTGGCTGCACACAATCCTTTTTCCAATAAATTGAAATGTAACCGCGTAAATAAAAGTAAAAATAAATATACGAAAAGAGTTCCAACAATTTTTTTCACGTGTTCATTCCTTTGTCATTTGTGTTCGATTCAACAACATGTTAAGGTTTTTTTCAATTATTTATAACCACCAGAAAATACTTTATGATTAAATACGAGTGTGAAGGTTGTGTATACTCTTAAATTAAAATAATTTTCCTGAAAAAGAAACGTGTAAAATCACAATTTTCACATGGAAAATAAAATATTGTAAAACAGAGTGTAAAGAATTTAAAACATTGACGATGACACGACAAGCTATATTTTGCAGTAATTGAGCTGTGGAGATCACAGCAGTAGTTCGATATTATATGTTGCCTTTGCCAGCGGCTTTCCTACCCCCCCCCCCCCCTTATAGCCTATGTCATTCAGGACCAATACAGCTTTCTACCAGTGAAACAATTTGTAAAAATCGGTTCATTACTTCCGGAGATTACCTCCTACATACAAACAAACACATTTACCTCTTTATAATATAAGTATAGATTATACTGGCACCCAGTTAGTAACCTTTTTTCTTAACCTGACAAGCGTACTGCTGGTAATAGTCAAAGACCTGGTAAAGACTGACCACTGGTAAAGATCTGCAAATTACAAAGGTATGTAATTGAAGGACCAACCTATTCAAACGCGACTTAACATTAAAGATCGACCGTGTGGTTTCTTATAGCCATGAGCTTCTTTGTCGATATCACCCTACACACGATTGCCTGCGTGGATGTATTTACATCTTTGGTAAAAACTGATGGTGAAATGAAACCTAAATGTTAAATGTAGTCCCGTATGTAAGTCCCGCATTTAGTTTACGTTACACAATCGTGATAAAACCTTCTGTCTCAAAAATGAATACCTGCTTTATACAAAAACATAAAGTTCTGAATTCGATTTAATTTGCTCCCAATGAACTAGCAAACCAATTCGCCTGTCAGGACACACAACATTAACAAAATTGTCCATTGATGATGGCAATTCCAGACACATGACACGACTAGCTATAATGTATTCCGTATGCACTGGATGTTGGCAAACAGAACTCCCGTAGACATTGCGGCCACTACTATCGGTGCAAAGATTTGCTTTCATGATTGACTGGTTTGTTTGAAGATTGGCTACCTAAGAAGACTTCCTAAGATGGAATGGTTACATTGAAGATTGTGATTGTTTGTTGTTAGTCAATTGTGTTGTTATACTTTGGTGTTACAACAAATCAATGTGTGGCCTGATTGAAGATTAGTAGAAGTAGTGCAGAAAAAACAAAAAGAAAAAAAAAAGTCCAGCCAGTACAGCCGCAAAAATATGCTGTATTATGACGTCTTAAAACCATGCTTGTTCCAGTGAGTAAAAGAGACAGAGCTATGCAAGTCGTCTAGCGCCACCTCGTTCACTCACTGGAACAAGCCTGGTTTTAAGACGTCATAATACGGCCCCAGTATGCAGTAGCAGTAATAGAGCTCCTTATGAAATTAAAAGTTCACAAACAATATTGACAACAAACTAGGAAATCATTGTTAGAAAACAAAATGTTTTAGAAACAGGAATTTGAAGGCTTGTGTAACGTATTAATCCGTATTGGCCACGTGTGGTGTAATGTAGCATATTTACTGATACAGAGGGACGGCCTGTGTCCCAGCAGCGAAAACATTGTGGGTGGTGATTAAATTTAAAGTTGTGTTCCCGTTTATTTATTACTGAAAAAAAAACAAAATATTTAAATAGCTAAAGAATTTAATTTACTGCTAGAGTCAGCATTTCCTGATGCTTACAATCTTGGGGGGTCTTAAAATGGGTAACTTCTAGGCAACCGTGCTTCACCATCAACCACATCTTCACTTGACATCAGGCGAGTTTTTTTTTAAAGCATTGTAGATTTATCAAACAAGTCTTCCCGAACCCAGGGTAGGGCAGGAGGCACTGTCAAACTCGTACTGACTAAAATCCACGGTGTCCTTCAATAGCCCTTTACGTTCCGGGGTCACGGTAGCTCGTTAGTCCCCCAACCCCGGCAGAACATCAAGCGAGATGGTGTTCAAACGCGAGCCTATTGCTGAATATTATAAAAAAAAAACGCAAAAAACCTGTACTAACAGCTTTACACTTTGCTTCCTCTAAAATCATCACTAGTTTTGAATTCTCACCCGACAGTGGTAAAGCCAAATCGCCCATATCCGACGTAAGTAAGGGTGCCATACATAGTTCTCGAAACATCTAAGTTGCCGACTCACTGCTCAGTTAGACGAATTGTAAACAAACACCTCACAATATATTGTGCCAACTTGGACAAATGGTTGGAAGTTTGGTAATTGGATGTCTTGCAGTATAGCTACGTTTGTTAAAAGTTTTCAAGCTTTGTTAAAATTTATTTTGGGCAGAAGATTGCAGTGTTTGTTTCAAAGACTGAACAATCTATTACAATAAACAATATATAACAAAAAGATTGTCTGTGAAACGGAAAATAATAATTTAAAGTTATTACAAAGAAAATTTCTAACCTAAGGTAACTGAATGGCATAAGAAAAAAGAAAAGCACGAGCGTAGTGAGGTATAATATCCAACAGTGTTTAAAGTCACAGTAATAAGATCTTATGATGGAAGTTCGAAACCAATTTTAGCAGCCTGTTTGTTAAGCAAATAATTTATAATAAACTGTCTGTGTCTACTCTGAAATCTACGAGTAGTACACATCATCAAAGCAGTAACTTTAACCATTGGCTTACCAAAAAAACTATCAAAACATTATAATGCACTAGCTACAGTACCTATTCCCGTTGTAAACAAAGAACACTGCCTATTTTACATGCCAACAGCATCATGAAACCCATGAAAAAACATAAACCCCGTACAAAGGCAGATTTATTCCACAATAAAAATCACCCCTATACACCCCAGCAAGAGCCCGGCATCAATCAATTATATAAATATAACCATCGCATGGTGCGATGCGAAATTTTCATTTGCATAGTAATAGTACAGGCGGAACCTTAATAATGTTTAACCGATGTACTGGTATGGACAGAAACTAGCAACGTCGATAAAATAGCTCTCATGAATATTAAAACTTTAAAAAGTGAGGTACTGGCTCGCTTCGCTCGGGTACGCTCATTTCTCGTTTAGCTATGGGGGTGTTTCGTTTGTTTTATCGAACGGCCTATGAATAGTTTTATAAGTTGATTGAATGTTGCCAATGTTGTCATGGGAGTTGCATGGCATAATTATAAGTTGAAGAAAATATCGTTAATGGCAAAGGTTGTGCCATTATCTAGATTATGTTCGCGATGCAAACATGGCCCTACATAGTCAGACTCACTGCCAATCCCGTCAGTGGCAGAATTCTAGTCAAAGCTAACTTCATTAGAGAATGAAAGGAATTCTCAACATGAAGATGAAGAACATGGGTAGCAATTGCACGAAGCAGCGAGGTTTTGAGGAGACTCTTCTTAGCAGAAGGGCACTATAAAAGTCTACAAAAAATACATTGCGGGAAGCTAGGACCCAATTTTAATGTGAAGAAAAAGCGTCGCGGGCGTAAATAACTACTGACTAAGTTATTAATATAGGTACCACTACAGATCATTTTTCTCAGCCTCGCTTTCAGTAGCACCTCGCCTAAAATCTGTGTTTCTTTTACTACGAAAAAAAAAACATAAATTATACTGCGGTAAGGTCGCGAAGACTTGTGATAATGAATAGTGTCCTGAAATAGTCTTAGGTGAATGACCCTCTGTATAAAAGTTTAGCATTTTTATTAAAGTCCTTCTTACAAGGATTAAGATAGTGCAGTGGGGTTGGCCTTATTAAAATATACAACGTATAAATCTTGCTTTATGCAAAATAAACAATCAAAAAATCCTATCATATTCTTGCCAGTGCAAGGCAATAAACTGCTGAATACAATGATAAGGAAAGACAAATCTGGAATATTTTTTTTTAAAACTTTTAAGCAGTCAAAAAGATACGAGTATAAAGACGAATTAAATGTAGGAAAATTCCACTTAAAATTAAATACAAAATTGACGACTAACTAATAATTATAGACAGCGACAGTGTCGATATTCCATATGGCTCTTGAGCTCGGTTTTGATAGGATGTGCTAATGGCGTTCAATTTTCTTTGATGAAATTGATCCTAAAACATTATGTACTAGTTAACCCAGGGTGGTAGATAAAACCGTAGATGCAGGTTTGCGGGCGATAAGAACACCATAGTTTCTACATATCACTATATGATTTTGCTATAGACTATTCCTACATCAAGTTTCATTGAACTGCACGTCAATCAGTCACATGAACGGAAGAGGTTGTTCCATCGCGAGCTTGTGACGTCATTCATCCGAGTAGTTGATCTACTACGGATTAAGTACATATTCCTTTATTTGGGTAGTAAAACCACAGCGCAGGCTGTAGGAATATGGATATAATCCACAGTTTATAAATGGGGAAATCCGTAAGCGGTATTACCATTCATTATGGGCTTGCGGACGACGAGTAATAGATAGCTTGCCGTCCGACCAAGGACCAGACTCATTTCGACGGCGTTTCATGTTCTACACGTGCCTCAAGGTGCAAACTGACAAGGCCAAAAACCTATTGGGGTCGCAAAACTACAATTTTGCTCTTGCTTGGTCGGACGGCAAGCTACCCATAACTCGCCGTCCGCAAGTCCACAATAAATTGTAATACCGCTAAATGTGATATTTTTAAACATATACCTTTGTAGTCTTTATTTTAGTTACTCCAAAAAAAAAGTGGTAAATAAATGACAAAATAGATACACACAGATACATTAGAGAAACGGTTCGTAAAATACAGGAATCGATTGCAAATCATGTCACAATTTCAATCACGTTTCCACAATATTATATCTATCTAACCTACTGTCACCACATGGTAGTAATTCTCGCAGCTAATTTGACCACTACCAATATATTATTACCCCGTTACTAATTCTCTCCTAATCATAGCCGCATTCAATGGGCCTGCGTGAATGTCATCAATCGGTGATTATCTAAACGTGAATAGAAATTCAATGTTAGTCAAGGCGACGATGCATGTAATATAATAAGAAGCCTAATGGGTCTATTACAGTTCGCATAATGTGCCCACTGCTGAGATACAGGCCTCCTCTTTTTGAGTGGGAGTAGGCTGTAATCAGTGCAGGTTGGTAGTTTTGTTTTTTAAATTATGAAGGAGGTCTCACGTTTGACTACAATCTCGCTTGATGGTAAGCGAAGATGTGGTCGAAGGTGAAGCAAGCTTGCTTGGAAGTAAGCTACTCACTCTTGACGTAAACACCCCAAGGTTGTAGCTATTAGGAAATACAGTCTCCGACAGGGAACTCCACTTCGCTCCTTAGCTGTGCGCACAACAAAAGTATTTTCAAAACGAATTATTGGTTCTAGAACATGCTACCCGGTTCCTCACGGTTCTTCCGACGAAGAGCAGTGGTGAAGAAATAAATTCGAAATGAATGCACCATGTATTGCAGGAATTGAAAATAGAACCTAAAATGCATAAGTCGGGACCGTTACCGAGCCAGTGCTGCTCTGTTTTTCTGTTCTCAGTTCGTGTAATGACTTCATCAAACTACCTACACTTGATATTTCCTCAGATTCCAGTAGAGATACGTGAACTTCGGTAGTAAAGGGTAGATTGCTGGCAGTCACGTCTAGCTATGGGTCACGTGACCCGCAAAGTAACAAGTTTGTAACACTTTGTAAAGTTTGAAGATTTAATTGGTGGGATAGTTTACTTTGGAACTGAAATAAAATTTGGATCAGAAAGTTTGGTGTGTGCTGCGGGATTTTACTCTAGTGCAGAGGTATTTGGTCGCGGGACTTACGAATTACCGTGACCCCGGTACGTAAAGGGCTATTGAAGGCAGCGTGGATTTTATTCAGTCAAGTCTGACAGTCTCTCCCGCCCTGCCCTGATTTTACCACGATAAAAAAAAAGAAGGTGTGGAGGTATTTTGGTACTTTCGAGATTGATGAAAACGACTGAAAAAAACGGTAAAAATACACAGTATGATTATATTGCTAAGTTTCTAGACGTGTGATCGAAAAAGGAAAACAAAGGGAGATACGGCTTTCGACTCACGACAACCTACTATGCAGACCTGTCTTAACGCGGATACTCGTAAAACTGCTCACATAATCCTGAAGACGAGGGTGTTGCTAAATATCGGGCACAAATTCTGGAAGTCCGGGTATCTTCATGAAGCCCGTGGACGTTCCAGGAATCTTATGAACGTCTGGAAGGAGCTGGAATGGTTCATGGAGCTCACCGCCCCACCTCACGGATAATGGACTGCCTTCGAGTAAAGATACGGAAAGGGAAGCCCTCAACAATATAAAACAATACAGGTATAATAACTTTGTTCTATTTTATTTTTCACTCAGCCTTTTGTTGCTTCCCAAAACCATCCCCTCATCTTCCAATAATTTAATTAACAATACGTGCTAAAAGGCCTCATTTTCGCCCTTTGTACAAGAACCATATCAATATTAGTGTCACGTTTCTAATAGCTCGACACTATGTGTTATTCGGTACATAAATTGTAGAGGCCGTGAGTAATATAGTCGCCTATGTCAGGTTCGTCGACGGGACACATTATGTGGGTTTGCCGTGATACACTCTGTGACTGAATATATTAC
Organism: Agrotis puta; assembly: GCA_943136025.2. Lineage (NCBI taxonomy): Eukaryota > Metazoa > Arthropoda > Insecta > Lepidoptera > Noctuidae > Agrotis > Agrotis puta. The sequence goes on along the minus strand of OW964176.2, from coordinate 14,892,666 downwards.
TATAGAACATAATAACCAAGCTACTTGTACAGTCGTAACAACCCTTATTGCGAAGCTATAGAGTATGAATTAGATTGGGTTAAAAGTTATTGGAGGATGGTGGTTTTCGGTTCCATGAATGGTACTTAGTGATATGATAAATATAATGGCTGGATGTAGAAGTGTAGATTGTTACAGTGAGTTATGTGTTTCATGACCTGTGTTTATACCTTAAGACAAATGTTGGTACTATGTTTTCTACAACTTTTTATACGAGTAATATTGGGCATAATGCATGAAAGTTGCTGTTTGTCACAAAAAGAAGGATCATCATCATCTACCTAGCCTTTTTCCAACATTGTTGGGATCGGCCCCCAGTAGACCGGATTCAGCTTAATATCAGTGTCTTTCATGGAGCGACTGTCTATCTGACTTCCACAATAGGGTGGATCGGTGTATGTATGAAAAAAAAAAAATCTTATATTTTCATAATGGGCCAGTGCGGGAAAGATGTTCTATGAGGTACTTGTTTCATATAAAAAAAATCTTGTAAAAATATTAATAAATAATACTGCCCCAAGTCATTAGAATAATTATTAAAATACATAAAATCATTCCGTTTTAACCCTGTGTTTGTGAAACAAATACAGGATAATATCGAACAAAATCAATTGCTGTCGACTAAAAAGGAATTAAATATTACTATTACGTGCTTTATTTCTCGGAATTTTCAAACATACCTACTAGACTCAGACCCGCGCCCCCGCAACCTTGTTACTCCGCCGCGCGGACGCGACATCAAATCAGTGCTCGCTGAGCTATCAGTTTGGTTAGACGCTAGTAAATTTTTCCGTGAATATATTTACGTTAAAACGCATTTTTGATTATGGCAATGTTAAGAAAAGATTTTACATGTCCTATCTTCGGTCACGCACGTGAATTACCTCAGAATGTTTTACCGACATACGAAGATGTTATGCTATATTATTTATGGATTAGTCGTAACAAATCGAATCAGTATAAAGATTTGGTGACCGACACATGTACGGAAATTTCGGAAAAAGTGATCGAAAGGTGGCAGTTAGCATCAATACCAACTATAGGAAATCGTGCTGTAATTAAGAAAATTAAGGCTTATCACGATAAGTACCGCAACTTGCTTAAACCGTATAGTTCAAGAAAAGAAGTGAAAAGTTATAAGGACAGGATTGAGAGATTCGTCAGTGAATCCAAGTGTCTATTTGATATATCTGCGTGCAAATGTAAGTGTTTGGTTTCATGTAACTGCGAAAAACATTTAAAAGTACCGATAACTGAAAGAGATTTTTTGATTGATCAAAGAAAGGGAAGAAAAATGGTCATAGGAAGTGTTGATTTGAAAACTACTGCAAGAAATTTAAAAAATATGAATCGGAAACGTAAATTCGAAGATTATAAAGACAAAGCTACAAGTTCGTTATCAAATCTACCTGTCCCATCAACTAGCGTCTCTCAACGATCAATAACAACTCCATTAGAAACGCCAACACTACAGGCATCACTCCCCCAAATGTTATATCCTCAATCATCAAAAATCAATAACTTTGGCGTAGTGGCCAAAACGTTGGACCGATTTGGCATTTCTGATAGAGCGGGAGCTGCCATTGTTTCGGCAACACTTCAGAGCATTGGCATTATATCAGACGTTGATTTATCCAAAGTTGTCGATCGAAATAAAATTAGAAGAGCCCGCGACAAGCAGAGAACTGCATCCGCTAGTGTAACTATTGATTTCGATTATTTAGATTTTGGTTTGTATTTCGACGGACGTAAAGATAAGACGTTAACTATGGAGGATCATAGGAGAAAGATAATTATAGAAGAGCATATAAGTTCACTTAAAGAGCCGGGGTCAGAATACATCGGTCATATTTCTTTAAACGCTGGAAAAGCAGCAATAATTAGTAAAAAAATTATGGAGTTCTTAGTCAGAAAAAATATCGATGTTAAGAAATTTATTGTAGTCGGATGCGATGGAACTGTTGTTAATACAGGTAGATATGGCGGTGTTATTCCAAAACTTGAAAAACAACTAGGGAAACCTCTACAATGGTGCATTTGCCAACTGCATGCCAACGAACTGCCCCTGCGACATTTGTTTGAGTTTATTGACGGTTCTACTAGTGGACCTAGAAGTTACTCTGGACCCCTCGGAAAGGTGTTGAAAGCTTGCGAAGAACTTCCACTGGTCTTGTTTCTAACCATCCAATGTAATCTACCTATCGTTACTAACTGTAAGGATTTAAGCACAGACCAATTGTACTTATATGAAATGTGCCAAGCAATAAATTCTGGATTTTGTTCTCAAGCTTTGTCAAAAAGAAATCCCGGCAAAATGGTTCATTCAAGATGGCTCACAACTGCAAACAGAATACTTCGATTGTATGTTTATTCTGCTGAACCATCTGACAAACTGTTAATATTAACAAATTTTATAATAAAAGTGTATGCTCCGATGTGGTTTTCCATCAAAACCCAACCACTTTGCATTCACGGTGCCAGACACTTACACAAGACCATCCAGTTGTCGCGATATTTGACGGATGATTTAAGGAACATAGTCGATCCTGTCATACAGAGAAATGGATATTTTGGTCATCCAGAAAATATTTTAGTTGCTATGCTTGCCGATGAAAGTGAGACTTTGCGAATTTTAGCCTTTTTTTTTTTTTTTTTTTGCGTGGTAAAATCATCAAATGAGTCCTCCCACCCAGGGCAGGGCGGGAGGGACTGTCAGACTTGTACTGACTAAAATCCACGGTGTCCTTCACGAGCCCTTTACGTACCGGGGTCACGGTAATCCCTTGGTCCCGCGACCCCAGCAGGCTTTGGCCCTCTACAGGCCCCGTCACTATGCTGACACTCCTTGAGGCGCGCGTGGAACACAACGCGCCGTCGACCCGGGCATGGTCCATGGTCGGACAGCAAGTCGGCGAATTTTAGCCTTGCGAAGAATATTGAAAGCACGACAAGAGACAGTTTCTAGGATTAGAACATTTGAACTCCCAAAATTTGATTTTAATGCACAAAATTATCAAAATCTTATAAACTGGCAGGAGATTAATTTGACCGAGCCTCCTGTTACAAAATTTATGAGCAATGAATTGATAGAACGTTGCATGGAAAATCCGGGGCTTATTGACGAAATAGTCTTAAGCCGTTTAAATTTTCCTTGCCACACGCAAGCCACTGAAAGATGTGTGAAAATTGTCACAGAGGCTTCAGCTGCTGTTTGCGGTCCTATCAGGAGAGACGGTTTTATTAAAACAACGCTGGAATCGCGACAAATAATGCCCTCTTTCAATTCAAAGAAAGATTACAAGATCACTTAATAACACTTTTTTTAACTTTTGTCGACTGTCTTTTTTTTTTTTCTTGCTAAAGGTTATTTTTTTCTTTCATTTTTATTAAAACATGTTTTGTGCTCAAGGTGGACTTCCTTGTAATACAATTATTTGTTATTTAATACACCAAAATTCTTGTGAAAACTGTTGCAGTTTTATTTAATTTTAATGAACTTTCAAGTCTTTGGGGCAGTACAAAATCAAATATCTCGAATTCCTTGTCATAACATTTATTGTTTGTATTGTCATAGAGCATCTTTTTGCAAATGGCCCAAACCGAAATTCCAAAAAAAATTTTTTTGATCCACCCTATTCCACAACCAATAAATTGGGTAATACTATACCTACACCTTGGTAACACTGACTGACCAACCACAACTTTGTAGATGGACCTGTGTGGCTATTTATTTAACCTCCTACCAAAAAAAAGATAGACAGTGCTAATATCATCGAATTTTTCATTTAAAATATTCAAAAACAACATTGACCTACATGGGCATGCGTATGCGGTTGCGAACGTAACACGTACGCTTGGAATGTTGCCCACTTCGTTAACAAAAAGACCGCGAAAACAAATTTTATTAAAGTTTTTTGTACCCGAATATGTACTGATTATGGAATTTTGGTTCCGGTTAGCTTGGACCCAAATGAATCTGCCATAACTTTTAACAATAATTAATTTCTAAAGTAAACTTTGATTTGTTTTTGCATCAAAACAACGGTTGGGGCAGGAGAGGGGATAGAATTTTCGTATTTTATATCTTTGTCGTGTCATTGATTTTCACATTTCCGATAAATATTTAGATTTGATCAAAATTTTGTCAATTAAACAGTTATGTAGGTACGTAATCGGATGGATCCCATTCTTTAATATGTGAAACATATCGTAACAGTTTGAAAAATTAGTTATAAATTCACATGTTCGATTTATAACTGGTATAATTAACTATTAAGTTAGAGTCATTCTAGACAGATCATCAGCTGAAAAGGAGTTTAGAAGCATATGTTTTTATTAAGAACTAGCTGTACCCCCGCGGCTTCGCCCGCGTGAAGTTCCTTTATCGCTTGTTTCTAAAATAAACCTACTCTACCCTAATTTTCACTTTTTTTTTCGATTTTCGATTCATTTTTATTATATAAGATTTTCCAGTATTGGCCCACTGTTACTTGACTGAATTTGGTAGCGCTTCAAGAAGAGGGCAATCGATTATGATGAAGCAGTTGCTTACCTTTTATCGGAGTGGTCGAATTCACATTACTAAAGCTGAACTTGTTGTCATTTTTTTAAAACAGAACAGAGAAGTTTACTCTCGTAGACCTGCTGCTGAAATGGTTAGTGTCAAAGTTGGGAACAGCCGTTTGGTCAATAGTTGCGTTGTATACTCTCTATATAACTCCCTGATTATCCCTAAAATAGATACACCTATTCTGTAACAGATTGTCTGTATTTGTCATCGTCCAATGACTCGAACGACGTTGACAACATGTCAACCACAAATACACTAACAGAGTATTGATTAGTCCTTATTAGTTTACAGTTCTGATACGTATGTGTTGAGATGGAGCAAGTTTCGAAGGCATGTTTGTATTAAGTTTGTTACCGACATTTTAAACAACAGTGTCACCTGTCACTGTTTTACCCTCAAAGGAAACTCGTAGATTCAAATTGTACGTTTTGAAATTTATAAACATAAACATTTTTTTAACAAAGAAATACTGTACCTTTTATTATTATTTTTAGCTGAGCTGTCAGCAATCTGACGGAGGCCTTAGAAGGCCAAAGCCTGCCGAGACCACGGGACTGTCTAACCAAGTAACCGTGACCCTGGAATGTAACGGGCTATTGAAGGACAATCGTGGATTCGTCAGTGTTTGATGACTTTTCCACACATAAAAATAGGGGTAGAACAAGTTCGCGCGAGAATCTGGTGGTGTTTTCCAATGAAATATGAATCGTCTTCTTATTACTAATCTTATTTCTTACCGAGATGCTTCCTCGAAGTCAGGTGGAAGGTGACCTAATTACGGCATGGGAATAGATGAAAATCACGATCTTGTCCATGTGGCCATACCTGGGGAAGACTTCTGCTTGGCAATTTAATACTTTCGATGCTGATGATGATGATTTATTTAACCGACTTCCAAAAAGGAGGAGGTTCTCTATTCGACTGTATGTATTTTTTTTTATGTATGTTCACCGATTATTCGAAGACGCCTGAACCGATTTGAAAAATTCTTTTTTTGTTTGAAAGGGTATACTTCCAAGTTAGTCCCATAGAAATATTGTCATGATCTGATCACGAACTTCGGAGATATGGAACGGAACTCTTCAATAATAGACAGCAAATCTGTCGTGATTCGTGCAATCGCTTGGATGTTTATTGTTTACACAACATCATAACATAACATCACGCATGTATGCTCTGAGGGGGTACGCAGATGTGTACAGTATACCCATATTTCGACAGTTTGGTATGTTAAGTTTCATTTAATCGGGGATAAGCCTATTACCATGAAAAATATTGTTAATAATAACAATGTAAAATAAATGCATAGCAAATATTTGTATAGGATATTACAACTAATAAAAATAATTGAGAAATAAAAAAAACTTTTTTTGCAAAAAATAAAACCGACTTTAAAAACACAAAAAAGTGGAAAAAATAACTTCAGAAGTAAGTCTAGTCAGTTGTTGACCGATTTTCAAAATTATTTTTTCATTGGAAAGAGTATACTCTGTCACTGCTCCCGAGGTTAGAAAGAGTATACATGGTGACAATGGGAGCACCCATTGTCACCATGTCAGGATCTGATGATGGAATCTGGAAGGTAAAATTCCTTAACGGTTAAAAGTCAAAACCAAAGTCTGAATAATAACTCAAGTTATATGACGTAGTTCAACTTACTACGAACGTACCTACGATATTTACACTAATAAGAATAGAAAAAAAACAACCTACTGATCAGATGGGGTATCAAGACAGAGGGTTTTATAAATTACTAAATGTAACTAAAAGAAAATGACAAAGTTAACTTACTACATACGTACCTTTTTTTTATCGTGGTAAAATCATCAAATGAGTCCTCCCACCCAGGGCAGGGCGGGAGGGACTGTCCGACTTGTACTGACTAAAATCCACGGTGTCCTTCACTAGCCCTTTACGTACCGGGGTCACGGTAATGGGCAAGTCCCGCGACTCCGGCAGGCTATGGCCCTCTACAGGCCCCGTCACTATGCTGACACTCCTTGAGGCGCGCGTGGAACACAACGCGCCGTCGACCCGGGCATGGTCCATGGTCGGGCTGCGACTCGCCCATTACTCGCCGCCCGCATGCCCGCGCCTACGGTGGCCGGAGATCGTCTTGCGACGTCCGACGCCGTAGGAGTCTACCACTGGGCTAGGGTGGAGGGAGGACGCTGTCCTCTCCCTCACGCGGCCCGCCTCCTCCTTCGCAAGCATGACTGCTTCGCAGAAGGAGGCGACCGCTTCCCACTCCGTCTCGCCCCGCAGCATGGCCTCGACCAACGCCGGGCGCGAGAGGTCTCCGCCTATCGCCGTCGTGAGGACACGGCGGTGCTCTGCCCAAGCGGGGCAGTCCTGCACCGTATGCTCCACCGTGTCCTCCGGACGATCCTCGCAGTGGTGACACCCAGGCGTTTCTTCCCTCCCTATCAGACACAGGAACCTGCGTCATGCGGTAGGTCAGGACGCTGTGACGCCTATCTAGCCACTCCTCAAAGAGGGGTCTTACCGCCGCAATTGCGGCGTGCCCGAATACATACGTACCTACGATAATTTATACAAAAAATGGAAAAATAAAAAACTTTTTTACAAAAAAAAAACCGACTACCAAAAATACAAACGCCCCACCTAAAACCACTAAAAAGAGAAAAATAAACTACTATTTATCTATTTCAGAAAACAAAAATGCACGTATTTTTCAAACGAATTAAATAAAAAACTTATTACCCACCAATTCTAAATCAACTTACAATATTATTTTATTTAACAAACAAGATATTATGTATTTACAAACAACCTATAATGCTTTATTTACAAAATTACAATATGACCATTCTTGTCTAAACCTAATTAGCTATAAATTTAATTATAATATTTTTATAATGTTGTGTGCTAGGCACCTACTGATCTGTTTGAAGTCGGTGTCAAGCCAAAAATAAAGAGAACAATAATACTTAGTAAGTAATATAATACACACAGGGTTATAATTAATAACATCTAATATTTTTATTAATAAACAAATAGCAACCTACGAACACGTAAGCGACTATCAAAAATACAAAATTTATCAACAGCACTATAACGCATCAAAACTGAATTGCATTCAAGACGACCGTCGAAGACGCCTGCCTGCTCGTGTCTGCCCGTTTGGGTTGAATCACTCAAGACTTGCCGACCCACGATCGCGCGTTCGGTCGCAAGCGCAGGGTGATTTGGTGTGATTTAGATGTAGCGTGATGGCGTGACGGGGCTAGACGTGCGTATCCTATCGAATACCTATTTGACTTGGCACCGACTTCAAACAGATCAGAAGTGCCTAGCACACAACATTATAAAAATATTATAATTAAATTTATAGCTAAATAGGTTTAGACAAGAATGGTCACATTGTAATTTTGTAAATAAAGCATTATAGGTTGTTTGTAAATACATAATATCTTGTTTGTTAAATAAAATAATATTGTAAGTTGATTTAGAATTGGTGGGTAATAAGTTTTTTATTTAATTCGTTTGAAAAATACGTGCATTTTTGTTTTCTGAAATAGATAAATAGTAGTTTATTTTTCTCTTTTTAGTGGTTTTAGGTGGGGCGTTTGTATTTTTGGTAGTCGGTTTTTTTTTTGTAAAAAAGTTTTTTTTATTTCATTAGCAAGTTACCATCATCGTATCAGCCCGGGATCACCCATTTCTTTTGCAATAGGTACTTCTCGGTTCCGTACGTCCCATTACCATCTTTTCTTTGCGTTTTTGACGATGTCACCATTGTCTTGGCCACCATTCAGTCAGAACAGATTGCAAGTAGAAAAGTTAACAAAATTTCATTTTTTAAAGTTGAATTTCCGAAAGCAAAGCAACATCAATTAACGAAAAACCCACCCGATCCCTGATCGATCGCTCTTTCTATTTCAGTTATTTCCTCATCACGATACAGGCCCACCTTTTCTACCTATACAATAATCTTTTCATAGCCACGGCTTGACATGTGTGTCAGTAACACAAACAACGCATTTTTCCTCTCCCGTCGCAGTGTCCGACTTAGAACCGACATCGACATGTTGGGAAAACCTGAAAGCTTTGTGTGTGGAATTTTCGTCAAACAACATAGACGTCGCTACGCTGGCGTATTGAATATCGTGACACTGACAAACATAAAGGGTAGCCTTGGAAAGGAATATACGGACGTATTAACAATTTTCAACTTGGAGTTGGTTTGTAAGCCAATATTGGAAGCGCGTTAGAATTCCGAAACATTTTTTGATTATTTTTGTGTGACGTCAATTTGCATTCTGGTGGTTGTGAATATGTTCGTTTCAAAGAGAAATGGAATTGGGTGAACTTTTTCTATCTTTTCATCAAAGCCTGCCGGGGTCGCGGGACTAACGAATTACCGTGACCCCGGTATGTAAAGGGCTATTGAAGGACTCCGTGGATTTTAGTCAGTACATGTCTGACAGTCCCTCCCGCCCTGCCCTGGGTGGGAGGACTCATTTGATGATTTTACCAAGCTAAAAAAAAGAATTTTTTTTCATCAAAAAGGAAGGATCCTCCTACTAGCACGCGTAGTATGATCAATTCCATTTCTGTAAAACCATGAATTTAAATATCGCTATATCTGAAGATAAAAATCTTTCTTCATTATGTCATTTTGTCGATTCTTCCATCAACAAAATCCTGTTCTACGGTGTCATTACGTGTGCTGATGTGTGTTGGTACGTTGGTGTTTTTTTAGGTTAGTTGTTAGGTTAATAAGTAGTTAGGTTAATTTGGTGTTTGTGAATTTTGTAAACTTCAAGGACACCTATGAGGTCGTCGAATGGTCAACCTTTGCCAATACTTACATGCTTGATTTAACTATGGCACCAACTTTGAAATTATGAATAAAAATCTGCTACTACATTGATCAATGATGATTTTTTGAAGTGCTCCCGCAAGCGGCAAGGCTTAAGGGACTGACAGACCCGCATTAAATAAAAACAACCTTGCTCCTTCAATTGCCCTTTGCTTTCTAGTAAGAAAAACTAAGTCTGTACCTATATCTCAATTTTGCTCAGAACTACTAGTAAGAATGAGGTTTTCTGCGAAATTTCTAAAAAGATTCGTAGTTCGCATATGACTGTGTAGATGTCATTTCAATCTTTCAATCTTTCGGCCAATATTAGTTCCTCGTATCTTCGATATAAATCTATCGAACTTATGCTCGGATGTCGTAGATTTAAAAAAAAAATACGATAGGTTCGTTTGACCAATATCTCGCCTGATGGTGAGCGAAGACGTGGTCGACGGTAAAGCACGCTTGTCTAGAAGTAACCTATTCACTCTTGACTTGAAGACCCCAATGTTGTAGCTATCAGGTAATACAGACCCCGGTAGGTAATGAATTGGAGTAGTCATGTCGAATTCTCAGCGCCATCTATTATAATAATTATGAAGGTTATTGTTGTCTTTCTCAGGAACAGTACATTTTTTGGGATAAAAAATACCCTGTGCTTACTTATGTACACCTGACAAGATATGCAAAATTTGGGATGATTGGTTAAGTGGTTGGGGAGTGCAAAAGTAACAAAAAAGCATTCGCGTTTAAATATAACATTACTTTGGATAACATTGATTGAGGTTCTTTAATGAACAAATTTAAATAAATAAACAAATAAATAATCTCTTCAAAGTTAGAGTGAACAGGCTTCTTCTGGGTAAGCTCGCTCCATCGTCGACCTTGTCTTAGTCACTCCTGACCTAAGGTCAAGAGCAAACTCATTGAACATAAAAAAAGAAACAACTCACTACATGTAAATAGTATTTCTGAGAAATTCATTTGCTGTAATGTTGTGAAAAATAATTTGAATAGGGCTGCAATCCGAAATCTATTAAAATCTCTGCTCACCATAATTAACAAGAATCAATTAAAATTTCCGTGAATAAATTCAATTAACATTATGTGGTAGATGTATTCAATGAAAATACTTTATTTTATGCATTTATAAATAAATTGTTTTAGTAAATTCTCTTAGTCAGAAGCTCTAAAGTCTGACAACCAGTCTTACCATGGGGTATCGTATTACCCAGTTACTGGGTTGTGGAGGTCCGACAGACAGTCGTTCCATGTAAAATACTGATATCCAGCTGCATCTGGTTTGACTGGTAGACAACCCCAATATAGTTGGGAAAAGGATAGGCAGATGATGATAAATAAATTGTATTAATATAAAACATGTTTAATTACAACGATTTTAGATGTATTATCTACGGTATAATGATTATTCTTTGTAGCAGAGACCACCAACCTTTTTGGGTAGGTAATTCCTTTATCGTCATTTATGACCATAAACGGGGCAACGGAGAACATTCCCCATTAGTATAATGGCTTTATGGAGGTCATAATAAGAAGATCTCTATTTATTGTGTATACTTTGGATCTTGTGTCATAACTACTATGAGGAAGATTATTGTTAATTAAGCTGAGAACAAATCTGAAATTGTAAAATAAATATAACACTGCACCGCTCCATACATTAATTTGTGCTAATGTAAATCGTGAAAATGTAAGGAAATGCTGGTTCAATTTTGGGTTTGTCCCTTAATAAAAGTTATTCATACTAATAAAATATGAGTATATACAATAAGCTTGTATAAGGAGAAAAAAAACCCACATTAAATTAATAACAGCATCTAAGGAAATTGTAATAGTCTGCCTTAATAATTCTACCATTGTGTTGGCGGTCCGTTGCTCAACGTTCCTTGATTATATTTAAGGAAAACATCTTTGTGAGGGTTTTGGTAAGAATTTATTAAAGCCTCCTTAGTTCGTGTAAGGTTTATTAAATGAACAATTTTGAATGAAAGCTTCTTCGAATACTTTTGTCTTAGACTTAATTTGCTTGTTCCACGCGCGCCTCAGAGTGTCAGTGAAATGACGGGGCCCCCCGTCGGCCACCGTAGGCGCGGGCATGCTAGCGGCAAGTAATGGTCGACTCGCTGTCCGACCATGACACATGCCCGGGTCGACGGCGCGTTGTCTTCCACGCGCGCTTCAAGGAGTACCAGCATAGTGACGGGGCCCCCCCTGTAGAGGGCCAAAGCCTGTCGGGGTCGCGTGACTTACGAATTAACGTGACCCCGGAACGTAAAGGGCTATTGAAAGACACCGTGGATTTTAGTCAGTACGAGTCTGACGGTCCCTCCCGCTTTGCCCTGGGTGGGAGGACTCATTTGATGATTTTACCACGTTAAAAAAAAGACTTAATTTGCTCGCTGATTTGATTTTCCTTGTACACTATTCACTTAATATTTGATTTCTTTAAGATTCAGTTTCAAACGTGTTTGAGTATAATAAGTTTGATTGCGACGAATTCTTTCATCAGTTAAAAGCACTATCGTTAGTAGAATATTTTCGACCAATATTTTTAAGGACTGAAATCTTCCAATCAACCTTCATAATTATAAGCGCAACATTCAAAATGTTGCGATTATAAATTGCTCTTAAAAAAGAAAGCATTTTTATACGTTTTGTACATGAGTACGTAGTTTTAAAAGGATAAATCGTGACACGCAATACTTACATGGTCAAATATTTTTTGGTAACTGATATAATACCTCTATTTTAGGGGTCTCTAACATAATTATGTTAGAGCCCACCAAACAGTAATTCATAGTAACAGTTGGTACGTTACAGTTAAAATCTGTATTCATGTTGACATTCAACGTTTTAGAATCAATCAATTATGCACAAATGCCTTTCTGCAATCACTTTGAACTCTTGCAATAAAGCGTAACTTACGGGTACTACGCAACGGAGCGACGATTATCCATTTAAGAGAAGCGGTGCCAAGTGCCAAGTATTTTGCACCCTCATATTTTATGTAAGCTTTCTTTAGCATGGTCGCGGGACTCACGAATTACCGTGACTCCGGTACGTAAAGGGCTATTGAAGGACACCGTGGATTTTAGTCAGTACGAGTCTGACAGTCCCTCCCGCTCTGCCCTGGGTGGCAGGGCTCATGTGTTGAATTTACCAAGTAAAAAAAAGCTACCTCCTATCCAAGTTGTTTATCGAAAAATTGAATTTTCAATCTTTTCTTGCTAACATCGTTTTCTTTGGTTATCTTTGGGCATTGTTTCGCTGATTGTCGTGGTAATTATTTGACTCTCGAATCTAATCTAGGTCACAGGTGACAGAGACACAGTCGAAGATGGACCGAGCTTACCCAGAAGACGCCTGTTCACTCAACTTTGAAGAGATAAGGGTTGTACGCCTTCGGAAAAACAGACTGACACTTACGAGTTACATGCGGGAACGTAATATCAGGTATTTTCTATCGTATGACAAAAACATTCTATATGGTTTTTCAGATTATATCCTACTTTTGTGCCAAATTTTAATAAGATCAGTTGAGATGTTCTGCCGTCATTGAGTAACAAACATCCTTGACTTGGCAAGTTTGGTGCAGTGGCTAAATAATCGATTGCTGCGACGGGTGCAATCCCGGCACGAAACAAAAAATTAGTATGACTATTTTTTTAAATATCTTCCATCAAAACTTTCGCATTTATAATGTTAGTAAACTAGAACTTTTGAAGAAATTTAACGATATAATCGTCATTTGTAATTTCAAAGTATTTGACATCCAAAATAAAGAAGAAATACAAATAGAAACAAAGGAAATACTATATTGTTCCGTATCAATATTGGAATTGAGTGGTGGAAGAGCTATTGAGTTACGGCTTAATTTCCACGTTAACTGAAAATGTTCTCACAAAACTGTGATTCAATATTTTACTCAAGGCCGAATCTGCCAAAGAAGGCGAGTTAATAAAATTGTTTTCCTCTATAGACAAAAATAGATACACTCTCAGGTAAACATGGTTGAGTAATAAAGATGGAGTGCTAAATGTCACAAATCTTTGAGTCTCGTCAAGACGTTTGTAAGCGTTTATCTAATTCAATACTTTGTTTTTTTTTCAAGTGAAAATTTCTTTAGCGGCGTTGTGCACTTTTTTTTGGAATGGGTAAAAAATGTTAAACTCGCGTCAGGACACGTGACCTGATCGAAAATTCGTAAGACGGCGCAGGGCGCTTGCGCGAATGTTCGTGTATGTATATTACCATTCAAGTTTTCACTTCTGCCGGCACTCCCAGAGTGCAACCCGTCGTTTTTTAAGCGTGATAAAATCATCAAATGAGTCCTCCCACCCAGGGCAGAGCGGGAGGGACTGTCAGACTCGTACTGACGAAAATACAAGGGTGTCCTTCAATAGCCCTTTACGTTTCGGGGTCAAGGTAATTCGTGAGTCCCGTCACCCCGGCAGGCTTTGGCCCTCTAAAGGGGGGCCCCGTCATTATGCTGACACTGGCATGGTCCATGGTCGGACAGCGATTCGCTCATTACTCGCCGCCCGCATGCCCGCGCCTACGGTGGCCGGAGATCGTCTGCCGACGTCTGTCGCCGTGGGCGTCTACCACTACGGCTGGGTTGGAGGGAGGACGATGTCCTCTACCTCACGCGGCGTGCCTCCTCCTTCGCTAGCATGACTGCTTCGCAGAAGGAGGCGACCGCTTCCCACTCCTTCTCGCCCCGCAGCATGGCCTCGACCAATACCGGATGCGAGAGGTCTCCGCCTATCGCCGTCGTGAGGACACGGCGGGGCTCTGCCCAAGCGGGGCAGTCCTGCACCGTATGCGATAGTTTGTTTAAGGATCACAAAAATAGTTGCAGCAATCGGGCAAAATGTAGTAAGATTCATCGTTTTCATTGTAACAAACTATAAATCATGAGGAAAGATTTTATTTCAACACGTTCATGATTGGATTCTAATAAAATTCTTAATTCTGATGATAATGGGTGAGGTTCGATTTTTTTGAAGTGAAAACTTCTTTAGCGGCGTTGTGCACTTTTTTTGGAATGGGTAAAAAATGTTAAACTCGCGTCAGGACACATGACCTGATCGAAAATTCGTAAGACGGCGCAGGGCGCTTGCGCGAATGTTCGTGTGTGTTTATTACTATTCAAGTTTTCACTTTTGCCGACACTCCCAGAGTGCAACCCGTCGTTTTTTTATTTAAATGCACTGCTGTCAATAGTCAAAGTTAACTTTCATGGGAGGTCTCCATTGATTTTTATTCCATGGCAATTAAGAACATTCTTCGTATGTATGAAATCAAGTAAGTGCCTAATAAAACGTGATCTCTTAATAAAGAAAATTGTAATGTTTTTTACAAGATAATAAACGAGACTTGAGCCGTTTTATTGTTGTTTAATGAAAAGGCATTGTTCACTTTGTCCTGTTGGCCTACCACGACGACTTAAAAGAGTGATTAGTTCAGCTGTGGGAACGAGACGGCGCTAGACAACTTGTATAGCTCTGTTGCTTCTCCACAGCGGAACTGCTCACGCTTTAAGATGAAATGGTAGGAGACCAGGTATCGTATTGAAATAATTGTTATAGGACATTTAATACGACAATGAAAATTACACGGTTAGCGCAGTGGCTGAGCGATTGGACTGCTGCGCTGCGTGTCACGGGTTCGATTCCCGCACGGAGCAAATATTTGTATGATCTATAATCAGTTGCTTCGGGTCTGGGCGTTTGTGTATGTGAGTTTATATGTTTGTAAACGCACCCACGACACAGGAGAAATTCCTAGTGTGAGGCATAATTTAAAAAAAAAAAACAAACAAACAACAAATGATAATTACTACGGCTGCAGCCACTGTGTTGGCCAATGGCTTAACTGCCAACATCTAGCAACGCTCGCGCTTGGAAACTGGATCAAGCATTGGATTCAGAAAGCAAGACGTATTTCGGCAAAATACGGCGTGTGTCAAACGGGACGTGCTTTTAGAGGGGAACCTCCCTCTATTCCTTGACCACTACTATTTTAAAAACAAAATACTTTTGTAAATATATTGACCCTTATCGGGTCGTGGCCGCATAGTATTGATTTTGTATGAAGCTAGTGTTAAAATCAGGGTAATTTGCTAGAACCATAAATGCAGTTTATTTTAGTCAATCTGGAAATAGAACTACTAGGCACGTGCTTCAATGAAGCGTGTTATTCCTGGAATAGTCAACTGTCAACCTACACGTGCAAACACTGATATGAGAACGTTTTAAACCGAAGCGTATATAGATTTCATTTCAACGTTTAAGCCTTTGTCAAACAGACAGGCGTGGCGAATGCGAAGCGTGACGTTTTTACATAGAAAAGCGATCCGATAGCGTGACCGAACTATCGGACTGACGTCTCGTATTGGTTCGTTATCGCTTCGGACTCGCCTGTCTGTTTGACAAAGGCATTATAGTTTACAACTGAAAAGAGTCGACGGGAATTTTACTCTCCCCATGTCTTATTTAAAATGAAAATGTACTCACAAATCTATATGTACCTACAAATAAAAATCAATTGCTGTTCTTTAGTCTCGCTACAACTCAATACCGGCTGGACCGATCTGGCTAATTGAATTATTTATTTTTTGGAAGGCGAGTAAATTTAATAAAAAATAAAATTATTCTGAGACTGTACGAATTTGCCGGGTCAGCTAGTAATTATTAATTATAAAAACTTCAGACTCAGATTCAGATTATATAATTAGACACGACACTTACATCGTCCGCTCTCTCTCATCGTGTCCTTACCAATATTGTCTAATGTGAAACCTACGACTACGTCAACAAAAAAATTCCTACCTGCTACTAAAAATAAAATTAGTGTTTTTTTTTTCACATGGTACCGACCTCAATCGCAATTCGAAGCATGTAAGGGGTGAATAAAACGGTGAAACGTCAACACGGCGACAGAGGCACAGTAATTAGATTCCGTCGCGCTGTATGAGTGGATAAAACTGATAAAAGTGGGAACAGCATGTATGTGAAACATGTTTAGGTTGATACGTATGTAAATAGGTGTACGAGGTTGTCAAACGCGTTTAAATCTTAATAATAATGTTAATTTGTTAGTATGTATTTATATAAGATTAATTTCCATTAGCACATCAAAGCCGCTGTATCGATTTGGATGAGTTTTGGTTCAGAGATAGGCTGGTTAAAATTAATTTTTATTTTTTAATACCCGCCACATTTAAACAAAAAAAAAAATGCTTCTCGATCACCAAATTACTGAAGAGTGGTAGTGATCTAAAAGGGAAATGATAAATAAGCATGTGATTCTGGGTTCAATTGTTAGGAAAGGCAAAGAGTTTTTCAAATTCCCATTTTCATCAAGATTAGATTTGTTGAAGTCTGTTTCATGGGACATAAACATAGGCGCTACCTCTGAATAACCTTTAACCTTTACTTTCATCTAAGCCATATAAATTCTTTGCTGACACCCAAGAAGTTACATATCATCACTTAAAAAAACCGTCCAGTTTATCTTGCTCCTTGTTTTCTTCAATCTATGTCAAAGTGTTGACTTACTAACATACTCTTGAACCTAGATCAGCATTTGTGAGAACCTGTCCTAATCCGTCCTACGCAGTCGTCGTTCTCAATGTAACCAAAGCATCTATCAAAACAAAACTGACGAATCACCTCACTGACCTCCCTAGTTCTGACGTTATAGAACGATGAAATAACTAGACCTTCCATGAATTAAAAAAGAAAAACGTTTATAGGCGCGTGCCACAGATACACACGGCTACACATCAAGCTATGCACAACCATCTTGGTCACGTTTTACATCATCTTTTCGCACAATGAACAGTCAGCATATACTGGTTATTGCATTACATAGCTTTTTAAGTCGAAGCTCGTCACGCTGAAAACATGATTCAAAGTCATTGCCATAGACAAGGTGGCAATAATTTAATAGTATTTTGTATTTCTACGACACCCTTTAAACTTTTCTATAGTTAACTTGAAATATCATAGAATGGTTGCCTGTGTTCTTAGCTCCAGAAACCAATTCTTACCTGGTGATCAATGTGTCTACATCTGGCCCGCAAGAGAACAAAATAAAGCATACTCTTTCTAACTCATAGAAAATGCCATAAGACAAAAAGGGTTACACAAGTTCCAGTGTTTCCTTTTTCTAATACCCTCTATAAGTTTCCAAAGTCACAAAACGCACAATCGGGCCGTTGTTTACGTCAAAAGGAGGAAAGCTGTTATCAGAATAAGTCGTCGGTATAAATCAACCTCTAATCTTGTTTGTCAGTGGTGATCGAACGACTGTTTTTGCATGTATATAGGTATCATAAAAGGAATTTGGTTGCGACGTATTTGTAAAGTCGTAATTTAGTCCGGGTATGGAGTATTTATTTCTTGGTTTCTTTGTGCCCTCTACCTGTATGTTTGTCGGTATATTCTTGGGAAATTCTTGCTCGAAAAACTCGCATTTCAGTGAAATTCGTGGCGAAATATCAAATCTGATAATTATTTTTGATGCTGTGTAAAAGCTTCTCCGAAGTCCTTGCGCAAAATAGAAAAATAACAAATAAATAAAAAAATATTGAAGCAAAGATACTTAAAAAAAAAATAACAGTAACTAATCATAATAAATAAAGAGAAAAGATGTGTGCAAGTACGGACACTTGGAAAATCTAAAATAGTGAAATAAACATTTCATAAAGATTTATATTTTTCACATTCAAATATATCGAGAAATCTTTGAATATACAAAAATACTGTTGACATTTCGCGTCCCGAGTTCCTGGATTTGCTTTGAGCTTCTCACATGAGAGAAAATGAATAGTAAACCAGACCTATGCTTACGTCATAGGAAATGTATTTAGATTGAATGCGGCATTTGATATCCCAGTAAATATTTTAAGAAATTACTTTTGAAGAATGTTCTGTAAAGATGTTAGTATTTTTGTGTCTGATTTTCCCAAGGTTGTAACCAAAGCGATTGGTCGACCAAAGAAGCAACAGTTCAAGATGTTTGTGATAGATTCTCTTATTTCATGTTGTAACCGAAGCGATTTTTCGAACATAGACGCGGCAGTTGCGTTCATACGACAATTATTAATTCGGAATTCTGAAAGATGGCTTTCGGGTAAAACACGATTTGGATAAAACACGGCTATGTAAAAAAATACTTCTTGGAAAAACTCACAACTAAAAATGTTTTTAAAGAAATAAAACAAAAGTAAAAATATAAAAACTAAATAAAAGAATTAATTTTTTTCCAGACTACACGAAATTCTGGCATAAATCTTTAAGAATACAACTAAAACGTGGGTACCTGTTGTTTTATTTCACTGCGCAAGAACAACAAAACGAAAACATGAACGTATAAACTCCTGAAAATATGAAATTTTCAGCAGAACGAAGGCCATTTGCACTTCACTCCACTTCAGTAGTGTAGTAAAACAGAATAGTGCGTACAACTTGATGTTGCCAATTCAGTCAGAATTCTTTGATATAGATGTATGCTTTGACCCGCGGTTTTGCCTGAGTGTATGTTGAAAATAATCTCAAAAGAACGATATCTTGGTCGCGGGACTTACGAATTACCGTGACCCCGGTACGTAAAGGGCTATTGAAGGACACCGTGGATTTTAGTCAGTACAAGTCTGACAGTCCCTTCCGCCCTGCTGTGGGTGGGAGGACTCATATGATGATTTTACCACGCTAAAAAAAACAAAATTTGTAACTAGCGATCTCGGCTGCATAGTTTAAAAAAAGTATAATCTGTGTTACTTACTTATTATGTAGCTTTACATTAGTGAAACATTTTTTTAAATCAGAGCAGAAGTTTTTGAGCTAATTCGTTACAAAAAAAAAAACTGTTTTTAATCATTTATGATTAAAAACAGTTTTTTTTTTGCAAATAGGATGGACGTTAAAGTCTACTCGTATTATATTTCCAAAATCGGATCTGCTATTGGATTACGAAAGTATCAGACAGACATAGTTACATTCTTATTTATAACATTCATAGAATAATCTCGTATTTTTTATGGTACAAGTTCAGCAGAAGCTTATGTTGTTGTTGTAATCGCGTTTATCGCTGGATCGTGTTATTTGTTGACTTGTGAGCTGTTTTGTTAAGTTCCTGATTAAATATGAGTTACAGGTTTATGTGTTACGTTGGTAATTCTGGGAGTTGATAAATTGTCATGAAGTGTGTAGCAGATGATCTCTGGCCACCGTAGCGCATGCGGGCAGCGAGTAAAGGGCAACTCACTGTCCGACCATGGACCATGCCTGGGTCTACGGTGCGTTGTGTTCCACGCGCGTCTCAAAGAGTGTCAGCAAAATGACGGGTTCTCCCTCCAGAAGGCCAAATCCTGCCGGGGTCGCGGGACTATAAGCTACCCTGTACGTGACCCTGTAACGTAAAGGGCTACTGAAGGACACCGTGGATTTTAGTCAGTACGAGTCTGACAGTCCCTTCCGCTTTGCCCTGGCTGTGAGGAATCATTTGATGATTTTACCACGTGAAAAACGCAAGTTGCTGGTGAGTAATTCTAGCTACTAGATTGTGTCATTAGCAAGACGAAAACAACAGTAATATTGAATATGTACATAACTATTGTGCGATATTGCTCCATGCAATTAGGTTATATTGACACTGAAATATTTTTAAATGAAATACGGAGTAACGACCATAGTAGAAGTTATTCCTAATAACAGTTTTAATTTGACACTAAATTATTTGATGGCCGCCGACTGCCCAGGACCTTTCAGCTCAATCGGAAACCGGGAAGTGGATCAAATTTAACTTACAAGATTTGATTACAGACAATGAGACAGGTGAAAGTAAATAAAAACTTGTAAAAATATATAGCTAGTTAAATTATTATTGATTCTGCCAATGTGGGTTCAATGAAATTATAATAGATGTCAAAATCAAGACAAAATTGTCCCACTCCTGGGCCAAGGCCTCCCTCCACTCTTTCACGACACCGTGCGTCCTCCTTCCAGTTGGGACGGAATCTATCTAGTTCGTCCCGCCATCCCCTGCGTGGCCTGTCGCGACCTCGCCTCACTGTTCGTCTTTAATTTATTCTGCCAAATTAAAGACTCTTATGAAAAGAAGTTCTATTGTGTTCCATTTCTGTTTTTCTTTTACTCCTCGATCTGTGTAAAAGTTAGGGAAGTTTAAAAGGTTTCCACAGAAGTTAAAACGGGAAAATAAGTTACTTCGGCGGACGAAAGCTTGCAGTCTGTTACTCTTGCAACATGTAGTGTCACTTGCAGTTGTTGAAAGGCGGCCTTTTTTTTTCTTTCAACCCATCGTGTTTTAAATTTTTGAATTCAAATAATAAAATGGAACGAAATAAAAACGAAAACTGCCTTCAGGTTGTTTGCCTAGTGGAATCTTCATTGACATATATAATTTTCAGACACTGGTAGACTGTTTTAAGTAATTAATGGTCATCATCAATAGATGATGATTGCTCGCAGAGCAGATGGCCGATGGGGTCGAAAAGTACTAGAATGGAGACCACGGACTAGCAAGCGCAGCGTAGGACGTCCACCAACAAGATGGACAGACGACCTTATAAAGGTCGCCGGAAGATGCTGGATACAGGTCGCTTCCAACCGGTATATGTGGAGATCTAAAGGGGAGGCTTATGTTCAGCAGTGGACGTCCTCTGGCTGAGATGATGATGATGATGATTAATAGATCATTCAGATCATTCTAAAAAAAGGAAATACTTTCAGTATTAGGTAAATGATAGTTCAGTATGGTGTAGTTTAGCAAGGTCGACGAGAACATTGACTGTTGGAAAGTGGGTTTAGAACTGGTTGTTGAAAACTTACAATCATTTCGAAACTATTGCTGATGAGGTGAAAAGCTTCAAACGTGTTAGTCATGTCCAAGGGCTAAAAATTGAATGAATATAACATCCTCTATCCCGCCCAGGACCTTCAAGTTATGGCCTACATTCTCTATAAAGAGGAGGCATGGGTATGAGCACTAAGAACTTAACATGCATGCTTATTAATAAAGGTTTTTAGGGCCTTGTCATAGTCAGAATACAGTGATGCTACCCAACGATAAATTACGGTATGGTCGTACAATTTTACTGCATGCAAAAGGATACTTAGCTCAACAGTTTCTTTAAAACTAATAGTTCAAAATCACTTTCCCAAAACTGGTACACATACTCGTATATGTAATTCACTTCAAATTCTAAAGCGTTACTAGTTTAAACTGTAATAGAAATTGGTACCAGAACGACGGATACCGATTCCCCACACGAATAAATCTGTAGGATATGTATCGTAACTTGGCGTAGAATTTAATATCCAAGCTTACTACAAACGTGTAGACTCCCAACTCTATAGATTCGTCATAATACCAGCTATGAGCGAATACTGAATATCCTTGGCGAACGTGTCATATCTTGGCGTATATGAAATATTTTGGGATAGAGAGAAGTACTCAGAATAGTTGGTGGAATAACGTAGTAAATATATTTAGTTCGTCTGGTCTTGCTAAGTTTATCAGTCGAAACATTGATAAAATAAGCTGGCTGCATTCAAAGGGCTGCTAAATTGACTTAATTGTATGTACGGAAAATTTGCACGCTTGTAATGCTAAGCAAGAACATATATGCACTGTATTTAATTTTGTATCATCTTTTATAACATGTTTTTATGCAAATAAATATTATTCTATTCTATTCTATTCAAGTTAATAATTAAAACAGCTTTTCGTATCTACTTTTATATTTACAGCTTTTTTTGGGGTGGGTGTGATCCACCTCTTAGCGGTTGGTTCTGGGCAAAGGCATTACAGGCAACCTGTCGTGACGGCTGAACGCTTCCACTTCCACTTCCCGTAGTAGACCTAATCCGGGTACTGTTTTTCAGCGATGCACAGGAGTTGTAGTTCTCTTTGGGTCAGTTCGCTATACTTCAGTTGGACTAGATTTTGGACAAGAGCAAACCCTTGCAAAAAAGGTCTTGACTTCTTAGTAATAAAGTCGCTTTTCGTCTTAACAATATTTTTTGGGGTGGAGCGGAAGGTCATATACTCTACGTCTGTCAAACACTGTTTAAAAATCTATATTGCTTCTTCAGTTGTCCGTCCCAGAGTCACGGATTCCTTTAAAGATTGTCATACACACGTGCCCTAGTTGTCAGAGTTTTCAAATCAAATAATTTATTTGCATAACACAGGTTACGTACCTAAACAGATGTTACAAATAAATATAACAGTTACGGTGTGCAAATGTTTATGTGTATTTAGTTAAACTATTAATGAAATTATGAGTTTTGTGTTCAAAAGCCACATTATAACAATTATTGATAAAATTATTCTTTTAATTCCGCAGTGGATGTTCAGTTCATCTATTTCACTCTTAATTGACTCCAATTGCGACGCTTTATATTCTTCCAAAGATTTTCCTCCAAAACAATGATTCCCTACTTTCTTAAAAATGTCCATACATTTTCTTCTTTGACAATATAAATTAGTTTTGCGCGACTGAGCAGATTTATAATTGTCCCGAAAATTATTCATTCCTCTTTTCCTTAATGCATTATGGGATGGCGAATAATTAGCGAACCACTTTTTTCACTTTTAATTGCTCACGCGAAATTACCTGACGTTCTTTCTAATTAGGAGTTATGGCTTTTCTGAAGCAGTGCTGTTATCAGTATTTCTTTTGTTTCTACGAAGCTTCTGAATATAAATTCTGATTGATTAGTGATTTAAATTAAAGTAGATTCAGAGTAAGTGTTGTAAGTTTAAACATTTAATTTTTTGATGCTAAAACATCTTCCAGTTTTGTAGGTATACTTTGCTGATTAAAAAAATTAAATGACACAGACGTTAAGGATCAAAATAACCCATTATTTGAAAATCCAACTCTTATTGAACTTAGTATCGAAAATTCAAAAGTACGCTTCTGTTTAGGCATCTTTGGTGCTACTTTTTAAATTCTTTTGGTTTATTAAAAAAGAGGCAGGTTTATCTACCTCTATTTAGAACAAACGTAATATCGTTGATCTCAAAAAATATTTATTTTGTCTCTCTTACACAATAAATAAATTAAATACACCTGGTGCCCAAAATATTTGGCCCACATTAATAAAGAAGATAACAACTTTATATATTGCATCGTAATCAGTATAATTCATTCGCAAAATCAACAGTGGTTACGATCTTTTCTAGAAAGTTCTCTTAGAAATTTTCCCAGTAAAGGTATAAATTAGATTCTTTATCAGTCTGTGGAGAAAGTTTACTATCTTAAGGTTTGTTTTACTGCGATGGGCGACTACGTAAATTGAAAAATAAGAGTTGCAAGGTTTCTAGCGATAGCAAATATTGAGAGTAAAACTCTCTGCGCGCGCTTAGTTAATTGTGGAAGAATAAAGAAACGGTATTCTTGTTTTTTTTTTTTGTAAAGTAGTGGAGTGGAAAAATATGTGAAATTTTGTTGCGTCTCTTGTTTATTTAAAGTGAGATGGGTTAGTTTAGTTAAGATTAGGTTTAGCAATTTATTGATATTTTTTAAAATTTATGATTCGGAATAGAAAATAAGACAATTTGTTTATGAACATTAAAATATTATGCTTGTGTTAAGATATTTTTTATGTAAAGCCACGAGAGTAGGGAAATTATTTATAACTTTTCAATGTTCTTTTTACGACTTCTACGAGTATTATGTAATAGATACATATACGACACGGAAGGCGCAGAGTGTCGCGGGTTGAATCCCCGCACAGAACAATAAATATTTGCATGATTTGCAAGTAGTTGTTCCAGGTCTGGGTGTTTGTATATGTGAGTTTCTAAAAATGTAGCGCTCAGAAAATGTAGCGTTTAATATAACCCTACAACAGGAATGGTATATTGTATCAAAATTAAATAGATTCCAGATTAATTACAAGAACAAACCAGTAAAAGAATTAAGGTATTTAATTTCCTATTTCAGCTTCCTAGATATCTTATAATCTAATTACTTCACGTTTGCATTTAGATCACATTACCCGGAACAAGTCTATCTCATCTTAATTTAATCTCATCAAATCGTTTACACGAGATCAAGGCCTTTCTTAACTAGTATTAAGTTAAGAAAGGCTTCTTGTGTTAATCGGACTTCACAATAGAAGCAGTCGTTTTAGTCAAGAAGCTTGTTGAAATTCGTTAGGTATATTAAATATCTAGTAGGTAAGTTGTTAACTATTGACTATTTTGTTGAAAATAATTTTGAGAAATGATAGGTGTGATGTAAATTTTGTATTTTTATGAAGCAATACAAAGGGTTAGTCCGAGTGTGTGATGTAAACGTAAAGTAAATACGCTGATTTTTTAATCAAAACGTTTCAGTCCAATTTTACGCAAATAGCAAAATCGACTCTGAAAGAAATTAACCTTTTTGTCACATAGAATATCAAGAAGTCTATAAATAACTTATTAGGTTGGTTGGTTTATATAACGTAAAGGGGTATGCAACTTATTGGAATCAATTTTTTTTTTCTTTCGCCAGTAATGAAATGTTGGTCATTAGTAGACCGCAACCTAAGAATTTCGTAAAAAATATTTTAAAAAATGTAACCGTTACCAACCAGAGCTATAACGGATTTTATTTTGTTCTAATCGGGAGTAAATCACTCCTGATTAGAACAAAATTAAAACTGCCATATCTCTGGTTGGTTACGGTTAAGAAACTTATTTTTTTCTATGGACTTCTTAGGTAGTAGTCTAATTGTGGCCAAAATTTAACCACTGGCGAAAAGAAAAAAAATTGATGCCAAGGTCCATACTAAAAGTTGCATGGGCCTTTAATGTACATGGTTTTATCAATTGAATTAAATATTATTTAGTTAATACTCCTTTATCCCGTATTTCTTAACATTTTGCGTTTAACGTTTAATCCCTACCAATAACCATGCCTTTATAAAGGAACAGGTTTTAGGTACTATCAGGTTGGAACGGGTGAGTACTGATCGGTGTAAGTAAAACTTCTACAAAGTAATCGACAGATCTGCCTGATCTCAACCTCTGTCCATTATGTGCGAGCACTTAAAGCATAAGGTCTATTTTTAAAAAAACACCCATATATTTGTACAATGACATAATTTATACATCTGTTTGTTTACTTTTTTAGACATTATTTTCGTCTATAACATAACGTGGTTATGTAGGTGGAAGACTAAACACTAGCAGCAGTCAAAAGCAATGAAATCAGCAAACAACATGCCCATTAATAAGGGCAGCGAGTAATGGGCGACTCGCTGTCCGACCATGGACCATGCCCGGGTCGACGGTGCGTTGTGTTCTACGCCTGCCTCAAAGAGTGTCAGCAAAATGACGGGGCCCCCCTCTAGAGAGCCAAAGTCTGCCAGTGTCGCGGGACTTACGAATTACCGTGACCCCGAAACGTAAAGGGCTTTAGTCAGTACGAGTCTGACAGTCCCTCCCACTCTGCCCTGGGTGGGAGGACTCATTTGATGATTTTACCACGATAAAAAAAAGTGTCTTCCTAACCAGGTATTGGTGTGAAAAACGTGTACACAATCATCAGGCCAATAGATCTGGCACACACACAAAAGGTCCACAATTTATTTTACTACATTGAATCCCCGTTCTTGGGTGCCAAAACAAATATTTTGCACTTAACCGTACCACAACCGTACGGAATTGTGGGGGATGCACAAAGGCGACTTTCGTTTGTTCGATGTAAAGGTTCCTGTGTATGTGTGTTTGTGTGTATGTGTCTGTTTGTGCACTGGTATTGAATGTGACAATGATGTTTATTGGACGTTACCGCTCGCTTTGTAGGTGTAAAGTATTCCTTTTTGTGTGAAAGATTGCGTTCGGAATGGTTCTGTTAAAATTAAGAGGAGTTTTAAAAACTCCTTTTCTTTCAATTTTCATTTAATTCTTTCATGAAAACTTCACTCTAAAATCAGTTAACTTTGTTCTGTTATGGTGAAGTGTTGCATTGTTATTTTGGCACGTGGTCTTAATTGGGACTAACGCTTTATCTTGGTCGCGGGACCAAGGGATTACCGTGACCCTAGTACGTAAAGGGCTAGTGAAGGACACCGTGGATTTTAGTCAGTACAAGTCTGACAGTCCCTGCCGCCCTGCCCTGGGTGACTCATTTGATGATTTTACCACGATAAAAAAAAAAAAAATTGCAAAGCTTTTATCACGGACTTTGAGCGCGGCGACCGAATCAAGAAATTCCGTAACGAAAATAAATCTAACACTGTCACTGTCACATCTGTCATGACAACGTTAACGAATAAAATTTGAATGAACAATGAGAATGAATGCACGTCATGCCTGATCATAGCCTAATTAGTAGAGTAACTTCCCATAGAGCAATGATGGGATGATATTCTGGCTAAATATTCGCGGTAGGTGATCATTTTTTCATAAATAAAATTAATAAATAATTATAATTGCATAAGTTAATAAAAAATGCTATGCTACGGCAGTCCCCGAGTGTCACACGTATTTTTTTTTTAAATGAAACTTCAGGTTATTCTACTAAAATAATATTGATATTATTTGACAAAGAAATATACACTTTCATAAAAACAATATTTAATTTTCCCAAAAATCTAAAGAAGACGAACCATCGGAGTAATAGACAAAGCGCAAAGTATAACAATTGGAAATAAACTTAGACACAAACGCAATCCAATTTCGTTGTTTGTGTATTTACAAACAAGTTTATCTACTTTGTCGGAGTTTAACAAAGAAAATGAGTTGACAGTACTCCTCAGGTGTAGTCCACACAGACTTGGGCTTAGAAGATTGAAGAAGGTCGTTGCTTTAAAATGTTTTACGGATATACTATCTCACTCGAGTATATGAGTGAGACAGGTAGTGATTTATAGGTACTTACTAGAATAAATAGTTTTAATTTTGTGTTTTTAAAATGACAATTAAAGTTCTCTATTTTTCCATTTAGATTTTTGTTTTAAAGAATAATTTTCACTATCAAAAAGAACTTTATTCAATTTGTAAGATTTATTTCTAGTAAGAAGTAAATTGTACAAGTTAATTTACAGGGAAATCTGCACTTTTGAATGGTCGAAGTTTGTAAGTTTTACCTCTTAGGAGAACAAAGTAAGGGCACCGTAGCCCTGGATCGCAAAGAAGGAAAACAAACAGCAAAAGAAGGAACAGGGTGCTTTTTTATCAAAAACGTTCTGATGTCTCCTGCCAGTCCTCACAGGGTGTCATGACTTTTTTTTATCGTGGTAAAATAATTCTTCAAGACGGGAGGGACTGTCAGACTCGTACTCACTAAAATCCACGGTGTTTCTTCAAAAGCCTTTTACGTTCCAGGGTCACGATTATCTGATGAGACAGTCCCGTGGCCCAGGGTGGAATGACAAAGTTTTGGATTAAAGTGGTAAACTTTAAAAAAAGGCAGTACTGTTTTGTAATTTCGTCATCTTTGACGAAAAGTATCACCTTAATCTCCAGTTTTAATACTAACTCAGTAGAAGGGAAGAAAGACGAGTTTCTGTAGACAAAAGTCTCGCAGAACCGTGGCCTAGTTTAAAATAACAGTGTACACAATTAAATCGTAAATGAGTCTCTAAGTGTTCATAGATTAGCGACGGAATCCGAGAGCCAATTAACAAAATTAGGTTTTAGATTTCATCCGCTTTATTTCCTCGGCATCGGCAGTAAATTTTAAACGTTCTGGAATAAATTAGAACAGTTTTGGGGTCTTTGATTAAATATGTACGACGGTTTACTCTGTTTGGGAACTGATGTCAAATCGGCAATTTAGTACGCTTTGAACTCAAATGTCAAGCAGTTGGACCCGGCTGTCTTGATCTTTGAAAACCATTACGTCCGAAGCCCGAAAATGACAACCAGTCTTACCAAAGAGTACCGCGATACCCAGTTACTGGTGATATTGAATTCAGAAAAGCAGTCATATATGTATTTCCATGAGGCTGCAAGCCGACCCCATAAAATCTGCCTTCTCCCAATTATGTCGTGGGCGGCTTGCAATGTAAACAATTTTAGTGGAATACCAGTATTTTTTTAGAGCCATTCGATATTGTAAAAACAATTGTCGTTTCATTAAAAATATTTATCTTCAGAATAAATTGTCTCAAGCACACTATCTTCTAGGTCATATACACAAACATCTTGGCACAAAATCGACGTCCTTGAACTAAAACGACGGAAGCGGAACATTTGGGTCGTCAAATCAAATCCGCAATAAATATGTTTAAGCCTGAGCACATTGAGTTCATAAATTATGGAGCTAATACATTTTAGGTTCAACGAAAAAGAAGTACGAGTTGGTAGATTTTATTTGTTGGATTTTTCAATTTGCCAATAATTTGAGTAAGAGATAAACGGTAACTGTTCAGTTAGTAATATATAATTTAATAAATTGTAATAGGTATAGAACTAAGTCACAAGTGTCTAAATAACCTTTAAGCAACGAATTTGTTATATGAACAATGACATAACAGAAACTTTGTTGTGTGTCATTAAAGGACTTGTTACACTGGATGCGTCCTACCAGTTCGTACGCGATTCGATGGATTTGTTCGATTTGACCGGATGGATCCTAGAACGAAGAACGTACCCTGTGTGACAAATATATGAAACAGTGACATCTGGTAGCGGCAAACTTCTAAGCCTTTGTCAAAAAAACAGGTGTTGCGAATGGAAAGCGTGACGTTTTTATTGGTAATGTATGGAATTGTTTGAATCCAGTCACATAGAAAACCGAAAGCGATCCGATAGCGTGACAGAACTATCGGACTGACGTCTCGCTTCGGTAAGGCATTAGGATGAACTGAATATCTCCTAGAAAAAGGGGAATGGAAAGAAAGGGTGCTAAAAAGAAAAATATATCATATCACCTAAGTTCAGGCTAGCTCAATAAAATGATAAATAAAACAGATTTCCCTCAAGACAATTTGAAATATTAAATAGTCTTTGAAATTGTGAAAGAGACCCACGAAAATAAACTTAAAATTCAGCTTCAGTGCTGGGAGCATTAAAACCGAATTTTAAGTACATTTTTGTAGAGCAGAAAAGCTTCAAATAATTTAATCATAATACACCACACACAATATGAGAACATAAACAAATTCGGTTGATAAAAGTAAAATGGCGGCGTCGCGGGCGTTGCACGGCAGCGTGGTTATCGCGCTCGTAAACAAAAGATTGGCGATGATTTACGCTTTAGCCTGCTGTAATATCTCAGGCTGTATCTTCGGAGTGTAAATCTATGAACTTGATATTTACACTGTTAGATTTTCTTACATCAATATCTGAGGAATATGTTTTGGTTAAGTGCTTGCAAGCGAAGTGGCCATTTTTTTATTCTGAACGAAACAGCGACAGCTCTTGAATAGACAATTGATATAAAAAATAAGTTAAAAATAACTAAAACCCGACTACGAAAAAATCGTGCACTGAAAAGTCAAATGACTATTGTTCTTGTTTTATACTTTTCAGTGCGCGATATTTTCGTAGTCGGGTTTTAGTAATTTTTTTATTTAAGTACACTATTTTGGGGTTATATTATTTGAAGTAAGTTATTTAATTTATGTTATATGTATAGTTTTTGAGTTGTGAATTTAAGATTTAATTTGGAGAGGCAAAGTTATATTTCTAACTCTATTTAATTATTTGATATAATAATAAAAGCAAAGTAGCTCGTGAATTTAAAATGTATTCATTAAACCTTTTCATATGATACCCATGTTGACACTGTTAGAAACAGGTAAAGTAGCTAGTAAAAGCTATATTATGTATAAATGTATTTCAAATGTGCTCATTAAGCCCTTTAATTTGATACTCATGTATCTTTACATCCCCTAGATGACGCCATAATGGATTTGGTGACACGTCACCTACCCTATAATCAGCGGACAACTGAGACGCTTCTAACGACACCTCACTTGTCCCGTAATGATAAGCAGTTTAGAAGTTATGAGGGAACAAACAAACATACATACATTTCGGTCAAAATCATAACCCTCCTTTTGGCATTGCCGTAGTCGGGTAAAAAATACTAAACTCTTACTACCCAAAAAAGCCAAGAGAACCTCACAACAAAGAGTGTATTATATAACATTTCAAAGTTTTCATCAAAAGATTCAACATTGAAACGGCATAGTTGGGTCAAATACTATCTTTCTAGAAATATCTCTCTTAGATAAGCAACCTTCGTCTTTTGTAAATAATTTAGAACCCTGATGTACACTACTGTTCTTTCGTTGTTATTTCACTTCTGATTGGACATTACTGTTAACGTGATACTAATCTTTAACATTGTTCAATATGGTTTTCTTTCGGTTGTTGCAACTCACAAATCTGTCAAACAACAGTGATCTCTATCTTTGCTAGAATAAGGTTTTTTCTTACTTGCTGGTAGCACACGTAAACCTAATGTGGGAAGACTGTATATTATTCGTTTATATAGAATTGTGGGTACATTGTATCCTTTTGAACTTCGGCCTTTCTCTTGAACAATGGTTTTCTGCGAGCCGTCGGAGTACTGTGTCCATGTATCCCGTTTGCGTGGGACATTCCTGGTCTCGTAGTTCGACAATAGCTCAACAAAATTGAGGCTTTGTATGTTCGTCTTTTGTTTTGTGAAAACCCTAGAATAGGGGTTTGGTTATGTATGAATGTTTTGTATTGCTTTTGAGTCAGAAATAAATAACCGTAAATTTTTGTGTGTGAAATGAGATTTTTGGGCGTCCGTTTTACCACTTTCGTGGATTTTTTGTTGTTTTCTATATTTTAATCTAATTCAAATTATGAATTCAGTAAGTTTGAGCATGTGGATTAGTCATAACTTTTTCTTTTCTTTGTCATCGTTCGTGGTAAGCGATCACAACCGTATATACAATGCAACCTCAAGCTAGAAGGTGTTTTTTAAAGTGGATTACAACTAGTAAGATAGTTAATATAACTTAAACTAATGAATGCTACGAATTTGTAATAAACTCCAGTAGTAAAGTTATTTAAAAGTTTCGTATTATATTTTATATTTTTGGTATTACGTAGTATTTATAGTAACTCCCATATATTCAGACACCATAAACATTGTTTGTGATAACTATTGAGCGTAACAAATAAAAGAATTATTTTTTTGTCCTTTTTTGTCACAAATAATTATTTAAAAAAATGACACATAATTATTATCTTAAACATTGTTACCCTACAATAATTGCCCGATCGCATATGAAGGTAGAATTTAACAAAGAGGCGAAATTATTATAATTTGCAATGAGTGCGACATGCTCAAAAGCGATCCCCTCTTGTACTGTAACAATAGCCAGATAACTTGATATCTAACCATTGTGCCTATAATCTGTATCATGCGAGTTTGTGCTATTAATAGAAACATAAGTTGTTTAATTTAAATTGAGATATTTTATGAAAATGTAATGAAATATCAATGTGGTATATAAAATTATAGAGAGTATTATTCGTTTTTTATGTAGGTACATATTTTTGTGCATAATCATAAATCTGTTTTTTTTTGTAAATTATAAAAAAACTGTTTTCATAAGCGAAATTGATTCCAGTGTGGGAACGAGGTGAGGCTAGACGACTTGTATAGCTCTGTCTCTTTCCCACACTGGAACTATTCTCGCTTTAAGATGTCATGTCTGCCTGTTCGGTAGAGTAGCTGTATTTAATTACAAGGGCGTTATCAACTGAAAAATTAAAAAAAAACTGCTTTCATACTTTTTCCTCCAAAACATTGAAGCAGAACAAAAGCGACCAATTAATAATTATTGGCGTTTTTCCAAAGCCCTCGTACAGTTATTAGTTATTAGTTCTGCAGTTCAGTACGCGACTGTACGTACTAAATTAATAAAGTTAATGTCACAGGTGCAAGAATTCTCACGGAATTTGCCCAAGTTTAATATAAACAGAGCCATGAGTAAAACTTATAGTTTCTCCGCAAACCTGTACGGGGCTCCGATGAATAGTGGACGGGAGTTTGATTTATGAAAGTGGATTTAAGTTTGTTAGTGATAGAGTTGCTTGTTGCTAAATGCCGTTTCATGTCCGTGGTAATACCAGTAGTTCTAAAAAACCCATAGTACCTACTACCATGCAATCAATGTGTTACATTCTTAATAATCGATATTTTATAATTTGACACCTTTCACTTTTTTCTGTAACAAGATTTTCGACTTTATCGTATAGGGATAAAGCAAGCCTATCTTTTGTACCGACGCTTGAGCCCCCGCGGACCGCACGCGCCTCTCGGTCGCCAGTTGCCGCTGACACCTATCACTTTGACACCTGTTACTTTGACACCTGTCACTTTGAAACCTGTCACTTTGACACCTGTCACTTTGACACCTGTCACTTTGACACCTGTCACTTTGACACCTATCACTTTGACACCTGTCACTTGGACACTTGTTACTTAGAAGTTTGTATCTCCGTATCTATCAACACTGCTCTTAAAACGGTGAAAGAAAAAGTCGTGAGAAAACTGGTAGGTATGTCCTAGAACTAAAATTCGAAGACATGGATTTGACATCTAACGACCCTTACTGGGACTGGTAGATTAGTGTCAATTCCTTCTCACACATAGGAGGCTGGTATCCTAGCAGTGGGCTGATAAAGTTTATGCTATCAATAGTCAAAGTCCGAAGTATATTATTAATATAATTCGTGTACCAACGCGTTATAAGAATTAAAAATATATTATTTAAGAAAAAAAAAGTATTTTGTTAATTTGCAACCCTGATTGAAACCGAATTACTAGCGAAAACAAACGGTCAGATGATTGCATAAAACTCGCAGAAGGACTATTCTGATATTTAGATTGTAAATGAGGTATGAATTTCTAAATAAAAAATAAATTGTTTCGATTTGTTTACGTTGAGTTCGCACACCCAGTTCAAAGAAAAACTATTCTCTTCAAAAAGATAATGACAGAACTTAACGAACTAAAACAAAGGACTGTCGTAAACTACGCATCGTTCTTTTCTCAAAAAAATTGTTAGTAATGAATTATAAATCCAATTACGTTTTAAAGCAAAAACAGTGCGTTAATAACAAAGTTTTAGAAATTGAATATACGATATGATATTATTAATTTATGGGGACCCGCATAAATTAAAATGTGCTATCAAAGGATAATACGGTACCGAGAATGAGAAAACCTATCATCGGATTAACTAAGAACCTTCCGCGGGGGTTTTGGAAGCCTACAAGTTGTATGTGGAATTATTGATAGTGGCATTAATTGAGTCTATAATATGATATGTTGTCCTGGTACCTATATATGGAAAATACAAAAGTTTCAATAAATATTTAAATAGGTAACTACTATTTTTACCAACATTCGTATTAATAGTTAAAGCGGTGTCTATGTAGGTAAGTTTGTAGGTATCAACAACAATCAACAAAGCTGGGCTGTGGAATGCAAAGGTCATCGTGAATAACCAGGTTTGTTTTTTGTCAGTAGGAGTCTGTCTGTCTCTTATACTCCACTCAAAGCACATTTAAAGATTATGAAACACCCCAAAAAAAAAAAAGACGGGTTGCACACCGGGAGTGCCGGCAGAAGTGAAAACTTGATTATTAACGTTGAGCATGTTTGATATTTTGGAATGGTTAGGGAATAATTTTGCACCAATTGCTTTATCAGTATAAAAGTACTATCATTTATGTGGTAGAATACAATATTCATTTATTGCGCTATCGTACACGGTCGAGGTCGAGGTCGACCTCGACCTCGACCTCGATTCGTGGCACGCTGTAACATAGACGAACATTCGCGCAAGCGCCCTGCGCCGCCGAAACGAAACAGTAGGCCCAGGCATACATTTTCGCCGCGCCGTAGAGAGGGGATAGCTGTCTACTCTCCATCCGTCCTACGCTTTTTCGATCAGGTCACGTGTCCTGACGCGAGTTTAAGATTTTATACCCATTACAGAAAAAGTGCTCAACGCCGCTAAAGAAGTTTTCACTTCAAAAACAACATTTTATTGAATTAGCAAGTTGCCTGATGGCCTGATGGCCGATGGGGTAGTAAGGTTCTTGAATGGAGACCACGCACCGGCAAGCTCAGCGTAGGACGTCCATCCACAAAATGGACAGACGATCTGATGAAAATCACAGGATCGCATTGGATGCAAGCTGCTTCCAACCGTTCCTATTGGAAATCAATGGGGGAAGCCTATGTTCATCAGTGGACGTCCTACGGCAGATTATGATGATGATGAAAACATATTTACTATGTTTATTCCATCATCAATGGCAATCAAACAATCTAATTAAAACAAAAATAGATGATAATAAATGAGAGTGCGCACAAGAACAACAGCCCCCCTAGCCAAGTCACAACAAGTCGCAAACGATAATCGTAAACGCTCAGTACTCCCCAATAAATTTTCAACTTTATAGCCTAGAGCCTAAAGTTGAAAATCTATTTAAGATTTCTGAGCGTTAGCGACAGGAAAGATCGAAAACGATAAGCAATCTTCACTAGATCTTCAACGTTAACTCAAGCACATAAAGTTGAACATCTATTAAAGCCTACTCAGCGTTTGCGCTTATCATTTATTACACGGCTACAGGGCCTGACGTTGTTGAATGTTGGTTTATCTGGTAAACACGAGACAGAATGCTTCACTACCACCTCATTTATATTTGAACTAGTTTTGAATTTGAAAGGTCACTTTGAAATATAATAAGCAAAACAGAATTCTAAACATTTTAGGTTCAACAAGTTTAGAAGCACTGACACGGTCCTGTTTAGGTGTCAGATGTCTCGATTGCGGTCCAGACTATGTTTACCTTTATCTTGGCTTCTTCTATGAAAGACGAAAGTGATAAGCACTCTGAATGTTATTTCGCCGCTTAATTACGTTATTTATGTACAGTCTGTAATGTTCCTACTGTTCTCGTAATGTTTGTCCATTAGTTTCGGCTTTGTAGAGCATTACCTTTGTTGGACAAAACACTAACCAACCTCAACAAACTACAAACTAATGAAAAACGTCATATAGGTTGTGTGGGAAAGAGATAAAAGTCTACTACGGTGATCTCTTTCTAAAAGTCGGTAAGCAAAATTTAACGCCGGTTCCTGTACATGTCGTTCTGGATTTCAATTATTCAAATTATGCTATCCCACGTACTTCTTGAAAAAAGTTTCGCGGTTGACGTAGCGGCTCAGTGATTAGCTGCTGTGCTATCACGGGTTCGGTTCCCACCCAATTCAAATATCTGTAAGACCGACAGGTTTGTTGTTCCAGCTCTGGCTGTTTACAAGACATAGCAGAAATTTCTAGTGTAATAAAATACAATTAAAAGAGAAAAATATAAAAGTAACAACAGAGCAACGTGTAAATTAAAGAAAAAACTGTTAATTCTAAACTTAGAGGTAATTTATTTCACCGGTGTAAGTAATTTTACAAAGTTGCATTCGCGAAAGACTGAGAAAGTACTATTAAAATATTCACTTCATTGTACTCGTCGTTCCACAAAAGGTTTTATTTGCACACTCACTGTCAGACGTCGAAATTAAAAGTGTCGCAATTATTTTTCACTGTGGCAGACATTTTAATATAGTGTCTTATTAAATAGTCAAGGTACGTCTGTTTATAAAATTTGAGATTGAAATGGTGTTTCGAAATGAATGCTTCTGTATTGTGGACAGTCAAATTTGATGCTTAAAATTAAGAATAGAAGTTATTTAAATATTCATCCTTCTTTTGTTCTTATCATTATTTATTTCTACTCAGGATTTCCTTCACAAAATTCCAGTTAAAGCACATTCCTTGAAAAGATTATTACTTTTTTTTTCACTAACTTACTAAAACTTTTACTTACCGGGGTGAGCTGGTGGGTCTAATACTTCGATAAATCTCTAAGAACCTAATTGCAGTGCCATACAGTTTCGAAAAGGCCGCTTTTTGTACCCAATAATATTCACATTTGCAGAAATTGTAACATTCTGAAAAGATCCAATCCAATTCACACAGCATCCCAAACCACATTACTTAAGAGCGCGTATTCTGAAAGTTGGCAACGTCGCAAATAGTCGTCACATATTAAAAAGTTTTAATTAATTTAGCAATGTTACTGTATGGAATTAAGCAATATGGCTCTGTAGTGCACTAAAAAATTTATAAGGGAATGAAATAATTAATATCGTTACACCGAATATATAGTTTTAGATGTAAAAAAAGTATTTGGAAACTCGCCAAATGCCTTTTTTACACCTGAAACGGTTACAACATCAAATTCAGTGTTTTAATTGCATTTCTATATCAATTTTTTAGTGCACTGCAGAGTCATATTTCTTATTTTCATACAGTAAATTTGCCAAATTAATTAAAACTTGTAAATATTTGACAGCTATTTGCGACGTTGCCAACTTTCAGAATACGCGCTCTTAAACGAATATTAACTTCTCCGAAAGAGCCGACTCCAGCACACATTTTTCACCAGCTGACATTCAAAATCGATGCCATTTAAAAGTCGCATACTGAAGCACTATGAATGGCAACCTTTACACAAGAATAGCGAGCTCAATGCATTTAGCGAAGTAAATATCGCGAGCCGTGAACACTATCTCGCTACAGAACTGTGCAGGCAGAGCTATGTTTTGTAGTTTCTCTTTTTACGGGATTTTTGGCCTATTTTCAGCCATTTTGGTTTAAAACGTTAAGGTAAAGTGGGTCAAGCAACTATTTTAAGTTAATGGTGTACTTGAATGTTCTATCTCAAAATGTTTAAGGAAAACATTGTGGAGAAATAGATCTTGTCCTGGGTTATAGTGAAGAGTGAGTAATGCTTGATATCGACCACATCAACGAGGCGACACACAGGCGAGATATTGGTCTGAGGCCATCCTATAGCTAAATAAAAAAATAAAAAAAACGGTCCCAAATGGGCAGTAAACTTTAAAAGACGAGTTGATGAACTAGTCGGTTATTGGTGTTTAACAATTAAATGACAGGTCATTCTAATTGACTTTTCTTTATTAATATTTTGATTTTGTAGGATGTCGGAATCGACCATGAGTGCCGGACGCACAATGAGAAGCGAGGTGGCTTAAAAATATTCTTTTCGCGTGTAATATTACTTTCACTTTGTATGGCACTCGTGGGCTGCAGCTGAAAATCTTTGTGTTGCCATCTGGCATATGCTGAGCTGAGGCCCTTTGGCATTAAATTGTTAAGTTTTTTATTTCCTCTTTTTTTACTACCTACTCTCCCTCTTTATAAGTTTATTTGTATCGTTTAGTTTTAAGTTTGTTTGGCACAAACTAAACACAATTTTCTTTCTTTCTAACCCTATTCTCACTAACACGACAAAAACGAACATCTACTACCGCTAAAACCCTTTCGTTTACCTCAGTAGGGGTAACCTATTAGGCCCTATCAGTTTCACATACCAAATGACCGCTTTCACAATCACTCCAGATAAAAACACCACCAGTCTTCATAAAGCCTACACAAAACGTACTCAGAACACAACCTAACAGTTTGATCAAAAGCCAGCTTCGGCCTTTGCTTATTCAGTAGTACTCAATGCTAAATGGATTACTTAATTAGTCTCACTGAAGTTTGATTAAATGGCATGGACAGTATAGCTAAAGTCAAAGCTACTCGTAGGTTGAATAGTACTCTGATCTATACCGTCACTTGAATCAGCGTCTGCCAGTCTGTGATAAGTATTTTTTTGGGACAATTCCACTATAACTATTCCCAAACCACTGCAACTCCAGAAAGCCAGAATCAACAGTGGTGACCACCAGAACCGAGACAATGAAGCTCGACGTGTCCAGGAGAATGAATTTAACTGTCTTGGATTCTATAACGAAATTAATCAGAAAAGAATTTAGAAGGAGTAGGAAAAATACGTA
Source organism: Agrotis puta (assembly GCA_943136025.2). Classification (NCBI taxonomy): domain Eukaryota; kingdom Metazoa; phylum Arthropoda; class Insecta; order Lepidoptera; family Noctuidae; genus Agrotis; species Agrotis puta. The sequence continues at coordinate 14,854,302 of OW964176.2, read as the reverse complement.
GTTTCCATTTCCGTCCAAATCAAGCAGGAGATAGAACAAAACAAGGCCAAGAGGCACAAATGGACATTGACAAGTGGGATGAGCCCAGTTGCTTATAACCACAGATAAAAATTTGTTTATGATATATAAGCTCGGATCATGCCACTACTGGTCAAAGCATGAAGTGGGAGTGGGCTGACATCGTCTGCCGGAGGAGCTGCTGGGCAAAATGGCTCAGGCCTCCTTCCACCTTTCGCGATCTAACGCGATTGTAGGCCAATCATTCAATAAAGAGTCTAGCTCATCCCTCCATCTTTTGGGCGTTTCCTTATTTAAGGGGTTATTTACAACGGGCATGCAGCTGGCGTATAGAGGGGACTCATCGTCCGATCATGGACCATGCCCTTCGATCGACGGCGTGTCGTATTTCAAGCACGCCTCAAATTACTGTCAGCAGTCTGACGGGAGTCCCATAGAGGCCCTAGCCCATATAGGGCTAAACGTCAGCCGGGGTCGTGGGTTTGCCTAAACAGGTAACTGTGATCCTGGAACGTAAACGACTATTGAAAGAAAACTCCGGATTTTAGTCAATACGAGTTTGATAATCTCTCACACTCCACCCAGGGCGAGAGGCTTCATTGGGTGATACAAAATCATCTAAATGACGTAAAAATGAATTAAATTACAAACTATTTTATTACATTCTCTATGAAGTTTTCAACTGTCGAGGGGATAATTAGGGGATAGAAGTTCCTGTACTTCTAATTACCCTTTGTGTTCCGGGACCTCTTTTTCCTCTTTTTTTGGTTATTGGACAATCAATTCTGAAAAACAAAAAAAAATAAACCTCCATATTTTGACGATTATTCACACAAAAAAGCAAAAAGGAGTTCTTTGTTTCACAGCTAATTATCTGCCTAACAAAATAAAGATAACTAGCCTAGCTATATTACAAAAAGGATGAATTTGCTTAGGCTAGATTACGTTAGTTTTGTTGGACATAACTAAATAAAACGTTCCCTTGAAACTACTCATGCTTAATTCAGGTCTCGCCATGTCGGTACGAGAATTATTTTTAGTTTTAGCCTGGACTCGTGTATCTTTTAATCTAATTAATCAGTACTAAAATAGTCGTGGTTTTAAATAGTGAATGAGTCAAACCTAAGTTGAAAAGCTGAAATCATAGTTTATACGTGGGGCATATACATAAAATGTTTCTGGATCTGGCCACTCACAATATTGCCTTTGTCAAACAGACTGGCGAAAGCAAAGCGTTTCCGAAGCCATACCGAACCGAAGCGAGACGTCAGTCCGATAGTTCTGTCACGCTATCGGATCGCTTTCACTGTTCTATGTGACTGGATTCAAACAATTCCATACATAACAAATAAAAACTGTCTGTTTGACAAAGGCTTATATGATGAAAAAAGCAGTTATGGAATTTGAAAATAGAACTCATAGGATCATTATTGTTAGTTTTGATTTGTGAGACTGTCATTTGTTTTTTATTGTAGTTAGAATAAAATTAAAAATTAATATTCACTCAGTATTACTCTGTAATTTCTGACGTACACATGTGAAAAACGTAAGAGTTTATGTGAAGATGTGAGCTCACACGTTGTTGAATGTAGTTTAAATTAATATAGATTATTATATTGCTACAAAAGTCTATGCCACAATAAAATATTACCGTAAATAAATACCTCTTCATGTATTTATATGTTTAACACAATTTTAAACATATTGAAATGAGTAACCCTTTCTTGGTCGTCGAAAATAAATGAAGATTGTTTTTAAAACAATTGTACATTGCTATCGATTGAAATAATTTTGGATGCAACGTCTTTTACACAGTTCAACCAAATTTTCCCAGTAAATATACTTCCATTGAACTTTTCCACTAAAACAGTGCAGAAACTGTTTCGAAACTAAGTTTTCTATCAAGAATTTAGTTCCACAACCCACTACGTAAAACTAAATTCTTCATATAAATATGGAAATTCCTTTATACGAATAAAATTCAAAGTAGAGCAAAAATATTCCCGGAATTTTTAATATTACACGTTCTGTAAGTTGACTTCATTTTTAAACTTATATAACAGCGGTAACTATAACGTTATTTTTAAAGTTAACTGTTATTTTAATGAGACTAGTTTTACATGAACTTGTTTATTTACATGAACTTGTTTAGTTGGTATTAAGATTTGAATATGTGTGGTATGAAAATTCTTAATTTGAAAGAGGTTTTTATTGCTGTTATAAACGGAACAGTCATAACTAGAAAAGTTAAAGTTCTTTATATCTTCATTAATTATATAGTAGTTGTATAATACAAGTAGTTGTTCCGGGTCTGGGCGTTTGTGTATGTGAGTTTATATGTTTGTAAACGCACCCACGACACAGGAGAAATGCCTAGTGCGGGGCTAATTAAAAAAAAAACAAACATTTACTAAATATTCTTAAAAAATATTGCCTTCTTAATTTCTTTTGTATCGCGGGTGCGTTTACAAACACACTTCTAGATCACACAAGAATTAGTTCCGTGTTTGGATCAAACCCGCGACACGCTGGGCAACAATCGATTGCTGAGCCGCTGTACCAAACGTGCCGTCGTCAAAGTAAAATGTTCTAAAGTTTTTTAACACCGTGAATTTATACAAAAATTAAAATCATTAAAACTTTATTTCCACTATGTAAAACCCGTATCCAAATCGATAAAAACAACAACAAAATTAAACTTCTTTAATGAATTAAACTATTTAAACTGTACTTTGTAATAAGGATAATATTAATATATTAGAGTTTTAATAATAAAGCCGCGGGCTCATTTTCTAATAACAAACTAGCTAAAGATATTTAGAATAGTTAAAGTTTTAACCGCATACCATAAGAAAATTGTTTAAAGTTTGTTTGTGTATGTAAGTTTAAATGTTTGACTAATTCCTAATGGCGTGCCATGACGTCTTAAAACCAGGCTTGTTCCAGTGAGTGAACGAGGTGGCGCTAGACGTCTTGTATAGGTCTGTCTCTTTCACTCACTGGAACAAGCCTGGTTTTAAGATGTCATAATGCGGCCGCTGGTTTGTTCGAAATTAAAAATTATCATTGTTCTATTTGTACCTACTTAAAAATGATATCGGAACAACTGTTTGTTACACAACACTTTAGTTTTAGTAAAAACATGATATAGTTTTATTTTGTACATAGCTAAAAGCCTCTATGAAATGATTTTAAAAGGGTACTCGGTTTACGACGTCACTCATTTGAACAGTTCATGGAGCTTTTAAACTTTACCACTGTGTTAATATTATAAGTTTCAGACATATTTAGTACCTAATACTATTAATAGAGCTTAAAAAAGCATTACCTCAATAACTCTATTCATTAAAATATAAAGCCCATAAACCTAAAAATTAAATCACCTTTCACATAAGGAGCAGGCGGGGTCGCGCGGAGAGGACAGCGTCCACCTCACAAACCAGCAGTGGTGTTAAACGCCCACGGCGACGGACGTCTCGTCACGTCATATGACAATCTCCGGCCACCGTAGGTGCGGGCAGGCGGGCGGCGAGTAATGGGCGTCTCGCTGTCAGACCATGGACAATGCGCCTCAAAGAGTGTCAGCACAATGACGGGTGTCCTTAGAGGGCCAAAGCCTGCGGGGTTCAAGGGACTAAACAGTTACCGTGGCCCCGGAACGGCTATTAAAGGACACCTTGGATTTTATTCAGTACAAATCTGACAGACCCTCCTGCTCTGCCTCTCCTCATTTGATAATTTTACCTCGCTAAAATAAAAGTACATATTCTACCTGCGGGTCATTCTAATTCAATTGTCATTGTCAAAGTTTTCTTTAGAAATTAAAAATTCAACTCGTCAACGTCGTTACAGGGATTTGCATAATTTTGAGGATTTCGACCTTGTGTCCCAGTTTGACCCGCGAATGTTTTTGTTCAAGTTTTTGCTAAGAGAAGTTTTGTTTTCGCTGTTTAGGACCCTTTGGGAAAAGTTTTTGCTGTTGACTTCTTTGGAGATGGTGCTTAAAATTTTAAATCAATTCTAAAAATAATTTTGTTGAGAAACCTACTCGTATATCTAATTTAACTTATGCCTTACCTACAAGCTTACCTTAATTACTTGCTACCTTAATTACCTTAGCTACAAGTTTAGCGCCTTCAGTAGCATCCAACACTTAAAGTTGACTATTCATGAAGTCCCTATGAACAAAGACGTTATCGTTAATAATTTATTATTATAAAGAGGTCATGTTTATAACTGTGTGAGTTTGTTTGTTGAACGTCTCTGGAATTGGTGAACTAATTTTGAAACCACTTTTACTAGTACAAAGCTAGATTATGCTTGACTGTCATAGACTATATCTTAGTTCAAAATTGCACCGGTTCAAAGTCAGTGTGGACATAATATAATAATGTATTTCGTGATTTCTTTGTTAATTAATATTCATTAATAGTTTACTTACATACTGATCAAGCAGCTGACTCTGAATAGTGCCCTTACAGGACACATGTTCAAGAATTCAACCTTATTTCAAATCTATAATACATTTTTGTTTTGAAACAATTTATAATTTTCCTAAAAAAAACACATGAAATTCATAAATACGCTTACAGGCAATTGTAATTATGTACAGCTTACCAAGAATGCCAGAAAAAGTAAAATATATTTTGGTAGATATTATATTAAAGTGTACACAGAAATACGTAATGGATGTTGATTGACCATCATTACCGAACAAGTGGACGTCAAAGCACACGATCAACCTCTCTATCGAGTTTAATTTACGAAAATGGTTGCACGTAGTTTCAAAATTAAGCACCGTTTGATGTATTATGTTCACGAAATTATAATTCGACATAGGAATGTGCTACATTTGGAATAATATTATATCAATATAGATACTTTTTTATCATGGTAAAATCATCAAATGAGTCCTCCCACCCAGGGCAGAGCGGGAGGGACTGTCAGACTCGTACTTACTAAAATCCACGGTGTCCTTCAATAGCCCTTTACGTTCTGGGGGTCACGATAATTCGTAAGTCTCGCGAACGTATTAATATAGGTAGTATTAATATACATAATTTTTGAAGCAATTGACCGTGCAATTTAATAATTTTGACATCTTTCATTTTAAATTTTTAATTCGATAAACTCACGTCAAATTAACACTGAAAATATCTTTGATGATCGTTTTTTGATGATAATTAATGTACCATACCAAACGTTATTCATCTTGTAACCAAACTAACACTCATTAAACTTTTTAATTGCAATTTTAAACAGTATGTTAAAATATTTACGCTTGCAGCGTTTTTGTTAAGGGGGCAAAAAAACTGATATGATTTGGTTGGCTTTCTTGCTCATTGAATGAAAAGAAGAAATGTTACAATATTCCCCGATTTAATGAACCAGTCCTCTGAAGTGATATCACAGTCCAATTTAATTAAGGTTTGTTGATTACCGGTAAATCACAGAGAGGTGACCTGTGTCCCAGCAATTTAAACATTATAGGCTGACAATGATTCAAAGTGCTGATTTGATTGGAAGATTTATTTAGCCACGAGCCTAAATAAATACAGTCGCACAGACCGATCTTCCGGGTTAAGCCGCGCTTGCCGAGGTTGGTCTATGGATGGGTGACCATCTGTCATAGCGAGTTTCCTCCGTGTCTCGGAAAGCACGTAAAGCCGTTGGTCCTGGCTGTCATTTGTAGATCTTTGTCAGTCGTTACTGTTAGTCAGAAGCTCTAAAGTCTGACAACCAGTCTCACCATGGGGTATCGTATTACCTACTTATTGGGCTGTGGAGGTCCGACAGGCAGTCGCTCTATGTAAAATACTGATATCCAGCTGCATCTGGTTTGACTGGAAGCCGACCCCTATATAGTTAGGAAAAGTCTAAGCAGATGATGATGAGGCTGATAATTATTATTTTGCTAATTACAAGAACATTGTCCTTAAATAAACCTCTTTGTGAAACGATACGATATCTCATAAAATTTTCAAACACAAACAATATATTAAGCCGAATAAAGATACCCTCATACGATTCAGAGACAATCGAATAATAGACGAGACATCGAAATTGCTGCAGCCAAACTTTACTCAAGAATCTAGCTGTTGTATAAACTTGAAATTTCGAATAGCATTCAAGGCTTGAGTTAAACTATTTCAATACTGAAACCTTATATTTCCAATATCCTGGAAGGAACGTGAATTGAGGGTTATTTCTTTTATAGGTTCGCCAGCTTTGCTTGCTAGCTTTAATGTGTAGTATTTGTATGCCTTTTTTTCGCTAAACTGATTTGTCGTCACTGTTTGTTGTTACTGATATTCATTGTGTAGTAGAAACCTATTGTGATATTGTGAACAGTCTCTTTGACGGCGCTTGATTGTAAAACGACACTTTATTTTAGGAATTAATAGCAACGAATACTGTTTTATTTTTCTATAACTAAATAACCGTAATTTAGTGGAACGGTTTTGTTGATAACTTAAGAAAACAAGATTAAAACCAGATTAAAAAAAATAACAAAAGCAGAAATTTAAGGTGCAGAATGAAAATGAAATAATTTATGGAAACGATTAAATAATTAATTATTATCGAGAGAAAAAGTGTCAGCTTTCAGAAAGGTGGAGAATATTTAGAAGATAAAGGGTAAAACCTGGTTAAATGAAAAATAATTATCCAGTAATTTTACCAGACAAAATAAACATGAGGAAATTATTCTCTAATTTAAAGACAACCAAGCTGGTCACCCTATAACTGTACAATAACACTTTGAGAGCTGCTGTTAGGAATTTCATATTTCAAAGTTTGTTTTGAAAAACATGATAATGGAGTGTTAAGTAAAGATGATGAGACGAAATTACGTTAGTACATTGGAAGAATTTCTGCATACCTAAAGTAGTTATACTTTAAGCCCTTTGAGCCCTCCCCCGATTCCAATATAAATGGTCATCACTTTTGATAATAGCATTTAATAGTTACAGCCTGCTTAGATAAGGTACAAAAATATTATGCCGTGAAAAAAATCATAGGATTCTTCTTTTTGAAATACTTTAATTCAGCATTTTAGGGCAGGAAATAGGATTGAAGTTTAAACATAAAATACTTTAAATTTAACCATTAGAGGTAATTTCTGACAAAACAAAAAATAACTAGGTACAGTGTCAGTCATAAGGTAAAATTACTTATTACATTGTACAGTGCATTTAAACGCATTAATGGTTAAATATCAACCCTATTTCTTTGAAATTCTAAATAAAATGAACATTTCTGCGCTCTTTCGCCAAATAAACAAAAGATAAGAATTAACAAAGAGGCGCAGTTTTTCACACGTGTTACTCTTAGATTATACATGCCATGCTATTGGAAAATACTGAGATAAAATATAAAGTACACCACAATCTGTTTGTAGATATTGAACGACAAAGAACTTCGAAACGTAGCGACAACAAAGAGATGTCAAATGCAGAAACTCTTCAATGTTGCAAAAAATTTACTCTTTAGGTTACTCCAACAAAATGTTCAAACTAAATTCAATTCTACCATGACACTGTAAAGTTTAAATTCCAACGATGTGAATTAATTTAGGTGAAGCTTGAATTTAAGTGCTGATGACGTCAAAAACGTTTTCCAATATGGCTACCGATTTTAATTTGTAATTTTGCCTGGTGATAAATTTAAAAGCAAGGAGAGAGGTACGGACCGGGGTTAACCAAGTAGTAAAAATAAAAGTGAAGTTGACAACGGGAAGAGAGGTCAAAATTGACTGTCATTAGGGAAAGTTGGAAAAAAAAACGACGGGTTGCACTCTGGGAGTGCCGGCAGAAGTGAAAATTTGAATAGTAATAAACACACACGAACATTCGCGCAAGTGCCCTGCGCTGTCTTACGAATTTTCGATCAGGTCACGTGTCCTGACGCGTGTTTAACATTTTATACCCATTCCAAAAAAAGTGCACAACGCCGCTAAAGAAGTTTTCACTTAAAAAATGCCCTGAAAAGAGCCAAAGTTAAAAATATTAAAAGCTACTTTGGCGTGCGACTGATTTGAGTGCCAATTATTGTGTTGGACGGTGGTAGCCTTTGAATACTCACATCACCATCATCATCTGCCTTACCTTTTCCCTACTATATTGGGGTCGGTCGCGGGACTCACGAATTACCGCGATCCCGGTACGTAAAGGGCTATTGAAGGACACCGTGGATTTTAGTCAGTACGAGTCTGACAGTCCCTCCCGCTCTGCCCTGGGTGGGAGGACTCATGTGATAATATTACAAAAGGTAAAAAAAAAACTTTATTGGGGTCGGCTTCCAGTCCAACCAGATGCAGCTGAATATCAGTATTTTACATGCTAGTAGTATATTACAGCTGTATATTAGTATTCATAGCCTTTGAACACACGAATTCTAAAATTGGATGTAACATTAATAATTTAACAATCGCTGACTTGATAATCGTGTCTGCTAACAGCTTAATTATCAAGAATTTCAACCCACACCTGAAGAGGTCGAGAACCTCTTTGAGTTTAAAGCCTGATTCGGAAAGCGATAATTCATTTTATTAAATTAAATTAAATTTTATTGGAACTAAAAACACACATTACAATAAAATACGTATGATAATGACTGCATTAGTTGTACACTGTGTCGCAATCATTAACGCCCATCCAATAAAAGTTTACGCGTTAGCGTTCCAGCGTAGAAAGTTAATGAAAATAATGGCATAGACAAAGAATACAGAAATCTTATCTAAAGTTATATAGAGAAAATAATTTGTGGTAAAATTATTAGCTATTAATCACTAGTTTTTCCTGTGACTTTGCCCGCTCATTATTTTAAAGCCTGTGTTACTCAGGAGCAATGCAGCTTTGTACTAGTAAAAACAATTTTGAAATCAGTCTTTGAGTATACTCTTTACAAACTGTCATTCAATAATGCATTATATTACTACAGTGTACTATTCCTGGCATCTATATGTATAATAAATCTGTGGAAGGGTCAATTCTGTACATTGAAAATATTGAAAAAATAAATAGCGGGGGGTGTTGCTGGATCGATACCAAACACAAATATGTGATTAAAAAAATTTTTGTCTGTCTGTCTGTCTGTATATGCAGGCATCACGTGAAAACTAACAGTTCGATTTCGATGAAACTTGGTTTAATTATACCTTATTATCTTGGGCATAAAATGGGATACTTTTTATCCTTTAAAAATACGTAGAAAAAAAAAATCTACCATCCACGCGAAGACCGACATCCGCGCGGACGGAGTCGGGGGCGGAAGCTAGTAGTCAATAATAGTATAATCAGAACAGTGTAGTGATATTGGACACTCAAAACAAAGTAAACACATGGTAAGTATCCTTGTTTATATATGTTTCTATATTTATTAAACCAATTTAACATCTTTATTGATTTCTCCAAGACAGAGCTTTAAGTAACCAACACAAAATTACAAAAAAATTAAGAAAAGTGGAACAACAATGCACATCAATATGATATGTTTAAATTAAATTCATCTTAACATAAAAAAAAATATTTTATAAGTTCTAATTTGAAATACATTTAAATTTATCTATTTTTGTCTAGTGGTTAGTGACCCTGACTGCTATGCCGGAGGTCGTGGGTTCGATTCCCACCCAGGACAAATGTTTGTGTGATGAGCACGATGTATATGTATTTATGTATTTTATTTATGTATAATATTTATGTATTTAGAAATATATAAGTATGGTTATCAGTTGTCTAGTACCCATAACACAAGCTCTGCTTAGCTTGGGACTAGATGGCGTTGTGTGATAGTTGTGGAATATTTATTATTATTTATTATATTATAAAGTTGACGTGTTTGTTTGAACGCTCTATTCTCAGTAACTACCAGGCTGAAATTGAAGGTCGCAGGACTCACGAATTACCGTGACCCCGGAACGTAAAGGGCTATTGAAGGACACCGTGGATTTAAGTCAGTACGAGTCTGACAGTCCCTCCCGCTCTGCCCTGGGTGCGAGGACTCGATGATTTTACCCCGCTAAAAGAAAAAAAAAACGACGGGTTGCACTCTGGGAGTGCCGGCGGAAGTGAAAACTTGAATAGTAATAAACACACACGAACATTCGCGCATGCGCCATGCGCCGTCTTACGAATTTTCGATCAGGGTCACGTGTCCTGACGCGACTTTAACATTTTTTACCCATTCCAAAAAAGTGCACAATGCCGCTAAAGAAGTTTTCACTTCAAAAAAATCTGACTGAAATTGAAAAAATAACTTTGAATGACCACCGAGAAAACATCAAGTTGCGATGAATAGAAGCCGAGCAGCGGGGTTGAACTCACAGGGAACAGCTATTGTGTCATTAAGGTACTCGTAATTCTCAATATCTAGTATTAAAAATATCTCTGAATTTAGAAAGCTGGACAGTTACATCAGTCAAGCTGACGTATCCAAGAGGTCATAGTGATGTGCAACGAATCGGAAAAACATTCTACATCTTTACGAGGCGACCTTCGGTCAAGGTCAATGGGAGGAAAGGGTTTTGCGGTCTAAGCGGATAGGCGATGACCCTTAGAGCCATCAACCTTCAGCGGACCTTACCACTAAATCTTTATGAATTCTTTTATTAAAAGGTCCTTTAATCGGATCTCTTTGGTAAATGTTCCTATGGCAAATTATTTTTTATTGCAACAGTTTTTTTTTTTGTGTTATAAGGAAAAATACGGTAAGTATATATTTTACCAAACTATTTTACGGTTTAGATATAGGACTTCATTCATATATTAGTGTTCTTCTATTTTAATAATAGTAATGAAACGATGTTCAACAGTTTTTTATAAATTGATAGTTGTGGCTTCTATGTGTGAATGACAAGCCATAGTCGGTAGAAAAGAAGGAAGTCCAAATACACAACCATCACATTATAATGAGCTCAGAGCCATATCTACGCTACTCACATGATAAAATTTTGCTTTATTCTTCTTTGTAGTAAATGTATAAAAGCTTTATGCCCTGTATAATTCCACCTCCATCCACCAAAATTCTCGAAGTCAGAAACCCAGAATCAAACACGAAAATCAAAGGCATGACCATAAAAATAACTTTAAAGTACCTACTAGGTACATAGTTCAGAACGTACAGTACATTCAGAGTCAGCAAAATAAAACTCCTAAAAAGCAGACCACGAAACACAGATGTCAACAAAACAAAGTTTATTCCCGTCCCATAGTGGTATTAGTAAAAATCCCGGGACCCTCGGAAAGTGCCGCGATCCTGAAATGTCGTCAGTCGTCGATCACCGCCCCGGGGCATTATTCACGAGAGAGATAAGTCCGAAACGTACCTGGGAGTCGACACCTCTGAATAGATACTGCTTTTGGGATGGTAACAAGTTGTAGACGGCAGCGAGTTGAATTATAGTTAGAAAGGGATAGCTTTACTTTTTTAAATCAGAGCAGGAAAATTCATAGTTTCTTCTTTATTAAATCAGACAACACTGCATTTTCTGATGTAATAAAGAAGAAACTACTACTAATTCATACTTGAATGCCGTTGTAGCATATTTTTCATACTTCAGTGTTGAAAAGAATAAAAATAATTTCGATGAAAGCAATGACTTTCTTTTTTCTATCAATAGCAAACTAAATGAAAGAATGTATCCAAGTACTCAAATAACAAAAGTGCTAAAGTCCTGCCAACCTGTCAGAAGTTCTAGAGTCAACTAGTCTTGCAACGGTTATCGTATTACGTATAAACTTGGTTGTAGAGGTCATGTAGGTTTTTTCATGTTTTCTTTTTTTTTAATGATAGTTTCTCGTTTGACCACTATATCGCCTGATGGTAAGCGAAAATGTGGTCAACGGTGAAGCACGCTTGCCTAAAAGTAACCTCTTGACTTGAAGACCCCAAGGTTATAGCTGTCGGAAAATGATGAGATTCCGGCAGGGAATTTCACTCCTCAGTACTGATATCCAGTTGAACTATAACGCAGTTGGGAAAAAGGTCAGTAGATATATTGCTAAAATAGTAACCTTTTCCTCTTTTACCACACAAGTCACAAACTCGCTCCCAGCTTATGCCTTACATCATCAATAAGAAATATCTAAGGTTGAATCGAGAAGCGACTGTGAGTGCGAGATTGGGGTATAAATCTGCCTCAGAGCTTCATGCCATGTGTCATGACCGTTATAATTACTTTCTGTCTCACTACTATTCATAATACGAAAGGTTTCTCTACCTTATAACGGTTATGAAGCGTATTTACCGGTACCTGAGTTTGACGCTAGTACGCCTTAGGCGGTTAGCATCAAAGTAAGTTCATTGACTTGTCTTTTTTTTGTCGTGGTTAAATCATAAAATGAGTTCTCCCACCCAGGGCAGAGTGTGAGGGACTGTCAGACTTGCACTAACCAAAATCCACGGTGTCCTTCAATAGCCCTTTACGTTCCGGGGTCACAGTAATTCATTAGTCCCGCGACCTTGTTGGCTTGTCTTAGGTCGATTTTAGGGATTTTGATCGTGACGAATGAACACCGTGGATTTTAGTCTAGTACGAATCTGACGGTCGCTTCCGTTCCACTCTAGGCGGGTCTTATTTGATGATTTTACCACGTAAAAGAAAGGGTTATATTGTGGACTAGCTTCCGCCCGCGACTCCGTCCGCGCGGATGTCGGTCTTCGCGTGGATGGTTTATTTCTCCATTTTGAGTAACTCTGACAATGAAATCTTATAAATATTAAGTCGATGGCTTTGTTATTTTTTATTTCATTGTTTTTTTTTTTGCCACCGACTTCCGAAATAAAAGTTATTTTGTAGATTATTTTACTCTTTTTTGTGGTTTATTTTGAAGGCGGTTACATTTTTTTTTGAAAAAGGTTTTTAAATTCTCTTTTTAGTTTAAATATTCAACCCAAATTCTTGCTAAATACATATAATATAATCCGTAGCACTGGTAATAACATCCCTCATGTACACAATAAGCTAATAAAATTCCCTATCTCAAAAACTACTGAACCGATTTTGATGAAACTTTCAGTATTCCCTAAGTGGAACGATACCTAGCACAAAAAAAGAATTATTTAAATCGGATATGTAGTTCCGGAGATATGCGAACAATGAATCAGTCGATGCCTACTCCTTACTGTTAAGGAATTGTACCTTCCATCATCAGCTCAGCTACATAAGATGATGATTACCATACGCAAGTACTTGAATAGCGCCCTGCACACGTACAGTTCGGACCGCGGGAAACACCACGCGCCGTTCAATCCCTCGCTCCGAACTGTACGTGTAGATGTGCTGGTCTAACAGTCCGATCTGGCACATCGACACAAGCGCATATCTCACAGTTTTATGCGCGCATCACGTGTAAACGTAAATTACATTTGGCGGTTTGGAGCGTCAAAGCTATCACAGAGTTCATTCGTTTGTTCCGAGAACATCCGTGTCTCTGGAAGATAAAGCGTAAGAAGATAGTAAGAGAAATATGAGAAACAAAGCAATTATGACGCTTGTTGAATTTTGCAAGACAGTAGGTTTTTTATTAGCTGATCGCGATTTCGTCCCCAAAAAAGAAAAAAAGAAAGATTTGATGAAAGTAACGGGGACACGGAACAAAAGTAACTAACTACAAATTCAGCTAAACGCGATGACCAAACGATCGTCCATTTTTCTTACTACCTAAAAAACTTTTGAAAGTTTTAACGTTCCACGCGCCAGTCCAAACTGCAGTCCAAACTCTTGAAATCAAATTTACACGCTTGTCTAGTTTGCCTCTAGTTCGGAACGTTTGTCTAGATATGAAAGTTTCGTCCGCAGTCCAAACCGTGAATGCATTTTTAATCGTATTTGGCACAACAGTTTGATCCGCAGTCCATACTGTACAGATCTAACTGCGGTTTGGAACGCAGTCCAAGATGCGCGGTCCGAACTGTACGTGTGCAGGGCGCTAATTACTTCATAAGATTTACGAAAAACGATGCGTGGGCCTATAAAATTTGAGGGTTGCCCTCGATTTCTCCAAGATCCAATCATCAGATCCTGATTTGGTGACAATGGGACCACACGGGGAGCACCAGCTTTCAAACAAAAAAAGAATCATGAAAATCGGTTCACGAAGTCGGTCGTTATGCGGTAACAAACTACTGTTAAGGAGTTGTACCTTCCATCATCAGCTCAGCTACATAAGATCATGATTACCATTCGCAAGTACTTGAATTACTTCATAAGATTTACGAAAAACGATGCGTGGGCCTATAAAATTTGAGGGTTGCCCTCGATTTCTCCAAGATCCAATCATCAGATCCTGATTTGGTGACAATGGGACCACACGGGAAGCATCAGCTTTCAAACAAAAGAAGAATCATGAAAATCGGTTCACCCAGTCGGTCGTTATGCGGTAACAAAATAAAAAAATACAGTCGAATTGATAACCTCCTCCTTATTTTGAAGTCGGTTAAAAAGTATCCTATGTTATGCCCAGGATAATAAGGAATAATTATACCAAGTTTCATCGAAATCGAACCGTTAGTTTTCACGTGATGCCTGCACAAACAGACAGACAGACAGACAGACAAAATTTTTTTTAATCATATATTTGGGTTTGGTATCGATCCAGCAACACCCCCCGCTATTTATTTTTTCAATATTTTCAATGTACAGAATTGACCCTTCTACAGATTTATTTATAGATATATTAAGAGTTGTCACTAACTATAAACTTTTTGTCTCTGTGACGTCTTTTCATACTCGAATGTACCTGAGGTAAGCCTAAGACGGGTAGCCCGCTTAAAACGGGTATGCATTTTAAATTATGAATTAGAATGTGAAGATTTAGAATGTGTGCGTGCAGGACGTATCGTCTCTCCTTATGAGGAGCCGCGTCCTGCACGCACTCATTCTCATTAGCAAGAACGACGTGTAATTTAACAATACCCGTCTTGGGCTTATCTCCCCTACCAGCTAGAAACTATTTGTCACCATAGAAAGCGGCTGGCCTTACAGAAAACTGACTTCTTGAAAAGAAAAAATATAGGTGTGTACTGTTTTTAAAGATTAGTTAGTTAACAATCATCAATCAAGATTATCCATTAAGAACATATTTCTCTCTCTTTTCTTAGGCCTTCATCGAAACTGCGCAAAAATAATTATAATCAGCTATTAATACAATAGCAAATTATTTTCTTAACTACATTAATGTAGTAGGTAACTAAAGTTAAACAAAAGAAATTATTACTTGCTCGCCATTGTTACTAAATAAAAACACACAATAATCTATTATAAGTTATATGTACGTTAGTAATATTTCTATACTAAAAGTTCTTCGAAGTAGATTCGGAACTTTTTTCAGTGGGAAATAAGAATTTAAGACCTAGTATCGACCTTGTTCCTAGGTAGGACTTATAAACTTACAAAAGATTATAGGCTAAAATTCGTACACGCACAGAAACCGATTTATATTTTTAACCGACTTCCAAAAAGGAGGAGGTTCTCTATTCGACTGTATGTATTTTTTTTTTTTTTTTTTTTATGTATGTTCACCGATTATTCGAAGACGCCTGAACCGATTTGAAAAATTCTTTTTTTGTTTGAAAGGGTATACTTCCAAGTTGGTCCCATAGAAATATTGTCATGATCTGATCACGAACTTCGGAGATATGGAACGGAACTCTTCAATAATAGACAGAAAATCTGTCGTGATTGCTGCAATCGCTTGGATGTTTATTGTTTCCACAACATCATTACATAACATCACGCCTGTATGCTCTGAGGGGGTACGCAGATGTGTACAGTATACCCATATTTCGACAGTTTGGTTTCATTTTATTGGAGATAAGCCTATTACCATGAAAAATATTGTTAAGAAAATTATTCTTTCATTGGAAAGAGTATACTCCCGAGGTTAGAAAGAGTATACATGGTGACAATGGGAGCACCCATTGTCACCATGTCAGGATCTGATGATGGAATCTGGAAGGTAAAATTCCTTAACGGTTAAAAGTCGAAATCAAAGTCAGAATAATAACTCAAGTTATATGACGTAGTTCAACTTACTAAGTACGTACCTACGATATTTACACTAATAAAAATAGAAAAAAAAACAACCTACTGATCAGATGGGGTATCAAGACAGAGGGTTTTATAAATTACTAAATGTTAAATTACAAAGTTAACTTACTACATACGTACCTTTTTTTTATCGTGGTAAAATCATCAAATGAGTCCTCCCACCCAGGGCAGGGCGGGAGGGACTGTCAGACTTGTACTGACTAAAATCCACGGTGTCCTTCACTAGCCCTTTACGTACCGGGGTCACGGTAATGGGCAAGTCCCGCGACCCCGGCAGGCTATAGCCCTCTACAGGCCCCGTCACTATGCTGACACTCCTTGAGGCGCGCGTGGAACACAACGCGCCGTCGACCCGGGCTTGGTCCATGGTCGGGCTGCGAGTCGCCCATTACTCGCCGCCCGCATGCCCACGCCTACGGTGGTCGGAGATCGTCTTGCGACGTCCGACGCCGTAGGCGTCTACCACTGCGGCTGGGGTGGAGGGAGGACGCTGTCCTCTCCCTCACGCGGCCCGCCTCCTCCTTCGCAAGCATGACTGCTTCGCAGAAGGAGGCGACCGCTTCCCACTCCGTCTCGCCTCGCAGCATGGCCTCGACCAATGCCGGGCGCGAGAGGTCTCCGCCTACCGCCGTCGTGAGGACACGGCGGTGCTCTGCCCAAGCGGGGCAGTTCTGCACCGTATGCTCCACCGTGTCCTCCGGACGATCCTCGCAGTGGTGACACCCAGGCGTTTCTTCCCTCCCTATCAGACACAGGAACCTCCCGAAACTTCCGTGTCCGGTGAGGACCTGCGTCATGCGGTAGGTCAGGACGCCGTGACGCCTATCTAGCCACTCCTCAAAGAGGGGTCTTACCGCCGCCATTGCGGCGTGCCCGAATACATACGTACCTACGATAATTTATACAAAAAATGGAAAAATAAAAAACTTTTTAACAAAAAAAAAAACTGACTACCAAAAATACAAACGCCCCACCTAAAACCACTAAAAAGAGAAAAATAAACTACTATTTATCTATTTCAGAAAACAAAAATGCACGTATTTTTCAAACGAATTCAATAAAAAACTTATTACCTACCAATTCTAAATCAACTTACAATATTATTTTATTTAACAAACAAGATATTATGTATTTACAAACAACCTATAATGATTTATTTACAAAATTACAATGTGACCATTCTTGTCTAAACCTAATTAGCTATAAATTTAATTATAATATTTTTATAATGTTGTGTGCTAGGCACCTACTGATCTGTTTGAAGTCGGTGCCAAGCCAAAAATAAAGAGAACAATAATACTTAGTAATATAATACACACAGGGTTATAATTAATAACATCTAATATTTTTATTAATAAACAAATAGCAACCTACAAACACGTAAGCGACTATCAAAAATACAAAATTTATCAACAGCACTATAACGCATCAAAACTTAATTGCATTCAAGACGACCGTCAAAGACGCCTGCTTGCTCGTGTCTGCCCGTTTGGGTTGAATCGCTCAAGACTTGCCGACCCACGATCGCGCGTTCGGTCGCAAGCGCAGGGTGATTTGGTGTGATTTAGATGTAGCACGATGGCGTGACGGGGCTAGACGTGCGTATCCTATCGAATACCTATTTGGCTTGGCACCGACTTCAAACAGATCAGTAGGTGCCTAGCACACAACATTATAAAAATATTATAATTAAATTTATAGCTAATTAGGTTTAGACAAGAATGGTCACATTGTAATTTTGTAAATAAATCATTATAGGTTGTTTGTAAATACATAATATCTTGTTTGTTAAATAAAATAATATTGTAAGTTGATTTAGAATTGGTAGGTAATAAGTTTTTTATTGAATTCGTTTGAAAAATACGTGCATTTTTGTTTTCTGAAATAGATAAATAGTAGTTTATTTTTCTCTTTTTAGTGGTTTTAGGTGGGGCGTTTGTATTTTTGGTAGTCGGTTTTTTTTTTTGTTAAAAGGTTTTTTATTTTATGAATTGTTATTTTATGTAACCTTCGGGTTCAGTTAGTGAGAAGGTTGGGTCTATATAATACAGCCTACTTCTTCTTGTGCAGTTTTCATCCTCCTAAAAATGCAGGCCGTATCCAGAAATATTGATTTCTGAGCCAATAAAAAACGAATTAAATGAATAAATTAAAAATATTACATTTAAAAAACGAATTAATTAAACGAATGAAAAAAAAAATATATTAATCAAAATCAAAATATTATAATTATTATTCTTGTAATAACCCTGCCAGTTAGAATTACGTCTTTTAATCCCCAATTATAATTTGATCGTCCTTGAACGTTGATTCGTATCTCAGGAATAGTTCAACTCGATTTATTCGAAGTTCTTAGTAAAAGTAGGAAAGTTTTCTGGTTATGGCAACGATATTGAACGTAAGAACCAGATAAATAGAATGTAGGTATGGGTTTGTTAGAAAAGAAATTCATTCGTCTGAGCATTAAGGTTTATTTTAGCTTTCCTTTTCTTGACTAGTTTTGTTATGATTATGCCCGTTTATTTAATTTACAGAAGAAAACTTAACATCATTTTAAGTTTAGGTTCCACGCGCACCTCAAAGAGTGTCAGTAAATGACGGGGCCCCCCTCTAGAGGGCCAAAGCCTGCTGGGGTCGCGGGACTCACGAATTACCGTGACCCCGGTACGTAAAGGGCTATTGAAGGACACCGTGGATTTTAGTCAGTACAAGTCTGACAGTCCCTCCCGTTCTGGCCTGGGTGGGAGGACTCAT
The DNA here is from genome assembly GCA_943136025.2 of Agrotis puta. Taxonomy (NCBI): domain Eukaryota; kingdom Metazoa; phylum Arthropoda; class Insecta; order Lepidoptera; family Noctuidae; genus Agrotis; species Agrotis puta. The sequence goes on along the minus strand of OW964176.2, from coordinate 14,835,482 downwards.
TTGATGATTTTACCACGCTAAAGAAAAAAAGAACCGGGGCAATTGCCGTTGACGATAGCTTGCTAAGATATGTCACTTAGTAATCTCATACCTAATTAGCCAAAAAAAACGACGGGTTGCACTTTGGGAGTGCCGGCAGAAGTGAAAACTTGAATAGTAATAAACACACACGAACATTCGTGCAAGCGCCTTGCGCCGTCTTACGAATTTTCGAACAGGTCACGTGTCCTGACGCGCGTTTAACATTTTTACCCATTCCAAAAAAAAGTGTACAAAGCAGCTAAAGAAATTTTCACTTCAAGAAAAAAAATAGCCTTATATATCAACTTTCCCCAACTCATTCCACACAACGTTTTAAAAATAAAAATAACATGAAATTCATACCCAGTGGGGCAGAAAAGTTCTCCAGTGGCGGCAACCACGAATCAGAAGATGAACAGTAGACAGGCCTATCATTAGCTGAACCAATGTCAATGACATTGTGAGAGTAGCAGGCAACTGTCATCAGTCAAAAAAAAAAGTCTAGATCTTAGACCATTTTCACAAAAGTTCACTCGTTCAAATTTTGTGGATACACCAACCTATAGAACATGAGATCAAAAGTCAACTTCATAAATGTTTCGTCACCTTTGACATCAATATTCACTAAATTGAAACTTTATCAAATTTCAGATAATGGTTGAAACTATCTAACACAAATGAACAATATAATTTAATAACGGGCATTGTGGACGTCGGAAAGAAGGCTGCCAGGCTGAAGTGGAACTGGGCGGGTCACGTCAGCCGCATGAACATTGACCGCTGGGCGAAGGCCGTCACACAGTGGGTGCCTGGAGATGGACGGCGCCACCGTGGCCGGCCCAGAAAGAGGTGACGAGATGAGTTGGACTCGTACCGTGAGGGATGGTTCAAAGTGGCGCTGGACAAGAACATATGGAAAAACTTGGGGAGGCCTTTGCCCAGCAGTGGGACAGTGTAGGCTGAAGAAAAAAAAAACTTTTAAGTTATATTCAATTTTAAGGTGATAAAGTAGTGACGAAATTAATAAGGCAGATTTTCGTGGTAACGTCGGGAGGCGATGTCCTAGGAAGAACTACACTGACCTTGTTGATGAGATGCTTCAGAAAGATCGGTGTGTATTACTGGATATTAGCTTGCCAGTTTTTTTTGCCCTACACTAAGATTTTATTCCTGTATCGTGGGTACGTTTACAAACATAAAAACTTACATACACAAAAACCCTGACCCTGAACACGCGGATCGTACAAATATTTGTTCCGTGCAGGGATCGAAACCCCGACACGCTACGCAGCAGTTGATTGCTCAGCCAATGCGCCAACTGTGTCGTTAGATATATGAATGTGGAAGAGCCGAGAGGAGTATGTAATGATTGTATCAGGAGGCAGGTGGCTCATTAGTAGTTACTCAAAATAGCCGTACGAACTATGGACAGGGCTATGCTTTGAGTTTTCTCGCGTGATGGAATCAGAAACGAAGAGATTCGTAAAAGAATCAAAGTTGCCGACATAGCCCAGCGAATTGGCTAGTTGAAGTGGCAGTTGCAGGTGTGGCAGTGGGTTTCGTGGTAGGTTTAGAATGAAACCATGAATTACTTTACACGTTTATTGTAACACGAGACACAGAAAATCAGGGTAGTAGGTTCTTAGTTAGATTAAGGTCTCTAAGCACTTGTCACCGGTCACTTGTAGAAGAAGGTAGGAAAGTTACTGCCCTGGGCTAGGCTACGTTGCAGCACGTGGTCCGGCGTCAGGTCACAGGGCAGGCAGCAGATGGGCGACTCCAGAGGTCACCAGGCGTGGGCAGCACCACGCGGGTTATAGCGACCGCGTGTCGTCAGCAAGGCGATTGGCCTCGACACGTGGCGGGCGTGGGGTCTCGGGCACCCACGAGCCACGTGGATGGCAGGTGCAGGCGGCGGTAGCGGCCGCGTGGGTAGTCCGCTTGGCAGGCGTCTCTCCAGCGGTAGGTGCGGAGGCAGCGATGACGCCTGACAGCGTTATCAGCAGACTCAGACTGCGATGTGCAGCCCTAGGCTGGAAAGTGCAGCCCCAGACTGGAATGTTCAGCCCCAGACTGGAATGTTCAGCCCCAGACTGGAACCCTGGAATCAGCGCGAGGCGGGTGCTCCGTAAGCGTCGTGCTAGACCTCTGTAAGCCTCCGCCGATGTGTGCGTCTCCCAGCCGTAAGCCCAAAGCAAGGGTGGATGAAAGGAGACTCACCCATCGTGATGGCTTACAAATTAGAGGTTATGCGTGCTCATGCCGCAGGCATTCCTGGAAGTTCCTCGCCGCGTGGCCAGGCGATTTAAGCGAGCAGCTTGGCGCAGCGTGGCGGGAAAAGCAAGCGTAGTAGCGGGTGCGAGAGGCATGCGCACACATTTACAAAGAGGTGCAGTGATGGTGACAGGTGATGTGATTTACATAGCTTTCTCGACAGTCATAGTGAGGCTGCCGAGAACAATTACAATGGCTGCCAGACCGCGCAGACAGAACACAGAGAGAATGCGATCTGACAAGAACAAATAAGAATTGCAATCACACTGAGCACTTACCCGTTTATCTCGGGGTTATTTAGTATACTTAGAAGGAGCTTGGTGCTATAAAGAGGACGCGGAATGTGCTGCGAGAGTTTTTATAGTCACGTACCGACGCCTCGATTGCGCAATGACGTGATCGTGTTGGAACAATTAGTGTTGTCACTTTAATAAACCGTAACTAATGTTGTGCGTTTTAGTTGATTTTTAGGAAATCGACTACAACGCTACACAGGCCACACAGACTCTTAATAATAATAAAAATAAATAATACTGGCAACCCTCGTTGACATAAGTCAAGTTTAAGAAAATCTCCGAATTTTATTTCAAGGAAATTATATTTAAAAAGTGTAAATAGTTCTGCACCACTCTGCGAAATAGATTTTTCTAAAATAAATAACAACTCGTAAAAATGAAAATCAAAAACCACAAAATATTGGAAACCAAATGCAAAAACGAATTATGACAGATGTCATGAAAAGAAAAAACTGAAAATGAAATGAAATCGGAAGAAACGATATGTTAACGAGAGCCAGAGCACAACGCGCACGCCCACCACCCCCGGAGTCGTCGCTTAGTTCCGCCTCGCCGCCGCCGGACACCGGATCACCTGCGTCACCGGCGGCAGCAGTTGCGTCGAGCTCGAGCGACGAATATTTCTCCCCGCCGACGTCGCCAACACCTGTACGTCGGCAGGGGAGAGGCCGGCCACCGCGGAGCTTGGGATCTAGGGGCCAACCGGCCCCGAGCCGGGTCCCCGCTGCCGGTGGTTGTGTGCAGCGCATGAGATGGACTCAGTCCATAAATGAGAATGTCATGCGCGCATACTACGGGTCTACAGAGGGAGGAACTAACCTCACTGCATACCGTGCTAGGATGTTGTCTCTGTTCCAGGTGCTTGAACCAACCCTAAGCGTCTCGGCCCAACGACTGTCGGATCAGGTGCGGGTCATCCAACGTAATCACATGTTGGACGACACCGCGCTTGATAGGCTGCGCTCCGAAGTACTAAGCAACCGTATCATCTTAACTCCACCACCACCAGCGGCGTCCGTGTCTGCAAATAGAGTTCCGCCGCGGTCTGTTATTGCTTCTGTTGTGGAGGAGGATGATCCGGTTGCCACGGTAAGTAGCCAGTGCAACGAACGATTGAGGAGCGCACTGGAGGATGCGCTTAGTGAGTACCGCTCAACTCCCATTACGCTTAGACCCCGATTACCACGATTACCCATGCACAAAAAAAATAGGGCGCTGGTGAGTGCCTTGAACTCGCTGCTTAAGAATGTTTTCGAGAGCAGCGAGGATCTTGTCGATACACATTCGATCCTGTTTTGCGGGGCTGTTGCGGCATGTCGATTGGCAAATGTCAAGTTTCCGGATAGTGACGGAGTTAATCGACCAAAACCAGCTGTACCAGCCTGGCAAACCAGGATTGAGCGTCGTGTCGGCGAGGCCAGGGTGCTCATCGGCAAACTATATTGCTTCAGGGAGGGAAATACACGACCACGTGTGATGCGCTTTGTGAGAAGGGCATTCTTGGGGACTGGGATCGGTCCTCAAGAATACATATCCCGTATCACAGAGCGCATCGACTTCCTGAAGCAAAAAGTTTGTGCATGGGCAAGTCGTATTCGGCGGTATAAGCGACGGGTTGACCGGTACTCGCAGAACCGCATGTTCCGGAGCGATGAAAGGTGGGTATATAGAGCTTGGGAGCGACCTGAACAAAACATGGCTGACCTGTGCCGTCCAGATGACGGCGCCACGAGTACATTCTGGCGGAACATCTGGTCGGTACCCGTCAGTCATACTGAGGCTGATTGGATGCGTGATGTCGAGCGGGTGTGTGAGACTATACCAGAAATGGAACCCATAACCATTACACCATCAGATATAGCAAGAGCAGTCCGTTCGTTACCGAATTGGAAATCACCGGGACCGGACGGACTGCACAACTTTTGGCTAAAATGGTTGAATAGTTCACACACTTGTCTGGCATCTCAATTCCAGTCAGCCTTAGAGTCTGGATCGCTACCACAGTTTCTAACAACTGGTGTTACCCACCTACTCCACAAATCTGGAAGTACCACGGAACCCAAGAACTATAGACCGATCACTTGTTTGTCGACGGTCTATAAACTTCTTACATCCATTTTGAGAGTGAAAATTAACACACATATTGAAAGTAACTCCATTATGTCTGCCTCTCAAAATGGATGTAGGAACGGGTCCCGTGGTACTAAGGAGCTACTCCTCATTGACATGGCCATTAGCCAACAGGTTCGTCGATCTCGCAAGAATCTGTCCACATGCTGGATAGATTATAAGAAGGCCTACGACTCGGTGCCACATACATGGCTCATGAGGGTGCTGGAGTTGTACAAGATAGATGCAACTCTACGCGCCTTCCTTGAGTCGTGTATGGGGCAATGGAGAACGGTCCTTCGCTATCCAGGATGTCGACAGATCCAGGCTAACGATGAACCTGTATGGATAAAGCGGGGAATATTCCAGGGCGACAGTTTGAGTCCACTTTGGTTCTGCTTAGCCCTGAATCCTCTAAGCACATTCACGTCTAGGCTATCGGTTGAGGAGAGGTAGTCAGGTCATATCTCACCTTCTATACATGGATGATCTGAAACTCTTTGCCCCCAGCAAATTGCAACTAATGGAGCTACTGAAGGTAACTGAAACTTTCAGTAGTGCCATCAGGATGGAATTTGGTGTTGACAAATGTGCAGTCATGCATGTAAAGCGAGGGGAGATTATGGAATCTGAAGGGATTCAGCTTTCAGATTCCATACACCTTAGATCACTTTCCTCATCCGAGACCTACAAGTATTTGGGTATGTCGGAAGCGTTAGGCATTGATGTACCGGAAGTGAAACAATCGTTGAAGGAGCGCTTCTTTGGACGTCTAAAAAAGGTTTTAAATAGCCTTCTTTCGGGCGGAAACAAGGTGCGCGCCTTCAACGGTTGGGTCATGCCGGTTTTAATGTACTCTTTCGGCATACTCAAATGGACTCAATCTGAACTCGACGCCTTGGATAGACGAGTCCGTACACTGTTGACCGCAAATCGGATGCATCACCCACGATCATCGGTGATGAGGCTGTACATCCCGCGGAAGTGCGGGGGTCGAGGCTTTTTAAATGCTAAGACCCTCCACAATCGCGAGGTGTGCAGTCTCAGAGAATATTTTTTGAAAATGGAAGTGGGTATGCACCGAGATGTGGTCACAGTGGACAAAGGACTCACTCCGCTGTCCATGGCTAAAGAGAACTGGCACAAACCTGTGGTACTCAGTACCGACGACCGCAGGGAGGTATGGCAAAGCAAGGAGCTACACGGACGCTTCTACCGGGCTCTTCATGGGCCCGATGTAGATTTTCTAGCGTCCGTGTCCTGGCTACGTTTCGGTGACCTCTTCGGAGAAACTGAGGGTTTTGTATGTGCGATTATGGACGAAGTTATCTTGACGAACAACTACCGGAGACATATTATAAAGGATGGGACGATTGACGTGTGTCGGGCATGCCATCGTCCAGGTGAATCCATTAGACATATTGTCTCTGGTTGTTCTCGTCTTGCTAACGGCGAGTACTTGCACAGGCATAACCTAGTAGCCAGAATTATCCACCAGCAACTTGCTTTGAAATACAATCTTGTGGATTCTGAGGTACCGTATTACAAGTATGTGCCCGACCCAGTTCTTGAACAAGGCCATGTCACGTTATACTGGGATCTGCCTATCATTACTGATAGGACTATTGTCGCCAATAAGCCTGACATAGTAGTGATAGACAGATCAGCGCGCCGCGCAATGATAATCGATGTTACCATCCCACATGACGAGAACCTCGTGAAAGCTGAGAAAGATAAACAAATCAAATATCTCGACTTAGCGCGCGAGGTTGTCGATATGTGGAATGTGAGCTCGGCTATCATTGTGCCGATTGTCGTTACTGCCAATGGCCTGATGGCAAAGAACCTCGACGAACATCTTTCGAGGCTCTCATTAGGGGGTTGGATCAAGGGCCTGATTCAGAAGGCAGTTCTCCTCGATACGGCTCGCATTGTGAGGAGGTTCCTGTCTCTGGAGCCCTAACCACCGGTAGCTTGGACCCTGCTCCCACACCGGCGGATCACTATTTTTATATTTTTAAATGTTTTTTATTACTTTTTTGTAAGAAATATTTAAAAATTTAATAATATGTTTAAAAATGAATAAACGAATAATAATAATCATTTTATTATCAGGCAACTAAGACCCATAGAAAAAATACACAAAATAATATTTAACAACAATAATATACTAATACATATTTTAATAGACTAAAACTATACACGCAACGTTGTCGGCGTCGTGTTTCGCTGCGTGGTGTCGCATAACCGTCCTCGGAAACGTCGATATACGACACCCTTCGGCCAAAAGTCCTCCTTCAAGCAGGTCTGAAGATGTTGGGTTGGAATTCGTACCACGAATGACTTGAAGTTGATGTTGTGGCGCGATTCCAACCTTTCGACCCACAGAGTCCAGTCAGTCTTCACTTTCAAATACTGCACCACTTCCTCAGTTGTCGTGGAGTGATGCAGACGTGAAACGTACAGCTGCGTCGTAGGCACAGCAGGACGCAGCAGCATGTTGGGTCCACTCGGTGCGGTTCCACACAGGTTACGAGAACAGGGCTTCTTCTTCCTCCTTTCTACTTTAATGAAGCCCTCCTCATCAACTTGGCTCGTTCTTGGCACGGAGCTACGGACCGCAGCCAGGGCTGGTTGAGCACCCACATTCAATTTTTCCCCTTTCCTGGTTTGTCGCTTAGGCTGCGACGCATCAGTTTTACCGCTGGTGACAATAGCAGCATAGGCACGTTTAGGGGTCGACGTACCTACGCGTGACGTATCCGCAGCCGGTGTAGTGGCGCGGGCGACGACGGCGGCGGCGGCGAGCGGCGCTTGCTCAGCGCTATCGGCAGCTGGTGACGCACTTGTGTTCGCCGATTCAAAACTGCCGATGGTTGCATTTTGCGCCCCTCGACGTGTGTTCACCTTTGAGGCCTCAGGTGACCCAATTACCGAACCAAGTGGAGACCACGCAGCGCCAGTTTATGTATTTATTTCTCCCGTTTCTGCCTACTCTATTCGAATATGTTCTAAGAAAAATTACGCCAGAAACGTATGTTACATAATTTTGTTCGGGGCCCGTCGTTATGCGTGTTACGCCAACATTCTATATTCCGACCAGCGCCTGTGCGTACAATTTACGCAAAGTTCGCATTTACGTAATGTTTCTTATACGACGCCAATTCTTATTTTCGGAATAGATAAAATTGGAATACGTAAGCTCAAACAATAATAATCAGAAATCTAGTTTCATAACTATATTTTTAATGATTGTTTGTGGTTACGTATGAATATTGATGTTAATAGGCTATTTTACTTACAAATTGTTATTAGTACGAATAATAGATTGTAAAAAATATTTGACTTGTATTTTTCTTTTGTTACGTAAACCAAAACTAACGAAGATACAACGCTTCTAAAAATCACAAAACGTCTCTCGGTTGTTATAATTTTATAGGCGTTATGACGTCACAAGCCCCCACTCCCGAATTCTGAAGCGTTTCAAAGTTGTCAATATTGATTGATTTAAAAAAAAAAGAAAATATATGTGTGGATTTTTTTTCAATACTCTAACTGACGGACTAAACAGATTTTCAAATTATTTATGCAGTAAACTACCCTCTTGCAGATTATTAATTTATGTTTTTTTTTTGTTTTAATGACACTGATTGTCCAGAGAGATTATATAGGCCAAAGAAAAAGGCTTAACAGTATTGTTCCATGTTGAGCCCACATGTCATTAGTTATTCTTAAGTCACATGTAATAGCAATTCCGCCTATTGGAATCAACTACGCATACATCCAAACTCCTTGGAATCTTTTAAGGAATTTCAGATGGAAACTCAGTGACACTGCCTTCCATTGGCTCTTCGTTAGCAGGTGCACTTAGGACTTTAATAGATCAGATTGAAAGTTCATACTTCCTTCTACAGAGTGATGAAATGGCCTCCTAAAAATGAAATATTTTTATATCTACTTTTAATGAAATGCAGAAAATAAAACTACACACAAAAATGATTTAAAACTCGATTCTATTCAAACTCACAAACGTCACACATCCGGCAACACAGCTGTCTGAATACAACCAAATGCTTTTCAAACCGTCACAATGTAAAATTATTCTTATTTCCACTGTTCTAAAATGTAAATCCGCAATTGAGGCGAGGTCACAATGGCCGACCAAAACGTAGGAAGGAAAATTAAAAATATTTTTGGTCTCCACTAACGAGCCAGCCTGTTTCTAGCCTATCTGCATTTCTGTACCGACAAAATTGGATTTCTCTACGTGTTTTTTTGAATCACCCCTTTTTTGTTTCAAAGCTATGACAGAATTTTTGGCACCTTTGAATTACGAGTTGGGATATTCAGTCTTTGTGTTTCGTTGATTTCAGGTTTTTGAACTGTTGCTTTTTGATGCTAGTTTTTGAAAAATAAAAAGAATTGGGTTCCGTTTTTTATGAGTTCATAGATTGGTACGCTATGCGTACTTTTATTTTTCGACTACAATAAAGAGGAGTTTTTCATTTCGATCGATATTTTTTCTGTTATATTAATGTACACCGATTACACCGAGGTTTCTGGTCCGATTTGTGTGGTTCTTTTCTTGTTCATGTGTTAGGAGTTTTATTTTATGAGCCATTTTTATAAGTTTAAAATATTTGATGGCGTGGTTAGTGTAGAGTAGTTCCGCTGAGGAAAAGAGACAGAGCTATACAAGTCGTCTAGCGCCATCTCATTCTCTCATCGCAGCTACTCTCGCTTTAAGACGTCATGGTAGGCCACCAGCGATGGGTTGCTGCGCTGCATGCCGAAGCACGAGGGTCAGATCGCTGGCCGCATGAAAAAAAAAAAATGTATAGACTGCGGGTAGTTCCTAATCTGGCTGTTTTTGTATGGCAGTACCATGGTACAGAAAAAACTCTTAGAACAGAGCAAAGGTTAAAAACAGTATTCAGAACTGTTTCAGTTAATTATTGATTGCCGAAAAATTGTGTTAGTTTTCATGCATTTTATGAAAATAAAATTAATATTTTTGCAGCGATGTTAAAACTCAAACTCCGACTTTCACTAACTTCACTACATTGAATTTAAAACGAGACACATGACGATAGTAAGATAATTCCTGCTACAAATCTACTTCAAGATCACCACAGGATCGCTACCCAAATCTTCCAAGACAGAGGTCATAAACACCATGTTAATATTTCATCCACCACACAATTAAACCATCGATTAATTCCACGCATTTATAACAGTGTTCCAATCAAGATACTCCCCCGGGGTTCTGACAATAGGTAGCCATATTTGTGGTCATACGTTGTGGTGTACCGGCTCACAAATCAGTCCCTATTGTTAAACGTGTTAACTAGAATTGCGTTACTGAAATTGGGTCTAGTTGAACGCTTATGTCCCTGAAGTTTAGTGTTATTCACAGTATTGTTGTTAGTACAATGTGTGACTGAAAGGCGGATATATTGAATGGCGGCGTAGTAGGCCAATATGGACTAAATAAGGCTTTCATTGCAGTATAATTCAATTTTGCGTATGAAGCTAACAAAATGTTTTGCACCTCTGCTTTGGATACTTAACAAACGGTTGAAGGAAAGGTTTAAAAAAACGCTATCAGGATGATGTCTTGCTGATGATTTAAAAAATTTTAGAACGTTATGATAAATCTACACACAATTATTGTGCATTGGAACATAGTTCAATAAATAATTTAAATGCAAAGTTTATTCACAATTTTTTTCATTATGTTATTGTTAGACAAAAATATCTAAGTTTTAATATTTATAGTCTGCTGAGCTTCCACTCATTCTTTTGCGCAGTTTTAACAGGCCAATCTCCATAAATGATTCAAGAGATATTGTGAAAAATATATTTTTTAACTAATTAGTTGAATTAAATTATGGCAACGTCTTTCTTCTACTATTTCACTAATTATCTCATAGTGCTCTTATAGTAGACATTAAAGAAGTTGGTAGTAAGTAAAAAGTCGACGATAATCCGTATTTAAATAAACCCATCTGGTCACTTATTTGACGTACTGCCTGCCTCTATTACTGCTACATTATTAATGATCATGATCGTTATCATTATTCTATAGGGTCCACAACTGGACTTTTCACTCCATTCAACATTTCTAGTATCAATATTCATGTAAGCTACTTCAACACACCAATCACAAAATCGCAAACTAGTTACAAAGCGTCGCATAACACGACAGCTAATTTTAGACCCTTCCTCGTATCTCCAACAATGGACTGATTAGAAGGCCGTACTAGAAGTAATATTATAGCAGAGACTCGCAAATCAGGACCTATTGTTAGAGGCATAAACGTTATTATGTTACTGAAATTGGATGTACGCTTCGTTGGAGTTTAGTGGTGTTCCAAGTATTGTTGTTATGTTATAATGAATATCTTGAATTTAGAAGCAAACGAAATAAAAATTTTGAAGTTCTATTGATAGCAATTTATAGATATATATATATATATTAAGAGGAACTCATCGCTAAATAAATACAGCCGCACAGGCCGATCTTCCGGATTAAGCCGCGCTTGCTGAGGTTGGTCTGTGGATGGGTGACCATCTGCCATAGCGAATTTCCTCCGTGCCTCGGGAAGCACATAAAGCCGTTGGGGTCGACTGTCATTTGTAGATCTTTGACAGTCGTTACTGTTAGTCAGAAGCTCTAAAGTCTGACATGCAGTCTTACCATGGGGTATCGTATTACCCTGTTACTGGGTTGTGGAGGTCCGACAGGCAGTCGCTCCATGTAAAACACTGATATCCAGCTGCATCTGGTTTGACTGGAAGCCGACCAGAATATAGTTGGGAAAAGGCTAGGCAGATGACATTTATAGCAATTTATTGTGTTATTGAGATAAAAAACAAAGGTTTTTTAGGACACAATGGATCTTGGAGAACAGTGGTATCAGCCCTGACTTACGAGTTGTGTATTTGTTGTTGGTTGTGGATTTGACGCCAGCCAGATGCATTATTTTGGGTAATTTATTTCATCAACAGTGCTCTCAACGCGGTAAAGGAAAATATAGTAAACAAACCTAGAACCAAAAATTGGAATATATGTGATATTTGGCAAACCGTATTGGGCCCGCATGGTGGTTTATGGATCACTCCCTTTCATAGAGGGGAGGCCAGTGTCCCAGCAATGGAAATTGGATAGGTTAATGAGGAGATTTTTGAGTTGTTTTAACTGAATCATCTTTGAAGTTCATAGAAGTATTGAATTATTTAGAAGTCTGAAGAATACGAAATCACGTGAGCTAATACAGGGGCATAGCTAGTATAGTACTGGCAGACAATATTATGTGAATACTAACGCAAAAAGGTTCTTTATAAATTCTCATACCTAGCGGTATTATAAATAACATAAAATGAATATATCGAATCCCTTTAATGTTACCTGTGTGAAAAAGTAGAAAGGATATTTATTTTGGGCACAGGAAAGTTAATAAAATCCCTATTCTCATACTCTTTGACAAAATTAAATTTTCTGTGACATAATACTAATGTTACTGGAAAAACAAGACAGAAAAAGGGAAAAAAAACAAATATCTGGCTCACGAGGACGTTGACATCTGGACTTCTGTCATGTGTACTAATTGTGTTAATAAATAAATTAAATACATACTTTCAGCAAAATATTTACCAACAGTTTAAATAAGAGCATGCGTCACGCTAACTAACTTTCAACAACATAAAACTAAAAAAACAAAAAGAACGATGCTTATACCTTGTACTTTAAACTTATTATGCTTTGAAAGCAGACGAGCTAAGTAACTCACCGTGGAATCACACACACACACATATACTTCTACATAGGTATGCATACTCATAATTCACTTTGTTCAAGAACTCGGCACAAAGATACCGTTGTAAGATTGAAAAATAATCCAGCGTGAGATATAAGTGAGATTTAGACGTCTGATAGTAAGAAGAATGTAATGTTATTTATTAAAGCGTCGAAAGTAAAACGATCTATATCGATGGAACCATTCTGAGATGGTCTCGTTTGATGGTAAGCGAAGATGTGCTCAACGGTGAAGCACGCTTGCCTTTTTTTTTATCGTGGTGAAATCATCAAATGAGTCCTCCCACCCTTTACTGTCAGACTTGTACTGACTAAAATCCACGGTGTCCACCAATAGCCCTTTATGTACCGGGGTCACGGTAATCCCTTGGTCCCGCGACCCCGGCAGGCTTTGGCCCTCTACAGGCCCCGTCACTATGCTGACACTCTTTGAGGCGCGCGTGAAACACAACGCGCCGTCGACCCGGGCATGGTCCATGGTCGGACAGCAAGTCGAAGCACGCTTGCCTAGAAGTAAACTGTTCATCCTTGACTTGAAGACCTCAAGGTTGTAGCTATCAGAAAATACAGACTCCGGCAAGGAAACGCATTTTTTGTGTTGTGAAATATCACATCAAAACTCAAGAGTGGGAGCTCGTGTCGTCCAGAACTCAGTCTCAGCCTTTGTCAAACAGACAGGCGAAAGCGAAGCGTTTCCGAAGCGTGACCGAACCGATGCGAAGACGTGGCGAAGGCGTATTTGCTCTGTTTGACGTCGTTCATAAAAAGTCAGCTAATATAACTGTCACGCCTCGGTTCGCACCCAGTTTGACGTCTCGTATCGCTTCGGACTCGGTCCAGTACGCTATCGCCTGTCAGTTTGACAAAGGCTTAAAAGCAGTGCTAAGATGTGACGTATTGCCAAATTTAAAAATGTCGTATCTGCGTCAATGGTTTTTAAATAACAAAAGAACAAAAGATAAAATATGGGTCCTATATTTCTTGATAGTCAACTGACGGACTAATTAGATTTTTTTTTTAATAAAATAGACTATTAAATCTCTGAACATTGTAAATAGTCATTTTATAATTATAGGTAGTCCAATAAGCCGGTCGATACGTATCTGTCTTAAAATAACTTTTACATTTCAACGGAAATCTCTTCAACATGAATGGAAAAATCGCAGCAAAATGTATCAGTTGTTAAAAATTCATAAGCTACTGAATATTCTATGAATATTGCATAGCCATTTCATGCAGCAATAAAGTTTATTTGATATGACATTTACGTTGAGGTAGACAGATATTTTATGCTAGCTTTTGCTGTTCGTAGATTCATGTTTATGTAAAAAAGTACCTTTTAACTGCATCCAAGATCCCATCTACATCTGTACCAAAATTCACAAAAATCGGCGTGAAATTTAGGCGTGATATTAAAAAATCAGGTTGCCTAAAACTGACTTGTAGAAAAGTGAATCTTATTGATAACTTTGCTTATTGTGGCAAACAAAGAAATAAACTGTTCCTGACAAAATAATCTACATCTTTTTCCAAAATGTATCCAGCAATTTTGTAAAAATAGTATATAAATAGTCTGTGTTACAGAGTGATCGAATCCGAAATGAGGAGATCCGTAGGCGAACCAAAGTCACCGACATAGCCCACCGGATTAACAAGCTGAAGTGGCAATGGGCAGGCCATATTGTTCGCAGAGCAGATGGCCGATGGGGTCGAAAAGTACTAGAGTGGAGACCACGGACTAGCAAGCGCAGCGTAGGACGTCCACCAACAAGATGGACAGACGACCTTATAAAGGTCGCCGGAAGACGCTGGATGCAGGTCGCTTCCAACCGGTACATGTGGAGATCTAAAGGGGAGGCCTATGTTCAGCAGTAGACGTCCTATGGCTGAGATGATGATGATGACAGAGTAGAAAAAGACAGTAGATACACTAAAATATTACGACCTATCACACTATCCTATCTGAACAGAAACCACAGAGCAACCAAATACGTAGTTCATATTATTCAAAGTTATTATCACCCTAAAACCAGTAATGACGAGATTAAAGCCACCACAACTGTTCGCGAAGAGTTATAGCTGCGGTGTCTGCAACTAATGGCAATTTATTGTCAATAAAACTTTTACACACCCAGGTATGTTTGACAAACTGTTATATGAGCGGCTGTGTTACCACTTTTCATTTTATTGCCGCGTTACTTATATTACTGATGTTTATTTGCTGTGGGTTTCATGATACGTGTAAAAGAGCTTTCTGTGTGATCAACGTCGTAATACCAAGTCTTTTTAACCATTTCCACTAATGTTAAGCGAAACCTAAATAATGCGTATAATTTAGGTATTTTTTTTATCGTGGTAAATTCATCAAATGAGTCCTCCCACCCAGGGCAGGGCGAAAGGGACTGTCAGACTTAACTGACTAAAATCCACGGTGACCTTCAATAGCCCTTTACGTACCGTAATTCGTGAGTCCCGCGACCCCAGATAATTTAGGTATCTAGAATAATAAAAAATACGTCGTTGAAATTAAAACTCTCGATGCTTTGGAGTGTAAAATATTGTATTCTTTTATTTTTACATTCATTCACCTTTTTTTTTTATCGTGGTAAAATCATCAAATGAGTCCTCCCACCCAGGGCAGAGCGGGAGGGACTGTCAGACTCTTTTACACTGCGGTCCCCTAATATATATAGACATGTAAATGATTTAAAAGTTCGATATTGTTAGTTGTTTTAACAGATACTCAATCATGAACTACAAAGTATTGAACAAAACAATTCATGGTAATGATGCTACGCCGTAGCAAAATGGCTACGCGGCCTACGCTGGCGTAGCAAAAGGCCTACGCGTCATACTGCGTATAAACTTGGAAGAAATTAGATGAATATTGCTCTTTTATACTCCTACGTTAGGGACATCAAATTTTGTGGCACAATTTTATTATACAGCCTGTTAGTGTAATCAGTCTTAAACTTGAAACCAGTGGTTTGGTATCACTTACAGAACGTAAATTCAATAAAAAAATAAAACCTTTTTTTTTCAATAAAGTCTCCATTTTTCCCCAAAATTATTTCACCCTATTACGCAAAGGTAAAGAACACTAAAATAAGCCGCGAGCGCCGCGGCGTCGCCCGCGGCGCGGCAGTGTCGTTATCGAACGTACGTGTGTCCCGTAACGTACGCTCGCAGCGCAGCGCACGAGTGCGCGCCGCCCCACCGTTAATTTTTTGCGCAAGTGTTAGTGTTTAGTGATTATGTCGTACACAAACGAACAGTGGACCGAAATGGTTCGGGTTTACGCCGCGTCGGGTGATAACCTAACTTACATCTGGACTCGTCACGCAACAAAGGTAGGTATTTTTGCCTGTCCTAAGCCAGGAAAAGTATGAAGGGAAGTTAGTTACATCACAGGTTACCTGTATTTTATTACAATGATGTAGTTAGTTAAAACTTATGTAGGTATGTAGTTAAACGGACGGCGTTAACCTGCCGCACTGGCAGGTTAACGCCCTTTGCAGTGAATACGTAACTCGGGCGCATAGTATCCATGAATTAACGGACGGTGTAGGACAGAAACATTTTTGATTTTTTTAAAGAAAAAATCGTTTATTTATTTTTAAATTCAGACAAACATTTTTATAATTAAATCAACTACCTATGGTTTCAAGGTTAACGGTCTTCAGACAAACAGCCTGTATATGGGCGAAAAAACAGACAAACGTTAATCAAATGAACACAATTAGCTAACGAAGATAGAATTGTTTTTGTGTTCATATTTTTGATGTTGTGCCGTATATTTTTAACCCCAGGATAACTTTTATTTGTTTTAATGTCCGTAATCATTTTAATACACTTTTTATTCGTGAGGCCCATGAATAAAATTCTTTATCAAACAAAAATGTGTACTTTAATTACTTTAGAATAGAGTTCATAATGAAATCTAATCGACTTCGGGAATATTTTTAATCTAAAAACGTATAAATTGAGTGGAGCATTCTTTAGTCTATTGTTATTCGGAGTTTTAAAATTGCGTTGGTTTTTTACTTCTGCTATAATTTTGATGGTTAGGGATAAAATATTACATAACCGCGAATTTGAAATGTTAGCATTAAAAACTTTAGTATTGTATTAAAGGGTACTTAAAATAACCACAAAAAAGACATACAAAAACTGCTACAAATAAAAAAAAAATAGACAAAAAGTACATAAAAGTCATCGTGTTAATAAACAGAAAAATAAACCCACATTGCTGATGTATAAATACTTATAAAAGATCAATAAAACTTTATTATTGATCTTTTATAAGTATTACTTGAAATCAACCATTTATCAGTCTTTTTGAGCTTTGTTTTCAATTTTATTCTTAACTAGCGGGCGCCCGCGGCTCCGCTCGCGTGAATGTCGGTTACCACTGCAAAAAGCCTACTCAGGAAAGACACGGTCAGCAACATGATTCCCAGGTCTATTCACAGACACCGACACTAACATCGACGACGCAGTCAACACAATCACTCGAAATAGATAGATATAGTGTGTCGCGGACTTTTTTGTAGATATTTATAAGATCAACAATTAATTAGAACATTTTATGGTTCTATCTTTTATGGTTTAGGCAGCGTACACAAAATAAGTAACTTTTCTGGTTGATTTTTACACCTAATGGCCGAAAAACCCAAATATCTTACGGAATCCTATTTTTCTCCAAAATAAAATATAGCTTATGTTACTCGTGGATAATGTAGCTTTCGAATGGTGAAAGAATTTTTAAAATCGGTCAAGAAGTTTTTGAGCCTATTCAATACAATCAAACAAACAAACAAAGTTTTCCTCTTTATAATATTAGTGTAGATAGTGTAGACTACCAAAATAACTGATATTCGTACCTACTATTTCTTCAACTATAAAGAAATAAAATGTAAACTAATAATATATTTAAACACTACCAAAACCTCTAATACCTATTTCATAAAATAACAACAAAACAAATCTAAAAATAAACTATTCAAAGACTAAAAGTAAAAAGGGGCACACCGCAATCGCGGCGGTAAGTCCCCTCTTTGACGGAAGTTTCGGGAGCTACCTGTGTCTGATAAGGAGGGAAAAAACTCCTGGGTGTCACCACTGCGAAGATCGTCCGGAGGAGCATACGGTGCAGGACTGCCCCGTTTGGGCAGAGCACCGCCGTGTCCTCACGACGGTGATAGGCGGAGACCTCTCGCGCCCGGCACTGGTCGAAGCCATGCTGCGGGGGAGACGGAGTGGGAAGCGGTCGCCTCCTTCTGCGAAGCAGTCATGCTCGCGAAGGAGGAGGCGGGCCGCGTGAGGGAGAGGACAGCGTCCTCCCTCCGCCCCAGCCGCAGTGGTAGACGCCCACGGCGACGGCCGTCGCAAGACGATCTCCGGCCACCGTAGGCGCGGGCATGCGACGAGTTATGGGCGACTCGCTGTCCGACCATGGACCATACCCGGGTCGACGGCGAGTTGTGTTCCACGCGCGCCTCAAGGAGTGTCAGCATAATGACGGGGCCTGTAGAGGGCCAAAGTCTGCCGGGGTTGCGGGACTCACAAATTACCGTGACCCCGGTACATAAAGGGCTATTGAAGGACACCCTGGATTTTATTCAGTGAAGTCTGACAGACCCTCCCGCCCTGCCCTGGGTAGGAGGACGGAGGAGACAAATATAATCAGAAAGCTCCGAATTGCTAAGCTATCGGGAGTTTCACGTGTTATTGTGAGTCAACCATAAAAGATAGGCATATGCTGTCAAGGAATATTTTTATACAATTTTAAGGAGAACATTTCCGTAATACATGATTTCTATGTAGCTTTAACCATTAAGGATGCACACGCGACGGAAGTTTAAAAATGGAGTAGCTTCTTCCCGTTTTCTCAATATTTCCCTTCACTGCTCTGCTCCTATTGATCGTAGCGTAATGAAAAGTATACTATAACCTGCCCAGGAGTATGAAGAATAATTGTGCCAAATTTCGTTAAAATCCGTTGAGTAGTTTTTGTTTCTATAACGAACATACAGACAGACAGACAGACAGAGAGACAGACAGACAGACAAAAAATTTTCTGATTGCATTTTTTGCACCAGTGGCGATCCCTAATCACCCCTTGATAGTTATTTTTCAAATATATTTCATGTACAGAATTGGCCTCTCTACAGATTTATTATAAGTATAGATTAGCTTTTGCTAGTAGCTTCGCTCGCTCTCTCCCCCCTTCTTACCTATATCACTCAAAACCAAAGTAGCTTTCAAATGATGAAATAATTTTTGAAATCGGTCTAGCAGTTTTTGAGTTTGTTCATCACAAACATGCACACACACAAAAATACAAATCTTTCCTCTTTACAATATTAGTGGTCATTTAATTTTACTTTCATAAGTAGTTTAGGAGGTAGGTAGAATTAGGAAAGAGACTTAATGAATTTCAGTGCAATTCATCCAATAATAAAACCCGCAACTTACTAACGACTTTTAGCAGAAAAATCCAATTTCCTATTCAATTCTAATTAAATCTGGCATAAACGGAAAAGTGGGTCGTCTGCGTGCGATCCTGTCATCTGCGGAGTGGACTAGATTACTTGAGCTTTTTTTAGAAAATGGCGTCACCTCCGGGCCGCAGTTGACTCGGAGAGAATTTATCGTTTTAATTAATTATATCTCTTATTGCTGATAATATGTCTGGCTTCAGTGAAATATTTATTTTATCTGAATTGGTATCGTTTGATAAGGATCCCGTTAAAAATTAAGATAGATATGAATGTGTACGAATAATTAATTAAGGAAGAGGCCAAACCCGAGTTGGATGTACTTTTAGGGAATGCTACAAAAGAAAAAGAACGTCTGACAAGAGAGAAAGGAAAAAGAAAACGTGTTGCACCTATCATCTCAATATTTCGTGGTACATTTATGTCTGTTCGAACTGCACCATATAATTACGGAAATCGTCTCATCATCGGTCTCATAAAAGATAACCTGACATAGACAGACCTGTTGCCATTTTCTTGGTGCTAATCCCGAAGTTGACTCTAATCTCGCATGTAACAACAAAATATGAGTATCATACGTAAGTACGACACGGGATCAAAACCAGGAATCAAATTATGCACAGGAGTAGTTGCTTGTGACTACTAGATCAACGGGGCAGTAAAGGTCATACGAACTATATTGGGTTCGGTTTCCAGTAGAACCAGATGCAGCTAAATATCAATAATTTATGAGTACATGGAACGACTGCCTATCGGACCTGCACAACCCAGTAACTGGGCAATAGTATATATGGTAATACTGGTTGTCAGACTTATGAGCTTCTGATTGAATTTTTCTTTCTTCTATAAATCATCTTAACAGTAATGCAAAAAACTACAAATGACAGCCGAGGCCAACGGCTTTACGTGCTTTCCGAGACACGGCAGACAGTTTAAAATAGAAGACTTTATTTTAAATCTACTTCATTTTCTTCTAAGTTTTATGGTATCAATGCAAAGAAATTCCAAATGAAACCAACATTTAATTAACAATATTAGCATTTAAAATTCTTTACTTTTATACTAAAACCCAAAGGTATTTAACACAGCGTAAATTAATTTCAAAGACATCAAAGCTAAGCGAGGTTTATAGAAATTATCACGCAATATCTATGAACACAAAGCAATTTTATAGTGAGACCTCTTCCTCCACGTATTTCGAACCACAGCAAGGCTCAAACTTAACTGGTTTTTAATCTTAACTGAATCGTTGACCTACTAAACGGTAAACTTTTAACAATTTCAATTTACCAAAATATAATTGTTATTTGAACTGTAAAATTGTTAGTTTAATTTTTTAGAGTTCATTATTTTCGTCAAACCATTTGGGAACGGTTTATTTCAAGTTCTTTTTTTTTATTAAAATGTTTGCCCACGCATTTTGACCTGCTATTTTTTAAGGATAAACTATTTGGGGCTTGTAATAGGAGCTAGTTTTGCGGAACTCATGAGAAACTTTGGTCGTATCTCAGTGACGCTAGAATAAGCCACCGAGAGAGCAATGGGTCAAGTTAGTAGCGAAATCAAATCAAATCAAATCAAATGCATTTATTTCAAGTAGACCAGTTACAGGCACTTTTGAATTGTCAATTACATAAAATATAATTGAATACTACAAAATTATGGTGCTACAGTCCCAGTCACAAGACATAAAAACTGTGAAAGTACCGTAGATGCCCGTTCCAAGAAGTAGATCTCTATGGAGAAGAACGGGCAAGAAACTCCATGGACACTCTTTTTAGATCGCCAAAATTTTACAAAAACCTTTGTTACATCATTCATTTTGAGATGGTACATTATGTGAGAACGATGTAGCAAGTTAAAAGTGTCCACAGTAAAATACCAAAAAAAAAGACAATTCAGAAACAAAATAATCAATAATTAAAATAAACCGTGGCAGCTAAGAGATGACCAGTCTCAACTGACAGCGCCCGTTCACGAACATGACACACGTATCAGCACCATTCAGCTCAACCATTTTGGAGGGAGCTAAATGATCCGACACACGTGCCACCATCAGCGAGACATTTAAGTGAGCATGACATTCTCTCAACCACCAGGGCAAAATCGAGTCAATAATAATTAATAAGTAGTACATAGTACTCACACATGTGCAATAAAATTATATAATACTAAGAAATTGAATCGATACAATGCAATAATAGTACTCTTATGACTCCAATACATTAGGAATTGCTGGAGGCACCGCCAGTGGACTTTGTTACGCGGGAATGCTGTCCCATTGCACCTCCACGTGGCAGTGCCACCGAGAGTAACATGTGCTCACAGTCTAGGGAAGTATGGTACAATAAGGAAGGTTTTTCTGTAGGTGGAACAAGACTATTGATGATCATCATGAGTATCAGAATGAGTTGCCTGATCATCATTATTACAGCCACTTGAAGCCTTCCTTAAAGAGCGCCACTATCATAATCTTTGAACAATCTGAATACATTCGTTGCTAGTCACCTTCTTACGAGTAAAATCAGCAATCCATCATACCACAGGGCGTCCCGCACTACGTTTTCCTTTATGCGGTATTCTCTAAAACATGTCTCCTCTGTCGACCGTCTGTCCGTTTGCAGGAATGGTCAGCTCTCTTTTACTTCAGCTTGCTGATTTTACTGCTACTGGTCATGATTATTTTAAAGATTTGCTTTTTTTTTAAATAATCCCAGAACTTACATTTCTCGGTCATCCTGAGACAAAAGAGCATCCACGCAATTGATTGAAATAAAGAATTGGTAATTTGCCACAAAGTTAATTCCCCACGAAAAAAAGTATTTATAAATAATTAGCGAAAGTTTTTTTTTTGTTTATTGTTTGTAAATTCGCCCCATTTGTTTTTTCCATAGCAGAACAAATAAATAATAAAATCCAGCATCTACCGAAAACGAGGACACAATGTGGAATCTGAACAGAAAGTACTAGGAGAACAAGACCAATACTTTTTTTCGTGCGAAATAATTTTGTTGCATATTTACAACAACCTGAAATAAAATTATTAGCCTCTATATTTTTAGAACTAATTTAATTTGCCTGAACAATCTTGCTGGTTTATTAATAAACATTTCTGTGTGCTACGAATTTTACGGTTGTGTAGCACCTAACTAGAGTTATTTACTTAGCTTAATTACTTTAGTAGCATAACATAAGGTGTCGAAGAGAAAGTGTTGAATTTACCTTCAAGATGCTTCACATAGTTTAATTTCCTGAGTTTAATGTGGCTTCCTTTGGTATTCACACCTTAATAATACCTTTCATGAGACGTTTCTGTTACACGTGGAGACCAGCTAAAATTAAACTTGAATGGCGTTCATATTATGTACTACTATGTCTCGCCCGCTTCATTGTCAAAAAATATTCTACAGGAACGTAACAACGTAATATTACAGTTTTTTTTTTAACTTACAACATACATCCATCCTCACAAATTTCCACATTTATAATATTAATATCGTGTGTAATACTACTATAAATATCTTACCTTTAGAAATAAATGTTTGTTGTAAAATCGTACAGTACAATTTTGAAAAGATTATATATCAGCGGCGTTAGGCTAGCCTTCCATTAAGTAGACCGACCGATGACATCGTGTAAGACGCGGGCAACCAATGGACGCATGCGGTGGATTGTCGTTCATCGACCTCTTTGGCTGATGATGATGTGTGTCAGAGAAATGCAGTCACATGAGACTGAACAAAACATATTAGCTATTAGGCCATTACTGATTGTTCAAAGAAAAAGCACAGACAGTGCCATACAAAAGCAGCTAATAAACGCAATAAAATACGAATATTTTTCGCATCAGAATGCCCTAGAATTAACTATCTCCTGGTAGTCCGGGCTCGTTTAGAATGCGACCCTTTTCTTCACTAAGGCGCACACCTCCACCATTCTTCAATTTGCGACGTGACAACATGTACTTCCGATCGAGCTGTCGACGTTAACTATGAACTTTGAAAGGGGTGACTATAAAAAGGGTTGGAATTTTATGTTTGATCCGAGGATAGATTAGTGAGGAAGCAGTATGAGGGCGTGGTTTTTAGAGGTATTTTTAGTTAAGTTAAACCTTGAAAATTAAACATCGTCTTTAAACGGTGGTATATAAAGAACTAAAGAAACAGACGAGTTCACGCCTACTTTTTCAGTTGACAAGAAACAATGAATGTCAATGAATTTAAAAAAGTAGCACGCACATACTAAAACGAAAAAGAATGACAATGATTACTCTTGCTGTCAGTTACCGAACATTCTGCTGCATCTGAAGGTTTTTTTTTTCCAAAAATACTAAATTAAATGAAAATAATGAACAATGTACACTTTTAAAGTGTGTATAAATATCCTCGATAAATTCAAAAACCACCTTTGGCCAAACCATATTTGGCCATTCAAGTTTCGAAGACATTATGGGGAAAAGTTCCAAGTCTTTCACACGTAATCATAATTTAAACACACAAAGAAAAAATCGTTTACCATTGATTATTTTTGTGTTCTTACTCAAATCTACAGACTGTTCGACGAGTATCTTTAAATCGTATAATATACACCATTATTAAAATAATACATCATTCTTACACCCACACTCCCGCCACGCGCTCTAAACTTACTCCAAGTAATAACCATATTTTGAACATGCCGCAGTGCATCTGCTTGAGCTCATCTAACTTATTATATCCCGCTGTTGGCTACCGCTTGCATCGTAAATTACGTCAATAAACGAGCTTCTACATATCGTTACGGGAAGACACTATTGTCACTAATGAAATGTTTTCTCAAGTTTGTCTTAGACGCTTTACTTTTTCTTAAGTTGTTATCTTGCATTTGCACGTGAATCATCTCATAAAAGCTTAAACTTTTAGTGGTACCTTATTTTGTCTCCTCTCTATTACTTTTTTACCGGACTGCGCCAGAAGAAGAATTGTGTTTTTTCTTTTTTATGTTTTTAAAAAACGTTGTCCCACTCTTACAATTTCTTCTATATCGTGGGTGCGCTTACAAACATAAAAACTCATGTGAGAACAAACACCCAAACATGGACAACTACTTGCAGATCATACAAATGTTTGATTAGTATGGAAATAAAGACTTCTTTTTGCCAAAATTCGCTATATAAAATTGAATTACGCGAATTTAATGTGGAAGTTTAACGTCATCTATTTGGTGTCCACAAAATCTATAGTATATTTCACGATGAAACCGAAATATTTTACTCAAAATCTAATAAACGTTGGAGGAAAATTCAACACACTGTGGCGACCAAGGCGAGGAAATCGGTCATTAGTCCCCTTATACTCCAGGTCAAGGAAAAATAAGTAGCGATACCAATTTCAATATTCTACGTGCACTGATGCTTGAGAAAACAAGCACGTAATAAAAATACCAAACGAATCATACGGAATTAGTGTTCCATATTTCTTGGTTGAAGTTGAAAAAAAATGCTAGAAGTCTGTAGTTTGAGAAAACTTAATTTGTAAAATGGAACTGCACCTTAGGTATCCTAGGTAAGGGTTTAAGATACGATTGAGGTTTTAGAAAATAATGTTTTACAGATTTTTTATCATCACGGAATACAAAGATAAAGTGATTTTTATTAAGAAAAAATTAATGTAAAATTAAACATGATTTGATTTAACTTTAGCTACCGTGACATGGTACTTACAACAGTGCCTATAATATCCGAAACTCAAATGAATAAATCATTAACTTTTTAAATATCTCGTTTTATGTTCTAATGATAGCATACGACTTTTAACAGGATCGACATAT
This sequence comes from Agrotis puta, assembly GCA_943136025.2. Lineage (NCBI taxonomy): Eukaryota > Metazoa > Arthropoda > Insecta > Lepidoptera > Noctuidae > Agrotis > Agrotis puta. The sequence goes on along the minus strand of OW964176.2, from coordinate 14,810,655 downwards.
ATGTCGCTAGACGCTCAAGATTTGATAGATATCGTACCAAAATGCTTGTGACTATCATAACAACAACCATACGTTAACTAACTCTAAACTATGAATAACTCTTCAACAAATACCATAGACATTCACACAGTTCAAACTTAGTTCGGCAACCAATCAAACTGCCAACTCATCTATAGTCAGCCAAAACAACAAACGAACCTATTTCGAAGCACAGTGACGCCAAATACACTAAATCAAGACAAAGGACGTCCCCTGAACAATGTCCAGATATTAAAGTCCCTTGAAACATATTAATTTCTCAACTTGCGCTATGGAGGGCAATTAAAACTTCAGACGAGGAATGTAGGAAGTTGAAATTCTTAATTCTTTTTCATTTAATTTCATCTTCGGATTTGATATAAAGTGAGGATGTACGTAGGGTGTAGTTAGTTGTAATTATTGGGACGAAAGAGGATAGAGATATTGGTTTAGACTTACGATTCGATTTATTTTTATGATTTTCTACGGATACCTATTGTACTGAGATTAAGTTATCTTTGGTGTAATTTAGATGATTTACAACTGAATCATCAAATGAGTCCTCCCACCCAGGGCAGGGCGGGAGGGACTATCAGACTCGTACTGACTAAAATCCACGGTGTCCTTCACTATCCCTTTACGTACCGGGGTCACGGTAATTCGTAAGTCCCGCGACCGTTTCGTACAGACTAACAAAAAAGTACCAATTTTTTTAAATATTAATACTTAGTTAATGCATAAAGTTCTTTAGTTCTTAATCTTATCACTGAAATTACCTTTATCTGATCATTTGCCAACAGAAATTAAATATCTAGGTACTCTTCATATATTTTCTGTATAAACACAAAATTTAAAAGATACGTAACTCAAATAACTTTGTAGATAATATTTTATATTCTGATAGTAGATTCAATAAGTTATTTTCGTAAGAATTCCATACTGACTTCAAAGAACAGAATTAATTTATATTCGCCACGTATAAAATATGAAGCCACAGACATGTGACCTACTGTACTGTTATTGAGACAAAGTTAATCATATCTGTGAAAGTTTTTACAATGTTGAAAGCTACCAGCTCCTAATGTGGCAAAAAATAATGTATTTTGGTAAAGAGAACTTTGACCTATGAGTACACGTTAGATGTGTTACTAACATTAGAGATGAAATATGACTTACTTTTCTTTACAGAAAAATAAACCTTTTATACCTAGACCATACCCAAGCTGCTTTAAATCCCAATTTGAGTAACACCCTTTAAAAGAAAAAGCTTGTAGCGAGAGATGTATTCCAAAAAGAAATCTTCAAATTCATCAGTCGTAACATCTTAGTAAAGTTCGAATATAGATCATGCTTGACAGATTGTTTGAGAAAATTCACGCCATTATTCAGTCAATCCACACTATGCAACTACGGTATGAACAAAATATGATGTGGCCATATTGTGACGTTAGCCACGATTTTCTAACACTTACACGCCTTTAAATAAACAATTATCATATAGTTATGACATAAACAACATTATACGACTTTATTTCGAAACTTTTTAAAAACGTAATTTTCAAGTGACAAAAAATAAGCAATTTTCAAGTTTTAGTTGACATTCAGAGAGTCGTTGGCATTTTTGTCTATTCACATAGTGTCCATTTGCATTCAGATAAGTGCCTATCACCGCCTAGATCTTATGTATTCAAATAGCATACAACATAACCTTCATGCCATCTGTCTCAAATCTCTTTGACCTCAGGTTCAAACTCGGTCATTTAGGCCCCGTACAATGTTCTGGTCAGTAAAACGAGTTCTGAATTTCAGTTTAGGGTTATTGAATATGGTTACTACGTTTTTATGTTAAAACAGCGGATGTTTGGGCAGTAAAGTTTTGCAGACTCTTTATTTGAGAGTTACTTTACAAAATTGCAAAATAAAAACATTTTAACGTTTACTGCTGAACAAGGGTTTTTGGGGCATAAAACTTTGCTATTATCATTACGCTTGGTTAGCGGATTGGTGCTGGTATAAAAATAAAAGAATAAAAAAATGTGTTTTGGAATTTGAATGGCTACATGACTGATACAAGTAATGGCTAAGAGACTAGAAAAGAGGTGATGAAAAAAAAAACTATGAAAATAAAGCTACGATGAGTCGTTGATCCCAAATAAATTAATTAGTGAGTGACCTAGTGGTTAGTGACCCTGACTGCTATGCCGGAGGTCGTGGGTTCGATTCCCACCCAGGACAAATGTTTGTGTGATGAGCACGATCATTTGTTCTGTGTCTGGGTGTAATTTATCTATAATATGTATGTATTTAGAAATATATAAGTATGTTTATCAGCTGTCTAGTACCCATAACACAAGCTGTGCTTAGCTTGGGACTAGATGACGTTGTGTGATAGTTGTGGAATATTTATTTATTTATTTATTGTCATACCGAATACCTAAGTTTATTAAATTACAACTGTACCAAATTACTGATTCATTTGAAATTACGAAATACGAGTACTAGGTTTATTTATTTCTATTATTTCATATTTTTTTGCCAGTGTCTAGTTGGAGCATTCAGTTCGTATTTTAGTAGGTACTTTGCAATAAATCAGGTCACAAATTTCTGAAAACTAAGTCTTGATTAAATTACACCATAATTTACAGATGCTTTTGAAGTTTGGTTGCCAAAAACTGCTCGAAGTAAAAAGTTTTGATCAAAAATATTCATGGTGACATTTAATTTTTTTCACAAACCCATCTAATATTTCAAACAACTCTTTAGTTTTTCGGTCATTCCAAGTATTTACAGACTTGCTTAAAAATTATGTTTGTCGCAGAACCGACGAAAGTTAGAATAGGAATAAGGTTCTGGAATGGACACCACGCATAGATAAACGTAGTGTGAAGGTGACAGGCAGTGGCTGAATCAAAAAAGTGGGAGATCATGCGCTGTGGCGCCCCTCGGTGGCATATGTCTAGCAGTGAACTGCAATAAGTAGAAATGATAACGACGCATTAGTTTTCATTGACCTCAGTGTCTCAAAAAATAAAACAAAATGTCTTCAAACCAAAAAGCGTTCTGTATCCCATTTAAATGATTGCTTCGTTAACTGCACAATCCTTTACATCACCTCTCAAGATAATAACCGCCAATAGATCGTTGTATCAGATTAAGGACAGATTAGTAAATGTCTGATTCCTGATGAAGATGCATTGCGAGAGACCGACAGGTGGCTAGCTCGGTACATGATTGATGCAACCGTTTGCCGTGTTTGCGACAATCGGATGTCATAGATCAAGTCACCAGGAGATGTGTCAACTAATGTATTGACAGGATGTGTTTGTGTGGCGGGGGAAATGGTTGACTGTTTGTTATGTTGCTGTTTACGAGATTATTTTACTTTGTCAGTTTTACTTGTAGTCTTGGTATGTCTTTGAATCTTGGTGTAAGACAATGCATGAAGTGTGGCCTTTTAAACGTCGCTCCACTGCTGGACTATTGGACTGTTTGAGGTGATCTAATCTCTAAACACGAAACCCGTGGTGTTGGTCTTAAGCCCTTGTCAAACAGACAGGCGTGGCGAATGCGAAGCGTGACGTTTTTATCTGTAATGTATGGAATTGTTTGAATCCAGTCACATAGAAAAGCGAAAGCGATACGATAGCGTGACCGAACTATCGGACTGATGTCTCGTATCGGTTCATTATCGTTTCGGACTCGCCTGTCTGTTTGATAAAAGCATTAGTGATAGACGTTTTGACAACAAGCCCGAACTAAGAATTAATGATATTATGTTTTAACAGATAGCTCCTTAGAATTCGCGCGACCACTCACTACCTGTGGAAATTTGTGGTACTACATTTTTTTAAATACAATTTGCTGTAATGATATAGACACTAGCGCCGCATCAAAATGACTTAAGTCGTGGCGGTATTATCCGTTCGTAATTTGATTTTGACATTAGTTACGTTTGTACATCTGTATCCGTTCCCATGTTTTCGTTGACGGACTTAAAAGTAGACACCCTGTTTTGTAGATGAGTTTGCAAAAAAATGAAACTCACATAAACAAACAGAGAGACATTGAAACAGTAAGACAATTTGTTCATAACTTCTGATTTGTCTGGTTCTTAAGTTTGAAAATTAAAAATATGGGCATATCTAGTTGTCCACAAGAATTATTGGTTTGTGTCCTACTGCATTGTAAACAGGTTATTGGTTTGTATCAATTACGGATTATGCTGCGGTACTAACTTTATGGATCTGATCTTGGTTTAGTTCATGTATTCAATTAGGGATTGATTTTGCGTCTCAATTTCTAAGATCACATTATATGACATTTGGTTAACAACATGGAAGTTTTGGTTTGAACTGATGTTCTGTTAAACTTGGTTTTAGCTTTGGTGAAGTTATACAGGCAAGTCGTGTCAATGCAGTAATGTCAAAAATATCAACTATACTATCTTGATCTCTAACACTTTTATACGTTGCCCTTTCCGATCTACCAACACTGAAAAAAGGTAGCCGTGCAATATTCGTACTGTACATGTATTTATAATGATTGAAAGAATGCAGTAATGTCAAAAATATCAACTATACTATCTTGATCTCTAACACTTTTATACGTTGCCCTTTCCGATCTACCAACACTGAAAAAAGGTAGCCGTGCAATATTCGTACTGTACATGTATTTATGATGATTGAAAGAAGGAAAATTTTTATGACCTTTATTTTTATTAAAATCATTTTAATTAAAATTGTTAAAATGTTTTTAAAAAACTTTCTTTTCCCTAAGAAAATTATACTATATTTCTGATAGAAGAATAAGTTTTTTTTTAAATCTGTGTTGTCCCACTGCTGGGCAAAGGTCTCCCCCATAACTTTCCACTCTTCCCTGTGTGTGGCTTTCTCCGGCCAATTTGTCGAATAAGAATAAGTTATAGGTTAAATAAAAGACTTTAAAACCCCGCACAGAACGATTTCATCACATTTTTAATTAAAATATCAGGTTTTAGTTTAATTAACAGCTCATATAACTTAACATCCCAAACAACTCAAGTCCTTCAAGGGTCTGCGTCACAGCCATTCAATACATTACATCCAGTAATTTGCCATTAGCTAGCCTGACTACGAGCGTTATATTGAAACCGCAATGCATTGGAAATATGAAGGAGCAACTTCTTCAGTAGTGTTCAATTGTGGAGGTTGTTTCAAAAATCGACTGCTCGACTTAAAAACTCATCTACAAATATAAGAAAAAAATCATCACTCAACTAATCATCTCCTTCATTGGGAATATGAAGGAGCAATTTCTTCAGTAGTGTCCAATTGCGAAGGTTGATTAAAAAATGCGCAACTATTCTTTAAATTTCTAAAATGATGAAAAAATCATCCCTTAACTACTCAACTCCTTCAAGGGCCTATGTCACAGCCACTCAATACATTACATCCAGTAATTTGCCATTAGCTAGCCTGACTACGAGCGTTATATTGAAACCGCAATGCATTGGAAATATGAAGGAGCAACTTCTTCAGTAGTGTTCAGTTGTGGAGGTTGTTTCAAAAATCTACTGCTAGACTTAAAAACTCTAATAACTCATCTACATAATAAAAGAAAAAAATCATCACTCAACTACTCATCTCCTTCATTGGAAATATGAAGGAGCAATTTCTCTAGTAGTGTCCAATTGTGGTGGTTGATAAAAAATCCGTAACTATACTTAAAAATTCTAATATGATGTAAAAATCATCCCATAACTACTCAACTCCTTCAAGGGTCGACGTCACAGCCACTCAATACATTACATCCAGTAATTTGCCATTAGCTAGCCTGACTACGAGCGTTATATTGAAACCGCAATGCATTGGGAATATAAAGGAGCCATTTCTCCGGTAATGTCCAATTGTAGAGGTGAGTCAGGTATCCCTCGATCCCGCTGGAATACTTACAACATCGTCTGTGCTGTGTTATTTGTGTTTCACTTTATTTTAATACGTAGATCAGTAGTCGTGAGGGGCGTGTAGTTGAGTAGTATGAAGCAAGCTTGTTTGTAAATATGTAAACGTTTCTGTTTGTATCTGTTTGTTGATGTTTTGTCGAAAGATTTTTTTTTAATTTATTTTGTTTTTGATGAAGACATTGAATTATTCACTACTAGACATATAAGGTTGTTTAGCCCACTCCTTCTTACAGAGAGGTGGCCCGTGCCATTTTAGCAGTAATATTTGCTAAGTTAATAAAATTATAAATAAGCCTGTAGAGGGCCAAAGCCTGCCGGGGTTGCGGGACTCACAATTTACCGTGACCCCGGTACATAAAGGGCTATTGAAGGACACCGTGGATTTTAGTCAGTCAAGACTGACAGTCCCTCCCGCCCTGCCCTGGGTGGGAGTACTCATTTGATGATTTTACCACGCCTAAAAAAAAAAGAATAAATTTGTCTAAATCGCAAGTGCTATGTTCGAACATGCAAATCTCTAAAACAATTCAACTGATTTTGATAAAATTTTGTGATTTTTTAAAACTCAATACGATTCCAATAAAAAAGAAGGTGCGGAACGCTGGCGATAAATTTTCAACCCCAAAAAAGGTAACTTACCAGAACAAACAAAACATCACGGTAATTTTGCCCATAGGGTTAATCAGAGTTGTAGGTACCTAAATACATCCACATTTCAACAGACACACAACATTCCATTTTAATACTCATTACGGCCTTAATCAAACAAAGCAACTAAATTGTTTGTTTGATAGTAAAGATAGTTAACAACTGTTTAATTTCGAAGATAATTGGATTACTAACAGACCGTAACAAAGGCTTATTAAGAAACCAAATCAATTAGAAAATTTAACTAATTGGTGTACATATGTTACTACAAACTTGTGGTTTAGACAAGATGAAACTAACAATGTGTTATTTTGTTTGCACAAGCAAAACGGTTTCTATTTGTTTACTTACATTAAAACTAGCTACTTGCTTCGGTTTCGCCCACGTATATATCAAGAATTATGCAACAAGGTTGTAATATTCTAGTTATCCTATATGGGTTTCCAGACTGTCGCCCGGCAAGCTGCGTAAAGGGCTATTGAAGGCCACCGTGGATTTTAGTCAGTACGATTCTGACAGTCCCTTCCTGCCCTGGGTGGGAGGACTCATTTGATGATTTTACCACGCTAAACAAAAAAAAAAACTTGAGTAGTAATAAACACACACGAACATTCGCGCAAGCGCCCTGCGCCGTCTTACGAATTTTCGATCAGGTCACGTGTCCTGACGCGAGTTTAACATTTTTTACCCATTCCAAAAAAAATGCACAACGCCGCTAAAGAAGTTTTCACTTCAAAAATGTTTCCAGACTGTAACCTATATCAGTAACAAAATTAAATTCAGATCCATCCACCTAACCAAACATTCAAATATTCACATTTACGCATTACCTTTGGCACGAGCAGTACGGCATCGTAGAAACGGGTCTTGTCGATGGATGAATAGACAAAATAACAGAATGTAATAAGATGCTTATCTTCCGAAGCATGGCAACTTTTAAAATAAAGATAGTAATTCATTCGATTCATTATTTATTAAACTTATGTTAAGTTGTATAGACATACAAGATCGCTGGACCCACGAATTACCGTGACCCCGGTACGTAAAGGGCTAGGTCAAGTCTGACAGTCCCTCCCGCCCTGCCCTGAGCGGGAGGACTCATTTGATGATTTTACAACGATAAAAAAAAAGTTGTATAGACACAATTTCGTCTATTCAAGGTAAAATACAAATAGAATTAGCCATGCTACGCGTGCAGGGATCACAATGTGATGTGGTGTAAGGCATAGAACTAGTAAGTGTAAGTAGTAGTTACTATACATAAATAGAATATTTGTAAAGTTATATCTATGTTTCAGAAACTTGGCAGGGGTCGTCTAACAGAGTCATTGACCTTACACACTCAACATGCACCATTTTTGTTTCACATTACCAGTTTGTAAACTTAAAAAGTTTTCTAAAATTCAAGAATATGTTTGCACAAGCTTTTATGATACAAGTTTATGTATGGACCCTGTATAATATAAACAACACTGTTATATGTTTTTATAACTTAAGTTTAGTTGAGTTTTGTGGATTTAATGGACCTTATTTAAACCGAATTGCTTAGTCAGATATAGGGGAACAGTGTATAAGACGGGGCCGCGAGGTATAATGGAAAATCACACACTTAAGGGCAAACTTAACACAATACTAACTTAGCGCAAGCGCCACTAGGACGTCATTTGTTAATGACCGCTTTCAAATACAGTTCTGATGGCGCTTGCGCTACGTTAACGTTGTGTTAAGTATGCCTAAAGAGTATATGTCCCCATTATACCTCGCATCCGCGTCTAATACTGTATTTACCATTCACTATTATCTATATTAGTTAATAAAGATTAAATTATCAGAAGTAATGACGGACGATGAACTAAAGAAAAATACTTGAATTTCTTTTTGTATAAAACACAATGATGCTGTTTTATCTTCATAAAAATCGGTCCTGGAATCCTTTGAGTATAACTGACTGGTTTGGTACCTAGAGCGAAATGTCTGCCAGGGCCTCGGGAATGTCTTAAAAGTTTACCACAGCCCTGGAACACAAAGAGATATTCTTTGTATTATCTTCATCTGTTGTCTGTATCTATACCTATAGAATAAATTAATATAATATTGGAGGAACATAGTGGATTTAAATCAGTACGTGTTCATCAGACTCTTCTGCTTGATGATTTTCCAACCACTTTATAACGAGCCAAGTACTATTCTCTAGAATAAACGCAGCCAACAGATTCCAACCCATAAAATTTATTCGAGACAACATGGCTCTCACCTCACATAGCAAAATTTACAACTATTATATTAAAAACATTCCTGAAATTATGTTTCTGAGATTCCACGTTTAATGAATGCGCTACCCTCATTTAGGTCCGTATAATTAACATTTTTACACTTGGAGACTGGAATTACGAACACGCTCCTGTCTTTAGAGCTCAGTTTCTTTTTTATTCATACATGAAGAAAATTCGTTTTGTTTATTTAAAGACTTTTTCGTTGTTCAGTTTAATACTGGAATTCACTTCGGTGTTATATTGACCAGTTCATTTCAATCAGTTTTTCTTCTGCGTAATTTATATCAATGACGCAAAGGGGTTAAATTTTTACAGTTTTTTAATGTATTGTTGCAATTGTTAAACAGATGTACTGATTTAAATTAAGTTCTATAAATTTTCTTGAAATATGATGGTCGTTCAGATGATGGGACTCCAGGTTTTGCTAATATCATGTGAATAGGTAAATGATACTGTGATATTTGATAGAGGAGAATGGAAGAAAAAAACAAGTATAATGGGTTTTTTTTTTATCGTGGTAAATTCATCAAATGAGTCCTCCCACCCAGGGCAGGGCGGCAGGGACTGTCAGACTTGTACTGACTAAAATCCACGGTGTCCTTCACTAGCCCTTTACGTACTAGGGTCACGGTAATCCCTCGGTCCCGCGACCCCAGCAGGCTTTGGCCCTCTACAGGCCCCGTCACTATGCTGACACTCCTTGAGGCGCGCGTGGAACACAACGCGCCGTCGACCCGGGCATGGTCCATGGTCGGACAGCGAGTCGCCCATTACTCGCCGCCCGCATGCCCGCAAGTATAATGGGATAAGGACAGAAAGATGATGATGATGTTGTGAATAGGTTATAGTAAAAATATTTCTACAGCCAGCAGCTTTTTGGTCTCATCGTAAAAATTATAAAGTTGTTTCTAATAGATACGTAGGTACAATCGACAAAGTTAAATCATGACCAATTTTGACGATAAATCGTTTGAATCCGTCAAATTGACAAAGATCAAAGTCGTTGCCATGAATATGTAACGCGAATGTAGACCTAATTGTATTTGAATGTCTGTAAGAATATAAGCTTATGGTGGGTCATGATTCATCTTTGTCGATTGTTCATTTTTACACTTATTAATTACATTTTTAAATATTTTTACAAAAAAGCATTAAAAAACATTTAAAAATATAAAAAATAGCAGTCCACCAGCACCGGGAACAGGGTCCGGGCTACCGGCGGTCAGGGCTCCTGAGAGAGGAACCTCCTAACAATACGCGCCGTGTCTAGGAGTACTGCCTTCTGAATCAAGCGCTTGACCCAGCTACCCAGCGAGAGCCTCCTCAGGTGTTGGTCGAGGCTCTTGGCGATTAAGCCATTGGCAGACACGACTATCGGCACAATAACTGCTGTATTCACGTCCCACATGTCAACAACCTCGCGAGCCAGATCAAGATACTTGAATTGTTTATCTTTTTCTGCTTTCACGAGGTTCTCGTCATGCGGGACCGTTATATCAACAATTACTGCGCGACGCTCCGATCGATCTATCACCACAATGTCAGGCTTATTGGCAACAATAGTCCTGTCAGTGACGATAGGTCGATCCCAATACAACGAGATATTGCCATTTTCGAGAACTGGGTCGGGCGCATACTTATAGTACGGCACTTCCGATTCCACAAGGTTGTACTTCAAAGCAAGTTGCTGGTGGATAATCCTGGCAACGAGGTTGTGTCTATGCAAATATTCGCCGTTAGCTAGACGAGAACACCCAGAAACAATGTGTCGGATTGATTCTCCCGGACGGTGGCATGCCCGACATATGTCAACCGTACCATCCTTCACAATGTATTTCCGGTAGTTATTCGTCATCATAACTTCGTCCATTATTGCACAGACAAAACCTTCGGTTTCCCCAAACAGGTCACCGAAACGCAGCCAGGATACGGACGCTAAAAAGTCTACATCGGGTCCATGTAGTGCCCGGTAAAAGCGTCCGTGAAGCTCCTTGCTCTGCCATACCTCCATACGATCATTAGTGTCTAGTACTCTAGGTTTGCGCCAGTTCTCGTTAGCCAAGGAGAGCGGAGTAAGACCCTTGTCCACTGTGACCACATCTCGGTGCATCCCCACGTCGGTTTCTCGGAAATATTCCCTGAGACTGCATACCTCACGGTTGTGCAGAGTCTTAGCATTTAAGAAGCCACGACCCCCGCACTTCCGCGGGATATACAGTCTCATCACCGACGACCGTGGGTGATGCATCCGATTTGCAGTCAGCAGTGAACGGACTCTCCTATCCAGGGCGTCAAGTTCCGTCTGAGTCCATTTAAGTATGCCGAAAGAATACATCAATACCGGCATGACCCAACCGTTGAAAGCGCGCACTTTATTGCCACCTGACAAAAGACTGTTTAGCACTTTATTCAGGCGACCAAAGAAGCGCTCCTTCAACGATTGCTTCATGTCAGCATTATTGATGCCTAATGCTTCCGACATACCCAAATACTTGTAGGTCTCTGTTGAAGAGAGGGATCTAAGGTGTATGGAATCAGAAAGTTGAGTTCCCTCTGATTCCATAATCTCCCCTCGCTTCACATGCATGACTGCACATTTGTCCACACCAAATTCCATCCTGATGGCGCTACTGAAAGTTTCTGTTACCTTCAGTAGCTTCATCAGTTGCAAGTCGTTGGGGGCAAAGAGTTTCAGATCATCCATGTAAAGAAGGTGAGATATGACCTGACCACCTCTCTTCAACCGATATCCTAGCCCCGAACCCTCCAGTAATGTGCTGAGCGGGTTCAAGGCCAGACAAATCCACAAAGGACTCAGACTATCACCCTGGAATATGCCACGCTCAATCCTTATCGGTTCGCTGCTCCCTCGAATCTGTCGACATCCTGGATAGCGAAGAACTGTTCTCCAGGACCCCATACACGACAACAGGAAGGTACGTAGAGTTATATCAACTTTATACAACTCCAGCACCCGCATGAGTGTGAGGATGTTGTATAAAGATTAACCCCTCTCGATTGTTCATAATTATTAATATTTTACTTTGGCACATGATTATAAATACAATAACTGTGCTTTGGATTTTGTTTGATCTACAAGTTATTATGTCATGGTAAGAGAAAATTCACTTCATAATTGCAAAAAAAAAACACTAGAAATGGTTCGTTTCAAAACGACTTCATTTTTCTCATTCAAAAAATTGTACCATGTACTGTTGTACTTTTACAAGACTTTTTAGGAAATATACATGCTAAATGGAATAAAGTCTACAAAACTTTTGGTTACAAACACCATGTTTTAATCGTTTAATACGAATAAAACTTTAGTTTGGCAACATTTTCAGTTCTATATCCTCAACTATTATGCTGTTATTGAATATTAACGCTCCATTAAAATAGCACTTAAGTTTTATGATACAACTGTGGGTTTAAACGATCGTGTACGCGTGTTGATTTCAATGTATGGACAGTCACAAGTATATCGACGGTTTAAAGGTAAATAAACGAGAAAAACCAAATAATTTTGTAGACCAGTTTAAAGTTTGAAATTGGGCATAAATGAAAAACTTTACATAGCTATAGGAGTAAGATCCTTCGAGAAAGCGAATAATTTAAAGTGTGATTCATAACTAATTTTCAAACAAAATGTCAAAATTGTTATCCGTCGAAATACTACATCCTACACCACCCAGGCGAAACTGCTGACAAAAACTAGTGTAGTTTAGTGTTTGAAATTTGATATAAAAAAAATATTGATATGAATTACCGAAGAATGGTAAACGAGAGTGCGATGGATCTGGGACCAATACTTCACGCACTTTCAAGTTGTGAGCTGGTCAAGACTGTGTTAAGAAGATTTAAAATCGTTCTTCCTAGATCTATTTACCTAATTATGGTTAGTTTCTCAAAACAAAAGAAAAACATAGAATTCTCTTGCTAGTAAAGGTAATAAAGGGCCGGTTTCAAGGGCAGGGTCGGTATTAGAAGGAAAACATATCACAGTATGTACAGAACCATATGTATATGAAACTGTTCCATAGTAGTGTTAGATTGATGATCGTGTTTGGAACTCCACATTTTTTATTCATTCAGTGGGAGTAGAGGAATACTTTTTTTTTAGCGTGGTAAAATCATCAAATGAGTCCTCCTACCCAGGCAGCCACGGGCACGCCGCAATCGCGGCGGTAAGACCCCTCTTTGAGGAGTGGCTGGATAGGCGTCACGGCGTCCTGACCTACCGCATGACGCAGGTCCTCACCGGACACGGGAGTTTCGGGAGGTTCCTGTGTCTGATAGGGAGGGAAGAAACGCCTGGGTGTCACCACTGCGAGGATCGTCCGGAGGACACGGTGGAGCATACGGTGCAGGACTGCCCCGCTTGGGCAGAGCACCGCCGTGTCCTCACGACGGCGATAGGCGGAGACCTCTCGCGCCCGGCATTGGTCGAGGCCATGCTGCGGGGCGAGACGGAGTGGGAAGCGGTCGCCTCCTTCTGCGAAGCAGTCATGCTCGTGAAGGAGGAGGCGGGCCGCCTGAGGGAGAGGACAGCGTCCTCCCTCCACCCCAGCCGCAGTGGTAGACGCCCACGGCGTCGGACGTCGCAAGACGATCTCCGGGCATGCGGGCAGCGAGTAATGGGCGACTCGCTGTCCGACCATGGACCATGCCCGGGTCGACGGCGCGTTGTGTTCCACGCGCGCCTCAAAGAGTGTCAGCATAAGAGGGCCAGAGCCTGCCGGGGTCGCGGGACCAAGGGATTACCGTGACCCCGGTACGTAAAGGGCTAGTGAAGGACACCGTGGATTTTAGTCAGTACAAGTCTGACAGTCCCTCCCGCCCTGCCCTGGGTGGGAGGACTCATTTGATGATTTTACCACGATAAAAAAAAAAAAAAAACCCAGGCAGCCAGGGAGGCACTTTCAGACTCGTACTGACCAAAATCCACGGTGTCCTTCAATAGCCCTTTAACGTTCCGGGGTCATGGTAATTCGTGAGTACCGCGACCCCGGCAGGCTTTGGTCCTCTAGAGGGGGGCCCGTCATTATGCTAACACTCTTTGAGGAGCGCGTGGAACACAACGCGTCGTCGACCCGGGAGTGATCCACGGTCGGACAACGAGTTGCCCATTACAAATAAGACCTACTACAAACAAATTGCAATTTACATTTGTAGAGAGCGTTTGGAGACTGTGCTGGGTTGTTGGTAACATTCTATGGGACTTAATCACAACTGACAAAATGTGATAAAGGTAAACCCATGCTTCAGCCTTTGGGGAAATCAAGCGTTATTTGGTTTCATGTTATAATCAAATTAGTATTATAAATGCGAAAGTTTGGATAGACGGATGTATATTTGTAATTCAATGGATCTTTATACCATAGGCTATTTTACTCAAAATATTTTAATAGTCCAAAAGATGGATCAATAAATATTTGACTCGTATTTTTTATTTTCTCACAAAAACCAAAATTGACGAAGATGCAACACTTCTAAAAAATCACAAAACGTCTCTCGGTCGGTACAATTTCACAAGCGATATGACGTCACAAGCCCTACTCCCGATTTCGGAACCATTTTATCTTTGACAATTATCATTGATTTAAAAAAAAAAAAAACAAAAAATACGTGTTCATTTTTTTCAATACTCTAACAGACGGACTGAACAGATTTTCAATTTATTCAGGCTACTGCATGCGCTTTATACTTTAGCCAAATACCCTATTTGGCTAAAGTATAAAGTTTTGTATAAAGTAGTTTGTAAAACATTACTCAGTAATTTTATAAGTGTGAAAGTTTGAGAGAATGGGTGTTTGTTTATTCTTTCACGCAAAAACTACTGAACGGATTTGGTGAAATATGGTACGTAGGTTATGACCTGGATTAACAAATACGATAGTTTTTATCTCTACTGTATGTTCCCGTCGGAGTGGGAAGCGGTCGCCTCCTTCTGCTAAGCAGTCATACTCCTGAAGGAGGAGGCGGGCCGCCTGAGGGAGAGGACAGCGTCCTCCCTCCACCCCAGCCGCAGTGGTAGACGCCCACGGCGTCGGACGTCGCGAGACGATCTCCGGCCACCGTAGGCGCGGGCATGCGGGCAGCGAGTAATGGGCGACTCGCTGTCCGACCATGGACCATGCCCGGGTCGACGGCGCGTTGTGTTCCACGCGCGCTTCAAAGAGTGTCAGCAAAGTGACGGAGCCTGTAGAGGGCCAAAGCCTGCCGGGGTCGCGGGACCAAGGGATTACCGTGACCCTGGTACGTAAAGGGCTAGTGAAGGACACCGTGGATTTTAGTCAGTACAAGTCTGACAGTCCCTCCCGCCCTGCCCTGGGTGGGAGGACTCATTTGATGATTTTACCACGATAAAAAAAAAAAAAAAACTGTATGTTCCCGTGGCATGATTTTGGAGTTGTAGCCGGCGAAGACACTGGCAACACCTAGTAGGTTATATTGTCTCGAATAACACGAAGGATACCATTCATCTTGGTAACACGTTCTCATGGAATAATCTCGGTGAAGCTAGTAAATATTATGCCAACATTTACTTAACAGAAAACGTTCATAACGTACGCCAAAAGTCCTGCCCTTGAACCGCCGCTCAACTGAGTTGATAAACAAATCCTACGGAACAACACATGTTGGAATCTTCCGTGTCAGTACGCCATTACCGTTCACCCGTCAGAAGGCATCGCTATTACGATCTGCTTGTGTTTCTAGTTTCCTGGTACAATTTCTTGGAAGAGAACATTGCAATATCTCATTTGAACCAATTTGGTGAAAAATTATCTATACAAGTCAAGTGTGCCGGGTACGCGGGATTGCTTAAACAGATAGCCGTGATCCTGGAACGTAAAGGGCTAACACCGCGGATTTTAGTCAGTACGAGTCTGACAGTACTTCCCGCTCTCTCTCTCCCGAATCATTTCACGAATGTACCAAGATAAAAAAAAACGAATCGTGATTTTTTAAGAACTTTGTATCACCCCTTTTCAATGAACTTATAGAAACTCAAATTAATGTTAAAATAATGATAAAATTAATGTAGAAAGCTCACTTTCTTTTCTACGTTGTATAATCGTCGGAATTCCTTTTTTTCTCCTAAAATTGTTTGTCTGAAAATCATTATCCATAACACGTTTGCTATAAAATCAGTAACCATAACGATTAAAAATTTTGTTTTAAATAATAATCTTTACTTCTAACGGTGTTGCTCGGTGAATCGAGAACCATAATATTTGAATCTCCTAATTTTGTTTGAAATAAAGTCATAACTATGTATTAAGTATTGTATTACATAATGTGTATTATTCCGAATCCTCATTTAGTGTTACTAAAATTGATATTTTACAAACTTTTATTTTAGTGACACTCGCTAACCTAATCATCTAAATGATAATTAGGTCAAAAGAAAATATGGCACTGTAGATTCATTTTTTTTTAAAACTTGCCCCACGTGGGTGCTAAACAAAGATAGAAAATAACACACACAAACACCCAGACCCGGAACAATACCTTTCAGATAATACAAATATTTTTTCCGTGCGGGAATCGAACACGCGACACACAGCGCGATCAGACTTGTACTGAATAAATTCAACGGTATTTTTTCAATATCCCTTTACGTTCCAGGGTTACATTTACCTATTTAGACAGCCCCGCGAACCCGTCAACTCTCAGCCCTTAACCCCTAATTGAAATCATAAAAGTGCACTAATTAGTCAGTGTCCCATTACCTTATACAAGCTGCTAATTTCCTGTTCCAATTTCTTAGAAAAGCACATTAAAATACGCCCCACTTGAAAGCTTGAAGGTTGTAAAGTACAATCTGCTCTGTTCCTTATATTTTTTGGAAGAAGATTGGAATAACGTAAGTTCTTGTGTTTTTGAATTTCAAAGAAGGGCTCTAACACCAGTTTTCACTGACTGCGTTTTTAAAGATTTATATAAAAGAACTCTGCAATCTTAAAATAGAATGAGATAGAAAACATATTGGTAATTCAGAATGCACGATGGTAGAGTAAGTCAAAATCGAAGTCGTAGGAGAAAATGAATGACTCACCCGCGTATATATAATACAGGGGTATTAAAAAAGAAATAAGTAGAAAACATTAATTCAAATTTTTTTTGTGATAATAGGAAAAGAATTCAAAAACAAACCCGGGAAAGTGCAAAATAACTTTTCTTTCGGAAGTCGGTGGCTTTGTTTTAAGCACTTTTGCCGCCGACTTTCGAAAGAAAAGTAATTTTTCGAAAAGTGTTTTTTTTTCTATTTTTCTCTTTTTTAACCGACTTCCAAAAGGAGCAGGTTAGCAACGTCACGGGATATATATTATTGTTATATACTAAAACTGAACCTTTTCCAGAATGTTACAAACACTTTCCTGAATACCGCATCAAAATCGGTACAGCCGAATGCGACATACATACAGGTCGAAATGAGAACCAATTTTTTTTGAATTAGGTTAAAAATAAACGTCAAACTACTTTAAATTAAAACCCAAATTTTATTATAACCACGTAATATTTTTGAATAACTACTTCAAAAGATTTGCATAAAGAGTTAACTAAGTCTCCTCATATCCCCTTTTAAAATGAAAGAGAAAATTTATGTAAAAAGAATTCGTTCCCTTGTCTTTAATAGCTTTAAGTGCTGAAATAAAACACACTAGGTATTTAGAATTTAAATAAAAATACAATCTAGTTAAAAGCCTTCTCTAGGCTCTTGTAAAGCAGTTTTATCTTCTTCAGGTACATATCAATGTCATAGACTTTTTTCCAGACACTGCAATTTAATGGACTTTTTACGGTGATTCAACTTTACTGCTACTTAAGTTAAACTGCCCGGCGTCATTAATTAACTGTGTAGTTGATTTTGTGTTGTAATTAATGATGTTTTCTTGTTTTGTTTTGTCTTTTTTGTATCATAAAAAAACATAGTTTTAATCGCACCTGAAAACCAGTTTCACGTACATTTTAAGCAACTAAAGTACAACCATTAAACTTGCAATTATATTGATTAATGATAATATTCCAACGCACACAATATACTAATAAGTAGATGGCTCGACACTTCATATTAATAAATCTACAAACAAAACAACAGTCAGGTAATTGCAGTAATATGCATAAAGCAACTTCGGGCAATACGGTACGTATTTATCTTTCCTATTCGACGATTCCAACATTAAAATGAACGCGACAATTATCGAAAACACAAAACGATTAACCTAGATAAAGGCCTGGCTATTGATTCCGTACTGGCCGCAAACCAGAAAACCCACCACTTAAATTCACCAACCGAAACTTTAAACCCCACTTTACAATACATTGCTCTTTTTGTGAATAAAGACTCATAAAAACGCGCCAATATATGCAGCAACGAAGCACAAATAAAAAAAAAAGCAAACTTATCGTCTCGTCATCGCTTGATATGCCCTGGGTATCGTTAATTCTTATTGAATACCTCGTATTGTCCGCTAATTGAATGGAATCAATCAATTTCAGCGCATATCAACTTTTACGATATAATGTATGACATTCGCAGAACTTAATAAAATATAGTGCATCACTTTGAAGAATTAAATCGGAAAATGGGTCACAGTGATATTATGCTTTTTTTTTACGTGGTAAAATCATCACATGAGTCCTCCCATCCAGGGGAGAGCGGGAGGGACTGTCAGACTCGTACTGACTGAAATCTACGGTGTCCTTCGATAGCCCTTTACGTTCCGGGGTCACGGTACTCACGAATGAGTCCCGCGACCCTGGTAGGCTTTGACCCTCTACACTATGCTGACACTCCTTGAGGCGCGCGTGGAACACAACGCGCCGTCGACGCGGGCGTGGTCCATGGTCGAACAGCGAGTCGCCCATTACTCGCCGCTCGCATGCCCGCGCCTACGGTGGCCGGAGATCATCTGGGGCGTCCGTGGGCGTGATATTATGCTACAGTAAATAAATATGTAGGGATCAAAATATTAATGTAATAAAGAAGCACGATCAAAAAATAGTAGAAGCGTAGAATTATGGAATAGAAATAACGTTTTAAAAATAGCTGCTGTGTTCGAAATCGAAAATTGAACCTAGGTGTCAGAGCGCTCTTTATTGAAGATAGATGGAGTGAATGAAAGACAGAATAGTGACTAATAGTGGACATCGGACAGACAACGTCGTGAGTAAAATATTGAAGAAATACATGGAGGATGTTGTTTCAGTTCGCAGAAAAGTTCGGAGAATTGTATAAAAGAAAAACAGTGGTATTTTTTGAAAAGTTCCCGTAAAAAGCATTTGTGGAAGATATCGCTAACAGGGATTAAGCAACCACTGTAATATTACAATATAATATTAGAGTTTTACAACTTCAATGTAAAATATAGCACATTCCATCATTGTTCTCCCCAAATCTTCCAGAACTTACTCTTGCTATTTTGAGTTATATCTATGCAATAAAGCCAGCCGTAAGTAAATACCAACAACGAAGCGAACCCAAAAGTTTTATAATCACGGCGTAGTAATTATAAGTTTATAGGCCGGCCCATGATAAATAGATCGTTTTCGATGATAAATAGCCTGGACCGATACGAGTTGATAGACGTGTGGCGCTTCCAAACGTCAGATGTGATGTAATTTGTTAAATGTCGCGTACAATTTTCGATGAATCAATGGTGAAGTTGCGTTGTGCGACAGGAGCGTTTATCGGGTCTTATGTGGTTCATTTATATAATTTTCCAAATGTTTTGTCTACAATAAGATGCGTCGCTCAGGCTGTAAATATTTGAAATCTTAGTTACATGTAATTATAATCTTACTACAATTTTAATTGTTAATGCGAAGTTGATGAGGATGGATGAATGGACTTTAGTAGCTTATTCTTTCACAAAAAAAAACTAGCTGTGTATTTATCAGATAGTTTATAACCTGTAATAACAGATAGGATTTTTTTATCCCAGTGTGGCGTCCCTGTTAAACGATTACTAATCGACACGCGGACGTAAGTCTCACTGCTTTTATAAATGAGAAAATTTGTGACGATGGATGGAAGATGATTTTTACTCTTCCGTGCAAAATCTACTTTACAGTTTGGGATGTAGGGGAACAGTGTATAAGACGGCGACCGAGGTATGATGGGACATCACAGACTTGAGGCAAACTTGACACAATACTGACGTAGCACAAGCGCCATCAGTACGTCATTTGTAAGCGGCTATTAATAAATGGCGTCCTGTTGGCGCTTGCGCTACGTTAGTATTGTGTCAAGTTTGCCTTATGTCTGTGATTTTCTATCATACCTCGGTCCCTGTCTTATACACTGTTCTCCGGATTAATACATAGAATTGGATTTCTGAATTGCATTCTGGATTGGATTAATATATAGAATACTTTTAATCTCGACACATGACCACATGGGACATTTGCCGAATTCATACGACGATGAAAAATGTGGATAACGCCAAGGGTAAGTTAATATAACCTCATAAAGCTTAACCCAATTATGGTCCACTTAACCAAAGCAGCTCATGGTAAAGTAAAGCTCATGTTGAGATGCTTGGATCTCAAGCCCTTACAGCATCCCTCCTCTCCTAAACACAAGTGTAGGGGGAGGTTAATTGCAAGTGGTTTCCTGCAACGCCCTAGATTCAAGCACATAACGAATTCTCTTTAGCTGACGTGTGGGTCTGGCTGTGAGCATTTAGCTGGTTTTGAGCAAACCCGACTGAAGAGCTTAGGCGTTCTGAGCTCCTAATATAAATGCGCAATGCGTGATTTCTGCACGAAAAAAAAAATACCCTTTAGCATTTGGCGATAAGCTAAGTAGCACATTGTCATATATTATTTTAGAAAACATAATACAATTTTGTTTAATAAAGTTAATCCCGTCAGAGTAGAAGCTTAACCGAACGTTCAGAAAAGGCTAGGCAGTTGATGGTTTTTACCAACTTCTGATAGATCCTTACAAATATTATTAATGGGAATGTTTGGGTAGATAGATGGATCTTTGAAAATCAATCACGTCATAACAGATGAATTAATCCGGATGAATTTCAGTATAGAGATAAATTATAGTCTTAGTTATAGATATTTCTATAAACACAAATATACATCATGACCTTTAGTCTGAGATGCTAATACAGTTACATCCTCGCATGACCATCCATAAACTAACAGAACTTTCCGGTACACAACTAACTTTATTAGAGTGATGGCATAGAACTACAATATTGTTGGAACAGAACATTTCCAATTCCCAATGTATCTGAGTGCTATTCGCCTAACGTATCGTGCCGTGTCCTCTCTAAGCATTAATTGGTGCATCCATTCACGTTTGTGGGTCACATTCGATGCATTAACATTGGGTTGTTGGTACTGAATGGTGATCCGTAGGTTCAGTTCTTGGTAATTATTCAAAACGAATACATAGAAGCATAAAGAAAAAAAATACATAGATGCATAAGAGTGTACTTCATCATCATCATCATCTCAGCCATAGGACGTCCACTGCTGAACATACCTCTCCTTTATGCCTCCCCTTTAGATCTCCACATATACCGGTTGGAAGCGACCTGCATCCAGCGTCTTCCGGCGACCTTTATAAGGTCGTCTGTCTACCTTGTTGGTGGACGTCCTACGCTGCGTACGAGTAGAGTAAGAGTATACGTAGTATAGTATTTTATTCTTTCATATTCATAATAGAATTTTAATCTGTATTTGTTTGAACAAAAGCTCAGTTTCGACAAAAAATCATAAATATGAGAAGAAAAAAGCCCCATGTACACAAGCCGATTATAACTGAATCTTTTCATCATATACATATACGTATAAACATATAGAAAACATGGAAACCTGCCTTGAAATGCTTCATGAATATTAAACTACCAAATGTATTGGCAATCGTCACGGAAATAAGAATCTTCTTTTATTTCCGCAATAGAGGTAATCCTATAAGTCTCAAGGGCCGCCTTGAGGAGGATTAGAGCACCATTGTTTTTGGAGAAAGTAAGAAAATACAATTCAAATAACTCCATCCTTGTCTTGCAAAGGCTTCGTGATTGTTATGGCACTTACATGGGATTCTAAGACATAGTAATGGGAAAATGTTAGGAAATTAACTTATATGACCATTGGAGATCATTTTGTTCAACTATGGATCGTATGAAGTATGGAGTTGTTTGGAGTGTGTATTACAGCAAAATGATTGTCTCTGGATAGATTTTTATAGCATCGGTTCTTATCTAGTAAGTAGGGTAGGCTAGCAAGAAGGTTAGAGGAAAAAAAAATAGTTTTGAACTATCTACGATAAGAATAAAAGGTCAATTTCCGGTGCGTAAAAAAACGTTCTCCACGTTTCGCCAACGCCTAGAGGCAACATAATTACAAAAACAAACAACATCAAGACGTTATCATTCAAAAGTTTATAGTACACTAACTTATTAAATATAGCTAACTCTCCACTACTCGTGTTAAAGCAAATTATATTGAACACAAATCAAGATACCGCGTTACAAAAATTACATTATTCTAATGGGTTTTCCATTAACAAATCGATAACACTTTTATCTTAGGTATAAAACCCAATCAATATTGGAATATTTACTAGGTTTATTTTTTAAATCTTACATTTAAAAAATAGAATAGTGTTATTACGTTTTTTTTTTTAACGTGGTAAAATTATCAAATGAGTCCTCCCACCCAAGTTAGAGCGGGAGGGACTGTCAGACTCTTACTGACTAAAATCCACGGTGTTCTTCAATAGCCCTTTACATTCCGGGGTCACGGTAATTCGTGAGTCCCTCGACCCCAGCAGGCTTTGCCCTCTACAGGGGGGCCCGGTTACTAGGTACATAGCATATTTTACCTAAATACATATTTCACTCTCAAAAGTATGAACACCAAAGCAAATCCCTAATCGAATCGGTACCTAATCTAGAACCGTCACTACTGTCAGCATGTCGGACAACCAATCAAATTCTGCTTACGAACACCCGCAAATCACATCGGCTCGGACTTGTGCCGAGTCGGCCTAAATCCTGCATCGGTCGAAGATTACTAGTGTTAGAGATCAAGTCTCAGAGAGTTAACATGTTTTTTTGTTTTCTTAGTAAAATCACCGATCCTCGGTGTTTCTTCAATAGCCCTTTTCGTTCCATGGTCACGGTTACTAATTTAGACAGTCCCGCAACCCCGAGAGGTGTTTGCCCCTCTATGGCGGTCCCGTTAGATAGCTTTTTTTTTTTTTATCGTGGTAAAATCATCAAATGAGTCCTCCCACCCAGGGCAGGGCGGGAGGGACTGTCAGACTTGTACTGACTAAAATCCACGGTGTCCTTCACTAGCCCTTTACGTACCGGGGTCACGGTAATCCCTTGGTCCCGCGACCCCGGCAGGCTTTGGCCCTCTACAGGCCCCGTCACTATGCTGACACTCTTTGAGGCGCGCGTGGAACACAACGCGCCGTCGACCCGGGCATGGTCCATGGTCGGACAGCGAGTCGCCCATTACTCGCTGCCCGCATGCATTCACGGTCGCGGATATGTGACTGATGCAAAAAAATAGATAAAAACAATCCTTGATGCGGATTATATATCATGCTAAAATTTCAGCTCAGTCGAGGTTTTTGAGTTTTTATATATATATATAGATATATCAATTCAACTAAGAACTTTGTATCACTGTAATCTTTTCAATGTAAATTCAAAGCAAGGTGCATTGAACGTTAAGACCAGATTGAACGCAAATGTGTAGATCTTCCTGAAACTGTTAATGAGATTTACATGCAACTTGTCTGAAATAGGACAGAGCGAGACAACATTAATTTAGTTCTGATTGTTATTTTAGATATCGACAGGCCTGTTGGTCTAGTGGTTAGTGACCCTGACTGCTATGCCGGAGGTCGTGGGTTCGATTCCCACCCAGGACAAATGTTTGTGTGATGAGCACGATCATTTGTTCTGTGTCTGGGTGTAATTTATCTATAATATGTATGTATTTAAAAATATATAAGTATGTTTATCAGTTGTCTAGTACCCATAACACAAGCTCTGCTTAGCTTGGGACTAGATGGCGTTGTGTGATAGTTGTGGAATATTTATTTATTTATTTATATTCCGTGATCAAAATAAACTTTGTTAGACTAGTTTGACTATAACTTAAGTTTATGAAAATAGTAACTGTTAAATTCTTAAATACAGTAATTTTAAAGCTTGCAATCAGTTTATGCCATAAAAATAAGAATAACTACAAAATTATTCAAGTTCATGCAAAAACATGACAAAACCTCGCATTAAACATCGAACAAAACGTATCCAGTCTTAGAATCAAAACAGAGACATAAACATGCAAATAGCATACTAGCAATAACGAAACGAATGCCGAATCGCACGGCATGTGTAATTGAATCTGAAGGAAATTGCATTCCACACGTGAAGCTCCGATCACACGGTCGTGTTTGCAAAGATAAGGACATTTTTATACTAAAAATTTTACTGGTCCGGAATTTATTGGTGGAGATAGTGTCGGATATGATATAAGTGGTCTGTGAGGGGTGCTACGTATTTGTTCGGGTCGGCAAATATGTCGATTCGGCAGTATTCTTTACGTTTGCTTCTTTCTAATGTGTAATTTATCTATAATATGTATGTATTTAGAAATATATAAGTATGTTTATCAGTTGTCTAGTACCCATACCACAAGCTCTGCTTAGCTTGGGACTTAATGGCGTTGTGTGATAGTTGTGGGCTATTTATTATTTATTATATTTCTCAATAGATGCAGGTGTATGTTTGAATAACGACGAATGAATGTGGCGAAAGGTGTTGGCTGTATAGCGTTAGACCCTTGCCTGTGTTTAAGTTTTTAAAATGACTGCTTTCTCTTTCGCACACGTGGGTCGCCCTCTCTCTTGCTCGGTACTCGCGACGGCTCACAACCACTGCGTATATTTAAATTAATAAACTCTGCTAAACCTAGTAATTATTGTTTTACTGGCCATATCCCATCAAAAAGATCATGTTAGGAATGATCCTTGCAATCTTTCATCTCGTCGACGTTCTCCAGGTACTGTGTTGTGGTTTTTGCCTATCGCAACGGAAAAAAGGGTGACTGTGTGTAATTAGTCTTCTTCCACTGGGTTCATGCCGATCGACAAACTACAATTGTCATGTCACTATCAGCATCCACGGTTCAAATTCATCCTCTATTGGTTTGTATATCTTTGAAATTGTAAAACTTTACCAGCTACTTTTATATTAGTCTTTCCAAGGCATTTATAACCACTGAATCACGTAATTCAATCAGCTTGGTACATACATTTTGATGTAACCTCAGCGGTTTTTTAAACAGCTGTATTTGATTTTGCCGATCGGCTGAACCGAAACTTGCCGACCCGTACTTTTTCCAACACCCCTGATGTTCTTGTATGTAAAGTTTTGCAATATCATATATCATACGTTGAACTTGAGTGCTGAAGTATTTTAGTTGTTATTGTACTCTCAAGTGTTTTTATGATTTAGGATACTTTGTTTTGGAGCAATTTATTTTTCGCCCATTCGGTATTGTTTTCCATACTTGTAGTATGTTAGTAACAGGTACTAAAGAACTAATCGATCTTGTTTTTACTTAGTAGCTGTCATATACGTTTTAACTAAAAATAGGACGGCTTTGACGCCATATTGTGTGTTAAATTGTGTAGAGATTCGATCTAGATATATTATTGTTCGAATTATACAGTCTGGAGGAAGCTAGGATCAAACTACTGCGAACTTATGAAAACTTAAACCACCACATGTTAATAATCCTTGAAAGAGTGAATCTATACCTATAAAATTTAGCATAAGCATTATCCGTCTATTGCATTATGTTCCCACTGCTGGTACAAAGGTATCCGGTCTGTGAAAGGGAATAGGCAGTATTCCACCACCCGGGCCTAGTGCAGGTTGGTAGATGTCTCATGACTTGACAAATGTTTAGTTTTGGGCGTTCTAAAAATTGAAAACATTTTTTTTTGTATTTAATAACTCAATACAAACAGTCAAAAAAACTAGGTACTGACTGGCGTTACGAGGCGTAATGTAACTTGTTGCACAGCGAGCATTACTGCAGTCAGTACGGGGAAAAAGGGCACTCGCAACGATCAACAAGCAACTCATTGTTCGCTGCGAATGTTACATTAAGGCCCGTAACACTGCCGGTCAGTAACCACCTTAAAAAGAACAATCTCAAAACAAAAGTATAATTGAAGTTGAAAAACTTAACGCAATTACGCAAGCTCTCATGAAACAACGTTGTAACTAACTACATACTGAATAAAAAAGAACAACACTACTCCCTCTAGGGATGCGAAAAGAAATTTACTCGTAATGTCAACAACTAGAGTGGGGACACATTAATTTTCCATAAAATGTTGTGTAGCATATTTGTTGCCAACTGGGTATTGTTGCTTAGAACTTTATTTCCCCTTACATACATGGGAAATTATTCTGTTCCCCTCGAATAAGGAAAATAGTTGTTCGTACAGGTATGTGTTATTGTTCACATTCATTTCTTATTGTTTCTGTTTTGTGATATGTTTGTTTACCCGAGTTATTTGTATGAGCATCTTAAATTACAGGGAAAGAATATCATTTAGGTTGACCTTGGGCCGTATAATGACCAGTGAGTGAACGAGGTGGCGCTAGACGACTTGTATAGTTCTGTCTCTTTCACTCACTGGAATAAGCCTGGTTTTAAGACGTCATAATACGGCAGCTTGGCACACATCACAATCTTAATTGACTCTCTTTATGGAATCTTTTAAGAACAAACATGATAGTGTATAAATGCGGACAGAGAAGTGGCTGAGTGACAGATTTTTTTTACGTTGTCAAATCATCCAATGTGTCTTCCCACCCAGGGCAAGAAGGGAGGGACTGTCAATCTAAAATCCACGTAATTTTTTTTTTTTAATAATTCCTCCACTCTGGGTGGAGCGAAAGGAATTCTCAGACTCTTACTAACTAATAATCCACCTAGTTCCATCGATTGTCCTTGTCAATCCAGGGCCACCTGCATTGAGAACATCCCTGCGATCCCTGGAGATCCAGTTAGTTTGCTAGCAGCTCCATGAGTCGCGTGAGAATCGCAACGCGGGCCTGGTTCTTTATCAGACGACGAACTACCCATTACTTGCCATCTGCAAGCCTATAATGTTTGGTCTTAGAGATAAAAGTGATATTTCAAGAATAACTTTGAATGATTTAAAGGGTATCCCCATTTATCAGCTGTGGATTATATCCATATTCCTAGGCTGTAGTTTTACTACCAGGAGTATGACGTAATCCGCAGTAGATCAGCGGGGCGGATACGTGACGTCACACGCTCGCGATGTAACGACCCCTTCGGTACATGTGACTGAAAACAACCAATAGCCGTATATTAAAGTTTTTGTCAAACAGACAGGCGTGACGAATGCGAAGCGTGACGTTTTTATTTGTAATATATGAAATTGTTTGAATCCAGTCACATAGAAAAGCGAAAGCGAAAGCGAGAGCGAAACTTATTTTACCGATTACCCGCACTAGATTTATAATTAGTTTAAAATTTATTTGTTCTCATGTAAGTGATAATGTAAATTGTCTTAATGAGAAATAAAGATCTTTAAACCGAAAGCGATCCGATAGCGTGACAGAACTATCGGACTGACAACTCGCTTCGGTTCGGTATCGCTTCGGAAACGCTTCGCTTTCGCCTGTCTGTTTGACAAAGGCATAAATGTGGACTGTAGGGCTGTTCTTTTCGTCCTTCGTATGTTTACATTAATAAATATGATTAACCTACTTTTTGTTTCGTTTCGATTAACAAAGTCTGGTAACGGTTTTGTAGAATAAAGATAGAATATTATTGCAGGAAAACGGTTTTTTGTTACGTGGTAAAATCATCAAATGAGTCCTCCCACCCAGGGCAGGGCGGGAGGGACTCCATGCAAGCAGGAGACAGAACAAAACAAGGCCAATAGACTTGTACTGACTAAAATCCACGGTGTCCTTCAATAGCCCTTTACGTACCGGAGTCACGGTAATCCCTTGGTCCCGCGACCCCGGCAGGCTTTGGCCCTCTACAGGCCCCGTCACTATGCTGACACTCTTTGAGGCGCGCGTGGAACACAACGCGCCGTCGACCCGGGCATGGTCCATGGTCGGACAGCGAGTCGCCCATTACTCACTGCCCGCATGCCCGCGCCTACGGTGGCCGGAGATCGTCTTGCGACGTCCGACGCCGTGGGCGTCTACCACTGCGGCTGGGGTGGAGGGAGGAGGATGTCCTCTCCCTCAGGCGGCCCGCCTCCTCCTTCACGAGCATGACTGCTTCGCAGAAGGAGGCGACCGCTTGCCACTCCGTCTCGCCCCGCGCATGGCCTCGACCAATGCCGGGCGCGAGAGGTCTCCGCCTATCGCCGTCGTGAGGACACGGCGGTGCTCTGCCCAAGCGGGGCAGTCCTGCACCGTATGCTCCACCGTGTCCTCCGGACGATCCTCGCAGTGGTGACACCCAGGCGTTTCTTCCCTCCTTATCAGACACAGGAACCTCCCGAAACTTCCGTGTCCGGTGAGGACCTGCGTCATGCGGTAGGTCAGGACGCCGTGACGCCTATCCAGCCACTCCTCAAAGAGGGGTCTTACCGCCGCGATTGCGGCGTGCCCGGACCTCTGTTGTGACAGTCTCTCCCTCCATACTACCCTGAGATCGCGCCGGAGCTCTTCCCGCCGCGCCTCGACTTGTCGATGCAGCGGGGATTCGCCCCGACGCTGCGCCTCCACGCGCCATTCATAGACGCTGTAGGAAAACGAAAGGAAGGTTGCGAAATCTTTTAATTGTCTTGAAAATAATATTTTCCCATATACCCATAATTATTTTCCTATTATTATAAATGTATATACTATGTATAACTCGTTCGTGTTATTCCTTTTTTAAACATATTTTTTTTAAGACTGTTGAGCTTAGAAGCGTTCGTCTCTTTCTGCGAAGCAATCATGCTCGCGAAGGAGGAGGTGGGCCGCGTGAGGGAGAGGACAGCGTCCTCCCTCCACCTCGACGTCAGCAGACGATCTCCGGCCACCGTAGGCATGCGAGCAGCGTGTTATGGGCAACTCGCTGTCGGACCATGGACCATGCCCGGGTCGACGGCGCGTTGTGTTCCACGCGTGCCTCAAAGAGTGTCAGCAAAATGACGGGGCCCTCCTCTAGAGGGCCAAAGCCTGCCAGGGTCGCGGGACTCACGAATTACCATGACCCCGATACGTAAAGGGCTATTGAAGGACACCGTGGATTTTAGACAGGTGTCCTTCAATAGCCGTTTACATAGCCATTTATTAGGCGTTTACATACATAGAAATTCACATGCACAAACACCCAGAGACCCGGAACAACTACTTGCAGATCAAACAAATATTTGTTCCGTGTGGGGATCGAACCCGCGACACGCTGCGCAGCAGTCGAACCTCTTGTTCACCACAATGAGTTTTGTGAATGATAATGGGTAAGCGGGAAGGTAATAAAATCTTGCCGATCGGCAAATCATTGTGAGTTATGAATGAGTGAATTCTCTTAGGGACTGTTCAGTTTATTTATTTTATTTATATACGAGAAACACATTTCCTAAAACAGAAGTGAATTGCTGATAAAATAGGCCCTAGCCTTTTTTATTGATGTGTGTGTTTACTATAAACATTGTTAACTTATAATCTACGGTCGCGGGACTGTACGAATTACCTTGACCCCGGAACGTAAAGGGCTATTGAAGGACTACCTGTATTTTAGTCAGTACGAGTCTGACAGTCCCTCCCGCTCTGTCCTGGGTGGGAGGACTCATGTGACTATTTTACTACGTAAAAAAAAACATAATTGTTTAATAGTTATTTATGCAACTGTTGTATAATCAGGGGTATTAAAACACGAATGTGGGTTTATCACACGAGGCGTAGCCGAGTGTGATAATAGTATCACATGAGTGTTTTAATACCTAATTATAACAGTTGCATACAAGACTTTATCTACAATCATGATGTGAATCCTCTATAAAAGATTCTCATACCATACCATATTCGCATACCATATTCGAGTGAAAAAATGGCGGGATATAACACGATAAGACAGACACAATTTATTGTTCTTTTTTCAAAATTTGAGCGATCTGGTGGTGAAAATGTCATTGCATGAGAATGTTCTCTTTTTGAAATTCATTATATCACGCATTTGGATGACATAATGATCATTATATCATTGAGTGTTTTAATGTTGGCAATGAGCTAATTGTTATAGGTTCTTTTATAGAGGATTAATAGCATGATAGTAGATAAAATATTTTACAATTCAAAATCGAAATATTATCAAGTGTATAAATAAAATAAATATTTATGTAAAATAACTTTTTTTCATACAGAAAATGTCATGAGCCAGGCGGCTTATTTTAAACCAACTATTTCGAATTCCTGAAAAACTAAAACACAACGTTCTCCACCCAAACACGAGTCATCCTACTTAACATCCAAATCGCTGTCTGCTCCATTCAGTACACATGCTAACCGTCGCTGCGCACGTGCAAATAACGGCAACAGTTCGGAGACTAGCCTTGTACATAATCATTAATTTAATGGACGGGCCCAAGGGTTGGTGGGTTAGCGGTCACTCCTGATCGTGACTGGCTTAACTTGTTCTGTGGGGGGTTATTGAATAGTTTGGTTGGTATCGGCGAGTTTTGTGTTCATAGTGATGTGTCTTCAATGCTTTTGAATTTGGAGTTAAGAGTTGCTTGGAGGATTTCAGTTGATAACGGTTTATGCAGTTTTTATTTTTTATTTCCGACTTCCGAAAGACGAGCTATTTTACGTTTTTTTGTTATTTTTTCGACTTTTGCTGCCGACTTCGGAAATAAAAGTAGAATAGTATTTTCCTTTTTTCGTGTTTTGTTTAATCAGATATTCAACAAAAATCTTTGTATTTTTAAATCTACATGGCAAGTAAGCTTAAACAGAACCATTGGAGCTACGTCACGGGATATCCATTATTGTTAAATACTGAAACCATCTCCAGAAAGTATCGAACACTTTTCTGTCTAACCGCTAACTGCATCAAAATCGGTTCACCCTAACGCAACGCAAAAAATCGCGAACAAACATACATACAGATCAAACTGAGAACCTCCTTTTTGTTTTGAAGTCGGTTGATAACGGAAATAATCAGAACATGAAGAGGATTAAAATGACTTAAAAACGCTTTACAGTAAGATATTGTAAGAACAAAGCGCGCCTACACAGTACATTTTTTTTTTTTTTTTTTTTTTATTTGGGACAAACCCACCACACTATTCCCTAACCACTGCAACTCCTGTAAGCCAGAATCAACAGTGGCAACCAACCAGAAAAGCGCCGAAACAATGAAGCTCGACGTGTCCCAGAGAATGAATTTACCTGTCTTGGATCCTGCAACGAAATTAATCAGAAAAGAATAGTGGAGGAGTAGGAAAAAAATATATGTTTCCACTTCCCTCCATGCAAGCAGGAGACAGAACAAAACAAGGCCAATAGGCACAAAGGGACATTACAACTGGGAGAAGCCCAGTTGCCTAGCACCACGGGTAAAATGACTACTAATATTAATGGGTCCTAAATTGTGAGCTGCTAAATTTGATTCCAATAATAGGTATGGCAAAAACGCTTGAACGCACGAAAGTTTGTTCGAGTTTCCACAAGGTCCGAGTAGTAAATGACTCCAGATGTAGTCTGAACAGTGTTCAACATAATATTACGTTCGTTCTGCCAAAGAATACACTCCCATAGAATATGATGTGCTGATTGTTCATATTCACAGTCAGATGTCGAACATTGACAAAAAGGCGAGGGAACAAGCTTGAAGGAAAATAATTTACTTTTAAAGTTACCATGTCCCGTGAGAAATTGGGCAACACAGTGATCCACCTCCAGCCACGTCCTAGCCAGCCGCTCACGAACGGATGGAAAGAACTGGTGGAGGTGCCGCCCCTTGATAGAATTATCCCACCTACTTTGCCATTCGGATAAAAGATCCTCCCAGACATCGCTCTGGGGTTTGAATAATCTAGATATCTTATCACGGTCACGTTGCGGTAGAAAATCAGCATCAGTGGTCTCCCGTGTGGAAAAGTACATTGCAGCACGTCGCTGCACTTCAAGATCGACTGGAAGAACACCAGCAAGTACCGGTAAAGCTTCAGTACTGACGGTTCTATACGCTTTACTTAAGAATAATAAAGCCAAGCGTTGGCTTTGAAGTAATTTACGTCGTGCCGCCCCTATGGTGGCCCTATCGGCCCAAACAGGTGCTCCATAGCACATACAGCCCAAGTAAGTAGCACCATAAATAGTTTTTAAGGTTAAAAAAGACAGACCCCAGGTAGATTTGGATATTCTCGTTAGGGCATAAAAATTATTTTTAGCTTTTTCACCAACTGTTTTTATATGTTCTATGAATGTGAAATTCCTCTCTAAAACTAAACCAAGATAGCACACCGATTTCTTTCTCTTAACGGGAACATTATTAAATTTAATACTAGGCCACGATTTAAGGTCACCTTTTAAAATGAGTTGATAGGTTTTATGTGGTGCAAAGGTCAGACGGTTTCGATCGCCCCACTGTGATATTAATCGTAGGCAAGTGTCAGCCAAATTCTCGAGTCCAGCACGAGTACTCGACTGAATGAGCAGAAGGCCATCGTCCGCATAACCAGTTAAAGAACAACCACTTGGAAGTGGAATCGCGAGGAAATCATCGAAGCCTAGATTCCATAAATAAGGACCGATAACCGAGCCTTGAGGACAGCCCATGGTAAGAGGTTTCGACATGGAATGATGTCCGAGTTTAAGTTTCGCGGATCCATTAGAAAAGTACGAACAAAGAAGATTAAATATATTATTATAGCAGCCACGAGCTTTTATTTTAAGTAGTAGCATTGGCCACCACGCGTTATCAAAGGCCCCGGAAATATCTAGAAAGATTCCAACTACGTACTTGTGCTTAGAGTGTTACGTTGTTTTTTTGTACCTGGCTGTTTTCCTGACAATATATAGGGAGTCCATTACGGAGTTTCTTGGGTTATCACTTTTTCACAACGATTCACTTTTCTAATAAACTTTTTAAACAGTTTTACAATATTAATTAAATCAAAACAAGTTTACTTGTTTACTTTTCACTTGACATTACATCAGACGTCAATTATGACAGTTCAAGGCGCCATCTGGCGATTCGCCGATTAACGATTATAAAATAATCGATATTTTTAACTAATAGTTTGCAAATCATAGAAAATATAAAATACCTGATTTAGCAAACCTAAATAATTCTAAGATCACGGAAATAAAAAATATTAATAAAATGAAATACCCGTGAACGGAAGTGATTTAGTTTTTTCATATGGACTTTTTTCTCGAACATTCCAAGGCCGCGAAACATTTATTATCTGTGAAGTTTTTGCGTGAATTGTTTGTGACAGAATGTTGTCACAGAAAAATGTCAATTTTGCCTAATTAATATTCAGGGGTAATTGTTATCGTTAATTACGAGGAATTATAAATTGGACAACGAAATTGTATGGATGTAATTTAGTGAAATGGCTTTAGGCTTAAATAAGTGACGTTGGACAGTTTTTTGTGAGTTTGGTGTATTTTTGAGGAATTGAGTGTTTTCCTTGGAGTGTTTGAAATTGGTAACCAAGAAGGATTCTCCCTGGAGATGGGGAAAGTGACATTTGTTGGGCACCCGGATTCAGCCTTGATTTCCGGCCGACGCGCCAGTGATGGTTAGTCGTCACATTCGGCCCGAGCCGGCTTCCAGTCAGCATCAAACTCAATTACTTTTTGGCGAAGGTGAGTTCTTTTATTGTAACGGTGTCTGAGGTTGTTCGGTGAGCACTTCCCCGGTTGTTGAGAGAATATAGTCGTAACTCGTGAAAACTTATTGCAGGATTCTTAATTGCGCCAGGAATGCGCAATTAACGGATTAGTTGTTCGGGATTCCTGTTCTGACCAGCGACCAGGATCGGAGCGTTCCGCTTCAGCCGCCGTTGATGTGTCTTCCTTCAGAGTGAACTGTGAGTATTAAACATCGCTATTTACTGAAGATAGGCCGTAGGTGTTTTCTCGGTGTCTACCACAGTGTTAATTTATAGGTTATTCGTGGACCCCGTGGTGACGTGGCGGATGCCACGCCGGAGCGGTATTTGAATGGAGAACCTGATGTCCATTACATGCTCAGGCTACTTGATTCCCCCGCTCGGTCCCGTTAAGGAAAGCAATTTGGTTCCACGTATATTATTGGGTCTCCGTATGGCAAATTACAGGAAGGCAGCTTGAGAAGCTCGTCCCGCCGCCAGGATCCAGCAGGCCGTTGGGGCCTGGACGCGGGACCCGTTGCTCGGGCTCGCCTGAAGCCACCTGCGGAGCCAGCGGCACAGCGAGCGGCACGGTTGCGAAGCCCGCAGGCGG
Source organism: Agrotis puta (assembly GCA_943136025.2). Taxonomy (NCBI): domain Eukaryota; kingdom Metazoa; phylum Arthropoda; class Insecta; order Lepidoptera; family Noctuidae; genus Agrotis; species Agrotis puta. Next base: position 14,776,291 of record OW964176.2, on the reverse strand, counting down.
TCGCGCCGTGCGAGACGGTTTTTTTTTTTTTAACTCCTTTTTTTTTACTCCTTATTTTTTTTATATTTTAATCCGGCTCCCGTTGTAAACCGGAGCCTGTAAACCGGTCTATATTATACCGGGTCTGGATGTCGGTGTTCCACCGATTTTCAAATTGAGGATCTTGGGCTAGTTCTTCATTCACCCGGATGTAGGGTGAACATCTTCAGCTTCAGGATCCGGGACTCTCCCAGTCCCTGGCGCCCATTTGTTAATTTTAATTTGAATTTAAATGGAACGTTCTAGTTTGGATATAATTTAACTTTTAACTTTTTCTCGGAACAGTACTCGGCAGGTTTATCTCCAACTCCCCACGCCCATAGCTCTTTCCGTTAAAGTATAAACTGGCTAGCCACCTTTAGTTAAAACTAAGATCTTAATTTAATTTTCTCGACCTACTTGTCATAACTACTAAACAATAAATGTCACATCAAATTTATTATGTATAATAATAAACCAGTTTTTATATAATTTGTTGTTTCCTTATAGTTGTTTCCCCAACCGAGAGGGAGAAAATATATTTTATGTAACAAGAGGTATTAACCATTTTTCTAACAGAAAGTGCCGCGTCAACGGTTGATTTCCCGATAGTAAAACCGAATTGATTTTTATGGAATTTTGGCCCGTCCGGTAACAATCGTGGGACGATAAGACGCTCCAGGAGCTTTCCCAAAGATGGTAATAATGTTATGGGCCGGTAGGACTTAGGGTCATCTGGTGGCTTGTCGCCGCTTTTAGGTATTATTCGTATAAAGCCATGTCTCCATATACGAGGAAAAACGCCTTCAGAAATACACCGTTTGTAAACAGTTAATAACGCGTCACCCGCTGTTTTACACGCTTCCTTTATCATACGATTAGATATTTTATCTTCACCTGATGATTTGTTAACGGGCAGTCTCCGAACAATATTAATTAATTCGTCCGTGGATGGAAGGTCTGACGCTGGTGATTCAGGCGGGACTGTTGCCCATGCTCTAATTTGTTGGTGGTAGTCATTATCATTAACAGGTGAATCATCAGGGATAAGAGTATTTAATAAAACTTCCGTTGTTTCTTCAATACCGGCGGTGTGTTTATTATTTACTTTAATGTTCTGTACATACGCGAGGTCGATCGATCGATTGGCTTTAAACTCATGATATAAAGGAGACCACGGACCTTCTTTTTCTAATTTATCGACTACTTTACGCAACAAATTACCCTTAGATTTTTCAACCGATGCTCTGTAACGGGACCTGGCAACTCTAAATGTATTTAAAGCAGTGGTTAGCGAGTCTCCGGTGACTTGACGTTTTTTAAGCTTATTAAGATGTTTACGCGCTCGACGATAGGTTTTACGCTGTTCGGTTAGGTAGTCACACCACCAATCACATCTACGTATATTGGTCATAGGTCCGCGACCAATGGCAATGTCAGCACAGTAAGTGAAGGTGTCTGACATAATTTCAGCACTTTCTTCGGCTGACAGCCCATCACGAGTGAACTCTTTGGCGTGACATGCAAAAAGCGATCTAAAGAATTCCCAATTAGCACCTTTACTTTTGTACCTAAAGTTACCAATGATATGTGAGGAACCCTGAATAGAAACCGGAACAAACCCGTAAACGATCAAGCGATGATCACTACAAGACGCGTCCGGTAGGACACGCCATCTATCCAAGTGTACGTCTGCACTAGAAAGTGTGACGTCAATACAAGATTCGCCCATTTGGCTGCAAAAAGTAGGTGGTGCGTCGGGGGTGTTGTGAATAGTTAGATTCATTTCAGCAATGAAGTCTTCAACAGCGCAGCGCCGGTCATAATCAGTGGACCGAACTTTGCCATACCATAGGGACGATGACGCGTTTACGTCTGCGCCAACGATGACTTTGCAGCCCGCGAGTGACCGCAAGACATGACGGAGGTTATGAATATGAGGAGCAACAGGGTCTGAATATTGAAAGTAGCAGCTCACAACGTAAACTTTAAAAGTAGGGGATGAGATCTCCGCGACAGCGCAGTGGGGCGTCATAAGGTTACGTAAAGACGTCACTGTAAACTTTGAAGAACGTGACACGTAAATTCCAGCCCGCGCTTTGCTATCCAACTGTACGACTTTGTGACGTAAACGTGTATTTTGATATTGTTCTTGAACCAGTACTATGTCTAAATTATAATCGATTATTAATTTGTCTAATTCAGAAGTCGCCACCCTATCGTTATGAAGATTTAATTGACCTATGTTTAAACTATCCATTATATTAGTAATTAGTGTTGAGAACTAACTGTTCGAGCTTGAGTTTATAAGTGGTACATTCGTGTGACCCGCAACGATGGTCAAATGGTTTTTTAAAACGTTTACACGCTACGCAAGTCGGTGTAAAATTTAAATCATTCTTATGTGGGCAATCATTTGTCTCATGTGTTTCAGAGCAATTAGCACAGGTAGGTGATTTATTATTGCAGTATTTCTTAACGTGACCGAACTGTTGACAATGTAAACAACGTACTACGTCTACATCATCAATAAAGCGGCAGGTTGCCCAATCAATGAATAATTTATCTTTCGTGGTAACTAAATGTTTTCTTACGGCAGTTTCGATCTCAACGCCTATCCATTTCCGGCCATTGTCTAAGGTACGCCTACGAATTATTTTTGTTGACTTTATAAATTCTTCCTCATTTATTGGCAATTCGTTTTTAATATTTTGATGATACAAAGCGTGCAAGAAAGTTTTGTCTTCCATGGAAGATGGGACGTCCTTGACTAATATACGAGGCTTGCGGCCTTTAGGTTTTTCAAGACGTAAACCAGCGGCTCTGATATCTTCAACCGATTGCAGCTTATTTATTTGACTATCATTCGCGACACGTAATACGACGCCCGATTTCGCGACTTTTTTAACGCCTACAATTTGAAAACCGTCACTCGGTTTGACAGCTTTCATGAGAGCCTGTTTTGTTGCTGATGAAGAAGCGAAATCAGCAGATCTTTCGTTGGTGGGATATGCTATAACACACGGTCGCGACGGTCTAGATTCCATCGTAGGAGCGACTTTTGGTAGACGAAGTTTAAGCGCATTGGAATACGAGTTACAATCACTTTTGACAAAATTGACACTAGTATTTGATTTTATTTTATCCAATTCATGTTCCGCGTTGGCTAATTTAGTTTCATTAGATGACGATTTAATGGCTAACAAAGAAACGATAGAAGTAATTTTTTGCGTCATGTCCATAATCGCGGATTTATTTGCGACATTAATGCGTGACCCTTGATCGCTGACTAGGTCATTAATTTTCGAAAGATATGCAGACGCTTGAGAAACTAAGTCATAATAGTCGTCTTTGCTTGCATTATTTACTTCGAGCACGGGAGAAGAGCTTTCAATTGACTCAGACGTTTGTGGTCGTTTGCATCTATCCTCGGGCGTAACATACGAAGGTGATATTTCACTAAACAAACGCTTAGCGGAGGTCGGCGTCGACCTGGGTTTATTATTTCGACGAAATAAATTGGCACCACGATCCGGTGGGTCATCATTTTGCGATAACATCATTCTGTTTGAAAAGTACCTAATAAACGTATTAAAACTTTAAACGCAAAAGAACACGACAAAATGATTTCGATGTACCCCCAAGTCAATAAAATGAAAAAATGTACTCACCGATTGCTGACGAAATTAACTAATTAGAACTAAAAAAACGCACGTAACCACGTATAATTACTTACGATACCAGCACTCAAAAACAATAACACACAATAGGAAGCAACTCGCGGGCCAAAATTCAATTACGGACACGAAAATCGTAATTATTATCGGGAGCGAAATAAAGACAGCCACCCAGTGCGCACGCGAGGAGGGAAGTGACACACTACACAGTACATATGATAACCTAAAACCTCTTACTAATGCATATCTAGCTAAAGTCTGAGAGTACTTCAAAAACTTTTAGCCCTTACCTCGTCTTGTTCTAAGTAAAAACAAACTGTTATGGTTACTCGCACTTTGGACAAACTTTCAATATATTTTCATAGGCATGTCAAGAAGCGAAACTTTTTAGATAAATTGTAACTTTAGTGAAGCTGAAGTGGTAGAAAAAACCGTAAATATGTAGCTACAGTTTTGTGCTAATATTTTTGCTGTTGAGAATAAAAGTTGGGTGAAGTGTTTAAGTGAAATTGGTTTTGAAGTTACAAGTTTTTAGAAGATTAATGGGTAGCTATATTGTAGAATAGAAATATTGAAAATAGAAGTTTTTTTCCTGTTACTGTTATTAGTCAAGAACTATCTAATATATAAAAGTCTTGTGTCCAAGGCCCTAAAACAGGCTCAATATTAAAAAAAAAAATTGCTAATTGGACGTATAAGTATGAGATTACTAAGTGACATATCTTAACAAGTTATCGTCAACGACAATTGCCCCGGTTCTTTTTTTCTAGCGTGGCAAAATCATCAAATGAGTCCTCCCACCCAGGGCAGAGCGGGAGGGACTGTCAGACTCGTACTGACTAAAATTCACAGTGTCCTTCAATAGCCTTTTACATTCCGGGGTCACGGTAATTCGTAAGTCCCGTGACCCCGGCAGGCTTTGACCCTCTAGACGCCCCGTCATTTTGCTGACACTTTTTGTTGCGCGCGTGGAACACAACGCGCCGTCGACTCGGGCATGGTCCATGGTCGGACAGCGAGTTGCCCATTACTCGCTGTCCGCATGCCCGCGAATGGCTCCTGTTCTTAGCTTTTGTTTGTTATTCCATGAAACATGAATAGAAAATAACATGTAAATATCAAAAACTTTTAAAAGCTATCAAATGGACAAATATTTTGGTCCCTATCTACAGATCCTGAATAGAGGATATTTGATATATTCACAATATGTTATCGTATTTTTACGCCAATTTACTCTGTATTCACCAATTCACAATTCAACGCATTCACAATATGAGCTGTCCGTGACTGTACTTTGTTACTTCCCGTTTTGTACTCAATATTTCTAGTCTATTTTTACTCCATTAAGAATTCAGTCTCACTGGTTTAAGGTTGAGATTCCCTTGTAGATTCCCAATCTTGAATGTACAGGACAGGAGGCAAATAATGTTATGGAAATTAGTTTTATTGTTTTTTATAAATGGCATTTTCCTGATATGAATTAATGAACAGCCCCATTATTACTTTTTTCAGATTCAGATGTAATGTAGTTGCCAACATTTTAAATTTTCGTCGTGATTCATTCGATGTAACATTATGCTTTTACATTTATGCTTGGAATTATTAAATTCAATTTAATTTAAATAATATATGTTGAGGTTTTTACCACCAGGCACTGAAGTAAACACCCTCCATTTTATAGCAATATTAAAAGTATTATTCATTTTTGGAAAACATTGCCACATTAGGAATTCTTCCTGTATCGTGAGTGCGTTTACAAACGTAGAAACTAACGTACACAAACACCCAAACCCGGTACAACTACTTGTAGGTCATACAAACATTTGTTCCGTGCGGGGTTCGAACTCGCAACAGGCTGCGCAGCAGTCCAATCGCTCAGCCACTGCACCAAACGTGTCTAAAAAGTAGTTGGTTTTCTTGGTTAAAAAATCTGTAAGTCATTAATTATATTATGGCACTAAGTCACAATACCTAAGCGATTGGGTGCTGCACTACTTGTCGCAATTCAGACCCCGTTTAAAAGTGTCCATACGCACCCACAATACAGTAATAATGCTTAGGGAGAAGCAAAATATTTATATTTAAAAAAAAAAACGACGGGTTGTACACTGGGAGTGCCGGCAGAAGTGAAAACTTCAATAGTAATAAACACACACGAACATTCGCGCAAGCGCCCTGCACCGTCTTACGAATTTTCGATCAGGTCACGTGTCCTGACGCGAGTTTAACATTTTTTACCCATTCCAAAAAAGTGCACAACGCCGCTAAAGAAGTTTTCCCTTTAAAAAAACTTTTAGGTACACAAAGACGAAGCCAAACAGTTGACTCCGATTTCTCCATTACTTCAAAATCTAATCAATTCTACCAAGGGTTTTTCTCTCGTTGTAGGTACCATACTAGAGTTGAAGGAATAATAACTGAAAAGGGCTGTCAAATAAAAAATCACCGAATCGTTCTTAAAGCCTTGATCCCCATTATATTCTTAACCAAAAAGTAACACAGACTAACTCGCAGTAGAGGAACTGACTGCTTCTTCCGTCTAGTGATTGGCATCGCTAGGGCTAAAGCCTTTGTCAAACAGACAGGCGTGACGAATGCGAAGCGTGACGTTTTTATTTGTAATGTATGGAATTGTTTGAATCGCGTGACAGAACTATCGGACTGACGTCTCGCTTCGGTTCGGTATCGCTTCGATTTTCGCCTGTCTGTTTGACAAAGGCATAAAAATGATCTGGTTTTAGAGTTTCTTTCCGGTTTTTTTCGATTAACGGAACCATATTTTTTTGTTGACGTTTTGTAATATGGTTTTATGGCTTCATGGCCATGTGAAATTAATTGCTGATCAATTTCCTCTGATCTAAGTTCGTGAAATAACTGGCAGAAAACATTTTAAATCTAACCTTTTTAGAGGGGTTTTAAAATCATCATTGAGTTCCCATTCTTGGAGGAGCGGCAGAATCTGTCAGACTTGATTTAACTGCCTTTGCGGTCCAGTGGTCTTCTCTCTTAGTAAGTGAACAAAAATACGGGGCCGTGCCGTTTTCAATTAACCCTATTCCCTATTAGTTCTGAATTCATAAATTCTGACAATATATCGGTCAGTCGGGACAACTGTCTAATCATCATCATCATCATCTCAGCCATAGGACGTCCACTGCTGAACATAGGCCTCCCCTTTAGATCTCCACATATACCGGTTGGAAGCGACCTGCATCCAGCGTCTTCCGGCGACCTTTATAAGGTCGTCTCTCCACCTTGTTGGTGGACGTCCTACGCTGCGCTTGCTAGTCCTTGCTCTCCACTCTAGTACTTTTCGACCCCATCGGCCATCTGCTCTGAGAGCAATATGGCCTGCCCATTGCCACTTCAGCTTGCTAATCCGGTGGGCTATGTCGGTGACTTTAGTTCGTCTACGGATCTCCTCATTTCGGATTCGATCACGTAGAGAAACACCGAGCATAGCTCTCTCCATAGCTCGTTGAGCGACTTTGAGCTTTGAGATGAGGCCGATAGTGAAAGACCACGTTTCGGTGCCGTACGTCATCACTGGTAACACACATTGGTCGAAGACTTTCGTCATGAGACACTGAGGTATGTCGGACGAAAAGACATTGCGTAGTTTCCCGAACGCTGCCCAACCGAGTTGGATTCGGCGGTTGACCTCTTTCCCGAAGTTGGACCTACCTAATTGGACTACTTGTCCTAAGTAGATATATGAGTCAACAACTTCGAGTACCGAGTTTCCAACAGAGACTGGGGTGGGCACAACATTGGCATTTGACATAATTTTCGTCTTGTCCATGTTCATTTTCAAGCCCACCCGTTGTGAAACTCGGTCGAGGCCATCGAGCATCATGCTGAGTTCCTCCATCGACTTTGCCATGACTACGATGTCGTCGGCAAACCGAAGGTGAGTGATATTCGCCGTTGCTGTTGATGCCAAGTCCTTGCCATTCCAGGAGCTTGAAGGCGTCTTCCATTGCGGCAGTAAACAGTTTCGGGGAGATAACGTCCCCGTGTCTTACGCCTCTTCTCAATGGAATCGCCTTCGTGCTATGCTCCTGTACTCGGACCGACATGGTGGCGTTATTATACAAACACTTCAATACCTCGATGTACCGATAGTCAATTCGGCATCGCTGGAGTGACTCAAGCACAGCCCATGTTTCCACCGAATCGAAGGCTTTCTCATAGTCCACAAACGCTAAGCATAATGGCATGTTATAGTCTTCGGTCTTCTGTATAACTTGCCGCAGCGTATGGATGTGGTCTATGGTACTATAGCCTTTCCGGAAACCGGCTTGTTCGGGAGGCTGGAAGTCATCAAGTCTGTGTTCGAGACGGTTCGTGATAACCCTTGAAAACAGCTTATAAAGATGACTCAGAAGCGTGATGGGTCTGTAGTTCATCAATAGGCTGTTATCACCTTTTTTGAAGAACAGCACCACCTCACCCCTGCTCCACGTTTCAGGCGTTTTGCCCTTGGACAGGACAGAATTAAAGAGTGTCTGGAGGAGTTTCTAATCATGGTGTCACCAATTTTTAGTTCGTTAGTAACTAATCGTATTCCCGTAAGTAGTGAAGAATAAGAAACGCGTGTTACGTCGGCCGAACCTACGGTTTCGTGCTTAGATTGTATTACCCTAGGGCTCGGTGCGACTTTAAGAACTGAACAGTGACATTTTGAATCTGACCAACAGCTGATTAAAACCTCACAATTTAGTAGATCATTTGACAAACATTATAATTCAGTTTGCATGTTAGACGTTTCGCTTCTACAAAAATATTTTATTCTATGTCAGCGTTTTCACATCGACCTCCATCATTCAGGACAGGCGAGAACGTCTTCATTGTACTTCGGAGTATAATTGAAAACTCAACGAGTTTTTATATATAACACGTTGGTTGATATTGAGCCTTCTTCTCAACGAAATATGGTTTTAATTAAATTTTAGTTTAATTTCTGAGACTTGATTAACTTTTTCTATTTCAGGTCTGTGCGTAATAGTTGAAATTGTAATTTTCATTTAATTTTTACGCACAGCTGTCTGTGAAGTAATTAAATTATTAACGCAATAAAATTATAGGATTCAATTTCTTTTCTCATATTGGCACGAGCTGTATGACAAACGTATAGCGTAGACGTTCTGAAGGATGGTTGTCACCTCCTTCTGTGAAACAGTTATGCAATCGAAGGAGGAGGGGGAATGCGTGCGGCAGAGGTAATCTTTCTACTCACGCAAGAGTCGAGTATATGGTTCTAACCACAGTTCTTCCTCTGGATGACTGCTTATCTTGGCAGTATTTGATGATCTGCAGTCTTCAAGATAAGTGACGCATGTGGCTTAAAAAACCCATTATGATTTATTAACCAAACATGTTAATTACATGTCTAAATAATACTTCTAACATCTAGAACATGTGGTGGTACACACAAGAGAAATATTACATAATTGAACGACCCTCAGTTCAGAGAACCAAATGACCTTTACCTCCTTTACAATGAATTGTTCACTAGAATTTAATAAACGGCCATTTTAATTTCATTTTGTTGATCAACTGTTTTATTGTGGTGAAAAATTAGGCAACATCCCGATTCAGCTAATAAGGTATGAGCTGGTAAGGAATGATATGTGGTTTTTAATTTTTAATCCGGGTAATAAACATACACTGTAAATAATACGTAAACAAAAATCAAGTTAAGTTTTGGTCCACTCCAGGCTACGTGCAATCTGTGGTGTAGGCCACTTCAGAACCTGGCTAGTAACCACCATCCTGTCGAAGTTAGGTGCAAAATAGTTTTTCACTATGTTCCGTCGGTATAAAGGAGTACAAGTTCGTTCTGGATGAGCTCGCTTCATTGGAACTTAAAACCCTAAATATTTTTCTTTCTTTGTCTTATGGGCTTACCACACGCACAAGCTGCACCACAGTTTTGCCTGCTCAAGTCCGGCCTGCGCGTACTTGCCTGTGTGTGTGGTTGGGCGTTCAGTGTGGCCAACCGTGTATTGTTTTTTCATGCGAGAAGCTTGCGCAGGCCAAACTTTGGTGAAGCTTGTGCGTGTGGTAGGCCCATTAGGCCTTATCTATGCTTATATGCTAGATTAATGTCAAAAGATAACCATTTAAAGAAAAAATATTCTGTTTTATAGTATTTGTTGTTAAAGTGTGTACAAAAATACATCATCTGTGAAAATTGCAATTTTTTATCTATTATGATTCATGAGAAACAGTCTGGTGACAGACAAACAGACAGACGGACGGCTGGACAGCGCGTAGTCTTAGTAATAAGGTGCGTTTTACCCTATGGGTACGGAACTCTTAGACAACCTGACCCAGGTTTCAGGATTATTGGAATGAGTTATCGCAGCCCCAGAACAGTCAAGTCAGTAAGAGTCTGACATTCAGGATAAGTTTTTAATGATTTCTTCTTTGCACAAGGCCTGTGTCTCAGCTTTGAAAACATAATTCCTTAACCAGCTGCTGCCCGCGACGTCGTCTGTGTGAATGCGTTGAAGCAATAAAGGTTCACTGCTAGTTCCCTTATGATGCACTAAAGAACTTCTAATACCAATTTGATAAATTACATTTTCCCTTCGACATAAACCAATAAATGCCCGAGGGTCTCTGTTGGGGACTTTAATTAAATGCATAAAGACGTGTTTATTTGACGGTTACCGACGACTGGAGGTGACAGGAGGATCATTGGTTATTTACTTCGAAGCTTACTCGTAGTAGCTTTGATCAGTAGTCTTTGAGCATTTTAAAATAGTGACGTTTGGTTAAAGTGAATTTTGGAGGATAGGATTTAACTTACGTAGTTCTTTGTGAATATAGATTTAAATTGTGGTGTGTAACGTTCTAGGTTTTTCTTTCTATGTCTCTTGACTTTGGTCGTGGGACTCACGATCTACCGTGACCCCGGAACGTAAAGCGATATTGAAGGACACCATGTATGTTACTCGTAGTACGAGTCTGACAGTCCCTCCCGCTCGACCCTGGGTGGGAGGATTTACCACGATAAAAAAAGAAATGTCTTTTGACTTTAGTCTGTGTCAAAGGCGACAAAGAAAAAAGTCGTTGATGGAGCATGCTTACCCAGAAGAAGTCTATTCACTCTAACTTTGAGAAGAGATTAGAGAAATAGAGCAGAGTGTTTCACTCCTTCGCTGATTGCATTATCATTTGTACGTTAAAATCCCTAAAACGAATGATAATGTAAATATTTACAAACCTACCCTTGCGAATGGGTGTAGAATCAATCCCTTCCCATCCCATTTCCTTTAATTTTAATAATCGACGTTCAAAAGTGCCTCTGATGGTCTAATTGGAATAAATGATTTGACTTTTTGACTTTGATTTATTGTGTTCGTTTTAGCGAAACTAACTAGAATAGATAGAATACTCTTTATTATGCACACAATACAAATTACTAAAAAAATACAATTATCTTTTAAATAGGGTGACACAACCTTTCCCAACGTAAGATACAGAATCAGTACCTTTTTAGGTTCGCAAAGTCTATTCAAAGGTTGGAAGATATAGCTATTAGCCATAAGACCGCCATAGTGAACAAAAATAAGCGTTGTGTTATGAAAGATGTGTAACAATTTTGGTGTAATATAAAGCATTTTCCAACTATCTATCATCTAGTCACAAACACACGAATTTTAATCAGTATTTTAATATTCTACAATAATCTCAATCAAAAATGTAATACGAGTATTACTACGTTAGGTACAACTCTCCTAAATAAATAACCAGTAAACTAGGTCTAAAAACTTTTCATCGATTCAAATACCAGCGTGGCAACTCAATTTCCACGAAATTGATCCACGTTGATTATTCATCGTGAAATTAATAATCTAATCTAAAAATTTAATAAAAACTTGACTTATCCGTTTGGATGCCAGTATCCGAAAAAAACTTTGCTTGTTAAGGGCCTTCATTAGCAAGCCTTCAAGGGTTTCGGATAGGCCCTTCGGTTATCGACGTAATTAGAAGTATCTTGTAGGTACTTAGGCTCAGACACATTTGCCTTTGAAACTTGTAACAGATATAGGTACCTACTGAAGTGATTGATTTTAGGCAAATTAGAAACTTGTTGGCACAGTCCCGAGCAATGAAATGTATACAACTATACAGTTAGCAAATACTGTAAATCGATTTTATGTTTTGAATCGGTTTCAATTACGAGATTATACCTCTTTCATATTAAGACTAACTGAATACAAATTCGCAATTCGCTTCGAAAGAGAGTCATCAAATGACTTTTTCCACTATGGATGCACCACCACCATGTCTTCACCACCCTGAAACGCGAAATACATGCGATGGAACAAGGATATTTTTTATTCAGTAATAGTCTAAAAGTACCTTCTGATGTACCAATATCTATCAACGGAAGTCTTGCCCATTAAATACTATGATATTTTATTTTTGTAGTAATACATTTTATGCGTATCAAGTTGAATTGAAGTAGCAATTAGTTAATAGATTTTAACATCGAAATAAGCTATCGAGCTTCAGATTTCGTTTCAAATATTACTTGTTTACATTGACTACAGCTATGAATCAATACAGGTTTTTTTGCGTGGGTTTTTGGTTATAATTATTATTGTAAACTATTGTTTAGGCATTTAGCTAGATGTCAACTAAATGAGCCTTCTTTTCTCTTAAAACGAAATAGTACCCAAACTTAAATAAATAATGTATCTTAATTTACTGTTTTAAATTAAATCTAAACACAAAATCATAATTGTTCAGAAACACAACAAAATAATAAGTCCAAAACGCTACGCCACACAAAACAAACTACGAACATAAAATAACTTTGTGAATATGCAAAATGATCTTAAAGTACACAAATAAAACGAAAGGCGATAATATGATATGCATAATAAAATGTTAGTATATATGCAACATATACATACATATACGTTTTGTATATGCAACAGAGAATTTACAGCGGATTGGAGGAACGGTAAATTTTACGGTTTAGACGGATTTTATTGTTAGTACTCGGTCTTGAATGTTTTGCCGCTGGATATGAAGGCTGCTTTTCGTTAAGCACTGACTTTTCTACACATCTCATTCACTTGAAATGATCGTGGTTGGATGTAATTGTAGCAACCTTCTGTTTTAGTTTCCGAAACATTAAATTCTGAAATTCTTGTGAAAGAACTCAAATCGACGTTGATTATTTTATACAAATTTAAGAATTTAAAAAGAAAATCTTTAACAAAATGGATATATTACTTGGTGACACCCGTGGAAATCCGATATATGTACAAAATACAGGACCAGTCAATGTGACAGATTTTGACGTTGGATGTAAACTGGTCGAAAAGGCGATGAGTTGGGGGTTGTGTCTATCAGTGTATCTAGCAGTTGACTTTCGACTGACCTTAAGACGATTAAAATAAGAAATAAATTTAAATGAAACCACTGCAACAATGTTTAACGTTTCTTATCCAGAAGTTTGTTACTCTCGCTAAGTTATACACGGAGATAAATCTCGGAAATTGGATGCGTCTATCTCGCACGGGTGTTTAGCTGGTATAGCTGCTACGTAGTTAGAACCCATCTTCGTTTATGACTTAAAAATCCCTCCATTTGGAGATTTGGGTGCTTCTAATCCACTGTGTATTGTGGGGTATTTTATAAAGTATATAACATAAGTTAGAGTGGTGCCACACGGGTGTTGTATGTGCGTTGCGTCGACTGAATAGTGACGCTTCGTCGTTCTACAAATAAATGTGATTAAAATTCCACGCGATGCGTTAAAATAACAGACTCACAAGGATAGGAGGAAGATGAGGTGGGGAAAGATCTGCGATGAAACGGTCGGAGACAATTGCATTGACGCAGCGCCAACGTGAGTGCGTTATAATCATTACGTAGCGACGACGCTGCGTAGCCGCAGCGCTTGTGTAGCCTTTCTCTTAAGTTTGAATAAGAGGAATTGGCAGCATAAAATACCTACAGAGCTATTTTGTACTACCCATACTGTTCACTCTCTCCCACGAGTGTTAGTTTAAAAAGAAATCGGTTTTGGTTTTTTTAAACGTTGCCTCACACTAGGAATTTTCCATGAGTCGTGGGTGCATTTACAAACATAGAAACTCACATACACAAACGCCCAGACCCGGAACAACTACTTGTAGATCATACTAATACATATTTGGTCCGTGCGGGAATCTAACCCGTGATACGCAGCGCAGCAGTCTTATCGCTCAGCCACTGCACCAACCGTGCCGTCAAATAGGATACAGCGTTTAATTATAATGAATGTTAGTGTTTTCTTCCCACCAACGGCCTTCTACGGGGTAAACAAAAACTACAAAACGCCAAATGCTTTAATACTTAAATGCTCTTTTTGTCTTATCCAAAACCTATATCTGGCTACAGAAAACCGAAGATCCGGCCTTATTCTCATCACTCGATATAAAAATAATATTGGAAATCACGCGCAGAATTAATTACCCCGGCTCAAAGATCGCGGGAGTATACAAAAACTGACAGGTTATTAACTCATCGCCAGCAAGCCCTCAGTAATTTACTTCCCTTTGATGAATCTATATTTATAAAAGAGATTCTCAGATATTGAGTAGAAGATTTGTTTTTGGTCAATTGATGATGAAACTTTATTATAATTACAAAGGGTTGTTTAGACAATAATCATAACTATTGTAATTAGGATGAATAAATTATGCTTGCAACATTATATTCCCTAGTAAGATGGGCTATAACTATACAGCTAAATATATTAATATAATATATTATAGTAATTTCAACAGGGTATAGATAGCCCCAAAGATATAAAACCCAAGAGCTGTATTACTTTACTAAATGGTAGTATTGTCAAGTGCCTTAAAACAGTTGCAAAAAAATATTAAAATAGTCAAAATAGCCAATTAAGGTTACGTTTTTTATTAAGTCGTTAAATCCATCCTATGAATCCTCCCATCTTAGATGGAGCGGAGAGGAATGTCAGACTCTGACTGACCAAAGGTTCAACCTGTTCCTTCAGTTGGCTTTTGGGTTTCAGGCCACGGTATCGTGCTTAAATCGTCTTACGCACAAGAAGGTCGCACACCCAGTCCAGCAACCCGACGTTTGTAGTTAATACTTTAAGTGCTATACAAGTAACTAAACTGAACCTTCCCAAAGTCATCACAAAAAATCTGCAACAAGTCAAATGAAAGTCATAAGGAACGCAAAAACAACACCATAACCAACTTGGTTGTTGTACAAATAGATTGAACAACACGTTGGGTTGTAGATGATTTATTTTGGCAATAAGTGTCGTGTTAAGCTTCGCCATTATCGGGCCCGCCCGACGGTAGATGGCTCTTTGATCAGCGCATGTTTGGAGAAGTCAGCGAATTGGATTCTTTTGTAGAAGATATCTTACCACCAGACGTCTTAATTTTAAAATAGAAAATCGAAGATGCAAGGGAATTATCGTTCCTTTAATTTGGGGTCGATGCAAGAGAATGTGGAATAGTTTTTTTTTTAAATACTGAGTCGTTAAAGGAGATTACTACAACTGACGTATTGTACTTAACAGTAAATGAGAAGACCTGATTCAGATGACAAGGAATGAAGTAAAGCCATAGCTTCTTGTCTCAACTCAAAAGTTGAGAGAAAAATTAATTTGAGGATATGAGATGTCTACATCAAAGACTACATGTAATAAGAAACTACAGGAAATGTAATTTATAAAAAGTTTACAGAAATCCAGATCTATGCCATCTATTCTTTTAAATGAGATGTGAAATACAGAAAAACACCCGGAAGCTACTATTTCTTAAATAATATCCAGACAAAAGTTATGAAGCAAAAAATTCCAATCATCTTATTACTTAACCCACACACCAAATGGAAGTCAAGAGAAACAATGTTTATAGCATTTATTAAACAAGCAGCCATGATTGACGTCTGTTTAATAAAAGCCAAAAAGATGTCGTGGTTTTCAAACTTGTTTTTGTTTACAGTCCCTTGGGGAGGAGTGGTTTGATGTTTTTATTTATTTAATCCTAAAACAACTATGGATACTTCTTTATTGGATATTGTGAGTAAGTTTTTCGTATTGGGGAAATACGATTGGTAGTAAAGGAGCTTTTGATGAAATCTTCAAAGTTAATGTAAATAAAAATGAAAGGAAAGGAAAGGCGGAAGAACAATAAATTGGTTTTGGAAAAGAAAATTATTAGAAAAATGAACATTTGCAGACTAGACGTTGAAATATTAATAACGAAAAATTATTGGTTGTTTTTTCTTAAATTTATCACTCATAGAAAGCTGTGTTTTCAGCGAGTAACATAATTGCTATATTTTATTTTCGAATTGCATCTGTACGTGAAAGGGCCCGCCCCTTCACTAGGAAAAAAAAATCTTAAATAAATTTCACACATTTGTGGTGGTAGTGGTGTATATATATAGAAGTAAAAGGGATTTAAGCAATATGATGCCCTACCTACATACTTAAATTAGACAAGATAAAGTTTTACAATAGGAACCTCTACGCCGCCCGTAGCAATGTAGCCTATACGACTTGACGTAGCAACGAATCGAAATTATAGCGATTACAGAGCGTAATCGTATACCAGCTACGGCGTAACAGTGTATCTTTTATAGCGTAGCAGAGTAGCTGCTACAGCGTAGCAGTGTATATAATTGAAATAGACCATTGTAATACAAGATGTATCTTTTAAGGATTCAGGAAGCCAAAGAAAAGACGTTTTGTGTAAAATGAAATAATTTGCGAGTACCTGTTGCCTGAAATTTAATTCGTATTAAATTAAATTTAGTTTAATTTTATTCGTTTTCTTTCACACCTTTTGCTTTGAGGTTGTCAGATGAACTGGTACATTCAGAACAATACTGTCTGGGTAGTTATCACTAAGTACATTGATCTGAAATCAGACTCAATGACTAATTTATTAAATTAACATTATTTCATGCATATTCATTACATCCATCAACTATCACACCAGTGTATTTGGATATAATGATACTGGATCTATGTAAATCAACTTTCAAATTTATTATATATCAGCAGATCCCAGAAAGGCCATATCCATAATTAGTTAATAATCAAACTGATAGCACTGCTTAAGTACTAATCCTTCGTTAATTACTTCTCTGAAATTAGGGATATCAATATTTTAGACTTAATAAGGAATAAAAACCTTTATTGAATAGTCCCCAGTCTCTAAGTATTTAATACAAAATGCACAGATAAAAAAATACCTCAAATCTCAATGGATGTAGTTAGTTGCAAATGAAAAAGCAACTTAATGTACGACTGAATTTCCTACTATTTTTTACATCAAATGAACGTCAAAATTCCCGCTTTTACGTCACAAAAACGTGAAAACTTACACTACAACCTAACCTATCTACAATCCAGTTAAAACGTAATACCCAACTACATAACGATATAAGGATGAGAAAGGCTGGGTGACAGACTTTTAAAAATATCTACAAATGAGCTGCTTTAGGGGGTCTAATCTCTAACCACAAAACACGTAGTTTCGGCCTTAGTGACGGACATTTTCTACGCCGTGACATCGAGTCCGAACTAAGAATGAATAATATTACGATTTGACAGATAGTTCCTTAGAGTCTGCGCCACCTCTCATGACCTGCGGAAAATTCGTGGTACTACATTTTTTTAAAGCTATTTGGTGTAATGACACATAGATGCTGCACCACCGCAGCACAGCACCGCACACCATCAGACAGCACCGCGTCAAAAATACATGAAGTATTTTCGCGGCGGTATTATCCGTCCGAAAATTAGATTTTGACGTTTGTTACGTTCGTACATCCGAATCCGTGCCTTCGTTCACGGACTTAGAAAGTAGACCCCCAGATCCGGAACAAATTCCTATCTTCAGGTCACATCACATCAACAAATAAACAACCAAATTACTATTTGAGCTTGTGGCTACATGCCAATTATAGATGACACACTGCTATGCACAGGTATTTCGTAATTAAGCCAATTATATCAGACTACAATGCTCATGGATCGATTAACCTTTGTCCAGGGGGATTATTGTGAATTAATGTCTGTTTGTTTATTTATTGTAGTAACAGGCTTTATGCTATGTAGGCGTTTGTATTTGGTTTACAGGTTCCTGTACCTATATGTACTAGTTACCATGTATTTGAAAACCAAAGAATCTCGTTCTTCTCCATAGATATCTATGATTTGGAATGGGCACCTAACAGTAAAGGCAGGCTGGCCTCCCACTAGGTGGACCGACGACATTGTGAGAGTCGCGGGCAACCGATGGATGCAAGTGGCGAATTGTCGTTCGGCGTGGCGGTCTAAGGAGGAGGCCTATGTGAAGCAGTGGACGTCTTCCCGCTGATACTGATGATGATGATGATCTACAGTACTTTCACATTTATTATGTCTTGTGACTTTTATAGTTTCTTTTTTTTTTGACATACCAAAAGTGTCCATAACTGTCCTACTTTAAATAAATACTTTCATTTTGATTTTGAATCATAATCGAATCATTTGAATAACATCACTACAAATTATAACACTAAATCCCCCGCCACCTCTGTCTGTCTGTTCGCGGTAAATTCAAAAACTAGTGAACGGATTTTAATGTGGTTGTCACTTATTGATAGAGTATAATAGTTAATGAGGAAATTAAAAGTATGTAATAGTTGTGGAAATTGATTTAAAAAAGAAAAGAAAAAGATAAAATAGTTGAAAGTTGTGGAAAGAAATCAAGTTGCTTCGGAGCTTTCATCGAAAACGCTGACAAATCCTTTTCAGCTATAATAAAAAAATGTAGTTATAATATTTTTTTCTTCGAATAGGAAGCTTCATACATATTAGATATCAGAAGTCATGGGAAAATAATATTGAAAATACAACAAGCTACTAACCTATTAAAGATTGTCCCACATAAAAAGGAACAAAGAAAAATTGCTGCTACTTATCTTACTAAAATTAGTCATTTCTAGTTTCCGAATATCGTACACCTGGAACCTCTTGAACCTCAAAGAATCTCACCTCAGCAGACAATAAAATCCGAATCGAAGAGCAATGAGAAATAGCGTCGTTTTATCAACAATGTGCTAATGTGCGTAAAGCACATAGCGTAGTTCCACTGATTACACTTCGCACTCCATTGACGCGTCAAGCTTCATTTGCCTCCACCTACAATTTAAACAAGACCCTTCATTGCCCTTCAAGCACCACTCTTTGTTCCCGAATCAGAGTTTCTACGGGAAGCGGGGAAGGTCAAGTTACACTAGCCCCTCAATCGAGCCTTTTCGAATTAATTTGATGTCCTACTTTTTTTATGCTGACTCATGAATCGGGTTTGGAACGAATTTGGGGTTTGTTTCTGAACATAATAATTAGAATTTCCGATCTTCGTGTCTTTGCTAATCTGTTTAATAACGACTCGATATTGAAGACCTTTTCGGAGCGAACTAATTGGCAGTTGAAAATGACTTTTTGTTTATCGTTCGAAAAAATAAAAACATTGTATTTTTCCTTTTACAGTTTTAGGAACTTTTCCAATAATTATTCACGTGTCAATTCTTGTCCAAATAAATTTTGTTATTCAGTAACGAGTAACTGGTCAAGCATTTAATTTGTCCTTCCATTAATTTGTCACTCGAAGTCAATAAAATTATGTCTAGACACAATAATTTGTTATTTACATGAATTTTATATAAAATCAAGTATTTTTTGCGTTTTTTTTTTATCGAGCTTGAAAGCCAGCAACAAGGCAAAGTTCTTTTTTTCAATGTGAGTTCTGTATGCGGACAAAAACATTTACTTGATTTCATATTATGTATAGAACTTCAACCAAAAATACATTAAAAAAAAACTCCGTTTATTCCGCTTGGTGACAAATTTTTTAGATGTTTAAAATACAATATTTATGAGCAAAAGTGTAAAAAACCATTTAAAACCGGCCAAGTGCGAGACGTACTCAAGCACACGGTTCCGTATCATTATCTATATAGACAGCAAAATAATCATGTGTATTGTATGAGGCCCCTCAAATATTTATTTTATTCTGTTTTTAGGTTTTATTGTTATTGCGGCAACAGACAGACGGGACAGCTGAATTTTCAGGTTTTACTATTTTATTTTAACAAGCTGCCTTTGTTCAAGACTCTAGAGAATAAAACCTCGTAATACGTGCCGTTTCCAAACACTAATTATTTTTGATAATTATTAAACATTGTACCATATCAGACAACAAGAACTGAATCCTGAAAATTCAGTTTTCACTATCACAGTATATATTTCTGATATTTCCATTTATACGAGTATGCAGCAGAATTCAAAGGAAATGGGATAAATTTTGTACTTTCAACGTGCAGTTATTTTGAAAAATTTGAAATATTTTCGTCGTAAAACGAAGTTGGATATTTATGGATTGTGGAATGTTGTGTATTATTGTCGGTGTTTTGACTTGTTAGTAACTGTACATGTGACTGCCAGGGCTGCGGAACTGTATCATCAGGGAACCGTGACTCTGGAACGTAAAGGGACCTTACCTACTTTCTGTGCAAACAAGCATAAAAAAAGAAGGATCATCGTGGATTTTAATCAGAAAGTCCTCATGTCCCACCCTGGGTGGAAGGACTCATTTGATTATTTTACCACGATGAAAAATAGTTGGAAATGTAAAGTGAAAATTTCTAATGACAAAGCAAACTCCATTACATGGAAAAAAATAAATAATAAAATAATAATAATAAATAAATATTCCACAACTATCACACAACGCCATCTAGTCCCAAGACTAGACAACTGATAAACATACTTATATATTTCAAAATACATACATATTATAGATAAATTACATCCAGACACAAATATACATATGTAAAGAAATTCAGCAGTAGAATCTCTTTGGTTATTTATTTTGATTTGTTTTATAATATTTTACCTGTGATATGAAAAGTCAGATATACTGACAGAAAAGAAATAAAATTGAGTAACACAAAAAGTGTTTATTTTGTATTCAAACAAAGCCTAAAAATTATCTTATACATATAAACAGCTTCATCAACGAAGGGCCCTAACTGCTCCCCTAGTGATAAAAATAGTACTTAAACTATATTTAAATAGGTCGGACGGTGGATAACGTAGACAATGTCAATGTGACCTTTAGACTAAAGACTCAAACATATCGAAAAATTTTAAGTTTCGAGTATTTTTTTTTTCATATAACCTTTCATGGTCAAAAATTTCAATTTGGTGGTTGGACTGTTTCTGTTTTTTTTTTTTCTAAAGAAAAGGTCTTTTAGCAAAATAAAAGTTAAGTTCAACTAAAAAAGTAAATGAAGTACTTTTCTTTAAAATTCCTTTTCAAACCAAAAATACTGAACCAAGCCTCTCTTAAACAGAACTAACGAGTTCTTTACTTCCAAGTATTTCACTAGAATTTCCACAGATAAACAGCGCATTCAAGTTTCTATTAGGCAAGCTATCAGACGATCGTATGTAGCGGGAGTCAACCGGAGATTGCTGCTCTAATTATGCAAGATGTTCCGAAGTAGGAACAGTGTAATTTGTCTCTACGATAACGTTGGAGTGACGGCCTAATCGGGAAAGAACGTATTTACAAGTTAATTGCATGCTTGCCCGTTGATTTTTGGATTGGGAGATAAGGATTTGATTAGCGGCTGTCTGTCTTCAATTCCTTGTTTGGACACCTGTGAAATTAACTAGCAAACCGATTAACGAACCAAAAACCTGCGTGCAATGTTTTTTTCTTTTAAGAATAGGCTCTCTTTTGACCATTTTGTCCGTTGATAGTGAGTGATGATGTGGTAGACGCCAATTGTATAGCAAGTTTGCCAAGACGTGACCTATTAATTCTTGACTAAAATATCAAAAGATTGTATCTGTCAGGAAATAACGACTCTGTAGATAATTCCTCTATAACTCTGAGCACAAGTCACAAACAAATTGAACTTCAGGATTCTGTAGTTTCATGGTGGAGCGTACGGTGGAGATGTGCCCCGCTTGGGCATACCTGCTGTGTCCCCAAAGCGATAGGCGACGGGGGAGCTCTACCACCCGGCCTTGGTTGAATCCATGCTGCGGGATGAGGGGGAACGAGAAGCAATCACCTCCTTCTGTGTAGCAGTCATGCTAGTGAAGGAGGACGAGGGCCACCGTAGGTGCGGGCATGCGGACAGGAGTAGGTTGCACGTACATTTTAGTCTTCGTTCTTAATTGCTCTCACTTGATTCATATGATTATACCATTTAAAATCCACTCTTTATTTATGGACAGGCAAAGCCTTATACTTTAACGGATTTGTAACTTTACCACAAAAGAAGAAGGTTTCTATTCGATTGCGAAAGACAGATTGGGGTAGGTAGTACATTGTTACGAAATTTACGTTTCACGTCTTCATAACAACATGCAACATTTTGTACAGTACCATTACCACAAACGAAGTCGAGGATAAACCAGGCATAACTAATGCTGTCATGTAAATTGAATACATTACGTACAATGTAACACAGGGCTCGTATAACGAAATATAAATTAATTATTCATTGCTGCAAATAAACCCGAGACCGTATCTCTGTTATTATACAAAGTAGCAATGGAAGATGTCTTACTCTTTGTGGTATCAAGCTCGTTTCTCCAATAGTCGTTTTTAATAGCTACCGCTTTTTATTCTCCTTTTATATTGTAGTGCAGCTGGATGAAACTTTGTAAGTAATATTATATTTTAATGAAACTGTTTCATTAATGAACTGGTTTATTATTTATGTATTTATGTTTCAGTTATTAAGTTTTATATTCAATGTTATTGTTACGTAAAGAGGGAGAGATTTGGGAGTCTAAGTTTAGCGTTTTAATAAAGCAATATTTAAGAGGTGATTATTCATGACTAGCTTTTATCTGCGGCTAAACAACTAAGAAATAATCATTTGGATTTAAGTAAACATTTTTAAACGAATGAAGATGAAGGGCATTGTCGAGTGGGTAGGTACTCTGTCATCTAATGCTAGCTATACACGACGCGCAATATTACGAGTCGCGCCAAGCTCCACGCCGCCGCCGCCGCTCCGTGTGAATTGTGGTATAGGGTCAGTGTGTGGCGCGGCACAGGCTGCCGCGTCCGATCCGTAGAGGAATAATCGCGCTCGTGCGGGCTCACGCGGGGTAACTCGACTCACGATGTTACGTGCCGTGTGAAGTCAGCATTATTGTCAACACTTTATTCTGAATAGTGTATAGGAGCCGTTACTATACTTTTCACGAAAACACGGGAAGCAGTTGACATAAAAATGAAAATATCACGTGAGCTTCTTTTCCTGATTGCTATATGCAAATGTAGATGTGCATTTCTCGTACCAATTTGTATGCTACTAGTACATGAGAGAAAGTTGCATAAAGGAAGGGATTTTCGTTTTTATTGGAGACGTGTTTTTCTTGGAAAGGTTGGAAACGTTTTTTTTAAATAAATATTTTTTTCTAGAGTTTATAGAAAGATTACATACAATCTTTAAACAACGCTGCAATATAACAATACTAGCTGTTTCCTTTGGTTTGACCCCTGCTGATGGGCACTTGTTGGTCATAGCGAGATGTAATATAATCCCATAGCCTTCCTAGGTAAATGGAACATCCAAAACCAAAATATTTTTCAATTCGAATCAGTCGTGTCTTCCAATAGTTTCTATAAATCTACTTAAAATTTCAACTTTACTTGAGAAATGATATTTTTTTAATGGAAGACGTTCCATTTAGACAGATCAAGAAGTATTAAAGTAGTGGCAAATATACTGACATGCACGCACACTAAGTTACCTTGTATGCGAAATCTAGATAGGTACCAATGAATAAGCACAGACACTAGCTAGCTTTTTTTTCGAATTTTACGGTGCCTGCACATAAAAATTACGGAATATGATTTATGATGAGGATGATTAAACCTATAGCCACATTTTTGTTTTTTTTTACGTGGTAAAATCATCACATGAGTCCTCCTACCCAGGGCAGAGCGGGAGGGACTGTCAGACTCGTACTGGCTAAAATCCACGGTGTCCTTCAATAGCCCTTTTCGTACCGGGGTCACGGTAATTCGTGAGTCCCGCGACCCCGGCAGGCTTTAGCCCTCTACAGGGGGCCCCGTCACTATGCTGACACTCCTTGAGGCGCGCGTAGAACACAACGCGCCGTTGACCCGGGCATGGTCCATGGTCGGACAGCGAGTCGCCCATTACTCGCCGCCCGCATGCCCGCGCCTACGGTAGCCGGAGATCGTCTGCCGACGACCGTCGCCGTGGGCGTCTATCACTGCGGCTGGGGTGGAGGGAGGACGCTGTCCTCTCCCTACGTGGCCTGCCTCCTCCTTCGCGAGCATGGCTGCTTCGCAGAAGGAGGCGAACCTATAGCCACAATGGGTGAAGTTGCGCCGAGGGTGATTTACATAGTAGCAGTGCTTCCAAAATATCTTTGTTTAATAAAA
This sequence comes from Agrotis puta, assembly GCA_943136025.2. NCBI lineage: Eukaryota > Metazoa > Arthropoda > Insecta > Lepidoptera > Noctuidae > Agrotis > Agrotis puta. The sequence continues at coordinate 14,752,098 of OW964176.2, read as the reverse complement.
ATGTTACAAAGATTCGGTGTTACACAACGGTTATATTATGTAACACAACTCGTGCTCAATTAAATGTCATTCAAATTCGGTCGTTTCTAACAAAAACCAATTATAAGAAATAGACAAATACAGTTTTTTTTTAAAAAAGAAAACGATGATTCATCCCACACAATGTTGACCGCAACAAGATACTCGCATTAACGAAAATTATATAAAAATCTCACATCCAAGTGCTATCAAATAGAGCTGAAAGAATGCCAAGAAAGCGAACAAGTAAGTGGTCCCTAAGTAGCTTGCTGCCTTTGTGGCTTTGCGTTCCACAACTTGAATGGCCTCCTTAATAGCTGTAGGTTTGTGCCCAGTATGGTGTGCCCTGTTTTAGTTTTGACGTGAACTCGAATGTGTGTTAAATTGCTTTTAAATGTTTTTTTTTTGCAAAGGCAAAGAATGATGCAATTTGAAGGTAAGTGAGAAAAGTGCTGTTAATTAATATATTTGTCTTATATGAATGTGAGATAAATTTGTACAATAACAACGATGATTATGTTTGTAGGTAATACATGATTTGTTGATACCTGCAGGGAGAAAAAAGATAAAAAAGTTGTTTCTCGATGGTCCAGTTATTGATTTATATTTCGGCGAATAATTCTAAAACTTGTCGCTTTAGGACATTATTTCTAATTTATTTTTTGTTTGTTTAAGTATCCTCTATGTCAATAATTATATCTGTCGTGTCTATCTAAACTGTCAATTTTCTAAGTAAGAACCTCCTTTCTGGAATACAATGTTTTCTATTACACATATAATTTTGAAAGACTGAGAAGCGTACGCTATCGTGAAATGCATCAGTGCCCACTGTCCTTTCATTGTTATCATGTCTCTAACATTGTAGTATTGTGAATTTTACTCTCGTTGCTATAAGGTTTATATTGGAGGCTGTCAACAAGATGAAAGAGTGTTAAATAATAGTGTGACGCCAAAAAAAACACAACTGCGCACTTTTATATGGCAACATCCCAAAATTCTCTCATATTGGTCATCTCACAAAACTCCATTCACACCAAACATACAGCCAAGCATTGGCAAATCAGCCTTAACATATGCAACACAGCCATCAGATACGAAAATCACCGAGCTATCCCGAATAAAAACGAAACAGAATATTCGCCTTTTATAGGAAAACTGTATTGCGTGTAGTTTCTGTGGCGAGGGAAGATAGCGGTGTTAAAAAAGTAGATACAGAAGGTTGATTACGCACTCACACATAGACACGCTTCACGTACAGTGAGCGCAAGTGCACTCGTGAGTGGGATTCGAACAAGTTTCTTGTACTTGTGTGCGTGTGCCTCTTTTCGTTCGTTGTGTGGACTCAGCCTTCTGTCACATCTATTTCGTAATACCAGTTTATCTGATCTTGCTGCCTGGACCGTATTGAATGGACGCCCGGCTGTCTCTCAAATGAACGTACGACTCTGTTACTATAAAGTATTACGAAATAGGTTTCATGTCGACCTCATGTGATGGAATATATATTGGCAATAGGAAATGCTGTTTCAGTTAGAAAATTTATTTTGGTAATGTGTTTCGAAATTAATTTTAGTTTACTGGTAGTTAGTACTCGTAATATTTATGTAGTTTGTTTAGGATTCAATTTATTTTGCTGTATTGGCTACCTGTTTACTTTACTAGAAATTACCTTTAGTTAATTCTTAATATTTATTTTCTTGTTCTAAAATCACCATCGTCATCATCACCATCTATCCGTCCACTGCTGAACATAGGCCTCTTTAGTCCTAGGCTTTACTCATCCAGTATCTGCCGGCTTCCTTTCGCAGGTTGTTGCTCTACGTAAACTTCGTTTGCCTAGTCGCGGTCACCACTCAAAGACACGTGTCAACCCCATAGGTTGTTTGTCTTGCGAGAAATGTGGCCAGCCCACTGCCAATTCGGCTTACTAATTCCTTGACCTACGTCATCAACGTTGGTACTTTGAAGGATCACCTCATAATTAGTTACTCCGAGCATAGCTCGTTTTTTTCTCTTCTATACCGTCTATTGCTCCTTTTCATTTCCACTTCTAGTCTAGGTATTTTTCAAACACAAATTGTATTAAACTACGCTACTTATTCGTATGATATTACGGTATCGGTGGACTAACCCAAAAAAACAAGGAAAAGCTTACCAAAATAGTTCCAAATAAAGATAAGAAATATTGAAATTGGTAACCATATCCGAATACCAACAGAGCTCTTATAAAACTTTCCCACTTTCTTTCACAAAGAGCTAGAAACGCGTGGTTATACCACCCCCAATAAACTAAACCTTTACAATTGTGCCGATGCAATTTCTCTCATGTTTTACTTTTCTAGGATAAGACTGGATTCGACTTACTTATCTGTTTTCGTGGAGTGCATTACGGCCCGTTGCCTCCGTCTCGATTCTCGCTCTACCCATTGGATTACCTTCAATTTCATTACTACAGGTCTACGTCGACAAATCTTTGAGTGGTAAATTGGAAATACTTTTTTTATTAGACTTGGAATTCCTTTGAGGAATTTGTTGATAATAAATTGATGATGTGAACACAGATAAAGTGAGAACAATTTTTTTCGATAGAAAATATTGCGTAACTGTTTTCAAGAAGGATAACAACGAATGAAAGAAGGTAATAAATTCAACCATTCGCGATGACAATGGCTGCAATTGACTGCAGCGCTGTGTGTCGCTAATTCAATTACCACAAGGAACTAATATTTTTATGAAGGTGACGCTAAAAAATATATATATATATATTCGTTCCTTGCCTGATAGTCCCTCCCGCTCTGCCCTGGGTGGGAGGACTCATTTGATGATTTTACCACGATAAAATAAAAGGTTTTCCTAATCTCGCTGTTTGTGTATGTGTGTTTAAATGTTTGTAAACGCACCCACGACAGAGGAGAAATTCCAAAAAAAAATTGATGTACTCATTGCTGTGTACCTACACTCAGAATAGTGGCCAGAATTACTTGACCCACTTTAACTATCTCGTAATAATTACACATCAAAACATACCTTAAATTCAAGCTTAAATTCTTGAACTACTGCCAGCAACTTTGCCATCACCCATAGTAGGGGAATTCAGGTTAAGTTTAAACCACTTGTTTTATCGTCCGAGTCTTGGCGTCGCGAAGCTTTCAAAGAATTAGCTCGGTTTAATTGTGGAGGAGTTGATGTCCACACCATATCGCCCCTCTGTCCAGCGTGCACTCACTGCTTCGATTGTTTTCCTAATGGTTAATTCACTTTGTTCTTTGTTCTGTTACTGTTAAGTTTTCCAATGTGTTTGGAAGATTTTTGTCTTTATTATTTAAGATGGGTTTCTTCAGTAGGTCGCAAGACTGTCTTATCAAGTAACCGTGACCGTGGAACGTAAAGGGCTATTGAAGGATTACCGTGGATTTTAGTCAGTACAAGTTTGACAGTGTGGGTTTAGGACTCATTTTATGATTTTACGAAGATGATAAAAAAGTTTCTTCAGTAAAACCTCTTTTTAGTATCATCTTCAACAAACCTGAGATTATCCACTGCTGGGTACAGGTCTACCTGACGCACTCTGGATCTGCACCGCTGATGGCACGCGCACTCGGCTTTCACGCGCAGACCGCCCCGGTCATTTCTTTGTTTGCACATAACTTCTTGTACAAGTTTTAGTAATTGTTATACAGTCCACTTCTTTCATTTCTTCAAAGCCCAATTGAGCCTTATCATTGGTCCTTCGAGCCGGATCAGGATTTTTTTAGAAGGTGGGCCGAATATGTAGTCCGAACCGAGTAGGTATACTTCGTTCAAATGTCATAAAAAGTTTTTTTTTTGTTTATAATAGGTACCTAAAATATGGGCTGATCACCCTTATTTATCATTGCAAAGGTCCCTGCCGAGCCAGGGTCGCGGGACTCACAAATTACCGTAACCTCGGTACGTAAAGGCTATTGAAGGACACCGTGGATTTAAGTCAGTACAAGTCTGACAGTCCCTCCCGCCCTGCTCTGAGTGTGAGGAATCATATGATGATTTTACCACGAAAAAAAGGTCACTTTAATTTTTTTTTCATGTATATATTTTTAAATGAGTTCAAAGTAATTGTGCTTCATTTCTTACCATATTCAAAAACAGTATTTAGTAATTTCTGTGGAAATCAAAAATAGTAGTATTTAATCCCTTTTTCATCAATAAAATCACGAATCCTTTATTTAATTCTAAGAATTCCTTTATTTTTAAAAGTCGTGACCTCATTTATAGTAATAATGAGAGAGAAGGAGAAATCGCAGTAAATATTTATTCAGATGCCTTTTTCCTTTCTAGTTGAACTGAAGTTCAAGTTAACAGCACGTACAGCAATAACGTACCAGATTTAAGGTTCAGTGAGCACGGATAATGACAGATTTTCAAACTATTACATACGCCCGTCGTCTTGGAGTACGAACAAACTGTGTAACTTGTTTCAATCGATTAAGTATATTTACGTTGTTCGGCTACGTTTAATTTGGACTTTGTATACGTAGTTGTTTCAGTGAAGGTTCGGTTATGTTAGTTTGATCAATTGTTAAACTAACTATAGTTTGAAGCCATCACCGCCGTGTCCTCACGACGGCAGACGAGGCCATGCTGCGGGGCGAGACGGAGTGGGAAACGGTCGCCTCCTGCTGCGACGCAGTCATGCTCGCGAAGAAGGAGGTGGGCCGCATGGAGGAGAGGACAGCGTCCTCCCTCCACCCCAGCCGCAGTGGTAGACGCCCACGGCAACTGATGTAGGCAGACGATCTCCTGCCACCGAAGGCGCGGGCATGCGGGCAGCGAGTAATGAGCAGCTCGCTGTCCGACCATGGACCATGCCCGGGTCGACGGCGCATTGTGTTCCACGCGCGACTCAAAGAGTGTCAACAAAATGACGGGGCCCTTTAGAGGGCCAAAGCCTGCCGGGGTCGCGGGACTCACGAATTACCGTGACCCCGGAACGTAAAGGGCTATTGAAGAACACCGTGAATTTTAGTCAGTACGAGTCTGACAGTCCCTCCCGCTCTGCCCTGGGTGGGAGGACTCATTTGATGATTTTACCACGTTAAAAAAAAAGGATTACAAATATGTTTAATCAATGTTTTGCTTAAAATAAATAGTGTTTATTTCCGTGCCAATTTATAATGAACTAACAAAAATCTCAGTTTTCTCCTCCAACACTTACAGTGTTATTACCGTTTAACGCTACGTTTATTAACAATTTCTAAATTACTGTAGTCTATTGTAACAAGTTTTCAGTCAGTAGTTAATTAACGCCAGCCACAAACCCTCTGTGTTGTCTAGTTTTGGGTTTTGGAACGAAATTATAAGCGGCAGCGGCGACTGCGAGGTGGCTCTCTTGTTTTCCTTGGCCTTAGTACATTTTTATTGTTTCCCCGGTTCTTCCAGCTTCTTCATTTGCGTGTTTGGGCCCCAAAACCACCGCGGCACATCCCATCACTGCTGTTACATTTTCTGACTTGCTAGATAAAACTTGTGATTGTGTGGCATGATAATTATTATAATCTACTAGCTGTTATCCGCTGCTTACCTTAATTTCGTGCCTAAATCATTTCGGGTCGTACGTGTGGCGCCATCTACTATCACATTAACGTTATTGTTGTTTTATTATTTAACAGTTTTTTTTTTCAGCATGGAAGGTACCCTGTGCGTTTTATTTCTGTAAATCTGATAATATACATCAGGATGATCGGCTCACTGGTTGAGGTGTTGAAAGGTAATAAACAGACAAACAAACTTACTTTCGCATTTATAATACGAGTATTAGTTCGGATTACTTTCTTTCCTTTTTCATTGCAAAAAACATAACCTGGAAACTTTTCCAAGAATTTTGATTGCCGAAATCATTAATATTTCCGCCTATTACATAACCTGCACTGACACCGCTCCTCTCACAAATTACGCCAAGCAAAAGCAATGAGCATTCGCGTGGGAGAGCACTACGGCTCACAAACAACTCGCCAAGCAAAGGGTACCTACATCTCATTGTCTGCATTCATTACCACCTCTATAACAGTAGCCATAAGACCTAAAATCCATTATCTGACTACTCCATAATATTGTGATAATAATGACTCGAATATGTCGAGATCGAGTGATAACCTCGTGGTGAACTTGAAAATTGTGTTTGTGTTCAACTAAGATTTATTATTAAGCTTTCCTCTGTTTGTTTAGTATACGGCATCCTAAATTATCAATTTGGCTGTTGTTCGCTGTTATTTCCTGATTAATGTTGGTCAGGATAAACAAGAATTGCCTTTTAGTGGGAAAACGTGTCTAGAAGGAAAAGAAATTTCTTCGTAACTTCCACCTTTTTCGGGGAAACACAAAACTACTGTACAGTTTGGTGAAGTTTTCGATATCTTGCAGGTTCATCGAAAATGTGAACGTCAGCAGAATGGCATGCAAATCAAGCCTGCAAATCGAGCATGTAGAAGAAATTTAAAAGATCTGAAGGAAATGGTCTGAATGTAAGTAAATATACGAAAAGGGAGCTCAAAAATTACTGATAATAACTTACATTATCTATATCCATAACAAAATTGCTATTGTCATTGTAAATTTTTAGTTAACGTGCGTTTACACGTGTTAATGTAAGTTATCACGCCGAAAAAGGCAACACATCATATGATTGGATGATTATAGGGAGGCTTTTCACCAACGGTGGGACAGAACCAGCTTACAAAGAAGAAATAAACATGGTGGCTTGTTATCCCCGAATGTTTAGGTAGAGGGGTCTCTATTAATACATATACCAACATTTTCCCAGCTATGATTCAATCGAGTCGACTTTATTAGTTAAATCAATGTTACTACTGAAAAAAAAAAAACACGGGACCTCTTTTTCAGCAGCCGCACGACTATCGGACCAGTAACCAATTAAGTTCCGTAATATAATTTCACGCAAACCTCAAGCTTCTAACACTAAATTCATTATTATCATCAGACCATATTAACCGCGTCAGCGCGAAATTCACTGTTGCGGTTTTCATTCATGCCGTTTCCACAGCGTATTCTCCGTAACGTTTGACTGAAACCGCGCTAAAGCCTTGTTGACTAGCTACTCGTATGACTGTCAACCCGGGGCTGTCAAGCACCGCAGTACTAACCCCGTTTGAACCCCCCATAGCGATCAAAGGGAGCCCTTTGAAGGCTCAACGCGTCTTAGTACAATTTGAAAGGTAAGGAATTTTGTACAAGTTGAATTTACTTGAAATTTGATTCAAGTAATGAATGAAATTGAAAATTTTACGTAATATTATAAATGCGAAGATTTGCATGTTTGGATAGACGGATGTTTGGTACTCAATCTTTTACTATTTTGATATAGGGATTGATTTATAATCTGAAATAAGCTCATTTTTTTAGCGTGATAAAATTATCAAATCCACCCAGGGTAGAGCGGGAGGGACTGTCAGACTGGTACTGACTAAAATCCACGGTGTCCTTCAATAACCCTTTACGTTCCGGAGTCGCGGTAAATTTTAATCGTGAGTCCGGCGACCCCGGCAGGCCTTGGCCCTTTATAGGGGGGCCCTGTTATTATGCTGACACTCCTTGAGGTGGCGTAGAACACAACGCGCTGTCGACCCGGGCTTGGCCATGGTCGTGGTCATGGCCCACTCGCCACCTGCATGCCCTGGAATGAGCACGTCGGACATTTGTTTTATTTTATAAAAGGTTGCTGCTAATCGTGGAATTTGTATTGTTACAGCATTAACAACCATATACGAATGCCCAGACCTGGCACAACTACTTTTAGGTCATACAAATATTTGTTCCGTTCAGGGATCGAACTCGCGATACGCACCGCAGCAGTCGATCGCTCAACCCATGATTGCAGATTACGTGGGATATTATTTACGCGGGCGAAACCGCTGGCAACTGCTAGTTCAGGAAAAATGTAGATAAAAGCACTCTTGCCCAACTAATTTACTGAATATAATGTATTTTAAACTTCTCGGTAATTTCCGAACGTTTAAACAACGACAAAACGATGTTTTACGTTAGGGTTTGTTGAAATTCGTGGGGCAAGTACTCGTAGTCCAGAAATAGAAATAGTTTGATGATTGATAAGCATGAAAAGCGATTAAAATTGTAATTGCTGTTCTAAAATGCTTAGGTACTATTAATTTCTATTTAGATTTAGGGTAGATGTGTAATTATGTATTTTTGGCCTGTATTATTCCAATGTACTGCTAAGGTCTTCCTGTCCATTTTCCCACAGATATAAGTAGTTTATACCCACGCTTATTAATATTAGGAATAAAGTAGTATACAATTCTACATAGTGTTGTAACCACCATACATAAAATAAAAAATTCAAAAATGGATTCAAACAAATAATAATTCGCTTCTAGAATAACTTCAAAACAGTATAATGCACCAGTGTATGTATGTCTTTAACAGCACTTATCGAAAACAAATATGGCTTGTGGGTCTAATAATGTAAGTATAACATTTTCTTTCTAACGAAACAGCGGGTCGGAAAGTCAAGGGCTATCGAAGGACACCGTGGATTATAGTCAGTACAAGTCTGACAGTCCCTCCCGCTCTGCCCTGGGTGGGGGAGAACTCATTTGATGATTTGAAAAAAAAAAAACAGTCTTCGAATACTAATATTATACAGAATACTACATACTCCCCAAGCTTATAAATAAAAGAAGGGCACCTTACAGCACATTATTAGAAACCATATAATTTTGGCCCGCTAAGTAATCAGTAGCTTTTATCTGAACCTACATAAATTACGTTGGCTTAATGAGCTACGGGGATGTATGGAGTGAACATTTTAAATATTTATAAGCACATAAGTTAGCATCTGCGCTTGTCTGATGGAGTTGATGGAAGTTCAAGGTTGTGCTGGCACTTTAATGGATGCTGGTAACGCTTTTTCAAGGATTTCCTTACGTAGCTAAAAAAAAGTCCTGTCCATGATTTTTAATGCATTAATTAAACTTACTGGTGACAGATTCATCGTGGTATTTTTAAACTAATCACGAGTTAAAAGAATGTACCGTACATCGGAAGGTACTGCATGGGAAGGCCTAACACAATGATGATCTGATGACCTGGTGAAGGCTGCGGCAATCCACTGGTAGCAAGCATCTTGCATCCAGTATATTCCCCCACATTGCGTGGTTGGTACTATGGTGATGACACTTGGGAAGGTCTATGTCCAGTTGTGGACGTCTTTTAATGGTAATTGTTCTTGCAAATTGAAGTGAATATTTACACTTATAGCCTGGTATGACTCACTGTTAAGCCTTTGTCAAACAGACAGGCGAGTCCGAAGCGATAACGAACCAATACGAGACGTTAGTCCGATAGTTCGGTCACGCTATCGGATAGCTTTCGCTTTTCTATGTGACTGGATTCAAACAATTCCATACATTACAAATGAAAACGCCTCGCTTCGCAGTCGCCACGCCTGTCTGTTTGACAAAGGCTTTAATGAGGTTTAACATCGTGTTTTGTTATCCCCGGACAACGTTTCACTGTTGTAACCGCCACAAGCTTCGACGTGCGAACTTGGGATCAGACCAAACTTTATGTATGAAGTGTGGTGGGGACTATCAAATCGATTGTAGCTCGCGATGTGACAGAAATGTGAATTAACTGGGGACAACCAGTTACATACGTACCGAGTTTAATATGTATTTTAAGATTTTATTATTTTGAGTTTTATTTAATGAAAGACAAGACGATTATTTTTATTTAAATATCTAGTTGCCCAAGAGTTAGCAGATCTTATGACCCCAAATAATGTGGTCAGTTTAAACCCGGTCTTACTACTAAACAGTGCGTCATATCAGGCTTAAAACGCAAATTGGAACTATAAGGCACTGGATTATACAGGGTTTCAAAGAGCAAAAAACCTCAACAAATTCCAACATCGCACATTTCAAAAACAAACCCAATTACCTGAGGCAACAGCAATTTTCGTACAAGGTATATTGCGGCACTAAACCAAACTTTATTCACAGTTAGTTTCTATACTACTTATACCATAAAACTATTACGTACCAAAGTTTATTATGAAGAAAACCAGCGGCACGACATTAGTTCAGTCCCAGGCGAGGTACGTAGACCGCAGTTCGTAACTAGGTCACGGCAGACAAATCGTTTGACAATTAGCTTACCGACCAACTGAGTTGATAAAATCGTGTTTAGAGGAAATTGTGGTATGATAAAGTTATTTGGACTGGTCACGCATGTTTTTTTTTTGTATGGGTTGAAATGTTCTGTAAAATTGTGCATTTAAGCCTTTGTCAAACAGACAGGCGTGACGAATGCGAAGCGAGGTGTTTTTATTTGTAATGTATGAAATTGTTTGAATCCAGTCACATAAAAAAGCGAAAGCGACCCGAAAGCGTGACGAAACTATCGGACTGACGTCTCGTATCCGTTCGTTATCGCTTCGGACTCGCCTGTCTGTTTGACAAAGGCCTTATTCTTTGTTCATTTTGATGGCGAGAAGACTTGGACCACTTCGTAAAAAACTGGACCACGGTTACAGGTAGCTGCAAGAAGTGGAAAGAGTGGAGGGAGGGAGGTCTTTGCCCAGCTGTGGGACACTATGGGCTGATATAATAATAATTTTGGAGTTTTTGGGAGTTCATTAGGAGTGTTGGGTCGGTGATAAAACTGGCTGCTGTCTGCAACTCCAGTTCATAAGTGCGTATTTTGCGTGTCTTTTTTTAATTTGATTAAAACGAGCCTATGTGACGTCAGAATGTCAAGTTACTCATAGAAAAAAAATAACGTTTTATTCAGGTTTCAATACACAAAAAAACATATGAATGAAAAATTGTAAAACATTCAATAAAAAAATCCACCAACAAAAAAAAACCATCTATGGGGATGTTTCACCATACCTGTTTGGTTTTTATAAGTAAACATTTGGTCATTGACACGAGCAGTTAACAAGGATAGACGAGGTTACCCTCAGCTTTGAGGCAACCCATTACTCGGGTCACGTGACAATTGATAGATTGAGGGTCAACAAACTACCCAGCTTTAATGTCGTACATGTGATTCAAAACAGTGACTATGGTGAACCACCAAATAAAGTGCTAGGAACTAAAGAGGGAAGGAGAGGACAGCGTGAGGGAGAGGACGGCGTCCTCCCTCCACTCCAGCCGCAGTGGTAGACGCCCACGGCGACGGACGTCGGCAGACGATCTCCGGACACCGTAGGCGCGGGCATGCGGGCAGCAAGTAATGGGCAACTCGTTGTCCGACCATGGACCATGCCCGAGTCGACGGCGCTTTGTGTTCCACGCGCGCCTCTAGGAGTGTCAGCATAATGACGGGGCCCCCTGTAGAGGGCCAAAGCTTGCCGGGGTCGCGGGACTCACGAATTACCGTGACCCCGGTACGTAAAGGGCTATTGAAGGACACCGTGGATTTTAGTCAGTACGAGTCTGACAGTCTTTCCCGCTCTGCCCTGGGTGTGAGGACTCATTTGATGATTTTACCACGATAAAAAAAAGGACCAAAAGCAACTATATTAATAAAGAAAACGTGGATGACCTTTTCTGTCGTCGTAAATAAAAACACAGTAGCTAAAGTCATAGTATTATTAGTTAAGTTTAGTAGTATCATTTTCCACGTGTTATTTGAAATTACATAATAAAACATGACCACCATATTTATGATGTCTTATATGTTAAAGCTTGAATGACGGCGTAATAATTATGTTGCCACCAGTTACATTTTTATCCTTTTTTTTTGCGTGGTAAAATCATCAAATGAGTCTTCCCACCCAGGGCAGGGCGGGAGGGACTGTCAGACTTGTACTGACTAAAATCCACGGTGTCCTTCACAAGCCCTTTACGTACCGCCCGGGTCACGGTAATGGGTAAGTCCCGTGACCCCGGCAGGCTTTGGCCCTCAACAGGCCCCGTCAATATGCTGACACTCTTTTACATTTTTATCCTGGTCAAAACTTCTTAGTGAACCTTACTCATTATCAAAATACGTATAACAAAGCACTGTTATAATTACGGATAAATAAAAGGTATTATACGCAAACGGAACATAATCGGGTATTGTAATATTTTGCTCCAGCAGCATAATGCCTTAACCCTATTACACGGTCCTCTGTCAAGAAATCCCTGCCGCCTTGCTATCGAACTTATCCTTACTGCTGACTACAACATTTACTGAAGACATTACTCTTACGTAAACCTTATTTTCTGTACTCAAATAGAAATGTGGCCATATATTTACGTACGTATACTGTTAGGCCTCAGTAAATAGTTGCTGAAAGAGTATAAAAAGAGCTTATACAAAACGTCACGCGTTACAACACAAAGGAAAAGGTTCCAATAAGCATCTACATATATGTAAGGGACTCGATACGAAAAGGGTTTTTAAGGTACAATTCCAATAAAGTAGCGCGAATGTCGAGTGAATAAGCGGAATACGTTTTGGAGTGGCCCCACGGCTTTCTAGGTGAATTTACGTAAATTTCTATTTTGTGACACGAACAAATTGGTATGGACCTTTTGATACATTGAGGGCTCGCGCTGTAATGGCACATCGTGTAGGCCTAACGTGGAATTTTACGGTTTTAAGTTACGAAATTATTTTATTAAAATTATTTCCCAGACATATTGGTGGCGCGTGAAACGGTATATTTTATTCGAGAAGGCTGTAGACTGTTCTGCACGTAGGAAGATCATAATTGTGTAATTCTTTCTCGAGTAGCAGCGTAAATTCTAAAGTTCCAATTCACAATGTTAAAATGTAGTACACGTTTCAACGAAAATTAGGATGGCTTTGGCACCATAAGATCACACTGACTTCAATAGTCTACTACTAGACTACTGACTCTTTTTAATAAATAGAATTCATAATGAAATAGTAACCATGAACATGAACTTTTTTTTTGTAAACTTTATTGTCTTCACAACATAAGGTCAAAACGGTCTAGTCCTCTGTCCTATTCTTAATTCAACGCATAATTTCGTACTTCAGTATAATTTGGAAAACCTCATCATTTACAGTCCCGTAACGAATCGGAAATATCGCACCGTCTGCATCAAAGTACATACTTGACATTCAAAATCAGCTGTTATTTCAATTAGACCTTTTAACCTAGACCTTTCAAATACCAAGGAGTTATTTGGTTAGTTACTTTCAAAGTTTATTTGCCTGCGGACCAGTAAGACATTTTATCAATTTACTAGCTGTTTTCTGTGGTTTCCCCTGCTGCTCGGCCCTTTAGGTCGTACCGTGATTTTATAAGGTCTATCTCTAGCCTTCTTCAATAAATAGACTATCCAACACAGTAATAATTTAGCAATACTATCACAATAAAAAAAATCAGTTGTTCCTGAGATTACCCCGTTTAACCAAACAGACGAACAAACTCTTCAGTTTCATAGAATTCTAATTTTAAAATGATCGTTCGCGGCTAAATCATTACAGCTGTAAAGGCCGATCTTCGCTAGTGGGTGATGGGTGACCATAAAAGGACGGATGGATGTTTGTGACCATCTGTTATAGCGAGTTTGCTCCGTGCCTAGGAAAGCACGTAAGGCTGTTAATCACGGATGTCATTTATAGATATTTGACAGTCGTTACTATAAGTTCGAAGCTCTAAAATTTTACTGGATTGTGGAGGTCCGATAGGCTGTCGCTCCATGTATAATACTGATTTTCAGCTGCATCTGGTTCGACTGGAAGCCGACCCCAATATAGTTGGGAAAAGGCTAAGCAGATAATTATAGTACATTAGTACAGATTTACAAAAATACCACCATGCACCAAAAATAGACCAATGTCAACGAAAATTTCCTGTTCTGTTTTTTATGTTGTACTCTCAAAACATTGCAAGCTGGGATTGCACCTGATCCGTCCGGGATAAACCTGGATGATGAATGAAGGTTAGGAGTTCATGAGCGTACCTTTTCCTCAACCTCGTTGGCTTTGGTTGTAATTTTGTAGAACAGTCGCAAAAAAAAACATTTAAATACTCTGTACATTTTGTTTTTCTATTTATTTAAAACAGCCAGTTTTTTTACGCGGTAAAATCATCAAATTAGACCTCTCACCCAGGTCAGGGTGGGAGAGACTGTCAGACTTGTACTGACTAAAATCCACGGTGTCCTTCAATAGCTCTTTACGTTCCGGGGCCATGGTTACACGATAGTCCCGCGACCCCGGCAGGGTTTGGCCCTCTAAGGGGGGCTCCATCATAATGCTGACAGCTTTTCGTCGACCCGGGCATGGTCCATGATCGGACTGCGAGTGGTCCATTACTCGCCGTCCGCATGCCCGCGACTACGGTGGCCGGCAATCGTCCTGCGATTGTTTTTTCTTTTGTAACGAGCTTTTCTTCGTAGCTTCTTACACGTGTAGTTCGGTGACGGGATAAAAACTACCCTTTGTTTTAATTTAGGTTATAAACTATAAGTGTAACAAATTCCAAACACAGACGTACAAACGGCTGTACTTATACAGCCGTTTTTATATCACTGAATAACAAAACATCTAAATTTTCCCTTGAAATTTATCCCACGGGAATTTAATACTGTAATAAACAGTTTTCTATGTGTTGTACTTATAAGACTTTGATCTATCTCTGAGCCTGCTGTTCTGACACGATTGAGCAACATACATCCATTAAAAAAGCAAAAATAAATATAATCTCATTCATTCATTCTCACAACATTTCGCATTTACAGTAAAATTTATGGAATTGCATTCACAAAGGTCAATACCTTTTTTCAATTCATCGTTTGACCTCACCAGTTATCATGAACCAACCGAATAAAACTTTAATTGCATTCCACCTATGTATCTACGTCATATGAGTTCAAACACTCCAAGTTAAAAGTAAAAAACACGCGAAAGGTGAATAACGAGCTAACATGAAAATTTATTGATAGTTGAACATTCAACTTTTGTTATTTCTCGAAAACGACTTTAATGACTGCATTATCTAGTACTTATTTTATTGGGCTGCTGAAAGTGAAAATTCATTTCATAAAAGAAAATCAACATTTGTCTTAAAAACGAGAATGATCAGTTATAAAAATATACTTTTGGAAAGAAAATTTATTATATATTTTAGCTATCGTAAGCTAGAGAAAAATGAGTTCTTTAACCCAGACATGCATTAGTTGATGTTTTTTACACTTTCAAATAAAAAATAAAAACAACTGAACTGATTTGGATGAAATTCGGTACACAGATAGTTTATAATCTAGATTATTTTTATCCTTTTACGTCGATGACGTAAGAATATAGAATGTACATATAGAATATACATATAGAATATAGTTTTACATAAACCCTGTTTTTTACATTTGATTGTATGCTCTCTTAGGTGAACTCATTTCGAAGGTTAATTATGTATACTCGTATATGTCCTATAACACGTTTAGCCTGACCTGGGAATGGTACCTTGACCCTATCGTTACCTATGCGAATCCGAGCAGGTTACATCAGCTAAACTAATAACTCTTGTATCTCACTGAGTTATAATTACAGGTTTACAAATACCGAAGAGACTTAAAGACATTATCATCAGTATTTCCTTGCTCTTAACCCGATCTTCTATTCCTGTTCTTCTTCCATACTTCTCTCATTTTCTTTTTTCATTCAGTCACATTTTTTCTAACCATATCATTGTCCACAATCAATTTTAATAGACAGACTTATTTTCGAATTACAAAATTTTAGTATGTACGTTTGCAGCAGCAATCACACGTGGCTTCTTCTATAAATTTGTAAGGCACTTAAGACGATATATGGACGTCTGAGAACCTAAGGTTTTTCGTAACGGCCTACAAATTGCTCGTAGTTCACTGTTACATACGTGATCCGGTTTTTAAATGAATATCCAGATGCCAAATCGATGAAATCCGTTAGAAAGTTAAGCTATAGTTTATATAGATTTCTGGGGCTTTTTAGCTGAGTGAAATGATCCGTATCCTTTAGGGAAAATACCTAGAAATACATTGGCAGAATCAAAATGTGTTGGGAGTTTCGAAAACTATTTTTACGGTTTTGTGAATAAATCAATTATGTGTTATCAGTACAAACATGTAGGTATATTACAATATTAACTTTAGGACGTCCATGATACGTCGGATATTGTATTATGCAGCCATGACATAACTTTAGACTCGTCTATGTCGGAGCTGGCAATGCCAGCTGTGTCAGTAGTGCGTTCGTTCTAGTGTTTTTATGACTGCGCCTGTGCCAATCGTGCACTGATTGATAATACCATGGACAACCGACGACGATGGAATCCGCTCGATTCTGCAACATACATATTATTTACATTTCGCAAATAGATTGCTATCAAACATCATGAATGAGATGTCAACCAAAGCTAAACATGGCAAGGTCGGTTTGCTTTTACATAGTTCTTAAATAGGTATTAACTACCGTAAGGTCATCTGCAACTTTTCCATCAAAGCGTGTTTCTTATTCAATTAAATATTTACCAACCAATTAATTACTTTCTGATTCTATTGAAGTCCGCCTTCTAAAGAAGCAAGTTTCTTACTTTTATTCACAATTTTCCAAGAAACGGTAAGTTTCGTGACTACTTTCGATACTATGAAAAATCTGGAACGTTATAAATATAAGAAAACAGTTCGGCCGTATAAATGCTACAGAATCTTTCAATAATGCGTGTTCCGCACGCACTTGGTCAATTTTTGATTCTTTTATGTTCGGTACAATGGACTGAAATAAGAATATTATTTTGTAAATACGTTTTTATATTGGAATATTTATTCGTACTATTTTATTTTAGATGAGCCAAGCCAACCGGTCCTATTGGAAGTCTTTAGGGAAAGTCCATGTTAAGCAATGAACGTCTTACGGCTGAATATGATGATGATGAGCCAAGCCAGACTAGCTAGCTACTGTATCGTCATGATGTTTGTATGTTGTAGAAGACTACATGTTTCTGGACCCAGCAGGACAGGACTTTGTCTACTACTGTTTGAATTTTCATTAAATAAGTAAGGAAAGACTATTTCATTATTATTTTTTGTCAAATCAAATTTCTTTTAATTGGATTTTATTCCAATAATACGCATCTGTAAACTGTACTTAGGGTAACCTAGTTAATACTTTAGATAAGACTGATAAAATTCCTTTTATATCAGCAATGACTTCTGAGGAAGCTAGGTGGCTTGAAATTTATTTGAAAGCCTGAGTGCCGTGGGTCGACAGCGCGTTGTGTTCCACGCGCGCCTCAAAGAGTGTCAGCATAGTGACGGGGCCTCCTGTAGAGGGCCAAAGCCTGTCGAGGTCGCGGGACTCATGAATTACCGTGACCCCGGTACGTAAAGGGCTATTGAAGGACAACGTGGATTTTAGTCAGTATGAGTCTGACAGTCCCTCCCGCTCTGCCCTGGGTGGGAGGACTCAGGTGATGATTTTACCACAATAAAAAAAAAAAGCCTGAGTGCCGTTGTATTAATGTGTGGATAAATAATATAACTACTGAAAACTACGTCTAAAAATATATATAAAATATCCTAATAATAATAAAAACGTGAAAGTTTGTTTGGATGAATGGATGGATGTATGTTACTCTTAGACAAAAAAAAAACGAAAAAACGGATTTAGATGAACATAGGTACACAGATAATTTATACCCTGGATTAATACATAAGATAGTTTTTATCCCGATAATATGTTTCGTGGGAAAAAAAAAATGAGTTGTAGCGGGTGAAACCGTTGACGACAGCTAGTTATTATATAAAACATACATTCACAATCAAGTAATAATATTGATTCAGAATAATATTAAAAACTTTCCAGCAAACTACCAAAAGCCATATTACAGACGTCGATAGTCCAAACATGTTACGACCAATAGCTAAACAGCGAAACGGTTCGCAATAAAAACTTCAGTTTTATTCAAAAACTTTTACAGTTTTCCTATTCGGCTAAGGACCCCAAAAAATCTCTGGTCAAACTTCGATAAACAGCGGAATGATATTTTATAGGATTGTAAAATCTGTAGAGTTGAATTTTACGTGTCGTCAAAAGTCAGGCATTACGGTGTTTTTAAGATTTTTTGGTTTAAGGTCGATGTGGTTGCCTTTTGAAGTAATAGCTAAAAATTATTATATAAAAGACGAATAGTACTGTAGTTGGTTTGTCCATTTCATTTCGCTATTATTGGCAGCCGGGGTCGCGGGATTCACAAATCCGGGATCGCGGGACTCACAAATTACCGTAACCTCGGTACGTAAAGAGCTACTGAAGGACACCGTGGATTTTAGTCAGTACAAGTCTGACCGTCCCTCCCGCTGTGTTGTGTCAAATAGCGTTTATCAAATTTTACGTATTATAACGTTGCTCAGCTCAAAATGTTAACTTTCCTTGTCGGATTACTGCCCTGGGATCTGGAGGCGACTGCCCTCCAGCGTGTCTATGAGTGGCGCGTGGAGGCGCATCGCCGGAGCGAATCCCCGCTGTCTCCACAAGTCGAGGCTCGGCGGGAAGAGCTCCGGCGCAATCTCAGGGTATTAACTTCTCTTTACTTCTGTAGGTATGCAAACTTTCTACTTTCATCAAACACAATTATTAGTGTGCAGTGTTTTATTTGGTTTGATGTTACAAAGCCATCATCTTTGCGAATGGTCCGTTATCACCTTTGTTCGGGTTGCGAGACTGTCTTGGGTCGTGCTACTGCAGGTAACCGTGACCCTGGAACGTAAAGGGCTATTGAAGTATCACCTTGGGTTTTAGTCAGTACATGTCTGATAGTTCCTCCATGATTATATTACGATAAAAAAAACACCGTTGCTCATGTTCGAGAAATACGTACAAAATTACAAAACCCTTGAAAAATCTTGAGAATCACTTCATGAAGACATTTTCAGAATTTCCTTTTGTTCATTCATTTGGTGTAACAAGCCGAAGTTAAAGTAAAAAGTCTCAGCCATTTAATGATAATTTTAGCCCGAAAGTAACCACAACCAGTTTTCGCACCCTAGCTAAAAAGCTTCCCAAGACAATGGCGGGCCACTTACATTTTTTTACGATAAAACCATTATATCTTTACTATGGGTACTTTTGTAAAAAAGTAATGGGAAGATATAA
Source organism: Agrotis puta (assembly GCA_943136025.2). Taxonomy (NCBI): domain Eukaryota; kingdom Metazoa; phylum Arthropoda; class Insecta; order Lepidoptera; family Noctuidae; genus Agrotis; species Agrotis puta. The sequence goes on along the minus strand of OW964176.2, from coordinate 14,732,961 downwards.
AAATCTTTTTTTTTTGTGACAGGGATATTATTTTAAGATTAGTGTTTGTTTATAGCTGAGACACCGAGCGATGTCTGGAGTAGATTAATTTTAAAACCGTAAGAGGTTATTATTTATTTTTTTATAAATATTTTTAGCCTAGTTTATTTGTACTGACTGTTTTGTACAGTGGTTTCGCCGAAATTTTCCTTAAACTCGAACTTATACCGGGATAAACGATACCTAAGTATATCTAAAGACTATGTAGTACAATGTAGACTATATTATTATCTAAGCCAAACTTTATCAAAATCCTTTCAGCTATTCTGAGGCGACTGAGTAACAAACATTCTAAAAAGTATTCTAAAACATTGACATCCTCTCCCGCCCGGCATTGGTCGAGGCCATGCTGCGGGGCGAGACGGAGTGGGAGCGGTCGCCTCCTTCTGCGAAGCAGTCATGCTCGCGAAGGAAGAGGCGGGCCACGTGAGGGAGAGGACAGCGTCCTCACTCCACTCCAGCCGCAGTGGTGCCCACGGCGACGGACGTCGGCAGACGATCTCCAGCCACGGTAATGCGGGCAGTGAGTAATATAAAAAAAATACATTAACATAAATTTTTAGTTCAAAGCCATGCGTGTTTTTCAATAATTTTACAATAAACTACTTACTAAACTTTAATTGTTTGGAATCTTTAGTTAGAAGGATTTTTTTTTAACAATCATCACTAATTTTGTTCAGAGGTTTGTAAAGATGTTCACTAAGTAAACTTGACTTAACTAGCTAATAGGCAATATGATCGATTACAATATACTAGAACGAACTTGGCATTATGTGTGCCCGTATTCTTTATAATAAAATATTTGTTTCTATGTTTATTTAGCATGTTACTTAACTGATAATTCAACTATGCAATAAAGGATCCATCACACAAAACTTTAAATTAAAATATTTCAAAGCTAAAGTATTAAAACTTTATCCAAGACACCAGAAAATAATCGCTTATTACAAAGAAATTAAGGCTTCTATGCAGACTGGGGAGTGATTTAAAAATTTAATAACATTTTCCTCGAATAATGCTGCCTGAAAAAATGCAACATGCATCCTAAATACAGTTTTGCGTGACTCCAAATTGCTTGTACTTTTATTAGAGTTCCAATGGCATTTGCAGAATTATAAGGATATGAAATTATTATGCAATTTTATTTTTCAACGATATTAAATCGGAAATTAGGTTACAGATATAAAATTTAAATGTTTCTGGGAATTAATTATATTTCTTTGTACTTAGAAATGAATTAAAGTTTTAAAAATTGAGTTGGTTATTAAATTATTTAACTTGATTTTGTAAAGTTCAGTGACTCACAACCTCAAACAAAGGAATTAATGAGAATACCCAAAGTCATTTATGTTTTTATACATATCGAAACATTTTGCTGTCAACTGTCCATTTTGCTATTTCACCATCCTGTCAGATGGTCAAATTGTTTTATTGTTTCGTTAGTATACAGGAGTCTTGGTGGCCTACCCTACGAGAGTTATTCCATTGTGGGAAAAAGAAACAGCTATACTAGTCGTCTAGCGCCATCTCGTTCACACACTGGAATTCCTTTTATGCGAGCTCGTAATATGTTAGGTCTCATTTTGCTTCTGGGCTAGATGAAGGCAAAGAGCAAACCCATTATAAATAGTTCGATAGTTAATTTAAGAAAAGTGATTGCTTGGTAACAGTTCATTGAAGCAAAATTCGCCTCTATCGACAAAACAAACAAAGAAAGAATAACATGAGAACCGTAAAAACAACAAGAGTTAATATTAACACAACGTAATTTGAAGTCAAAGTTACAATTTGTTTGTTGGACGAATTCCCATTGACCACGCGTACGATCACGCAAAGCGTCGCTTAAGATTTCTTCACCATTCGTTTCATTCGGCAAATTATGTGGCTTTGAAAACCGCCTTATCTGTACCGTCTTGGGATTAAACAACTACCATTAACAATTACCATTGTAACAATAATGCCTTTGTCAAACAGACTGGCGAAAGCGAAGCGTTTCCGAGGCGATACCGAACCGAAGCGAGACGTCATCAGTTCGATAGTTCTGTCACGCTATCGGATCACTTTCGCTATTCTATGTGACTGGATTCTAATAATTCCATACATTACAAATAAAAACGTCACGCTTCGCATTCGTCACGTCAGTCTGTTTGACAAAGGCTCCTCGAAGAGTTTGACAGAGATTCCAGTTATTAAGTACTATGTACGCAGTTTGTACTTGTACCCACAAGTATTAGACTTTGTATAATTGTAGCTGCCGCTGTAACAATCCTGATGTATAAACTCGTAGCATTTTTCTCTCAGTAGTCGCACTTTTTTTTTTTTTTTTTTTATCGTGGTAAAATCATCAAATGAGTCCTCCCACCCAGGGCAGGGCGGGAGGGACTGTCAGACTTGTACTGACTAAAATCCACGGTGTCCTTCAGTAGCCCTTTACGTACCGGGGTCACGGTAATCTGTGAGTCCTGCGACCCCGGCAGGCTTTGGCCCTCTACAGGCCCCGTCACTATGCTGACACTCCTTGAGGCGCGCGTGGAACACAACGCGCCGTCGACCCGGGCATGGTCCATGGTCGGACAGCGAGTCGCCCATTACTCGCTGCCCGCATGCCCGCGCCTACGGTGGCCGGAGATCGTCTTGCGACGTCCGTCGCCGTGGGCGTCTACCACTGCGGCTGGGGTGGAGGGAGGACGCTGTCCTCTCCCTCACGCGGCCCGCCTCCTCCTTCGCGAGCATGACTGCTTCGCAGAAGGAGGCGACCGCTTCCCACTCCATCTCGCCCCGCAGCATGGCCTCGACCAATGCCGGGCGCGAGAGGTCTCCGCCTATCGCCGTCGTGAGGACACGGCGGTGCTCTGCCCAAGCGGGGCAGTCCTGCACCGTATGCTCCACCGTGTCCTCCGGACGATCCTCGCAGTGGTGACACCCAGGCGTTTCTTCCCTCCTTATCAGACACAGGAACCTCCCGAAACTTCCGTGTCCGGTGAGGACCTGCGTCATGCGGTAGGTCAGGACGCCGTGACGCCTATCCAGCCACTCCTCAAAGAGGGGTCTTACCGCCGCGATTGCGGCGTGCCCGGACCTCGGTTGCGACAGTCGCTCCCTCCATACTGCCCTGAGATCGCGCCGGAGCTCTTCCCGCCGCGCCTCGACTTGTCGAGGCAGCGGGGATTCGCCCCGGCGCTGCGCCTCCACGCGCCACTCATAGACGCGCTGAAGGGCAGTCGCCTCCAGATCCCAGGGCAGCAATCCGGCAAGGAGGTTGGCCGATTCGCCGGCGATCGTGCGGTATCCTCGGACCATACGGATAGCCATGACACTCTGGCATGCGACCAGCTTTAGTGGTCGCGTCCGAATGCTCAGGGCCCACACGGGGGCCCCGTAGAGGGCCATGGACCGCACGACACCGGCGTATAGCCTCCGGCAGGAGGCGTTTGGCCCGCTGAGATTGGGCAGGAGTCGCCTGAGAGCGGCTGCTGCCCGGTTCAGCTTTGGGGCCAAACGTAGGAAATGCTCCCTAAAGTTCCACCGGCTGTCGAGGACGAGTCCCAGGTACTTCATCGTCTTCCCGACGCCGATGCGAACCCCCTCCACCGTTATGTGGGACTTTGACCGTGGCGCATTCAGACGGCCATGAAAACACATGGCCTCTGTCTTGTGCAGCGCCACGTCGAGTCCCAACTGCCGGATCCTACAAGCGACTGTCGCTACCGCCTGCGTCGCCAGGTCGGCCGCCGCCTGGTGCGACTCTCCCTCCGCAAGGACGAGCGTGTCGTCGGCTTAACATATTACGCCGACGCCGTCAGGGAGGTCGCCGCCAGTAGTCGCACTTAAAACCATTTTGACCAAAATCTTGTAATTCAATTCACTTCAATAGTTAATTAATGATAATAATTCCACATCCTTCGAAGTGTACACACATTTCTAATTTAAATGATTCAGTATTAATAATTAAAGTAGTTTTTATGTATATTGTTCAAATATGTATTAGTTTATTATTGTTTTATATTTATATGTGTATTGTGTTCTATGGGCCTTTAGTTGCCTGAAATAAAGGATAAAATAAAAATAATATAAAATAAATAAATTAATTAATGAGAATTTTATTGAATAGTAGGTTACACATTAATTCAATCAAATAATTTTAATACTAAAGGTATGCACAGAACAGATTTAAAATGAATGATTGTAAGAATATTGTAACCTAAAATTCGAGTCCTTATTTTTTTTTTACAATTCCGAAATCCAGAACATTTTTAATATCAAGCAGTTCTACAATTGCGGTCGCTCACTTTCTGGCCACAAGCTAAAAAACTGTATTTTCACCGTACATTTTATGGAATCCCTTTGACATGGCATCCGACCATTACTTTGTAGTTGATTGCTACGAATTCGTAGAGGGGCTACGGCGTAGCGCTACGTGCGTAAACGGTGCCTTTTGTTTTTTTTTATACTTAGAAAATAGATTAGTAAATAGATTTAGTTTGTCAAGAATGTTGTTAAGGTATTCTTTGAATATTTTTTCGCAGTAGTTTGCCCTGGGTGGGAGGACTTATTTGATGATATCACCACATTAAAAAAAAACCTTGTTTTACACGTTGGTATGAGATTTAAGTTTGTTACATTCAGTGACATGGTTGACGCAGGAATACACAATACAGGAAGAAATTCCTAGTGTGGGAGCCCCCACACTTTCATTTTGTATTGAAATTGAAAAATTGAATTGAAAATTGAAAAAACTTGAATCAGGTATTTATTCATATTTTACTGTAATGTTTTCATCCAGTTTCTGGAAATAATCGAGACTTACTAGATCGTCGTTATAAGTAGAATACTCATGGCTAGTTAGTTAAATAAATAGGTACATTTTGCAATTATTTTTAACTTCCAAATGAAGATACTGTTTTGCAAAACGAGTCTATTTAAAAAAACCTGTTCAAGGTAATAATACCAACACAATAAAAATAAAAAACACGCTATCCCACATTGCGGCGTAATCTCATTACCTCACTTTGTGTTCCAAAGTAACAAAAGTGTATTGAAAGTAACAAAGGGGGGATTATCGGCATCCAATCGTTCAAACGTTTGATCCCTTCAATTAGCTTGAGAATGGAGGAAGCGATTATGTCGTCGTCAATACAATGAGTACAATATTTAAATGATTATTGACAGTCAGGGAGAAATACGGAAGCTTTTGTGGCATATTTTTGTTATGTAAATTGCTGTATTTATGTAAATACGTAATGTTATGTCACTCGCTAAAATTAGGCAAAACAGTTCTCCCCGTTGGTCACAGGACTCAAGAATTACCATGACCCCGGTACGTAAAGGGATATTGAAGGACTCCGTGGATTTTGGCCAATACAAGTCTGGCATTCCCTCCCGCTCTGCCCTGGGTGGGAGGACTCATGTGATGATTTAACCACGTAAAAAAAAACATTCCTCCCACCCAGGGCAGGACAAGACGGACGATCAGACTTGAACTGACTAAAATCCACGGAGTCCTTCAATAGCCCTTTACGTTCCGGGGAGTAACTTGATAAGACAGTCCCGCGTTCTAGCAGAATACCTGAGTCGTAAAAGGCAAACGAAGCAATATGGTGGACTTTTAATCAGTAAGTCTGCAGCTCCGTCCACTCCATTGGAAGCTAGGACTTAAACCTTTGTCAAACAGACTGGCGTGACGAATGCGAAGCGTGACGTTTTTATTTGTAATATATGGAATTGTTTGAATCCAGTCACATAGAAAAGCGAAAGCGATCCGATAGCGTGACAGAACTATTAGACTGACGTCTCGCTTCGGTTTGGTATCGCCTCAGAAACGCTTCGCTTTCGCCGGTCAGTTTGACAAAGGCATTAGTGATTATACTGTACAAAAAAATAAATAATTAAAAAGGCAATACTGAAGTAAACGTTTGGATTTTAAATTCGAATATCGGAATTACCTATAGGTTCTTATTTAGGCCTTACTTGTTGCGTGAGCGAACTCTGAGTCTGGCAGCGGTAGCGCCGGCTCACCGCGCAACCGGGTACGGTGCTCGCCGCGTCTACGCCCGGTGCTCAGTTATAGTTGTGATTGGAATGACCACTACTGAGCAGCTGCAGCAGATTTTTGGAATCGATTTCCGGGTTAAGTGAAAGTGTTATTGGTTTTCTAATGTCATCATTCATCATCATTTCAAACACAAGCATTTATCCCTGGTCGCGGAATAACGAATACCGTGACCCAGGAACGTAAAGGGCTACTGAAGGACACCGTGGATTTTAGTTAGTACAAGTCTGACAGTCCCTCTTGCCCTGCCCTGGGTGGGAGGACTCATTTGATGATTTTACCACGCAAAAAAAAAGCATTTATCCCTGTTAAATACTGTCAAGGTTTCCAAAAGACACAAAGATTTTAATCATCATAATCAGCGGAGAACCGATACCGTCTACGCAGAAACAAAAAAAAACTGCCCTAAATTGTTATTTATTGGTATAATTAGCTACGTTAGTATATTATAGGTCATTGACCCGGTGAAATACGCACGCAATCACGCTGTAATGGCTCAAGGGAAAAGTATTCAGCTTTATTGTTTATTCGGTGCTTAGTGATGTGTCGTACGTTAGCTTTTTTTAAAATTTGGTTTTCTTCTTAATTTTTGACAGTATTCTCAACGATACGGTTCTCGAGTCTGACAGTCTTTCCCGTCTCACCCTGGGTGGCACTTGTGTGCACACCCATTTGGTGATGTTACTACTATAAAAAAAAAAAATTACACGGGGCCCTTGAACGACATATCCTGTTTTCTATTAATAATATAAGATGAGTAAATTCCTAGTAAAATAGTGTACATGCTACGAGTACGTCTCCATAATCTATGTAATAGGAATTATTGTTCTAAAATTGTAAATTATGTTTCCAACCACAACTCGAACTTTACACTACCAAGTATTTTGCTCCAAAGAAAACATACGTTGTACTATTATTAACAAGGATAAACTGAGCATTTTTATATTTTAAGAAAAATAATAAATTCTAGGAAAAATTCAGTCAATAGATGATTTTTGACTCAAAATACTGCTACTTTGAGAGGTGCATTCACTTTGAATTACGCACGTGAAATCGATGCAAAGGCAAGTCGTTTCTAATATCCCTAGTCGCCCGCAGCATGCGCATATCACGCACGAGTCGAGGATCTAGCGAAGTGCACGCAATTTACGCGTACGTACTACTCGTATAAATTGGAACGATGCTTGTGAACGTGATGTATTGGCGCCCAGTACCTCGTCAATGCTCGAATGAAATCGCCCAAGACGATTTCGCAGCGAATTCTTCAATGTCTCCACTTTTCAATCTATTTCACACGTTCTTTAAAAATCTGTCAAAAAATAAACTCTTCAAAACCAGAGACTTCAGTCTGAAAAATAAGTATTAAATAGTGAAAACGAAGATGATTACCTAATAAAATCCTCGGTAAAATTAAACACCTTTCTGCATCAGGGGAATACGAGTAACAATACCTTCTCAGAAAATGTAAGCCAGTTTTTATACCAGCTAAACGTAAAAACTCAATTTAAGTAACACAGATTTCCCGATTGGGCATTTCAGTACACAGGCTGAGTTGGCTTTCACGTAATAAAAGATCAGATTGAACACACTTCAAAGTACAGATAAATAGAATCGCAAAACATCTTGAACTGTCAATCGATAAAGATTTATAAAGGATGTGTGTTTATGGTGTTTTGAGCCTTATTGGATAAGTAATAAGGTTGTAAGCGTTGGTGATTTGCAGTGGGTTTTGTTAGGCAAGTGATATGCGAGCGGTGAGTTGTTGCAAAATGTTTTGTTGTTGTTAAGATGGTGGATGGTAATGTTGTCTCAATGGAATGCTTAAGTAGTAAACATATAACTTTTTGTGATGATTTATTCCAGGTCGGGTATAATGGACCGATATTTTTCCAATTATAAACTTTAAGTAATAGCCGTGGTCGTTTGCCACCTAGCCAACAAAGATTGTGTGAAACAACCGCAGGTGGCACACGACCACGGCTATTACTTCAAAACTTGAAGACTTTATTGGAAAAAATATCGGTCAAATGAATATTGTTCTTGTTTTACACTTTTTAGTGCGAGATTTTTTGTAGTCGGGTTTAAGTTATTTTTAACTTTTTTTTTGCATCATTCCGCTCGACTTTATCTATTTACATCAAAGTATTTCCACTTGGCTTACATGACCGATTAGTTACAAACATGCTCTATCAATGTCACTACAACAAAATTGAAAACAAAGCATTTCCCAACACTAATCAACTTTTTCAAGGTATAATAACAATTTTTTTTCACACTTATAACCTAGGTTAGAGTTGGCTTATCTCTATTCATATTTTTAGTAAACTGAGCTAACATTCTAATTTTATATATTATGTTGTTACTTTAAAACAAAATGTTTTTTTATGTTTTTTTTATACACCTAAATAATTTACGTAAATTAACAGTAAGAATAATAATTTCATTCACCATCATCATCTTATCAGCCGTAAGACGTCAACTGCTGAACATAGGTGTCTCCTATAGATTTCATTATTGGTTTGTTGATAAGTTCATTATTTTAAATTTCTTTATTCATTATTTTCACTTAATAAGTATATTTTTAAATACTTCTACAAAAACAAAAAAAAAACCATTAAAAATATAAATAAAAGTGATCCACCGGTATCGGAAACAGGGTCCAAGCTACCAGCGGTTAGGGCTCCAATGAAAGCTCATTATTTTAATAGTTATTATTATTTAATAACACAAGCTATTATACAGGCCTGCGCGGTGAAAGGGAAAACCTAACTGACCTACTTACAAAAAAAAAAACTGCGTCTGCAATGTTCTTTAATCAAATTATTCAAATAGAAGATTCCGCTCGCCTCGGAGGCGCCCGTGGAGCATTCAACAAATAAGAACATTTACCCGATGAGGACTCTGTTAAGCATTGCAATCTGTTGTTTATGTATACGTAGCTTCTTTTGATTTCGTATATGTCACGGGGGAATTTATTGTGAAGATGTCGAGTTGAGTGCATAGATTAGTTGCGTTAGGATTTAGTTTTTAAGCTATTGCATAGCTTTTATCACAGACTCTGATCGCGGCGACCGAATTAAGTAATTACGTAACGAAAATAAACCTCCGGGCACGCCGCAATCGCGGCGGTAAGACCCCTCTTTGAGGAGTGGCTGGATAGGCGTCACGGCGTCCTTACCTACCGCATGACGCAGGTCCTCACCGGACACGGAAGTTTCGGGAGGTTCCTGTGTCTGATAGGGAGGGAAGAAACGCCTGGGTGTCACCACTGCGAGGATCGTCCGGAGGACACGGTGGAGCATACGGTGCAGGACTGCCCCGCTTGGGCAGAGCACCGCCGTGTCCTCACGACGGCGATAGGCGGAGACCTCTCGCGCCCGGCATTGGTCGAGGCCATGCTGCGGGGCGAGACGGAGTGGGAAGCGGTCGCCTCCTTCTGCGAAGCAGTAATGCTCGTGAAGGAGGAGGCGGGCCGCCTGAGGGAGAGGACAGCGTCCTCCCTCCACCCCAGCCGCAGTGGTAGACGCCCACGGCGTCGGACGTCGCAGGACGATCTCCGGCCACCGTAGGCGCGGGCATGCGGGCAGCGAGTAATGGGCGACTTGCTGTCCGACCATGGACCATGCCCGGGTCGACGGCGCGTTGTGTTCCACGCGCGCCTCAAAGAGTGTCAGCATATTGACGGGGCCTGTAGAGGGCCAAAGCCTGCCGGGGTCGCGGGACCAAGGGATTACCGTGACCCCGGTACGTAAAGGGCTAGTGAAGGACACCGTGGATTTTAGTCAGTACAAGTCTGACAGTCCCTCCCGCCCTGCCCTGGGTGGGAGGACTCATTTGATGATTTAACCACGCAAAAAAAAAAAAAAAAAAAACGAAAATAAACCTAACATTGGCACTGTCACATCTGTCATGTCAATGTGAATGAATAAAAGAGTGAATGATTTTTTTGACTTGAGTGCCGTGGCTGACCATAGCTTAATTAGTAGAGTAACTTCCCATAGAGCAACGATGGGATTATATTCTCGTTAAATATTCGCAGTAGGCGATAACTTTTTCTTTTTTTCATAAATTAAATAAATAAATAATTATACGTACATAAGTTGATAAAAATGCTATGCAATAGCTTTACCGCGGCAGTCCCCGAGTGCCACACGTATTTTTTTTCATTTAAGTGTGAGGATCTGACCAGCTTGTGATGCCAGTTTTGATCTCGGAACCTTATAGGCCACATGACTGTGGACTTATATTTTGATTATACATTTAAGTCCAGGTTTCCTTACTATGTTTTTTTCACCGTGATTTCCAAGAAGAGCTTATAAATTACTTTGACGCATCTGAACTCACAACCTCGTGCAAAAAAAAAGAATATCGGAGGAAAGTGTAATGACGTTCATTATTGAATTAATCCACATTGTGCGAAAGTATTCGTACTATGCATCGCTCGGGACGTACGGGCATGAAATTATATTATTATGTTAGCACAGTTGTAATATCATGTGTAACCTAATGTTGTTAGCTTAATTTATGAGCGCAATATCTTCAATATATTAATTTGCAATTATTTAATTCAAAATAACTGGAGTATATTATTCATTATTACCAAGAATTCCATGTACACATTACTTTTGCAACGATAAACATATTAAGTGAACTCTTGTGAAAAACGGATTTTCCTAGAATTTTCTTCTGTTCACTGCTCGCTTTGTATATAAATGAATGCATGCTTTCTGCATCTGACAAATATGAATTCGAAATATTTATTTGGAACGATGTTTAACCTCTCGGGCGATTTATAATTGAAAATGATAAAAATCAACGTCCAATGAGCGACTGTCTGTTATGTACAGACGTGTGTACGTAAGGCGCTGGGGCGTTTTCGCTTATGTACACCCGGGTGTACGTAACGCGCCCGAGAGGTTAATATTAGGGTTACTAACATTGAAATTGAGCAGTGGTGGCCCAGTGGTATTGGCCCCGACTTACGAGTTGTAGGTCGTGGGTTCGAACCCAGCCAGACGGATTGATTTGTGTAATTTAGTTCATCACCCCTGCTCTCAAAATTGTGTAGGAAAACATCGTGAGTAAACCGGCGTGTCCTAGTACCAGAAATTCGAAGATAGACTTCTACCAATACGCACTTGGCCTGCGTGATAGATTCTGGGCCACTTCCTCACAGAGAGGAGTGGGAACATTTATAGGCTGATGATGATGAATATTGAACCACCCCAGATTTTTTTTTTCATGAAAATTATTTTATATTTGACTAATCATAACCAACAAACCAAACACTGATCAAAGAAATCGTATTTAGCCATCAATTCGATGTCCAAAACTTCAATTCTTCGACGTGGAAATGAAATCCTGTCCGGTAATAAGGTCCCAAGCCTTCAAACTGACAGTTTCAGTTAATTAAAAATTAAATTTAGTAGCTCATCGCTTCGATAAAGATCTCATAACGATTCGACGGTGAATCGAACGTTATAATGTCTTGCTGACACGCGACGTATATTGACTTAGGTACGGGCGGGGGGAGTAACATTTTAAGAGGTTAATATTGTTGAGTGTAAAATGAAAATTATTTTGTTTCAAGACTGATATAACACAACATTATGCCTGGAATCTCTGAAATATTAGACAGGGTTGTACCTAATAGGAGGTTAAACCCATATGAGGCGGGCACCTACAGCTTGAGATGGAGCATTGTCTCTCCCGCACGCAGTCTGCTTCCTTCTCCCCTAGCATTATTGCTTCGCAAAAGGAGGTGTTGCCTATTCCCTCGCGCTCCAAAACATGACCTGCATCGCTTTCCAGTGGACACGCTGGTGCTTCGCCCAAGCCTCAACCGTGTCCTACGGACGGTATACACAATTACACAGTAGTTACTGAATCCAATATGATCCTCCCAGATAAAACCATTATTCGGGAGGACAGTCAAGTGGAAAGCGAGTCTCCTCAGCCACTCTTCAAAGAAGATTGATTTTTAGGTCACCCTGATTCAGTGTGATTCGAATGTATCTACGAGTATATTTTGTCAGATCAAATCAAGATGATACGCGATAACAACTACGGAACATGAGTGACACATCAATACAAACTAATTCACATCTTTTTCCATCAGTGTAGGCAGAATCTTAGCATACCCCTTTCATCTTAAAACTGGGATTCAACGGGAATAAAAAGTTCATACAGCTCTACTTTTTGACAGGCCTGTTGGTCTAGTGGTTAAGTGACCCTGACTGCTATGCCAGAGGTCGTGGGTTCGATTCCCACCCAGGACAAAGGTTTGTGTGATGAGCACGATCATTTGTTCTGTGTCTGGGTGTAATTTATCTATAATATGTATGTATTTAGAAATACATAAGTATGTTTATCAGTTGTCTAGTACCCATAACACAAGCTCTGCTTAGCTTGGGACTAGATGGCGTTGTGTGATAGTTGTGGAATATTTATTATTTATTTATTACTTGCTACACACATAACCTTTTTGAAGAACACCAATAAGGTCAGTGTGTATCGCACTATCGCGTCCCGGCTATACTTTATACTTGCGACTAAGCATACTCCCAAGACAGACATACTAAGAGTAAAGTAGGCGACAAAGCCTCTATACTTTTAATAACCATAAATTTTAATGGCCCCAACAAAGAGCACATGAAACATTTTTATTAGATGATATAAAACATACTCAATTTAATGGAACGTCGGTGTTTCAAATGGATTTGTTCAATTCGTGTCAAAGGCGCCATTTGTTATTTCTAGAATTATGATGTTGTGTTCAAGTGTTGTAAAATGCTTTGGATTTGTTTTGTCATTAGTGCTTTTTTTCTGTGATATATATTTTTTTAGCTTATGATTAATGTTGCTAGGTTATGGAAAGTATTTTTCTTGATTATGTTTGCTCTTTTCTTTGTAAGCTGGTAAGTAGTTTAATTCAGCTGTTATTTAAAACCTGTTTTGAGAATTGCTAGTGAGTTTCGTAATTTCATGCATTTCTGTTTTCTTTTAGTTTTTTAATGTCGTGGTAAAAATTCAAATGAGTTCTGAGCCCAGGGTGGGACGGGAAGGACTGTCAGACTGTACTGACTAAAATCCACGGTCATCCTTCAACAGCCCTTTACGTTCCAGGGCCACGGTTACATAATGAGGCAGTCCCGTGATTTCTGATACCTGTTTATAATTATGATAATTGTCCATTTTTGTACACTCTTCACTCTCCAGTGTTATATATTGAAAATGAAAAACTGTTTTTTTATGTTTTTTTTTTTTTTTTTGTTACACTCCTACAATAATTATCATCATCATCATCAGCGTATAATGTTCCCACTGCTGGGACACAGGCCTCTTCTCTGTGTCAGGGAGTGGCCCATGATCTATCACGCGGGCCCAGTGCGCTTTGGTAGATGTCACATGTCATCAAATATTTCCCTCACCACTTTGAGAGCAGGGGTGTTGAAATAAATTACACAAAATAATGCGCCTGGCGGGGTTCGTACCCACGACCTATAACTTGTAAATCGGGACCGATACCACTGGACCACCACTGCTGGCACTATCTACTGTCATTACTGTTACGAGCTTGGTAAGGGATAAATCAATTAACACCAATTAAAACCAAATAATTTTTATTGACACAGAAATCACTAATTTAAACAATCACTAAACGCGATTCAACACTATTCACCAGTAAAACACTCACTCAAACACACTTGAAAATCACTTCCAGCTCACTTTCGTGTCGCCTCGATCGTAGTCAAAACCAGACTAACTGCCGGTCAGAATCTTCACGAGAACCTCTCTCGACAATTCGATCGACGTAACATTACGTTTGACTATAAGTTAAATTAGGCTCAAACCTAGAAGCAATTTTAGTTACTTATATTGAGCACTATGCATATTATCATTATTTTCCGATCTAAATGATTTCAATATGGATAGTAGTCACCGAGAATAAACTGTGACGTCACAGCACACTTAGACCCTACGCATCGAACTGCGATGTTCTAATGACTCGATACCATTATCAGACGGGGTCATTACATTTTACGTGGCTTAATCCAGCTCACTTGTTTCAACAATGTCAGCAAGCGATTCTAGTCTTTATGCAAATGTAATTATGAGTGTCGGGCGGCTATTGTCAGGGAGCGAGCTGGGGTAATCAGGTTACCCTTTTCGAGTGAAAAAATTCTGAGGGAAACTGTTTTGTGCCTCGGTTTTGGATGGGGGAATGAGTTAGCTGGACGTATGTGTGATTACGAAGGATAAAAGACATGATAGATTTTCAGTCATTAATTCTAGCTTTGTAATCCATTTTGACATTCATAAAGCCAATTCGGGAACATAAAATTCGAGAGAAGTCTGAAAATGTCAAATAAAATGACTAACAATTTGATGTGGGATGTGAGACTGGGTGAGGTTTCAAAGGTTTAAATTAGAATTCTTTGTGGGATTTGTTTTACAATTTGAATTTTAAACAATCAAACATTGGCGCAATGCAAGAAAACTTGTTCAATTTCCTATTCACGAAATTAAAAACATTATTTTCCATAGTAATAGCAACATTCGATTTATTATAAAATCCAGTATCAATTATGTGGAAGTAACCCAATTGTTATCAAAATACTTTCGATAAAACCAAGCAATTTTTGTGAATGAATAAATAATAACCCTATCGACTAAAATATGAACCTACTTACCAAAGTGATCCGATATAGTCGAGAATAATCGATTTGAATAGGTAATATTGAAAGGCCAAAACAATTGAAGATCGAATGAACAATTTTGAAAATAGAATCAATCGGAGTTGATGTTGAATTCCTAAAAGGTTTAAAATTAGAAGTAGGCGTATTTTACACTATGAAATTCGTAAATGAACTAGATAATGCAACGAAAAAGTAGACATATTTAGAAGGATGATTTTTGCACAAAGTTCCCTAATAGGAAAAAGGATGTTTAGGTAAATGAAATCTTGGATAATTAGTTCCATAACACTTTTGTTTTGTTTTTTTGCGTGGTAAAATCATCAAATCAGTCCTCCCACCCAGGAGAGGGTAGAAAAGACTGTCAGACTTGTACTGACTAAAATCCACGGTGTCCTTCAACAGCCCTTTACGTTCCGGGGTCACGGTAATACGTTAGTCCCGCGACCCCGGCAGGCTTTGGCCCTCTAAGGCCAGGCCCCATCATTATGACACTCTTTGAGGAGCGTGTGGAATACAACACGCGGTCGACCCGGGCATGGTCCATGATCGAACTGCGAGTCGCCTATTACTCGCCGTCCGCATGCCCGCGCCTACGGCAGGTACGGTGAGGACCTGCGTCATAAGGTAGGTCAGGACGCCGTGCCACCTATCCAGCCAGTCCTCAAAGAGGGATCTTATAGCTGCTATTTCGGCGACCCGGGGTTTAATACCGCATATAAAGAATATTAGATGAAGGATCGTTTAGAAGTATATAATTTTTTATGATAGTTAATCTCAACGGACTATGGGAATTCTATGTAGCTTCTAACTATATGTTTTTAAATTGTAACCACCTATCTCCACAGCTTAATTCTGGTGTAACAAAACATAAATCCACACCTTCACTGTCAAGGAGAGGTGAAGTTTACAGTGGGTACATTCACACGCCAGTTTTGATTGAGTACCATATACCTAATAGGTGCAGTTAGCGATCGGCTGTTGCGTAGCGTATCGCTAGTTCGATTCTTAACCGGAGCAAATAGTTGTATGATCAACAAGTAATTTTGTTAAATTATTCCGAGTAGGTGTTTTTGAGTGTTAGTTTCTATGTATCTAAACGAACGCTCTATACAGGAAAAATTCATAGTGTGGAGCAACGTTATTTAAAAAAAAACGTAGTAAATTCAAACTCACAAAACTGCCAGTAATCGGTCGTTGTAATTTCAGGGTGAAACAAATTAAAAAAACGACGGGTTGCACTCTGAGAGTGCCGGCAGAAGTGAAAACTTCAATAGTAATAAACACATACGAACATTCGCGCAAGCGCCCTGCGCCGTCTTACGAATTTTCGATCAGGTCACGTGTCCTGATGCGAGTTTAACATTTTTTACCCATTCCAAAAAAAGTGCACAACGCCGCTAAAGAAGTTTTCACTTCACAAAATACTTTATAGAAATCGTGACGAAGTATTTCGCTTTACTAACGCCTTACAATTTTTGATTAAAAGATAACAGTAACATATTTACAATAGGTATATAATAAACGTAGTTTTCACCTTATCTCTGGAAATTATTTCGACATTGGGACCTTGAGAGCGTTTGAAATAAGACACCCTTCTTGTGATGCTAGCCTGACAGTCTACTAGGCCACTTTAACAGTAGTATTGTATTAAAAATTACGATAAATTTCTTAAAATGGAATGCTGAACTCTATTCCTCGAGCAATAGAATAGATAATGGTACCTACTGATAAAGTGGTCTTTTGGACCCCTGATTGACAAATCTCAAGTGTCTAGTTTTAGGATTTTCCAATTTATTCTTTTGAAAGGTAATACTATTTTTTATCAGGTCCTCGTTGCTTTACTAGGCAAAATTGGAGCTTCTTTTTTCCTAAATACTTAGGTTTTAGGGGAACTTTGTGATAAATTGATATTGATTTTATTTGTAGAATGGAAAAGGTAACGTAAACCAGGTTAAAAAAAAGACTCACAATAGGAATTACTTCTTAAAATGGCTGCGTTGAACACTTAAACTCAGAAACACGAAAAACTAATTGTAGTTCATAATATGTTCCATACCGGAGTCGAATCCACGACATTCAGAGTCTCTGAGCAGCCAATTGCTCAGACACTGCACGATGCCATGGAGCCGTAGGCTTTCGTTTACGTTGTTTTTTTTCAGCCTTCCTCCTATCTTTGACACTAATTGTAAGAAATTTCATACATTTTGTGTCAAAGAGCCATTTCATTTCGTTAAAACTACTGAGGTATTTAACAAGCCAATGATCAAAAATTATCTGAGACGAAAACAAAAAGGAAACTTCAAAAGTTAACTTCCCAATCCCATTAAAAACAATATTAATTCCTTTAAAAGATCGCAATAAATATTTAATAGCTGCTCTTAAAAATCACAAGCTAGCTGAATCACCAGTGAATTTTTCCATTCGCTGCTTTGTGCGAAAATTCAAATTATATGTAAATACGGTACTCCCTATGTAGAAACATCAGTTGGTATTATGCTAATGTTGTAACGAGTCAACTCTGAACGGTTAATCAAGCCATATTGAGATGGCACAGACTGTGGTACAAAGTACCCCTGGATTCTGATACTAATATGTGTGGAAAGGTTTATTTGGCGTTCGAAAAACGCGCCATGTTTGGTTATCGAAACGTCGAATGGAATTATTGTTGCGTTCCACAGTGGAGGGTTAAACTCGACGTAGTTTTAGATAAAGCGGGCCGCACCCCTGGGGTGACAATATTTTGGAAAGGTTATGCAAAACCAAATTATGTAATATTAGGGTGAATGTAGTTGTGGTATTGTGAGATGTTGTTATTGTTCAATAATCATTAATTACAATGTTTATAAGTTCATTATTATAATCCTAAACCTTTGAATTGAGGAGCACCGGGCCATCATTTATTACCACCAGTCCAGTCCAGTTTTACCCAAGAGCGTTGTCAAAAAAGTCAGAAATTCAGTCTTCCCATATAAAATATTGGTATTCAGCTGCATTCGGTTAAATTAGAATCTTACATCAACGGGGACGCGAGGTATGATGGGAAATCACACACTTACGGCAAACTTAACACAATACTAACGTAGCGCAGGCGCCAACAAGACGCCATTTGTTAACCCTTTCCGGGACAGACCGCCTCTCGCCGTTAACTCGATATACCTTTACGTGACAGTCCGGCTAAGGGCGGTGGACTTTGTTGCACACTGTCTCATTTCATTGTTTATTGTTACTACTGATATGACGTCCCGCCCATAGGCGTCAACGTCTATGGCCGTATTTGTCGTAACAAAATATTAAAAATATGTGTAATATGGTAGTACGGCTATAGGCGGTATGATAAAATGAATGGAATTTTTAAGTGTCATATTGGGATATTTAAAAAAACTCAAGTGTCCTAGAACGTGTTAATGACCGCTTGCAAATGACGTCCTGATGGCGCTTGCGCTACGTTAGTGTTGTCTTAAGTATGCCTAAAGAGTGTATGTCCCACTGCTCCCTTATCTTTATTTAAATGTTCATCAAAAGTAATTTAACCGTACTGGCGTTAAGATAGAACAAACACAATTATTTACTACAAGGAAGTTAAGTAAATAAAGAAATAAACAAGACAGTAGAGTAGAAAGCAGATATAGTTGAATTGATGAGTAATTGTACTCACCTCTCATGAGGTAACTGATACAGATAATTAAGATTGTTTCAGTATGTACATAAAAAGCCAATCTCGAAAATAGGTCATAATAATATGAATGTATGTCATATTCCAATACATCATTACCATTCCTACATGGCCCAGAAAAACAACAAAAACACCCAAAGTCGGCAAACTCTAAAAAATCAATAACATTATATTAATTTATTCTAAGACTTGGGCTTTCGAGCTTAATTAAAAAAAAAAGAGCAATAATAATATAAAGACTTTCTTCCCTAGGTGCGGCTATACGTGACCGGAATAAAGATAAAATAAAAGTAAATAATAATACAAAAACCCTTGTTCGTTATGGGTTTTAGGGTCATAAGGCCGTTATGGTGGTAATTTATGAATGATCTCTATTGGTAATATTCGCATTATCTGATATTATGAGGACATATTAGACGCAAGATGATCGCTTTAATGGAGCAAGAGAATTACTTAATGGTATAATTTTAGTTAGTGGTAATGTTCTGTTGTGCCTAACTAATAACTACTTTGCACTTTTTTATTTTTAAGCCAATGCTTGAAAAAAAATAACTATTTATAAATACTTTCTGTGAGTGATGCAAATTTTGTACCTTGTTTTTTAATTCAGTGTGGTTGCGCAAAAGTGTCCCTAAATAGCTTCCAATACATAAACACACACACACATAGAGAGTTAGGCGTCGAAGTACTCGTCCATATTGCTGTCATCTGGAAACGTGTCTAAAAGATTTTCAGTATTGCCACGTTGACATGAAATGTTAAATCTTTTGGCCATAGAAAGAGCCAGCACTCCGCGGCCGTATTATAAACGTTTTAAAACGCCACCTCGTTCGCTCACTGGAACAAGCCTGGTTTTAAGACGTTATAATACGGGCTGGTCACTCGAAGCGGACCCAATGACTCTAGCATTTTAACCTCAAATGACCAGGGGCCCCGTAGAGGGCCAAAACCTGCCGGGGTCGTGGAACTGAGTTATCAGGAACCCGGAACGTGGAACGTGAAGGGCTATTGAAGAAACACCGTGGATTTTAATCAATACGAGTCTGACAGTCCCTCCCATCCCACCCTGGGCAGAAAAAACTCAACTGCCACTTTCAATTATTATATTTTAAGCTCATTTACAAGCAGTGAGCCTGTTGCCTGTTTGTAATGTTTGTAAATAAAAGTAAATGTGCTGGATATTGTTCAAGTGAGAATATTAAATCTTTATAGCGTTGTTTTCACTAAACTGTACCATACGTGACGCACATTACAATAAAAACCTGAATCCGACTATAAAGTTCTGTTAGGGTTTATTTTTTCTACGATCTTCCTTTAAATCCTGCCGATCAAACGAAGAGAAATAGCTCAAAGATAAATAAGTTATTGCTTCATCGTATCTTACGAGAAAACTAACCTTCTTTCGAAATTAAACTGTCGATTTATTTGCACTGCCAGATGGATTGCTTGTTGGTAGAGCAATTGTCTATCGTAGCTAGACCCACCTCTTTGGTGGTACACTCCCTTCTTATTACGAGTTCCTTAGAAGGTAAGAGGGGTGAGGAAGTTCAAGTTAGACTGGTGAAGATACAGCACGTCAGTTTTGGCGAATCGTAGTCGGAAGTCCGAGGTCACGAGAAGCTCGCGGCGTGTATCCGGTTACAAGTAGGGAGCGATTCCGTAAAGGGTGGGAATCATTTGAAATTGCTTGAAATTTCGATATTTTGGGTAATGTTATAGCGTATTTATTTGTTGTGGGTTCCTTGTGGTGTCATATTATATGGTTAGAGGATAAGTATCATTGGTTACAGTCACCACAATTTCTTTAATTTTTTCCATGTTTTGAATTGCAGTCTTGATCGAGAAAGTTCTTAGAGAAGTGCTTGAGAGACTACTGCTGAATATAATTTACTAAGCTCAATTACCAGATTAGGAAAAGTTTTTGGGGTTTTTCATCAAGAATTTTTCAGTTTTTTATCATAGATTTGTTGTCAGATGATAACAATAAGCTTAAACACTCACTACATGGAATTTGAAACTCAACTAATAAAATATGGGTTTTTTTTCGGATCCATTATAGGCGTGGTGTTACGATAGTTTGGTATGAATTCTTCATATCTTCAGCTGCACAAAAAAAAATCCTGTGTAGCTTAAAAATACCAACCAACATATACAAATATCACATACCAACAAAAATATAATCTCTGCCATTGCCTCTTGAGAGTGGTCAAATCGCTTCGAATAACGCTTTATTCGAGGCCAAATCGTTTGCGTAAGCTTTGTAAATCTGTTTCAGCTTTTAATGCGCGTGAATGCGACGTATTAACAAAATTCGAGAAAAAGAAAATAATTATAATATAGTTAGCATTTATTTTTTATAATCCAAACTTGTACCCGGTTGCAGGGAAGAGACTGGCCTTCTACTAAATGCAAATAACATGTAAATATATATTCCAAACTCTTCAATGCGTAATGTTGTATTTTACAAATGTACACATATGAATTGGAGAGGTTTTGTGCAGACGTTAGGCAGAAAATAAGGAACGCCACTTGACGACACTGGATGATTCTTAAATATAGTTTTTTTTTGTTTCATCTTAATCCATACTACGAGTTTAAAAAAAAAAAAACTGTAAGACGACATCTAGTCTTATATGAACAGCTTGATAAAAATGGCGTATTTATATTCCTGCCTATTTATGACTGTGTGATAGCCTGTAAGAATGAGAGTGCCCGCTTCATTCAAGGAAAGCGTTAAGCGGGGCGGGAAGTGCAGCGTTCGTATTAAAAACATGCAAAACCAGTATCCAGAGGCCCTATTATGACTGGAACTATGAAGTTGATTTAAACAAA
Source organism: Agrotis puta (assembly GCA_943136025.2). Classification (NCBI taxonomy): domain Eukaryota; kingdom Metazoa; phylum Arthropoda; class Insecta; order Lepidoptera; family Noctuidae; genus Agrotis; species Agrotis puta. Next base: position 14,711,669 of record OW964176.2, on the reverse strand, counting down.
AAAAAATAGATCCTCGTTCTTACACTACAGGCGCTGTATGTCATTTTTCATACAATAAACGCAGTAAATACTTCAATTATGCTGCACAAAAAACACAGAAATCTTCTAATCAGGCCTCAGAACGACGCGACGCTCAGAGCGTGCTTTTTTCTTTCGCCGCTTGCACGCTCCGCTGAACGCCCCGCTGGACGCTTTGCCCACCCTGTTCGTACACTTAATCTATTTACACCCTAACCCCTAACTGTAACGTATATAGTTCTACCATCGCTGACGTAAGCACAGTTTACTTCCCCTAAACGCATAGACACTATCGTTTAGATAGGAAATATGATAAGTTTTTATAAGTTTTTTTAATAAAAGAGTATCCATGGAGTTTCTTGCTCATTCTTCTCCATAGAGATCTACGCTTTGGAATGAGCACCTACGGTACTTTCACAGTTTTTATGTCTTGTGACTGGGACTGTAGCACCATAACTATTTTTGTACTAGTTTTATTTTGTCTTGTTGTAATAATACTGGCTTTATAGCGTTCTCTTTTGTGTATTCAAAATTCTTCTTGTTCTATGTAACTAGGTTACCTGACACTTCAATAAAATAACAAACTTGATGAAACACGTTTTTTCTTCTTAAACACAAAATTACAACAAATCGTTATCAGCACGAGAATAGCTCATGTATTTGTTTATTCAAGAAAAATATGCGTGTTTTTCGTAATAATTTGTTGAAGTGATATTTGTGCGAATTTTTTGGGTACGAAACAAAATAGTTCTTCGTGTACTCTTTCGAGATGGCGAAACCAAATGGAGACACAAATGAGAGAGGTATGCGTAGTTCCTCAATTCCATCGTTCACCCTACATAATAGAGAAGGGTATAGTACGTGGAAGTTTAAAATGCGTAATTACCTTATGCATGAGGAGTTGTGGGAAGCGATCAGTGGCTACCCAACAGGGATGAACGTTTCCAATGTTACAAAGATAAGGAGCGATCAGAAGGCACTAACAAAAATTTGTCTTACCCTTGAATCATCTGCAATTACGCATGTGCGAAGTGCAACCACGGCAGCTGAAGCATGGAATGCTCTACAAAATGCTTATGAGGACAAAGGTATGGGTCGGCGTTTATATTTAGAACGGAAGTTATACAGATTGAGACTTGAAGACTTTGATAATAATATTGAGTCGTACATCAATGCTCTTATTTCCACTGCCCAAGATTTGGCGGATATAGGCAAAGTAATAGATGATGCGTCCATTGCTGCTATTCTATTGGGTGGTCTAACGTCGAGATATTACCCAATGATTATGGCTCTTGAAAATAGTAATGTTCAAGTTACCACCGAAATAGTAAAGTCCAAATTATTGAACGAAATTTCCAAGGAAAGCTCGATAAAACTGGAGACAGCTATGAAGTCAAAGGTTGATGCCTCTTCTGTTGAGTCAAAGGCAAAACAAATCGTGTGTTATGGTTGTGGAGAACCTGGTCACAAGAGACCAAACTGTCCTTTAAAGAAAAATAAGGTCATGAAAAGGAAGAATCCCACTAATAAGGACTCTACCTCTGTGTCTGCTTTAGGAGCAACGAATAATTATGACATGGACAAATGGTACATTGATTCAGGTGCTACCAAACATATGACTTCGAGACGAGATTGGTTTGTTGACTTAAAGCCTATTGATAACAAGGTAACAGTTGCAAACGGGACTAAGATTGACGCTGAAGGCATCGGTAAAATATCCATAAACACCGAAAACAACGTCAATACAATTAATGATGTGATGTATGTACCTAACTTGCAAACAAATCTTCTATCTGTGAAGACAGCAGTAGAAAAAGGGTTTACTGTAATGTTTGATAAGTCTGGTTGTAATCTATTTAATTCAAAAACCTTCTCCTTTACAGGTGATGCGGTTCTACATGGCTCGCCCTGTGGTGGATTATACACACTTGATTGTGCGGTGAATATTCCCCAATTTAGAGCCTATGATGTGCACTCTGATTCTATCTCTAAGTATCAGGTATGGCATAAGCGTTTAGGCCATTTATGTCGCGTCGGTATGAATCTGCTGAAAAATAGTCATAAGGTTATTGATTATAAGGATGTGGATAAAAATCCATGTGTTGCTTGTGTTCAAGCAAAACAAGCTCGAAAACCGTTTAAGGCGATTACTTATAAAAGGGCAACTTCAATATTAGAACTGATTCACTCTGACCTTTGTGGACCAATGTCAGTTAGCTCCTTTCAGGGTAATAAATACTTTTTAATTTTTATAGACGATTTTTCGAGAACTGTATTTGTTTATTTTATTTCTTCTAAGACAGAGGTAAAGGATAGATTTTGTCACTTCCAGTATAGACTGGAAGTGACAAAAGTGACTGGAAGTGACAAAATCTATCCTTTACCTCTGTCTATCATAGGATTGAAAGACAAATTGGGGCTCAAATTAAAACATTAAGGACTGATAATGGGAAGGAATTCGTTAATAGTGAATTCTCAAATTATCTTAGATCTTGTGGTATTCAGCATCAAACTACGGTACCATATAGCCCTCAGCAGAATGGTGTTGCCGAGCGCACTAATCGCTCAATAGTAGAAAAGGCACGCTCTCTTATGGCTCAAAGCGATCTTTCTAAGACTTTTTGGGAAGATGCTGTTCGAACGGCTGTGTACCTGAAGAATAGATGTCCACACCGTGCCTTAAATAATAAAACTCCCTATGAGTTATGGAATGGTTGCAAACCAGACCTAAATAATCTCAGAGTTTTTGGGTGTAGAGCTCTTATACATATACCTTCTTGTCACCGTAAGAAATTGGATCTTAAAGCTGATGAATTACTCCCAATTGTCCCCTCTAGCCCTGTCCTCGATGAAGCTATATTTGTAGGCTATACAGAAGATCCTAATAGTTATTTTTTTAGAAATTCATCTTGTCCTAGAACATTACAAAAGTCTAGAGACGTTACATTTTTTGAAGATTGTTTTTCTTCTTTAAATAATAGGAATGTCAACAATACTAAGACTTCTACTGAACCTTTAGTACTATCTAATAGTCTGCCTATACAGGAAGAAACCAGTACAGTTGAAGAGTCTTTTGAATCAGCTCCAGGCCCTACTGTTGAATCAGCTCCAAGCCATACTGTTGTCGCAGAAAATCAGACTGCTGAAAATGATCAATTTTTTGAAGCAATTGAGGAACCAATAGTTTCTACTGGTCAAACTGATGGACAACGTAGATATCCTTCAAGAGACCGGAAACCTCCTAATTACTTCTCATACCAAGTTTCTAGTCAAGCATCTGATGAGCCTAGAACTTATAATGAGGCTATATTGGCTGATGATGTTGACAAGTGGCAGATGGCAATGACGGATGAATATAATTCATTGATGAAGCTGAAGACGTGGAAATTGGTTGACAGAGAAAACATGAAAGTTATACCATGTAAATGGGTTTATAAGTTAAAGAAAGATCCAGCAGGAAATGTTGTGAAGTACAAAGCAAGATTAGTTGCCAAGGGATTCACTCAGACGCCAGGTGTAGATTATTTTGAGACATTTGCTCCTGTCGTGCGGCACTCCTCCTTGCGTACTCTCCTGGCTCTCGCAGCCGAGTTGGATTTGAAAATGCGTCACTTGGACGTTGATACTGCTTTTTTAAATGGAGATCTGCAAGAGAAGGTCTACATGGAGCAACCCCAAGGTTTTAAAGTAAAAGGTATGGAGAACAAAGTGTGTCTTTTACAAAAATCCTTGTATGGACTTAAACAAGCTCCACGTGCCTGGAATATAAAGTTAGATAAAACTTTATCATTTTTTGGTTTTGTGAAAACTTCATCTGAACCATGTGTGTATACCAAACTTTTTGGAAAAGAGTTGGTTATCGTTGCAGTCTTTGTTGATGACAGTATTGTCTTTTACAGTAATGACAAGACGTTTGACATTGTCAAAACTGACTTGCAAAAATGTTTTTCAATAAAAGATTTGGGTTATTTAAGCTATTATCTTGGTTTAAATATAACCAGGAAAAATGATGAAATAGAAGTACATCAGAAAAGTTATATTAATAATCTTTTACAAAAGTTTGGAATGGAGAATTGTAAAACTTGTACAACTCCTCTATCTGGACAACTGAAGGTCAGTACTAGCATTGATAGTGATCATAATTCAGAAGCGTATCCCTATCAAGAATTAATTGGTTGCCTCATGTTCCTGAGTGTTAATACTCGTCCAGACATCGCATACGCGACTAGTTACCTGAGTCAGTTCAATACTCGATACAACAAGACTCATTGGTTAGCCGCGAAGAGAGTCTTACAATATTTAAAAGGCACTTTAAATTACTCGATTTGTTATAAAAAATCAAGTATGCGCCTTGTAGGATTTTGCGATGCCGATTGGGCAAACTGTAATATAGATCGCCGTTCTTATACTGGTTACTGTTTCAAATTAGCAGGCAGTCCGGTTTCATGGGCTTCGCGGAAGCAGCAAACCGTAGCTTTGTCCTCAGCGGAAGCAGAGTATATGGCAATAACTGAAGCCACGAAGGAAGCGATTTATTTAAGGAGGTTTATCACTGAATTAATTTCAGATCCTATGGTAAGGCAAAAGTTATTACCTAATACCGTAACTATTTGTACCGATAGTCAGAGTGCACAGTGTTTGGCCTTAAATCCGGTACACCACCATAGGACGAAACATATAGATACCAGATATCACTTTATTAGGGAAAAGATTAGTGATAATTCGGTAAACTTAAAATATACCAAATCAAGTGATATGCCCGCTGACATCTTAACCAAAAGATTGCAGCGTGTCGCACATAGTAGATGTGTACTGGGCTTAGGTTTAGTGTAAATATATTTTACACGTTTACCTGCTTCAGTACTTAGTATTTTATAAGGTTTTCTTTTAATTGGTATATATTTTGAGTCCATTTTTATATGATATTTATTTGTGAGAATTTTGATTAAGGGGGCGAATGTTGTAATAATACTGGCTTTATAGCGTTCTATTTTGTGTATTCAAAATTCTTCTTGTTCTATGTAACTAGGTTACCTGACACTTCAATAAAATAACAAACTTGATGAAACACGTTTTTTCTTCTTAAACACAAAATTACAACATGTCTCTTGACAATTTAAAAGTGCCTGTAATTGGCCTAATTGAAATAAACGATTTGATTTGATTTGATTTGATTTGATATAGTATGATTCAACCGAGCAATTTGCAATGTGCAATTTTTTTTCTCCTATATGTATTAGTCATTGAATTTACTACCATATTTGTTGTTTTAAGCTTTTTTGTCAGTTTTTCTGACTGTTCCACGCGTAGCATGATACCGTGGACACGGATTTTGCCGATAAAAGAATAGAAAACATGTAGAAAGATTTCTATCATTCCAAGTATGAAAACAAAATTATTCTATTCTTCAATCGACTTCAGGTCGAATTGTATGAAAATTACTTTGTCTAATCTAGTTCGAATAGAGATAGAATGGGTACGAGTCCGAAGTAAACGTCTCAACCTACTCCATATTTGTGAATTCGTACTTCTCCTTCCTGCGCTGTGACCTTAACAACGTATTATATAAAATGCTACTGTACATGCTACTTTTCCCTAGTAACCTATCACCTTTTTTTTATCGTGGTAAAATCATCAAATGAGTCCTCCCACCCAGGGCAGGGCGGGAGGGACTGTCAGACTTGTACTGACTAAAATCCACGGTGTCCTTCAATAGCCCTTTACGTACTAGGGTCACGGTAATCCCTTGGTCCCGCGACCCCAGCAGGCTTTGGCCCTCCACAGGCCCCGTCACTATGCTGACACTCTTTGAGGCGCGCGTGGAACACAACGCGCCGTCGACCCGGGCATGGTCCATGGTCGGACAGCGAGTCGCCCATTACTCGCTGCCCGCATGCCCGCGCCTACGGTGGCCGGAGATCGTCTTGCGACGTCCGACGCCGTGGGCGTCTACCACTGCGGCTGGGGTGGAGGGAGGACGCTGTCCTCTCCCTCAGGCGGCCCGCCTCCTCCTTCACGAGCATGACTGCTTCGCAGAAGGAGGCGACCGCTTCCCACTTTGTCTCGCCCCGCAGCATGGCCTCGACCAATGCCGGGCGCGAGAGGTCTCCGCCTATCGCCGTCGTGAGGACACGGCGGTGCTCTGCCCAAGCGGGGCAGTCCTGCACCGAATGCTCCACCGTGTCCTCCAGACGATCCTCGCAGTGGTGACACCCAGGCGTTTCCTCCCTCCCTATCAGACACAGGAACCTCCCGAAACTTCCATGTCCAGTGAGGACCTGCGTCATGCGGTAGGTCAAGACGCCGTGACGCCTATCCAGCCACTCCTCAAAGAGGGGTCTTACCGCCGCGATTGCGGCGTGCCCGAACCTATCACCTTGAAGTAAGAATCTTTGAAATTAAAGACAGATGCAATTTATCTCATCAACGAAATCACTACGATTCAAATATTCCGTAAAACCGAATAAAAACGTTTTCAAAATAATAAAGACTTCATTTACTAAAAAATCTCCCACGACCTGTCTTAAACCATTTCCGTCTTACCACAAAAAATTAAACATCATTTGATCACTATTCAAAAAAAAAACTGTCAACGTCAAAACGACATTTCACGTTGATATAAAGGTCGTTTTGTAGTGACACATTTTTTTAGACAAGCGTTCAACAGATGTTTATCTTTTTGTCGTAAGACGGCAGATGTTTTAATCTTAAACTAGTTCATATAATTTTATTATGAGTGCAAAATGTTGAAGACGCCTGATATAATGGCTTAAAGCTTTTGTCAAACAGACTGGCGTGGCGAATGCGAAGCGTGACGTTTTTATTTGTAATGTATAGAATTGTTTGAATCCAGTCACATAGAAAAGCGAAAGCAATCCGATAGCGTGACAGAACTATCGGACTGACGTTTTGCTTCGGTTCGGTATCGCTTCGGACCCGCTCGTCTGTTTGACAAAGGCATAACTGATTCTTTCAGCCTGATTCTTTAGACCATGTACTGGAGTTTCAAAAAATTGGACAGCGTGACTTGCTATAGTGGGTGATTCGTGTTGAGGCACACTGGGTAAAAAGGTTAGCGTGAGCACGGTTAGCGCAGTGGCTGAGCAATTGGACTGCTGCGCTGCGTGTCGCGGGTTCGATTCCCGTACGGAGCAAATATTTGTATAATCTACAAGTAGTTGTTTCGGGTCTGGGTGTTTGTGTATGTGAGTTTATATGTTTGTAAACGCACCCACGACACAGGAGAAATTCCTAATGTGAGACAACTTTTTATAAAAAAATAATTTAAAGATAAAAGAAGGTTATGATATTTCATAAATCTGTCATCACGTCTACTTCCCAAAGGAATACAGAAAGATGTTCTAAAATAAGTCAGTTTTGTTTACCTAAATCCTGTGTTGTATTGCGAGCTTATTGTAGAGCGAATTTCTTCTCATCATCTGCCTAGTTTTTTCCCAACTGTTTTTGGAAAAGGCTAGGCAGATTTAAGCCTTTGTCAAACAGACAGGTGTGGTGAATGCAACGCGAGGCGTTTTATTTGTAATGTATGGAATTGTTTGAATCCAGTCACATAGAAAAGCGAAAGCGATCCGATAGCGTGACCAAACTATCGGACTGACGTCTCGTATCGGTTCGTTATCGCTTCGGACTCGCCTGTCTGTTTGACAGAGGCCTTACAGTTTCCAGCCTTATCGGATGCATTGGATTTCCATTATTAATACCTGACCTCCATATCATAAATTTCAACCTTGGTCTTGCCAAGGTTGATCTTTGTGGTATGAACTTAATCTTGAACATTAACCTATGCGGCTCTTATTATTTTACTAATGGGTGTAATAACTTTTTTTTTATTAATTTAACCCAAACCCCGAAGTTCCTTGCCCATTTAATATTGTTTCCGCAAAAAAATACCCGCCCATTGTGCCTACACAGTAAGCAAACGGTTCGAGGTCAAAGTAATAACGCGAAGCGATAGCATCCGATGTTGGTAAATTGTTAGTTTTTAAAATTCTCTGATCGGCTCGCTTATAGGCGCAGCGACGATTTTTCATGCTTTTTATAACATTCCATTTTCTACCGACTCTTTTTTGTGCACGCTTTTACTTGTTCTGTGAATTAAGTTATTTTATTTATTTTGCCCCTTTTCGCTTTCAGTTCGAAAGTCAGAACATTATCTTGTAGAATCGTTTAACCCTTTTTCACTGGAAAGGCTTGATGTGTTTGAAGTTTTGAAGTGAAATCAACTGAATACAATAAATAAACAGTTCTTCTCTATAATATCCTTAATTAAACATGAATTCTTCGAATTCGTTTCCAACCCCTTAAAATTCAGATTAATAGTCATTAAATGTTTGAAACGAGATTTCTGAACAATTAATTGCAAAAGATACTCGCAATTAAAATAAAACTTAATCGCCAAGTTTGTCTATCTATGAAACCTAATTACCTCTTTATCAAATATTTAGACCTAAAACTGTACTCAGAATACATTTACGAATAAGATAACATTGATACAAAAGAAACATTAAGAAAGACGATTTCAACATCGGTAATGTTCGAGCCAACAATAGCAAAGACTCAATTGTAAAGAATCTTAGAAACGATTCAAAAAAAAAAAAAATACTAAAGCAATAAAGAGACAGCCGAAAGAATGTTCATTTTAACATTCTTGGTCCAACAGCTACGTGAATGAGACATCTTACAAAAAAATCTCTAAAACCCACTTGGGTTTAGAGTTTTGTTCTAAAAATATACAAAAAGACTACAAAACTTAAAACGTGATGTAAACGTGACGTCACTACCAGACAGTCTCATCGGGTAATCGTTACCTTGGAACGTAAAGGACTATTGAAGGACACCGTGGATTTTAGTCAGTACACGTTTGGCAGTCCCTCCCGTCTTGCCCTGCGTGGGAGGACTCATTTGTTGATTTTACCAAGATAAAAAAAGCTATTATAAATAAATGCTGTTTAAAATCCTGAAGGTAACGTTAGTGGCCATGTCAATTTAAACAGTTACAAAGACTTCAGAATTTTATCGCAACTTTTGGAATCACTGCGTGTATATCTGCCTTCGATTTTCCTGCCTAACATGACAGTAATTTGCAAAAAAGTGTGATAATATGTGCGTGCTATTATGCCATAATAACTTACATTCAATCAGAATGTAAGTTAAGTCCACTGAGTATTACGCGTTTTATAAGAAAAAATATCCGTTTCTCAATAAATGGACAATACAAATATTTTTTTACAGTTCGAAGCAAACAAATTCTTCAGCTTTATAATATTAGTGTAGATAACTCTCTTGATTTAGACCATATGACATAGCAGAAGGGGTGAAGAAAATACTGGCCAGACAGCGGGGCGATGCGACTGAAATAAATATGTTCGACCGGCTGTGAGCGTGGCCTTGGACGATGCGGCAGTAGCGTATCGTTCAGAGTCGAATTTGTCGATTCCCATTTTGCGATCGTCAATTGTTCCACTTATTTCTGTTTGTTACTCTGCTACGTCACAGGTTCAGGCTCGTGTAGAAAAGTGACGTCACAAGCAAGAGAAGACCATTATTGCTCGAAAAAAACTGGGTATCTTGTAGTCCCAGGATTGCAGTAACATAACATGTTACTGCCCTAGAATGCAAAGGGTGCTCGCGGGACTGTACGAATTACCGTGACCCGGGAACGTAAACGGCTATTGAAGGACACCGTGTTTTTTAGTCAGTACGAGTCTGACAGTCCCTCCCGGTCTCTTTAATTTCAATTCTATGTATGGGGAAACCCCATTTTTTTATTTTTGTGTGAGAATCCTACTGCGGTTCACATAATACATCTATTTACGAAGTTTCAATAGGATAGCTCTAATACTTTCGAAAAAAATTGCTATGACATACGGACGGACAGACAGACAGACATTCAGACATGACAAATCTATAAGGGTTCCGTTTTATGCCATTTGTCTACAGGAATCTAAACAGACCGTAAAAGAAAATCCTGCAGAGAAATGGGAACGAATTCCCTTTAATTCAGTTAGCAGAAAATTGTAACACATAGGCCTCACGTCCGACCCACAAATAAAGCATTTCACTAGATCATTCATTCTCCAAATCTAAATTTCATTACGCATACAATTCCAACTTTCCCAAAGCGAAATCTAAACACGTTTCGGATTCCATTCCAACACTAAGTACTTAAGGCCAACAAAAATACATCATCGCAAAAGTTTTACGTGTAAAAAGGCCTAACTAAGATTAATGTTCTAAGAATTTAATTATCTAGCCAGAGAGTAGGTGAGCAAAACTTTTTCCTTTACGTAGGACGGCATCTTTTTGCTTTCTGTGACGTCATGCGCTGATAAATTAGGTGGAGTGGCTTGGTAGAAATCATGCAAATATTTGTGAGTGGATGTAAACATAATATGGGAAATATTACGATTCTTTTGGATTGGAGTGCAAAATTTGGATATATGGCGATCGTTGTCGTAATTCGGTACTGAGGAGTTTATGCGTGTTTAGGTGTAAACGTAATCAATTGTAGTAAAAGTGTCTATTAGGAAAATGGACCTCCGATGTGATAAACAGATAAGGTTAAATCTCTCAAAATTAATATATTTTTATTGTTTGTTTTTCAATCACGTCTGAACGACTAAACTGGTCATAATGTTTTGCTTAAAGATTGGTTAAAATCACGCATTATCATTGTCATGATAATTTTCGAAAAAACATTGTTAGACGCTCGTAAAGCCAGTAGAAACAGCTATATAATACTTGTATCATAATTATTTTTATTCTCTTTAAAATTGGACGTTCCGAATGTATTATAGCCAACAGCACAAACCTAACAAAACTTAATTACAAAATGGAAACCGTGGTTCGACCCAAATCTGTTAACTGACAACAAAAATAGGGTTCTATAATTAAAAGAGCATGAAATGGTCACATGGGCTGGCAAACATAACAATTAGTATTAAACCAAACTGCCATTGCGTTTATTGTATAAATGTTTATTATGCGTGTTTTACAAAATGACAGTACAGGCATCATCATCATCATTGCAGTCCACTGTTGGACACAGGCCTCTCCCAGGGAGCGCCACAGCGCACGATCTCCTGCTTTTTTAATTCAGCCACTTGCCAGCCACCTTCTTCAGGTCATCGGTCCATCTTGCCGGGGATCGTCCCACCCTACGCTTACCTACACGTGGTCTCCATTCCAGAACCCACCTTTCGTCGGTTCTGCGGCAGACATGACCAGTACAGGCATACTTGTTCGTTGCGGGTGGAGCTGAAACGACTATCAAACTGTTTAAAAAAATTCCCAAGGGCCGTATTATGACGTCTGGAAGGTTTGTTCCAGTGAGTGAACGAGGTGGCGCTAGACGACTTGTATAGCTCTGTCTCTTTCACCAAAAATGGTCGTAAAGCAATCGTTAAGCCCCGTAGACATCCCATCAGGATGTCTACAGGGCCAAGCAAAACAATTGATAGTTTTTAAATCCTAATAAAATCACTATCCTCAATTCAACCCCGGAAAACATTCAATACGATTGTTGCGATAGTAATCGATTCTACCTTTGATAACCATGACGATTAACTACACCCCTATAGACACAGCCCTTGGGCCAATTACCCCTCACGTTTGTACCAAATTAATCCACTGGGGATAATGGGAACTTAGAACAAGAACAATTATGCTTGTCACAGCGTTTCTTTTTGTTTTTGCTTCGGAAAAACTCCTTGTTTTTATGACAAAAAGTTAATGTATGACTTCTGTGACTATTTTGTGTTGCGTTTATTTTATAAGTATAGAAAAAAGTCTGATTTTTGGTAGGTTTAAATGTTCAAAGAATGACTTAAACTAGAGGTTTTAAAGTGGCCGAAATTCGACCACTAAGTTGGAAAAAGGGTGCTTTATCACCAGAGAAGTGATGTCACGTTCTTATGTATGCGTTTGATATTATCAACCAACTATACAGGTCCATAAAGCTAAGCTTTTTTTTATCGTGGCAAAATCATCAAATGAGTCCTCACACTCAGTGCAGAGCGGAAGGGTCAGACTCGTACTGACTAAAATCCACGGTGTCCTTCGATAACCCTTTACGATCCGGGGTCACGGTAATTCGTAAGTCCCGCGACCCCGGCAGGCTTTGGCCCTCTAGAGGGGGACCTCGTAATTTTACTGACACTCTTTGAGGTGCGCGTGGAACTCAACGCGCCGTCAACCCGGGCATGGTCCATGATCGGACAGCGAGTCGCCCATTACTCGCAGCTGTAAGCTACGCTTACAGTGGAAATTATAGTTATGAGCAGTGGTGACCCAGTGGTTTCAGCTTCGACTTACGACTCCAGCCAGGCGCATTAGTTTGTGTGATTGGTTTCATCACCAGAGAGCGATAGCGAGATGCGAGTCAGAGCAGTCTCTTTAAACGGTATAGATAAACATCATGACGAAACCGAATGTCAATGTGCTAGAACCAACAATTCGAAGGTATATGACATCTACTAACCCGCACTGGACCCGGTCACTCACGAATTACCGTGACCCCGGTACGTAAAGGGCTATTGAAGGACACCGTGGATTTTAGTCAGTACGAGTCTGACAGTCCCTCCCGCTCTGCCCTGGGGGGGCTCATGTGATGATTTTACCCCGTAAAAAAAAACCGCACTCGGCCCGCAAGTTGAATTATGGCCCACTCCCTCTCACAGAGAGGAAATCTGTGTCTCAACAGTGGAAACATTTATAGATAATTATGAACGAATGGCTACATAACCCTTACTCAGCAGTCGGTTACCAAGTCGAGTCGAATCATGACACTAATCAATCTATCGATCTATCTTCGAAACACAACTACTCCTACTATCATACAAAACATCCACATTACCCCACGTTTGATTACCGCAGAGTGATTAACTAAATCGCACTGAACACCATCCCTTAGCCCAATCTAACCCTCACGTACTACCGGTTGATCCACAAGAGATTACACCAACTTTCTATCGGGCAATTTCTAACAACTGGGTATTAAGCTCACATTGATTGCTCCAAGTTTTGAGCCGTTTTAAGTTGAGGTGTCATTGTTAGGGTTTTATCTTGATTGGAGTGCGGTTTAACTTGAGAAAGGTGAATGAACTACCTATGGCCTATTCCATTATACGTATGTGCAATATCAATGGGGAATTATGTTCCCGGAGAGTTAAATGGAACTCTGATTCCGGTCGTTGCACAAGCTTAACGTTGTTCAATCAATCAAGTTTATTTTCTCACCACAATATACATAAATTATTTACATTGGTCAGATTCAACAATGATATACAATTCAGGTACTTAGGCTCGTGGCCTGTGTTTCAGGACACCAGGATCCCACCCCTTTACATTTTCATTTCTACTAATTATGTACTAGGCGCCCTGTCATGTTGTTGGTAACCTTGAACTGACATATTGAGTTTCAATACAATATGAGAGGAAAAAAAAATGTGTTATTTCAGACTTATTACGTTGCCCGGGTCGATCTTTAAGTAGCGTCGTGTTTCACGTACGCTTCAAAGATTTGTCAGCAATATGACGGGGCCTCCTTAGTTGGCCAAAGCCTGTCGGGGTCGCGGGGATTTCTTTTCAGGTAATCTTGGCTCCGGAATGTAAAGGGCCATTGATTTTAGTCAGTACAAGTCTGAAAGTCCCTACCGTACTGCCCTGGGTGGGAGGACTCATTTGAATTTTTTCCCAAAAAAAAGACTTATTATGTACCTATCTCTGAGCCTTTCATCAAGATCTGTTCTGAAATTCTAAAGTGATTGAGTATCTTAAACATTATGATCCATCCATACAAACAAACTTTTGCATTTATTACTAGATAAATTACCAAAAACATCATTTTGAAATAAGAATTTTAAAGAAATATTACCTTTTATACTGAATAATATTTTATTTATAAAAATACTGTCAATCGAAACGGACAGTACCAGCTGCGAACGTTCCCTCAAAGGGCGTTAACCCTTCCTTCAAAAACAGAATACAAAGACTCACTACTGTTAAAATATCCCCAGACAGTAATGATCAATTTCCTATGTACTCTCTCTTTTCATTGCACTTCGACGGCCGACAGAAAACACCATCAAATCCCTGCAATCTTTTAACACAAAGGGGAAACCAGGGAAGAGGGAGATTATGTTATGAAAAACACCATGAAGGGAATAAGTTCATAATAAGGAAGTATCCCCTTATACTCTTATATTGCGATTTCATATTTAAGGGGAGAAAGGGGAAGTTTATTTTTATTTGTTAAACTTTGCTCGTACAGACGATTTACATAATTGAAGTCTCATTTATTGTTTTATGACAGTGTTACAATATATTTGAGATTCCGTACGCCGATATAAATTTCATTTCCCCCAACAGAAAAATATTGTGTAATAAAATACCATGTAGGTACGAGCTTTTTTGTAGCCCTCGCGATATTTGAGTGAAGGTGAAAATAAAAATCGGGATATTACAATCATGTTGGGCTTCCCACATTCATCGGAGTAAAGTAACGTATGACAATATACATATCGTAGGTATATCTTTATGACAATGGAAATAGGTTAGTTCGCTATCTATATAGAGAGCGACATACATAAACTTTCACCTTATTCTTACGAGGGTAAAAAAAATTCAGAACGCCAAAGCCTGTAATGATCTTTGCATACTACTTTCGATTCTAGGGAGAAAGCGATGATTATAGTAACACTGTGGATTTCAGTAAGTACGAGAAAACACTTATTTTATTTCAACAACAAATAATTATTCTTAACTGTAATTACTACCGTCACACTCTTTCGACACAAAATTACATGTACCAACACTATTTCTTTCAAAACAAAACAAAGGAACCTATATTTTTAACTACAAAAAGGGGCAGGTGTACCACCGTGCCGATTCCGTACCATTCGGTACAGTATCCACCCTATTACACGCCCCACTAATTCCTAATCCAATTAACATAAAAACAATACATTTTGTTTTAAACAATCGTGAATTAAATTGGGGACCGAATGTGTTCGTAGCTACGGTGTTACATTAACGTATTGTGTTATTTTTATGTGCTTAAAATTAAAGATACTTAGAATTGACAGGCCTGTTGGTCTAGTGGTTAGTGACCCTGACTGCTATGCCGGAAGTCGTGGGTTCGATTCCCACCCAGGACAAATGTTTGTGTGATGAGCACGATCATTTGTTCTGTGTCTGGGTGTAATTTATCTATAATATGTATGTATGTATTTAGAAATATATAAGTATGTTTATCAGTTGTCTAGTACCCATAACACAAGCTCTGCTTAGCTTGGGACTAGATGGCGTTGTATGATAGTTGTGGAATATTTATTTATTATTTATTATTAATTAAGATTATTGGCTCAGCATTCAGCAATGTTATTCTATTAGGAGTCTTTTTTATCGTGGTATTATCGTCAAATGAGGCACCCAGGGCGGGGCGGGAGGGACTGACAGACTTGTACTGACTAAAATCCACGGTGATCCTTCAATAGTATTTTACTTTCCAGTGTCACGGTAACTTCATTATTCTTAATCTTAAGTGCTACGACCCTGGCATTGATTAGGAGTCTGCAATACAGTTTCAACTACTCTAGAAGTCAATATATGTCACACACCTAGATGAATAGCCAGTCTAACTTAGTTCAAGGGTTCGTAGACAGAAGTAATGTCCACCACGCGAGTGAGTGTCAGATAGGACAGAAGCAGAAATACGTTAATGAAATTGTTCCGGAATAGTTTCTAGTCTAACAGAGTGTAGCTTTATACGCTAAATGAACCGTTGAACCACTACTCTCTATCTAATTTATTTCCCATACTCCTGTGGCTGGGTGATACCAAAGTGTGCTGCGGAGACGTAGCTGTACCACGTGGTAAGGCATGTGTGTGAAGAAGAGAAATAGGGGGAGCAAATAAAGATAGTCAGCATCTACCTAGTCTATGCACCAGGGTAAACCGTCATATAACGAGTAGTGACTGTCAGTCCATCTGGCTTTTGCCGCCAGTTGCGGGTGATACTTGGTGATTCCAAAAAGTGCCCCGGAAATACGTCCATATTTACGCTCTACAAAATAACAATCGTATTCATAGTCGTTTACCAAACACCCTATTTTTGTGAATGACGGTCTTCACTGGCGATATTGCATATCTTCAACAATAACAATTCTTCTGATTCGTCGACCCTTCGTTATTTTACGAGGACACATCAGGACATAATCTAAGATTTGATTTTGGGCCAAGAGTTTATAGTTAGAGGCGATAGAGAGTCGTCCATTTTATTAGCACTTACGTTTACGGTGACTTTTTGTCTCACGTAGTCGTTTTATTGTTTTTAGGATGTAAATTGAGGGTTAGATCCTCTTTGATTTTTGATAAGATCAAGGGTTAAAGATAATGACAGAAACGCTTATAGTTTTATACGGATTGACTTTTGATCTAATGGTTTTCAATATTGGGCATGCGGCCAGCGAGTAATGGGCAACTCGCTGTCCGACCATGGACCATGCCCGGGTCGACGGCGCGTTGTGTTCCACGCGCGCCTCAAAGAGTGTCAGCAGAGTTACGGGCCCACCCTCTAGAGGGCCAAAGCCTGTTGGGGTCGCGGGACTGTACGAATTACCGTGACCCCGGAACGTAAAGGGTTATTGAAGGACAACATGGAGTTTAGTCAGTGCGAGTCTGACAGTCCCTCCCGCTCTGCCCTGGGTGAGAGGACTCATTTGATGATTTTATTACGCTAAAAAAACAAAAAAAAAGGTTTTCAATATTAGGAAGAAGTCTATAAATGCAAAAATTCGTGGAGTAAATATACTTTTTTAATCTTTGAAGATTGACCGATGTGACTGTTAATATTTAGCCAAGAACTCTTTTAAGCCTTTAGTACAAAACCGTACTTTTAAGAACCGACCAATGAATCAAACCATTCCAAATTATGGTGAGTCAATTCGATGGTGCGAAATACGTTATCCATTTCATGTCTTCCGAGAAAACAGTTATATCAATAATCGATGTTCAAAGGAAATTAATAGTGCTTACTCAAGGTGGGAGCGACGCCAACTACCAACTAAATGCTTGGGTGCGAGCAGTCAAACACGGTTCGAGTTCCAAACGATGTTACAAGTTATCAATTAATTATGTACTGGCAATTCGACTCGATTATTGTAACTTTTCATCGATAAATGGTTTCGAGTTTATTCGCAGCACTATTATCTTAGTTCTAATTGATTATTGTTTGTTTAATCAAACTTCTATTATTGCGATGTCTTCATCGTATATTATTATTGAACATTCTGAGCACTTTATTTTGTGGGTGAGTGAAAGAGACTGAGCTGTCTCACTCACTCATTCGGCTATGTTACGCTTGTTCGATTAACTTCGAGTAAATTCGTTATAAATAGATGAAGTTTCACCTTCTGTCTTGTTGTTTAAAACACACACGATTTTTTGTACACAAAAAATAATGAGTAAGTAAATAGTCGTGCAAAATAAATCCTGGCTTGGGTTGCCCTGCAGCCGTAATGCTTTGTAAAACGATATAAATGAACTGATCAACATGAGTACCTCTCTATTTGTATGATTTAATATCTGCTCACATTGCACACGAACTGTAACCGCACGGCGCCCTAAGAACACAGACGAGGTTCCAAAGTTATTAAAAGTTACCAATTAATTATATACTACCGCAAATCGACTAGATTATCGTCACTTTTCATCGATAAATGCTATGAATTTATTCCCAACTCGTGTCGCAAACGATGTTAGCTTGATTAATAGAGTCATTTTATCTTCTAGTAAAATGTTTGCTAAACTTTTCATACATTTTGGAAAGTAGCCTTGTTTTATAGTGCAGTTCAATGTTGACCGCACGGTTAGCGCAGTGGCTGAGCGATTGGACTGCTGCGCTGCGTGTCGCGGGTTCGATTCCTGCACGGAGCAAATATTTGTATGATCTACAAGTAGTTGGTTCGGGTCTGGGCGGTTGTGTTATATGTTTGTAAACGCACCCACGATACAGGGGGAATTCCTAGTGTGGGGTATTTTAAAAAAAAAAAACTTTCAAATTGGAATTCTATTTATTAGCGAAATACGAATTCCGAGTTTAAGAACGTTATTTTCTAGGAAAGTTTCGGTTCCGTGTTACGTTTACGCATTAGGGCCATTTTGTCCCGCTACAACCTGAGTAATGACCCAAATTCCTCTTTATACTAACTAAAAAGTTACGTCGTATGGGATACGTGATACCCTAATCATGTTAATAAAATACGAAACAAATGCTAAATCATATTTATGTTCGATATTTTTGATAACAAAGGACAAGTGCTTTGACGAAGGTAACAGGAATTGTAGTGCATAAGATTTGAAATGTAAAAATGTCTCACATTCAAATATACTGATGGGTGTGTGATACACACGACACTAATCAGAAGCTACAACAGGACACCTAGTTATGACCACAGAATGCTGCCATGTTCCACATACCCTTCCAAAAGTATTCAAAACCCACATGGCTCGCCAGACACAGCCGTTACCGACTTACCCAAGAAACTTTCGAATCCCACAAGCGAAAAATAAAAAATAAAAACAATAACACAACATCCCAAGATGCAACCACAGTAATAAATCAGAACTTAAAACTTGTACACACAAGGGGCTTTTGTTTTTTATTTCAGTGTTGCCAACTAAACGGGGAACTGTTATTAAGTTGTTGCAAGTAGGAACAGACACGTCTACTGCCCGTGGGTATCGTTACGACGTAGTTTACAAACTAGGGGAGCAGGGAGTGATAACTCATGGTAGATCGGGACGGCTTTCAACATGGTTTTGATTTTGCATATAGGAAGTTTAAAAAAATTAATAAACGGTATTCTGTGTGTTATGCCAGACTAAATTATCAGTTCAAAACTTTTATGTTAAAAAAGTGGTGTAGAATCTACATCAAACATTAAAAATAGTACATTGTTCACCAAGAGGAGAAATTGACCGATTACCGTCGAGGGTGTCGTTTGAAGCCCGACCTGTAGGGGAGGGCTTTAAAATACCCGAGATCGGGAATCGCACTTTTTCTCGAGTGATACATAGTGCTTTATACTACACCTACGAGGAAAAATTTATCATCATCGCTATCACTACTTATCATTTTTATTTTACTTTCTACGAAAACTGAATCCTCAAACAACACACAAATTGAAAATGGCGCCAATGGCGTCTGCAATTTTCATATGTTCTTTTTTCAAATTGTATAGCCTGCCGCCGCAGGGTCGCTGCCAGCCCGACACCATCCAACACACAGCTAGTGGCCAGTGTCATTTTGCGAACTTGGAGATAAAAACTCACTGTAAAAACTTTTTGGCTTTTGATATTTAGGTTACCGGCGCATAGTCTTACCCAAAATTAAAAAAGAAAAACCACGTAAGAAATGGATTTTCATACACTTTTCTCTCCCGCTCAGATGCGTTTTCTCCCCGCATATTTGTTCGATATGCAATGACGTACTTTCTACCGTAAATTTGATAAAGTATCAAGGTACTTTCCATGCAGGTGTAGTATAAATTGAATTTATTTTACTAATTTGGATCTACCTCCTACCCACCCCATACAACGGTTCCATAGAGTACTGTAACTTGCAGTGACGGCTGAGCAATCCCACAGGTGGTGGGTAGGCCTCAACAGGGCCACCTAGCTTGCGACCACCATCGTCCAAAGTCGAAGTCCAAGGCGAAGGCGCAAAACAGCTTTTACTGTGTTTGTTCCGTCATAAGTGACCAGGCATTCCAGTGTATTCCGGGTGAGAGCGCACCATCTTAGGTCTCATAATGCTTTTAACTCTTTACTTGTAGGCTTTTTTTTCTTTTTTATGTGGTAAAATCATCAAATGAGTCCTCCCACCCAGGGCAGAGCGGGAGGGACTGTCAGACTCGTACTGACTAAAATCCACGGTGTCCTTCAATAGCCCTTTATGTTTCGGGGTCACGGTAATTCGTACAGTCCCGCGACCCCGGCAGGCTTTGGCCCTCTAGAGGGGTCCCCGTCATTTTGCTGACACACTTTGAGACGCGCGTGGAACACAACGCGCCGTCGACCCGGGCAGGTTACTTGTAGGCTAGACAAATACCAAACGTCCATTACTCAATATAATAAAAAAATATAAGAAAATGCTACAAGTATCATCAAAGCACACGTAACCACTTCCAAAGTAAACCAGGAAACTAAACTACTTCTAAGGCTTCAACCCTAACTTAAAACAGATTAGTTTGCAAAACTAAAAGTAGTTATTTACACAGTTAGTATGTCTAAATGTCTATTTAATAGTGTCTACACTATTTATTACAGGGATCCCACTTTAATGGCGTATTCATGACGGTAGCAAATCACCTGCCTGTTCGAAGGATAATAATTTTGTGTTGTGTTTCAACTAACTTCGCTATTTTGCGTAGGTAGCCGGTAAAGGTCGGGATTGTTTTACACGGTGATCGTTAACGTAAACAATGGAGCTATTAAGTTTCGTTTTTTTGTGTAACTGAGGTATTGTGAATGTTACCTGTCAGAAGGTGTGCGCATAATCAGTTTGTAACATTTTCACTATTGAAGGACACCGTGGATTTTAGTCAGTATGAGTCTGACAGTCCCTCCTGCTCTGCCCTGGGTGGGAGGATTCATTTGATGGTTTAACATGATTAAAAAAAGTAACAACTAGCCATTAGGCTAGTTGTTATAATTAAAATGAAAATTATATAATTATATATATATAATATAATTATAATTATATATAATTATAAATATTTAATATAATTAAAATTATTTTTATTATTATAATGAGTTTTATTAATATAAAACTTTAATAAAACTCATTTTAATTATAATTTAGAACACTGCATGAGATCGACCGTATTATTCGTGTCATTTTTACTGGCTGATCCAGTCCAAGGCCATGTCCTTTTGGTAAATCGGTACTTGTAAGATTAGAGTGTTACCTATTGTCAGATTTATAAGAAAATATGATCGACACAATAATCATCACTCAAGAGACATTGGAAGTTTCCTTTCTTTGGTATTGTTCATTATGTCATTGAGCTCCTTGAGTTATGAGTCGAGCTACACGATAATAACTGATAAATGCTTGCACTGACTGGACAGGTCCACTCGAATTTGTTTGGTTCTTTCTTCAAAAGACCATTTCAGACACTAACCTTTATAGTCCTCGTATATGTCTAGGCTTTAAAAGAGACTGTGACCTCTGAGTTTGTTTCAGCTTCTTCTTAGAGTAGTCAGGTACGAAACACCGGCCTCTCCTATTATTGTGAAAAGATGTGTAAAAGTGATGATACTCGTATAACCTATTTGCTTAAATAAACATCATTTCATGTCATTTCAAAATGCGACTAAATTTAAAACGATGTAGATCTGACACAATCCGTATATATGGTAAGCTTAATCTGAACGTAAATGAAACCTAAATAGAATAAAATTTCTTAGAATCCTCCGTCAATATCTATTAATTAAGGATTAAATGCGATTCCTCCAAGGGGAGCGCAAGGCAGACTGCAATTAACTAATCACAATACTTGATTTTCTAAGCCACAATCAATATTAACGAACTTATTCTTGTAAATAAAATGAAATTGTATTTGTTGTGTAGTTAATAAGAGTCTGGCAATGCGAAATTCTTAGTTTGCAGAATGTTTTTATTTAACTCGCCTCTAAATCTTACATTCAATTCCCAGGTTAGGCAAATTGTTAATAGGTTTATCTGTCAGTTAATCTATAGAAGCACAGGATTTCATCCTATTAGGTACACCTATCTCTATCCTTCGGGAATTATTAGAGTAATGAAGTACTTGAATGATAATGCAATTAAATAAATAGTCACTCTTGGGCATTATGTAACACACTGATTCATAATGTCTGTATTAAACAAAACTGTTTTGTTTTGTTTTCGCGTCAAACAAACCCGGCCCTTATTTTTGATAGACGCGTCTCTCGCCCTACTACGTCGTGCCACTCAGTTATTTCTATATTCGTATACTTCGTGCGTGCTGATGTTACCAATCGATAGACGCTTACACTAGTTTACTAAACGCTACATTTTAGTTTTTTTTTTTGCTATTGGAATATTCCAATTTGTGAGTTAAGTGTAGTAAAAAGTGGAATGTGTTGTTTGATAATATGAGTATCGAGTAGCAAAGCGTAATCGGAACGCAAAGTTAAGATAAAATAAAATAATAATGCTCGTTTATAAAGCAGTATTTTGCGACTATCGAGTTCGGTCTCAGTTACGAAAAACAATATTTTCTGTTCTGGTGTAGAATATTGAACAGAGAAAAATAAGTTTTAAGTTTTAGAACTAGATTTAATAACAAGCCCAAACAGAAAATTGAAAACCAGCACAGCATTTGATCTTCTTGAATATTTTTGTCATATCGCACGATCTATAAGAAATCCCTGGATTCAGCCTACGTGACTTTATTACCTAATATTGAATAGACGCAAGGTCATTCAGTAATCCGATAAAAAATATCTTCGCTAGAAACACTTACGTTGAAATTTTCCTTCGTGAGAATTGGAGTTTTCATTTCTGTACTACGAAGAAAATTTTCTTTCCGAAACCATAATACTATTAGGCTTATACACACCATCCTTCTCGCCATACATGACAAAACAAATGTCCAAACTTTATCTATGTGTCCCAACCCTTATGATTGACTGTCGTATTACAGGGGGTGGACTGACAAATCGATCATTCAACACAAATTCTATGTCATTTCTTTACTGTCTTTCACGAAAATGGTAGGTATTTTGAAAAATGATTAGATTACGCTAGAGGTGTTTGGATAGATTGTATCCTTTAGTATTGTGTAGACGCTTTTATAAATATAATTCTTTACGAACATGTTGTTTACAAAATTATTATGTAGTGTGTTGCTTGTACTGAAACACCTCTATGTAACCCTGAAGGAATTACAAACGAGATGTTATGTTTAGAAAATTATACATTATATCTTATTTAATAGTAGATTATGCACCGAGGGGCTAAAGTTGTGTCTTATGTCACGGGCGTCATATTGAATCTCGAGCGCAATGAAGGATTCGGGATTTAACTCACGAGCGAAGCGAGGGAGTTAATACAAGAATCCTGAATGCAGCGAGGGATTCAAGCTAGCCCAAGGCAAAGACACCTTTAGCCCAGAGGAGGATACTCTACTTTTTACACCTACTGTGAGAAAATAATAGCCATAGTACGAAAAACAAAGTATTTATTAAATAAAAAAACAGTAACGCGTAGTAAGGGTTTCGAGAATAGCTTTCCTCTTTCTGGCACACTAAATCAGACTTGGCTGTATGGGCTCAGCTCCCTTTGCCTGCCCCAAAGAGGGACGAAAAGAACCAAAAAAAAAATCTAGGCTGCATGGGCTAGATAGATCCCTTTGTCTTCCCAAAAGGGAAAAGAAAATTAAAAAAAAAATCTTTCTGGCACCAAAGGGTGTTTGTTGTTTATAAACATATTCCAAATTCAAATCACATTATTGACCAGCGGGTTATAATGAAATCCAGTACAACATTATTGACCGGCTGTGCCCTCGGCCACTAATGACTCACTTTAGGTTAAGGTTGCTTGACATATAATTTGACATTTTCGAACAGGTGGTGTGAAAAATAATTAATTTACACTATTTTCAATTCATATACCTACTTAAATAGATGCCCATTTTCAAACATCGTTCAGAAACCATCCACCCTACTCACCTTGAACTATTTGTACTTATGCAGAGCTATCCTTAATTACCACTTGCCAACCAAATGGGTACGAACGAATGTATAGCGTACAGTATTACTATTCTTAAGATCCATAGGCAACGCACTATTCTTACCTTTGAGTACCAGTTGATAGATAGACAGCTTTTTATTCAGGTTTTTTTTTATTTATTTACGACTAACGTGAATGTCATGCTATTAAAAAATATTTTCAATTCAAATTCAAATAAAAGACACCGTTAATAAGTTACTGACTATTTTCCCGTTATGCTACAGGAAACTACTACATCCAAGTAAAAACAAGGCCTGTTTTTATTTGCCTGCACAAATATTATATTTTCCAGTAATGGGCGACTCGCTGTCCGACCATGGACCATGCCCGGGTCGACGGCGCGTTGTGTTCCACGCGCGCCTCAAAGAGTGTCAGCATAGTGACGGGGCCTGCAGAGGGCCAAAGCCTGTCAGGGTCGCAGGACCAACGGATTACCGTGACCCCGGTACGTAAAGGGCTATTGAAGGACACCGTGGATTTTAGTCAGTACGAGCCTGACAGTCCCTCCCGCTCTGCCCTGGGGGGGAGGTCTCATTTGATTTATAAAAAAAAAACTGTTTCCAGAGGCAAATAAATTACCACGAAATATTTGACAGCTATTTGAAATGTTACCAATCGTCAAAAACATCCTCAAAACAGATTTCTCAAAATCAATCGGACCTCATTTAAAATCAAGGGTTCGCAATACAACCCTTGTTAGATTAAATTCTTCTGAAATAACAACGAACTAAATAATTCTCTAGATTAAATTGAAACAAACAATTTATACCGACGATAACTAAGCGGTTAGCCTGTGGAATCCCAAACCAATATGGCGGATTTTACTCAACTCACATTTAGATTGGTGGACTAACCTTTTTACCTCTACTGTTTGTAACCTTAATTTCGTTCGGTACCGTGGTACTACTATAAGCACAAGCCTCGTAGTTTCGGACGTTTCATATTCTTTATTACTTAAGAACATTTAACATTGAACAGTTAATGGTACGATTTAAATATTAGTGACAACATGATTGAACAGCTGTCCCGACTACCGATATGTGGTCAAAATTTTGAATTCAGAATTAATAGGCAGGGTTCTCCCAAAGTTTTCAATTTCTTTCCGTATTTTCGTTGAAGGACTCAGAGAGTAGACCCCAGGATTTACGTAATTTAATTAATGTTGCTGTTTTTTTATTTCAGATTGGTTTTCTGTTGACTTTAGTATAGGTCAGAGGTGACACCGAAAAATTCTACGATGGAGCGACCGTTCCCAGAAAAAACCTATTCACTCTAACTTTGAAGAGATTAGGGTTATATGAATCTGGGAACATCGAGACAGGTTTCAGTGCCTTGTAGTGCGCATTATGAAGGATGGTTGGAAGCACTTACTGCGAATTGGTAGAATGGCAACTATGGATTAGCAGTATGAAAAGACATCTTAGAAATCTTGTGTCTATAGAAAAAAAAACTATGTCTATAGAAACTGACAGGCAGACTATCTATGGTATCCATTAAAATTGATTAAGTTAACATTCATAATGAAAATA
This sequence comes from Agrotis puta, assembly GCA_943136025.2. Classification (NCBI taxonomy): domain Eukaryota; kingdom Metazoa; phylum Arthropoda; class Insecta; order Lepidoptera; family Noctuidae; genus Agrotis; species Agrotis puta. Next base: position 14,686,301 of record OW964176.2, on the reverse strand, counting down.
ATATATTTTGCAGCAAAAAGCGATACACTTAGTTTTATGAGAGGGCGTTTCATATTATATTAAAAAAATATATTACGTACGCTGAAAACGTACATATTTTATCACATCTTTGAACATAATTTTCTAATATTCTAGTAGGTTTATGGCAAAAGAATTTACAAAGAGTAAACGCGACTAATCCGATGTAATGAATGAAGCTCTTTGTAACTACTGTTATAAAATTCTCAGTGAAAATGAGTCATTGTTGCAAAATGAAACGAAAAAATCCAATTTTCGTAGCTCTTTGGAAAATACGGGCGATGTAGCATGTAAATAAGTCTTTACGAATTAGGGAAGACATCTTTCATCTCTTTTCGAAACGATTAGATATTCATAAGATCGCTCGCTCGTCCCTTGTTCTCCCCGCCTCCAAACATTTTTTACCCATGATTTATTTTTGTATGTAAACAAAAAAGTTTTACTGCTCAGAAGTAATATGAATCTATAATGCCCAGCTTCCAAGGTTTTCCTTTCAAAAATTACTTTGTGTGTTTTAGGATTATCGAAACTTTAACAGGAAAAGTTGATAATCACCTTTCAGGGTCGCGTAATGTTTCTAGTTGGTTATAAAACTTATCTACCAACGAATTTTTGGGAAAAAATTTGATTGGAAAGTAGATTTAACTAGAATGTATAGTCGTTTTTTTCCATCATCTAACCTGAAGTTTTCATCTAGATTTTTATTAAAAGCGGAAAAATAATCAAAGGGATTAAATGTAATGACCACCTTATAATGCTTTGTTACCCCTAGTTCCTTAACCAAAACAATAAAATACTTAACACCAGAAAAATAAAGTCTAAAATTACGATAGCACTAGCTATTTTAGTCATGACTGCACTTCAAATTGTATTCGAACACTTTACATTTGGTGATTTAGAAATCTAAACGAGCAAATTAATGCGCTATTTATGCCTAAGTAAACCACTATGATTGCCATAAAATATAGGTTTAGCAAAGAAAGCATTAATTGTTCAGAAAATTATTATTATTATACCGAATGTTTTAAATGCCGATAGTCGTTATATTGAATCACAAAAAACCGATGTTCAAATGCCTGAAAGGACGAAATCCCAAATCAAACAGTGCTCGGGACCTTAGGGCACCCGACACGGTCAGGTTAGGTTAGATAGGTGTGGCGGAGTCGAGCAAGCGAAGCGAGCGAACATAGACTCCGAAGTAGTTAATTTTCTGTAAAACCTAGAGCCTCCCATATCGTGACTCCGAATACTCTTTTTAGGCAACTTAAGGTTAGGTTTACAACGAAATCGTTTTTCTCGGAAACGGTGACAATTTCGGGATTTTGAAACGTACCCAGTAATTTGGTGTTCATAAACTATTTTTGTAGTACGAGTCTGACAGTCCCTCCCGCTCTGCACTGGGTGGAAGGACTCATTTGATGATTTTACCAAGAAAAAAAAAAAATATCTGGTGGTAAGTTAATCAAATGGGTTCTACTGCCGTGGTTCTTCTGGATCTAAGGGTGAGTTATTTCATCAGTAGTTAAATTTGATTGAATTGAATTGAGTCAGCTTAACTATTGATCAAACAACTGGCTCTAAGTGGTCCAGTTGAGTTTTTCTTTAGTATATTTTGTCCATCTATAGTTAACATAGAAACTTTGATTGACTTACATTTGCTGGACTATGTATAAGTTCCATACTGTAATGTTTAATGCAAGTTGTGTTTACCGAGTTTCCTTTTGATCAATTAATCCAGTCTTTGTCGCAGTAACTATGTGTCCTTACTATTTTAGTTATAGTACTCGTAATAATTATTTTAAAAATATGTAGTAATCCACTACTTTTAAATTATCATTTCTATAATTTTGAGTATTTATTTTCTGATCAAAGTAGACTGCTAGACTAAGTAAAAAAGCTGGATAATAATTATGATAATTACGTTGAATAGCAATCAAGGCAGAGAAAAGGCAAATATTTTTTTAAAACTTTATTGTTTCTTTATAATGTTTATTACACATGTAATTATATTATGCGGAGCACCGCACCGTCAGGTATCATAATACATACAACAAGTTTTATTTAATACTATTGTTACTTGTATACAATAATAAACTTTTGACATAATAATAACTGGTTATAATTATCGAGATCTGTCAATATCCTAATTCAAGAAAAAACACTTTCAATGACTTTTTTTTTTCGTTATTTTACATCGAGATTCAGCGGAGGTAAATCTGGACAGCTTTTTATGTACACTTGTGGAAATGAAAAATATTTTAACGACAGTATCTGTCAAGAAAGCACTTCGATATTCTCGTAATAAGTAACGATTCTTAAAAAATAAAGGGACGGGGGTCAAGACTACTAGGTTTTTATACAATTTCGACAAAAGAAAATTACACTTTAATTAATAGGCAACAAAACTTACACAGGTCGAAGATTTTTTACGTATTTTATTTCGTTATTATTTATAGAAATATATCGGTCACAGGAAGAATATTAAAGTACACAAACAATTTTCGATTTCAAATCAGAATTGTTTTCTAACTATGTAAAATATTTTCTCCTAGTTTACGCTTACATCTATCTACTCTATTATTTTATAGTGTATTTTATTATACAATATCTCGCCTTTTCAAATGGGTCTTATTATGAGTGTGGTGAGGTCCGAAATCTCCTCACTACGCGTTGTTCGATATGCAGTTTTGAATTCTTATTCATCAACATGATAAATAAGTTTCACAACATTTTTGGATGTTTGTATGTCATTTTTGTATTGTTATTCATTTTCATTATATTGATGGTGAATGACGTTAGTTTCAATTTAATTCATAATTTACTAAGACCCCTTTGCAAAAGCTCTCTTAAAAATACTATTTACAACATCGTTTAGATTCACAAAATTTACTAAAAACTTACTTACAATTTACATCACTTAATACAGATAGTATTAAAGGCTAGATAGAGTGATTCGTATAACCTCAACTATGTACATTTTCATTTTTTCTAAACATTTTGTGTTTTTAAACGTAGTATTGTCAGCTGTTTATACATTCCTGTGTCCACTATCTTTATGTCCTTTCAATGGATTAATATGTTCATCATCATTTTCTAATACACATCTATCGTAAACAAGAATATTACGTTTGAATATTATTTGCCAATTAAGGTAATACAAATTAGTCGTTAACATTCCTGATACAATCAAATGTTTACCTGGAAGTATAATCATAGAATGACAAGGGTTCATTATAATGTTGGAAATCAAATTTAAATATCGTTACAGAAATTAATATGATTAACACGCTTTTATATTACACTATATACAACACTATACGGAACAAGCATTATCTACTTGCTCTTGAATTTACTTTATATTGTACATAACACAACCCACACTATAAAATAGCAAATTTTTCATCTGACTGTATTGACAACTTGACAAAGCTACTATCTTCTATATGTTTACATTGTCAATATAATCAACTGATATTGATAAAATTCTTGTATTTACATTTAGTTATAAATCCGTATGTGTCAAGAGAGCGTTAGGAAGAGGCAAGCCATCAGCACGAGGCAGTGGGTCGGCGACGTCGGAGCGAAAGCCTGTCCCCCTCGCTGCATCGCCGCAGGATATTCACCTGACAAAGGAAAAATCGAATTTGCTTCTTTGGCAAAAATTAAAACTGTTCTCAACAATATTGGTGGCAACGAAACAAATATAGAAGAGAATCAGGTTAGACATGAAACATCAAATACAGAAGATTTTTTTACCAAGAACAAAATATTAATGAAAAATATGGGGATATTGAACTTAATATATACGCTTAGTCACTAACAAATGCTTAAAACGGTCCATTAATAATTTGCTGAGCAACGGGTAGATACCCACACTCGTTTTCAAAGGAAAATGTGATTCATAAAGTACAGTAAACCTACTCAAATTAATTAAACTTGAATCATAAAGCGTGCCAAATAATAAACCAGAATTTAAATCACTAATCGTAGATTAAGATGCGGAACAATAGAAAGGACAGAATTTAAGAGAAGAAGAACGGCGCAATAAAACCAGTCATTATTATAATGGCGAAAATGATATAGGTTACGAGATCAGTATATTAATTTCTGGCAAAGACAATATGAACCATAAGTAAGAGGAAATAGAAATAAAAGTTCAAAAACTAGAAATCGGTCAATGACTTGTATTATAAATTAAAATGACACTGCACAAAATGATTCGAAGTTCTAAACAAATACTACTAATGGATATCGTAAATCTAGATCCACGGTAAAAGAAAATCTAATTACTTAAGAATGAATAACGTTCACGTGTCTTCGCGATAGTTCTTTCTGAACTTAAGCCAGTGATAAATGGTATGTTACATGAAAACACCTTATTACACTGCAGTTTTACCCATTGTTCCTAGCCACGAACCTAGCATTAAAAAGAAACATAAAATTTCGTTGATTCATTGCTTTAATGATAATAGTCTTTAGCCTAAAATTTTTATTCGTAGCGAGATTTTAAAAATGTATTTTCTTTCCTTTATCTTACGGAGGTCGTTTATCAAATAGATTGGGATGCTCTTTACGAATCGCCGTCAAGATTTGGGATTTTATAAATTTATTATCTGAATTTGAATTATTCAGATTTTTGATAAGGGAATCATTAATAGCGACATCTTGTAAAGTATGGCTTTGTGAACTGTCAACGTAATTAGACTTGTCACTAATGGTGATGTTAAATATTCTGTTTTGATAAAAGCTTTCGTAATTTTTATTTAGGAAGGAAATGAAATTTGAGTTAATGAAGAGCACATTAAAAATTTAATCATTAATGCTACTCTAAGAGTAGAACCTGACGTAGGCGTAGGGACCGATATCATCGTCTTTGATAATGAGACTTATGAAAATCTACAAACTTGTGATAAAAAGTAAAACAACAAGCTGAGAAGCCGCAAATCTAACGTCCAACTCACCATTGAGCACATGGACCACGATGCTCTTCGACTGCGCGTTGCTTGGGTTACACTGATACGTCCCGGAGTCTGATGGTCTGGCCTGCTGGATTAGCAGGAACGAGGTCGTCGTCTCCCCCTTCTCCGTCACCACCGACACGCCCCCTCTCGGGGAGTCGTAGCTTATTATCTGTATACATTTGATTCACTCCATGTTTTATGGTAATAGGATTGATGCTATTTTCTAGATTGGATATATTTTCCTGTTTTTCATGTTATAAAACTGTTGGATTGGATACATTATTTATGGTAATTCAGATAATGTTGTCTGACAAATTGAATTACATTTGGGTTGTTAAATTTGAGAGTTGTGTTGGACTTGTTGGATTGTAAATAATTTGTATTGTCGTTAAATTGGGAATTATTATCATTTTGGTTTATTTGACTTTCAAATAAACTTAATTGCATTAATTTGTGTATGATTTTAGTATCATTCCATTCATTGAGTATTTATTTGCTTCTTTTATAAATATAAGGTCTTACCGCATCGTTGTGATTCCAAAAAATGTAAGCAGGTGGTTCTGGTGAGTATAGAACCACGCATGTGAGGTTGATGGTGCTGCCTCGGTCAATGTAGAGGTCAGGCCCACCTATGATCTCTGTTGTCGGTTCTGCAACAAAAATTTTACGTTCTTCTTCAAAATACTTCTGACCTTACTAGATTAAAGAGCAAACCCGTCTCATATAAAAAAAATCAAGAGTTTATTACCCTTCGTTAAAAGTTTTAATTTGTTTTGCTATTTAAAATATTCATGAACTTTCTAGCATCAGGTATTTATTTTCTGCAGAAAAATAAAAAATACGTAGTTTATTTTACTTACTATATTTTGCATAACGACTTAAAGGCTTTCTAGTCAACGAAAACTAGCTACAAAATAATAACCATATTAAAAATACCGATATTTCCTCTCTAATTTAACCATTCTAAATAACGAAAGGTCGTTAGTGTTTTGTTTTCTTATGGCCCCCATAAGTTGCGTGCGTGCCCATAATACACCGCACTTAATTACCCGACTTGGCCAAACATGAGTAGCATAAACATTTTGTACTAAGTTCACTAACTTTCTGACACAAACATTTGACTCACAAACAGCTATGATAAAGGTTTGTGCAGACGAGAGATCCATGGAAGACAAGAAATTACGAATCTGTTAAGTAAGAAGTGAAAGGTGGATGTCCTAGGCGTACATGTCACCCTACGCAGAATACTCTAATATTCGAGATGGACTTGTACTCATCTGTAAAACATAACTTAAATAATGCGACAAATATAAAGTAGCTAAACACACGTGGTCTCTAAACTGTCTTATCAGATAACCGTGGCTCCGGATCGTAAATCGATTACAATACTCAGTACAAGTCTGACAGTCCCTTCCGTCCTGCCCTGAGTGGGAGGACTCATTGGATGATTTTAAAGCGTAAAAAAATAAAAGCTATACACACGTATCTCGACAACTTTTCAGTTTCGGATAATCTTGTAGTGTAGATGTAGGTCCGAACACCAGACTAATATAATCTAGTAACAATTCATATGTTTCAGTGTCTGGTATCCGCAGCAACTAGTCCAGTATTTTTTTTCCTTACCGGTTTACCAAACCTTTAAACTAACAACAGTATCTCGTCTGTGCAGGCCTTCGACGTGAAATTAAAAGTTGATACTTTTATTTACTTAGGTAGGGTGCTGGTATTTGGAACCATTACCAACCCTCGGCCTCAATGATACTTGCCAGTTAATGACGTAAAAGTTCACCTACGTAATTCCCGTCTTTATCTTTTGAAGTATTTCAAACCATCTTTGGTACAATTTGACCTTTCATTGACCTTGGCTCTAAGTGGTCTCGTGTACTTGTTCTTAATAATGTATGCGCTCTCATTTTGCTTTCATGTAGGCCTACTTTTGTGACGTCATAATCGTCCTTGCTCTAAGCTCGAAAGACCTTTTATGTGAACTTAATTTTTAAAAGGTATTTACTCCCACTATGAAGTCAATTTTAAAACTTTCGTCTTACACCTACCCAGTACTGTATTTACGAAGTCGCCTTATAAGTCTTTGTAGGTTAAAATTGAAATTAACATACAGATAATAACATTGTTTCTTCAATAAATATTCCGTCACTCAACATTAATTTGGGGCTCGTTTCTACTATGTTTATTGACGTAACAATAGTTTACAATCATTAAATACGGGTAGTCATGACACAACCCATTAAGCTTCAAATTACAAGGGGCAAGTTCAAAGGTTTGTTTCGTAGAACATAATATTATCAAAACAGAACTAATTAGAGCATTTTACGAGCACAGTATAAACTTGTTTTGAAAATTAGAAACGCACAATTTATCGACATTTTACATTCGGATTTGAAATTCGGAATTCATTTTGAGGTTTCGGAAGTTGTATTAATTGAAAAAGTTCACTGATACCGATTCAACGATCGGTTCTAATTTCGTGGCTTTGCCTTGATACTCAAAGGGAACGGCTGCTATTATCCGATCTAAAGATGGGCGCGGCTTACGCAAGACTTTATTAATTATATAATTATTTATTTAAAATCCTTGGAAACTCCAACAGCAAAGAAGATTTTATTTTCAGGGGTAACTCAAAAGCATTAAAGAATAAAATATTTTGTCAAGAGAAGACGCTAACGTAATTTAGGCTCAAGTGCTTTCGTAAGCAGTAGTGTACAAGCTTTTGATAGAAAACTCCACGGTAACAGACAAATCCAATAAGTATCGACTTACCAACAACGTTGAGATGTATAAAATGACTCATGTGAGGAGTCGTAGATATTTGACACTCGTATATCCCCGAATCCCGATGCTGCGGATACTTGATCTGCAACAAATATTAAGTATTAATATTGAGGCTGAAGAAGACACAAGCCAAACATGGTCGTAAAAAGAATAAACAAATATTGATAATTCATCTGGTTAGACTTGAAGCCGACCTAGATTAGCTGTACTTGAACGAGTACACACAGCACAGTACAGCGACGATTAATGAAGCGTCGCTGTACTCTTTCAAGTACAGGTATTTTTTGTGCCATAAAAATATTCGAACATAGAAAAGGCTACGTAGATGGTGATTGTGACCTCCATTCTGTAAGACTAGAACCTGACCTCAAGATAGGAAAAAGGCAAATGAAGCCAAAGCCCACGCCATCGGTCTTGTAACCAACAGAGTAGAAAATATTAATAATATTACAGTATTCTAGACAATTTTCTGGTCTGGTACACGTAAGAAAAATGTATCATTTTAAAGTATCACTTTGATGAATCGCGTTCTTTTTTTATTTTGTGTTTTTTTCTGGTAGTACGTACCCAATAGTATTATGACAATTAATATTTTGTTTTTTCTTGTTGTAAGTGTATCATTTCAATGAAATCAAGTTTAATTTAATACTCATGACAGGTTTTTTTTTTTTTTTTCAGAACAAATTAAATAAATGACTATCTCATAATGTGAATTTAGTAAACCATTTCACAGGACAAAGCATTTTAACCCTCTAGCAGACTAGTTTAATTTTCAGCACAATATTCTAGAATTGTCTTAGATAAAGGACTTCTTATTACAGCAATATTATCCTCTAGAACAAATGTTCCAGTGATTTTAAGTACAATTAATATAATTTGATGTCGAGGGTTTATTTGAAATGTATTGTTATTACGTCTTAATGTACGTAAATGTTAGTTGAGTATTTACATAGATCCCCTTTCACTAATGTTTGTATTTAACGTAGTGTAAATTGTAAATTCTAGCGTTATTATGGTCGGTTTAATTTTATTGTCTAATGGTGTAATGTGTAGAAATAATGTGACGTATTGTTTGTCATGTTTTATCGTCACAATCGGCTTATGTAAGCGTTTAGTATGAAGTGTTGATATCCGAATAAACAACATTTAATTGTCAACCAAATAGGGGTATATTTTTGTTTTGTATAATTTTATTTTTCGACAGTTTTAGTGTGTTAATAAAAGAAACAACAATAGAATTCACTAGTGACCCGCGACTTCGCAGGTGTTTTATAGAACTTTATTATCATGCTTGAATGTTTTTTTTTATATCTCAAAAAGATAAGGCATTGTTTTCGATGAACGCTCCTAATCATTTCGACAATTTCAACTGTTATTGTCATAATATATTTCAAACAATTTACACATAATTTTACATAATAAGAAACCTCTCTGGTGTATAATTACTCTGTCTATTAATGAAAATCGTATTTATATCCATTTAATGCTTTTTGAGTTTATGGCAATCAGACAGACACGGCAGGGAACACTGTTTTGTAATATGTACTAAATTAATAATACTGTAAGAATCAGAACACTAAAGCCTTTGTCAAACGGACAGGCGAGTCCGAAGCGATAACCAACCGACACGAGACGTCAGTCCGATAGTTCGGTCACGCTATCGGATCGCTTTCGCTTTTCTTTTCGTGACTGGATTCAAACAATTCCATACATTACAAATAAAAACGCCTCGCTTCGCATTCGCCACGCCTGTCTGTTTGACAAAGGTTTATACACAATACATTTGTTTGACATTGCAATCATTATTTTTTGACAATTGACAGAACTGAACAAAAATCGTATAATTTCATATCTGTCTATCTGATCTTCTGGTGATCATTTTTTTTCAATTTATCTATATTTTTTTATCATCTCAAGTAAAAGCGAAAAACTAAAACGTTATTTACGAACACGTTTACTAAGTTACATTTATCTCCATTAAAACTCTTAACATGTCTCGTTTGCTTCTTGTATGGTTTGAAGAAAAGGCTATCGGAAAACTCGCTTTTTATCTCATGGCAAGTAGCCAAAACATAGATTAAGATCTTAAGTGGGTACTTGAACATGTAGCGAAGTTTATCCCTGCAGCATGGCGACTAACACTGATATTCTAAGAACCGCCTCAAGTATATTACTCAGCTCAGATAGGATCAGTCGTTACGACAACGGTTCAAAACAATCACCAATCGTATTGGTGCAAAAAGCATACAACTACTGAAAAGCAAATGATTCTATATGAGGAATCTCGAGTCTTGGGCATTTTTTTTCAATTCATAATAAACTATTACTGCGAAATTTATAGTTGGAGCGTATTGAGCTTGACATGAGTCGAGTCAGAGATTATGAAAAAAGAGCGATTCGATTTTAGTATTTGAGTAAGTGATATGTCAGAGAAAAATACTGTATTATGCTGCCAAAATACTCTTAACATATTGCATATTGTTCAATGTTCTTGCTTTACAAACTTTTTCCTCAGAATAGATTCCCCATTGCAAAACCTAAGGAGTTTATCCGCTATGTGAAGCTTTCATTTGTTGTAGGTATAATAGGTACACGTTTTAAAAGTTAAGTTAGCCGCTGAATATTTACCTGTAATGTCCAATCCTCGGAGTGTGGCAAGTGAATGGCTCTAAACCTCTGGTCACTCGTGTATGTGTACCGGCCAACGGTCAGCAGATGGATGTCTCTGTGCCGGACCCATGATACTTGCATGTTTAACTGTAACAAAAAGGTCATATAAGAAAAGCTTTTACTGGCCGTTTGTGTCATCATCTGCCTAGCCTGTTCCTAATTATAGTGGAGTCGGCTTCCAGTCAAACTGGATGCAGCTGAATATCAATATTTTACATGGAGCGACTGTCTTTCGGACCTCCACAACCCAGTAACTGGGTAATACAAAACCCCATGGAAAGACTGATTGTCAGATTTTAGAGCTTTTAACAGTGACGACTGTCAAAGATCTACAAATGACAGCCGGGACCAACGGCTTTACGTGCTTTTCGAGGTGCGGAGCACAACCAATCACCGCTATGTCAGAACAACCTCGGCGATCTTCCAGGTTTGTGTATGTTGTTTAAATGTTTGTAAGACCACCAACAATACAGGAATTACTTTTAGAGTGTGGGTTTTAAAATAATAAAGACTGCCGTGGTCTACTGGTCACAAACGCGACTGCTAAGCAGATCGGCCAAGGAGATATTTAGTTTTTTCATCAGGAATGTTTTAGTAACATTACGGAGTCTGGATTCGGGCCCGGTTGATAGCAATAAGCTTGCCTGTATCACATGGGACTTAAAAACATGACTGGCAAAATGTGGATGTACTATTTGGTAAACCTCTTACGCAGAGAGCACTTTCAAGGGATTACAGGTGTGATGTTATGTGAGTAATATTTACTATTTTGATATGATGATATTTCGAAAACCATCATCATTTCATTATCTCCCTATTTTTCAATGTGGGGATTGAAATCAAATCAGACTGTCTGACCTACAAAATCCAGTAACATGATACTCCTGTAAGATCGGTTGTTAATTTTTAAGTTGATATTGTATCATCAAATTTACTTTTTGTTAAGACTGAGTCTCGATTGTTAAGATGAAAGCCGAGCATATGGCTTATTTCTAAAGCATACAATATTTCTATAGAACAAATTTAGTCTTAGCTTAAACTTAGATTAGTCACGCGTACACTGAAAATGAACCTTATTTGCACAACTTTAGTCTTAGGCCTTAGTCACATACTGTATTCATTACCTAAGTGATCAGAGAGTACTAGGCAACATGTCGCCTTTCATGAACCGTCAGAATAAATCAACTTGTAAAAAATACACAAAAATAATTTCTTTGCTAATAGGCAAAAAAAAAAACAAACGTATGCAAGACCCCCAACATTAATGCAATCTTGAGGGATTATCTCCAAAATATTCTTGGCAACCGGAACTCGACTGGCCTTTAACATTTCAGAGGGAAATGAGGTAGTTAACGAAAACTCATTTTGGTTTGACGAAAAAAAAAGAAAACTAGAAGAGAAACATTAGCGATAGCTTATAACCGAGCAGGGAAATTGGAACCTTAATGGTATAACATTGTAAGTTGTAGTGTCGTTAGCATTAGTTGAGAAACTAAGCTTTGTTCTTCTTCCAGCGAACTTACATTATAGTTCTTAATGAAGGTAGATTGAGTTTTTTTTTGTTTATATTCTCGCAGACGCTCCATTAAAGCTTTTTGCGTCTCTGAAATTGATATTTGCGATGTAGTATCTATATGTATATGTTTTCTGTTTTAAGTTTTCAATTACGAAAAATTCTTCAACAAAAGAATACAGAGTTTTCTAAACTATATTTTAATCTACGTTTAGTGCATGAATATAACCCCCCTATGGTCTCCTGGATTCGATTCCCGGGTCAGGCATAAAGTACTTTTTTTTTTTAATATAATTTCTCAGTGTTGGCGGTATAATATCCCCGTGCCTCGGAAAGCACGTAAAGCAACGGCTTTACGTGCTTTCCGAGGACCGAGACCAACGGGTCCTGCGCCTGATCTATCTCCGGTCGTTTTGGATTGCCGTCCCATCGGATCTATGAGAGTAAAAGAACTGACAGTACACCTGTGCTTGCGCATACACTTGTGCACTATATCATGTCCCGCGCAGTTGGTTAATGTCCGTTGAGATTTGCCGCCGATATTTATTATATAGAGACAAAATCATCATTGCGGGGCATTGCATGAAAGCGTACATCACTGTCGACCATAATCGACTATCGCTTACCTTCAGACGAAATAGTGGACAAACGTGAGCGTAATCGTTAATACAGCGTAGAGAAAATCAGCCTCTCCCATAAAGATATGCTAATTATACCAAAGTATGTAATGAAAAATGTCTCTACATTCATTAAGGAACTAAATAAAGCAATGTGATTGAGTATATCGTGTAATTGAGTAAAGAAACCTTAGCCTGAAATATAACTGAGTGGTTATACAAGGACATGTGCAGTAATTACCGCTGTATTATACCACAGCTACAATGAAAGCCAATTACAGTACATGGTATTATTATATAATTCTAGTATTTAATTGAGAAACTAATCTCGTGCTGTAACTAACAAACGCGGTTCAACCTCGAAGTAATGTATGAACAGACGAGTTCGAAAATATCTATATTATTTTGAGATTTATAAGGTTCAAAAGTGTGCAGTCAGCTTCAGAGAAAACAAACCACCTTTGGTAGCGACATCACTACTAAAGGGAGTTTGTCATATATTTGGTTTGTCTTTCCAAAGAAAATCTTTGAAAATCGCTACGCATGCGTTAATGCGTTTAATATTTATAAAATGTTATAACCTTGTTGCCGAGGGAGGCCTAGGAAACGCTGGCGTGACGACCTAGACACCTTCAAGACAAATTGACCGGAGACAGCCGCACACAGGGAAGAGTGGAAAGTTATGGGAGAGACCTTTGCCCAGCAGTGGGACAACACAGGTTAAAAATATATATATAAACCTATAGATATAGATACAAATATTAAAAACCAGAAGCCTGTAGGCTATATTTAAGATCACGCTACGACCAATAGAAGCCGAACAGCGGGGGTGAAACCACGGGGATCAACTAGTAGTCCAATCTAAATTAAAAAAAAGATATAAAACCCAATTCCCGGAAAACTTACATAACAAAAACACAGGAACCATTCACCTGAAACCAATTACCGTCCAGTACATAAATTCAGCAACCGTTGATAGCGTTCGCATTAAAAACGGCGCGTGAAAGAAAGAGTGATCTCGTTAGCCTGACTTGTATTTATGTGGGATGTGGCGACTCCGCCTAATGAGACTTTTATTTATAAAGTTGAGCACAATACCGACTTTAAAGTTTTCATTGTGCTATTGTTACGTCTCATTTTAAGCGAGGAGCTTGTGGTACACCCGCTATGTAAATTGGACGTTGCCTGTTGAAATAAGGGTAACTCGTTAGTACGGTGGTGTGTACTCGAGGTTACTCGCACACGTCTGTATTGTTGCCAGTATGAGTGCTTGCTGTACGAATTAGTGCTTACCGTATGAATAAGGGCTTACCGTAGGAATAAATGTCTACCGTACTAATAAGAGCTTACCGCACGGATAAGTAGAGTGTGCGAGTAAGTGCGTCAGCGCGGCAGTAATATTTTGAAGTAATTTTGACTACTCTGTAAGTTTGATTAGTTCTGGTAATTTCTTGTAACAGATCCTGTTGGACAGTTGGGAGTTTTGTTTTATTATCTTGAGAATATTTTAATCGTGATTCGCTTTTGCATTTAACAAATTGCAATAATAATGTTTAAATTGATTTAGAGACACAATAGTTTAAATAGTTCAGTACAATAAAACGTTTATTGGTGCCTCTGCACTAAAACTAAAATAAAATAAAAAAATCACGTCTCTAAGTTACCTTGGGACGGGATAAAATTACTACGAAGATCTACAGGCGCTCTTTTTGAACAAGAAAACCAGTGTTAATAAATTTAGGTCCAGGTATGATGTGTAGTGTGATGGACATGTTAACAGAATTAGGGGCTGTTGTCTGTCCATTACGTCTGACACATATATTAATAATAAGCAAACTCATCTATGTATTCACCACAAAGCACTTCACTCATGAAATTAGAAATATCACCACAAATGCACCAACATTGGCACACCAACTTTGACGCAAACATTGGCCGTATAATCCAACGTTATGAAAAGGAGAATACCCAAAAGATAGCACATATCCATTGCTGCGAACATAAATCTAACTAGGCACGTGCAAAACGACGGGATGTGTTATCCCGGCCTTTTATCTTTAGCGTCATTTCACGTGAGACATAAACTTAAGAAGGAATCTTGGGACGGACGTGGCTGCACCGCTATTGTGTTACGTTGCTCGGGAATTTTCGGAGTCAGCAATTGTCGGGTTACGACTTTGTATGAGCCTCTCGTAGGAATATGAATAAGATTAAGAAAATACGGGCTGTACGAGTATTGTCCACTAAAATAAGATAAAGATGTTTTGTAGACACTAATATCTTTTACAGCAAACCCAGTGAATTTTTTTATTAATTTCTCTCTTTTCAGATTTTGTCACTTATTAAGCTTTGCTTTTTGAAGTGAAAACTTCTTTAGCGGCGTTGAGCACTTTTTCTGTAATGGAGATAAAATCTTAAACTCGCGTCAGGACACGTGACCCTGATCGAAAAAGCGTAGGACGGATGGAGAGTAGACAGCTATCCCCTCTCTACGGCGGCGGCGCGGCAAAAATGTATGCCTGGGCCTACTGTTTCGTTTAGGCGGCGCAGGGCGCTTGCGCGAATGTTCGTCTATGTTACAGCGTGCCACGAATCGAGGTCGAGGTCGAGGTCGAGGTCGAGGTCGAGGTCGAGGTCGACCTCGACCGTGTACGATAGCGCAATAAATGAATATTGTATTCTACCACATAAATGATAGTACTTTTATACTGATAAAGCAATTGGTGCAAAATTATTCCCTAACCATTCCAAAATATCAAACATACTCAACGTTAATAATCAAGTTTTCACTTCTGCCGGCACTCCCAGAGTGCAAACCGTCGTTTTTTTTTATGTATAGACGCCAGCACATCAAGCTGACAAATTTATTTCATAGATTTTAAACCTTATCACAATTGTGGAAGATTAATGTTTGATTGATAAAATTTGACAGATTCGGGTAGGTTGACCTGCTGGCGTCTGTACATACATTTTATTATGGATGTAAGGCAATAATTAAACATGAAACACTGGCTTGACAAACTCCTACGTTTTCCTTTTATGAGGTTGACCGATTTTTTTGATGTGACTTCTTTAGCGGCGTTGTGCACTTTTTTTTGGAATGGGTAAAAAATGTTAAACTCGCGTCAGGACACGTGGCCTGATCGAAAGTTCGTAAGACGGCGCAGGGCGCTTGCGCGAATGTTCGTGTGTGTTTATTACTATTCAAGTTTTCACTTCTGCTGGCACTCCCAGAGTGCAACCCGTCGTTTTTTTTTAAATTTCTGTTATGGTCTAGGTATATTTGGCCATTTTCAAAGCAAGCGACTTTTATTTTATCGTTTGATAAAATGCCCACATACTTCAAACTTCGTAGAATTAGTAACAAAATCAAACATACCGTTTTATTTCCTAAATTCTTGACACGGCAGTTTAAATACGCCGTCTTGCCCAGTAATGCTGTGACGTTCTTGGATGCCATCAGGTCGAAGTACGGCCCGGTCCGGGGCGTAGGCCTAGGGCCGTCCAGGGCCGCTCCGGACCGGATTGCATTGTCCACGGAACCCGCCGGTGACGCCGTGGCTGAGGCGTTTGTCGGCGAACCCTTGCCGAGTTCGCGCTGTGCTGATGACACTGCAGAAGAGAAGCCTAATTTTAGTTTTAATGACATGGATTTTTTAAACTAGGGACAGGGTTTATATTTAGTGGACATTTTGGAGGATAAAACTCTTAATAACGTCAACAAAGTTTAAAAAAATGTATGAAAGTTTTTTCGCTGGATAAGTATCAACTCGACCAAATAAAAACTAGAAATGTAGAAGACCAAAAAGTAAATAACAAAACAATATTCCCGATGTAAATTTTTTCTCGAAATAAATTGTCGAGAAAAATCTTCCAAAGCCATTTCATACCTGATCCCATTAAAATCAAAAGGAAATTTCGTCACGAACCCAAACAGTTTCACCTTTAGAATAAATTTTAGTAAATTGACTCAAAGTCGAAGTTACTTTTCGTTTTCCCCCATTTTAACCCTTGTAAATATAGTGCGGTAGGACTGGAATAGATTAACGCCGACAACTTTATTATCCGTGTCTGTTCTAGTGGAAACTTCGTAAAACCGATCACGTGTGTGAACATCACTTGAGTGAGTGACGTCACTGGGCATTCACGCCATGCGCCAGTTTTACTGGGAATGTAGCGCGGTGCAAGTTTTTTTTTTTCAATGCAATGGAGAATTTATTGGTTGGAGGAATGAAATGTTTCTATGGTGATTTTCCGTATCTGTAGTTTATCAGTAACAAATGGTTTTTGGAAGGAAATGATCATTGAAACTTATCATTTTAGCTCTCCTGATTACCAGAATTTGGAATTGTACAAAAAGACAAACTATCTGACTTTTAACTACACGGTTGGCGATCGACTGTGGTGGTTGAGTGATCGACTGCTGCACAGTGTGTCGCGGGTTCGATCCCCACACCGAACAAATATGAATGCGTTTGTGTATGTGAGTTTCTATGTTAGTAAAAACAACCACGATACATGGGAAATTCATAGTGGGGGACAAAGTTTTTTTTTTTTCAAATAAAATTCTTACGTAACGAAATCTCTTGGTATCTTCATTTAATACTAAGCGTCAAATCAAAATAAAACAAAAACTACACTAGCCGAATGATATAACACACCAAGCAAAAATACGGGTCCTTATAAAAGAAAAGTGTGAAAGTTAACACCCACTATAACGGCTGTCAAATAAGGAACACCAAACGATGCATATCACGTTACAGAAAAGGGAAGGCCAACATTTTACTACTACTCAAACTTCCTAATATTTGTTCGTGAAGCTCGCTTCAAAATGCTTTCAGAGACTTTGTAAGAAACATGAGCACGCTAATGTTATTTTAATGTGTGAGGCACTGTTTTACGGGTTTTACTCGTGAGACATAATTTCGAGATAGTTCTAGATATTATAACTTCCTTGAAATGGTGCCACACGTACTTGACTAAGTAAATTGGAGAATAAGGACTCCACAGTCGTTTGTTTCTTTGTTAATGATAATTATTCGGAACGTAATATACAAGCTCACATCTTTCTAGAGTGATAGGAAGTAACTACAGAAATTAAATGTTTGTCCAAATTCATAAATCATTCATTAAGATTAAGATTTTGCTGCAATCCAATTAATATTCACACGCAAGCCGGTTTCAGAAGGATTAATCATTAATCTGGACATTAAGTATATGTCTACTGCATATTGTACCGAATTAGTAATTAATATTTAAAAAAAACTCTTAAAGTACGTACTTTTTTTTTTTTTACAAAATCATCAAATGAGTCCTCCCGCCCTGGGCGGGGCGGAAGGGACTGTCAGACTCTTACTGACTAAAATCCACCCGTGTTTCTTCGGATGCCCTTTGCGTTCCGGGGCCGCGGTATCCTGGATTAAGAAAAAAGCCGCGACCCCAGCAGGCATTTGGCCCCGTAAGGGGCCCCGTCGGTGACGCGTGAAACACGACGCGCCACCGACCCGGTCTTGGTCCTTGGTCGGACGGCGAGCTTACCCATTACTCACCGTCCGCAAGCCCGCTCCGCCGCTGTGCCCTCTGCTGTTCAGAGGGACACGCGTTGGAGCATCCACCCGACAGGCTATTCGCATACAGGCAAAGAGACCCCTTAGGCACACAGTGCACCGGCCTGAAAAACTGGTCTTCCCCCCGGACGTATCCGATGGGGAACTCCAGTCCACGGGCGCACGTGGAGGTTTCCTGTCTTAGCACCCCTAAAGTACGTACTTAAGTTTAAATATCGAATGCTATAGCTAGGACTGCACTTAACCATTATGAAGGTTAAATTAGACTGTGAACAAACAACTACTATAATACAATGAACACAAATGCACGTGAACACAAATAATATCTTAACAATTAAATACTGGCTGCATATTTTGAGCTGTTTCTAGTAGTCTTACCAGTAGAACTACTGGGATTTTTGTTACCAATAGACTTACCACTTTGCTTACTTACCTATCGCACAGACGCCGATAAATTGAAAAGCAAGGTTCTACACAGTTACCACCCATATTAATCCCTATACCACCACTCTTATCCCCTCAATTTTATCTCCAATCGATACCAACCAACAAAACCTCAAGGGCTGCAAAATTAAAAAACGTTACCACCTCTATCTGGCCTTGAAAGCCAAGATTTGAATGAAAAGCTTTGTCGTCTCTATCAGTTATTATCCTGTCATTTAGAGTGGCACCTGCTCCCTGCGGAGTTGGTTGTTCTCTATTCTTCATTTCATCATCATTGTGTGTAAGCGACGAGCCACGAGCATTCTCTGCTTTGTTTATTGTGCTCTTTATAAGGTTTTATTAAGACAGCAGATGTTTTATTAATATCGTTATTTTGGTGTTGTTTGCTTTTAGTATTTACTGCTGCTTCGTTTGGTTTAAATTTAAGATTAGAGTCATCCGATTTTAAAATTTTCTAGTTTTTACCACGAGTTTTGCTCTTCATCCCACCCCATCACAGTCACAGTCCACTTATAAAAGACTCCAGAGTCCCACCTAATTCTGTACCAAACTTTATCAAAATGGATCTCAAAGCTTGGGCGTAAAAGCGTAACAAACAAACTCATACAACATTATTTAAACACTATTCTAACTGCTGTCAATAATAGTATTTATCATTTGATCGAACTATTTTTCTCCAGTTTCTGTGGAATGTGAGGTCAAAAAGGCTGACCAAATTCCAAGTAAAATAGTAGTATCCGAAATCGAAGCCAATATAAAATTTGACTGATTAATTTTGAAAACATTAAAATCAAAACAAAGCATGCTAAAAACAAAATAAAATCACAGTATTCTGTCGTTTATATAAAATTTCAAATTAGATATTCTTTGAAAGCACTAAAATGAGACGTCATTACATAAAAAGGCTGCGAAAGACTTTCAGCGTATTATGTTTAGAGCACTACTAATTTAATAAGACATAAAAACTTGGATATAAAAGATCTTGGAGAAAAACCCGAAGATTTTTTTTGAAATACTCAAATTACATCTTTTTGAAACGCAAGACGTGTTTTTTTAGGGATTTCATCAATTCTGGGGCTCTCGTTAAAAAAAGGTTAACTAGAGGCTTTTGTAAAAATAATAAAGACTGAAAAATCACAACACAATATCTTCGATGCGATTTTTCCTCAGATATTTTAAATTTTCGTTTCAACAACTCAACATTGTTAAGAAGCGGCACGTGGAACGCCTCAGACCCAAAAACTTAATTGAAAGAAAGTTCAAATAAAACAAAGTACAGAAAAGGACCACCAAATCAAACAATTCCAAAGTAAACTGACAATTCGAACCAAACCAAAATTCTAATGACAACACAAGTTATTGTAATAACATGACAAAATTTCCGCACGCAAACATTTGGTCACAAATAAATTCAGTACCGTATAGAAGTTCCCCAATTGTCCTCACTTTCCGTAGCCCCAATGCTAATAACATACATGATAATAAACTAGAAGGCACAGCTATTGTTATTGTTGGAGGTATTGAATATCACAAAATGGCCGCGGACAAGGGATCGGAACAAAACACGAACACCGAACAAGAAGGGTTCGCTGGTAATTTTATA
This sequence comes from Agrotis puta, assembly GCA_943136025.2. Taxonomy (NCBI): domain Eukaryota; kingdom Metazoa; phylum Arthropoda; class Insecta; order Lepidoptera; family Noctuidae; genus Agrotis; species Agrotis puta. Next base: position 14,666,118 of record OW964176.2, on the reverse strand, counting down.
GCGGAAGCCCTAACATATTTTTACAATGCTGCGAAGGGAAATGTCAAACTTTGTGACGATGAGTTTTTTTTTTTTTTTTGAAAATGTTATGGAGCCATTTTATTTATGCATGGGTCTTTGGAACTTTTCACTCGACGTGCTGAAAGTTTTTTTTTAATTATGATGATTTATACATTATGCATGGTTCAAATTATTCGTACCTCTGCGCCTGGTATTTACCGTAATTAAATTTTCTTATTCGTTGAAAACCATCCCAGACTTTTAATTCAACATTCTAAACTAAAATATAGTCTCAAATAGTTTCAGCATTAATTTAGACTCAAAAGCGTCAGTAGCTTAGCGCTATGTATATTTAGGGGTTAGGGTAGACTGTATCATATGCAAAAGAGGATCCAACCTAACGAGTTTAGTCTAACTAAACGTAATTGCTAAATGTAACGGCACGCTTGAGTGTCTCAAGCTATATTTTAAAAGTTACATTTGATACAGAGATATACATATAAAGTTATATCTAAGCATATGTTTAAAGCCAAAGTAATACGCATTGCAGATGCCAGCGGCAACGGAATGGCTTCTAGCTGTTCAGTTTCTGCAGTGTCTGGAATTATGTCGTGGCTAAGGTTTGCTTTAAATAAAGCAGGTTTTTCGTTGTATAAAGAGCTTAAATGTTTGTCTAGGAGCGGACCAAAAACTTGGATTACTTATGCGGTGGTTTTCCAGTGCAATTTGTAAGGATTCGGTCCGTAAATGAAGATGTAGCGTTAAACTTGCTCGCAATCTTTGTATTGTGTGGAGTCTTAGTGAAACGTTAATGTGTCCGTATTGCACGTTGATTTATTTTCAGTTTCTTTTAAATCTGCTTTTGTTTTGGTTTATCTGTTGGTGAGAGTTTTAATACTTTTGTTGTATTTTAAATGTTATTGTTGTTGTGATTTATCATTCTGTAAAATAATATTTTGAACCATATTACCAACCTGATTACTCGAAATCATACGATCGCAAAATGTACAAAAGGAAAGTGGAAAAAGAAAAAACTCCAATAATCACAAATGAACCAATAAAAAAGACTCAGAAATCAAAACTGCGAAACTCCAGTCCTCAACATTCGTTAATATCTCATAACTTCTAACAGCCGATAATCCAAATACCGGAGAAATAAAACAAGCCGAATGGATAGCAGTAATAAAACCGACCATTACCGAAGTAAACAATATTAGAGAAAGAGTCGTGGTTATAAATCTTGGTAGAAATGCCCAGACAGCGATAGCGGACCAAATTGTGGCGAAAGAAGGCACAATATACGTAATACATAAGTTAGATTACGTTGTGTCTTGTCGTCCGAAGATTTTTTCTTTAGATAGAAGAATAGGGTTCGTTTTTGGGAAAATGTTTTTTTTTTTGCAAGGTTAAGTGAATGATTGAGAGGGTTCGTTGAAGTTGTACATGGTATAGAATATTTTAGTCTCCCAATGCAGATGAAAAAAGCCAGTGAATATTTTTCGAGTACTACTGATTTTTAAATAACTTATGAGTGGTACGTATAGTTAATGGAAGCGCACTTGATGTAGAAAGAATAAGGGGAAACGTAAAAGAACAACACGTATTTGAATTGTTATTTATGAATGTCTGTTCAAATCTATTCGGTCCTTTACGTTCCTGGTCACGGTTATGTTATCGATTCATTCAGAAATGTTGAAATGACAGAGTTTATTTTGTTTTATTTTTGTAAGTTGATCGTCTCAAAATTCAGAAAAACAAATAACAATCAATTTATAAAGGAAAGAAAATACCAGTCTAATTGAGTACAATTTATTTACTTTGCCCGCTCCATAAATAGCGATAAGTGGGCAAATGAAACATAAATAATCTCTCTAAATGGGTAAACAACCGGTCCGCAAAGCAATTAGAAATTAAAAACTAATCCTCCCCTTAATAGGATTGGTGTAAACAAAGACGTATAGAATTATGTACTTTGTTTTTATAAACGTAAGTTTTATTTTCAACCATTCCCGACATCTGTTGGTAAAAGAAGGAAAACAATATTCGTCCTTGGACTTATTATTCTGATTGATGTTTATTTGTTTATTTTATCTTTTATATTTCGGGGAAATAGTAAAGCAGTACTAAAAGTTACGGGTCGCTTAACATCACGTTTCAGTTTCGCAGAAATACGGTAGCGATTTTCGGAAGATAACACTTATTTTAATGGAAAATGAACAAAGAACTAGTGACATTTAGCGCTACAAAAAGCTTTCTTTTTTTTTTGTTCAATATAATATATTTATATATATTTTTTGATTTGGTTCATTGATTCAATGAGTCTCCCATCCTGGGTAGAGTAGAAGAGTCTCTCAGACTCTTAGGGAGCTTACCCATGGCGCGACCAATTCCAACTACAAGTGAAAATCAACCTTACCACTACGGCATATGATATAAAATGCGCGGTTGTATACGGGTAGATGAAAAACAAGACACGATCGCCACGTCGACGTCAATTCAATCGAATTGTGTCATTATTTTGTAGTAGCAAGGTTGATTTTCATTTTTAGTTGGAATCGGTCAAATAACAATTGCGTTGCGCCATGGGTTTTTGCTAACTAAAAATCTTACTTGTTCCTTCGGCTGACCTTTGGGTTCCAGGGCACAGTGTCCTTTGTGAATAGTTATATTTAGATATATAAATATATATATATATAAAACAGAAGGCATTTGTGTCTATAAGAACCCCGGCAGCTGGCTGAGAGTTCCTTAAGGGATACACCTCACGCAGGTGTGGAACGGGTTACGGGTGGACAAAAAGACCCTGGAACGTAAAGGGCTATTGAAGGACTCCGTGGATTTGAGTCAGTCAGAATATTATTCAGAGTCTGACAGTCCCTCCCGCCCTGCCCTGGAAAAAAAAGTCTATAATGTATAATTGAAAAAAGCCTGGGCAGCTAATGTTTTCCTTTTTCTTTTCTCCCATTTCCAATCATCATTCTGTAATTACTCTTATTACCATCTAAAAACAAAATTACTCTCTCATTACGCCCAGCATAAACGTTCCAGTATCTTCGCAAAATTAATTTCTGTATTCCGTTTGGTTGCGTAACTCATCTTTTGAGGAATACTTTTAACCTCAATTTGTGAAGACGGCATTCAACTAAAGATTTATGACGTTTAGCGTTCTCAACGAGATTTAATTATGTGAAAATTTCACTTTAATTAATCATGGAGCGGAGTTTCAGTATTGATCGTGTGGAATGTCGATTCTATCTTTGCGAAGTCATACAGGAAAGGTTTGTGGTTCAATTATTTTTTTGAGCTTCAGAGTCACGCCCTTTGGTAGTAATATTATTTACTGCATCAGTTTGTGCAAAATAAAGTGCGAATTACAGACTACCAACCGTAGCAATTGAAACAAATTTTGACATAAATGCCAAATATTTTGTATAGGTCAACGTGATTAAATTAACCTAGTGAAGCGTCAGTTATTATGAGGGGGACAAAACCAACTCACAAAGGACAGATACAAACCTATACTTTCTTTTTTGTCTGAAGAAAGAAAAAAACTCACATTATTGCCAAACATCAAGGTGTAAAACTCTTTTGATTAAATACAACACATTCTTTTTACTATTTTCACTTTAAAACAAATAAACGATCCTCCTTACACGTACAGAACCTCTTTCAATTATGTACCCGAAATTCGTCGACTAAGTTCAATTTAATTGAATTTAATTTGTTCATTCAAGTAGAACGTTTTAATTGGATGTTACCACCCATTGTGGTGCGTCTTTTCAACACATTGACGGTAAACAATGATCTGTCAGCTATTTTGGATGTGGCATTGTTTGTGATTAATTATCATCGTGTATGTTGGACGTCGGGTGCAGAGATTTTTTGCTGATTTATGAAAAAATATTCATACTTTTTTAAAACGCTCGCCAAGGAGTGGTAACGGCCTTGCCAGTTGTGGGTCATAGATGGAAAGCCAGTCAGTCATGTCATCATTCTATCAAATGGTGAAAGAAAACATCGTGATGATAGACCTAAACAATCGAAGACATGTGAGTTGTATCGAGAGAGGCCTTATCCCTAGTTTTCACGTTTTTGTGACGTTAGAAAGACGTTTGATTATTCACAGAAAATTCACTCCATAACCAAAATTCTTCTACTCGTAAATAGTCGCGGGCATGCGGGCGGCGAAAAATGGGCGACTCGCTGTCCGAAGGGCTATTGAAGGACACCGTGGATTTTAGTCAGTCAAGTCTGACAGTAAGGGGTGGGAGGACTCATTTGATGATTTTACCAAGATAAAAAAAAACTCGTAAATATTGGCTGAATATGTAAGGGAGTTAAACATGTTTCGAAATATATAAATAAATAGAGAACGATACCTGTTTCTTGCCTCAGGGCTCATATTACAGAACCTTTGCCCTCGAATACAGCTATTTGTGCTGTTTTTTATACAGGTATTGTTAGTATTTTATTATATTTGTGCCTACATAAAACGTAGAAGTTGTATTTTTTTTATTTGAGAAAATTGGTCTGACATTTTTATGATGTTTTCAATTATACCTACCGTGTCGTAAGTAGGATAGACAAAAATAAACGCCAAGTAGAAAAAAAAATAAGCACGCTGCTTTTTCGTAGAAAAGTAATTTATTTTACTAATAGTACGATGAAAAGACTACTTGACCTACATTTAATCAAGTCATTTAATTAAAATAAAGCCACCAAAAGTAAGTGGTTTCTATATTAAAAAAAAAATATACAAAAAAGATCTTTTTTAACCTCGTCCTCTTTTATTACAAAAAGGTTGCCTTTTTATTACAAAAAGAGATCTACAAGATCGCCCGGAGCAGAAGTCAGTTACTACCAAGTAAGTTTATGACTCAAATGTAAGATCAGTCCTACTTTATCTGCCGTTATAACTTTGGCTATCAACAATTTAGTTCAGTAGGTAATAATTTCCAATATTAATCGTTTTCCATTAAACTGGATGCGAAGTGGAACGAAAATTACTTTGTAATTTACCGGATGCTTGCGTACGCCTCAGCTATATTATAACGACTTTATAATGTATTGATTATAGCTGTCGTGTAGTTAACAAGGTGTATGACATCAAACAGTTTTGTGTCATCCTTCTTTTTTCTTTTTTACCCATAAATGTTCTGAGTTCTTTTTTCTGTTTTTTATTGCATTAAATAAATGTTTTATCTATCTACCCACTACGTGTCTACAATGATACCTAGCAAATTACATATTTAGGGTAAAATCTTGTAACTGTATTTTTTTTCAGCTCTAGCAATCCATCATCATCATCATCAGCCTATTAATGCTCCCACTGCTGGGACACAGGCGGCAATCCACCACGCGGGCCCAATGCGGATTGGTGGATGTCACATGTGTTCGAATTTTTGATTCTAGGACATGTCGGTTTCCTCACGATGTTTTCCTTCACCGTTTTGAGAGCAGTTGTGTAGAAATAAACTATACAAAGTACCTAGCTAAGTTCAAACCCGCAACCGAGGCCACCACTGCTCACAGATTCACCCGTAGGTCATCAACCCTTTTTAAAAACAAAATTACTCTAAACCACATAAGATTAGAACCCCAATTTTACACTCAAAGAGTAATGTTAAAAGCATTTCATATTACCATAAAATTATTATTCATGACTTTCCCAAAATATGTTCATGCGTATAGGAAACAGGCAAAGTTATATTAACTTGAAGAAGTTAGATTAACGTTTATCCGAACGTGTGGCGTGTGATTTATTTTTATTCTGTGCGATTTTGTGTTATCTGTGGGAACTGTCATGGCGGATGTAATGGCGGCAGATTTTTGACAGTTATGTACTAGTTTTATGGGAAATATATAAATGAATAGGCGAAGAAAAATGCTGGCTTGTACTAGAACCAAAAATTCGAAGACATGTGACATCTACCTACTTAGAAATGTTTACAAGTTTATACGTATTAACGCCTTATTTGCGAGTTGTCAAGCATGTGTAAATCAGACGCACCTGAATTTCAATATATCTTGTGGAGCAACGACTAATTTTCTCTTATGCGATATGTATCCGAACGATGTGTGATCTCTAGACATTTTACTGAAAAATATATAAGAAAAAGTAATCATTCATCCTGCCTTTTTTTTTTTTTTTTTTCGTGGTAAAATCATCAAATGAGTCCTCCCACCCAGGGCAGGACGGGAGGGACTGTCAGACTTGTACTGACTAAAATCCACGGTGTCCTTCACGAGCCCTTTACGTACCGGGGTTACGGTGATGGGTAAGTCCCGCGACCCCGGCAGGCTCTGGCCCTCTACAGGCCCCGTCAATTTGCTGACACTCCTTGAATTCATCCTGCCTTGACAACTATATATTGGCTGTAAATAATAATAATTTTTTTGTTGTAAAATTTCATAACCACTTTTTGAGTAATAACCATTAATGATTATGATTTCTCATTATCTGCTGATTCCAATTGCATAATAATAATATGTTTATTACTCGTATAACAATGGAAACAAATTAGTTTCATGTTATTATAATAGGCCTTCGTAATATTCAAAAACGAACGTAATCCCTTGGTAAATCTCTGCACTATTTCATTGTTTATTTAAAATAGGTAATTGAATAATTAATCATATTTGCAATGAACATGATCCTTGTTTTACATTATCTAGTGTAATCACATTTTGTTCGATATCCATACTTACATTTTAAAAGCAAAAGCAAGTATTTTTTGGGGTGGTAAAATGTGGCAAGTGAGAGTGGTGAAAGGTAATATCAGATTCTTGACTAAAAACCACCTCATTCATTGGGTTGCGTTCCAGGGCTACGGTGCCGTTTTAAGACAGTCCCTCAACTAGTCTGGTCTTATCTATTTTATAAAAAAAGCAGTCATTTTACACCAAACCACTAAGGTCTAAGTTAATCCATTCAAGTCTTTAACTTTAAATACTTTTTTTACGTGGTAAAATCATCACATGAGTCCTCCCACCCAGGGCAGAGCGGGAGGGACTGTTAGACTCGTACTGACTAAAATCCACGGTGTCCTTCCATAGCCCTTTACGTACCGGGGTCACGGTAATTCGTACAGTCCCGCGACCATCTTATAAGTGTATTAGTAAGTGTTGTTTGTTTATTATACTGCCTATAAAGATATTATATTAACATGTTATCAGATTTCAGATAGAAATATACGGTGTTTTTTTCAATCTTATAATACTTTCCCGTTCCTAAAAGTCTATTTTATGAAAAAATGCAATCATTTCACACAAAACCACTAAGGTCTAAGTTAATCCATTCAAGTCTTTAACTTTAAAGACTTAGGTAATAAAATAAATAATTGTGGTTCACAATACAAGGGTATTGCAGCTTAATCCTGCAAGTTTCAAGTTAAAATAGTGCAACTTGGAGAAAATGGTTGCAGCGTACAATAGTAAGTAATAACTTTACAAGAATTTATGAGTATCCATCTTATTGTTCGGTTTAAAATTTTTGTTACTTCTGTTTGAGTTTTTAAGACAGATTTTTATGCAATTAATGCTTATTACGAAACGTTGTTTTGATGCAAAATCTTACTAGTTTTATGCAACAATCCGATTAATATTTAGAGAAAGTCTCGACTAAAATCACAATCAGTTTTACGAAATTATTAGATGGAATTTGCTTTAAAAAATGAATGGAACCGACTGAAATGCCTATAATCAAAATAAAAAACTATCAATAACAATTAAGATAGATATGTATCGTAATTGTTTTACAGAAATTTACTTAGCAACAAGCTTTCAAATAAACCAGCTTTTCCCATATTTTCATTTCGTAATATTTAATGCTAAATTAACCCGCGACCCGGTATGTATTACTTTGAATAATTCGTAATTACACAAATAAAATATAAATAAAAGGCACACAATAACAATTACGTTAACCACAAATGACTGTTGGAATAAAACTTTTGTTTGTCGCGATTAAATCCCGCATAATTTTAGCTTTCTAGCATAATTTATGGCACGCAGTGGTACTACATGCAATAAATTCAGCCTCTATAATTATGTCAATTTAAGTGATAAATAACTTTAATAATTCATTTTGTGTGATTTCAGTTAAGCCACACATAATGAATTGAGAATTTTGATGACAATAAAACAGCACACTAGTATTCTTATTTTGTGATACTAACTTGTTCCAATGTTGCCACTGCTATAACGTAGAACGCAGAAAGTATTTTATTGTGGTAGAGACTAACAAGTCGATAGATTGAATTTCTGGTAAACTAGCTCTAAGAATCATTTCCATCATTACTATTTTCCACCCTTGTAATACTAGGGATTAGCGCAATTTATTTCAATTAATATTCTACAAATAATAATTCTATTGTTTGACTTCAAAATTAAATAGTAAAAAGATTTTCCTTATAAATACGAAAAAGAAAGAAACATGCCGATTACGACACATTATGGCTTCTCAAACTTTTCATTCACCTACAAGAAAACGGATTTATGAAAGATTAACATTGTCCAATATCTTTTAATATTAATAACGAATGAATGACTATACAACATTTTAATTTTAAAATGCGTGTTCAAAGGCGAGCTCGGATCAGACCTGAGTCTCGTTTACCGTAATCGCTTTTGACATAAAAGCATTTTCAATGACAACCTTCTTCACTCGTAGTGAGTACATTAAACTACCTTCAATGCAGACAGTATGACCTCTCATCAAAGACATTTGAATATACGATAGACGGGGCAACGTGAGCAAAGTCTAAAGTATCTACAAGAGTGAAAGTGGGCATGCATTGCTCACTCATCTACTTCTACGAAATATACGTGTCAGTAAGGTCATTTAGGAGTTCGTAGCTAAATAACACATGAGTTGATTTTCAAGGTCAAGTCTCGTTTGTCTAAATCAATTTGTCGATGGTCACTCTATGGAAAATTTTAGTACTCAACTCCATTGATTACGCTGGTTTGCGACCTCAACATAAAGTATGTTTTAGATGTATGCAATCCCATTCAAGGTCAACTTTGAAATTGAAACATAATTCACAGATTGAAACCAAGCTCCCTCCAAGATCACCTTGGATGGAACTCTGGATTACATACGTCTACAACGTCCCTAATTATGAAAACGCTAGGCAGAAAATAATGATTGTGTATCACGCCAATGTGCTTCTAGTCAGGAAATTTATTATTTTTCTTTAAATATTAACTACCTCAATCGATCAATCAACTTAGCCTATCGCAGTCCACTGCTGGACATAGGCTTCTTGGTCTAGTGGTTAGTGACCCTGACTGCTATGCCGGAGGTCGTGGGTTCGATTCCCACCCAGGACAAATGTTTGTGTGATCAGCACTATCATTTGTTTTGTGTCTGGTTGTAATTTATCTATAATATGTATGTATTTAGAAAATATATAAGTATGTTTATCAGTTGTCTAGTACCCATAACACAAGCTCTGCTTAGCTTGGGACTAGATGGCGTTGTGTGATAGTTGTGGAATATTCATTTATTTATTTTCTCCCAGGTTGCGGCACAGTTGCCTGCCGGGGTCGCGGGTCTTACCCATCACCGTAACCCCGGTACGTAAAGGGCTCGTGAAGGACACCGTGGATTTTAGTCAGTACAAGTCTGACAGTCCCTCCCGCCCTGCCCTGGGTGGGAGGACTCATTTGATGACTTTACCACGCAAAAAAAAAAAAAAAAAAGGTTGCGGCACAGTCTTTTAGGGTCAAAACAGCCTACGAAACTAAAATAGTCATGTGGTCATTCATTCAATCATATATATGAATAAAAACAATTCCTCACGATGACGAGACGTAGTCACTTTATATCTCTAACATTTCTTCTAGTAACCGTCTTTCTTCTTAAAGTAACCCCTAATATCTCATCAACAATTAACTAACCTCAATTTCCCCGCAAATTCCTACCAAACTGAAAGCAAAAATCCACCTGCATCCTGAAGGTGCGTGAGCCTCTATTATTAAGAGGGGTAAGTAGGTGGAGTGGCGCAGTGCTGAACTGTTCCCTACAATTTGGTTAATCGCCTCGCACGAATACGGGGGGTGAAGGGGGCGAGGGAGAACCCTGCGTGACTTCGTGCTAACTTTGGTCAGGCGTATAGGAGGCGCGGAAGCGTGGGAAATAGGGCGACGTGGGGTCTATAAAGAATGTTTTTTTTTAGATAAAGGATTCGACGATATATTGTGGCTTTTAAATTCATCGGTCGATTTAGGTGCCTAAACGAGATTTTTCGTCTGGAAATCCTTCGTTTTTCAAATCTATTCTGTAATTTTTGTTCCTATTGAAAAGCAAGTTGTAAGTGGTTAATGCCAATTGTAATTAATAAGCCTTGCACTTAACTAAGTTTGAAGCCAATTAGTCCGAGTTTGTTAGATGATAAATATCATGTTATAATGCAATCGGTCCACCTGAAAATCCCTGAATCGCCTCCAGACCCAGGTGGGAAGATATAACTCCAATCTGTTAAAGTGGGGCTATCGCATTGGAACGGCAGCGGGATGCGGATGTGGAGCTGCTTCACAAACCATGCTTCACCTCCTATCTTGCCCTCTTAGCCCAAAAACATGCAGCCAAATAGATCTCTTTGCTGCTACCGACAACGCGGTGAAAATGGCGGAGTTTTGGTACAATAAAATATAAATACCGTCGTGCCACTGACACGAAGAAGAAGAAGAATGCAATCAATAGGTAGTTGGAAGGAATCAGAAATCGTAGTAATATTATAAATGTGAAAATTTATGGGATTTTTTGGATTGTTTTTTTTGCTCTTTCAAGCAAAAACTATTATAATAATAAATCGTTTATCTATAAAAAGGGGCATATTTGCAATTAAGTATTTTAACAAATAAAATAGAGCACTGTTGCTTATTGCCTGAACTAGGTGGAACTTGTGTTTTAGGCTAGAAGGTGCGTAAATACCTACTATTTTTTTTATCGTGGTAAAATCATCAAATGAGTCCTCCCACCCAGGGCAGGGCGGGAGGGACTTTTTTTATTTTATTTGGGACAAACCCACCACACTATTCCCTAACCACTGCAACTCCTGTGCGCCAGAATCAACAGTGGCAACCAACCAGAAAAGGGCCGAGACAATGAAGCTCGACGTGTCCCGGAGAATGAATTTACCTGTCTTGGATCCTGCAACGAAATTAATCAGAAAAGAATAGTGGAGGAGTAGGAAAAAATATATGTTTCCACTTCCCTCCATGCAAGCAGGAGACAGAACAAAACAAGGCCAATAGGCACAAAGGGACATTACAACTGGGAGAAGCCCAGTTGCCTAGCACCACGGGTAAAATGACTACTAATATTAATGGGTCCTAAATTGTGAGCTGCTAAATTTGATTCCAATAATAGGTATGGCAAAAACGCTTGAACGCACGGAAGTTTGTTCGAGTTTCAACAAGGTCCGAGTAGTAAATGACTCCAGATGTAGTCTGAACAGTGTTCAACATAATATTACGTTCGTTCTGCCAAAGAATACACTCCCATAGAATATGATGTGCTGATTGTTCATATTCACAGTCAGATGTCGAACATTGACAAAAAGGCGAGGGAACAAGCTTGAAGGAAAATAATTTACTTTTAAAGTTACCATGTCCCGTGAGAAATTGGGCAACACAGTGATCCACCTCCAGCCACGTCCTAGCCAGCCGCTCACGAACGGATGGAAAGAACTGGTGGAGGTGCCGCCCCTTGATAGAATTATCCCACCTACTTTGCCATTCGGATAAAAGATCCTCCCAGACGTCACTCTGGGGTTTGAACCATCAAACCCCAGATGGGCGGGAGGGACTGTCAGACTTGTACTGACTAAAATCCACGGTGTCCTTCACTAGCCCTTTACGTACCGGGGTCACGGTAATCCCTTGGTCCCGCGACCCCAGCAGGCTTTGGCCCTCTACAGGCCCCGTCACTATGCTGACACTCTTTAAGGCGCGCGTGGAACACAACGCGTAAATACCTACTTAAAATAAATAAATCAACAATGAAAGAAAAGTAAATTACTAAAATTATAACTTACATAAGAGATAAACAAACAATGTGTCAGCAGTTTACTTGCAGACTACAAGTAAATCTTCTGTCTGTGCATAGGTAAGGAGTTGTAAAAAAGTACTGAACGGATTTGAATAAAATTTTATAGTTTTATTTTATCTTCCCGTGAAATAATTATCGAGTTGTTAGCAAAGCCACTGGCAACAGCTAGTTAATTATTATTTCGCCAAAAGAAAAAGAAGTAAAAGTTAAAAAAAAAAACGTAGATAATAATGCTATATATTAAACTTTACTTTCGGGTCACAATTAACGTTCTGATAAAAAAAAATTATAAAAACCCCGCTTCAGTTCCTTCCATGCCCCAAAGGTTATTGACTGTAGTACAGCGTATACGAACCCGTGATGTACTGGCTCAGGTGTAAATAATTTGTGAAGCACTTAAAAAATTGTGTTTGCAGGCACGAAAAAGCGTTGCTACGTATTTCATGTCGTCTGCAAGATTAGGGAAGTAACAACCCTCACGTTGCGCCTGAGTTATTTGGGGTTATTCATAGATTCATGTTTTTTTTTATGTAGGCGTAAGTTTTTTTTTGCTGTTTCTGCTGTTTTTTGGTATGATAAAATATGCATCGTACGCCTAAGTAGCCTATCCTATGCGTACGATGCATATTTTATTTTAGCAATCTATATTTGTCTTTTTTTTTGTTGATAAAATTGTGTTAAAAGCAAGTCAAAGTTTATACAATACCTACTTTACTGTTCGGTAATAGTAATGATTGATAAATAAAATATAAATAAATATTCCACAACGAACCTACATTACTTTAACACACTATTTCACTATTCACTATTAATAAATGTTTAGAACTTGGACTGCCTAGATTCTAGCGGCAATCTAAACAACGCTTGTATATAGATATTTTGTAACAGTTTGTATATTACAAAATGTCTTCCCAGCGACTGAAAACTATGTTAAACATTTTCCATTAACTTCATAACGGTTAATAACCTAACCAATTTCAACTAGATATTAAACTGTGATACGTAGATTTTCATAATGCGCAATTACCTCTTTTCATATATAAAATCCAATAGCTCGTTAGGGTGAAAATAGCTTTGAACTGGCGAACACCCCGCGTTGCCCGCGACCTACTTAGGCTAGGTACACACTATCGCACGATTCACACGTTCTCACCCCAATCAAATCGCACCTTTGATTGGAACGTAAAGGTGAGGTGAGAATTTGATTGAAATGACATTTGGCACTATGGGTTGTCAGGAGGACTAAGAAAGGTTACATAATTTATGCTTGTAGTAGATACCACGTACTTCTGTGTGGATACATAGAGGTCAAATGTTCATTATTATTTAGTATTAGGCCAGTAACTGGGTTATAGAGGTCAAATAGATAGCAAATGATGATGTACAAACGCTGTTACAAAAGTTAAGTAAAATGAACGTTTAAATCAGAACCGTTCTTGAGTTTTATTCATTAATATTGTCAAACGTGCAGTTAAAATTTAAGTCAGAAACATGTGCACTTATAAAACAACATACCTTAATTTGTAATTGCAACAAGGTTTGCTAGCTAGGCAGTATGAACACAAAATTCGTCGCAGCAAAAGCCACGAGCAGCAATAACATACCAGCCAACTCTACACCATCTCCATTGTAACCAAATTAATATTTGCCTTTGCGAGAACCACACGATATTCTAAACTACGCTTAACTATCGTGTCGCTGGCAAGTAACCCTGCTTTCGTGTTATTATTTAAGAATTAGCTTCCATGGCAGTATTCCTTAATTTTATTGGAAAGAAAGTTCCACGTAGTTTGGTACAATTTCAAATGGTAATTAAGCCAAGGAGTTTGGTTTGTATTTTGTTTCGTTCGGCTGCCTTCTGTTTGGAATTTTAATTTTAGGAATAAATGTATTTATTAGCAGTAACAAAATTAAGACTTAAAAATTATAAAATAAAGTAGTTATCTAATATTAGTAGCCATGTAACAGACTAGATTTATCAACGGCTAAATTCAAATATCTTCAATTCTTCGTTTTACTCTTACACGATACAAGTGGTGCTCTCAGTTGTTTTAAAAGTCAGTTTTCCCGTAATTTAAATTACTTATTAAGTGGGTTCACTTATTATTTACTAGCTTTTGACCGCGACTTCGTTCGCGTCGAATAGTGACTTCCGGCAGATTTTTGGTTTTACCCCCATAAAAACTATCCTATGTCCTTTCTCAAGTTCCAAACTATGTCCGTACCAAATTTCACACAAATCGGTTCAGTAGTTTAGGCGTGAAGAAAAAACAGACAGACAGACACAGTTACTTTCGCATTTATAATATTAGTTTGGATGACTGAAATATGCTCGCGTTTTTGCCCGCGAAGAGTCATCATGCCTCGCAAGTCACTATCTTAGTTTCTTATTACAAAAACCATTAATAGAAGAAGCTTCAGTTACTTCAAGATAATCTAAAAATAAATAAGAAGGAGGCTTATATAATAGACGACCTGCTGCGCCGTCGTCAGTAACTATATTTCTTACTTAGTCTTGGGTCGCTAAGAACTATAGTTTATAATTCATGATTAAGGATTATACAGTTTCTAATCTATTATGCCTTTTCTAATATTGCCTCAGTTCCCGAAGCGATACCGAACCGAAGCAAGACGTCAGTCCAATAGTTCTGTCACGCTATCGGATCGCCTTCGCTGTTCTATGTGACTGGATTCAAACAATTCCATATATTACAAATAAAAACGTCACGCTTCGTATTCCCCACGCCTGTCTGTTTGACAAAGGCTTTAGAGACACATGCTAATTTAGTCACATTATCCACTATGAGGTAACACAACGGGGTCGCGGGACTAACGAATTACCGTGACCCCGGCACGTAAAGGACTATTGAAGGACACCGTGGATTTTAGTCAGTACAAGTCTGACAGTGCCCTGGGTGGGAGGACTCATTTGATGATATTACCACGCTAAAAAAAAATGAGGTAATACAGTTATAATATTTTGAGGTAATACGAGTATATTTATTATCACAAGAAATTCGTTGTTCATCTATAAAAATCAATTGCTGTTCGTTAACTTCGCTTAAACTCGAGAACGACTCGACCGATTTGGCTAATTTTGGTTTTGAATTGTTTTTGGAAGTCCAGTAAAGGTTTAAATTGACAGTAAATTTTTATTTTAATAGATTCTGAGGTTATACAAAGTTTGTCGGGTCATCTAGTAAGTAAATAATAACCTGGACGCCAAAATTATCTAATGATAGTATTCCGTAGTAGTTTTTACAGTTCTGCCATACTTTTCTCAATGCTCTGCAACTTTCGATGGCCAGAATCAACCAAGGCGACCACCAGAAAAGCGTTGACGCAATAAAACTCGATGAATTCTTAGAAGATGAAAGCAACTGTTTAAAATTTCGCAACAACATTAAAAACAGCAGAAAAGAATAGTGCAGAAGTAGAAAAAATACAAAATGCACGGTCCCTGTCATAAAATCTACTGGTATATTTTTGCACATACTCGATAAAAGGTATTCCTAAAATCAATCCTTGGCACACACACGATTAAATGCAGCCCTACTCACTCATCCAGTGAATAGAAGTGTAAAGTTCTGGTCAAAAAGATGAAAATAAAGATTGTTGTAGATAGTGTCACTGCTCTGCAATAGATGGCGCTGAACGTCACTGCAAGACGTTAGGATCAAGCAACACCGAGACATGCTGCGTCTGCGGTGCGTTATAATAGCGACTCAAAATCTAACTTTGTTAACTACACGAAAAGATACACATTTGCAATATCGTTGCGTCACGTCGCACTGCGTCTCGGTGTGAGCTGACCCTTAAGAATTGATTGAAGAATTTGACGCTAGTAGGTAAGAACCTCAGTGGCTTGGTTGGTAAAAGCACCAAATGAATCTGAAACTTCGATTCAAGTATCGCTCGCGGTTCGAATTTTTTCTTTCCATTGAAAATCTTTGAAATTCGCGACGCATGCGCATAAATGTTAAATATGCATATGATGCATATTTAATATTTATAAAAATATGTTGTATGTTACCAATATTTTGTGACATACCATACATTGAAAGTTAATAAATTACATGCATTAAAATATGGTGTAAATTCGTCACAGGCACATAGAATTTACCAAACCAACTGAATCAAAACAAATTAGCAACAAATCGAGCTGATATGTTTGATTGGATGTATAGAATGTTTACAGGATTTTAATCCTCACTGGATTTGAAATTGTGTTGACTCTTGCATTACAACATTCGTTTTTGGATTTGTTAGGACAGATTTGGTAACATTTTATCGAATTATTACAGAGGGAGAGAGGGGAGGTTTCTTTTAATTTAAATTAATTTAACCCTATTTTCGTTAAAAGAGTGTCAGCAAAGTGACGGGACTCTAGAGGGCCAAAGCCTGCCGGGGTCACGGGACTGTACGATTTTTGCCTTTGTAAAATCATCAAATGAGTCCTCCCGCCCAGGGCAGAGCGGGAGGGACTGTCAGACTCGTACTGACTAAAATCCACGGTGTCCTTCAATAGCCCTTTACGTTCCGGGGTCATGGTAATTCGTGAGTCCCGCGACCCCGACAGGCTTTGGCACTCTAAAGGGGACCCCGTTATTATGCTGACATTGTTTGAGGCGCGCGTGGAACACACGCCGTCGACCCGGGCATGGTCCATAGCCGGACAGCGAATCGCCCATTACACGCCGCCCGCAGTACGCAGATCGTCTGCCAACGTCTGCCGCCGTTGGTATCTACCACTGCGGCTGGGGTGGCGAGAGGACGCTGTCCTCTCCCTCACTCGACCCTACTCGTCCTTCGCGAGCATGACTGTTTCGTAGAAGGAGCGAACATTTCAATAACTTAGAGTCGATTAGTTTTTGTTCACAAATTATATTTACATTCGACTGTTTGATAACATATTCAAACAACTAGAGGTCAAAACTCAATTACCTCTAATAATCCGACCCCACTTAGTAACGGATAACAATTGCCTATTTTAGGTCCTAGTTTGCCTATTCCTGTAATTGTGTCCGTAAACTGAATTGCTTTATTCAACTTAAATTTTATGGGTAAGTTTAAAATTGCAAATATATTAAAAGCAACTATACGAACGAATGAAAACGCTCTACAATCTTTAATAAATTTTCAGTATTATGTTGAAAATGTATAACACTAAAAAGCGTTTTTGTTTATCGTTTGCTTCTTGTCTAGGCCCTCTGTTCCATTAGTTACTCTTAGCGTTTCAGAACCGCTGCGCTCTTTTGCGGCACTCCCGTGACCAGACAAATGTTTCCCTCTAAGCTTTATATCCTGACTGTAAATTAGAAACTAAATGAATTATCATTATTCTGTCCCAATTTAGTTACGATCAATGTAAATATCTTCTTACATATTTCTCTATTACTTGTAATCTCATCAGCCATCAAACCATCGCTTCCCTGATCTTCCTCTACTCTTAAAGTCGTAAACATTCAGAACTTATCTCACGATTTCCTCATTTCAAAGCTAAATGAATGCTTCTTAGAAATAAAAACAAACAAACAACGAACTCTCCGTTTAATTAAAAACAAGTCAATACAAACACTGACAAACTAATCTAAGTTGACACAACTCAAGTACCGGCAAATACTAATAAGAGAAACTTTACGAATGGTTTAAAAATATTGACAGACTAAAGCTAATCAAGTCAACAGTATGTACACTTCGTATAGATGTACACTACCTATATGTACACTACGTATATGTACACTAACTATGTATAGCTATGTATTTATCAGGCACTATTATGTACAGTCAACAAAAGAGGAAAGTGTACAGGCACCAACACCGACTAACTAACCCAGGGGTTTATTTGTTACTCTTTATGTTTATCCAGGTTAAGTTACTGTCCGAGGAGCAGACAATAGTCAAACATTCAGTTGCCCAAAATAGATTTATTTACAGAAAAGGGTTCTAACGCGTACAGTATTAAAACTGATAAGGTGTTCAAGGTTGACAGGTCTTCTTTTTTTGAGGAGGAGTGAGTCATAATCTAACGAGTAGGGAAGTTGGTAGACATTGCGTTTGTTCATTCATGTCAAGAACACCAAAGTATTTGTTTCATTTAGACCATTTATTGATATAACAAGACATTTTCATCTATCATCTATCTATATACGAGGACTGACAATTAAATTCCGGGAATTTTGTAATAGATTAAGAATAAATTAAAAATTGTCAAAACCAACCTTAGACACCTTCGCAGTAGTCCCCTCCTAATTCTATGCACCGGCGCCAACGGCGCTCCCATGCCTGGAAACAATTTTCGTAGCGCGCTTGTGGAATCTGTTTCAGAACTCGCGTCGTGGCTTCTTTCACCTTCTCTAACCCCCCGTGATGAATTCCCTTCAGGTGATTTTTTATTTCTGGGAATAGAAAAAAGTCACAGGGGGCTAGATCAGGGCTGTATGGGGGGTGCGGCAGCGTTGGAATGGAATGTTTGGCTAAAAATTCGCGAACAGCGTACGAGGAATGCGAGGGAGCATTGTCGTGGTGCAGCGTCCAACCATTAAGCACCAAATCGGGGCGAACGCGAAACACTCTGGACCGTAAACGCTTTAAAACTTCAATATAAAAGTTCGCATTGACCGTCTGGCCTGGAGGAACAAATTCTCGATGAATTACTCCATTAATATCGAAAAAAACAATGAGCATCGCTTTGATTTTGGACTTGGACATCCGGGCTTTCTTCGGGCGTGGTTCACCCTCTCCCAACCACTGAAAACTTTGCCTTTTCGTTTCTGGATCATACTCAAAAACCCAGCTTTCATCTCCGGTCACAATACTACGCATCCAATCTCTTCCTTCTGAGTCAATCCGTGAAATCAAATCTTGCGAGATCGAAAAACGAAGGTGTTTTTGTTCGGCGGTGAGCACTTTTGGAACCATTTTGGCACACACTTTGCGCATCCCTAAATCTTCATGCAACATGCGTCGAATTGTTTCTCGATTGATGCCTAGTTCCTCCTCTAACATTCGAAGGCTAACACGCCGGTCTTCGTTCAGTTTCGCGCGCAAACGGGCAACATTTTCGTCGGTGCGAGACGTGGAAGGAGCACCTTCCCGCGGATCGTCATCGAGCGACTCTCTTCCCTCCTTAAACCGCTTGGCCCACTCGTAAACGCGTGTTTTCGAATAACAATCATCCTTGTACACTGTTTGAAGTTTTTGTAAAATTTGATCGCACATCTTTGTTCGAAATTTACATCCGACATTTTCGCGACACGGGTATAAAAAGTAGCTTTGTTTAAAATTCTATAAAAACACAACCACGGCACCAATTAAGCTGAAATTTCGTATACTACTATAGAAACGTGTTAGCTTTCGAATGCGACCGGAGCGAACGCACCAGTGTTACCCGGAGAGACTGCAGAGCGAAATTCCCGGAACTTAATTGTCAGTCCTCGTATATAAAAGGAGAACTGACTGACTGACATATCAACGTACAGCCGAAACTACTGGGGCTAGGAATGTGAAATTTTGCACACGGCTTCCTGTTATAATGTAGGGGAGAACTAAGAAGGGGTTTTTGGAAATTTAACCTTTAAGGGGGTAAAAAGGGGTAATTAGGAAAGTACGTAACCCACGCGGACGAAGTCGCGGGCAAAGTGCTAGTAACAAATATATACTGCTTTAATGAAAGTTACAACCTATTGTATTCTTCTCATTATTCGTCGTATGCAATATAATGAAACAGCAAACTGCAAACCAATGTATTCCAAACTTGCATACTAAACTATTTTGTTAACTGTACGTTTAAGCACGACTATTTTGCAAATAAGGGTTCAAGTAAACTGCGCAAGTTGAACTATTTTGTCGGGGACTCTATAGGGTTTGCCTTAAGTATTGTGACTGTCCTTTTCACATTTATCGGACTTTTCTCCAAAAGACAAAGTTCTTCTTCTACGTCGAACCTTGATCGCGGGACTCACGAATTACCGTGATTGAAGGACACCGTGGATTTTAGTCAGTACGAGTCTGACAGTCCCTCCCGCTCTGCCCTGGGTAGGAGGACTTATTTGATGTCGAACCTTGCATTCAATATGAAGTAAATTTATTTAACACATTACGAAAAGTGGTGTTGTTTTATTGCGAAATAAAATATTTGATGAATTGAAACTAATGAATTGAACACTATTTAAAGAAATGTTAATCAGCCTATAATGTTCCCAGTGTAGGGACACAGGCTTCCTCTCTGCAAGAGGGAATTGTGTAATCTTCTTCCGTCACCATCCATTGGTTCTAAGACATGTCGGTTTCCTCATGATGTTTTCCTTCACAGTTTTCATGAGGAAATAAATTACTCAAAGTAATGCGCCTGTCTGGGTTTGAATCCACGACCTATAACTTGTAAGTCGAGAAAACTGGTCTACCACTGCTTTCAATAACAACATTATAAATTAAACCACTAGCCTATCATTACTCTCGATGACAGGATTAGAATAGAATAGAATAGAATATACTTTATTTTACACCAAAAATTTTAAAACTACTACTTTACAAAATTGCTTAATTTATGGTTACAATGGCGGTCTTATCGCTAATAGCGATATCTTCCAGACAATCTTTGGATGGACTGTATGAATTAAGGTAAGAAGCGTAGGGGTAGACAGTGGTGTACTATACTCTTCAAACTAAATTTAAATAAATATATGTATCCTAACTAATATTATAAATGCGAAAGTAACTCTGTCTGTCTGTCTGTCTGTCTGTCTGTCTGTCTGTCTGTCTGTCTGTCTGTCTTTTCTTCACGCCTAAACTATTGAACCGATTAGTGTTAAATTTGGTACAGACATAGTTTGGAACTTGAGAAAGGACATAGGATAGTTTTTAACCGACTTAAAAAAAAGGAGGACTGTATTTTTTTTTAATGTTTGTTACCGCATTACGACCGACTGGGTGAACCGATTTTCATGATTCTTTTTTTGTTTGAAAGCTGGTGCTTCCCGTGTGGTCCCATTGTCACCAAATCAGGATCTGATGATTGGATCTTGGAGAAATCGAGGGCAACCCTCAAATTTTATAGGCCCACGCATCGTTTTTCGTAAATCTTATGAAGTAATTTAAGTACTTGCGTATGGTAATCATTATCTTATGTAGCTGAGCTGATGATGGAAGGTACAACTCCTTAACTGTAAGGAGTAGGTAGTAGTACTGATTCATTGTTCGCATATCTCCGGAACTTCACGTCCGATTTAAATAATTCTTTTTTTTTGTGCTAGGTATCGTTCAACTTAGGGAATTGCAGTATTTCCTAAGTTGAACTAAGTTTCATCAAAATCGGTTCAGTAGTTTTTGAGATAGGGAATTTTATTAGCTTATTGTGTACATGAGGGATGTTATTACCAGTGCTACGGATTGTATTATATGTATTTGGCAAGAATTTGGGTTGAATATTTTAACTAAAAAACGAAAAATAAAAAACTTTTTCAAAAAAGATGTGAGAAAAGAAGATTATTTTACCGTTTTTTTGTGGTTCTTTTTGAAGGCGGTTACATTTTTTTTTTGAAAAAGTTTTTTTATTATATTTTTTTACGGGTTACGCTGCGCTTGCCGAGGTTGGTCTGTGGATGGGTAAAAAGCACTCGGAAAGCACGTAAAGCCGTTGGTCCCGGCTGTCATTTGAAAATATTTGACAGTCGTTACTGTCAGAAGCTCTAAAGTCTGACAGCCAATCTTACCATGGGGTATCGTATTACCCAGTTACTGGGTTGTGGAGGTCCGACAGGCAGTCACTCCATGTAAAATACTGATATCCAACTGCATCTGGTTTGACTGGAAGCCGACCTCAATATAGTTGGGAAACACGCTAGGCAGATGATGAACGGAGTATAGATAATTCTATTAGTACTATATGTCGAGTGGTCCTTATGTTCGATAGATGGCGGTGATCGCGCAATGATGTCGATCATTACACGAGTTCGATCGTTACACGGGACAAAGAAAGCTACTTTGTTTTATACTATGTGGTGATTAAATGCAAGTAACATTGGTCCGACCTGTTTATTAGTCAGTGTTTAGTAATCCGTTAGTGCTGGATAGGATAATCTCAAGCCCGGGGAAGGACATAGGGCTACTTTTTATAAACACACCATACAGGTAAAGATTGATGAAGAAACCACTGGTAGAATTTTGAAATTTGCAGAGTTTTATTATTATTATTTTTTTATCGTGGTAAAATCATCAAATGAGTCCTCCCACCCAGGGCAGGGCGGGAGGGACTGTCAGACTTGACTGACTAAAATCTACGGTGTCCTTCAATAGCCCTTTACGTACCGGGGTCACGGTAATTCGTAAGTTCCGCGACCCCGGCAGGCTTTGGCCCTCTAAAATAATGAGCACTTAGAAAGGAATTCAGATAATTCCACCCTCAAGAGATTCCCTCTAAATATTAGGATTCAAAATTAGTTTTTATACAATCTTTGAACACCTATAGTTCAAAGATTGTATAAAAACTAATTTTGAAGTTAGAAATCTGGGATGTACGATGTGAAGTTACATAAAAAAATATAAGTATTAAAAAAAATGTCACGTAACTTAATGAGGCAGACCAAATTCTACGCGAGCGAAGCCGCGGGCAAAAGCTAGTATTATATAAATACAAATGAAGTATACAGTTGAATGTATATTATGTCCAACAATAAATATAATTCAAATATATATATATATATATAATGTATTTATACTGATGTGTAAGAGAAAACAATATTACTAAATAAAACAAAATTATTAAGAAAATTAACATGAAAACATGGTTTAAGAACTTTATTTTTCTCATAAAGAATTTACAATAATTCACTTACTGAGAAAACATGTTTAAATACAAAAAACCTCTACAGAAACTCGCGTTGGTTTAAAGCAAAACCTCCACACTTCTTTAAAAATCATCAAAGCATTTATTATCAAAGACATAAAATAAATTCTATGAAAGAACTTCACTCTTATCCTCCTTCAACCATCAATGATGGCGCCCCTAGTCCGGCCTAGTTCCATCCACTGTTTATCTTCAATAAATGAACCAAGCTCTACACGAGTTTGCTTTTGATCACTGAACGGTTTTTTTTAAATAGAATTTTTAATGTTTACCCGCAATACTGTTATCAGCAACGTAAACTAATTTAATTGGTCTGATGGCTTCATTTTTGTAATGTTGGTGTACTGGAAATGTTTTCATTTTGTGATTCGTTTTCAGAGAATGTTTGTGTAAGTTGGCATGCAACATGTTTTGAATGAATATTAGAATGTTCCATGAAATCGTTTGATGTTTAAGCATCGATAAACTTGTTTCAAGTCTGTGTTTGTGAAATGGAAATGTAACGATTTTTAAATGTTTGTTTGATTTTCATCATTTCGTGATTTGTATGTTTTCTTTTACGT
The DNA here is from genome assembly GCA_943136025.2 of Agrotis puta. Lineage (NCBI taxonomy): Eukaryota > Metazoa > Arthropoda > Insecta > Lepidoptera > Noctuidae > Agrotis > Agrotis puta. Next base: position 14,642,651 of record OW964176.2, on the reverse strand, counting down.
GGTAAAATCATCACATGAGTCCTCCCATCCAGGGCAGAGCGGGAGGGACTGTCAGAATCGTACTGACTAAAATCCACGGTGTCCTTCAATGGCCCTTTACGTACCGAGGTCACAGTAATTCGTGAGAACCGCGACCAATGATTTGTATAACAGAATCCGTAGATATTTTATTCAAAATCAAGTTAGTTCTTAAAATTAGTAGGTGTGTTATGTTATATATAGTTAGAAAAACGACGGGAAATATTTTAAGACGATGTAATATTATAAAAATATATATTTTTGTCTGTGTTATTTCATATGTATTAAATTCATAAAACTAAATAATGATCAAAGCACATCAAAATACCTCGTAGAGAAAAGACTTAATGAGTCGGACCTGTCATGTCTTTGTTTCTGGTTTCATAAATTCAGATACATCTAGAACACAACAAGAAAATAATATATCCTAAGAATGTAAAGGAAAATATCATCTACAATACAAATCATAGCCGAAATAACAATAAAGGCAAACCAAGAGACATATATGTAAGTTATAAATTATTATGTATTACTATGTTTCCCTTTGTTTTTGCTTCACCAACTGCTTAGGAGCCTTTCAACCGTTTCTTTTAGGACATATTTATTTCATAAGTTACCATACCTTTTTTTACGTGGTAAAATCATCAAATGAGCGCTCCCACCCAGGGCAGAGCGGGAGGGACTGTCAGACTTGTACTGACTAAAATCCACGGTGTCCTTCAATAGCCCTTTACGTTCCGGAGTCACGAGAATTCGTAAGTTCCGCGACCTTGTTACCATACCTTCCGTGGGTTTATTTAGTTTTGGATCTTGTATGCAAAAATAATGATCGAGTGACTCAAAGCGCATGGGGCTTTAAGTGTCCAGATATAATACCATTAATTACATTAAAATAAGACTAATGGTTGTTCTATGACTTTAAAAAAATAATCGGCATAAAGTATGTTATTGAATTTATTAAAAGCATTTATTAAAAATAGAGATAAATATCGTATATATATTGCTTGAAGGCTAAGGCAGAAATATGTCCACTTCAAAAGTTTTAAAATGGTTTTTAATTAGATTTATCTCAAATTAATGAGTCAAATAGTTACGAATTAATAATTACTTCTTGTTTTGGAAAATCATCAAGGTTCTGTCATACATTTTGAGTCTGAGTAACAACCACGCTATTTCTCCAGTTGCCCTTTACATTCCAGGGCCGCGGTACACTATTTAGACCGCACCGTGCTTCCAACACCAATTGTATAACACCTTAAATTTTATCAACCAGGATTTGTGTAAAATGCCATTATTGAGTATGGTATGAAAGCGTTCGACGGCGCGGAAGTAAAACGATCGCATGTACAGTAACCGCCTTCTGCTTTACATGATTAGCTAATTAAATGGTAATGGCACACCTTGGATTTCTACGATTTAAATTCTACCTTGTCCGTGGGTATGAGGTTACTAGGGCTTAATATTTTTCTAGGTTTCGAGAAGGTGCCGGGGTCGCGGGACTGTACGAATTACCGTGACCCCGGATCGTAAAGGGCTATTGAAGGACACCGTGGATTTTAGTCAGTAAGAGCCGACAGTACGACAGTCCCTCCCACTCTGCCCTGGTGGGAGGATTCATTTGATGATTTTACGACGATAAAAAAAAACAAAAAAAAGGTTTCGAGAAGGTAACTTGGGGATTATGTCCAGGGCAAGGATCATTGCAGAGCTGTGGTGGCCCAGTGGTAACCGGTAGTTTGTCGTGAGCTCATTCTTGGGTGGTTATATACCATAGTTATTATTTTGCACTGAGCCTTTCCTAGCCAAAAATAAAACTTGCTAGAGAGCTAGAAAGAACAATAAAAAACAAGGAGAGGTACATTATCATTGTCTTAAAGGAAAGAGGTAGATGTGCGCTAATATAGATAGTTGATGGATGATGTTGCGATTATTAATGCAAAAAATAGACAAAACTGGAATTAAACGTAGGTAAAACTGAGTTCCCGTTATAGTCCAATCCATCCAAACTCGGTCCTTATTCATAATTGGTTTACGTTCATAAAATCGTATTTTTGGAATAAATTGGTGCTTAAAACCATACATTCCCACAATCACGTAATCGCGGAATTGCGTGCGGTTATTGGGTCATATTTTGGTATGACCTTAATTATATTTATTGAAGTACGAGTAGGTTCACATGCTGTATCGCTGGAAAAGTCACGCTGTTTATTGTTTCTGGTTGGGAAATTAATTTCACTGCTTCTTGTGACTAGCGGCTGCAAACGCGACTGCCAGACAGCAGATCCTTTTTAGTGTGTCGAAATCATTAAGTTTTCCCGCCCCGGGTGAAGTAGAAGGAAAGGGGTCTCACTATTTCTTTTTATTTGCGGTAGTTTATTGTTTGACCACTATCATCATGGAAAGCGAACATTTGGTCGATTATAAAGCAAACTTGCCTAGAAGTAACATTTTTACTGAACTTGAAGACCCCAAAATTGTAGCTATCATGAAACACAGACCCCCATTCCACTCCTTAGCTGTGCACACAATAAGAGTATTGGCAAAACACTTTGTACATACCAAAGGGATGTCCACCATGTAACGATGGTGCATACTAAATAAATACCGCCCTGTTTCTTTACATGCTCTTTGCTATTTGGGGGTGCCCTTTTGTCTCGAGTCTCAAGACCTTAACAGACGTTTCGCCCTTTAAGTTATAGGGTGAAATATGCTATGACGGTAAGCAATTATGACATTGGGAGTACAGTAAGTCCACGTCCTTGAGGTCCCAATGGGCAACAATGAAGGGTCGTTCTGGCCAAAGATATGGTGTGCTGATCACTCAACAAGAATGCTAGGTTTGGTTTTTCATAAAGTAGAGTAGCAGCCATAGAGCCTGGATTTGTGTTTACAGTCCTATTTTTGGCCATAAGCATTTATCTTATTACATGTTATTTAAAGATGACTTTTTTTTTTTATCGTGGTAAAATCATCAAATGAGTCCTCCCACCCAGGGCAGGGCGGGAGGGACTGTCAGACTTGTACTGACTAAAATCCACGGTGTCCTTCACTAGCCCTTTACGTACCGGGGTCACGGTAATCCCTTGGTCCCGCGACCCCGGCAGGCATTTAAAGATGACTGGCAAAATATTAGTACGTACAAACAATGTTGAAAAGTTGTCCTGTTGTTATTGTTTTTGAATTGTCTTTTTTTTAAATATTATCATGGACACTTTTAACTTGCTACTTCGTTCTCACATAATGTACCATCTCAAAATGAATGATGTAACAAAGGTCGTGTAATAATTTTGACGATATAAAAAGAGTGTCCATGGAGTTTCCTGCCCGCTCTTCTCCATAGAGATCTACTGATTGGAATGGGCATCTACGTGACTTTCACAGTTATTATGTCTTGTGACTGGGACACCGTAATTTTGTAGTAATGCTTTTTTTTCATTATCGTGGTAAAATCATCAAACGAGTCCTCCCACCCAGGGCAGAGCGGAAGGGACTGGCAGACTTGTTCTGACTAAATCCACAGTGTCCTTCAATAGCCCTTTACGTTTCGCGGTCACGGTAATTCGGTAGACCCCAACCTTGTAATGCTTTGATTTGCCTAATCCTACGGAGATTACAGGCGCGATGTTGTGTTTAAACAATTTCAACTGGTAAAAATTCGAAGCGAGCTCGATAAGCTCTTGGCGAGCGCGAGGTCGTGAATTCGATCTCCGCTCGAAGCATGAGCTTAGTCGGTAACAGGAACCAGTAACTTATATGCTACCCACATTTCTAGAAGATATCTAATCTTTATTTGAAAATGTACTGGCTTGGAAAACCCGACACAATACGTTAGTATTGACTAACACTGTTAGACAGTAAAAGAGATTTCAGGGGCTTGAAAGTGTAGAAACGAGAAAGCAACACGGAAATAGAAGTGATGAAATAGTTATGAAATGGCACTTGTGTGATTTTATTTTGTTTAGTTGATGAAACGGAATGTAGCCTTTTTACTTTGATACAAAGTAACATCATGTGGAGCTGCTGAATAAATAATAAAAATCTCTTTTTTAATGGTTTGATTGGTAACTCAACCATTTATCATAGAGAAATTCCTCCGTGTCTCGAAGCACGTTAATGCCTTTGTCAAAATGACAAGCGATAGCGAACCGGACCGAGTCCGAAGCGATAACGTCAAAGTGAGTGCAGCGAACCGAGGCGTGGCAGTTGTATTAGCTGACTTTTTATGAACGATGTCAAACATAGCAAACACACCTTCGCATCGGTTCGGCCACGCTATCGGATCGCTTTCGTTTTTCTAAACAATTCCATACATTACAAATAAAAACGCTTTGCTTCATATTCGCCACGCCTGTCCGTTTGACAAAGGCTTAAAAGTTTAGTCCTGGCTGTCATTTGCAGTTGGACAGTCGATACTGTTATTCAGAAGCTTATCCAGTCCTACCAGAATTTATGACCCAGTTACTGGGTTGTGGTAGTCAGATAGTCAGTTGCTCCATGTTTTTGATATTATAAAAGAGCCTGTAATGATCAAATTGCAAACAAATGCTTTGAGTTTGAATTAAAATACTAACATTAGATTTTACTATAATAGGTTGAAAATTGTATTTAATTTTACCTTGTCCCGTAAATATTAGACCTTTTGGACCGCACTACTGAAATTGGGTCAGTCCCCTGAAAAGCCAAAGAGATCAGTCTCAGGGGATGTTGCCCTAATCAAGCCATGGCAGGGGGATTAATGATCGTGGTATGATATAATTAGTTCACGTGTGAATGGTTCTGTTTATCCCTTGGGGTTTTCTTCAAATAGAGTTGGAAACAGAGAAAAGTGATATATTTGTTTAAGGACATACAAGGACGGTGTAGATGAAAATGGGAAATATTCACTATTTTACTCGATGGTTCCATTTTTGTCACCAATAACTGTATAGCTTTTAGCCTTTGAACATCACAATTATTAACCTCCATTAAAAAAGGATCCTCAGACATGAGGCTCTACCACAAGTTTTTATGATGTAGATTAAACGGAAACGTTAATTTGACGGAAAAATGTGGCATTCATACACTAGAGGCGCTTTTTCGTTTTCCATACAATAAACGTAGTTCATACTTCAAGTACGCTGTATGTAAAATACGAAAATCTTGTGTTAAGGCCTCAGACCTGTATTATACGTGAAGTAATAGTTAAGTATTACCTATTACTTCCACTAAAATGTTACTTATATTTTCGTTTAAGCCTTTGTCAAACAGACAGGCGTGGCGAATGCGAAGCGTGACGTTTTTATTTGTAATGTATGGAATTGTTTGAAACCAGTCACATAGAAAAGCGAAAGCGATCCGATAGCGTGACCGAACTATCGGGTTGACATCTCGTATTGGTTCGTTATCGCTTTGGACTTGCCTGTCTGTTTGACGAAAGCCTTAAGGCATTATTTAATATTTTTTCCGGTTATCCTGTTTCTTCCTACATGACTGGTTCATTTTTTAAGTTACCTCGCACAATACCCACAGGCAAACTTGGTGTGTTTGTAAACAAACCGTCACAAAGAAATTCCCATTAATTAGTCTTTATTTTAAACCTCCAATATACGGTTATAGTAACCCAACACGTAGTAAACAAAAGCATGAAGGCGAACAGTAATAACAGTTTCCAAGATATACTCAAAAAAAAATGAACACTGGTGTTTTTGTACTAAAATATTAATGTAGTTTTATACCACACTTGACCACAATTTCTCTTATTTTGTTATTTTTAAGTGGCGTCTCATAACCACACACAAATAGCAGCTACAAAAAATGGTCAATCAGTTGCGTGTGAATGGTGTCGCTGAGTTGCGTTGTGTTACCGACAAAATGTGGATGTGGTTGTGTTTTTACTAATAGTTGCGATTTGGTTACATGGAGCGTCGCGATAATGTCACCAATAGAAAAGAGGACACAATAATTAAATTAGGCGTACGCGCAGTGTCGTTGCAATGATGCCAATTGTTTCTACGATGTTTGTGTCGGGATGCGGCTGGTAGTTGTGATGTGGCTGGGTGTGATCAGCATCAAACTGATTGATAATGACAGCAATTAATGTTACTTTCAACCCTTGTTACCTGATTAAGCAGATCTATTTTTAAAACTCACAAAAAGTTTAGAACATTCCTTGAAAACTCAAGATATTCGATTGAGTATAAGTTGCTCAGTTAGAGTACAGATAACTTTGTAATGTGAAATTGTAAGCCTAAACCTGATTAAGCTTACATAAACAAAGCAGCTGAAAATTACGACCCTTTCAAAACACAAAGCTATTTTTAACAAATCGTTTGTTAAAGCAATTAAATTCTAAAGCAATTTAGAAGCAGTTTAAAGCATTAAAGTTAAAACAACGCGGACAATAATTTTGAATTATTATTCCGTAATTTGAAAAGTTTTGGAGCTCATTACAGGGAGGTGGTTTCTGTATTAGTTTTGTATTGGTTTTATGAATTAGTTTTGAGTTATGTAGTTTTGTTACTGTTGGTTAATTTGTCAGTATTTATTTAGCTTCATTTGCTTTGTTATTGGAAGTTTCAAGACATATCTGACCAAACGCGCCAACATATCTACGAGTAATGTCGGCGCGTTTGGCGCAGTGGCTCGGTAATGGACTACTTCGCTGCGTGACGCTGGTTTGAGTCCCACACAAAACTGATTTTTGTATGATCTATAAGTAGTTGCTACGGGTGTGGGTGTTTATATATGTGAGTTTAAATGTTTGTAAACGTATGATCAACAATCAGTAGAAATTCCTACTGTGGTATTTTCAACCATTATAGAAAACGTTGCCGCAATTATGTTCTTTAAAATTTCTTTAAAAAATCCATTGGTGAAGATGCCCCTGAGCCTTTGTTACGAGAACTTTCAAATGAGTTGATTTTCTATCCCAAAAAATCTAGTTTTATCAGACCATTGTTTATTATTCTAACAATAAACTGTTCAGGTCTTAAAAACATTAAGCCGTGATTACTTATCTCATGCGGGTTCCTCATTTACCTCTTGGCTCCCAAATTTCAGAGACTATTACGTCTTATGACTAAAATGTCTCCCTAGAGGCTAAATTAGGTTTACAAAGTTTAAACATAATGTGTCTCAGAGGGCATACAACATAATTATTATCCGTACATCATTGTTCAAGGGCAACGCAATTACTTTTTACTAACGAGTCTTTTCTTTAAAGCTTATAATCTTGTAATACTTATTTATATAGTATAAAATATAAAACAAAGTCGCTTAAGTCTTTTGTACGCAGACAACTTCCGAACGACTGCACCAAATTGGATATTTTTTTTATCGTGTCGGTTTGTAAAATCCCGGTGGGTGGAAAGAAACCGTGCAGTGCCGAAAATAGGGGTGTGCCAACTATGTCCCGGCGCAGATCAGGATAGGGGTGCAGATATGGCCAGATCAGGACCATAATTGGCCAGATCAAGGCGCAGTTTAAGAAGCTCACCCTGGGCGCAAAGGCTAGTTACGATGCTGCCCGTGTAAAGCCGGGGCGAGACGCTAGCATGTACATAATACATTATAACGTGAACGTATTTATGTAAATTGATGTTGCCAAGCAATTTTATAGACAATACTCTAATATTTACGTATCATTTTCTTTTAAGCACGCATGGTTTTAGGTCCATAATTTTGCAACAATTTTCTGTCTAGACACGTAAAATAGATAAAAAAATCTAGTTAAAGAAACTATGTTGATAATTTAGGAAAAAACCAACTGGTATTATGTATTTGTCAAAATATAGATTACTGCTAGGCAATCAAATGAATCCTTGAAAGTCCACTTTGATTAGGGCTGGCTATAAGCCGCTTCTGTTCGATTCGATTATATCACGATATATCTTCCATTCTATTATACTGTCAACGGACACCACAAACCAATTTCCTTATTCTATGCTTAATAGCTTATCTTATAAGGAATCAATTTGTCGATTACAGAATTGGCTACGGTACAATTTGCTTGATTTATTAGGACTTTCGTCATGAACAGAATATTTCTGTTCACTCAATTATTATCTTCATCTTGTCTGGTGGGTTTGTAATTTGAACCTTAAGAGACACTATAAACGGTATTTATTCTGTTCTGTGTCTGCTACAATATTGTAAGCTATAAACTATTAGTAGTCTCTAAAAAGGAATGTCTTTAAATGAAAAAGTATGATCTTCAAATGAGTCCTCCCGTAGGTTACGCGGAACAGACTCATATTGACTAATAGTTCACCCTGTACATTCTTCTTCTCTCATCTTTGCGTTCCAGGGTATCTTTTTAAAAATGTCCCACAGCTCTGTCAGTTTGCAGACAGCTACTTGAGACAAGCGTCGAATAGGACGTGCTGTCAACTCAATCCTAGTCTTTGATCGGTCGGCGAGCTACTTTCATTACTCGCCGTCCGCAAGTGCGTACCTACAGCAATAAAGAAACCTGACATTGTATTTTAACCCACAACACACCCATTCCCTATCTTTCAAAGCGATCGATTTCAAACAGTTACGTACTGAACAAGTAATACAATCCAAATCCAAATACAAACGTAACAACAATGTATCGTATCGGTGAAATCACACACAAACCTCCTTTCTATTTGATGAGCTCCCTGAACAATTCTTTGAACGAAATTCCCTCCGCATATAACAAAGACGTACCTAGTTTTCTTTTATTTTTTCAGACAGAGCTTAGGAAGTGATCCCGGACGCTTTGAGAGCAATGCACGTGCCGGCTCTGGCAAATGGTTAACTCCCCCCGGGATCCATAATCCCCCCTGTAGTCTATACTGGGTTAAAGAAAGAAATTTTATACCCGGAAGAAACTCAGTTCGGATTTTGGGTCCTAATAACACATTCGTGGAGTCCGGAGTCGATTGAGGAACTAGTTTTTGGAGAAGTTTCGCCGACCATTCGATCAGTTCTCACTGAGAGTTAGGTGTTTGAGAAATCGATTTATCGTTGAGGCTGTAAGTTTTGCTCGTAAATCAAGCTTAGGGACGGTGCCAAGTAATAGTTATGTTTTAATTCATTGCGGTTTAGGATACGTAAAAGTGACACATAACATTACGATTTATTTTTTCTGAGCTTGTACTATCTCACCTCCGCCGTTAAAAAAACTTATAGGTATGTCATTTTTATTTTTACGTAATGAAAAAAAATTCTCAAACTAATTTAGTCAGATTAGAACAGCCCATATTTTTACAAAAATATCCCAGATCCATCTTGAATAATGTTTTTACAAGTTATTCACTGAAATAATTAAATCTGTCTTAACTTCATCTATGCCTAAGCTTACGACATGTCAACACAATAATTACATCAATCTTAGGAGATTGACGTATCAACAATCTAATTATAAACTGTGTACATTGACACAGGCATAATAACTAATAAGCGTGTGTGAGTAGGGTACAAAGGGAATCAATAAAAGTTAAAATTGGCTATACAGTCCCGACCTTTACATAAACAACTTCGATATAGGTAAGGGAGTTACGATACCTACAATATTATGAATTTATGCGAAATTGGTCAAAGAGTGCCACATAGATTTTTTTTAAGTTGCTCAGTCAACGACCATACATAAACGATGATATTGGAACGCACTAATGCTGAGGAGTAGTAGTCTGGTATGCATAAATTTGATCGCAGAGACGCCACCAACTGTACGCCTAACACATCTTCAAAGACATCGCCAAGCGTATAGTCGACGCCTCGCGTGACCAGAGAGCTGGTCTATTTCTTGGTCAAAGGATCAGCATTGCCATCCAACATGGCAATGCTGACAGCGTTCTGGGCACTTTCCCCATTGACAGCGAAGTGGACGAATTTTTTGACGCCCTATAAATTTTTAATTTTAGTTTTTAAATGTAGCATGTAAATTAAATTAAATAATAAATTGTAGTCTCTGATGTCCATTCAACAAAGAGATATGCTTGCATTTCGCAGCACGTAAGGTGTTTTATTTACAATCACAATTATTTAAAGTCACATAAAAGAACAGCTGATTCTCGAAGGGTTTGGTAGAGACGTACCAACATAACCCCCGCATGCTGCCAGTTGTGGATGATTGAGACACACACTCTCAAGTCTAGACTTTGTGGCATCAAACCTACATAAGCGTAATGTCTTTTTCTACCCGACTTCAAGCTATTGCTGACCAACTCAACCAGATTCCGCGTCATTAACTGAGGTTACTTCCGAAATCGTCCCGTCCATATAACTTTAGCCTATATAGACGGATTTATACCTATATAGACGGATTGCAAGATTACCCCGAACAAAATGCCGACTTTCATAATATCAAGAGATTTAGAGGATTTTTGAGTAAATACATTTTTGTTACGGAGGTTTTGCGTGTGAAATATTGCCTTATATAATAGGGCGAGAGGGATTTTATCATTGTTTATTTTATTTCTTATTATGGAATTTGATTTCTTAAATTATCTCTTACAGTTTGTTATCCCAAACTCGTAGTACAAATATTACTGTGAGCGAAAGAGTAGGCGGATACATTTCATAAGAGAGAGGCAATGTTCTTTATCACAAACCAGCTGCCGCGCTGCATGATTTTTCAACAGAGCGGAACGAAGTATGACAATTCCTTCAATGGAGTTGTCATATCCAATTAAGGATAAAAACCCCTACAAAAAAGAGCTGACTAAAAAAAAATCCTTCAAGCATTTGTCTCTCTTACAACGACACTCAACAATATAATTTCTAGCTTTTCAGTAACAAAAATTTCATACATTGTAGATTTATCCATTTCCAATTTTTGCATTACCTTTCCATCTAATAATGACGTCCTTCTTACAATTATATTTGAATTTATGCAGCGACTTTTTACGCGCAGTGATCTGTGATTAATTATGTTGAAGTCTTCAAAGTTGAAGCCGCATCTACATTGCTTTACTGAACGTATAGCTATGCATATTTACGTAGAAGTAACGTAGGTAGATAGATACTCGTTTAATCATTGAACTGGCATCAAGCTGCCGACGTCGGCGAACTCAAGGTCGATTTACCAATTAGACAAGCCAAAGTCACGAGACATCTTTTGAAGACACACAAAACCTCTCCAATATATTGATTAATTGTTCAAGTATCGGACCAATCTTGTCTTCATCCAGTTTTTGTACAACTTGATGGCTTCATTAAGTAACGAAACATGTTTCTGAAACATGTTTTTATGTTTTAAAACAATGGATTTAGAAAATGTTTATTTTCTGAAAGTTTCTCTAAAGTTAGTTTTATAATTCTCTTTTGGCTGCAGATATTAAATAAGGTTTTTCTGTCATGAATAAATTATAGAATTCGAGTTAAAAAATACTTTTTTGAAAATTGTGCTATCAATCAACTTATTTTCAAAGGACGCCAACAAAGGAGGAGGATCTCAATTCAATAGTTTTTTTTTTCTTTTATGTTTGATACCACATAACTTTCGTCTGTTCGCGATGAAGAAATGTTATTTCAAGAGGAAATCGATTTTGAACTTTGCTACGAATACATTTGTTTTATTTTGCATTGCTCATCGTGACTTAACAATCTACATTTAACAAAAATGCGAGTTGCATCCACTGTTGTGGTTAGTTAGGATCTATTTTCCGTGCTAAGCTGATTTCTAATTTCAGTCCAGACAAAGTTTTTATAGTACGTTCATTAGCCCGGCTAATGTCATCCAGTTTGTGGCTAGCTCCAGGATTTCAGCACAACGCAGTGCAATTTTATTCAGAAAAGTAAGCTGAGTTTCTCCTAATTTTTTGTTTTGTTTTTCGCTTTGTGTTCCAGGGCTTTGGTGCCCTTTTCAGACAGTCTCGCGATCTCCCAGGCCCCGCAACTCCGGCAGGCAGTTTCTTCAAAGTTTTCTGTTTTCCTGCTGCCAGAATTTACACCAAGCAAATGACCGAACAATTGCCGTATTTCAAACTGTAAAGCCTTTATCAAACAGACAGGCGAGTCCGAAGCGATAACGAACCGATACGAGACGTCAGTCCGATAGTTCTGTCTAGCTATCGGATCGCTTTCGCGTTTCTATGTGACTGGATTCAAACAATTCCATACATTACAAATAAAAACGTCACGCTTCGCATTCGCCACGCCAGTGTGTTTGACAAAGGCTTAAGATCAAATGTTTCAAACCCGCGACGAGGCGCCGCTAGTGGCAAATTCGCGTACTTACAAAGTTATTAATGTCTTATTCGCGCCGCCCGTTGCATCGCTCACAGCTCAGACCAAAGACGTGAACAAGCCGTAATGGTGAATCAACAGTAGCTTTTGATTTAAAGAAAAAAAGTGAGGTTACAAGATTCTTGACGCAAGACGCATTGCATGAGGTCATGGACAGAGCATTACGGACTTTGAAATACACGCCACGATACATCCCAAAATGAATATTTAAGAACATTACATTCCGTTTGTTACTCCAACTGCAAAACTAAAACGTCTAGCTAGTTAATTGTACTAAAACAATTACACTCTTTGTTTTGTTACACTTAACATACAAAAACAGTTTACTTAGTGAGGGAAACGTAACAAAATGGACGCTCTAGGGTGGATACGTAATTATTTAAACAATTTTATACAAAGCTTGAAAAACTAATTTGTTTTACGTTTGTTATGTTTTCGACTATTGTTCTCGGTTATAACGTATGTAAAAGATATGGTCATTGTACAAACATTGTACTGGCATTAGGGGAAATTTCAGGCGTTTATTGAGTTCTATAATAAAGGATTTTAGGCAAGATTTTTGAATATATACATTTCAGTAACACCTATTAATGTTGTGTAGGAATACATCTTTCAATTTTAATTTTTTGTTTACAAACCCTACGTCTAGTACATAATACGTACCTATAGGCACGTGTAATATAGAAAAACACCAAAAATAGATTGACAACGCAAAATTAAAATTCCATCCGTGCGTACCGGAGTGTTGTTTAGTCTGAACGGCCCAAAACAAAAAGACCATGGGCCAAAAATTGACTACGTTCCAAAGGACTGGTGACAAAATCATATGAAAAGTTTAAAGGGACAGTCACATTGTGCTAGGCGCATATTTTATAAATTAAAACATTTAAAAAAACAGAGAACATCTCGATAAAAGGTTTACACGATTTCAGTAAGGTAGCTAGAAAAAGAAAACCCAATTGATCCAACTGGCACTAAACGAGAAAATTGCCACCGGGCCGTTCAGACTAAGTAGCACGTGTATCGAAGCTCTCATTTTTTTATAGACGTATCATAAAATGTTGTACACAAGTGTTTTCATTTTAACTTGCTCTTCTAAAATAAGCAATATATTTAACAAATATTATGATCGTATAGCTCATAAATAAACCTATACTCGGAGTCTCGGACACGGGTCGGACCCACGTACTAGGCTCGCATAATAACGTGCTGGTTTTATTAAAGGCAATCGTGCATAATTAGTGACAGCTTGTTAGACCTGCCCGGCTGTAATAACTTGTCTTTATGTTTATAGATAACATCAAGATGTTGTCGGGGTAAACAGTTTTATAATGAGGGCGTAGAAAGTGGGAAATATGAAGCAATTTAATTTGAAGTTTACGTTAGTATGTGGTTACCAGAGTAAGTGTTTTTCTTTTATTTTTTATTTTATTGAGGAAAATATAATATTTAATAATTTATGTCAATCTTTTTGAAGTGAAAACTTCTTCAGCGGCGTTGTGCACTTTTTTTGGAATGGGTAAAAAATGTTAAACTCGCGTCAGGACACGTGACCTGATCGAAAATTCGTAAGACGGATGGAGAGTAGACAGCTGGCGCGGCGTAGGAGAGGGAGTATCCTCCTCTCTTTCTACGGCGCAGCGAAAATGTATGTATGTATGTAATGTATGTATGTATACGTATGTATGTATATGTATGTATGTGTTTAATGAACACAAACTTACAACTACAACGTTAATCTTCAAGTTTTCACTTCTGCCGGCACTCCCAGAGTGCAACCCTGTTGTTACATTATATACAGCCACCCTGGATGATTTTATTTTTGTGGTTTTTAATCCACCCTGTTCCTTTAAATGCCCCTTAAAACATGCACGCGGAAATAGGAGCCCCGCGCAACGGGGTTTACTTGAACACGTAAAACGCTTTTTTAATACATTTCCTAAATAGCTTCAGAATTGTATACGTTTCCTGGGAGTTGTGTACAATTCCTAGACATCATACTCTTCTGGTAACATATGAAACATCATGCACACAGGGTGACGCAGACAGCACAGACTAAAAACGAATTAGCCTTGTGTTGCCTTAAACAACTACCGATTTATGATGAGTAGATAGCCACCCATAAAATGGCGAGCGGCTGAATTTTTTCATGAAATAAATAAAATTAAATATAAAATTAAAAAAACTTGTGAAATCTGGCTTTGTTAATCGCAGATAAATAAGTAAAAGTTAAGACAGCTGTTTATTTCCATTTTGCAAATATTTCCAAAAATTTCTAAAGCAATATAGGTATAATGATATTTATTTTTTATTAATTTTAAATTGCTAGTGACTGACTTCTTGTGAAATTGAATTGCTGTCTAACTATATTTTATAAGCATTAATACCTACTAACAAAATAATGGATAATTGTGTTTGTATTAAGAGAGTGGTTGTTTAACACAAATATTTTCCTTGGTAATTATTTTAATAAAAACTTTAGAAACGTTTTTTGGCACTTGATTTGTGATTACTACTTCAACTATATCTAAATATAGAAAGAAATGAAACACATTTTAGAGTCTAGACAGTTTCATAAGTTAAAAGGTCTAAATGGGTTTTAAATTAATAATCGAGATTAAGACTAAGTGAAACCTTACTTTAAAACTTTTATACTTGCATTTGTTATGACTCTTGTTGATGTTCTTAAGGTTCCATACCTAATAAAGAAAAAAGAACCACTTTGTGGTCCGTCTGTCTGTCAAAACCCTTTTTCCCAATAACGCATTGAGGTATCAAGGTAAAATTACTTCCATGGTTTTTTTCATTCAGACCATGTAATTTACTATTTTATTATGTCCAGTTTTGTGAAGTTTGGTATGATCCGATAGACAACACATTTAGAGGCACTATTTAATAATTGGAATAATACCGTAATCAACCAAAAATTAAGCATTTGAATAATTCATAGCAAGATATTTCAGAAACGTCTCATTTTTAGATCGCGTATGCAAAACGCAAAAACTTCATATTCATGCAAAATACAATAAAAATATTTATGGTACTGTTTCCAAACATTCTTTATTTGTAATTTAATATGTCAACTGCACCCGCCTCAACCCACCAAACGCGATGCGGTCAAATAATGTAATATTTTATTCACAGCTTTATTTCTGTTCTGTCGTCTTTTCGCGAAGTTCGCGCCTCGAGAAAACATACAAATGTCGGTTAGAATTCCCGTATACTTTTGTTACTGTACTGCTACAGCAAAGAAGAAATATTACTCAATATTTTCCTTTGAATTCACTTGTAATTTATTAGTTTTTTGCCAACTTTGACATTGTTTCTAGTGTTGAGTGAGGCTTTGAGGTGCCATTTTAAGATTGAAACGTCATTCTGAATTCTATTACCTACACTATTAAACACAAACTTAATGAGTTTGTGATTTCAATCTTGAATATTAAAGACCTAGTTAATAATTTCGTTATGTAATGGTTGCGCAATAATCCGTAGAGGTTAGTGCCGCAACACGATTTATAAAATGCTGTGACTTAAGTTTTAATTGAAACTTAAGTTTTTACTTATTATAATAAAATTAATATTGTCACGCAAACCCACTCAAAAAACTTCATATTAAAATTGTGCCATCAGTCCAGATTTCAACAATTCGTTTTGTTTTTCTTGAATTCCAAAAGCTAACAGAATATTTCAAGAGAAGTTTTAATAACAAAGTTTGACAAATTACTTTAGACTTTTAACCCTAGTTTTTCATGCTTAGTGACATTATGAAATATTTGGCGAGATGACGTTTTTTCATTATTTTTCTTTGAACCTTGTCATCTATTTATTCTTGCGGCAGATAGATCATACTTTTTTTTTTTCGTGGAAAAATCATCATATGAGTCCTCCCACCCAGGGTAGAGTGAGAGGGACTGTCAGACTCGTACTGACTAAAATCCACGGTGTCCTTCCATAGCCCTTTACGTACCGGGGTCACGGTAATTCGAGAGTCCCGCAACCCAGATAGATCATACTTGAGACACGTTAGTTCAAGTAAGTTATTAACCGCATGTGCTCTAAAAGCTACCTAACTTCAACAATTACCAATGTTACCTGACTCTAAGTCTATTATCTTAGACTTAATTTCAAGTTGAGAACTCTAAATGTCTGTACGTGCTTTCGACTACTAATTGCACGAAAATGAATGTTTGGTATTTCGTACCACAGTGGCGTACAAGGGGTTAAATATTTCGCAAGTAAATTATATGAAGAGAATGTAATGTAAATATTTATTTCCATTCCACTTTAATTGTTTTCAAAGGCTGCTCGTGTTGAATAACTAATAAATCTTTATTGTTGCACCTTGTAGGGAATTTTGAACCTTACAGTAACCGATATAAGATTTATTTTTCATGATCAAACATTTTCTACAGTATAAACTCTGCCTGCAGTCACAAACTCCTTTCCCGGTTTCGCACGTGACTCAATTATGAATAACTACGTTTCTGAACGTTTTTTGAGAGCTTAATTAAATTTATTTCTTAAAGACGTTGTAACGTTGGTCTAGGCACGTTATAATGATGTAGTACTTGAACTGTTTAGAATGAAATTTAAAAACCGGCCAAGAGCGTGTCAGGCCACGCTCAGTGTAGGGTTCCGTAGTTTCCCGTCCGTTACAATAAGTGTTAATAAATATAACTTCGGAATGCGCGAACCGATTTCAATAATTCTTTTTTTGTTTGAAAGAAGATACGTTCAGAATAATGAAATACGTAAACGAAGTTAAAAAAAATGCTTGTATATATGATTAAATAATTGATTATACTACAAACTTAGTCCAGGAATTTTGTACCACCTTCTTGTTTTTTTTGCACAAAAACTGTTCTTTCCATCAAGTTCAAAATAATTTTCCTAGAAAGTCCTTATAAAGTTCTACTTTCCAGATTTTTTTCATATTTTCTAAACTTATGGTTCAAAAGTTAGAGGGGGGGGGACACATTGTTTTTGACTTTAGGAGCGATTATTTCCGAAACTATTGACATCATCAAAAAATGATCTTAGTAAACCCCTATTCATTTTTAAATACCTATCCAACGATATATCACACGTTAGGGTTGAAATTAAAAAAAAAATCACTTTCTATTTTACATATAGGGGGGCTACCCTAAAAAAACATTTTTTTCCAATTTTTATTTTTGCACTTTGTCGGCGTGATTGATATACATATTGGTACCAAATTTCAGCTTTCTAGTGCTAACGGTCACAGAGATTAAGCGAGGACGGACAGACAGACAGACAGACAGACATGGCGAAACTATAAGGGTTCCTAGTTAACTACGGAACCCTAAAAAACGACACGTCTAGTGCACTTAAACGTCAAGCACACATACTTCATGTGCGTTCAAGCGTTTTTGCCATACCTATTATTGGAATCAAATATAGCAGCTCACAATTTAGGACCCATTAATATTAGTAGTCATTTTTACCTGTGGTGCTAGGCAACTGGGCTTCTCCCAGTTGTAATGTCCCTTTGTGCCTATGGGCCTTGTTTTGTTCTGTCTCCTGCTTGCATGGAGGGAAGTGGAAACATATTTTTCCTACTCCTCCACTATTCTTTTCTGATTAATTTCGTTGCAGTATCCAAGACAGGTAAATTAATTCTCCGGGACACGTCGAGCTTCATTGTTCCGGCGCTTTTCTGGTGGTTGCCACTGTTGATTCTGGCTTTCAGGAGTTGCAGTGGTTTGGGAATAGTGTGGTGGGTTTGTCCCAAAAAAAATACTTCATGTGTTTATAGAGTAAAATTATTCAGAATGTGTCCAGTCACGACCATCGTGTGAATGACTTCTAAAAGGTTACAAAAATCGATACGAAGGGCATCCAATCTCGATATATTTACAAAAGTAATACCTTACGCCTTTTACGATATATCATATCCAGCTTACGTCGTAAAAAATATGTTGGCTGCTAACCACAAGTTGTAAAAATAGATGTTAGATGGCTTAGCCACAAACATCTAAACTAATATAATAAATTTGGAAGGATTTTTTAGTTTGTGTTTTTTTTTTAATAAATAAATAAATATTCCACAACTATCACACAACGCCATCTAGTCCCAAGCTAAGCAGAGCTTGTGTTATGGGTACTAGACAACTGATAAACATACTTATATATTTCTAAATACATACATTTTATAGATAAGTTACACCGTTTGAACGCTTTAATTTCTATTCCTGCCAGTCGGATTTAGATAGTCCAATAATTCTTAAAAATGGTTATATAGTATGCTACTGTGCTACATTATGCAAAAATCCTTTGCAGCCAAGCAGAGGGTGAAATTACGGGAACAGCTAGTGTTTTGATAATAATAAAAAGAAAATTCTTTCATCAATTTGTTAGATTCAGTGAACGGTAAGTTAACGATGATGAAAGGCGATGAGTTGGAAACTTATTTGTACTGTGTTGACGTTCTTTAAAACATTGGAACACGGTTCTTTTGGTTTCGAATTGACATCTTCAGAAACCCTTTAAATAAAATTCCTATAATAATTGCCCGTGGAAACGGAAAGAGTCATTCGAAGTCCATTAGTCTAGTCTCGATTTTACCCCATTTGTAAAATTGGTAAAGCTAATTTGAAATTTTTGTTTGTAATTAAATAGGCAAATAAATAAGTAGAAACCACACGTGAACACCGCCCAACAATTAAGTACGTACAGTCACACGTGGTTTGAAAAAAAAATGAATTTTCCGGTTCTCGAAAACGGCTCTAACGATTTCGATGAAATATGTAATATAGGAGTTTACAGGGGCGAAAAATAAATCTAGCTAGGTAGGTTTCCCATATCTGGGAAAATTCGTATTTTCACGCATAAAGATTTGTATGAACATTCTTTCATAATTTCGTCGTGCGAACCGGTTTAAGTAGCCCGATATGTTTAAGCGTCGACTTCCATGGTGATGATCAGTTCACGGGTTCAAACCCCAGGTTAACATAGTTGTTTTTTTTTAATTTCTGTTTTTTATCCCATTTTTAAGGTCTATTATTTGCACCCGAGCACGGCTCGGTCGTCCAGTTACAGTGAACAGCAAAAATAGATGATTTATTCGCAAAAACAATATGGCAGTATCCTTTCAACAAATTTCCGTTTTACGTCATTTTAACATTACTTTACAAGGGCAGGTTCAATTACAAAGCTTTGAAAAAAAATCTGATGTAGGTAAACACCCGTACACTTTTATCTTTTTCATGAGCTTTTGCTGAACTACATTTTATATTTATTTGCTTCATTTACCATGACAGCACGCTAACTGAATTTAAGAGCTGGGTTCAATGACCACACAAAGAGAAAAATAAGCTTATTATGTCAACACAAGGTCCCACGTTATTTTTTATGCATAGACTTAAATATTTTCACTATTTACGGCAATATACCAAAATATGGCCGTGAACTTAGTAATTATATTTTAATGAGTTAAATTCTTCTCTCTTGGTAGGTTCTTCTCTTTGGGTCCGTGAAGGACACCGTAGATTTTAGTCAGTACAAGTTTGACAGTCCCTCTCACTCTACCTCGGTGGGAGGACTCATTGGATGATTTTACCACGTAAAAACAGGTTCTTTCTTCTCTTTCCTTTGTTCAGATACATGAATATGAAATGTCGTCTTTGTGTTTAAAATATTAACGTCTTGTTTGTCACACTATACTTTGTTTATCATGGGGTACCTAGCTTTTCTATTTTGATATTATATTGGCAAAGCAAGAAGCATTTTTTCAGCAAAACTATTTTCTAAGTTACATTTTTTTTCTTTACGCTACCTGTCCTTTCAATGATTCAATGTTCTGAACAGTACAATCTACAAAACCACTTCAACTAGAGAGAATTGACAGACGTCCAGTTTTTGTGTTGCCCGAATTCAATATCCGTATCAACAAATATTTATTTACCCAATATAGGAATACCTCCTGCCGGGGTCGCGGGTCTTACCCATCACCGTAACCCCGGTACGTAAAGGGCTCGTGAAGGACACCGTGGATTTTAGTCAGTACAAGTCTGACAGTCCTTTAAAAAAAAAAAATATAGGAATACCTGTTAGAGGTACTATTGAAACATCCGCCACCAAAATTCGTAGAAAACTAGTATTGTCTCGGGTAGGTAAATTTGTTAGTAAAACTTGGGAACTTGATGTAGCCTCGCCGAATTTTCGGTTTAAACCACTATAATTGGGTTCGGCAACAATCTCGCGATGGCGGTTTTAGTTTGTGGATGTGGGAATGCGAGGTTCCATATTCGTAGCTTTATTGGTTTGCTTGGCACGGTCGGAGGTTTGGATGGAACAGATTACGTAGTTAGGATTAATGCCTTTGTGTTTAGCGAAGCGAGAACAGAAACGTATCATTCACGATTCAAAACTAAAAGCCACAGGGTGTGTTGATAAGTGTTGTGAGTGGCAGAAATGTGATGATAACAGCTGATGATAATGCTCTGCTCACCACCGTGCAAAGTAGGATTGGGTTGCTAATTATTTATAGTATCGAAAATAAAAATTCAAACTCCAAGACTCCTCATTTTTCGTAACACCAACTGTATGAAACGGCACAAGCCAGTTTCAACTTGTCCGCGGTGCGCGGAGCACAATCAACAAAATTACAAATACTTACCGAAGCCTCACGTGCTTGTAGAGGAAAAGATGCTGGGCCCAATTTCGGTTTGTGTGTAGGCGGGGTAAGTGTTTGTGTATAGTGATGTGTGTTTAGTAAATACCGACAGGATTTGACCCTCAAATTAGGCGCTGGAGCTACCTCCGGAGCGCGTGGTCACCGGAACACCGTCGCTGCCTCCACAATATAATCACAGGCTTTAGTTCACAATATCGGATATATCGTTCATCCCGGTTTAATAACTCAACGAGGGGAATAGTTCAATTCAAATTACAAGATTTCACACGCGAGGCTACGTTAGCCTTATACCGGCGGCGTGGTGCACTCAATTCACAAAATATTGGATTTATTCACGATAACAATCAAAATCAATCAACACTAGTTCGGAATTCAATAAATATCTTCAAATTTGCCAACGTTGCAAACGGATTGCGGAATCATATTAAGATATTCCAATTTTTATCAAGCGGCTTCAAATTCGCCGTGTTCAACAACAATTTTTAAGTGACAAGTAGAAACGTCAAAATGTCAACGTCAGATTTGGTCGCGTTCCGTTTCACCTTCGGTACGAAACATATACCCCCCTCGGACGGGCCGTCCCGTCCGCTAATCAATTGCTTTCATCGCTGCCTCAAAAATACCCCCCCAATGGGGGCAGGCTGGCGGGTCAAACAACCAAGTGACCCCTCGACGGGTCAATTTGTTACCAATGTCAACCTGGCTCTCATTAAGGAAGTCGTACACTTCTTTCAAATAGTTACTTGTACCCTTGTAGTTGGTACCGCAATCACACCTGATCAGAGAAGGTAACCCACGGCGAGACATAAATCTATCCAAAGTTGCCACAAAGGCCTCCGTCGAGAGGGAGGATACCAGCTCCAAGTGCACTGCCTTAGCTGACAGGCAGACAAATACACACAAATAAGCCTTGACAATTTTACGATAGCGAAAGGTAGACGTCTTTATCAAAAAGGGACCAGCAAAGTCCGTTCCGACGCCTGCAAAGGGCCTCGCCACATTGACACGATCAGCAGGCAAGTCTCCCATCTGGAGCTGCATCGTTGAGGCCTTAGTCCGACAGCACGGTAAGCAACGGAAGACAATGCTACGAATGGTACGACGAGCCGACAAAATCCAAAACTCTCGCTGCAGAATGGCCAACAGCGCATTGCAACCGGCATGCGAGTTCTTAATGTGACGATCAGTCACCAACAATTTAATCAAATGGCCCTCCTTGGGCAACAAAAGGGGGTGACGGACCCCATAAGGAAGGCTAGAATCCCTCAGCCGACCTCCAACACGCAAAAGACCCGTTTCATCCAAAAAGGGGTTCAACTTACTAACGGCTCCCGACAACTTAGCTCTACCGGAATTCAAGGTCTCGATCTCCTTCTCAAAGTGTACGGCCTGCACAGAGCGAACCCACAGGAGGAGTGACTCCTGTCGCTCTTGAGGAGAGAGAACCGGTGACAGGCGCTTGTCCACTGGATTCCTAGCATTGTGACCAAAACGCCTGATCCGCGAGATAACGTTCAACAATTTATCGAAGGAGCTGTATCGGTTCAATAAAAGATCAGGATCAAACGGAGGGTCCTTCGTCCCAACAGCGAGCACCTTAAGCCCGGGCAAAGGATCCGACATCAAAACTGGCGTTCGAGGCCAATCATCCTCGGGGCGAGTCAGCCAGTCCGGTCCACACCAAAGGGTGTGATCAATCAAGCGGGGTGCCATGCACCCAGGTGAGGCTACGTCGCCGGGGTTCAAGTCTCCAGGCACGTGCCTCCAAATCAAAGGCGTTTCAGAATTTTGTATCTGTGACACGGTTCGCAACAAAGACCTCTAAGGAGTGGACGGACGTCTTCAACCAACACAAAACAATTTGACTGTCCGTCCAGGCGTAAAAATCCCGAATATCTACAGATCCACACAAAGTGCGAGCAACGTGGTTCAATAGACGCACAAGAAGCGCCGCCCCTGACAACTCTAGCTTAGGAATGGTCAATGCCGTCCGGAGGGGGGCCACCTTGCTCTTGACCGTGGCCAGTGACAACTTCACCTGGCCTGACGCGCTTACGGTGCGCAGATAAACAACAGCTGCATAGCCGTGCGAAGATGCATCACAAATTGAAGCCAATCTTCCAACCGGGTTTTCCGAAGTGGCTCTTCCCAACCAAGGTTCGCGGCCCAAAGGCGCTGGAGAAAACATTTCGCCCAAAACAATACCGGACATATCCAACCATTCGGATCAAAGGTTCTCGCGACAGTAGACAATACCAGTCGTTTAGTCCAAGTGTGAGTTGACTGCAAATCGACATCATACGTAAAAGTGTCTTGGACTGGTCGGTACTGAACGCCGAGAACGGACAACATAGCAGGGTTGTCAGCATTCTGGCCATTGCTGCCTAGCAGCAGCTGCGTAATCGCCCCTACGAGGGGAGACCAAAGGGCTCTCGCGCGGCTCCCAATCAACATGCGCGGGGGGTGGAGTGCGGCGATCAAATTGGCGGGCCTCTGCCTGGTTCCGAACCAGCGTGCCAAAGGCCCGGTGCTCGTCTCCGGGGTACCCCCCCTTGCGCGAACCCTCTCCAGAAGCTGGTCTGCTAGAGCGGTTCGCGTTGGCGCACAAAATCTCCAGATGGGCCCCTTCACAAATTCTACACGGGCGGGGCTTGGGGCAGTCCCGATGGAAGTGAGCTCCCAAACATGAGAAGCACATGCGGCGTGAGTTGACAATTCGGCGGCGGGCACTCACGTGCAACTCCAAAAAGGCCGGGCAACTCTCCATGTCATGCCCTGACTTTTTACAATAACCGCAATCAGGACGGCTCTGGGTGCCAGCAAAACGGGGGGCGGGGCGACTTTCGACAGTCCTAGTCCGGCCCTGGGCCCTCGGCCGAGAGGGCGGTTGGCTTGACCCCGAGGCGTCACGAGCGTTGTCGAGGAAACGACACTCATCCTCCAAAAATTTGATGAGGTCTTCAAAGGGGGGAAGATGGGTGGCACTATCCCCACCATACTTCTGCTCAAAACGGGACCTCATATCAGCCGGAAGCCGCAGCAGCACTATATGCACCAAAAAATAGGACCAGTGGTCGACCGGCAACTCCAAACGTTTCAAGGCGTTGGTTGCTGCCAGCAATGGATTCAAGAGGTCAGCACGCAACGCTGACATTTTAGTGATGGTCGGCAACCCCAAGATCTGGTCAATGTGGACGTCAGCCAAACAGCGTTTGTTCTGATACCGCCGAGAGAGAAGTACCATAGCGGTAGGGTAGGCCGAATCAGTCACCGACAAGTGCTGAATCAAGGCTTGGGCCTCACCTTCTAGGACCGACAACAAATAAGCCATCTTC
Source organism: Agrotis puta (assembly GCA_943136025.2). Taxonomy (NCBI): domain Eukaryota; kingdom Metazoa; phylum Arthropoda; class Insecta; order Lepidoptera; family Noctuidae; genus Agrotis; species Agrotis puta. The sequence goes on along the minus strand of OW964176.2, from coordinate 14,618,447 downwards.
TGGGCCGGCCTTAGATCAGAACGCGAATCCACCAAACTTTCAAAAAGATTTTGGAATCCCAGCCAGTGGTCTAAGCGACCGTCAAAGTGTGGCAGCTCCAAGGTAGGCAGTCTACTTAATATTCCAGGGCCTGCAACAACAGAGGTCTCTGTTTTGACCTGGGCAGGGTCCCGATTTTTCAAAATTTCCCGGGCACGCATACTTATTATATCACCCAGGTTCAATATCTGGTCATAGTCCGCAACAACCTTGTCACGGGCTGCTTGATCAAATGCTGCCAAATCCACGTCCAAAATCAATTCATTGAAGCGAGCAAACAAAGCGTCAACTGCACTCAGTCTCGCATCCAACCTCTCATACCGGGCAAGCGTGGCCTCTTCCAGATCCAGGCGGTCAACGGTTGCAGCAGCTGAAGTAAACCATCTCAATTGTGAGGTCAATCCACCAATGGTTTCCTTCACAGCTTTCAATGAAGCCATCACGACAAATATCAAACAAACAAAATTAAAATTCAATTAAATAATCCACAGGAATAACTTCCCGGACCCAAGTTACAATTCAAACCGGTAAAACAAACCAAATCCACGGTTTAATACAAGGGCCCACACTAAATACCTCCCTGTGGTATTACAATTAACAAACTTAAGTTTGAATTTTATTGTAAACAAGAACCAAAACAATTAAATTCAACAATATGTCCTTAACATCCAAGCAAACTTAAGTTTCAATTTTGTTGCAAGTACGACCAACCAATCAATAATATCAATCAATAATTATTAATGTCCGCAGACATCCAATTCCAAACAATGTACTTTTCAACAAAATATTCAAACAAATTACAACCAATAATAAAACTTAGTTTTAATTATCACAAATTCAAATCCGACCCTGTACTTCTCAAATGTAAGTAATATTTGTCCTTACAACAACAAATTAAATTACAGGTCGACCTCGACCCCAAAGGTCAATGATCAGAGGTCAACGGACATGAAGTACCAACCACAAGGAACATAAACAAATATGTTTCAGAGTCAGGCTGACCGGGGCAACAAAGTGCATACAATGAATGCAAAGGTTACACAATGGATGGTTTTTGAACCACGCTCTGCTACCAAATGTATGAAACGGCACAAGCCAGTTTCAACTTGTCCGCGGTGCGCGGAGCACAATCAACAAAATTACAAATACTTACCGAAGCCTCACGTGCTTGTAGAGGAAAAGATGCTGGGCCCAATTTCGGTTTGTGTGTAGGCGGGGTAAGTGTTTGTGTATAGTGATGTGTGTTTAGTAAATACCGACAGGATTTGACCCTCAAATTAGGCGCTGGAGCTACCTCCGGAGCGCGTGGTCACCGGAACACCGTCGCTGCCTCCACAATATAATCACAGGCTTTAGTTCACAATATCGGATATATCGTTCATCCCGGTTTAATAACTCAACGAGGGGAATAGTTCAATTCAAATTACAAGATTTCACACGCGAGGCTACGTTAGCCTTATACCGGCGGCGTGGTGCACTCAATTCACAAAATATTGGATTTATTCACGATAACAATCAAAATCAATCAACACTAGTTCGGAATTCAATAAATATCTTCAAATTTGCCAACGTTGCAAACGGATTGCGGAATCATATTAAGATATTCCAATTTTTATCAAGCGGCTTCAAATTCGCCGTGTTCAACAACAATTTTTAAGTGACAAGTAGAAACGTCAAAATGTCAACGTCAGATTTGGTCGCGTTCCGTTTCACCTTCGGTACGAAACACCAACATTAAAATCATAGTGAAGTACCAACACCCATGTGACTTCAATCTTACCTCTTGGTAAGACTGGTTGTCAGACTGTCCTGCTCCTAACCACCCGTAACGAACGACTGTCTGATCTACGAATGTCAGCCGGGACGAACGGCTTAGCGTCGAGCGAAGCGGGCAGCGTGATATTAAGTTTTGGTAAACACATAAATAATTAAGCGAAGTTGTTTAATGGTTTGGAACACGTAAATGGTAGAAAACTAAAATACGACGACGATGACGAGGTAAAGGTTAAGTTAAGCAAACAATGCTTTATTAATCGTGTAGACGGCTTTGATCGCTATGCTAAGTTGTTTTTGGGTAGGATTTGATTTAGCCGGGACGTTGAGTTCTTTCAACATATTCATAAAAACAAAATTGAAATGTGTAACAAACTATTATATTCCATTTGGCCCCACTGAGTTGTCGCACTAATTACAATAAACTAAATGTTAATAAACAGAAGTGTTTATTAACATCTGGTTTATCGTATTTATAATTTGAAGTTGAGAAATTATAAGTTGAGTTTTTAAGATCTTAAAATGTATTTTCTAATTGATGGGGCAGAGTGGAATATTACCTACCTACTACTATTGTAAAATTACTTCTTTTATAAAAAAAATTAAATTACTAGTTACACTTTTATTACTAAACAGGTTTGGATAACATTTGACATGAAAATATCATAAACTAGTAGTTCCATATAATACCGACATACTATTAATATAAATATCCACCGAATTTACTTTATCGAAATTTATGATGAAATACAACATAAAATTTTCATTTTTTTACCTGCAAGCTCAGTAATTGCAATTGAGTGGAATTAATATTCAATAGAATTTTCAATTGAGCGACTGATTTTATTGCAATTCATTTTCCATTAACTGTTTCTTATAAATCTTTAATCCTCAATATGCTTGTTTCAGTGACGTTATTCGGTATTTAATTTTATCTTTTATTCTCTTATAATCTTGCATTCCATGGAAAAGTGCAGATTAATAATTAAAGATTAATTTATACACACAATATTACCTAGAAATATATTGTAGTCTTTTTAAGCTTTACTTACTTATTATTACAAACGTATGGAAATATATTAAGGCCGACTAGTTGTTAAGCACCTTTTACCTTTTGCTCGGCGTCTTACGTAAGAAAGTTGACAGTATCTGGATTTTGAAACATCTGAACATCGTTATTAGGATTTAAAACGCAAGTGCCATGATCACGACATGTTCATTCGTGATAATGGCTATCACGAATGAACATGTCGTGATCATGGCGCTTGCTACAACGCTGAAATATCTGAAACTGAAAACAAATTATGCACATGGTAAATATCCCGTTTGAAGTCATAATAATAATGTTTGTTACCATGTCAGTTGAAAAACGTGTAACTAAACATCGATTATTTATTGAAAAACGTAGTCGTCGAAATATGAAGTATAAAATACATTTTTGTATAGGTACTCTTTTTAATATTTTCTTACCGCAGTATATTAACAAAACATCTTCTTTGCCATACCTATGGAAATCCTTTGTAGTTACAAACTGCCTCTAGCACAAAAATACACAAAGCATTTAAGTAAGGGAAGACAACTATTTCCCGTACATAAAACGTTGAATTCACATCAAAATTGCACCTCCTATCGTAAAACATTTAACCACAACTTCAAAAGAGTTAGACGCTCTGCTTACCACGGAGGATAAAAGATACAAAGTACATGTTTGGCAAGAACATGACATTGCTTTTGTACAGTATGACAACGGTCCGACATCTGCGGGCGAATACGGAAATAAAGAACCATGTGGGCTTAATACTCTTATCTCGAGTTTTGATCTTTAGTTTACATTCAGAGCCTTTTGACGAACAGAAAGGTACCTTCAGGGGATAAAGATTTCGTTTTGATTTCTGTAAGCCTCTTTGAATCTGCAGTTATGTGTTATTCCAGCGTGGATTTTGTGTTTACAAAAGATTTTTTTGTTGGAGTGCTATGAAGGTTCTTCGAAGTCTATTGAAATGATTGTTATTTTCGAGTGTATCTTTCAGGAAGTTATAGAGAAAAGAGATAAATATCTAGAAAATACTACAATAAAACTATTCACACAATACAATAGCAACTATTGATTCATTTCGATCGAGTTGAAGACGATCCAAAACGAAGGTTGGCAAAACGCTACACGTAACATTCCAAAACAAAAACACTTCAAAATTAATCCATTCGACCAGTAAACAATGATTCTAGAACAAACCCATCAAAATCCCGTCGCAAAATGTTTAAACTAGGAGCTAGACTCACCATATTCCGGACATATGATGCAAAAAGCCACAGCCAGGAAAAAGCCGATCACTTCGCCACAGGATCCTTTGAAGGCCATTTTTCTCCTTTTTGTTTAACCAACGCTGGCTTTTACCGACATCTTCACTCTTTCTATTTTTCACAATTTCTCACTAAAAACCCTTCGGCACACTCATCGTTCTTTGTATAACATCCGACTTTTTAATCGACATCGTTCTTTCTGAGTTGAATTTTATCTTCTGATGTTGTATTTCAACTGGGTGACGTTGCGGTTACATCTGTAAAAGAAAAAGGTTTGTTAGGTAAATAATTTGTAATATTTTATTCACGGACAATATTTGTCCGTTATACTGACTTTAAAAAAAACAGTTAAATAATATTGTTTATTCATATTTCGTCAAATAAGACTGACTGTTTTTTCGGAGTGCTGCTCCGAAAAAACAGTCATGCCTTTGTCAAACAGACAGGCGAAAGCGAAGCGTTTCCGTAGCGATACCGAACCGAAGCGAGACGTCAGTCCGATAGTTCTGTCACGCTATCGGATCGCTTTCGCTTTTCTATGTGACTGGATTCAAACAATTTCACACAAAGGCTTCAGTCCTCGTTTTTCCATAGGCGAATTTAAGTGTGCATACTTAATAGTTTAATTACCTACTGTGTAGTAAACCGTGATTATGTCCAAACATAGAAATCTCTTAAATGTTTTCATTGCCGTACCCCGACACAAGTACTTTAATTTTATTTACAATTTAAAAGCAAATAATCTGTTTAATCTGAATTTAAAGCAACTAGAACTCCTGTTTCTCTAGTTTCTAACATAATAATTATGAAACTACGAGCACTAACATAAAACTTGGAAGCTAATTACATTACAGTACAGAAACCCATTTCTGAGGGAATGTGTAAGACTTCATAAGCAAGGGTTCGCCAAGTATTCTATGACGTGATTCTAATAACAGTTTCCACCCACATGCTTCCCAAGTTATATTCTAAGGTTTACTTTTAATATGCTACAATATTGTATTTTCCAAGCTAGAAATAAATAATTTATTTTCTTTTGAATTTCTCCTGTGTTAATAGAGAGTCAATAAAAATAAATTTTTACACATTATTTAAAAAAATATTATATTATAATGATATTTTTAATTTCTGAAGAGTACTATTCTTTTTAAGAAAAAATAAAGTTTTGCCAATGTTCTTTTTTATGTTTTTCAACGGACCTAGCATAGATATTATGTGAGTACGGCTGAAAACAAGTATTAGTTAAAATGAAAAACAAACATAATACAACAAAGAAGCGAATCATAAAAACTATAGTTTATGTTGCAGTATTCATAGCACAGTTTTGGGTCAATAGAAAAAAGGTACGGGCAACATTGTTCTTCCACTATTTTCATGAGCCCTTTTGCTATGTACATTGTACCTTTACCTATGTCTCCTATAACCATATAAAAAATCCCAACCAAACAAAACTGTGTTACGTGAAAACGAAATCTGTGGTAGAATGTTTTTTTAAACTTTCAGTAATAAAACAAATTACCAGCAATCGTTCAATGTAATTTTCAAAAAATAATCACACCATTGAAGTCCACAAAAGGACATTGCAGCGCAAATCAATAATAGGAAGCAGTCAATCCGCGTCTGACTGTACCTTTAAAGATTTAAAGGTCAACCGTGGATTGACTGCGAACTCTCATCTGTCATGGTTATTGTCCTTGGGCGATCCAGTCAATTTGACCACACGTTAAATGAGACATCTAAAATTTAAATCATAACTACAAAGAACCCACAATCCAGAAAAACACAAACGGTCAAAGGGAACAAAAACATTGAATTACGAATTCAAACATTCAATAACCTCGTTTACCGGGGCCTTACACAAACGTTTTTTCACACAATACACGAACGAAGCATAATTATTTGTTGAACATGTTACAACTGGAAGTGACCTGAAAAGGACGACGTGTATTGTTGGAGGCGTCCGAGGCAGAAATTGTATTGTGTTCGGACGCTTTATGTAGTACCACAGACGATACCTATGTCGCTTCTATCTGTTCTTTGTCGTTGTCACCTATACGAGGTTTCTTACGTTCCGCTTGCACAGTTTTAGTTGTTGTTAATGAAGTGGAAATGTACTGGAATGTGTGTTTGCAAGATTGCACCAGTGTTTTAAGGGGTAACGAGTTGAGTAATTTTGTTTTGCCTTTGTGCTTTCAGATTTTCTGCGGTTTTTAGTTAGTATGTTATTTTCTGCAAACATTAATGTTTTGAAGAAGTCTCTAGTGGTTATATCAGTTTTTCATTTTGGAAGATTGATTTTGGCTGAGCAATTATTTAAGCAACCCAGTTTTTTTTTAATTTTTTTGCATTGAAAGAAAAAAAAAGATCATTTCGGGTTTCATACTATAAAAGAAAACCTTTATTCTGTTGTTATTCAAGCTGAAGAAGACACATAAAAACGTCAAAGATAACATAAAACTGTTTACTTAAAAGCGAGTGCAATTTAACTAATCCTAATGAAGTAATAAAAATAATTCAGGAAAAAGAAATAAAAGGGAGCTTGTGATTACTCAAAGAGACAGCCAAATCCTATCATTTCTTCGGCCTACAATCTTTTTTCCAATTTATCTTAATGTTAATGCTGACGAAACAAGATTCCCTTCACTTCGGCCCCTGCCTTACTTAATGCGGAGCCTAATGTCGGTAAATATATAAAAATATCAAAGAAAATGGGTAAAGAAAATTGAATTATGTTGACACATTGTAATCAAAGCCAAAATGTCTAATGTTCTTTGTGAAAAGTAAAATGAAAGTGTTGATATAAATGGGACCAAGAATCTAAAAACAGAAAAAAGTATTTTTGGATTACTTTGTATAAAAATCTCGTTATAGTAGTGGGTGTTACATAAAGAAAATTTACGAGTACTTTTAGGTTTATATGAAGTACTGATCTAGATTTATGTTTGCGTAGGTTATTTCTAAAAATATTTTAAAAACATCTACATCAACTTGGATATAATTACGCTAAATTCACAAAGAACAAATTCGATATACGCTTGAAAATGGAAATTCGACAAACCTTTGCAGTGAAACCAACACATAAATCAACCATTCGTACACAACGTGAAAACCGAGTAGGTAGGTACATTTAAAAATTAAAAATAATCTGTAAAGAAATACTGATATAAAAATATAATCCTCTTCATTACACGAATAAAATATCCATTTATTTATTTTATTTAATGCTTCCACGTAAATAAAAAGGGGAAAAAACCTCAATAATAATTTCCATATATGACATTTTACCGACAATAAATATAAAAATCGCCAACATCCTTCCATAAACCTATCCATTCTTCACTCGGGCCCATATAAACAGACTATAAAAATGAGTCTTATATTGACAATAAAAGCGATTTTATGTGATACTTCAAAACGTTTCCCAACAAATGTAATGCGATACATGTGATTACTTGATGAAAGTAAAACAGTGGCTACTTTGATGGCTTCATACAAATAGAATAAACTAATATACCATTTGCTTGGTAAATGGAATGACTAATGTTATTGATCCGTAGGGACATGAATGTCCGTTTATAAATGTCGTTTATAAACGCTAGGTACAACAAAAAATTGATCACTCTGAAATATTCAAAGATAATAATTTTGTGAAGGTCGATCTTCATTCATGAAAACTTCCAATGTTAAAAGCTAGTCTTTTAGAGGCATTTGTGACAATTTGACAATGGGAATAGTATTAAAATAAGTAGTTTAAACCAAAATTGTCCATCAAGTTAAAATAGAACAATTTTCACAACAAGCCATTGAAGTTAAAATACTCCCAACAACATGAAAATATTTTACGTGCTGAAGAATTCTAAAATAATAATTTTGATTTATAACTCGAACATTCCGTGCCAACAGCAAGACACGGTGCATAAGCACTGACTCGGCTTGCACAACTTCAGATGGGAACAACACTAAGAATGCATGAGACCGGACAAAGTAGAAAAGTTTGCGTCATAAAGCAAATCCTTGCACCGGAATAATTCTGAAAAGTTGTTTGTGATGTGCCATGTTCGTTCAAGTTTATTCCCAACGGTTAAGCTGGGACAATTTAGAGAGCATTAAAACTAGTAAGGCCTGCAGGGGCTTTTAATGTTATCAACACTATTGAAGTTAATGGAGCTAATCGCGTACTTAATATTAGATCAACGCTGTGTAAAGCAAATTCTGGGGTACAACATAAAGCTGATACTTTTATTAAAAGTAATAACGATACCCCACTATCAGCTTTATGACCGCCCTTAGAATTTTCTAGCTGTCTAATTTTACCAATCGACTACTATTGTGATTTTTTTTTGACATGTACTCTCGCAGTGCTACAATTCTAGAAGGTTGTTGCTGCTTAACCGGACAATCCTGTGGTGGTCCAAAAATTACTTTAAGGCCCCCAGCGGGGGCTTAAACACTAACGTTCAATTAAATGAACGTCTCTTAGAGCACCCCCTGTGGGGTTCGGGCCTAGGCTTAGTGCGTCATTGAGGGGAGGGGGCCAGCAAAGGTCAGGCTGGGTCATATTTTTGATGTGCTGGCATCTGTACAATAAAGTACATTCTATACTGAACATCATCGCACTAAAGAATAAGAAGAGTTGTACTTCAAGTGAGGTTAAACTGACAAAAACAAAATCTCCTTTCATATACATAGTTGTTTCAGTCTGAAGGTGACAAAGACGAATGAGAGAGTTTTCGTAACACTATTTCCAAAATATCGAATGCTTCAAGTGTTAATATCCTGGTAGTGATTGATAGTTCTATATTTGTGTAACGAAAAGACTTCGTATAACGCTTTCTGAGTATAAAGCTCAACAGAGTTTTATATTCAAAACAGTTCACAATTTTCTGAATAAATCTGTCTCCAAAATATATCCAATTTTAAAGGCTCAGCTAATCCTAAAATCTTATAATGTAAAACCGAAACAACTTCGATCATTTTGCGAAATTTTTCTTCCAAAACTTCAAGATTTAGATTCGAACTGTCTTGTTTACCAGTATTTATGAGTCTAGCCACACAATATTTAGAAGTTTCCCGTGATCGCGATCAACTAAGATTAAATCTGTCACGTTCCTCGTGAAAATGGAGGAGATTTAGGGACAGAAGAGTTAGAGAACTCATTTACATTATAACACCGTAAGTTGTGGGCGATGTAAAAAGTTTACGATGTTCCTCCAACTAAGTGAATTTATGGTGGGCAATATCTTTAGTTGGATGGGGCTTGTTAAGTGGTTTGATTTTGTGCCATCGTGGATCGGGGTTTTGAAATATGTGGGATACAGGGAATATTGTTTACATGAAATCTTGTCTCACGCCTTATTAAATCAAATAATATTGTTCGCCTCTAATATTGTGTTGCACTACTTTTTTAAATGTCCTTAATTTGCAGTCTGTTTTATTTCTCTTTCCTCTTTTGTTTTATTTTTCAGTAAAGTAATAAATAGTTTTAAGTCCTCTTTCGCTTCACTTTTATTTTAATTCTTCGCTTCTACTTCTTTTCTTAGTTCATGTTTACTGGACTACGGCAAAGCCAAAAGAAGGGTTATGATTTTGACCGGTATGTATGTTTGTGTGTATTTTTGTTTGTTCCCTCATAACTTCTAAACTACTTATCATAACATGACAAATAAGGTGTCATTAGAAGCGTCTCAGTTGTCCGCTGGTTATAGGGTAGGGTGACGTGTCACCAAATCCAATATGACGCCTTCTAGGGGATGTAAAGTCGTAAACCAAAAAATATTCTTTTTTGCACATTATTGATATGAGTATCAAATTAAAGGGCGTGACTATGGGCACATTATAAAGCTTTTACTAGTTAGTTTGCCTCTTTTGAACAGTGTCAATATAGCCAATAAAGATTGTATGAAACAACAAGAGGTGGCACACGACCACGGCTATTACTTAAAGTTTGGAATAAATATCAAATAAATATGGTTCTTGTTTTATGCTTTTCAGTGCGCGATTTTTTTTATTTCTTCAGATTTCCAAACAATGTAAAAAATCTTATTATTCGTTAGAACAAACAATAATACGAGTATGTTTTAATATGTTCGTAATAAATACGAGTTTCTTTCGACACAAACATCATATTATTATTATTTAACAAAGGAAGGTTCTAGGTATTGTCCACTTCGTACCTATCTTATTTTCCTTAACTTTTGAATATAACTTTTTGTCACGGACGTTTTGTTCCGTTCGATCGAAACATCATAAAACTAGACCGGATCTGCCCAAACTTTCGGACACAAAATGTTTTGGACACATTTTTCATGACAATTTTCAAACGTAACGGTGAAACATGAATATAAATTGAATTAATCCTGTTTGATCATTAGGAATACAAGTATACCTACAATGCTACAATATCCAATAGGGGAACAGTTTATAAGACTGGGACGCGAGGCATAATGGGGACATACACTATTTAGGCATAATTAACACAAAACTAACGTAGCGTAAGTGCCATCAGGACGTCATTTGCAAGCGGCCATTAACAAATGGCGTCCTGTCAGCGCTTGCGCTATGTTAGTATTGTGATAAATTTGCCTTTAGTGTGTGATTTCCGATCATACCTCGCGTCCCCGTCTTAAACACTATTCCCCTAAATGCAGTATCGATTAAAACCAATAAAGTTTTCTATTTGGTTTGCATCAATACAATAAACCTTAAATAAAATTACTATTTAGTTTCATTTTTGTTTTTCGCTCTATCTTTTTGTCAAGAGAAACATCATGAAACGATCTTCTGGGTAGAGTGGAAGGGACAGTCAAATTCGTAATTGGTAAAACTGGAAGCTGTTCCATCACTTGCCATTTGCTTTCAAGAACCGCACTACACTGACACCTATTTTATTTAGTGGCAGGTAGACACTATAAGGAGTCATGCAAAGTCATGAAAATGAAGAGCAAAATACGTTTCAATTCGATTCTTAACAAAATCTTATTGTATTTTTATAATATCACTAACTGTTAACGGTGACTTTGCTTGTAAACCATCTCATTTTTTTTGACTTGTCATCATGATCATTAGCAGCTTGTATTTGTCCACTACTGTAAATAGACCTCTTGTATATATTCTCATCTTTTACTGTACCAAAATTAATTCACATACCAGTATTTAGTACAGTGTTTAAGGCGTGGCAAATTAAATCATGACGTATTTATGATATTAAGTTAGAATTGTATCTATGATGCATTGAAGCTAACTAATTTTATAAACAAAACGTTGCATTCTAAATTAGCAGGATACGTTATATTTTTAACATCCATGGCCAAACAGTCAAACCAGACAAACACTGCTGAATAATGAATAGGTACGGCTGGATATATTTTTGGAAATTATGCCAACCTTCATGACCACAAACATGTCAATATTCATTCAGCGTTCATTAATTAAGGACTTGACTCCCGCTGTTCTGCATGTTACTTACGATCCCCCTTTTTTTACGTGGTATAATCATCACATGAGTCCTCCCACCCAGGGCAGAGCGGGAGGGACTGTCAGACTCGTACCGACTAAATTCCACGGTGTCCGTCGATAGCCCTTTACGTTCCGGGGTTACGGTAATTTGTGAGTCCCACGACCCCGGCAGGCTTTGGCCCTCTAGAGGGAGGCCCCGTCATTTTGCTGACACTCTTTGAGGCGTGCGTGGAACACAACGCGCCGTCACCCGAGCATGGTCCATGGTGGGACAGCGAGTTGCCCATTTCTCGCTGCCCGCATGCCCGCGCCTACGGTGGCCGGAAATAGTCTGACGATATCCGTCGCTGTGGGCGTCTACCACTGCGGCACTTACGTCCCCCTAATGAGGTAAACGAAAGCTTCGGTCATGGTGGAATGAACTTCATTATATTTTTATTTTTATATCTTTAGCAACCCGCCTAGCTTTGCATGGGCTCAAATTTTCCACGATGAATTTTCTGAGAAATTTCATTTAGACTGACAATATCTTCCACAATAGACAAAATAATTATCCCATTTGATGAGTCGTTTGGAAATTATGAGAGTAGATAGTACTCAACATTATTTTATACTAGCTTCCGCCCGCGACTCCGTCCGCGTGGATGTCGGTCTTCGCGTGGATGGTTTATTTCCCCATTTTGAGTAACTCTGACAATGACATCTTATAAATATTACGGCGCTGAATCCACTGCGGGTCCTGTCCTGCTGTGTTCGCGGTTCTACAGAACAACGTCTATGAATAAAACTGAAAAATAAGATTTTTTTTCTACGTATTTTTCCAGGATAAAAAGTATCCTATGTTATGCCCAGGATAATAAGGAATAATTATACCAAGTTTCATCGAAATCGAACCGTTAGTTTTCACGTGATGCCTGCACAAACAGACAGACAGACAGACAGACAGACAATTTTTTTTTTAATCATATATTTGGGTTTGGTATCGATCCAGCAACACCCCCCGCTATTTATTTTTTCAATATTTTCAATGTACAGAATTGACCCTTCTACAGATTTATTATAGTATAGATATAGACTATGTAAAGATCACGCCTGTAATCTCTGTAGGTTTACCTAATAGTACACACATATTTATCCAATTATGTCCAGTGTAAGACGGAGCGAGACTAGTGCCGTCAACCAAGCATGCGATGAATTGAGACTACTTAGAAATTCCTGATGGGAAATTTCAATATAACCTTGCCCGACCTAGGTATCAAACCTGGATCCTCTCACGATCACTAGAGTAACAAAGCAGAACTTTTTTTTGTCGACCGAAATGTTCCTGTAAAATTAGATACATTAATAAAAGCTAGTTTATTGTAATAACCATTAGACCATAAAATACTCGGAAAGAACTTTATAAATCTCAATATCGCGTGCTACCATTTTTTTTCGATCTCAATGTGATTTAGATTAGATAAAAAAATATTGTTTTATGTCCATTGACATTTACACATTACCTAACTGTGCAATCTTGAAACTAACAACAATGAAAATAAAAACAAAACTAATTTTCAGTCATAATAAAAGGCAATTTAAGTTTAAAATGTAATACACCACTGCCAACATTCCCCACCATATCCAAACAAAACTTTATTACGAACCAAAACTGCAGTAATTCTGCAGAATTCACTTCTTATTACAAAGTAATATTCCTAAAGGAAGAAAAGTCACGAAAAGTAACACAAACAAATAAGAACATTGAAACTCGTTATAACTTTGTCTATAGACAAACATGTATATGTTTGTCTATTGGCATTAACTTTGCCTCCTCCTCAAGCTTGCCTTTATTACTTCAAAACATCTTTTAAAGTAACGAGACAGTGTCTTATTAAGTCGTTCACACTAAACAATGTGAAAGTAACAGCAAATATGAGTTATGATCTAATTTGTAATTTAACTTCGGGGTGCTCCCTCTTCGGGAGCATTCCCCTGTGTAACTATACAAATTCGAGCATTACAGCGCGCACCTTGTAATGATACAATGTGTAATACCTTGATACAACTTGTAAAATCAAAGCGCTCCATTTGTAATTGACAAATGTAAATTTTACATCATTACACGCAAAATGCTCGTCAGTCAGGGAGGTTATATTGTAATTTAATGTTCAAATCGCATCTGTAATGCTCCTGGTGACAGACCTTACAGTACCTTTAGAGCAATTTTGGAATCGAATGTGCATTGGAAAAACGATACAGTTTTATTTATGAGTTTTAAGTTCTATTAAATAAGTACGTTTTTCCCGTCAACAGATCGCATCGGGTAACTCTTTTTTTTTTATCGTGGTAAAATCATCAAGTCTCTCCCACCCAGGGCCGAGCGGAAGGGACTGTCAGACTCGTACTGACTAAAATCCACGGTTTCCTTCAATAGCCCTTTACGTTCCGGGGTCACAGTAATTCGTGAGTCCCGCGACCATAGGCTATATACTAGCAAAAAAATATCTGAATATCTAAAAATATCGTTTTACCTTTCCTTACCCTTGAGTCATCTACACATGTATGGTATAATACAGAAAGCATTCAAACTGTACATGTTAGAATAAACAGAGTCCACTTGTGGGAAGTGCCTACCGTTCTCACTCCGAATGAAAAAAACGCGTGAGCCATGCATACAGAGGAGCTATCATTTATCATGAAAAGAAACATCCCTTTTCACGCTAAGTACAACAGTGTATAAGACGGGGACGTAAGGTGTGATGGGAAATCGCTTTACACACTCTTAAGGCAAACTTAACACAATACTTATGTAGCGCAAGCGCCAACAGGACGCCATTTGTTAATGGCCGCTTGAAAATTTCGTTCTAATGGCGCTTGCGCTACGTTAGTGTTGTGTTAAGTATGCTTAAAGAGTGTATGTCCCCATTACCTCGCGTCCTCGTCTTATACACTGTTCGCCTATGTACCTGGAGGGTTCCAGGGTGTCCGAAGTCTTTGCTTATGGAAGGTAAATAAACGTTACAATGAATTGCGAGATGTGCTTTTAAGATTATAGAAGTACTTGTCTTTGATTTAACACTAACGAATTTTATTAAACGTACAGACGCCAGATCAACAATCTTATGTACTCTCTAATCGAGAACATTCCCTTGTAATCATACAATGTGTCCTACCTTCATACAACTTGAAACATCTTTTCGATCCGCATGTAATTAAATGTGTCCGGCGCGGCGGGCCGTATCTATACATAAAACGTGAATGTTCTTTAGTTAGATACGAGTAGATAGTGTTGTAAAGTGATGCTTGAAGTCGAATCTGTTATGTTACATTACACGCAAACGCTCCTGGCGAGGGAACATATTTTAGTGCCAAAATTAAAAAAAGTGACAGATTGGATGTAATGATGTACACCAGTACTAATTTTTGTCTTAAAAAACAAAATCAAAATCACAAGTCATTTATTTAAATTAGGCTGATTTATCAGCACTTTTTAAGGTCAATTTTTACATAAGACAGTCCCCCAAAGCGCCCCCCCTTCGACACTTCCTAGTGTTTTGGCTCGGAAGAAGAAGTGGCGGAACAAACTCCCCAGCAACACATTTGTCTTTACGGTTAGAGGAACCAAGATTGTATACAATTTAATAGAACATTCACATTATACATCAATCCGAAATTACATCCCAACCATGACTAGAAGGCACAAAAGATAAACTAGGACCAACGCAGTAAATAGATTTAATGAAGAAGCAATTAAATTACAAATAACAGAACCAAAGGTCAGCAAGTCGACCAGTGACCAAGTGAAACTGTCATTCATTTGTTTTTCTTCACTAACTGTGAGAATTTTCAGGATTTTAAGATTATCTCCATTCAACTTCAGTACTCTTCACCAATGTTACATAAAAGGTAACAAAAACAACTCCAGCACGTAGAAACAGACACAATATACAAGAAATTGGCAAAAATAAAGTACATTTAAACAGGAAGTGTGTGAGGACGTGCTCCCTCTCGTAGTTGTTCAAGACGTGACAAGCCAATACTTTGGAATCAGAGCAGCAATACATACACGGAATATCAAACGTTATTGTACTCCAAGAGAATTCCGGACTATTGATATGAGCTATATCAAAAACCGGCCAAGTGTGAGTCGGGGGTTTCGTACCATCACTACTTAGTATAAGACAAAGTTGCTTCCCGCTGTCTGTCTGTCCCTATATATGCTTGAATCTTTAAAACTACGCAACAAATTTTGATGTGAGTTTTTTGGTAGATAGAATAATTCAAGAAAAAATTATGTAACATCCATAATCTAGTAGAGAGTGCAATCTCTACTAGATTATACATCGAATAGTTCATGTTACTATGGATCTTCCCGGGATTTCTAATACACAATCTCGTGTGGAAAACAATATTACAAACTAGCTTTTGCCCGCGGCTTCGCTCGCGTAGAATTTGGTCTGCCTCATTAAGTTACGTGACATTTTTTTAATACTTATATTTTTTTATGTAACTTCACATCGTACATCCCAGATTTCTAACTTTAAAATTAGTTTCCATACAATCTTTGAACACCTATACCTAATATTTAGAGGGAATCTCTTGAGGGTGGAATTATCTGAATTCATTTCTAAGTGCTCATTATTTTAGAGGGCCAAAGCCTGCCGGGGTCGCGGGACTTACGAATTACCGTGACCCCGGTACGTAAAGGGCTATTGTAGGACACCGTAGATTTTAGTCAGTCAAGTCTGACAGTCCCTCCCGCCCTGCCCTAGGTGGAAGGACTATTTTGATGATTTTACCACGATAAAAAAATAATAATAATAGAACTCTGCAAATTTCAAAATTCTACCAGTGGTTTCTTCATCAATCTTTACCTGTATGGTGTGTTTATAAAACGTAGCCCTATGTCCTTCCCGGGGCTTGAGATTATCCTATCCAGCACAAACGGATTACTAAACACTGACTAATAAACAGGTCGGACCAATGTTACTTGCATTTAATCACTACATAGTATAAAACAAAGTAGCTTTTTTTGTCCCGTGTAACGATCGACATCATTGCGCGATCACCGCCATCTATCGAGCATAAGGACCACTCGACATATAGTACTAATAGAATTATCTATACTCCGTTCATCATCTGCCTAGATATATATAAAAATATATATAATAAAAAACTTTTTCAAAAAAAAAATGTAACCGCCTTCAAAAAGAACCTCAAAAAAGGGTAAAATAATCTACAAAATAACTTTTATTTCGGAAGTCGATGGCTTTGTTATTTTTTATTCCATTGTGTTTTTTTTTGCCATCGAATTTTTTTTTTAAAGTTTTTTATTTTTCGTTTTTTAGTTAAAATATTCAACCCAAATTCATGCCAAATACATATAATATAATCCGTAGCACTGGTAATAACATCCCTCATGTAAACAATAAGCTAATAAAATTCCCTATCTCAAAAACTACTGAACCGATTTTGATGAAACTTACAGTATTCCCTAAGTTGAACGATACCTAGCACAAAAAAAAAGAATTATTTAAATCGGACGTGAAGTTCCGGAGATATGCGAACAATGAATCAGTCGATGCCTACTCCTTACTATTAAGGAGTTGTACCTTCCATCATCAGCTCAGCTACATAAGATGATGATTACCATACGCAAGTACTTAAATTACTTCATAAGATTTACGAAAAACGATGGGTGAGCCTATAAAATTTGAGGGATGCCCTCGATTTCTCCAAGATCCAATCATCAGATCCCGATTTGGTTACAATGGGACCACACGGGAAGCACCAGCTTTCAAACAAAAAAAGAGTCATGAAAATCGGTTCACCCAGTCGGTCGTAATGCGGTAACAAACATTAAAAAAAAAATACAGTCCTCCTTTTTTTGAAGTCGGTTAAAAACTATCCTATGTCCTTTCTCAAGTTCCAAACTATGTCTGTACCAAATTAAACACTAATCGGTTCAGTAGTTTAGGCGTGAAGAAAAGACAGACAGACAGAGTTAGTTTCGCATTTATAATATTAGTTTGGAGTTTGGATAAATAATAATAAAAACATCGGAGATACATTAGACCAATCAATTGTGTAAAAGTAAATAACGTTTTTGTTTGATAAATTACGGAATTTTTCTGCTCTTTACAAGTAATTGCGGGATTTGGAGCATATCCACTTTATTCTTTTGCTGTATGAAATCAGTGTAAGTACATGAATAACTCTACCTTATTCCGATCTATGGTTATCAAACATAAGAACATAACATAAAATCATGCCTATTAAGCAGGGGTGTGCCTGATAGCACACCCTCATTTCATCAGTCAATTCCATTGCAATAGAAGACGAACCTATAACCATCAACCGGGCAGAAATCAAATCTACATTACCCACTAAGTAATACCTAATTGAAAAAGCCAATAACACATCAACCGACTTAGGAACCGAACTCGAGTCCTCATTCTAAACAGTCGCACTTGCTCCACTAGTCACATACGCTCATAAAGGAGGCTCCTATCCCTAGTTGTTAAAACTAATAAAGCAATTTTAATTCAATTTAATTTTAACATACAGTAAGAAAATGTTGTATTCAACCCTTAAATCGCCGAAGTCAATACCCACACTTCTTCACGACACAGAGGTTTTTTTTACTGGCACTAACGTGACTGCGGCGTCAACTAAGGTATCGATTGATGACCTAAATGTCGCCATGGCAGCTACTGGTCCCGGGCTTCAAGTTCGTCGGTTTGATTAACGCATCTTCCGAGATGTTTTATGTCTTTAGAATGGAAGCTGGGGAACTTATTGGGGTCTGCATTTTGGGAAATTAGTGTTCGTTCGGAAGTTGTGCGCATACAGAGGGTTTTAAGCGACTTTCTTTTGTTATATCTACTATGTAAAATATAAATTAATTAGGCCTTGTTTTCTGCTCCTGCTCTCTCTCTTGCTGCTAGGATACGGGCTTAAAATCTATGAGTAGGTCATATTACTCATAATCTACCGCAAGCTCAGATCGTATTGGACTATTGGTGGATCGTCTCTTGTTTTTAGAAAATTTCGTCTATCTACCTCTGACTTCGGGGTAGCGGGGCTAACGAATTATCATGACCCCGGTACGTAAAGGGCTATTGAAAGACACCGTGGATTTTAGTCAGCACAAGTCTGACAGTCCCTCCCGCCCTGCCCTGGGTGGGGGGACTCATTTGATGATTTTACCACGCTAAAAAAAAAAAACTACCTCTGACTTTGCATTAAGGTTAAATAAAAAAAATGGCAAGTTTGAGAAAATTCTAGCAATCTTTATCAATATAACAATAAGATTTACAATATCTACACCTAAGAGCATGAAAAACAATAAATCAATCCACATTTTTTGTTTGTGATTTTAGACTTTGTCTTTTTTTTAATATCGAATAATTTCAGACAAAACAATTTCTTAAAGACAGGCCTTTTGAAATATTAAACACAGACAGACTTTAATATTCTACCACTATTACTTCAAAGAAAATACCTACATACGAATTCAAATCTTCTTGGAATAAACATAAATGTCTTTTTACTTTACAAACATTTCGTAACAAAACGGATTATTTTGCCGAAAACAACGAGATATAAGATCAAAGTGACATCTCAGTGTCACTGAGAGCCTGTGACACTGCTTGATATGACATCGTCTGTACTCATATTACCAAAACACAAGTGACATGGAGATACAGAATAATTATAATGTTTCACTTCCAAGAGTTATGTTCCGAGAATTATTTGTGTACGTGAAGATTCCTCTGAAGTTGGGTCAACTTTCATGATTCCGGCAGATAATTTTTTGGTAGGTACTGTCTCTTTATAAAAGTTCTGATATTTCGAGGAAATATTTGTTTTTGTTAGCTATTTACAATCTGAAATGGATATATATAAATTACAATCTTTTGCCATTCGTTTTAAAATTAGTCTCTAAATAATCCATTGAGATCGAGCCTGTCCCTAGCTGCCCCCCCCCCCAGCGACGCCCTAAGCCGAGGTCCGTACCCCACAGGGGGTGCCCTTAGCGTGTGGTCGCTTAGTTTTTAACTAAGTTTGTTGCCCTGGCTGGAGGCCTTAAAATCTTAAGGCATCCACAGAAAAGTCCGGTTGAGCAGTACACGACCTAATAGAGGTCGACCTGCGAGATGCCATACACAAAAAAAAAACTGCACCATGTCTAGCAAATCCTTATGGTATTACCAAATCATATGTTTTGTACAGTTCTTTATGTTTCACTACAGTTATACTTTCACAGATCTATGTTAGTCAGTATGATGACTAGCCGCATCGGTACATGATTCGCGTCGATACAAAAAATACTATAGATATGTTACTTCTAGGTAAGCGTGCTTCACCGTCGACCACATCTTCGTTTATCGTCAGGCGAGTTAGTGGTCAAATGCGAACATATCACTACATATTATAAAACAAAGTCGCTTCCTGCTGTCTGTCTGTCCCTATGTATGCTTAGATCTTTAAAACTACGCAACGGATTTTAATGCTGTTTTTTAATAGATAGAGTGATTTAAGAGGAAGGTTTATCTCTATATAACATCTGTAATATAGATAGAGAGCGAGAGCTCTCTCTCCGCACGGGTGTGCGGGGCCAGGGCGGGTAGCGACCCGCTCTAAAAGTAAGTAAAAAAAAAACTCTTTGTAGTATCGATAATTCCAAACCGAAATAAACAGGAGTATATAATAAAAAACACAGTCTCCACAAACTCATAGAACATAAATCTTCCTATTTCAAAACGTAATCAACTTTGAAACTAATACTTGTCTTGAAAATCTCTTCTTTAATCTACAATTCTCATGCAAAATAACAGTGATAGGATCGAGTGAAACTAATTCCGTCACAAGCCCCACAAACTGTCTCATTATGTTGAAATATTCCAATGTTTATTCTACTCGTTAATACAAACGCAATAACTCGAAGATTACGCCCGTTGGGTGGCGCCGAGGCGTCTACAAAATGACTGTGATTATTCAAAAAGATTCGCATTTTTTGGGTCCCGTACGAAGATTACGAGTTTTGTATAATTCGTCGATTTCATCAGCCTGCGCTGAGTTGTACGGCGTACTTTTTTTTACGAAATAAAAGCATAGAGAAGAAAGTTCTATTTTCATTTTTAATCAACCAAAAATAAAATATAGTGTTGTTGTATTTTTTAAAATCAATGCATAAAACATAAAAGTCAGCATAAAATGTTCCTAAAGTTGGGATACAGGGGTGAAATAAAACATGGGCAGATATTTAAAAAAAAAATTGTGTCATCAAATCAAATATAAATCATAAGAAAACGTTTCATATTATCAGCCACAGTTTGACTCATCATCTAATATGACAAATGGTTCTCGATATCTGCTTCATGAAAAATTGCTTTTATATTTTAAAATAAAAGACAAGCTATCTGTCAAACGTTTTACGATAAGAGTGAAAACGTCAACGACCTCTATGTCAAAAAATACTCTGTGCAATTTGATTTTAAATAGCGTCACTATCTTGATATTGTTATAATGTGTTAGAATAGCGCGTTTTACGTCACAATATGGCGTTATCATAGTTTCGCTTTAATCGTAGTCGCGTAGAACATATTTCATTATTGTTCTCGTATTATGACTAATAACGATAGTTTCCTGCAGGTGAAAACAAAACGTAAAAATCATCGCGGAACCCAACGAACACAAATATTTTTTTGCGTAAATTTTGGTCATCTGGCAATGTTTAGTCATTTTATTCGAGATTTATTTGGATTTTAAGCTTTACAGAAAATCTAATGCGGCATGAGCCACTCAAATAACCTTGTTAATTAGAGGGGTAGTCTCAAAAGACAGTTAAAAGGATTAACCGGATGAGTTTAAAGCAAAATGGAGTCGCTTTATATTTTTTATGGCAGTGCATCAAAAATATAAAACAACTCAATTTTGCTTTGTGAAACGTTGTTCATGAAGTAAAGAGATCCTCATATTTTGTTGTGTCTGAAGGGATGGCGGAAAATAGGATTTAATTTTCTTCAGGAAATATAAAGGGATGAGCTTATTTTAGAATGAATGTTGTTCAAGATGAGATTCGCTATTTTAAAATTCCAAAAATAACGTTTTTATTTTTGTAATTTTAGGTTTATAAAGTACTAGCTCATGCCCGCGGTTTCGGCCGTTCAGAATTTAGAACAAGTTCTGAACATCCATCCATTCATTCTCACAAACTTTAATCCTTTGTAAACTAGTAGCTAATTTAGCTTAAAGGCACTTAGCACAAATCACAGTCTATTTTAGCATGTGTTAGCTTTCCCAGCTCATGTTCGAAGGTCCGAATTCCACATCCCTGTCAATAGAGTAAACACAATTGCTTACCACAATGTACAAACCGAATGGCCAATAAATGTTTGCTCAGTATCTCAATGTTTGTGCTTATGATTTGTGTGTGTTATGTTAACTGATAACACGGGGTCAATATCACAGATCACGGAATCGCTTCATATGTCGGCAGCGTTTAAACCCGTCATGATCAAACTTTTTTTTTACGTATGTTGTAAAATCATCAAATGAGTCGCCCTGGGTGGATCGGATGGGTCCCGTACGAAGATTACGAGTTTTGTATAATTCGTCGATTTCACCAGGCTGCGCTTAGTTGTACAGCGTACTTTTTTTTTACGTAATAAAAGCATAGAGAAGAAAGTTCTATTTTCATTTTTAATCAACAAAAAAAAATATATTTGGGGAAGTGTTGTTGTACTTTTCTTTACATCACTGCATAAAACATAAAAGTCAGCTCAGTTTATGATCAAACTAAAATCCACCGCGTTCTTTCAATGCCCTTTTCTTTTAGGGCCAAGGTTCCCTTTTAAGACTCTATGATGAAAGTTTTTAGATGTTTTTCAAGATTTGACGATAACAGAGTAGAGCAATTTCTAATTTCAATAGCATGGCTGTTCTTAAATTGTAGGAAAATAATGTTTTTATTTTTCAGTCGTCCACGAATCGTACCATATTCGGACAATAAAAAAGTCCAATTGTTTAGAAATCACTTTGTTTATTCTTGGTAGAATACAGATAATTAGCAGGTCAACTTATTTATTTACTTATCCTTTTAGGTAACTAAGTCCCATAAAACACAATACATAGGTATATAGTTATCAAAATAATAGCTATTAACTAATACATATTTATAATAATAAACTTTCTGGATCAAGGGCCTGATTCAGAAAGCAGTTGTTGTAAAAATATTTAAAAATGTATTTAATAAGTAAAGAAAATGAATAAAGAACTTAAAAACTATTGCTTATAAACTTAATACTGTTCAATAGTACCCTGTAACTTATATGACACGAATTTTGAAAACGAAAGTGATTGAGACACGCTGAAAACTTGCTCCATACTTTTTCAATCATCCCTTAACACAGAAATGCAGACCTGACTGACAGAAACTGGTTTTGAACGAAGCTGAATTTAAAGATGCGACTTTTTTATTTATTGTTGACCAGTCTAACTTGGTAGGTAGCAGGCGCTAAGCGTAGTGCCTGAGTGAAATACAATATTGTCATATAAGGTATTTCTGTGACACTTTCGTTTTTGACTACCAAAACTGACTGTTAAGCCTTTGTTAAACAGACAGGCGAAAGCGAAGCGTTTCCGAAGCGATACCGAATTTTTATTTGTAATGTATGGAATTGTTTGAATCCAGTCTCATAGAAACACGAAAGCGTGACAGAACTATCGGACTGACGTCTCGCTGACGTTTCGCTTCGGTTTGGAAACGCTTCACTTTCGCCGGTCTGTTTGACAAAGGCTTTAAAGAGCGCAATAAACAATATTAACACAATAACAACAATGAAAACATAACAATCCGTTATGATCTAGTGTTGTCTAGTTAGCAACACGATCGGTCCCCAAGCGGCACCACGAAGCAAAACTAGCATAAATCTAAAGCTATTAATATAAATTACTTACGATTTACAATCCCTTTGGGGTGTTAAATTACAGTTATTCCCTTCTATATAAAGGCTTTATCATAACAGACCGGAGTCCTAACGTGTCGGCATCAATTTTAATTATTTATTATTGTGAGGCATAAATGAGTTGGCCTTTGCTTAATGGGTCCGGATTAATTAGAGAACGATTTGGGGCGAGTTGTTTTAAAATGTTTAAGTAATGAGGTTTGATGTTAATTAAATATGGATTTTTTTGAGAGTAGCTCTTGTTTATTTTGGACGTTGCGATGGATGACAAAAGAGGAAGATAAGGGCTGGTGGAATTTTAAAATAAGAGACCGCTGCCCTGGAATGCAAACGGTAATTGATGAAATAGGGAGGATTTTATAATTAGTAGGTAAATGGATAGCTCAAAGCTCATGTACACGATGCCGCCGCCGCGACGCCGCTGCTCCGCCACCGCGCTGTAATGCTATGTATACCTACGCGACTGCGCCGCCACCGCGCCGGTTCCGCGCCGTCGCCGCCGAAAATCAAACAATAGCGAATCAAAGAGTGGCGGAGCGATGGCGGAGCGGTGGCGGAGCGGTGGCGGAGCGGTGGCGGAGCGGGGGCGGAGCGGTGGCGGAGCGGTGGCGGAACGGTGGTGGAGCGGTGGCGGAGCGGTAGCGGCGTGGCCACGCTGTAACTAACATCAATGAGTACCCACTACTCAACGGAGAACAAGTTGACAGTTCTTCAGAAAACATCATTGCAACAATTCAATAGGATTGATTTTATTTGACAAATCGCAGGTTGTTATGCCAGCTTTTTCTTTCTGACGTGACTCACTTGTGAAAATGCGATTAATAATTATGTCACAAAAAACTTAATAAGTAACCGTGGTGATCGCAGCTTTTACAAAATCCTCTATAATACAATCTAGTATTTATATACTCGTAACTATTCAAGAAAACTTTGCAAAAACTGTCACTCACATAATTTTCCTATTCGCTTTCATAAACCCCTATTTTCTTCTATTTTTCCTTTGACAGTTGAGAAGGACTTATGGAAAGGACAATTTTACGGTATACTTTTCTTGTCAGTTAGAATTCCGTATAAAAACCTTTGTCAAAAGGAATTTTAGTATTTTTTACTGGCTTCAAGTTTTCTAGAATTGCCTATTGAATTTATGAGACCTATTTTGCGGGGATAAAAAGAGTCAAAGGCAATTGAAGGGTTGGTTCGGTGGCTTTATATTATAGAGTATTTTGTTATAGCAGAAACTTCTTTAGAATTGACGTATTTTTTATGTTGTAGGTAGAATAAATAACTCTTTGAGCCCTTCTTTAGATATACATTGTAAAAACACGCCTGTAATCCCCGAAGAGTTTGCCAGAGGTTTACTCTACTAGTATACCCACTACACACGTATCGATGGCACGATTGGTTGCGTGGCGGAGCAGTCGACTGCTACGAATCCTGTCGCGTGTTCGGTCCCCGCACGGAACAGACGTTTGTATGATCTGATTCGGGTCAGGTATTTGTGTACATCTTGTGTTTGTAAACGTACCCACGGTAAAGAAGAAATTCAAAGTCAGAAGCAATGTTTAAAAAAATGGTTCGGGCAAGTTACGAAAAATACTCCGGACATCAACACGAACCACACAAATAATAATTTTTGAAGTAGCTGCCAGTGTTTAAAGACGGTAAGGGTAAGGTATAAGACGAGGACGCGGGGTATGATGGGAAAACACACACTTAAGGCAAACTTAACACAATACTAACGTAGCGCAAGCGCCAACAGGACGCAATTTGTTAATGACCGCTTGTAAAAAACAAACTTACTTTTGCATTTGTAATATTAGTTAAAATTAGGATTCATCAAACTAATTTCGGCCCAATGAGTTTTGTGTGCATCGAATTCAAGTTTCATTTAAAATTTAATTCCCTTTTAAAGTCTGCTCCGATTTAACCTCACTCAATTCTGGAAAACTACAATTTAACACTAAAAAGAAAGCAAAAATGTCAGAAATGTTCGCCGCGAGCAGAAAGAGTTAATCAGTATCGCGTGTACTTAATAAAAGAGTTAATTATAGTAATAATCCGCCTGGTACTCCATGCAAAGAATTGAATGCGGCACAACAAGCTGAACCTAGGCTACCAACCTAAATAAACCTAATCTACCTAGCTTTTTCCTAACTACGTTGAAGTCGGTCGCGGGACCAAGGGATTACCGTGACCCCAGTACGTAAAGGGCTAGTGAAGGACACCGTGGATTTTAGTCAGTACAAGTCTGACAGTCCCTCCCGCGCCCTGCCCTGGGTGGGAGGACTCATTTGATGATTCTACCACGATAAAAAAAAAAAAAAAAAAAACTACGTTGAAGTCGGCTTCTAATCTACCCAGATGCAAATTGATGAGTATCAGTATTTTACATGATGCGACCGCCTATCTGACCTCCACAACCTAGTAACTGGGTAGTACGACACCCTTTGGTAAGACTGGTTGTCAGAGTTTTGAGCTTCTAAGTAACTGTAACGTTTTTTTTTCTTTTTCTAAAAGTGGCAGCCGTAACCGACAACTTCACGTGCTTTCTGAGGCATGGAAGAATTTAGCCATGATAGAATAGGGATAAAGACCAATCTCAGCAAATCTGGATTAACCTCCAAGAATAACCTGTGCGGCTGTGTTATTTAGCCTCCGAGCTCCTAAGTTATAAACTTGCTTTAATAATTTCTAATACGTCTAGAAACTTGGATTAATTAAACAGTCTGAAAACGTTCTTGAACATCATTTGATATTGATTGACTTTTCTTTGGTATATTAATTAGTGTAGAATACATGCGCCCTTGTAACTCCCAAGTGGTTAGGCGAAGTTATAGTCAATATGTATTGTTTCTCCCACATTTTCTTTAGTAATATTTTTTTTTTAGTCTCCATTTTCTTAAATAAGTTAGGACATTTTTATGACGGGTCAGTAATGTTGAAGTTTCTTTTTTATAACAGGAAAATATTTTGCCATTAACCTGGTACATATCCAGACACTATGGTGGCTACTAAGACATCCCTTATGGAAAATACCAGTAATACTTTACCCGTACTGAAACTTGAATCTAGGACCCAATGCTCAACTGTCTCGCTTGTAATCACAAAACAATGAAGTACTAAGTCTGGAAACACTTTTATATTCATCAGCCTGAAGAATTTTCTTTACACAATAGTGTTTAAACACAAAAACTTAATATAATAAAAGCTAAGTATAAATTAAATGTTTAATATTAAGTTTTTTTGATGAAAGAAACATTGGACTCAGTTCTCCAGAACGCCATAACAATTAGACTATCGCAGCTCCACTCGTCGAGGTCGAATCTTTCTATATTATTTTCTCATAATATTGTATGTTACATAGAAAAGGTACTACACAGTATGATCTTTCTATTATACCCAAGTTTACTCATGGGAATTATGTACTACATAATATATTGTAGGAGTGCTAGACTGCAGACGTTACCACAAACCGCAGCGAATTTGGGCAAAGTCCAACAGACGTAAATAAATATGTCATGTGGTTCAAAAGAAAGAACTAAGTTTCTACATTTAGAATAAATATTTAAAACAGTATGCAGACTAGATCCAAATGCGTACTTTTGCGATCAAAGACAGGGACAAATCGCCAAATTGGACGGGAATCCTGGGCTCAAAAATACCACTTTAGAATTAAATACTATGATAATTTATCTGGAGAGCTTGAGCAACAGAATAGGATGTTATTTTTTTTATCGCGATTCATTCATATGAATTGCATGTAATTATGCTAATGAGGATTTTTAGACCCCATGAAAATCATGTATAATAATGAACCTTATTCCTTCAATTCTACCATAGTGCATATTAATTAAAATAAACCTAATGACAAGATTTGCTCCTCGTTTACGGTATTCATTTCATACCAAAAAAAGATCTAGATTTTATAGAATTAATTTTAAACGCGTTTATCAAAAAGCCGAAAGTTTTTTTTTTTAACGTACCTAATACAACGAAACGAAATTGAACGAGAAATCACAGTAAAAAAAGCATGTAATAATAATATGACGTTATTAGTAACCATAGTTCAATAGCAAGCTCTTTAGCCACAAAATACAATACAGTATTGTATTTCGTTTCACTTTATACTCGTCTGGTTTGCTTTCTTCATAAATATGTTATTAAGAAATGGGCAGGAAAAAGCCTCGCATTCATACTATTATTACTTATGTTATTAAAAAGTTGTAAGTAGGTCACGGATGTACGTATTAAAACCATTTTAATAATTGGTACTTACATAAATAAAAAACTGCGGTAAAAAATAAGTTTTCCTGTATAAATAGATATATATTTCAGTCCTGTAATTGGAAATAAATTGTAACTTTTGTAATATTTGAGTAAAATGAACAATAGCCGCAGATCGTCAATTATTTTTGAGTAGAATTTTCCAAAGAAAATGTCAACAATGATTATTAAAACTTACAAAAAAACATCCAAGTGTTACTAAACAACCTTTTCAGTACAAAAGGTCATTGCTCTGATGACCTAACATTGCTGTACCGGGCGTAGAGCCAAAGATACAGAGATTTAGATTCATCCCGAATGGGTACCTTCTGAAATATGGAGCCCAGCCGTTGCCCAAATCGCGTCTATTTTTAGAAAGTACACAGTACTCGAAGAAAACGAACGTGTAAAATAAAAGTTTTATAGCTGAACTGAATGCAAAATAGTGAAGTGATAGTTGTAAATCATTGCAGGGGAAAATCTCTTAAAGAGAGTGCAGTAGACCGTGAAATATCACAGAACTTTATTTCGCTTATTAATCAGGAAGGGTGCTTTACATAACGTGATTTCTAATTTCGACAGCATCTCTAACTGCGAATAAAGCAAAATATTATATTTAAAACTTTTATTGTAAATCATATTTACTGAAAGTTTGATGCTTCATTTTCATTGTAATGTCCTATATTAGCATGTAAATCAAGTCTAGACCGTAAAGAAAAAGGTAAACTGTACCAACCGTTACAGACGACAGTTGGTAAAATAATATTTCAAAGCCAGATTCTGAATTTTAAATAAGTCTGACAAGACTGCTCTTAATACATAAATATTATATGGCTATGAGGGATATAAATATCTTGCTACATCCTAACATGCCATTTTCTTTGAGCGTGTTTCCCTTTAAAGTTGAAACGTTTTAACTGAAAGCTGAAACATGAATTTGAAAATTTATGGAAACACATTTTCAGGTAGCACTAACGAGATCAGTTTTCTGTTCGGTAACGATGTTCGAACAAAACTAAACTGTATGTGCAGTTGTGTTTGTGAAAATGTACTGAACATACTTAAACTTGACGATTTTGGAAAAGTACATCGTTAGAGTGGAATGGGGAAAAGGATAAAATTAATTCTATGACCCCGCCATTTTCCGGACACGGATGTTTCGGTAGGTACCTGTGTCGAATGAGGAAGGAAGTTACGTCTGGGTGTCACCACTGCGAGGATCGCCCGGAGGACACGGTGGAGCATTCGGAGCAGGACTGCTCCGCTTGGGCAGAGCACCACCCGCCGTGTCCTCACAACGGCGATAGGCGGCGACCTATCGTGCCCGGCATTGGTCGAGGCCATGCTGCATGGCGAGACGGAGTGGGAAGCGGTCGCCTCCTTCTGCGAAGCAGTTATGCTAGCGAAGGGGGAGGTGCGCCGCGTGAGGGAGAGGACAGCAACATCCCTCCTCCCCAGCCGCAGTGCTAGAGCAGTCCACGGGGGCGGACGTCGGCAGACGATCTCCGGTCACGGAGTAATGGATGACTCGCTGTCCGACCATGGACCATGCCCGGCTCGACGGCGCGTTGCGTGCCGCAAGGAGTGTTAGCATAATGACGGAGCTTTTCTGTAGAGGACCAAAGCCTGCCGGGGTCGCGGGACTCACGCACTCACTATCCTGACAAAAAGAAGACAAGAAGAAAGGAAGGTGTCATGGTGCCCTTCAATAGAAGGACACCGTGTATATTAGTCAGAAGACTCATTTGAAGATTTTACCACGCTAAATAAAAACACAAAAAAATGACCCCCATTTTAAAGTCCGCTTTTCAACCTTTTTTTATGGCTTTATTAAAATAACTTGTTTGATTTCGACTTTCATTTAGTTCGCCAATAAATCGTGGGCATCGAAGTACTGGCTCCAAATATGTTACTATTGTACGGCACTTCCTATCTCCAATTCGTGATTCAGCTTAGTGTTCCAAGAAGTGTCAAACCATAGCGTCAATACAACTTGGACTTGTGCCCACACTAAGTGCATCGCCACACATGTCATGCAGATATTGGACCAACTCTCAAACCGTAAAATATTTGCATGACGTAACTTTTATACAAACAGTTACCATAGGTTATTGAAAACACAGGGACAATAAATGTAATTGGGGTGCTTTTTTTTTTTTATCGTGGTAAAATCATCAAATGAGTCCTCCCACCCAGGGCAGGGTGGGAGGGACTGTCAGACTTGTACTGACTAAAATCCACGGTGTCCTTCACTAGCCCTTTACGTACTGGGGTCACGGTAATCCCTTGGTCCCGCGACCCCAGCAGGCTTTGGCCCTCTACAGGCCCCGTCACTATGCTGACACTCTTTGAGGCGCGCGTGGAACACAACGCGCCGTCGACCCGGGCATGGTCCATGGTCGGACAGCGAGTCGCCCATTACTCGCTGCCCGCATGCCCGCGCCTACGGTGGCCGGAGATCGTCCTGCGACGTCCGACGCCGTGGGCGTCTACCACTGCGGCTGGGGTGGAGGGAGGACGCTGTCCTCTCCCTCAGGCGGCCCGCCTCCTCCTTCACGAGCATGACTGCTTCGCAGAAGGAGGCGACCGCTTCCCACTCCGTCTCGCCCCGCAGCATGGCCTCGACCAATGCCGGGCGCGAGAGGTCTCCGCCTATCGCCGTCGTGAGGACACGGCGGAGCTCTGCCCAAGCGGGGCAGTCCTGCACCGTATGCTCCACCGTGTCCTCCGGACGATCCTCGCAGTGGTGACACCCAGGCGTTTCTTCCCTCCCTATCAGACACAGGAACCTCCCGAAACTTCCGTGTCCGGTGAGGACCTGCGTCATGCGGTAGGTAAGGACGCCGTGACGCCTATCCAGCCACTCCTCAAAGAGGGGTCTTACCGCCGCGATTGCGGCGTGCCCGTAATTGGGGTGCTAAGACAAAAAACCTCCACGTGCGCCCGTGGACTGGAGTTCCCCCTCGGATACTTCCGGGAGGAAGACCAGTTTTTCGGGCCGGTGCACCCTGGGATGCGGGCAAAACTCTTCCTTAGGTACTGTGTGCCTGAGGGGTCTCTTTGCCCGTATGCGAATAGCCTGTCGGGTGGATGCTCCAACGCGTGTCCGTCTGAATAGCAGAGGGCACAGCGGCGGAGCGGGCTTGCGGACGGCGAGTAATGGGTAAGCTCGCCGTCCGACCAAGGACCAAGCCCAGGTCGGTGGCGCGTCGTGTTTCACGGGTCACCGACGGGGCCCCTTACGGGGCCAAATGCCTGCTGGGGTCGCAGATTTTTCTTAATCCAGGTTACCGCGGCCCCGGAACGTAAAGGGCATCCGAAGAAACACGGGTGGATTTTAGTCAGTAAAAGTCTGACAGTCCCTCCCGGCCCACCTAGGGCGGGAGGACTCATTTGATGATTTTACCACCCTTAAAAAAAAAAAAAAGGTTATTGAAAACACAGGGACAATAAATGTAATCAAATGAAAAATCAAGGAAAGAGGAAAGTGAGGATTGTAGCAAATCAAACTGCAGTTAGGGCACATTTTCATTAGTTGTTAGGGCCCGCATGCGG
Source organism: Agrotis puta (assembly GCA_943136025.2). Taxonomy (NCBI): domain Eukaryota; kingdom Metazoa; phylum Arthropoda; class Insecta; order Lepidoptera; family Noctuidae; genus Agrotis; species Agrotis puta. Next base: position 14,587,107 of record OW964176.2, on the reverse strand, counting down.
AATGCGAGAGATTTCTGTAACGCATGCCACAGGGCCCGCATTCGGGGAACCGTTTTCATTAGTTGATAGGGCCCACATGCATAGGAAAACCTCCATGTTTGTAACCATTTATTGACAAGTGCTGTATATCGACCGATGAATTTCATTGTTTGTTAACACGATCGGTGTAAAGCAAGCGGGAAATCACCGCAGACGGTGTAACGAACACGTTTCGACTTGTGACTTTCATTGGTTGTTATCTCGCATGTGAGGACTCCCCGTATGCTGCATACCGAACGAGTTAACGACCAATGAAACTGCGCCATTATAACTGCTCATCCCATCGGGAAAACAAGGGAAGTTATTCGTGCATTTTTAAAACAAAATGAAAAATGACAAAGTCATAATATTGAAAAAAAAAAGATTAAATATCATGTATATTACTAGGAGTTTATCATAGTAAGATGCTGGGTACAGCATCTGGTGGGTGTTACAACATCAACACAATTAAAAAAGGAAAAGAAATAATTGCAAAACACAATGAGTAAAAAATCTAATTTTACTTCACAGTAGTTAATCAAGGAGAACAATTCCTTTTTCTTGCGACTGACCCTCGTATTTAAACACTGCACGTTCACCTTGGGTTACTCGACTGTAACCGAGTTGAGAGACGTAACCCAGTCCCTTACTTTCTTGTCTGGCTTGTAACTTGGTACTTTTGTTTTTAACTTCTAATCAGTACAAAAACTGTTTTAACAAAAACAGAAAAAAGAAGTCGCTGATATACTAAATCTAATGGATCGCTAAAAATAAAATCCCACCAAAAACATTAAATTAATGTAAAAAAATGCCAAGTCTCTCGATGCAGTCTTTCCATCGTAAAAAGTTTTGAGATCTCATAGAAGCCAAGTCCTATTCAAATTATTTTGTAGTTATAAATCAACATTTAGTAATTGTATCAATAGTTTTCTTTACATTATAATTATAGTGACTTGGCAATGAGCACAAGAAGAAACAAAACGGCATATTTGGAGTTGAAAGTCACACACCGCATGCGTAAACATTAATATCACAAAATTAATTTTCTTTTGGTTTATCCGTGTCGTCCCAACCGAATTTCGGCAACGGCAGTCAGTCTCATCCAAGACTAGTAAACTGCGCAGGACATAAATTATAATGCACAAGTGTGTACGCAAACACTAGTGTTAGTGTACTCTCGGTTCATTTACTTTCATAAAGCGATGGCCCGTAAGGTATTTTTTATTATTGTATTGGAGCATGTAGTCGGTAGTGGCCATCATGATCCACAAGTAACAAATAATCTGATCACAGGTCTCGTCAGTAACATTTGCACATAATTCCAGGCAGCAAGCAGCTTTTAATTGGTGCTCATTGCCAAGTCACTATAATTATAATATAAAGAAAACTATTGATACAATTACTAAATGTTGATTTATAACTACAAAATAATTTGAATAGGACTTGGCTTCTATGAGATCTCAAAACTTTTTACGATGGAAAGACTGCATCGAGAGACTTGGTATTTTTTTACATTAATTTAATGTTTTTGGTGGGATCTCACTTATTTTTTGTAAGTGTATTTAATTCTTTTTTTTAAGTGACCTCAAAACTTATTATATATATAATAAATAACTAACAAACTAAATAGAACTAAACTAACTAACAAATAACGAACTAAATAAACATAAATCTACTAACTTACAAACTAAATATAACTAAACTAAATAACACGTAAACAACTAGATATTGTAACTATGTCTATGTTATATTAATAAATCCGAATATAGCTCTTTTTTTTATCGTGGTAAAATCATCAAATGAGTCCTCCCACCCAGGGCAGGGCGGGAGGGTCTGTCAGACTTGTACTGACTAAAATCCACGGTGTCCTTCAATAGCCCTTTACGTACCGGGGTCACGGTAATCCCTTGGTCCCGCGACCCTCCGAATATAGCTACAATATTTTTTTAGTTTCGAAATGGTTTTTCATAGGTAGATGGCGCTATCAAATGAAAATTATCGAATTATTTTAAAGTACTACTTATACTGCGCTCGGTAACGAAACCATAGCGCGATTCAGACAGGTACAACGCCATCTATCGAGCGCGCATACAATCGAAATTTATCGCAATACAATGGAGTTTTAGCTTTATTAATTTAATGAATTATGAACTTTATGTATTAATTATAGTCTATGTATTACATTTATATTATTCTTTTCTATTCTATGTATTTATTCATCCAATTGAATACTTAAACAACGAACAAAGTTAACAATGCAGTCAAAATCCATACATAATGTTCTTGCCAAACCGCGAATATAAAATTGTTTTCTATGGTATATTATTTTTTAATGTTTTTATAATTTTTCCTTTATATGTGGCTAATGACCTATCTTGGTGCAAAATTTGAAGTTTCTAAGTCTGCTAGAAGTACCTTAGATTTTTGATGATCGGTCAGTGAGTCAGTGAGTCAGTGAGTGACAAAATGGTGTAACTTTGATCGACCGTAACTCCTAAACTATTAATTCAATTGGCATGTAATTTCGAACTTAAGCTTGTTCTAATGCCTACTATTATTCACCGAAAACCTAAACTCCTAGCTTTGTCCACGTCGAAGATATAGGGGGGGGCGAAACAGCCGCGAATCGCATCGAGAAAAGATGGTACGGCCGTGCCCGTTTTGCTCGAGACTTGGCTGGGGCACTGCCGTGCCCCCAGATAGTTAATAAATTAGTGCTTAAAATGGTGAGTAATTTTAGTTTATTGAATTTATTCTTTCAATACATGTCTGGCCTAATGTAATGAAAATCTAGAAAAATATGTACTTCGCTTAATCAGGTTTCTATTAACACACACTCAAACTAAGTATGAAATTCAATAAATGCCTACAAATCACATTTGGTCAATCAAATATTTATGAATAGAGGTCACTCCGCCCGCCATCTTAGTAATTATCACTACGCAGGAAATGGCCCCTTAAATATGTATACGGGTATGGACAGCAATAATATCATTTACGATAGCCATAAATAGCCTATCTCTATGTATGGTTTATGTCTACGATAACTTTCTTATATTTCTGACCGTAGTTAACTTATTTGTCCATAAATCATAATCTAAGATTCTGCCAACATGATAAACCTCTTGGAACTTTTATGTTGTGTGCAAATATGAAGCTGTTTACTGTTTGGCAAGTAGAGCCTATAACTTTTGATATTGCGCAAATATTTTAGCTTGGCACGAATACATTCTGGGAATACTCAATCAATATCTATTTTAAAAGTGCTTCAGTGGCTTTCATTAATATATCTGTGGCTGATGCATTGCAGTCAGGTGTCCAAAAATAATTATAGGTCAGCCTGAGAATTTCGACATAATATTCAGTTTTAGATCACACGTGCAACTGCATAGCCTAAAGCCTCTGGCACAATTCCCAGATCAGATATATTAAAGGGTTTTTCATTTGGATTTTTTGTTAGGTGATATACAGTCTCAATTCGCTGTCCGACCATGGACCATGCCCGAGTCGACGGAATGATAACAAGAACTGTCTTGTAGCCGATTGATGAGAATAGGCTCGCTCCTTATTATATGGGACTTGAAAATTATTGCACTAATAGGCACACCTGTATTTAACTCTTTAAGAATTCTGTTCTCTTTAAGAAATCTGTTCTTTGACCTCTTTTGTCCACTAAATCTTTAACACTACTCCCGCATTTCCGATAACTATTAAGAAAAATGTTTCCTCCGAAAGTGGGTCCTACTATACTTTTCCTAGTTGACTGTGCGAGTCTTCTGTGCCAACTCATCTCGCAGCAAATATTTACTCGACAGTGTAAGGAGACGCCCTAGTTGAACAGTTTGTAAAGGCTTCTACCCTTTCAACACAAATCCACTTTGGAGGCGTCTTTGAAACTCGTCTTTGAAATTATTTTCTTCTATTACGAAGCTTTGATCACAATATTGATAACGTGCTTATTTCACTGAATCCTTTCTGACAGTACTGTGTTTTTGGACTTCTAGAGTTTCTTCATTAATAAAATTTCCTTGAATTTCAGGTTTATTTATGTATCGCGAGATCTGACTTTTGTAACTGGATATCTCATAAACTTTGTAACGAGATATCATATTACTTGGCGATTTTAATTAGGTGTCGTTGCGACGAATCGTGAATCTTAAATTATATAACAGGCCTGTTGGTCTAGTGTTTAGTGACCCTGACTGCTATGCCGGAGGTCGTGGGTTCGATTCCCACCCAGGACAAATGTTTGTGTGATGAGCACGATCATTTGTTCTGTGTCTGGGTGTAATTTATCTATAATATGTATGTATTTCGAAATATATAAGTATGTTTATCAGTTGTCTAGTACCCATAACACAAGCTCTGCTTAGCTTGGGACTAGAAGGCGTTGTGTGATAGTTATGGAATATTTATTTATTTATTATTTATTTATATTTTTAAATATTTTTCTAAAAATAAATACTTGATTACCATTTCCTATAATAATTCTCCCTTTTCATTATGGCAGTCTCAAATAAGGTTTTGATCCATCTCCTTACCTACTTATGTAACTGAGTTACTGGGAAAGGAAGTTAACGAACCGTTCTTGATCTTGGTGCGGGATTCCATCAAATCAGCTACATGGCCCAAGTTTCATATTTATGGTTTAACTTAGAGCCGTGTTTCTCAGTATGCCATCGGAAATAAGTCAACATTTTGTTATGTAAGGAATCGGTAATATTTTTAGTTTTTGTCTTAATCAAATAGTTGTACTGGAAAATATATATAAATATTGAACTGCCCTGGCATGAACTATTAGGTATTACTGCGTATTATGACTTAAATTCTATGGAAAATTAAAAAATGTAGTGTACAAACGAGAAACTTTTTTTGTCTATCAAATTCAGTCCCCGTTATTTTTTTCTTAGAAACACGTGAAAACTTGTGATAAGGCCTCAGAAAGATGAAAGGAATTTATTTTAGTAATGAAGAAACGGAAAGAACACTCGCCATTATTACTTCGTTTAAATAAGAAAACGTTAATACCCGAAATTAACATCAAAGCCTTATAAATTTCCCTTCTATGTTATTTAAAAAATAAAACTGACCATTAAAAAACCTTGTAGTCTATCATCTTCACTGTCACAAACCCATAATTAAACTTCAAAGGGCGTACAGGGACACACACTAAAACCACCCGACATTTTTTACTCGTAGCTTTCAATTTTACCGAAATATTCCATTACCAGTGATTAGTAATCAGAGTTAATGGATGCCGTGAGCGCTACGCTTTATGTCATGTCATGTGCCAGTAATTACGTAAGACAATATTGTATTAAACCTATTATGGATTTTTATGATGTTAAAATTCATCATGATGTAAATTGCAATACGAAATAGACTATAAAGCCTTTGTCAAACAGACTGGCGTGGCGAATGCGAAGCGTGACGTTTTCATTACGTGTCCATAGAGAAGCGAAAGAGATCCGATAGCGTGACAGAACTATCGGACTGACGTCTCGCTTCGCTTTCGCCTGTCTGTTTGACAAAGGCACAAGTGACTGCTTTCACGCCTAACCCTTTTTTTTTCGATTTTGATGATTATGGTACAGGGATTGATGATACCTTGAAGACAATTATAGGCTACTTATTTAAAAAAAATAGGAAAAAATTAGCGATTGGTCGAGTGAAGCCACAGGCAAAAGCTAATTGACTATGAATATAGATGAGTATGAAAATTAGAATAATCCGTTTTCGAATCAATAAATCAACTGAACTGTACATAACATCAATCCAAAACTAAGGAATTTGAAAGACATCTTGAGACTACTGTACCTAAGCATTTAGTTTCCAGATTCTTCTTCACGGAATACTCGTATATTTTCATAACAGAAACTCGTTAAAAATTTTTGACGTCACTTTTAGTACTGGTATTTCACAAAGTAAAACCATTTACGCATTTACGTCAAAACTCAGCATCCAATTACCCTAGACAAACAATCATTCCGTACGCCCTCAAAAAATCCTCCTACACAAGAAGAATTTTTCTTTTTACCTTAAAATACATTTTCGTCATCACTCTCGTGCTGGCGTTATCAAAGCTATAAGCTATCAAATTTTCCCCTCTGAACGCCTTCAAGGGTTCCTACCAGGAGGAGCAATTTCCTTAAGCTGAATTTCATGACCAATATACATACTTCACATAACACATTGTTTCTACTAACGGTTGAATGTGTTAGCTCATTTTCTTTTTAGGGTGCTCATCGATTATATGGCTGAGCACACTCCGTATTTACGACAGAAATTGTGTCGCCGTGAACGACTTCACCTGACTTGGAGTTTCTAGCTATCAATTCTTTAGTAGCTTTTAAATTATTCATAGTTTTTAAGGTAATAACGTGGTAATTAATTTACTTTGTATGTCAGTTCTTTCAGCGATTAAAAATTTCATGTATAACTTGTGTACTTGAATAGTACACCCACATTTATTTATAGGGGGGCAGCCTATTGCTATCAAGTGGGCACAAAATCAAGCTCTACAACTGCTCGTGAGAATGGCTTATTGGATAACTCAATAACACTTTGCCCGACCGGGAAGCCAAATCCAGGCCCTCATGCTTAGTAGTCACACTACGACCACTACCACCAACAAGGCAGTGAAAAAAAGTCCCACATTGTAATAAAATTTGAACTACTTAGTAATAAAAATAATAAGTCTACCATCAAAGTGGAGTAGTACCGAAATTATAACAAATTACATTCTAAACATTAACATTTGATATTTCGCAAGTAAATTGAGAGGTAACTTTAAACTTCTGAATTTTAATTCAAAACGACCTCAAACGTTTCAAAGCAAGTATCTACTTCAGTAAGTACTTATTAAAATGTAAAAGTTGTCTTGTTTCAATGTTAACTTTCGTGCCGTTTTGTAGGAACCTCGTTAAGTATCCGAGACTCGTACTAATGGAACGACCTTATAGTGTGTGCGCAATGCGATAGATGGCACTTTGTAATCCACTATTAATTCACACAGAATATTACAAGCTAGACGAGTCTTAGCCCCAACATCGGTTAGCCATGTCATTACTGCCCTAGAACATGGTACAGGCGCCGTCGAATCCTCTTAAGCATTATGCATATTTTGCGCGTTATTCCTTACGACGTCGATGTCGAATTCGCCTTGAGCGGTAACTGCCACTTAAAACAAAATGTGTCACATTACGTCCTACATTACTATTGCAAAGCTGTTATGCTTCAGTGAATACTTTATGAGTTATTTAGTCATATTTTATGCGGCATTATGCTGGATTGTACTGAATTGATAATTTATGGTTTGATTGCAACCATTTCTGTGTTGTCGTTAAGTTTTATTAGAATGTTCTTGATGTTGTGTATATTGTGAAAATAAATGTTCTTTCATTAACTTTTCTCAAGAGAACGTGAAGCAATTTGCTGACTTCATGTTAATTTTCTCTTAATCAAACGTTTTTGTTGGAATTGCTTATTATGTGGACGAGAGTATACTTACATAACAGTATTAATGTCATTTCAGTCCACGTTTTAAGTGTCAATAAACACATTACCGTCATATGAACCAAATAATTAATCACTCGACCTATATGTATCCATTTTCAATTTGAACCCGAGTCTACAAATTCGTCAATAATTTCGAACCAATACAAGGGCTCAGCATAATCCCCATTTACTGGCTGTAACACGTAATTAATATATTGAACCTACATCAAATGTGAGCAATGGACCGAAAAATGCCATGGCAGATTATACCCCGTTAAACATCCCGACATAACGCCTCGACATAATCCTAAAATGCCCCACCCTTTACAGGGAGATAGACAAATAACTGCTCAGAGAATCTTTCGCTCAATATAATTGCCTGGGAGAATATTTCCTAAAGGCTGGTATGACTTTCCCAAATAAATTGTTCTTTTGATTAATACCATAATTATGGCTGTATAGAGTGCCATCCATTTTTGTAATGGCTAACGTTTTATTAAGTCCGGGAGACTATTAATTTGATGAGAGTTTATGTAATAGAATTATATTATTATTTAGTATGGTTCTTTCTTTGTCGTATAGGGTAGTGTTTTGTTTTGGGCTTCTGCTTTTTGTCCACTTTTCTCGACACTAACCTTAACTAAATTAATTTGATTAAAGGCTGCGGAAAATAATGCCAAAGTTAACCTAAAAACATGTTTAAGACGCTGTCACCTTCACTTTTAACCTTTCTTGACTATATTTTACAAAATAATTATGTTTGCCAAGTGTGGTACTTGATGATACATGAAGGTGTAGTGCAGACCTAAACCAATGTAAGCCGCAAATTAATTACTTACTTACAAGTCATAAAAGCGAATGTTAATTAACACAATCACACTAAACGACATCCCTAGTTTCTTATTCAAGCGGCCGTCTTACATGAACGAAGACGCGCACGAAGGTAAGTAATTGGTAACCCAAAATAAGTTCAAAGGAGTTTCGCATCTGTAATTATGGCAATAAAGATCACGTTTTAACGATTACTACATATTAGAAAGTTACTGTCGTTCCCTTGTGGTAATCTAATCAACGTTGTGTGCTGTGAGCACTGAACTAGAACGTTGTGAGCTTACGTAATTTTCTGTAGAAGGAAATATTCGAGGAATTGATCAACTCCACCATTTTATAGGCTCGACTTATTAACATATTTTTAATGTTATATAATTTCGTTCGTGTTTGAAAGCTCCAAGTTTCAGGTCTTTATAATTATGAAGTTAATTAGACCTGAAGTTTTGTTTTAAGGAAAGTTTGTAGAAAACACTTTTAATTAAATAACACGTCCTTAAAAGTTAGGCAACGTTATCTAACACTTAAAGGTTAATTGTTTTGTAGCACAATTTCGAAGTCTTGGCATTCAATTTATTGTACAGGCTCTTTAATTGAAGTTCTCAGAAATATCAATGCTGAAAAAATTCTTTGTAGATATATAGTAGTATATTCATATTATGTTAATACTACATTTATAATGTACGTTGTGGTATTAGAAATGTAAGTTCGATTTAACCAACCTAAAAATCATTACTTACTTCATCATTATGCATCAGTTTCAATCAAATCTTTTTTAGTGCATGAATATTCGAGCCATAGTAGAATTAAGTCCTTTTTGCAAGTTTAGTCAAAGATTCCGTATCTCCGTTTCGTACATTCCGTACCTTGAGAGAGAGTGTCAGCATAGTCGGTCACTATGCTGACACTGCCGGGGTCACGGGACTCACGACTTACCGTGACCCTGGAACGTAAAGGGCTATTGAAGGACTCCGTGGATTTTCGTCAGTACAAGTCTGACAGTCCCTCCCGCTCCGCAATGGGTGGGAGGACTCATTTGATGATTTTACCACGCTAAAAAAAACACCTACGTAATGGAATGGTATGGAATGGCAGGGAAAACAGTCCCCTAATTAAATGTCAACTTATACTAGACTCTCATCCTCAGAACTTTAGCACTCAATTTCATTGCCAACACGAGTGCGGTTATGTAAAAACCCAGTAGCTGCAAAGGGATGACTCTGCGTTTCGCCAGTTCGCTTTCATTCGTTCTACGCAGTGGAAACGCTGCGTCACAGTAGCGTTATCGAACCGTGCGGTGTAGGAACTTCACTAAAATATTACTAGAGTTAGAGTAATAGAAGGAAGTTTTGTTTTTGGTGTTCACTGTTTGATTTGTTTTCTTGTTATGACTATTTTTAGTGATCAATTTTCTACTTGGCTTCAGTTATTCCGTGTCGTGTATAAATCCAATTCATATTTTTTAACCAATTTTGTGATCTTAAAATTTGGAATAATAATAGAATTTTGTGTCCATATTATCACTATATCTAACTATTATTATGCGAAAGTATGGATGGATATTTGGATGTTTGTTACTCATTTACATAATGGAATAATATTCGAGTGATACGCAGGCGAAGTCGTTGGCAACAGCTAGTACCTACATAAAAGCGTGTTCTCTTGCCTTCAAGGGCTGCAGGAGTGTCATAGGAAATTACCGTAGCTACAAGACAAAGGAAATTAAAGAACAGGGTGGGTTTTAGTCACTGAGAGTGGGAGAGACGACTTACAATAGGGTTTTTTTAGCGTGGTAAAATCATCAAATGAGTCCTCCCACCCAGGGCAGGGTGGAAAGGATTGTCAGACTTGCACTGACTAAAATCGAATAGGGACGACTTGGAATATTATAATCATTTTCCATCCCAAAAAAAAACAAATTATCTTAATTTTTTTTTTGTTAGTACGTCTAAAAAGTAGCTAATTAATTGTTTTAGAGGCGTTACATTTACAAATTGCTATTTGTTTTTGGCCTTGTACTTATCGACTCAACCTTCATGTAAAAATGGAAAACTTTTTGCATACTTTTTCTTATTTAGAAAAAAAAAACTAAACTTTGTCGATAAGAGTGGCTAAAATGTTTTCTAAAAAGTTCTTTCTATACAAAAGGTCACTTTGCTATGACTGTAATGCAACTTTAGGTACCAGGCAACAAGCATCGTCAAGGTGATTTAAAAGAAAATAGTTTTGTCTTGTATTGTCCTCGTACGTGCATTTTATTCGAATTTATTGCTTTGTCATGAAACTTAGTGACTGTCAAAAAGATTGTCTTTGAATGTAAACTGTGCTTTTATTTTTCGTGGCCGGTGACGAGTTATTTTTAACATGAGCTTTCTATACCTGACTGCGGCGAAACCAAAAGAAGGGTTAAGATTTTCTAACGATATCATGAAAGCGCGCGTGACAAAAACATCAAATAAATAAATTACTTTATTTTATTTTCATTTTATCGAAAATACAAGCATTACGATCCAATTTTTGGCAAAAACACAAAAATCAAAGCATTAATTAAATCAAAAGTAATAATGCAAAACAAGTACCTACTTTTTTTCAAGTATAATGTCGAAGTAGTTACTTAACTAAAATGGTGAACTCAGGTGATATAGGCAAAATAATCAACAAAAGTAAAATGGCGGATGAATGTTGAAAATTAAAAAACGACTAAGAATTTATGCTATGTACTCGTAAACAAGATGGTGATAACATTACCTACGCTTCTTGTTTATGTGTAGTCGCACGTACCTGTAATAAATGACATAAGTAATGACATGTAGTGTAACTCCAGCAGTAAGAACAGAGAAAGAAAATATGATAAGACATCTATATCCTTTTGCTACTTTTTTGTAATTGGGAAAGAATTTAGCTAAATACGACACTACAAAAATACTGTTATTCTCCACAATTTTTAGCGTTCTACGCAAACAATTTTTCAGACACTTTCATAAGACACAACTAGGAAGATTAACTATAAAAAGAGAAGAAGATATTTTTAATATTCGTAACTCAAGTCCTCAAAAACGTCCGTCAGCGAAAACTTTATCAAGTTATTTTTATATTCGTGTTCTAAAAATCTCGTAGAATCCAGACCTGCTGATTTACTGGCAGAAAGTTTAATTATGTTAATTTTATTTGTTTATGCTCAGTTACTTAACATTAACTTGTAGAAATCTCGTCGAAATAAAAGCGGTGTCTTTGTAACATTGTTTTGTTTTCTAAGAAAATGTTTACACGGCCGTTTTGTAAGCAGTAAATATTCTGTAAATAAACCTTTTTCAAGGTTCGACAATTTTCCGTCAAAAATGTAATTAAACTGTCAGAGTTTTCTTTAGGTGCTATAAGCGGCAGCAAAGAGATTATCTTGAGTATAAAAACGGATTACGTCTTTTTTTAATAAAGGTATGGCTTGTTTTTGTAGCGAAACTTTTAATAATAAAACCGGAAAAATCTTCATTCAGTGTTTGGTAGCAAAAGGGAATTTGTTTGTCTCATGAGGATGGAAAAAATTTTAACTTCCCGGTCAGACAACACAAAACATGAACCATCCAGTGGTAAAAATTTTATGTTTGTCTTGACACTTAATTTTTTACATAAGAGGTCCATAGCCACCGAATTGCTCAGGGATTGCGCTCGTCATAAAAGCGCAGTATTTTTCGAAGTCCATGAAAAACAAAGAACAAGTAATGTTTTTATATCTTTCTTTGAGAACCCTTAATGAAAGAGATTAAATAAGGTATGTACTCGTATGAATAATCGTAATTGTGTCAATGCTAAAATCCTACATGTAACAACAAAGTGAGTTGAAAACGAAAGTATGTACAGAAAACATTTTTTTGCCACAATACACTCACACAAAACTGTTTTATATAAAGTAACATAAATTTTCCAGTCTTCTTCAACAAACCCGGAAAAACACACAATAACCAATTTAAAGTGATGAAAACGACTATCTCATCCATCAAAACACCTCAAGTGACAACAAAACACTTGACTAAACGATCAAAACACACAACACATACAAATAAGTCAAAGGACCAATTACCTGAAAGTCTGAAACAATTTCCCGTAAACAAGAGCGGAATAATTAAGAAGGCTTTACGTAGTCGCGTTACGTTACGCACCACACAATGACTTGGCGTAATGTTCGAGCCCATAATGACGCACACTAATTTATTCAGCAGTAACCTGCAATCGAATTGCGTAACGATTTTCTATCGTAATCTAAAGGGTTTTGAGAAAATCTTTTCGTGAACCTTTGCTTCTACGATGGGTGTATGTTTGTCAGTATGGCTCTGATGGTCCCTTCTGCCCTACTTAGGCCGAGATCAGTCATTTAAAGCTTTCTGAAACTTAAAAAAAAAACGACGGGTTGCACTCTCGGAGTGCCGGCAGAAGTGAAAACTTGAATAGTAATAAACACACACGAACATTCGCGCAAGCGCCCTGCGCCGTCTTACGACTCAGTGATGAAAAAAACTATCATGATCATTGTAATTGATAATCAAATATTCCAATTTTATCAATATCCAAAATTACTTCACCGACCGTGTGTGATAAGAAAATGAAAAAAATTATAGACACAAAACACAGTCAAAAGCTATTTGATGATCATGACACATAAATATTCTCGCTCTTTTTAACCCTCAGTCCACACAATCCTTTTATCTGAAAGGTCAGTCGGTAAGTCAATCATATCATTAACCCTAGGCATTGATTTTCAATAGAGTCACATTATGTTATCACATCGCGTGACTACCCTCCACTTTCAATGAATCAGAATCCATATGATATGAACACGCAAACAATAGGTGATTCGACGTGTAAAAACTGTTTTTTTTTATTAGTGTGTGATGAAATGTATACATAGCTCTTTTTTCTGACGGCAAATGTAAGAAATTTTATTTTTAATTTTGATCCATCTATGAATAATAATTAAAACGAATTAAAAAAAAGGAAAATAATTCGGTGCAGTCATTTCGGAGTCGAGCACATCCTTACATTTCGGCATCACACGCGTTGAAAATTACAGACCACCCAGTCTCAGATGCATATTGGGTCTCAAAATTGGGCTTTTACTATTAAATTAATTTCAATATTTCATACATTTTGTAACTGTGTTAGTAGTACTGAAGCTTAACCAATAACTTGACCAGCACTTAATATCTCCCCCAGTACTGGGCCTGTAACTATGTTTTCGGAACCACTCTAGGGCATTTCGGCCACTCCACAATAAACTTCAAAATACTATTGTGACCTCCAAGTGTCCTACGCATTAGACAAATTGAAACAAAAAAAAAACGAATAGTAATTCTAACCAAATGTCATAAATTAAAATGTAATAAAAACTTCAATGTAAAACTTCCAGAAAAAGCCATGGCTTTTTCTGGAAGTTTGGATAGAAAACAAACCGATTATTCGACAAAGCCAAAGGTCACTAAATACATTATTGTTATGTAAGCTGTTACACAACAATAACAATAATCACAAAAGAGGTTATTTAATTGCCCGTGTTCAAATTGTTGCCTCGTGCTACTGAATTATTAAATGGCCACCCCAATCAATATGACAAGTAACGTAATTTAGTATTCCAAAGGAAGATTTCTTCAAAAGTTTCACTAATGAACAAAGAGTCCCGTTGTCTTTGTTATTAACTTAAATTGTTTGAATTATATTGTAATTATTGTTCTTAGTAATTCTTTATGTAATATCATCCTATTATCTAAAGTGCGCCACACACGGCTAATATAATACGTATATTTTATCTTAAGATACTAAAATATGAAATATAATATAATTATCTTCGTCGTGTGTGATTGTCCATTGAATTGTATGGCGAGCGATGTGGTATCTTAAGACAAAATATTATAGTATCATAGCCATAGTGGGTGGCGCGCTTAAGTTAGTACAATGTGTATGTTTAATTTTGTTGTATTGTTTCATTATAGTTATTTTCGTCAGATACTTTCGTCGAATTTTATAGGCTAAATACTAAATGAAATAAATAAATAATATCTCTTTATTAATTATGTTATTATATTAATTGTATCTTATCAGTCTGTTTCTCACAGATCCGCAAAACATTCTAACTTTATCGTCTTCCATTCATCAGCAAACACGTCGCATCTAGGATAGGCCTCTAGTCACGGGACTGCCTTAAAAGACACCAAGGCCATGGAACACAAAGTTCAAACAAAGAAACAGGCTGGACTTTTAGTTAGAAAGAGTCTGACCATAGTCATTTCCATTTAAAAAAAAAATGCCTAAATACTATTTAAATACAATTATTAAAACTAAAACAAAAATTTACTATTCATCTGTTAATTTCTATAGAAAGAGTTGGAAAATTCTTTCTATTTTTTCATCGTTCTAATAGCAGTTCATGTTATACGCTCATTCAGTTCAAAACAACCTTGATGTAACTATGTTCAGAGCTCTTTACTTTACTTCACTACCATAGTTTCAAATTATCTAAAGTGACCTGTAAAGCTAACATAAGCCGCTGTTTTACAGCACTAACAATGTTTCTAACAATATCTTTAAAATCTGTTGTAAAATGTCAGGGTTGACTTGCTAAGGTAATTGAGCGAAATGAGCTGTTTGAGCTTGGAAGTGCATCCGATGTAAGCCGCAGTCGTAAATAGCCAGTTTAAGTTTACATTGTTAAGCATCTAAACTTGAACCACAAGAAGTTAAAAATCTGTTGAACAGTTGTCTAAAAAATCAAATCAAAACGTCATCATAAACGTCAAATCTTAAATCAACTTCAAATGCCGTTTTGCAGTTTTTTTTTTATAAAACGATGCCCCACACTAGGAATTTCTCCTGTGTCGTGGGTGCGTTTACAAATATAGAAACTCACATACACAAACGCCCAGACCCGGAAAAACTACTTGTAGATCATACAAATATTTGCTCCGTGCGGGAATCGAACCCGCGACACGTAGCGTAGCAGTCCAATCGCTCAGCCACTGCGCTAACTGTGCCTTCAAAGTTGAAGTTGAGAGTTTTTAGACATATGTTTAACAGATGTTTAACTTTATTTCAGTAATCCCAACAGTGGAAAACTGTGATTGTGTAGGTTTAAAAACCCCTTTTTCTGTGGGTTGAATATCATCAAATGAGTCCTACCACGTGGAGCGAAAGAGATAGTTAGATTCGTACTGACTAAAATACACCCTGTTCCTCCGACATCCAAGGTTCCAGGACAACAATAACTTTTTAAAATATTCCATTTCTTAAACCTGTTTTTTTTACCCTAATGATCCTATTACTAGGGTATAGGCCTTCTTTTTGTTAGGAGAGGTTATAGGAATCACAATTTATTAAGTACTCGTGACCCGCCCCGGCTCCGCACGGGTGCAATCACTACTATGTAATACATGTTATATACATAAAAACCTTCCTCTTGAGTAACTCTATCTATTAAACCGCATCAAAATCCGTTGAGCAGTTTTAAAGATATAAGCATACATAGGGACAGACAGACAGACAGCGGGAAGCGACTTTGTGCTATACTATGTAGTGATAAAACATTTGGTTCTATCTATAATATGCCAGATTTTTCACTGGGTCATTTCATACATAAAAGTGTCCTTGAATTTCAGAGATTATTTCGCAAGTTTACTATGGCTTATTGTGTAGTGATTTAATTATTTCCAATGATTAATTCTGACAACTCTTTTGCGTGTTTAAATAGATAAAATAAAATTTTATGTACACCAGAATATTACACTGCACTTTTAAAATGCAGTTCATATTTTAGAGGTACATTAATAATCTTAGATATTAATGTTTATCGCAATGTAGTATTATTTTTAGTAAACGGAGCAAAATCGTAACTCGTTAGGTAAAATAATGATGCACTAGTAAGTTTAGTCTCTTGGGCACATTACCAGCTGACAGCGTTGAGGATGAATTTTTCGATGCTCTATAATACTTTAGTTTAGTTTTATTTTTATATTTATGTATTTTTAGTAAGTTTAAGAATTAAAAATAAACATCAGTCAGAAGACGTACCTATTCTACTGCTGACAAAGGTCACATTAAACTCAATCAATTAATGCTATTGTTGTCATTTCATTGTAACAACCTCGTCTTAAAATAAGGTAAAGGTAAACTAAATATCGTTAAAGAAAATTCAATCATTTTGAAAACGAAAACGGACAGTAATAGCTTTCATAAAATTCACTTTTCAGTGGCAGAAATGATGGAAAACGTTTGTTTACTGTTGGTATCTACGCCGTATATAGACTAAGTTTCTAGAATAATTGATAAAAGGCATAATAAAGAGTCTAACAACAACCTACTATTCTGAAGTGTTATTTTCCTTTTAATGTTTTTTTTAAAGACATTGCCCCACACTAGGAATTTCTCCTGTGTCGTGGGTACGTTTACAAACATATAAAATCACATACACAAACGCCCAGACCCGAAACAATTACTAACTTGTAGATCATACAAATATTTGCTCCGCACGGGAATCGAATCCGCGGCATGCAGTGCAACAGTTCGATCGCTCAGCCACTGCGCTAACCGTGCCGTCAAATTACGATGGTGTCATTGAAGATCACAGTCCCATCATAATTTTGGTCGTGACACTGACTAAACAAAATAGTACTTCAGTTACTCTGGAATGCAAAGAGCAACTGAAAGAACATTGTGGTTTTCTAGACAGTACGAGTCTTACAGTCTCTTCTGCTCAATCCAGGAAGGGAGGACTCACTTGACAAACTTCTAACCCGAAAAATTGATTACAGCAGTTTGTACATTATGTATAATGATACTATATTAAGAAAAAATGTTCGTGCCTAAGTATCTACGTCTACTCCTGAAATAGGAAAAACGAGAAGAAAAAGCAATTCTATGTTCATTTTGTTTGCATTTTGGCATAAAAATGTTAAAAAGTATTCAAACGACTATCCAACGACCCCTTTTATAGCATTTTTTAAGTACCTGAATGTTAAATGTTTCGTTAAATAAATAAAAAAAGCGCAGACAAAAGCACAGAAGTATTTAGCCAGGGTACCAGGATCGCAGTGCGAGCAGGAAGTCGTAAATACGGTTTTATTTGAAATGTGCTGGAACGCAAGCATTGTGTGAATGTTACGGTACCCGGGGGTCATGTAACTCGCACAACTCTAGAACATTTTATTCGTGACCGGACCATGCCCATTTAGTACTCATATACTCTCTTTATTACATCTTCTGTATGTAAAATTTTAGTGTTTGGACCTGCCTATGAGTTAGTCGAAATTCCTCAGTTCATGTTTGACGCGGAGATGCGTGTTTATTCGGGTTTCGGTATGTTTAAACTTGGTTATTTGTCTGAAAATAATTAAAACTGTTAAAGTACCTAACTTAACATTTCAGCAAACAGCTACATAATAATTTGCAAACTTTATTTATAAACATAAAATTACCATCAACCCGGTGGACTTAAAATTCTTCCACCGTTTTCTACAAGAATAATTTTCATAAAAATGTTTATAAAATTCCTCATTCGAGTAAGCAAGTGGTTTATGAAAACATACGTAAATCAGTCGACACATCCGTCCTACTTGAATATGTGATGGGCCAACAAACGCTCGTTACCATACCCGACAAAAATGGGACAACTACATCTTGATAAAGTGGACATTAATTTATTACGTGAAATGTAACGTTTTTCGGGCTATTGTTAATCACATGAGACGGAACACCGATTCAGCAATTCAACGTCATCCAACGGTGCGAATACCTGTTCGATTTTCCAATTTGCTTTCTTTATTAGAATTCTGGGGGCGTTCGGAAACGGCAGGCAGTTTGTCCGCGGTCACCGCGCCTGGCAATTTCGCCTTCGTTTTTGTTCGTATTTTCTTTTAATTCACAAAATAGCGGTTTGTACCAATAAATCTTCGGTTCTCTGGGCACAATGCTGTTGTCGTATGTCGAATGTTTCTTTTTGTAAAAGAGTTTTAGTCTCAAAAGGAGGTTTCTCTATCTAAAAATGGGGTGATAAATGTTAGGACCTACGTTGTTAGTTCTGGAAAACTTATTAGTTGGTACTAAGTTTCTAAGCGTCCTGTAGCAAGAAGTGGCTCCCAGGGGAATTGTGAGGAACTATTTATTGGTTAGTGTGGTCCGGTTCCGAGAATCTGTTGCTAAGGGGCGTGGCATCTCGCTTTGGAAGTTAAAACCATTAATAGACAGTGCGCCTTGGGAGTCGGAACAGTATGTGCATTTTAAGTACTTTATCCTACTGTCCTCCAGTTTCATACATTTTTTACCATATTTATATTCAGTTTAATATACGATTTTTTAATGAAAACCGTGTAATTTATTACGAATTTCATTTTTGTGTCAAAGAATTCGTCTCTAATTTGTAAAAATTAAGTAGGTATCTTGACGTAAAAAGTAGCACAAAGAAGAAATGTTATGTTAAAGGAATATTAATCACAGGAAATTATAATTAATTAGCGCTCGTCGCAAATTCTTTGAGCCGAATAATAAGTTGAGATAATCTACTAATTTTATTATAGAAGTGTTTTTCTTTTAGAAGTGTGTTTGCTTATTACGTCTAGATAATAAATAATTAATTTATGGTCTTAATAAAAGGTAAGTAATTTGAATAAAATTAAAATATTAATGAACTATAAAATACATATCGGCATGTAGGTAGATGGGTAAGCTTACCCCTAAACCTGTGGTTTCTGTATCCATAATAAGAATGGTTTAAATTAAGACATAAAATAGAATATTTCATTCGTTATAACTGAAACGTAGCAACATAAAATAAATCAATACGAAGTATTCCTAAACTTTTAACTAGGCATCAATCCGTTGCTACCCTTAAAAACCTTTATTGAAGTATGCCTAAAGGCGGATAAATTATACGAACCAAACTCGTCACTGGCTTGTAACATTATTATACAAAAAAAAACTTTTCTGATTATTATACCGAAACTCACTTTTCGTCGTCATTGCACGGATAAATAAGCAAAGTATTATAATTGAAGAAACCCCTCAAGCCATACGAATTACATTAACCTTATAGTTCGGTACCGGGTCCTAAAGGACCCGAACACATAGACCTACGCCGGCTCAGTAGCGGGTCCTAAAGGGGCAGACTTTGTAGTCATACGACATCCTCATTTTAAATTAAAAAAATATAATATCCCGAGCGTTAAATCCTATGAGTGCGCATTAATTAAGAATAATAAATAAAAATCTGATTTGTTCACGCCATTAAAACTTCTACATTTAGCGCGCATTTTCTTAATTTACCATAACAAAATCCAGAAGTCTAAATACGATCGTCGCCATTTTGATGGCAGTGCTGGGTTGAGCTAAAAATCATAAAAAATGTGGTTTCGGGACATCTATGGGATCATTATAGGAGGGATGAATAACTCGTCATTTAGTATTGTAACGAATTCATACATAATTCAACATAAATTAGCAGTGGTAATGAAGAATTTGATATCTGAAGTCGAGGTATCGCGCCACTCGTGTTTGTTTACATTTTTATTTTTCACTTGGTGCACACACATGCGTTTCTACTCAATAACAATTACGATAAATATCATGTCAAATATTATAAATAACGTAAAAAAGCCCAGATCTTAGCGTAATTCTCTAATACAGAGCTAATAACACGTATTTTTCATTACCACTACTCAATTTGTATTCATAATCGACAACCATGCTTATTTTTTTTAATCGTGATGATGTGTGAAAGCGAGTATTCTAATCGATTCCATAATTGAATTTTTCGTCAACTCGAGTGAAAAAAATAAGGAATTGAAGAAAACGATTAATAAAAATTAAAATAAATTTGTTTTAAGCTAAGAATACAATAATTAATTGTTATAATATTTTTTAAAGCTTTTATAATAATTTTACGTGCATTGTAATTCCCAAAAAACAGCAATAGACAAAAGAATAATGTCAGTAATAAATGTTTGAATGCGCGCCAATTATTAATTCCAAAAATTGGATTTGGAATGCGCTCGCTGTGGTACTCGCTATTCAAAATAATAAATTTAATTTATTAGCTAATTTTTAATGTACATTTTGTTTTGTACAATAATATAATTAAGGTTGAATGAATATGGAATGCCTTGGATCTTGATAGGCTTATTAGAAATGAGTTTGTTTCCCACCAAATAAAAGATAGATAAGTAAATTATTATATTCTCAAAATTGTTTCGTAACATTGGTTTGGCCATGTTAAGTATAGACGCCAGCACATCAACCTACCTCAATCTGTAAAATTTCTTCAATCGAATTTCAACCTTATCACAATAGTGGAAGGTTAATGTTCGATTGGTAAATTTTGACAGATTTGGGTAGGTTGATCTGCTGCCGCGCGTACAGATATTTAATCGTCAGTATTGACACCAGTATAATCATATTTTTATATAGGTATTTGTTAAGGATACTTTAGATGTGATGCAGTTCGCGACTTAACTCCAGTAATACACACTGTTACTTATAAGTTGAAAAACCTTTAAATGATTCTCTCCCTGGGTGGAGCGGAAGGAGATGTCAACTATTACTTACTTAAAACCACCCTGTTCCTTCATATGCCTTTTGCGTTCTAGGACCGCAGTACCCTTTTAATGGTTTTAATACAATTCCGTTAGCCACTATTTTGTCCTCATCAGTTCGCTGATAGTTCCTTAAAGCCCGCTTGGAACACGACGCGCATTCGTCTCGGGCCTAGTCCTTGATCGGACGGTGAGTTACCCTATACTCGCCGTTCGCAAGCCCGCACCTACAGTCGCAAAAATTAAGTCTGCGTCTTTAGATTTTTGCTGGTCAGGAATAGAGCTTGTAAATGAAAAAAAAAAGAATGTGCTATATTTTTACACTATTTCATAATGTCGCTGTTAAGGCTAAAATTCGTTATGATTTACGACAAACTACAGTAAAGTGATATTAATTTGGTAAAATATGAACTAATATTATACAAACAATAATTTAGTCATCGTACGCAGATCAAAATCAAAATTCGCGCCAATTCACTCAAAGTTCGAATTTCAAAAATTTCGATATTGTATTTGTACCGCGAAGTGATTACTCGTAAAAAAATTTAAATGAGAACACGATGTTGCGAACATGTGTAGTGAGCTACGGCCATTGACTAAAGTTTGAATCGATTTATTAAAGAAAACCTTTTACTTTATGTTTGTCGCATGTAATTACTTCACAGAACATTAATAGTTTGATTACTGGAAATTGATATTTCAAAAATTTAATTTTATGCAATGTAATTTAGGTACATTTTTTATCAAAATCGGCCACGAGACTTCTTTCAGCATTTTTCGCTATTCCTCATAGTTTCGAATTGAGCCATCCACGGCGCGTTGGAAATTTAAATTGTTTATAACTGCAGGGAATCATTTGGAAGTACTCCCATATCTCTCCCTCCAGCATTTGATCCGAACCCGGTGTTTGTCTTTTTTTACGTTGTTTAGATTCGTTTTATAAAATGAAATAATCAGATAAATTGAAATTAAATAAAGAAGACACAATATGGGTAAAACTATATGGTTGAATTTAAATTTAAAAGACACACACGTTTGGCCTCCAATGAAACACCAATATTTATTTCTATCCCAATCATTAAATTAAAAAATTAAATTATTTATTGCGTACCTAATAAAAAACTTATTTTCAAAACGAAATAATACTTGAAATATTATACCAATGAGTCTACAGATTCCGTTCCATAGATTTATTGCATGGAGTAAACCTTCTCTAGTCAAATAAGCAGATAAATCGGACCATGTCTTTTTTACTACTTACTTTTTTTTCCATGTTCGATTATATTGCGAGTATCGATTAGGCTGAATGAACCTTTTCAATCGTTATATGAACATTGGGATTGCGGTCAGCACTAAGAAGTGTCATGTTGCAACATAGTTTTTGGTAATTTTTATCAAGTCTTTGATCGTTATTATTTATGAAATTATGTATGCACACTGGCAAATCTAATAATGCATGTAGTAAGTTACTTCATTTATTTCACTGTTTAACCATTTTTTATCACGTGAGAAGGTTGTTCATGTACATATTTTCAGCACATCTAAATTACATAGTTTTTGGAACGACATAGCATTTTGTATGTTACACACATTTTACAGAGGAATGACGCAGTTTTAGTGACCTCAACACGTTCTTGGATATATTGCTCATAAACTTATCGTATGAAATAACTGTAGTAACAAGTTTTTGATAAAAAAAAACGACGGGTTGCACTCTGGGAGTGCCGGCAGAAGTGAAAACTTGAATAGTAATTGTTGGAAATATCTTGTGAACAGATTTTAGTAAAACTCGCAAAAATGGTTGACTTTTTATTTCAATAATATTCCAATGTGACGTACATCTTTTATAAACAATGTTACCTAGCAACGAATGTCACACGAACATTCACGCAAGCGCCCTGCGCCGTCCTACGCTTTTTCGGTCAGGGTCACGTGTCCTGACGCGAGTTTAAGATTTTATACCCATTACAGAAAAAGTGCTCAACGCCGCTAAAGAAGTTTTCACTTCAAAAACGACGGGTTGCACTCTGGGAGTGCCGGCAGAAGTGAAAACTTGAATAGTAATTGTTGGAAATATCTTGTGAACAGATTTTAGTAAAACTCGCAAAAATGGTTGACTTTTTATTTCAATAATATTCCAATGTGACGTACATCTTTTATAAACAATGTTACCTAGCAACGAATGTCACACGAACATTCACGCAAGCGCCCTGCGCCGTCCTACGCTTTTTCGGTCAGGGTCACGTGTCCTGACGCGAGTTTAAGATTTTATACCCATTACAGAAAAAGTGCTCAACGCCGCTAAAGAAGTTTTCACTTCAAAAATCGAATGCTGAAAATTGACAAAAATCTTCAATATTATCTCAAATTTCGAATCACCCGGTCGACTCAGCTGATGCGTCATGTGTCAAAATGTTGTCGTGCAGAGTGGTTAAAAAAGAAAAAGGAAGAAATACGAGTACTTTCCAATGATTCTTGTATCATTACGAATATTTTGATGGCGGATTTTTATCAAATATGACGTCTCAAGAACACGAAAGCATTTGTTTTTTTTACAGAACTTTCGTTTTTTTTTTGTATTGGATGAGTGCGTGACGTAAATTTAAAACAAAATGTGCTGTTTTTTTAAATTGAGAATAAAAAAGCAATATTACAAAAAAAAAAAACGACGGGTTGCACTCTGGGAGTGCCGGCAGAAGTGAAAACTTGAATAGTAATTGTTGGAAATATCTTGTGAACAGATTTTAGTAAAACTCGCAAAAATGGTTGACTTTTTATTTCAATAATTTTCCAATGTGACGTACATCTTTTATAAACAATGTTACCTAGCAACGAATGTATCCAGCATACAAACTTCTTTAAAAGTAATAAAGTCACACGAACATTCACGCAAGCGCCCTGCGCCGTCCTACGCTTTTTCGGTCAGGGTCACGTGTCCTGACGCGAGTTTAAGATTTTATACCCATTACAGAAAAGTGCTCAACGCCGCTAAAGAAGTTTTCACTTCAAAAATACTCCGGCTCTCGGCTACGGTTTTGAAAAGTAAAGAACAAGTTTTATTTTTATTTTATTTTAAGGCACGTGCATTTTAAGGCAACGTACGTCTTTGTACATCTCAACAACGTTTATGATGAGTGTTCTAGGCGTGAAACAAATTACTTTCACATTTATAATTATAAAGATTAGGATGTTAATTAACACAGACATTTCTAAAAATCATTTGGAGTCTAAATATTTTACGAAACGCTTTAAAAATGTTGGAAAGGAACCGTATTATACCCACACTGGCAAATCCGTGAACAATACCGCTACATACCGAAAGATTATTAACGAAAACATTGCAAAAATGTAACCACCCCTTAATACCTTGGAATACGATATTTATAAGTAACTTTAAAGCCTTTGTCAAACAGACAGGCGTGACAAATGCGAAACGTGACGTTTTTATTTGTAATGTATGGAATTGTTTGAATCCAGTTACATGAAAAGCGAAAGCGATCCGATAGCGTGACAGAACTATCAGACTGACGTCTCGCTTCGGTTCGGTATCGCTTCGGAAACGCTTCGCTTTCGCCTGTCTGTTTGACAAAGGCATTAAGGTCCTTTATTCCTGCAGTTATTTCGATATTGCCTTGTAAGGATAATTTTTGCCATCGCCTATGGGTCTCGTTAATGTTCCCCTCACATTTTATCACTATGGGGTATGGACCCTATTTGTTATCTTTTGTAACATAAACGTCAAGCTTGTGAACGTTGAGGGTAGGTAGTGATCTGGTCGTAAAGTTTCCCAATGAGGGTTTATCTGATGAAGGGTGAGTAACTACTCCTTACTGGAATGAAGGTTTGATTGTGACGTATCATGGATGATCGGCTTTTGTGCAACGGTCTATTTGATCTGTGCATTGCTTACGTGAGTTCCAGGCTTGTTAATCTGATCCATTTTTTTAATTACCCATTGTGGACGTATTCTTTGACGCCCTTTGAATGTTTTTTGTTTTCTTTTTCTTTTATTTTTTGTACATATTACTAGAAAGTTTTTATTTATAGTCTGTATAGAATCTTTAATTAGGCATATAATGTCAATGAATATCAGTGTTCCACAATTGAATTTGACCGGCTTATTTTTAATTTGCCTATTTACGTTTTATTCGACTATTATAGCGATATGTTATTTTTTTATTTTATTTTTTTAGTTTATAAGTTTTCTTTTTGACATTATTGTATTATTTTCATTTTTTATTTTTATTTAAAGCATTTTTTTAGCATGAGTGTTTTGTTGTTAACTGTTAGCTGATATTGTGTATTTTTTAAAAAATAATAAGGCCTCCTGCTGAAGCCTTCGCCCAATATGCTTTTTAGTACTCTTTTCGAGCACCGCCTCGAACCAGCCATCACAGGTGAACACACCACATTTTTGACCTGACCTAGATTTTGCTTCGAAATGAAAATCTCCACAAAAGTAAGTAAAGCGACATTTTGAAGAGCTCTAAATCTGCTGATATTCATCATTACACTGATTTATCACTCTCCTGTCCTTATCGTTCTTTATTTAGGGGCAGCGTAGAATGTCTTTTTCTTTCAGGCCTGTTGGTCTAGTGGTTAGTGACCCTGACTGCTATGCCGGAGGTCGTGGGTTCGATTCCCACCCAGGACAAATGTTTGTGTGATGAGCACGATCATTTGTTCTGTGTCTGGGTGTAATTTTTTCTATAATATGTATGTATTTAGAAATATATAGGTAAGTATGTTTATCAGTTGTCCAGTACCCATAACACAAGCTCTGATTAGCTTGGGACTAGATGGCGTTGTGTGATAGTTGTGGAATATTTATTTATTTATTATTATTTTCACTTTTCTATTTGTTGTCACTTCAGCAGTAACCTCCTTTCTAGCCATATTATCTCTCACACAGTCAATGTATTGTTCCTTTGAACGTTTAACAATTTTCGTTTCGATCATACACATAAATTCTAGAAAAATGTGCTTTTACGAACTTGGCACGATTTTCCAAGCACTCCTTCCCATTACCACAGAACAATATAACCTCTGACGTCATATCCCTACACAATACTGCACAACAGTAACAAAGAGCACCTCCTGCTAATAATTCGGGCAATTGGCATGCGGCCATAGGTTCCAACCTCGCTTTGAATACCACAAACATATTGTGTGTACAATCTCCTGCTGGCTTCTGAATTCCTGGTACATTTGTTTCGAGATTCCATTTGGAGATACGTACGTGTAATCTTGGAGATTTGATTGTTTGTATTTTATAAGTTTGGTTAGATAATGGTATTGTTTTCTTTTGGTAAGATAGAGGAAAACTGTTTTGTTACGTATATTCGGGTACTGTTTTAAGTGTAGAGAGATAAGCGACTTTTCCAATGGAAAGATAGCAGTTATAAGGATGTCCAACCAGTGTTATAGGTAGAGAATTATTTTCCAACCTGCTTTACTAACATTGCTTTTATTATTTCCCGAAAAATTGAATTGTAATTAATTTGTATTTGAATTAAACAAAGCTTTTCTGTCAATAGTTCAATTACAAATATCAATCCAAATACACTTCTTCGAAATCAACACAGTTTGTGAGCAAATGTATTGATTTAAAGTGAGTACTGAGATTACACTAAAATAATTTGGCATTTTCTCCAAATAAACACAGTCGAGGAGTGAGAAAGAAAATAGAAACTTTATTCAAAGAATTTGGCCAACAAAATTACGATCCTACACACTTTATACCCGAAATTGTGTTTTAGTACAAAATTCCTTTTTCTTACAAAAATCCTCGAAGATTTTCGCTAGAACTCAACCGACAATCATGTATTTCGATACCGTCATTCTGAAAGATTATCGTGAAAGAGAATCACGTTTCCTTGAAAGAAAGACGATAATTACCTGGCTAATTGGCTAAAGGTTACCGTGATAATGCCCGGCCACACGATTGGTCTAACTTGCACAAATTCTCTGCACGTACAAGTAGATACTCGTATTATTTAAGTTAAGATGACAATACAGTACAATATCCTGCGCAAGTAACTGCAAATTAGTGGAACGAGCATACATGTTCCGATGTTAATATGGTGTAAGATTGTTAATAAAATTATGCGCAAACAATTTGCAATGTTTTTTGCTCAAACTTTTCACACATACGAGTTGCTTGCATGAGAAAATTGCACAGAGCACTATGATGTCCTATCTTTCACCCGAAATGCTCAAGTCAATCATTGGATGTGGCCGAGCCTTTACTTTGTGAAGGTTTCGGCTTGCGGCTAGTAAAGGTCTACCAAATTAAATGGTTGTATGTACGTTGTATATGAACAAAATAGTTGACCTAGATCCTTATCGTTTGTTTATTGTAATATGTTTTGAATCTAAATGAAAAACTTATGTAAGGAATGTTGGTCACTACATTTTATGTAGTATTATGTAATAATTTTCATAGTTACATAGTTTTTTGTGCTACTTACAAGCCTGTATTTATATGCCTCATTTCTTTGTATAAATGACTTACAAATAATGGCTAGGTCGTAGAGTTTTATAGTAGAACATTAATTTGCATACCCAGCAGTGGGCAACGACAACGTGTGTTGTATTGTGATGGAAATTATGTGAAAATACTCCCTTATTTGAATAAGAAAATATAACCGTCTTTAAACTATCTGTAATTATTTTTCATGTATTTTTTTCTGGTAAGAGTTAACTAGGCTGTCTCTGGTAACTCCATAAGCCTCATGGTTTCAATTATATATTTTCTGACAGTTTTTCTCAAGATGTTTCTTTCCTTCCTTACAGATTCAATGGTGAGTATGATTTGAACTTACGTACAACCATCTGTTTCAGTAAATTAGAAGCTCTACCAACTTGGCAACCGGACCCGAATCAATATTTTGTTTTTTCCAGGACAAAACATTAGAATTTTCTACGTAGAAGCATAGCGAATGTAAAAATATTTAAATTATCAAAAGACGTTTATAACTTTAATTTCAATTTGTATATTTGAAAACCTAAACACCTACTTGCAATATCAAACCGTAAATTCACGAGTCAAGTAAAATTACGAATATTGTTATGATGAAGATAACATTTTATTTCATGAAACATAGAAATGCGAAGCTCTGTAACTGTTCTGTGTAAAATTACAGCTTAATTAAAAATTTATATTTCTAATTTCGTACAAATATTAAAAACGCCTACACTTTGAAATGGGTTATGTAACACAATACGTAGGAACAATTTGTTTTTTGTTGCTGGGCTGTCCAGGTAAATCGGAGTGAGTGATTTTCGTTATAAACTTAGGTATGTATGGTTAAATTTACGATTTAAAGCTGCGTAGGATGCAGACACCCATCTTGCCTAAGGCATTTTTTGGTAATAATTTTTGTTACATTGTTTTGATCAATGTATTTTTTCTTAATGATTACGATTTTATTAAAAAATCTAGAGCAGCAACAACAAAGAAAGTGCTTTTGATCAAATATAACGGAGACATAATTGATAAACACACCGCTAAAAGAAAAAAATAAAATGGCGATTTAAATTAACATGGCTTTAAAAAGTAACAACATTCCGAAAAATAAACGGATGGGTCGTTATCGCCACCATTATGGGTATATAATTTGCATTTTTGTATTAATTCAAATTGTCTCGCTGTAAATTCATTTTACGTTCTTTTGATAATTTGCGAAACGTTCTCTTTGCATAATAAACATTTTATCTGTAAAAAGTTTTACATAATATTGTGATATAAAAAAAATATCTGGAACAACCGTCGTCATGGTAGAAAAGGTTTCCTTTAAAGAAGTGGTGAAGAAATTATTCAATTAAACACATGGATACTATTTTACAGTTTTTTGATCTGGAGACATTTCAGTCGATATTTAAACTTCTCTATTTATTTTTAGTAGCTGACCGAAATTATTAATAGCATGTGTAAGAAAATCGGACTTTTAAAAATATTTTCTTTACATTACTTCCCGCAATGCCATCTTGTTTTTCAATACAAAAGACTATTGGGCAACAACGCCCTCGTGACAAACTTATTGCGCCGAAAAGGAACTAGAAACACTTTCTTCATATTAAATGACTTTCCATATCGAAATACCTACCCAGCCCCATAGACATAGGCCCACTAGGGGAACAGTGTATAAGACGGGGACGCGAGGTATGATGGGAAAACACACGCTTAAGGCAAACTTAACACAATACTAAAGTGCCGCAAGCACCAACAGGACGCCATTTGTTAATGGCCGCTTGCAAATGATGTCCTGATGGCGCTAGTGCTACGTTAGTGTTGTATTAAGTATGCCTGAAGAGTGTACGTCCCCATTATACCTCGCGTCCCCGTCTTATACACTGTTCCCCTACGTGGCAAGGCAAGTGACGTATTGCAAATATTTTCATTGCATTCATAGGACCCAATTACTGCCATCTATATTAGTTCAGTCTTATCTTTGACTTCACGTATTAACGTAGCTAGGTACCCGGCGCCATAAAAATAGCTCCACTACGTGGCAAAGCAAGTGACCTATTAAAAATGCATTATCACTGAAATTCGCCAGACATGCACCGTATTGGCCGCGGGACTGTACGAATTACCGTGACCCCGGAACGTAAAGGGTTATTGAAGGACACCGTGGATTTTAGTCAGTACTAGTCTGACAGTCCCTCCCGCTCTGCCTGGGTTCGAGGACTCATTTGATGATTTTACCACGTAAAAATAAAAGGCATGCATGGTATTATTACGAACTGCCTTTCCTTTTGAACTATGTCCATCTCTAAACAGTATGTAACCGCGTCAGAAAAAGTCCCTATTACTGTCATCTTTCTATTATTTTCCTCAATAAATCTTCCCATATCAACGCTGTTACAGTCCCACTAGCTAGCAACTTGCCATTACTGTCATCTGTGTAATACTTTCCTCATATTATATTCGGTTTTCCATATAAACGTAGTCGTTTAACCTTACTGGATGACCAAGCAAGTGGCTCATTAGAAACATTATTATTTACAAGTGTTCGCTAAAATAATTTCTTCTTTTTTTGTGGTATAATTATCAAACGAGTCCTCCTACCCATTAAGAGACTGTCAGACTTGTACTGACTAAAATCCACGGTGATCCTGCAATAGCCTTTTACGTTCCAAGGTCACAAATTCCTAACGAGACAGTCCCGCGACCCCGGCAGGCTTTGGCTCTTTAAGAGGGACCCCGTCAGATTGCTGACAGCTCTTTAAGGGGGACCCCGTCAGATTGCTGACAGCTCTTTGTGTAGCGTGTGGAACACGATGTGCCCTCGACCCCGGCATGATCCATAATCGGACGGCGAGTCACCCATTACTCACTGTACGCATGCCCAAATCATGCCCCATACTACCTAAACTGGTTGCAAATCCCAATTACTGACATCGTTATACATTCCTCATCAATTTAACTTCTAATATCAACATAGGCATTGACACCTCTATGTGGCAAACCATGTTGATTCTTACAACAGCCTTTATTATTACCTTTTCAATACAATTGGCTATTTGACTGATAAATTCTAATTAATCCGTCACTTAGATTATCAAAAAATATTCGACCCGATGCTTTCAAAATTGGCAAAACGTCACAATTTAGTACAATTTTTATTGAATTCTGACGTCACGAGCCCCCACTCTCGAGTTTTGATGCGTTACATTTTGGTAAATATTAATTGATTTTACAAAAGAAAAAATACGTGTCCGTTATTTTTTAAAACTATAAATGACGAACTAATGATATTTGTAATTTATCTGTCAAATAGCCAATTTCCCAAAATCATTACCGACAGCGTCCTCCAGACACTACACAAAGAACTTTTTTGCAGTAATTATCTAAACCACTTCCTCGCTTAATTTACTTCCCATATTTTCATGGCCCCACTAAATGGCAGTAGGTGGCTTATCTATACTATAATAAATCTGTAGAAGGGTCAAATCTGTACATTGAAAATATTGAAAAAATAAATAGCGGGGGGTGTTGCTGGATCGATACCAAACCCAAATATATGATTAAAAATTTTTTTGTCTGTCTGTCTGTCTGTCTGTCTGTCTGTCTGTCTGTCTGTTTGTGCAGGCATCACGTGAAAACTAACGGTTCGATTTCGATGAAACTTGGTATAATTATTCCTTATTATCCTGGGCATAACATAGGATACTTTTTATCCTGGAAAAATACGTAGAAAAAAAATCTTATTTTTCAGTTTTATCCATAGACGTTGTTCTGTAGAACCGCGAACACACGTTGCATTACCCGCAGTGGATTCAGCGCCGTAATATTTATAAGATGTCATTGTCAGAGTTACTCAAAATGGGGAAATAAACCATCCACGCGAAGACCGACATCCGCGCGGACGGAGTCGCGGGCGGAAGCTAGTTATAAATATTATCATTGCTTGGCCAGCCATGCACCATAATAATATTATTACGGGATATCTTCCACAAACAACGTTCTCCAATAAAGTCTCATGTTTGTACGCCACAATGTTATGTTATCGCTCACGTATGATGTTATTGTAGTGGTTTTTACTATCAGTGGCGTTAGTGCATTATTACTGCTACATATACTAATTTGCTGACGCTAGATAGCTTTTACAGACACATAACTTCAAAGAGTATTTAAATTAATCATATAATGCGAACTACGGTTTGAACAGTGAATTACACTTTTTTTTATCGTAGTAAAATCATCAAATGAGTCCTCCCACCCAGGGCAGAGCGGGAGGGACTGTCAGACTCGTACTGACTAAAATCCACGGTGTCCTTCAAAAGCCCTATACGTACGTACCGGGGTCACGGTAAAACATAAGTCCCGCGACCCCGACAGGCTTTGGCCCTCTAACAGTGAATTACACTTAAAAAATTAAAAATGAGCATGTACTAAAATTTTATGTATAAAATTTGACGCAATAACGACTGCGTCGCGTTATCGTAATAATAACTTGGGTATAGTTTTCGCTTCCAGTATGGAATTGCGGATGTGATTTTTGATCAAGTTCTAAAAGAAAGAATCTTTAAAATTGTTGTTTTTTGAAGAATAGTACATTTAAATTACTTACAGTTATTTTGTAGAGTGAACTATTTACTTTTTAAGCAAACAAAATAGATTCACTAAACAAGAAAACAGCAATTTTTAAGGTTTCACTCACACATCTCCAGACGTTTGTATTTTGGGCACCTAATCACCATATAAGAAATGATGTAGTTGTGTTATTACTTATTCGTCAGAGACTACAAGCGTGATGTTATACTTTTGTTCACCCGCCATCAATTAAAAAAACTGCCCGAAGCATGAGAAATAGATAGAGTAGAATTTAAAACTAGCAATAGATGGCAGCACCTGCATGTCGTGTGCGAAAACAAGCTTCACATGAACATGTCAAGTTGCCAATCAGCTGTCAAGTTGACTGACAAGTTGAATCAAGTTCAATTCATTTCACTACACTCATGTTGCTTGCAACTGTCTAAAACGAAAGAAATTGAGTTGAAACGGAAATATTGCAATAGTACATTTCTTCCTTTTCTAATTGACTTCCAATCCAAAAGATGAAGATTCACAACCAATGACAATATAATTATCTTACTTTTATTTATAGTAAAGTAAGATTAATGTATATGAGGAGCTCGTGGCTAAATAATTACAGCCGCACAGGCCGATCTTCCGGGTTAAGCCGCGCTTGCCGAGGTTGGTCTGTGGATGGGTGACCATTTGTCATAGCGAGTTTCCTCCGTGCCTCGGAAAGCACGTAAAGCCGTTGGTCCCGGCTGACATTTGTCGATCTTTGACAGTCGTTACTGTTAGTCAGAAGCTCTAAAGTCTGATAACCAGTCTTACCATAGGGTATCGTATTACCCAGTTACTGGGTTGTGGAGGTCCGACAGGCAGTCGCTCCATGTAAAATACTGATTTCCAGCTGCATCTGGTTTGACTGGAAGCCGAACCTAACATAGTTGGGAAAAGGCTAGGCAGATGATGAAAGTAAGATTAATGTATAAATATCACATAAAAGAAAAATACATTAGGTACGAATGACCGATACAACTTTTTTTTAATGAAATATTGTGACTTATGTGTATAAATGCCCTGACTCGTAGGTGCATTAACGGACATTGGAACTCACGTAGATACACAAATAGTCCAACCTAAATAATTCCATTCAGTGAGTTTAATAATAATATTTCGTTGAGGCATCTTCGCAGCAGCCTCTTGATTAGGAAAGGATATGAAAGTCCGTGATGGACTCTATTTCAAAATTAAGACGGATACAAAATGAAAGCTTCTAAAATTCTGAGAAATCCTTAACCTCTCGGGCGATTTATAATTGAAAATGATAAAAATCAACGTCCAATGAGCGACTGTCTGTTATGTACAGACGTGTGTACGTAAGGCGCTGGGGCGTTTTCGCTTATGTACATCCGGGTGTACGTAACGCGCCCGAGAGGTTAAGAGATGGCGCCACTTACAATAAGTATATTATAGTAGATACCTACTTAGGTTTGAAAACATTATATTAAGTACATTAATGTCAAGTATATCACTTCATTATGTATCACATTGAGTGACACTTAATCAATGAAGCTCACTTCAAGTTGAATGATAATGAGTTTTCATTACGTTCATTGCGACATTAAAACGATTCGATGACCATGCGCGATAATTATTGGGGCATGGAAGATTTCTATAGAGGTAACGGTGATCCTGGAACTTAAAGGGCTATGGAACTACACAGTGGATTTTATTAATTATGAGTTTGACAGTCACTTCCACTCCAACCTGGGTGAGTGGACTAATTTGATGATTATACGACGCTAATAAAATAATATGGTTTAGTTAGATACCTCTACCACCAATAGCCCCGTTTTTTATTCTCGTTAAATATTCGCGGTAGGTGATAATTTTTGTTGCTTACCGCGGCAGTCTCCAAGTGCCACATGTATTTTTTTTGATTAATTAGCTTGTTGAATCTTAAATAAAGTGTGTTTTAAGAGAGAGATTGTTTTTGAATTGTTGTTCAGTAGAATCAAATTCCTAATTTGTATTGTATCGAAACGTCAGTAAGGTCACTACTCGGAGATATTCGGTTTTCATTCGGCTCTGTTCGGTCATCTAACTCTGTTCGGTATTCACTATCGTTGAGTAATGTTCGTGTGAGCTCAGCTTAATTCAACCAAACCGAGTGGTTTTATGTTACATTAAGTTGATTTTACTAATTACATCAGACTGAAACATAACTGGGAAAACGTGGGTGTACTACTCGTATAGTAATTATACTAAGGTACCTACTCCATTGATTGTACACCCACATTTCAACAGTCAAAATAAGGCTACAATTTAAATGCTCATCAATAATTCTTTTTGTGTAAGTACCAAAACTGATAAATGCTCACCAAATCTAAAACTCGCTTTAGCACGATTTCAGGGAAACCCCGAAGTTTGGTTTGGTTAGGTTCCTAACAGAAATAGAAGTCTCTATTTTATTAACTTCGAGGCTTCTATTTTATCAGCGTACCCTTCCACTTTATCAACATTGCCAACAACAATGTTGCTAAAATTGTTCTCTATAAATTATACTCTATTACTTCAGCAATAGAATAGGATATGCCATGTTACGAATTTTGATTGCTATAAAATTGACAAAGTGACTATTTTAGACATCAGATTATATGAGAATTTTCATTTAAAACTCTATTAGAAAACTGTAGTTGTGCCAGATATTTAGAGCAAACGAACACCATATGTGGCGACTTTTAATTTTGTACATGCAGCCGCGCTTGTTAAAGTAGGTCGACCCATTATAATACGTTATGTTGATTCGATATATTTAATACATTAAAGTAAGTTTTCACTCACATAAGGCACATATTTGTCATAAATAATCATGAGTATTCTACAGTGCTTTAGATGCTACAAAAGATAGACAGATAGAATACTCTTTTTATGCACGCCATACAAATTAAGGGTATTTACAAATGTAACTTATAAATAGGGTGACACAATGTGCGGTCTTATCACTAAAAGCGATCTTTTTGAGACAACCTTTAGTAAACCTACAATTTATTATACTTATTAATTAATGACAAACAAAGTAACGCCCCTTTCTACAACCTTACAAGAACACACAGCTTAAAGAAGCTAAGAGGATTATTTGAAATAATAATTAAATAATTTATCTTTCGTACTAATCTTCTTAATTTTGAATTGATTTACAGGTTTGGCTAAACCTTAATTAGTGAAAAGTATTTATTTATTTTTATACACAGTCACAGGTATATGTATACATATAGATAAGTAAAGTACAAAGGCATTGCTTATTTCTAAAATATATTTTTTTAAGAATTTCTTCTAGCAGACCTGAGAAAGGAGAATATGAGGAAGAAAATTTTCTTTAATTTAGGATCGAATACAGCCAGGATCAAAGCGTATTGCGGTTAAAATAGAATTCTAAGACTGTTTTTTTTCTCATGACTACAATCACGTACTTTTAAACCTTTCCATCCAACTTTCTAGTTACTACCAGACTTCTGTAAGTTAAATTCTACAAAAACAACTCCAGGCAATAGTTTTCAATTTCGTTGAACTAGCATAACAATAACAAACTAAAATAACAATTGCAAACAAATAAACAAGAGGCCGCCATTTTGATCAACAATAAAAAAATTGCTGACAAAAGATAAAACGTAACAAAAAACATAATCACCTAGTTTGAATCTGATTCATATTCATAGCGAATCAGATAACCAATGTACCGTGTTATTTTTACATAGAATCAATACTCCCGGACCCAGGCCATTAAATTATTCAAATATTCAAACTTGGGAAACTGATCGATTCCCAGTCGCAAAGACTGGATCTGATGGGAATCAACTGGTTTTAATCAAAGGGGATTAGTAGGAACTTGCTGACAATGAATTTAAGTGGGTGTGTCGGGATCTTGCCGCATTTTATTACATTTTTATCTGTGAAGTATAGGAAAGAACCAAAAGGAAAGTAAAATTAA
The DNA here is from genome assembly GCA_943136025.2 of Agrotis puta. Taxonomy (NCBI): domain Eukaryota; kingdom Metazoa; phylum Arthropoda; class Insecta; order Lepidoptera; family Noctuidae; genus Agrotis; species Agrotis puta. Next base: position 14,551,184 of record OW964176.2, on the reverse strand, counting down.
TCATCCCTACTAGTACTACACAAGTGAAATTGTGTATGTTATCCCATTTCCACATCGAAACGGCAGAGCCCAGCCGCATGAATAAGTTACAGAAAGGTAAAGTAAATGATTGAGCAGATAGTATAAATAAAAGAGTTTTTTTTTTTAAATTATAACCTATGTATTTTCTTGACGTTTACAACTTGCGCCTCTGAGTTTGATGAACATTATAACAGAAATAGATGAGACCATAGTAGACTGTTTTAGGTTAACTATGGATGGCAAGCAAAGCCGCGGGTACCAGTTTTACTATAATATAGACTACTACCTGAAATAGTCAAATTTAAAACACTAGCTGTTATGTGTGTGAGTTAAATACTCAGTTAATATTGTTCTAATCATTTGTAATTTAATTCTGAAAGTACTTATTTATTATAGTTTAACAAACGTAAAAAAAATTAACAATAATTAAATAAATGCAATATTGAAATTAATTACTGAACTATTAGTAAAAAGCATTCTTCTTTTTTATTCTCATAAAAACCGTTTTTTTCCAGCTCTGCCAATTAAATCAAGTAAGTTTTATAGTTTTACTAAATCACCAAGATTTATGTACGTCTATACTAAAATGATTGTTCTACTTAAGGAACGCTATAGACATCGTATAATTTGCAATGTTTTATCTAAACCAATAACTATTTATCTCCTTGAAGCAATAAAAGTGCCTCACGAAAACGTCGTTAGCTAAAGCGCTCCCAGACCTAAAAGGAAATTTGGATTCAGGTCCAGGCGGAATTTTCCTATGAAAAGAAATGTGAAAATAAGGGAAGTGAGGGTAACCTACCCTCATTTTTGCCGCTAGCCTTTGGCAATGAGTACTCTTTTCATATCCTGCTCTCAAGAGACAAGGATTTGCATGTGTAAGTTGCTAGCATTCTTTCTAGTGGTAATCGAACCTTGTTTTGGCAGTTTAAATATTTTTAACTTCCGATGCAAAAAGAGAGGGGTGTTTAAAGTTTAACGTGTCCGTCTGTGCTATCATAGCTCCCAAATGGATGAACCGATATTGTATGCCTTTTGGGTTTTACGACTGAAAATCGCGGTCAGCATATTCGACCTATGTTTTCGAGTTTCGGTATCAATATTTATGCTTTTCTTCTTCATGCGACATGATGTCATGTCAACACTTTTAACGTGTTAAAATCAACATATGAGTCCTCCCACCCAGGGCAGAGCGGGAGGGACTGTCGGACTCGTACTGACCAAAATCCACGGTGTTCTTCAATAGCCCTTTACGTTCCGGGGTCACGGTAATTCGTGAGTCCCGCGACCAACATGTTAACGCTAGGATAACCATTGACAAGAGCACTGTGCTTGCGCTCCCCTCTACAGCAAAACATTACCGACCCGCAGCTATTATTATTTCTTTGCGTCGAATACAATTTAATTGTCGTCGGCTTACACCGGTCCCGATTCGAAAAATCAGGGATACAGTAATTAAAGTCGGAGGCCTTATGACAAGATTTCCGTATTTTACCGTACTTGAAGTATGTACGGCGTTTATTGTATGGAAAATGAAAAAGCGCCTCTACAAATTGCGACCAATTTTTTCATATGAACGTCATCATCAAATGAACGTCAAATTTCCCGTTTACTTTACGTCATAAAAACGTGTAAAGTCGTGCTATGGGACCGAACAAACTTTTCTCTTTATAAAAATTAGGATATTTGGGTGATTTTCAACCACTTTTAACTTATAGTAGATATTTTTTATATCGGGGCACGTTTTCAAGGAATTTGATGTTGTTTATTAGAGTATGATAGAGATAATTTCACGCTCCACAAAACCGAATATTTCTTTCTAAAATTCGATAAGCAATATTTATCTCCGGTTCTTACACACTGTTTATTTCCCGAAATAAATAAATGAACCTCGTCGTAAAACGTTAAACCAATTTTCAAGGCATTATAATTGATGTATGACTCTAGAGTTTCGCCCGCACTACGGCACTCGGCTCGGCATATGATCCCAAGCACATGGATCTGAAAAATAAATGTATCCGCACACAGTTTCGGCAAAGCCTTGGCACAACATTCAATATTCGCAGTGGCGAATGAAATAAAAATGTTTTTGGAAGGCTTAAAATATTTTTAATTGACTTTATAACCCGTCCTACTGCTTATTTAATGCAAAGATACGTTTCAAAGATAAACCTGGTTAAAGTAGGATTGATAATAATCTTGCTTCTGTTATAAATGCGAAAGTTTATGAGATGGATAGATGGATGATTGTTACTCTTTCATGCATAACAATCTGAATAGATTTGGATGTTAGGTACACAGATAATTTACACTTTAACCCATTTTTTTTAACGTGGTAAAATCATCAAATGAGTCCTCCCACCCAGGGTAGAGCGGAAGGGACTTGCAGACTCGTACTGATTAAAATCCATGGTGTCCTTCAATAGCCCTTTACGTTCCGGGGTCACGGTAATTCGTAAGTCCCGCAACCAACACTTTAACACATAGATTTTTTTTTATCTTCATAGTAAGATCCCGTAGGCATAGGCGTATTTACTAAGCTAAACTTTGGCAACACCGCAGGCATAAGCTAGTATAATATAATTAATGAAGTGTCGGTTTGTATGCTTAGTATGCTAGAAGATTAATAGTTGATACGAGTATTAAAAAGCTTCCACTCGCAAGGAAATATTCAAGAAAATATCGGTTTTGAAGAGAGCGCCATCTATCACTTAATTGTTCTTGAAAGTACCTGTACTGACTGTATGAATTACCGTGACCCCCGAACGTAAAGGGCTATTGAAGGACACCGTAGATTTTAGTCAGTACGAGTCTGACAGTCCCTCCCCCTCTGCCCTGGGTGGGAGGACTCATTTGATGATTTTACCACGTTAAAAAAAAACGTAACCGCGCCCCTAAAAGGCAAACGGCAATTGAAGGAACAGAGTTGCTTTGAGTCAATTCAATCCGATTCACTTTGACCGGAAGGTCTCAAGGATTTTTTTCCATCTAAAGGCATCACTTGTTTTTAGTGTAGATATATATTATATTATTATATATTATATTATATGGTTGTATACTACTGTATGTATTCACTTATAAAGTTACTCAAACCTGTGTCTTTTCCCAAAGGGACGAGGAAAATCCTCAGAACACCTGCTACGAGCTTTAAACACATATTTTTACTTTACCAATTGCGTTCGATCGATCACACATATCCGTAGAGTACCAAGTCTGTAATGTATAGAATAATCGGTCGCGGGACTTACGAATTACCGTGACCCCGGTACGTAAAGGGCTAGCGAAGGACACCGTGGATTTTAGTCAGTAGGAGTCTGACAGTCCCTCCCGCCCTGCCCTGGGTGGGAGGACTCATTTGATGTGGAAAAACAATTTTGGTAAAATCATCAAATGAGTCCTTCATTTGATGATTTTACCAAAATTGTTTTTTTTTTTTTATTCTATATATTTTTTTTAAAATGTATAGAATAATCAGCCTATAATGATCACAGCTGCGACACATGCCTTCTCTCTGTGAATGGGAGTGATCCTGTAGTCTACTACGCGGGTTCAGTTAGTGTAGGTAGATTTCACATGTCTTCGAAGTGGTCGTTCTAGCAAGAGCCGGATTTTTAACGATATTTTCCTTCACCATTTTTGAGAACAGTAGTAATGAACAAAATTAATGCACCTGACTGGGTTCGAACCCATGACTTACAACTTGTAAGTTGGGGCCGTTACAAGTAAGCCACAACTCACTGCTCAAATGTATATTATATTTGGCAAAATTCAAAAGCAATTTCCTCCTATTGTATTGATTAATGTTTAACATTTTCGTTAACAACGTATTTTATAACCACACTATTACGATAAATAATTTCACTAGAAGCAGATACCCTGGTACCCTAGCATGCGGTGGTTAAAACCACTACAGCATCATATATTAATAAGTAATGTACATAATACACCCAGCGCTGAGGCTGGCCTTACACGGATTACTCGAAGCAGTCCATATGCATAGCAAATTGCTGTCTTTTACAAAACCGCTTGATTAGTGAAACAGCTGCGGGCGGTCTGATTACTTGATATAGCCGCCAGCCGTACAATGACTGCTCGTCCAGACCGTGTATGATGATATTGATCACTAGCTAACTACTCGAGCAGTCCGTGTATGTTGATCACTGGCTAACTAATCGAGCAATTCGTGGATGTTAATCACTGACTAACTGCTCGTGCAGTGTGCAGGTGGCCCAAAATTGCCATTTACCAAACGTAGACCAAAAACAGTTTACAGACAAATGAAATCTTAGTTATAAATATGCTAAACTAAAGCTCCCTAGTTTTCTACACGCCTAGTAATTTATATCCTTTCAGTAGGATATAAATTACTCAAAGCATGACCACTACCAGATTTAATTACAACTAGCAAATGTCATTAAATTTAAGGATTCTTAGAACCTGTTAATTAATTCTCACTTGCATGTAATACGGGGTATCCATGTGGCGGTAAGGGTGCGGAGCGGAGCAAAGTCAATAGCGATTCACCAATCATATGGCTTGAGTGGAGAGGAGATGTGGATTTCAAGCCATATGATTGGTGAATCGCTCTCCGCTCTGCTCCGCTCCGCTTCAGTGGAACCACAGCCTAAGCTTCTTTAATGAGAACCACTTTCTATAGTGAAACAAATGCTGTATAGACTTTGATTGTTCTTTAATCTATTTAAAGCTCCGTTATAATAGACTTAGGTCTAATTAATTTTCTTATTCAATTCTGTAATTTGTTTAATTAATTTTCTTTACGATGGCTCCTATTTCGAAGCTAAATTGTAAAAAGTGTACTACTGAGTTTAATCGGTTTATAGATAACTATCTGTCAACTCCAGTACTACAACCACTTATAAAGTCAAACCGTTAACATAAAGTGCCCTAACAATGCTTAGTTCCATGAACACAACTTAACTTTGAATGATCTACAAGAGTCCCTTCCGTCGGCTTATAGTTCTGCCTACCTAAGATCAAAATATAAAAGACCAACCTTATAACAGGTTACGGTGATTCCAAAGAAAGGCTTTTTCTTAATAAACTATTTCTGTTATAAAAAAAAACACGAAACATGAAATTTTCGTTCCGTACTCTATTGCGCAGTTTCTATGACGTCATTAGCAATGTTACGGAAACGAATTTAGCATAATTAGAGTCTTGTATTTGATGACAGGGTTTTTAATCGATTTGGTGCAAACTCTTGAATCAGATACTGCGAAAATGTTCATTGAAAGACCTTTATTGATAGTATCAACTAATTACTTTGACCCGGCGCGTTACCAAACAAAAATTTAATTCTGCACACAAAACTCGATATTTGTTTTCGAAAATATCATAGAAATACTATGTATATCTATGTATATGTGTATCTTATTAGTACTTTAGATAGCAGTAGTATCTTAGTTGCTGACCCAAAAATATTTCATCGAAATAGTATCCGTTTCTATCTACATAAGTTTTAACCTGCAAATACAAACTGATTAAATGAACCATCCAATGCAATTTGCAAATTGCAACCATAAATCAAAGGCGCACAATACTGCATCCACAATTTCCCCGGATGACGGCATATCCCCATAAAACGGGGTTAAAAGGACAAACTTGCCACTCCCTTATCGTAGTGACACCTTTAATTGAACTGCCGATTGAATTATTATCTATTAAAGCTATCAACTAGATAACTTTGTAAATATTTCCAAAGATTTTAAACGAAATACTGCAATTTGTAGGAAAAGGTCAAAGTTCGCCAGGTCGGATTCAATTCTGGAAAAGAGCGTGGTCATTATTTTTTAGTTTTTCTGTTAGACAACTTTTTTAGCCGCTTTGGAGGTTCATTTTACATTTCGTAACTGCTACGTTACTGTGTTGTAACTATGTGTTGTAAATATGTAGATGTCACAAGAGATTTTTCCATAAACTTAAGTTTTTGAATTGAAAATCTGTCAACATTCGTCATTATTCTTCAGTTCACGGTAAACCTGTTGTTAGAAAAAAATATATAAAAGTATCCATCCACAGGATGTTTCTAAAATTATTGTGTCTTTTCTTCAGATATCAAAAAGTGTCAGAGTTTCAGTAGAACAAGCTTTGCTAGAATAAGCAGAAAAATCCTTCTTCAAACCTCGACAGTTGTATTATAAATATTATATTAAAGTGAAGAGCTTTTGCTGCCTCGCAATAATATCTGCAGAGCTTCGCACGTTAACTTGTAGAAACTTCATGTATATTAAATGATTTTGTATATAATTTCCTTCTAAACTATTTGCCAAGTGACTGTTCTCGCTAAAGTACATTAATAATCTTTAGAAGGGTTAACTTTATTGTTTATTCATAAAGGTCAGCATTCTGACGTGAAGCAATGTTAATATGGCAATTATTATTACCTTTAAATATGGTTATTAAATTTTTAATAGCTTAAAATGGTATTTATAATAGTTTTGGGTACTTAAAATGTATTCATTATTTATATTGTACACTATTTATTTGATTATTTAAAAGCATATGACATTAATATTTTTTATTGATTCTAAGAGTACTGATTACCTATCAATGTGTTAATTAAATGCATTTAATTTGGTTTTCATGTAGTAATTAAAATGCATAACCCGAATTTTTATCCAAACCGATTAACCGCTACCGTATAAATTAAATTTACTTTTGGTTTTGTACAAAATTAAACTGTTCGATCGCTAATTACTATTCATAAAGCACCAGCGGTAGGAGGACCGCTTCATGCATGTTGAAATTAACAACACGTTTTAATCAAAACCCATCGAATTCAACCGGAACAATTCGACCGCACAACGTGAACGTTGTCCTATAAAAAGGACATTAATTTATTGGCTACGTTTGCTGCTCCGAATAAAAAATAATCTTCTATAGAGGAACCAGCAGTACAGACTGAGCATGTGGCTCAATCGTACCAATCCTGTTACTATGCTAATTTTATTGCAGAAAACACCACTACTTACCGGCGGTACCTATGCAACGCAACCACACGAACTCGCACCCAACTCACTTACTTAGTCGCACGCAAGCACTTAATCACAAGTCACAAACATTTGTTCACAATCATCGATATGGTCATTTCCACGCATGTGCTGACACTGAAACACGTCACAGACACTATATAGGGTCACCAGTTCTGTTTCGTCGGGGTGCGGCGCGTACAGGCGCTCCCTCGCTCGTCGCAGCCTCTACTGGCTGGGGCGACGCTACCGCGCGTGCCTAGCCCCTCGCCCTCACCCCTCCCCGGTTACCTCGCAGTACAGGCAAATAGAAATAAAGTATGCGCTGTAAGGACGGTACGTGGAAGAAAAAACGGATCTAGATGCCTGCAGGCGAGTTAGTTAGATCGGGACGTTTCAAAGACTCGATGGAGCGTCAGATTCGCTACTTGCAAGCTCGTTATCATTGTAAAATATCCAGCTATTCGTAAAATAGTGATTTAGTTCATGTTTTTTTTTTCTCGTTTTCTTCCGGGCTGCGTGGATATGTTTCTTTAAAATTTATAAACAGGTAACTGGACTTTTGGGACATATGTTTCGACAAGTGACGTCAGTATTTTTGGTATGATAACTTTTTGAGTCCATCATTTTAAATACTTATGTACTTTTTCGCCACATTATGTAAACACAAACTCGCTATCTGTTTATTGTTGACAGTAGACACTATTTAATGATCAAATGTTGTCACAACATGTTATTTTTCCTCGTTAGATATGAACGACGGATTAAGAACTTTCTCGGAAATTATTATACACATGAAAACTTTCTCCGTCCCTTCTTGTCTGTCTTAATAGGAACAAGCAGTGACATTTTACTTACTTGTAAAAATAACCCTATCAAGGAAAATTCTCTAACATTTTCATTACAATCTCTGATACTTATATAAAAAGCTACAAATACGTGTGAGCTAGTAGACTCCAGGCAAGCAATAATAGTTTATTTTCATGACCCTTAAAAAAACCTTTACATCCCACGTAAAAGTGTGCCATCCAAAACATCCTAAAAATAAAACTGAATCACAAATCATTCCAAACTTGTATCTGTCAACATGCCTACCCTTTTAGGATAAGAATGTCAGTAACGAATTCTCATCATTCTAAAACACACAGCCACATTTTTCGTGTACATATACTCTGTATAAAATATAAAGGCACTGTATATGAAGTGTATAGTACTATCTATAAAGTGTATAGGTAAGTATACATTTTCCCCGTTTTGAGATGACACCTGCGTTCGAAGTAAGACATATTGGAATTCATAAAGGACCATTCTCTCGCATCCGTACGATTTTCTTTGTAAAATGATGTATCTGTATTGTGTACATAATTTAACTTTTTCTTGAGCACACATGTGAAATTTTTTCAAATATGAGTACTTTTCGTAGGTACTTATAATTTTGTTTTTTTTTTGTTTGTCCACCGTACACCTACACTTTAGAATTCTGAAGTTGAAAAGAACAGGAAGGGTAGTTAAGGGACGTTTTTTGATTTTTATATTTAACGATGGTTGCGAAAATGATTGTTATGATACTCGTAAGTATCGGTTTTCTATAGGTGCCGAATTTAGTTGATAAACGTATTAAGTAGAAAGATTACACTTTGTAGTATTTGGCATTGGCCTGGTTTATGAAAATAGTACGCTTAAAAGAACAGTTAGTACTTTTAAAGTATTTCAGACATTTTCCTGAAATCCATAAATTCTTACTGGTCTGATTACGGGCTTTTTTGTCAATAGTAAAAATTAAAGTATTTCTAAAATACTGTACTTTAAAAAAATACTTTTATCAGATAGGAAGAAGAAGTTATCTGTCATTTACAACAACACTGAAAAATACACATCTTCCATGCTTCCGCAGAAGGATAACCGACTGATATACGCCTTTTCTTTCTTTCACATAGGACTGGACGTTTCAAGGATGTGCGTATTCACTCGCACACGTGTTTATTGTTTGATGCTAAGTAGGTTGCAGCTGATTAGCGATGTTAAGTGCTTAGAGAACAATGATTAATGAAGTAAAGTGATCTAGTGTTCGTGGAACTGTCTGTTGTGGGGGGGGGGATTGATTGTGAATAGAAAAAAGTCTTGCAGAATTTTCTAGAGACTGTATCTATGGATAGAAAACTGCATAATGGGTTATTGTTGTTTTTTTTTCAATTGTAAAGAGCTAGATATCACAGCTTGGAAAATGAGTCTCTTTTAAATTGACTATACTTACTTCGGTTGTTTTGGGTTATTTAATGAGGTTGAACATTTTACGAAGACTTTTAGTGAACTGATATGACAGGGACGATACTCATGTGACTAAGAGAGTGATGGGTATGAATGTTGTTGGATGGAGAGGAAGAGGAAGGCCAAAGAAAGATGGATGGATTGTCTAAGGAATGTCATAAAAGAATCGGGGAGAATGGCATGTGGGATAAGTGCTAGAAGATGATGATGATTTAAGTCAACTGAAATGATTAAACAAACAATCAATAATTATATTTCAAAGATAGTTCAGACATCTATCTAAGTGAAATACTTATATAACTATCACACAACAGCCTTCATTATCTTTTGAGCAATCAAAAACATGTTTCAAGTTTTTGATAGTTTCAGTACACTTAATAATAAAGTTCTTAACTTAACTCTCACTTAATGTCATGTAAGCTAGTATCGATCTCTTTCTTAAGCTATTTCACAAAAACTTGTTTTGTAACCTTTGATTTTAACATTGACCTCGAAACACGAGTGAATGCTTACGTAGGTTGATTCTGGGTGACGCGTGGGTTCGGCACAAACGGGTTAGTTTTTGGCAATAGAGTAGATGGACAGGTAGAATAGAATATACTAATAGTTGCTATATTATTTTGTTATAGTTGATTTCAATGTTAGAATATAAAACAGGGATATTTACCATGTTCATTATTTGATGATTTCCGATTTAAAAAAAATTGTATTGTAATGATAATGTTAGTGACCAAGTTTAAAAACTGATTTAATTGTTGTTTTGTTTCAAGATTTTATTGCAATAAGTCATTGAAAATTATCTTCAGATAATTGAGAGCAGGACTTGAACTTGCGACCTGCTGAATCAGTACTTCAGACGTCTTACCCTTTAAACCATCGCAGTCATGCTCAGCAAGGTATTTTTATTCGCGTGAAAGTTTCACAAGTTCCTCTAGATTAAAAAACTCATTGCCAAAATACACACACTACCAAAAAACGTTTGCGCTCACTTTGAAAAATCGAAATCTTTTTTGTAACGATAGATTATTATTTTATTTAAAAACAACGTTGCCCCATACTATTGCTCATGTATCGTGGGTGCGTTTACAAACATATAAACTCACAAACACAAACGGCCATACCCGGAACTACTACTTGTAGATCATACAAATATTTGCTCTGTGCGGGAATCGACCTACGACACGCGGTGCAGCAGTCCAATCGCTCAGCCAATGCGCTAACCGTGCCGTCACGATTATGATTCCTTCTTCTTTTTAAATTCTTTATTTAAAAATATAGATTTAGACTACAAAAACGAAAATTAAAAAAAAAATAAGCTTATGCCAGTGATCAGAAACTTTTCTTAATGTGCTCAATCATTCTAAAAATGAATTTCCCTTGGCATTTGATTAAACAGAATCGGTAACAATAGTGTTACCCGTCTGTATTAGACTTATTTGATTTCGAACTATTTGCTAGCCTTATAAGGATTAATTTCACGTTACCAATCGTGGGTCGGAAAACTTAACTTTGAAACTAGGGATTTGCGGATTTATGGAATACCGTTTATTTTTAAACAGAACCGTATTGTTGAGGAGAATAAAATTCAATTTGTTGTACAACTAAATACCTGAAGTGGATACTTTTCGGTTTTTCAAACGATTGTAAGTTAACATTTTACATAAGGGACTTGCCTTGAGTTTCGATGCCAGCTATAATTTTACGACTCCTAATTTCCATATTTATTACCTCAGTGGTTAGCGAACAAATTCACTGTATATTTTTAGTGCTTAACTTACTTCTGGTCGAGTACAAAACAGCTTGCCAATAATAATTTACGTTCAGATCAGAGATTTAAACCGTGTTTAATAATAATGTATTTTGCTTATTTTAAATACAGAATATTTGACTGTCTCCAGCGAACAATTTATACGTATTATGTACTAAACTGACATGACAAGAGATATTTGAAATGTAGAATACTAAATAACCTTTTCTTGTATACAATATGTCGGTTGTAATTCAAAGCTACATCATGCTACGAACAATTATTTAGTTAACGTCTACGAGGCGTAGCACATTTGCTACGCGTCTACGCGGCTACGAATTCTCGTAGGCGTGTGATAAAGTAATTGCGCGAAGTGTTAGTTATAGTGAATTTCTAGGAAATATTATTGGAAAGGTTTTCTTTTAATTGATTATTCATGAACCTTTTTTTACCAATCTATTATTCTTTTACAAAGAATTAACTAATTAATTCTACTGTGTTTAACACTTTTAGGTAATTTCGTTGAAAACGAAGACTGGTGGGGAGTGACTTTGCAATAAAAAATACAGTCACTTCCTTTCTAATGTAAACAGTGTTTTAGGTTCTGAATCCAATTACCATTAAAGGGCCAGGCTATTCAGCATTGTTCCATTGGAAAGAATCATAAAAACGACATAGAACTCCAAATCGATCCATTTCATCTCAACATCCCCATAAATATGTAACATCAAAATACCTCGACATCCACATAATTTCATCACTTAAATTCATGGAGAACCAGATATTTACCCCATCCTTTAACCAAAAGTAAACGATTCTTTTATCCCTCAAAGATATCCCGGAGACTCGAATAAGCTTTGAAAATAAATGTAAAAGCATATATTTCTGTCTCATACCGGGCTAATGTGATTACGTGGGGGCACGAAACGAATCTCACTTTTTCCCCGAAAGTGCTAACGAGCCCCTTAAGGAGGGGTGTAAATTAACTAAAGGGATATCTTTCACCCGAACATAGTTGCGGATGAGTAAAAATGTTTGTTTTTCTTCGCCACAGTGGAACTATCTGCATAATTGCATTTCCTTGTGTGCTTTTGGAACCTTTTTGTAATTATGAAGTTTCACAGAAAGGTTTTTTTTTTTCGAGGTGGTAATCATGGTGGTGGCGTCTTTTTCGCAAAATTCGCGGACATGCGGGCGACGAGTAATGGGCGACTCGCTGTCCGACCCTGGACCATACCCGAGTCGGTGCTTTGTATTCCACGCGCACCTCAAAGAGTGTCAGCAAGACGTCTCAGTGCCTTTAGAGGGCCAAAGCCTGCCGGGTTCGCGGGACTTACGAATCACCGTTACACCGGAACGTAAATTTATTATTATATTATGTAATATATATGAGATCACCGTGGATTTTAGTCAGTACGAGTCTGTCAGACCCTCCCGCTCTGCCCTGGGTGGGAGGACTCATTTGATGATTTTACCACGATAAAAGTGATAGGCAGGAACCACACAAAGCTACCAACAATCATTACGTCTGAACCTTTAGTCAGTAGATGGAAAAACTTTTTATTTTTCTTCTTTTAGTCTCTGACACGATCACGTCCCATTGAACTAATGGGTTGTAATCAAATCGTGCATAAGATAGTACATAACCTTAATAGTGGAGGAGTAGGAAAAAAATGTTTTCACTTCCCTCCATGCAAGCAGGACACAGAACAAAACAAGGCCAATAGGCACAAAGGGACATTACAACTGGGAGTAGCCCAGTAGATGTCTATCTACTGGATGTTTTTACAACACCTTAAATTTTTCAGCTCAGTAAGAACTAGTATAATGACAGCGAAAACTTCTAAAAAAGTAATACACCCAATTGAAATCACTTTAATGTTATTATAATTATGAATACATCAGTTTGCCCAATTTAATGCTTTATTGACCGTAGACAACCCACTAAGTATAGGGTCGCGATGTTATTATAGGCAATAAAAATGAAATTAAACGCCATTAAGTCGCTAATTTATTTAATGGCAATGAAGGCAGTATTGAAGTTTATTTAAAGTACAAAAAAATATTTGAGGCGTTGCTTTGTTTTCTACTGGTGTGTCTATTTAGGTTTGTAGATATTTTTCTTTTTGAATAGTTAAATAATGATTATTATTTCCGTTTGACTAGCTCTAGACTAGAGTTTATGACTGTAATAATGGTATTGATATTATTCGTTTATTCATCCTCAGCCATATAGTCACATTTTTAAATATTTTTTAACAAAGATCCAAAACAATAAAAAACATTTAAAAATATAAAAATAGTAGTCCGCCGGTGTGGGAGCAGGGTCCAGGCTACTGGTAGTTAGGGTTCCAGAAATAGGAACCTTCTCACAATGCGAGCTGTATCAAGGAGCTGCCGTACTGCCTTCTGAATCTGGCCCTTGATCCAACGATAGCGATAGCGAACTGGATCGAGTCCGAAGCGATACGAGACGTCAAACTGGGTGCAGCGAACCGAGGCGTGACAGTTGTATTAGCTGACTTTTTATGAACGACGTCAAACAGCCTTCGCCACGTCTTCGATCGGTTCGGTCACACTTCAGAAACGATTCGCTTTCGCCTGTCTGTTTGACAAAGGCATTAAGGAGTCTCAAATTGCAGACTAAAGTTTTTATGAAAAGAAACCGTTTCCACAAAATATTTACCGTTTCAATTCATATACTGCGCTAAAAACCAAAACATTGAAACCCTCCCCTGGTTGAGAGGAGGACTGTCTTTGGTTCTATAATTGGTGATTCTTGAATATATGCTCCTACAACTTGGTTCAACACCGCTACCACTTTGCTGACTGGCTTACAAGTTTGTCTAGCTAACTCTTCGAAGCGAGAACTCACACAGTACTCTTTTTGTATAGAGAGAACATACCTGTATTATTTGTTTCGAAAACAATCGAAAGCTCAAGACAGTGAGCCACGTCGAGCAAATTGGTTGGAACTCTAACTCGCTTCATTGTCGTCTTACTACCAGGTCTTTGTTTAATAAACTCTATGACGCTCCGTCTTGCTGAAACGTAGATATTCCAACTGAATACCTTCAGTTTGGCTCGAATTACACTCCGTTTGAGTATAATTTTCGTGTTATTGGATAGGACAGCGTTATTAAGTTGTGCCGTAAGTTGGAGTTCGTTTAGTAAAGAAAGTGCTTCTTGAGGTTTCTGCACTATTAGTTTACTGGAACTTGGACCTAGTGGCATAGTTCTTAGGTGTCGGATTTGTATGATATAATGACAGGTTAAGTTCTATATTTGTGTATGTGAGTTTCTGTTCGTAAACGCATCCACGGGGGAACCTTTTAAAAAAAAAAACATGTGTGCAATTCACACGTGGTAGAAATGAAAACCTAAAAAAAATGGCTTCAAATTAATGGGAGACCTACGAACATAAGAAGCACTGTAAAATGCTTCCTATCTAATTTTCTCCCACGTTAAATCTTATGAAGTTATTAAAGTTTAGTCTGTCTCTTTTTACTATGGCTTTTTCGTTTCATCGACTTTCAAATGACTACCATGCTTAAAAAGTTTTTACATCAAAAAGGATTAGCAAGCTGTATTTAAAGATCCTGGTAATATTTTACATGTAAACTGTTTGGCTAAATGCTACAAATCATTTGGCATCCAAACACCGTCAAGAGGGGGACGCTGTTACAAAAAACTTATAACAAAAAAAAAAAACGACGGGTTGCACTCTGGGAGTGCCGGCAGAAGTGAAAACATGAATAGTAATAAACACACACGAACATTCGCGCAAGCGCCCTGCGCCGTCTTACGAATTTTCGATCAGGTCACGTGTCCTGACGCGAGTTTAACATTTTTTACCCATTCCAAAAAAAGTGCACAACGCCGCTAAAGAAGTTTTCACTTCAAAAAAACTTAACCTACGCTTGGTTTGTCTCCTGTATGCGGAGAAAAACATTGCATGGGACAAAGTACGTTTACAAACAACTCACATACACTCACAACTATGTAGAAATATTTATATTTGAGAAGCTATCTCGTGAAATATACAAAAGCAAGATGAGACGTTGGTTTCGATTTGAACTATGTAGATTGTTCAACTTTAGCCAAGAATATTTTTTTTTAAATGATAACATTCGGTTTAAAAATAAATAAAGGGCCGCAGGTCATTTCATTTCACGTGGGTTAAAAAATGTGAAACTATTTATATTTGTGGGTTTCAGAGAATAATAAAGTCTTTACAATTATCTTAAAAAACCAGACAGGTGGAATAGCAAATATTGCTTTTAAATAATTATACTGTACTTTCCCACAATTTTAACGAATGTGACTTGTTAAATATAGCATTGCGTGCTAGTGGCAACTGCTGTTGTTTCTTTTCTTTTAAAACATGTTTGTGTTTCAGAAGCTTTTACGTTTGCGGACTTACGTCTCTTGAAGTATTTGTTGTTTTGTTAAGACTTTACGTGTTTAAATGCACTCAAAGGCATTATTTGTGTATTCAGACATTTATAAATTTAAGTTATGCTCAAGTAGTGGAACGAAAATATTCTATTTTAGAGCAAAAGGCTGTTGATACTGTCATCAATAAAGTTCTTCGTCTATACATTTTGGACCATATCCTTTTTGGAATCTTATTAGTCCGTTAGTTAGTTTATAAACCATAGAAGTTTTTAAACATAATGGACACTTATTTTTTTTCTTTTTTTAGATCAGTGAATATCTACAACAATAAAACGCATCAAACCTCGAGAGTGAAGGTTCGTGACATCAGAAGCAAGTAAAATTATATTTCGATGTGACATTTTACCAATATTAAAAGTGTCATGCGAGTATCTTCGTCGGTTTTGGAATCCGTAAAAAAGTAAAAATGTGGATCATAATTTTTTTGACAATTACAGACAGACTAATCAAATTTTTTCTGTCAAATAGGTTTTTCTAAATAGTTTTGGCAGGCACTTTCAGAAAAGGCCCAGAAAAAATGATATCCTTACAAACAGTTTCAATGTGCAGATATTTGGATTTGTGAGTTTAAATATTAATTGTGATTACGCAAAAGTTATAGAAGAAAATCATAGTGTGGGTAACCTTAAAAAATATTAAACTCGAAAATTCACATTGACCGTTCTAAAACAACATATAGCAAGCAGAAGATCCTCTTCAAACTCAAAATTTCATAATTTTCATAAAATGAAATCCGTTACTCTGTTTTTCTTTCATTTCCAAAATACGATCAAAACATTACAAATTACGCGTAAATATTCAGAATTAATTAAAATCTCTCGCGAACCGCTAACGCTGTTTCAAACAGGGTATTGCCCGCGAATTTTTATTGACTTTGCAAGAGAACCTTGTTTGATCCGAACCCAAGCTTGCAAATCTACAGTTAATTAATTTTATTTAAACTGCGTAATATGCCTGGAATTTTCAAATCTTGCGTAGGCTTTGCAAGTTGGATTTTTGGTTTTGTTATTTTAAGGAAGAGTCCAAAGTACTTTTAAACCATTACTAAAATTAACCATATTAAACTGTATTTCAAAGAAGACGTAATGGAGGTTCTGCCAAAAAAATAGGCATATATAAAAATTTTGAACGTTAGGTATGTGAATTATAAAAAAAGACTCTAATGAACTGAGAATTACCTCCTGTTTACGAAGTCAGTTAAAAATTCAACCATGTGTTTATTTTTTATTGTAAAAGATCTGCCGGAACTAAATTATCCCCGAGTACCATACCATCCTTACGAGGTTCCAATAGATAAAATCCAATCATAAGGCGAGTAAACCCGCACACTAGCTGCTGATATAAAAATATAATTTTGTAAATCGTCATTGTAAGTCAATTACTTGCTCACGACTCCGATTTAGGCGACGCAGAATCACTAATCGAATTACCCCATTCCAGTCAACACTATCAACCACCGAATTTCCATCGACTCACCGTCCGTCCGACCAAAAATCGATCGTCTACCGGAGTCTTAGCCCCACAAGCTCAGCTCAGCTCCTGGGAATTGGACGCAATAGTCAAACGGAATCGGATTTGAGTGTACGACCATTCGATCAGCAGTCAACGCTATAACTGTGCCTGTCGGGTATTCCCTTCCGTGCATTGTCATTCTCGTATGATAAAGTGGATACTGAGGGTACTGGTGTTATTTATTTAAATCCGTGTGATGTATTTGTTCTTCTGTGGCGTAAGGAGAAGCAATGCTTCATAGATGGATGAGATGAGTATAGGATAGAACTATTTTCAACGTTTTCGGATGAAAATCTTCCAGACAATCATCACTATAAACTTCAAACTGAAAAGAAACCCTTAGAGATTTTGTTTAACATAATTCTTCACACAAAGATACCAAATAGGTATAGGTTCGGCGAGGACAAATCGTAACGTACTTGCAAGCGCAAACTGCTTGCCATCGGAACACAAGTATGTGAAGTGTCAAACTTGACAATCATAATTATTATCTCAACATTACGCTACCAGGATAATCTGAAACATTGAATCATATTTATTGTACGCATTTCTTTTGATACACCTTTCTAATATGAAGTCTTAATTGTTGCCTAATACAGTTACCTTCATACCTTCATAGCATGTAGATGACAATCTTAACCCTTAACGGCCCACAAGTGTCTCACGGACACAATTTTGCGTTTGAGTCGTAATAAAATCTAAAGTATTTATATTTGAATATCGACCTTTTATCTAATCTATCCTCAATTCTTTATAAACCCAAAACTGCAAGGTTTTCTTTTTTAATGGGGATATTTAAATATTTATTAATAAAAAACTAAATAAGTAACTTATCAACCCACAAGTGTCCAACAGACACAGTAACATTTTGTTTGACTCTAGTTCGAAAGTTGGTTATTTATTTACATAAATCTTTATCACATAGTATCGGGTAACCAATTGCAACTCTTAAGACCTTCATTCTTGTTAAAATCATTGTCTTTGTACTTGCATTTTGTTTATATTGGTGCTTAGGAACGTTTGTTATAATAAAGCAGTTGTTCACTCATACGTTCCAAGAAATGGCTAAAAATCAAATAGCACAGATTAGATAACATAGTCTCGTATGCACCAAAAAGGACAGCGTTGTTTTTTTTTTTGTTTACGATGCATTACGATAAAGAAATAGGTGCAAGCGATGAGCTAAACGAATATAATCAGTATAATGCTCCAATTGCTGGGGCACAGGCCTCCTTTCTATGAGAGGTCACCATGTAGATCCAATACAGATTGGTATATACGAGTCTACCCAGTGCAGATTTTGCACAAATTGCACTTCAAACAAAACTGAGATAACATACTAAAACTCCAGAAGGGCGTGTTGATACGCTTTTCCAGATAGATCATGAGTGTATAGTCGGACGCTAAACAAATAGATAGTCTCGAAACATTTTTTTCAACATTTTGTAAATGTTGTAGGCATTGGAATAATAATTATACGGAAAATCCTGAACCCTGATTAGTACATACGCAAGAAGGATACACAAAAAAACTTTTAAAATCGTAACTGCTTTGGTAATTCCTCTCATTATGAGAAGACAAAACAAAATGACGTAACTATACGTTATAATTATCATCTAGCAGTCATACAGGATGTCATAGGAACCTATTGCAGCCTCATCATATGAATCTGCTGCGGAAAGGAAAAAGCGTTGTCATAATTTGTCTTTCAAAAATATCTAAAATGTCTTAGTAGTTCTTTGATATATGAATCTAAACGTTTTCTTTGAAACTTTTGAAAAAAATATTTTTGCATCGAAAAAGTAAGAAATAATATGATCAGTTATATACACATCAAAGCTACAGTTATTATCAAAATACATAAATACATAATAGTCTAGTTAACTCATTGTATTTTTTTCTTAATTTTTTATTTAAGTAATGTGTCTGATGGACACTACTGGTGCGTTACGTTAGAAAAGCATACTGGGTCGTTAAGGGTTAATCCAGTTCAGTACTGGGGTACTAAGATTTTGGTGCCCTCAGAAGCATATCAATTTCTGTAATGGATTACCGTGACCCCGGTACGTAAAGGGCTAGTGAAGGACACCGTGGATTTTAGTCAGTACAAGTCTGACAGTCCCTCCCGCCCTGCCCTGGGTGGGAGGACTCATTTGATGATTTTACCACGATAAAAAAAAAAAAAAAAAAATGAGCAATCGAAGGACTCTTCGACACGATATTAGTTCCTCATGGTTTATGGAGTAACATTGAATTTACATTTCGGAACAGATTTTATTTGCACTTGGCTTTGTTTAAAGACTTTAAAGGTCTGCCATGGTAGCTTATATCTAGAAGCAAAATCACGGCAGTTGATAGTAACAGTTAACAACAGCTTGTCAAATTTTTCATAAAAAAAAACTGTTAATAGTAAGTAAACTAAATCTCGCGAGCCAATTTCAAGCCACCGTAGGCGCGGGTGAGTAATGGGCGACTCGCTGTCCGACCATGGACCATGCCGGGGTCGGCGCGTTATGTTCCACGCGCACCTCAAAGAGCTGTCAGCAAAATGACGGGGCTTCTTTAGAGCGCTAAAGCCTGCCGCGGTCGCAGTACTAACAAGCCACCGTCACCCCGGACCGTAAACGGCTATTGTCTGACGTCTGACAGTCCCTCCCGGTGGGAGGGACTTTCGATGATTACACCACGAAAAAAAAAGTAAACTAAATCTCTTAATAAGGTCAAGGCCTCGTACCACGCTTAAAAACACAATAAAGTAACCTCCTTTTAAACCCATAAACAAAAACAAAAGATAGTTCCACTTTCGTAATAAACCATCAAAACCGACGCCATTAAGGCGGAACGAGCCAGTAGCAACAGCAAACGCTATTCTTTGTCCTATCATAAGATCATAGAACACGAAAAAAAGTCAAGGTCGATCAAATTATTGTGGGTGGTTACAAACAGTAACGTATTAGGTATAATTTTATAGCTAATCTTGGGTGTAATTTCAGTTATGGCCTTGGATTAAGATCAATATGATTATTAAGTTGTTTCTTTGTTATATTTTCCAAGATTTTTTCTTAAAGGCTTCTGTAAGTTCTACTATAAGGCTAGAAGTAAATGATTCTTCTCCGTTGCACAATGATTGTTGTCACAAAGACGGACCTCCTGTAATGGGCGACTCGCTGTCCGACCATGGACCATGCCCGGGTCGACGGCGCGTTGTGTTCCACGCGCGCCTCAAGCATAGTGAGGGGCCTGTAGAGGGCTAAAGCCTGCCGGGGTCGCGGGACTCACGAATTACCGTGACCCCGGTACGTTAAGGGCTATTGAAGGTTACCGTGGATTTCAGTCAGTACGAGGCTGACAGTCCCTCCCGCTCTGCCCTGGATGGGTCTGCCCGGGAAGCCGGACTTCCTCTGTGTGGGATAAAGAGGACTCTAATTGGCCACAACTTGACCCTTGTGGTGTTGCGATTTATTAGAGATGTCACATGTCTTCGAAATATAAATTTCAGGCATGCACTGTCTTCGCGATTTTTTTCTCAAAATATTAAGATAGCATTGATGATGAAATTAAATTACCCAAAGTAAATGTGCCTGGCTAGGTTGGAACCTATGTCATTCATGGTCATGCTTATCGCTAAATAAAAAAGTAATTTATAATTATTATAAAGTTTTTCATCATTATACATATTTGTTTCAATATATTAGCACAAATCCAAAATAGATCACAAAACGCAAATATGACTACAAGAACGGCTACAAAGCATGTTCTCCTCCGAACAAAAGCTATATACAAATCATTACTCCAAGCGCTGGACATCTTTTAGAAAATAACTCAGTGGACATAGTTCAAAGACTGACGTTACTATAAAGACATGAATACACGCTTTGACGTTCAATTACGAACAAGACTCTTGAATAACGTGCTTCTACCTTTAGCTATCGTTATAAGTTACTACAACGCTACATGGCTTGGCTATAGCCCGTTTTCACTAGTCTTAGGCAGCATTTAAACGGATGCCTAAATCAAAGGATGCTATTGGATTTGCAATGGTTAGGATCGCCGCTGTAAGAAAACAATTCAACAGCACACTGTTCTTTAGGCATTGCATATTTGGACAAAAGCTTTTTTTTTTAGGGTGGCAATATCATCAAATGAGTCCTCTCGCCCTGGGTGGGGCGGAAGGGACTGTCAGACTCTTACTGACTAAAATCCACCCGTGTTTCTTCGGATGCCCTTTACGTTCCTGTATCCTGTATCCTGGATTAAGAAAAAATCCACGACCCCAGCAGGCATTTGGCCCCGTAAGGAGGCCCCGTCGGTGACGCGTGAAACACGACGCGCCACCGACCCGGGCTTGGTCCTTGGTCGGACGACGAGCTTACCCATTACTCACCGTCCGCAAGCCCGCTCCGCCGCTGTGCCCTCTGCTATTCAGAGGGACACGCGTTGAAACGTCCACCCGACAGGCTATTCGCATACGGGCAAAGAGACCCCTTAGGCACACAGTGCCTAAGGAAGAGTTTTTGCCCGCATCCCAGGGTAAATCCCATATCCGAGAGGGAACTCCAGTCCACGGGCGCACGTGGAGGTTTCCTGTCTTAGCACCCCTTGGGCAACAGCTAGCTTACATTTCACATGTTACACGTTATTAGATTTGACGCGTGTTTCAATGAAATAAAGTTATGATGTTCTATCATATTAAGCTTTGTCGGCGCTTTGTGAGCATTGAATAAAAATGTAGAAATATTTGCCAAAATATGTGGAACGTCCATGAGATTTGGGTTTATAGCACAATTTAGATGTCCTAGAATTTTGATTACACATTTTTAAACACTCGTTACCTACTAGGGACATTGCTTTGAATTCGTAGGCAAAAGAATCTGAATAGTGTTTTTGTAATTAATTTCATTACTGTTGAAGTTATGTATAGATGAGCTAGTAAATCACTTACTAAACATCCCCCTTTGGTTTTGGTTCGGTATCGCTTCGGAAACGCTTCGCTTTCGCCTGTCTGTTTGACAAACGCATAAGAGTTGTATGTAGTGGGTTTGAATGCAGCCAGGCGCATTATTTCTGTAATTTATTTTAACACCATTGCTCTCAAAACGGTGAAAGAAAATATGTGAGACAATCGGCATGTCTCAAAACTTAAAATTCGAGGAACTAGCACTGGTCCTGCGTGGTAGATTATGGCCCACTCGCTCTCACGGAGAAGAGGATTGTATCTCGTCGTACTGGGAACTTTTATAAAAGCCATTGATTAAATTAATATTCTCTAGGGTAGAACCATACCTTCAAAACAAACACATACTAATGCTAATATCATTCTGACCTTTGTGGACCAATTAAAGCAAAACAAACGGGAAACATCAACACTATTTGCATTTAATCCCAGCTTTTACCGCCCAGGTAGTGAGTATTTGAGCTAATTAATTGCTAGTTCTATGTTATAATTGAAAGCTATATTAAAGGTGTACTATTCTAATATAATATCATCATCATCATCTCAGCCATAGGACGTCCACTGCTGAACATAGGCTTCTCCTGTAGATCTTCACATGTACCGGTTGGAAGCGACCTGCATCCAGCGTCTTCCGGCGACCTTTATAAGGTTGTCTGTCAATCTTTTCGTCTTCTACATCTTTACCAAGTCTGCTGTCCTCATAAATTCGTCATTCCAACGCGATTCCATTGTCATTTTGCTAAAAGTTCGTAATCTGTCGTAATCTGCTATAATCTATACATATAATAAATCTGTAGAAGGGTCAATTCTGTACATTGAAAATATTGAAAAAATAAATAGCGGGGGGTGTTGCTGGCTCGATACCAAACCCAAATATATGATTTAAAAAATTTTGTCTGTCTGTCTGTCTGTTTGTGCAGGCATCACGTGAAAACTAACAGTTCGATTTCGATGAAACTTGATATATTTATACCTTATTATCCTGGGCATAACATAGGATACTTTTTATCCTGGAAAAATACGTAGAAAAAAAATCTTATTTTTCAGTTTCATTCATAGACGTTGTTCTGTAGAACCGCGAACACACGTTGCATTACCCGCAGTGGATTCAGCGCCGTAATATTTATAAGATGTCATTGTCAGAGTTACTCAAAATGGGGAAATAAACCATCCACGCGAAGACCGACATCCGCGCGGACGGAGTCGCGGGCGGAAGCTAGTTTATAATGATTGAGCATTGGTCAGACAATTTTCTCGTAATAGAATTGTGTTATTATGACATAGTCGTATTGTCATATTATAAAACCCAGATTACCGTCTAAGTCAGTCATTCATTTGTTTTTATGTACGAGATTACCTCTCTGACAATATTGTTATAGCAGACTTGAGTCTGCGTCCAAGAAATGAGTCTGAAAGGGCAGGGAAATATTTTTTAATCATTCAACTCTACGTGGTAAAAGGTCCCATTCAATTTATTTACAACATTTTAAAAACGTTGCCCGACATTAGAAAATTCTCCTGTGTCGTGGGTGCGTTTACAAACATATAAACTCATATACACAAACTCCCAGTCCCGGAACAACTACTTGTAGATCATACAAATATTTGCACCATGCGGGAATCGAACCAACGACACGCAGCGCAGCAATCCAATAGCTCAGTCACTGCACTAACCGTCCCGTCATAAATTGCATCCAGCCCAACAAATTGTTTGTCTTACCGAATAAGATAAATACAAAACGGGTGTAAACTGAATGTAAAGCAAGATTGATGTTTCCACAAAGGGATTTTAAACTTCTTGATCGCAATGTTTTGTTGAGATTGGCGCAAGTTATACGGTGATAAATCTTTTTTGTATGCAAATTTAGTAAAATGCCCTTCTGATGACGTACTTACTAGATAAACAAACGAGAACAGAAATTAAATTTTAATTCAGTAACTGCGAATTAATAAGGCTATCGAGTTTATGACGAATTTAGTTATCTGTAAGGCTACTTATACATTGACAGCGGTACCTTGATCAGCACGTAACGTCTATTCAGAGGCTTTGAGATAAGGGATATGAAAAATGAGTATAGCATAGCATTTATTTACCACTCTGGTCCAGGACGCGTTGTCAGACGCCACATGTCTCCAAATTGTTGGTTCCCGGACAGGACGGCTTCCTAACCAGTTTTAAACCAGTGGTTATAAAGTAAACCAGACAAAGTAATGTGAAACGACCCTTCTAAATTTCTCACATCTAACTGCACTGTGCACTTGGTGCCTTCGCTAGCTGTCTCTTAGTGTAACCAGTGTGAATCCTAACAAGTAACTAGATTTTGAATTCTCCATGCGCTAAGCAAGCTACCGTCATGCGTAAAATATTACAATCAAATGTTCAATGCAGCATGATTTGTATCGCCATAAAAACTGTACTGCTGAATCGAATTTGTACTAGTATGAGACGAAATGTCAGCACATACCAAATGCTTCCAACAAGTCCTCAATTCATTTGTTTTCACTCGCAATTGAATTTCGAACGTTCGATCGTCAGTCACCGACGACGTTCGTCGACGCCATATTTGACGTTTACGTCATCGTAAAACCAAAATGACTCAACCCTCTCTTGCTACTAAAGTTTACAACTTGCACGGTCCCCCAATAGTCTTGTCGCCACCAGAAACAGTCAGGTAGGAAATAAAAGTTGAAAAGAAGACGGACGTTGACTTTGGGAACGGATTTAGTGGGACGATAGAAATATTTCATTTGGCTACCGTTATGATTGTCTCGGTCTTGATTTTTCTAAAAATTGTTTAATATTATAATTACTTATTCACAATTATTTTGTGTAACTTGATTTTCTGAGAATGTATGAAGTAATTAATTTATTCTATATTCTGGGAATGTTTAAAACATTACATACACACAAACTTTTTTGTTTATGTGTGTTTAAAACTCACAAAAATAAACAACCAAACCCGGAACAAATATTTTTTCCGTGTGGAAATGGATCTCACGTAACACAGCTCATTGATCAATTCGTCAGCCACTGCGCCAACCGTGCTACCGAAAATTTAGATATCTTTGCAAAGCGTTTTCTTCATTTTCCTCACTTCACGGTATATGGTTAGATTCGTGGAAGACCCAAAATGAGTAAAGTCAACATTATTCCGTCCCGAAAACCCCACAGTTCATTGACTCAACGAATCATTTTGCCTCGGCAAATTACTCGACATTTACAAAACGCTTAATTATTTTCTTCCTGGAGTTCCGTATTGTTGTCTCACATTACCATGTTGGGTATCGGCGTGAAACCGAGTGTTTTTAATTGCGAAGTTAATTTCATTTTACGATTGCTGTGAGAAATATTTTATTAAGATCTTTCATATTCGTGTGAAGATGTGGCCACCCTCTGGTGTCAGACTTAATTAAGCAGCTTCTGAGAATCCTATAGTTCTTTGACAAAGCTTTAGATTTATATTGATTGTCTATGTTCAGGATTCCTCACGATGTTGTCTTTTACCGATGTTCAAAATAAATTTAGAAAGCGCGTACCTCGGTCGCGGGACTGTACGAATTACCGTGACCCCGGAACGTAAAGGGCTATTGAAGGACACCGTGGATTTTAGTCACTACGAGTCTGATAGTTCCTCCCGCTCTGCCCTGGGTGGGAGGACTAATTTGATGATTTTACCACGATAAAAAAAGCACATACCTATGCAATGGAATAGAGACGTTGGTACTTTCCCGGATTTGAATTCACAAACTGGTAGTGCATAAGTAGCGAGGTGTTTTTTTAGTCAATCACTAGATTTTCACATTAATTTGTGCTGAAATCGAGAAAGTAACAGTAGTGGGTTATTTACTGCTTTACATAGAAAGACGGTAAGCAAACACGTCAGTACAAAACTGTTATGAAACAAAATTACATTAAAGTCATAAAAATTTAAGAGTCACTGAACGGAATATTGGTACGTGACTATTAAGCCTTTGTCAAACAGACAGGCGTGACGAATGCGAAGCGAGGCGTTTTCATTTGTAATGTATGGAATTGTTCGAATCCAGTCACATAGAAAAGCGAAAGCGATCCGATAGTGTGACAGAACTATCGGACTGACGTCTCGTATCGGCTTGTAATCGCTTCGGACTCGCCTGTCTGTTTGACAAAGGCATTAAAGTTTACCGTACTGGTGATAAAATCGCTAAACAAACACCTAACTCATAGAAAAGCTAACGCCATACAAAGAGAAAGTCAAATCTAAAACGGGAACACTAATGGAACTAGGTAAATATTGAAACAGGTGGAAAAATGGTAGGAAACGATATTAATGTCTGGAATCGAGTATCGATTGATTTAAACGGCAGATGAATCGAGTCTATTCGATATCGAATCGAGATATTCAAGATGAATCGTGATTGCTCTAGATTGACAATTTGTGTTCTTTTTTATCGCAGCTCCAAGGTTTTTCTTATTCTTTCGATAAGTTTTAGATTAAATGTTTTTGATTGAGACTATGAATCTTTTTTTTATTGCTTTTATGGGTGGGTAGAGTGGAAATGAGTATTGTAAGGAACTTCGTAAAAAATAAGCCCAGAGACGTGATATACCAGCGGCCATATTATGACGTCTTAAAACCAGGCTTGTTCCAGTAAGTGAAAGAGACAGAGCCATACAACTCGTCTAGCGCCACCTCGTTCACTCACTGGAACAAACCTGGTTTTAGGACGTCATAATACGGCCCTTGGTTTAAAAGCCACATGTTTGCATGCTGATTATAAATTTTTCTTTTTTTTTTACCCCACACTAGGAATTTCTCCTGTCTCTTGGGTGCGTTTACAATCATATAAACTGACATACACAAACGGACAGACCTGGAACAACCACTTTAGATCATACGAATATTTGCTCCGTGCGGGAATCGAACTCGCGACACGAAGCGCAGCAATCCAATTTTATATCAAATAGGTTCCTAATAAATATAAAATTATTTTCGTACCACTTGCTCAAAAAAGTGACATTCTATGCTTCAAAAATCGAACATAACGATAGTCATTTTTAATCTGTTAAAAACAGGGAGAGAATGTTGTACTGAATTTCATTCATCCTCTAGGGAGAGAATGTGATTTAAATTTGGAATACTTACCGAAATTTATACTGAACTACATCTGTGTTTACACTATTGAGTTTGTATATAAAGCATTACACATCTTTTTGAAAAAGGAATACGTATTTATTATGCAGTTATGATTATTAAACAAAATTACGAAAACCGAAGAGGCCGTATGAGCTTGATGCCTTTGCTTTTCCGACAAAAAAAAATTAGTCTAGGAATTTGCCGCGTTTTTGTTTTCTTCAAATAAAACCATAAGTTTATTTTATTTTTATAAATAAGTTAATGTTCTAAAAATGCGTAACGATGTTAAATCAAATGAAACGCAAATTCCTCAGACGCAAGAACAGAGATATACTCAAATTAACTCATCGACAATAAATGTACCAAACAAAAATGTAACTCTCTCTATCAATAATTGGACCAATGTTTCGAATGTTAACTTTTACTTTTAATTGTCATTATTTTTAATAAATGCTTATCTCATATTATTATTGAGTTCATTTTTTCGCAAATGGTACGAAAAGTAGAGTATTTTCCTCGGTGATAAAGCTGTCTTAGTCTTGGGTGAACTTAAATCCCTCGCTACACTCAGGACTCGTCTTAAATCCCTCGCTTCGCTCGTGATTTAAGTTTTTAACACCCTCGCTACGCTCGGGAGTAAACCTCGAGTCCTTCGTTACGCTCGCGATTTAAATCGTCACCCGCGACAGAAGACACTGCTTTATCCCCTTGGTTAATAATCTACTATTTGATGAAAGAGTTTGGTTGTAGATCCCAAAACCGTACCCCTGCACAGTGAAGTTACGATACTTAATGCAACATGTACACCGACCTCGATACGTGTTTCACCTTTCCAAGATGCATCCTAAGATGATATGGACTCGTCGATGCTTCTAAATATTTGACTACTATCATGACTTTCCAGGAAGAATCGTGTAGTTTCATAACTTGGAAATATGGTGAATAATAAAGTGTTGATCTACCATTTTATCATCAAAGTAGATATCACGTATAGTCCCCATCACGAAGTTGTTAGACCCCATTACGATATGGTTAGTCCCCTTGGATGCACCTACGATCTTTACTAGGGTAACCGATCAATGAAGGCCATCATACCTTTCTTGGTTTGGAAATCCTAAACAGAATATGTCCTCCGTCTAGGAGAGACCGGAGAGGTCTGTCAGACTAGCATTGACTTTACACGTTGTTCCTTCGCACATTTGCGTCAGACATAAGCCATCTTTTAATCATAGTAGATACCCCGTGCCATACTTTTCACAACCCACACTAACCACATCTAAGGTAAAGCTTCACAAACACAACATAAAATAAAGCCAAGCCTACAACAATTTTCATTAAATTCAACATTCATTCTTCCTTCATTCTGTGAATTCCTTTTACAATTAAATTCACAAAATGGTCTTATTTTATGAGTTTTATAATAATAAAGCTTCTTATTTTGTGTTTATTAAACAAGGGTACAGTCAGAAAAATAGTTAGGTGTGCAGGCAGCAACTTTCAAAAGGTTTTCCTGTATACTAAATGCATGCTACATGCTGTATGTTTACATTTTCTGGCTGTATGCTACATGTAGCCAAAGAATTTGTTATGCACACAGAGTGAAACTTATAGCACCATTTTCATATTGAAAAACCGTTTGTAAATTACTGCCTGAATATCTATTTTGCTTACTGAAGGTACATAATTTCGTTTTAATATCTGACGTAGTGAGGTGTTGCTGTCAGACTTTAACGTGTGCATTAAAGTAAAAATAAGGTTGCTTCTCCACACAAGATGTGCTATGCAGCTGAGCTGCGATAATGCGCAAGCTAAGCTGCGAAATTATGTGTCTGTTTCTAATGATGATGAGCTATGTAGCTAAGCGAGTAAGATGAGCTATGAAGATGTGCCTCCTCAAGGTAGCAGTGCGAGGAAGATGATCAGCTCAGCCACTCGCAACCACCCATGACAAGCAACGATAGTTTTATTGAACTCGTTTCTACAAGTGCCATGCTGTGTGCATTAAGGCATTCCATTGGTGGATATCAAACACATTCTTAGCCTAATACCATCGGAGTAACCTCTTCGGCCGTAGACATGTCAACATTTTATGTATCATCTATAAGTAGCCATTCAGAGCCCTGTGAATAACCATTTTCTTTACCTTTAAGGACTTCTTGGAAGGCACCCAGTCTGGACGGGTGTTCGCTTCACCTCGTATTATATCTAGGACTCAAATACGACTGTTTAAATACGGGTTTACCTACATAAATTACCTCCAGGGAATTTGCGGTATGTTATGCTAAGGTTTCTTAAAAAAGTCTACATTTTACGAAAGGGTACTCTGTTTTGGTTACCATATTTACTTAGGCTTTTATGTTTCATAAAATCTTTGGAACGAATGCCAACTAACACGTGTCAAAACTGTCTGGCACGAATCCTTTCAGGGAATATGCTCAAAGGGTGCCCGTAGTATTCAAATATCACAAAGAAAACATCAAGATATCAACTACACGAAATACAAGTTAGTTAGGTCTATTTACAAAACTACAATGTAGTTCTTGTAACTTCATTTTGTATCAAATGTAATAGAGATAACGTTCGCTTTGAGATACTTGAATAAAAAGGCTCAAATTTCAATAAGTTTTGTAGTTGTATTTATTTAGTTTGCCAAAACACACAAAATAATGTACAGACCTAATAATACGCTTGTACAAAGTAGCTTATCAAATTACTAGCTTTTGCCAGCGGCTGCACCCGCTCACGACTCTCCCCCTTCATTGCCTATGTTACTCAAAACCACAGCAGTTTTCAGCGTGTGAAAGAATTTTTGAAATCGGTCCAGTAGTTTTGGAGCCTATTCAATACAAACAAACAATCAAATATTTCCTCTTTTAAATACTAGTGTAGCCAAAATTATGTTCTACAGACTCGCTAAATGTTTTTGTTAAATCACTTTCTATTTACAAGCACTAACAGTTATCACACATAGCTAAAAGGATATTTTAGGCTTCGGTTTAGGTTAGTTTCATAAAATAGGATCAACACAATGCATGCCATGCGCATCCACCACTCGCTTAGTGGGATGAGTAAAATAAAAGATCATCCTTTTGTCTACGTAACTGATCAACTCAAATCAAGGTGTTTCTTTTTTCAACCATCTCAGGCACCTGCATAATTCTGGTATGACTTTACCAATACAAAAATGTATGGACTTTAAGAGACTGTTACTTCTGAGAGTAGTCAGGTACCAAACATCGGCCTCATCTAGTTTAAAAATAATCTTCTGCTGTAGGATTATTTTCAAGTTGCGAAGTCGAAGCGGGTGGCAACAGCTATTATTCTGTGCCGAAGCCAAAACTATTTTGTACCTCAATGGTGACATAAAACCTTCTTACCGGTCATCCGTTAATAATAGACTCCATACAATAGACTTCGGAACTTCTATTCCACTGAGCCCTAATAATAACGTCAGCGACTGGATGCACCATAAGATCCGGTACATACCTAGAATTACATGTGATCCGAAACATCTGTGTCATTTCCTCAATATCCAACCAGGGCGGCCTATGAACGTTAGATAAGGGTCATGGTGAGCATCATAAGAGGTAGCGAGTAGCGATAATGTTATTATAGAAAACTTTTGAAATATTTCAAGTTATTATATAACTTTTACCGCGGGCTTTGAGCGCGGCGACCGAATCAAGAAATACTTTAATTGCTCCACTTGCAGGCTCACGTCCAATAAGCCTCGCCCAATCGATATCTCGTGTCTTTTATTCACTTTATAAGATATTCTCCAGTACTTAATCGCCACTACAGACAAAGGCTAAACTCGATGGGTTTGCGGCGTTTCATTACAGAGTTCCTATGGTTACCTTTCAGCTCCATCATCAGATCAGCTCTATGTCATCATTATATTGCATTGTCACGCTATAAAAATATACGTGATTTTCAACTCAATCGGAAACAGGGAAATGTATCAAATTATTAATTTAACTTGCAAGATTTGATTACAGACAAAGGGACAGGTGAAAGTAAATAAAAGCTTGTAAAATAGAAGGTTAAGGACGATTTTCTCAGCACAAACATTTCAGCCACCAGCCATCTTCTAAGGCTAAAACTGCAAACCGTTTATTTATTTAGCAGAGATCGTTAACTTAGTCGGTTACTGTGGCACGTTACTTTGAGTGAGGCCAGTGCATTTAGTATTGATACCTTCAATACTTGATGCAATAGCATCGCTACTCACAGCGCACGAGTTCTATGAACATCGTAAGGAATAAGGAAGTGATGCAGGCTGATGAAATTAAATGTCTGAAACTGTCCGTTCAAAGTCAGAAAAAATTGAGTTCGGCTAAAGCAATATGGACCGATTGTGAATACTGACCTGGGACAGAATCATCACTAAAATATCTACTTTTTCTTGAGAACCAATCTTATAATCCATTGGGAGGCGTCTGCTCAGGAGTAGAACAAAGCAGGCTAGACAAAAAAAAACACTGTTAATTCTTTCGATTATACCAACAGAGTACGATATCAAATAAATAAGACATAATTTGATGACATGGTTAGCGCAGTGGCTGAGCGATTGGACTGCTGCGCTGCGTGTCGCGGTTTCGATTCCCGTACGGAGCAAATATTTATATGATCTACAAGTTGCTTCGGGTCTGGGCGTTTGTGTATGTGAGTTCACATGTTTTTGAATGCACCCACGACGCAGGAGAAATTCCTAAAGCGGGGCAAAGTTTTATAAAAAAAAAAAAAAATATTTCTCATTCCTACTGACACTGGGCGAAAACTTCCCTTTACATTTTTCACCAATTCACGCGTCTTGTTTCTACGAGTAGTTCTGACGGAGCTCATCCAGTTCGGTCCGCCATTTTCTTTACAACTTCACCTCTCAGTCATAAAACAAATTAAAATATATGAAATTAAATATTTCATAACTCGAGAAGCGGATACCAACATGACCCCAACCTAATAAATGTTATGTAACAGGTCGCAAACTGCTGGGAAGGCGTAATAATACCGCCGACGCCACGCTCAGCCGATACAAGCTAGCGGAAATTAACAGCTTGTACCGTGAGCAAGCTGAGCGGCGAGAGCGGAGCGGAGCGGAACTAGGAACGGATTTATCACTGCTGTTTGTGCTGTTATCGTAGTGTATTCGTGGTTAATCTCACATGCGGGATGACCGAGACCTTTGGAATATCATGCTGGCCAGACTAAATATCCGACTTGGGAGTTGATGTGGAATACTGATTTGAATTGGAGCAAGGTTGTCCGTTGTTCGGTTGCTACTCACTACCGTGACCCCGGTACGTAAAGAGCTATTGAAGGACACCGTGGATTTTAATCAGTACGAGTCTGACAGTCCCTCCCGCTCTGCCCTGAGTGGGAGGACTCATGTGATTATTTTACCACCAAAAAAAAATGGTTGTCCGTTGTAAACCATGAATGCAGTCTGGTGATAAAATGTCAGGCTTTAAAAATAAACTAACTGAAAACACACACACTGTGAAAAATTGTTCCGGAATTTTCAGCTTTTAATTAACTAATTATACTACCCACATTTGTGTTTTCTTCTTCGTCTAATAATATCTCGTTAATGATTTGGTCTGTTTATAAATCAAATCTTAAACATTGCCTTTAAAAATATTTCATCTCCTGCCGGGGTAGCGGGACTGTCTTATCAGGTAACCGTGACCCCGGAACGTAAAGGGCTATTGAAGGACACCGTGTATTTTAGTCAGTACGAGTCTGACTAGTGACTGTGAGGTGAGAGGACTCATTTGATGATTTTACACGTAAAATTAATCCTATCTCATCTTTTATGTATTGATTTCAAAAACTATTCGAGGAACCTATCCAATTACGAGTATAACCAAAGACGGTAACAAAACTTCAGAATAATGAACACCTAAATTAATTAATACTGTAGTCTACAATTCTACATATTGCATATCATAAACTTAAACAAAGTAACCAAGTTGAAAGAGAACCTATATTAAATGGAAGTAAAGGTAGAGAAGTGACAGAAGCACCTGCTGTACTGAACTTAATTCCGCGTATGATTTTTAGTGCTGTGACCAATTTATCGATAAATCGAGTATTCAGAATCGAGTGCATTGATAGTTAGTCGATTTAATGAGATTGTAACGGTTTGTAGCGGATTTATGGGCGGTATTTAAGCTTCGAATGGAGTTTAATGCATTTTAAACATAATTTAGTTCTGGAACGATTTACGGTTATTGTATGGGTAAATTGTTGTACTTGTTTATTCGGTGAAAAATTAATAGCTAAAGTATCGTATAATTAGCTTAAACTTTTTTTACTTTTCAGAAATAAATGGCTATCTCAACGAGGGCCAATATAAATAATAAATAAATATTCCACAACTATCACACAACGCAATCTAGTCCCAAGCTAAGCAGAGCTTGTGTTATGGGTACTAGACAACTGATAAACATACTTATATATTTCTAAATACATACATATTGTAGATAAATTACACCCAGACACAGAACAAATGATCGTGCTCATCACACAATCATTTGCCCTGGGTGGGAATCGAACCCACGACCTCCGGCATAGCAGTCAGGGTCACTAACCACTAGACCAACAGGCCTGTCAAAATTATTTATTTACCAATTTATCGATAATATCTTCATGATGTGTTTCTTTAGTGTCTGCAACTGGATTTTGGGTACATTTGCCACTTCGTTAAATCTTTATTGTGTGATTGCTATTTCTCTACGTAGACACATGCATTACTTGTTGGTTGGATTACTTAAGAACCTCTTTCCAAGAGTATATACAATACTTACTTATACTTCCAAAGTTCAGGAATGTTCAACATTTCATGTGTGCTCGAATTAATATAATAGTATAAGTATAAGTATTAAGTATAAGTATTTTTTATTTCTCTCATCACATTTATAAATATACAGTTTAGAGACAATGACAATATTAATGATAGCTGTTCTTCATGAACCACCGCTGCGGCTCTCATAGCTCATAGCGTGGTGATATACAGGAGGATTACTCGATAAATAGACTATCTAATACAAAAAGAATTTTCCAATTCAAACTAGTAGTTCCTGAGATTAGCGCGTTCAACCAGGCAAACAAACTCTTTAGCATTATAATGTTGTAAGTAAATATAAATAACAAAGTTTTTGACTAACGTAAAACAGTAAACCTTCCATACCTATCCTTATATTTCTAACAATTTTCCAGTAACTTACTACCCGTTTGAAAAACCAGTTAGATGAAAACTTATCTAAAAATCGATCAGGCATAATCGATGCAGTTATTAGCATCACATCACTACGCCTCGTCGCTACAACGTCATTATCGCCAGCCAATTACAACGACGTGTAATATACGTTAACACTTGACCGGATTCCGAGCGAGAATCGATTCATATCTCGAGTTCTCGAGTTTGCTGTTGCATACCTTGTCGCGTATGTAGATGGCATGTTGCAATGTGAATATGCGTATTGTGTTTGGTGTCATAGTTTTAATTACTGTTTGTTTATGTGAGGAGCTTCTAATCTCTCATCATAACCCTGTATTTATCCACTGCTGGACATATATGTTCATCATCAGACGCAAGTGGTGAATTTTCGTTCGGCGTGGCGGTCTAAGGGGGAAGCCTTTGTTCAGCAGTGGCCGACTTACGGGTGATGATGATGATGATTATGGGATAGTTTTCTAGTTTTAGTGAACAAAGCGTCTAGTAACTGCCAGTAACATTATAATTATGATAACTCTGATTAAACAATATTGAATGTGGTTAGTAAGAATTTGTAAAAACAAACATAAATGGTAAATTGTTACTTCATCGTAAAATTCAATGGTTGCAACTTTTCATGCAACTCCAACCCATTTCTCTTTCATATTTTAATCAAGTTCCCTACGTATTCCTTGTTAATTGTCATCTCACCGTGTATAATGTCAATATCGCCAGCTTGCAATGCAATTATTTCGAGACTACCAGTACATTTAAATTGCATCGATACACAGCGACTGTACCGCCTTTGAGTTCGGATAGAATTAACTGGATACGAAACCTATGTCATATACCTACATATATTATGTGTATTAATATTTTGTTGGAGGTTTAAATAAATATTTTTTGTGGCGTGTATTAAGTAATGCAGTTTTTTACACTTTTATCGGTTCTAATCAGAAATAAGATTACTTATTATTAAAATTCCCTAGCACAATAAAGCAGATCCTTGGCTGTTACTGAAGATTTTCTAATGTTTAAGAGTTCCTTCATCAGAATCAAAATTTTTGGGTTTTTTGTAGTATCGGTCGCGTCGTGTCCGACTTTATATTAGGAGAACGTACTCGGAGGATAAAAAAGGATCTGAAGCATTTTTATAAATAATAAAACGTTCATGTCATTGAATCCGTCCAATCATTAAGACGTGAAAGATAACGGACAGACCGACAGAGATATCCAAGCAATCAGAACCAAAATTTTGCTTGGCACAGCGTAGCATTATCCGTTAATAACGTTTCTATTGCTAGGACAGTGGCCTCCTCTCTCTTCGAATTTTTACTATAAATTGGAAATGAAAACTAAAAATGCATAACTTAACTATGTACAAATACTTACAATACTTTCTTACAACAAAGTCTGTCATGAATTTTAATTAACCAACTGCATAAAACATTTTCCACAAATAGGAAAAAATTCCTACTCCAAAAGTATGAAAACGAAGAAAATCCGATGTCGTAAATGCACAAAAATCACGACACCGAAAAATAAACGAAACCTCTACTAAAACCGAAACTGGGGGGAACGAAATTTGAAATTTCAAACAATAAAGACTGTAATATGTAAATTCGTCTGCTTTATTATGATACAAGTACGATCTAGCTTCACAGTAACCGTAAAATCGTTGAAGGTTTACCGTTAGTCTAAAACAAGCTCAACTGTACAATGAAACTTAAGCCAGTCCAATCCGGTGCCGGTCTTGCATAATAGTTTCGTTTACACCGAAGCGAGCGATAAACGTTTTGAAAATATATGATTTATTTTTGCGCACAACCAATACGCCCATGACAAAATCAGCCGTGGAAAAGCTCACGATGATATGGAAAGATCGCCGTATAACTAAAAACACCAATGTTCGCTTAATGAGAAGATTTCGTAGTTTCCTTTTTGGAACTGAAACAAGGACAATACAGCGTAAAATATCATTAATGCCCTTAAAATGTGGTGCTGGAGACGTAAGTTGAGGATAAAATGGACTACTCACCTCACTAACGTTTCCATCCTGAAAGAGCTTAAAAAACAAAGACTTTCGTCGATTGTCCAAGTGCGAATCCTACAAGGAATAGTGGAAGGACAAAGTTCTCGCGACCGTTCACCGACAAGATGAATAGATCCCATTAAATCATTTACAAAATTACTGAATGTGCATACAGTGCTACGAATAGGAAGGGATGGATAATACTCACGAAAACCGCAACCAACCAAGCAGACTATCCATGATCACGACCACTCCGCCAGGACTGTACGGCTATGAAGCAGATGAATATACAGAACATAATCGTTATGAACCTAAGTTACACGTAATTTATGAACCAGGCCCTTGATCCAACTGCCTAACGAGAACCTCCTTTGATGTTGGAAAGGCTCTTGACGCGACTATGGGCGCAATGATTGCTGAGTTTACAACCCACACATCGACATTATTTATAACAGTCGTTATCGCGTAGAGGCTAACACCTCACCCCTTTTGCAAGAGGTTGTGAGTTGAAACTCTGCAAGTAGCAATGTTTCTTTTCCAATGCATACAAACTTCTTCCGTCTAACTACAAAAAAGGCCGTTTTAGACCCACAGGTTGTCAGACTATCCAACATGTTTCTGTAAAAGTTTGCTCATAGAATCAAATTCAGTGACGTCATCTACGAGTAGGCACTTCGTTTTTTCTCAACTACGTTAATCTTTATCAGATGAATCGGATTTTCAGTATTACGGTGTAAAAGCAGCCAGCACCCATAAAGATGATACCAACGCTGCTCAAGCGTTATTCAATTTGGATCCCAGTCGGAGGTTGGTGGAACTGTGTCGAAAGACGAGCGCCCGCTTGTGCGAACAAACGAAGATTTAACGCCTTCTTTAAGAAATCTAGGATTAATTGAACTTTAGTGCAGAATGCTTTTGATACTAGTAAGTACTAGAATTTAAAGGTTTGTTCATAAACGCTGGACAGAGTAGAGAAAACTTGAAACATCTAAAACTGTTTGATGAAACCCACTTCAATTTTTTTTCATACTGTATTAATCTTAAAACATGAATTATGAATAAATCCCATTTATATTTTTACAAAGCTTTTGCATTTTTATATGTTAGTTGGGTGTTGTTCAGCATACTTAAAAGTTTATTTTTCCCGATGAATGTCTAGGTAATTATTACCGCTAACAATATTCTATCAAATTCTCACCAATTTAAGCTTACTCCACACACCAAAATATTTATTATGTATTCTAGAATTTCGTATTCCATAGAAATCAAGAATGCAAACTGCAAAAGACAAGTTTAGCTGAAAATTTAGTCAAATTTATCGAGTGGACAGTCACCTTGCATACATATTACGTAGTTTCTATTCTATTAGACACTTAAAAAACAGTATAAGTTTAGAACCACAAACGAAAACTATACTTACTCTCTCACGAGTAAAATACCTCGTAATAATTTAATAGAGTAAAATATTTTTATAACAATGGAATGTATGTTTAAAATCTTATGTGAAAGAATTCATTTTTCTTTGACGCGCACTCGTCTCATCGCTTTCCTGTGGAGAGCCTTTGTATGCGGCTCTTCGCGCTAAGTACATTATGTAAATGTAATACCGGAGGCAGGACTGCTTGGTCCTCGTACATTACAGATAACCACACCCATATTATTTTACACAGAGTAGGAAAATACGAGTTATATTTTCATGAGAAATACCAGTAGGATAAGTTGATCTACGGTACGATTTCCAGGCTGTGGTTCTGAGTTATTTTAGTAGAAACAAGTGTGCAGGCACGAAGCGCAGCGGGCTGCCCTGTCGCGTGAACGTTCGCTATTCTTTCAAAATATTTTGCTGTTTAATATTTATAAATATCCGTATAACATCTCCGCACATGTGTTTCGTAATTTTAATATATTTTGCCCTACGACTCCTTTGGGGGACGTTATTGAACCAGCTTGTAGAACAGGAAAAATAGTATTGGTATACGGTGTAATGTCACTTTAGTAAATGCAGTTTTATTTTGAGATCTTATTTGTTTATGCAAAACTAGCGACTCGCTCTTGCTTTGTAATATCTCGCGACTAACAAGAATTTTAGTACTTCGCCTGTAATGTATTTAAAAAATATATAACGGATCAAATGTTAGGAATGAATTTCCTTAATAACTGTGATATGATCACATCATAACCCATTTTGGAGACACGACGAATAACGTGAATTTCTATTCTAGGAATAGAAGTTGGTAAATATCTACGTAATATCAAAAGTTGGATATAAAATCAAAGTCCGAAACAGAAAGTTAACTCTCAAATCTTTGAACAATGAGTAATCAGTCCCTAATTCCGTTCCTGAAAATCCGTCAAACTGAAAACACCACACAAATTCAACAACAACAAACAAAAACAAATTCCCTATTCATAATTAAATTACTTTGTCAACAATATTAGTGAATCTTCATTGACATTCTTTGCAAAAACATCGGGGCCAGACATACCTAGAATTGTTTTACAGCGAGATTTCAACAAATCCTCAATGTGACGTGTCGGAGGTAGCTTTAATTT
Organism: Agrotis puta; assembly: GCA_943136025.2. Classification (NCBI taxonomy): domain Eukaryota; kingdom Metazoa; phylum Arthropoda; class Insecta; order Lepidoptera; family Noctuidae; genus Agrotis; species Agrotis puta. The sequence goes on along the minus strand of OW964176.2, from coordinate 14,512,314 downwards.
AAAAGGACTTAGAGGGGCGATCACCGTCGCTTCTCAGATTAAAACTTGCTGCAAAACTATTGATACAGTTCAATATTTTGTGAAAGAAAAGAACTCTTTTAAGGATTTTTTTGGTAGTCTCGTCGTTTTTGATTTTGTCTTAATCTCGTTTCCTTCGCTCTTCTTTTGTGTTGTTACCTCTATAATGTATTATTTTGTAAGTAGAAATAACATATCGCTTAGTGGCAATGGCCTTACTCTCATGAGATATATCGAGTGAGAAAACTTAATGCAATTTCAGTTAAATTTAAGCACTACAATGTGATTTACGTTTAGAAAATAAATTTTAAAATAAATTAAATGATTAATGTTATATTGATTAACAAAAATAATTATTGAATTAATCATTTACCTGCCATATGCTTCGCACCTGCCAAGCATTGGCTAAATATAAAATTAATAAATCTGAGATGACTGCATATTAATATTTTGGGCTGGTCTCATAAAATATTCAATTTATTTTTAATAAAACAGCCCGTTTTGTGATTCTATTTATAGACGTAGGGTAGGTACGTTTCTTGTGACTAATGAATACCTTTTCAAGAAACCATCTTATTGTACTCTGCTAACGCAATTACGTCCACGAATGTCTATTCAGACAAATTAGTTTATTTTTCCTGAAAATAGAGCGTCAAAGGTTTTGCTTATCTATACTTATAATAAATCTGTAGAGAGGCCAATTCTGTACATGAAATATATTTAAAAAATAACTATCAGGGGGTGATTAGGGATCGCTACTGATGCAAAAAATGCAATTAGTAAAATTTTTGTCTGTCTGTCTGTCTGTCTGTCTGTCTGTCTGTCTGTATGTTCGTTATAGAAACAAAAACTACTCGACGGATTTTAACGAAATTTGGCACAATTATTCTTTATACTCCTGGGCAGGTTATAGTATACTTTTCATTACGCTACGATCAATAGGAGCAGAGCAGTAAAGGGAAATATTGGGAAAACGGGAGAAGTTACTCCATTTTTTAAGCTTCCGTCGCGTGTGCACCTTTAATGGTTAAAGCTACATAGAAATCATGTATGACGGAAATATTTTCCTTAAAATTATATAAAAATATTCCTTGACAGCATATGTCTATCTTTTATGGTTGACTCACAATAACACGTGAAACTCCCGATAGCTTAGCAATTCGGAGCTTTCTGATTATATTTGTCTACTGTTACGTTTACAACACTCTCACTCATCCCTAATTAAAAAAAAAAAACATTATTACCTATTCAATAAAAAAAGAATCATTTAAATCGGTGTAGAAACACCAAAGCTATACATGAAATACGCTAATCAGTCATCGCGCGTAAATACAGAATCATGCTATAAGGATTATTTTGGAAAAAAGCGCGCGTGCTTCATACAATACTTGGCTGTTGATGCGAATAGACGTTTAGACTGTTCGACCTTATTGACAGACAATAATGGTTATTTACAAACCGTGCTTATCAGCGCGACTTTGTCGTTTTTTTTTGCGTTGTAAATTCATCAAATGAGTCCTCCCACCCAGGGCAGGGCGGGAGGGACTGTCAGACTTGACTGACTAAAATCCACGGTGTCCTTCAATAGCCCTTTATGTACCGGGGTCACGGTAATTTGTGAGCCCCTCAACCACGGCAGGCTTTGGCCCTCCACAGGCCCCGTCATTATGCTGACACTCCTTAAGGCGCGCGTGGAACACAACGCGCCGTCGACCCGGGCATGGTCCATGGGCGGACAGCAAGTCGCCCATTACTCGCCGCCCGCATGCCCGCGCATACGGTGGCCGTAGATAGTCTGCCGACGTCGGTCGACGTGGGCGTTTACCACTGCGGCTGGGGTGGAGGGAGGACGCTGTCCTCTCCCTCACGCAGCCCGCCTCCTCCTTCGCGAGCATGATTGCTTCGCAGAAGAAGGCAATCGCTTCCCACTCCGTCTCGCCCTGCAGCATGGCCTCAACCAATGCCGGGCGCGAGAGGTCTCCGCCTATCGCCGTCGTGAGGACACGGCGGTGCTCTGCCCAAGCGGGGCAGTCCTGCACCGTATGCTCCACCGTGCCCTCCGGACGATCCTCGCAGTGGTGACACCCAGGAGTATCTTCCCTCCCTATCAGACACAGGTACCTCCCGAAACTTCCGTGTCCGGTGAAGACCTGCGTCATGCGGTAGGTCAGGACGCCGTGACGCCTATCCAGCCATTCCTCAAAGAGGGGTCTTATCGCCGCGATTGCGGCGGGCCCTTTTTTACTTTTATTCTTTGAATAGTTTATTTTTAGATTTGTTTTGTTGTTATTTATGAAATAGGTATAAGAGGTTTTGGTTGTGTTTAAATATATTATTAGTTTACATTTTATTTCTTTATAGTTGAAGCAATAGTAGGTACGAATATCAGTTATTTTGTTAGTGTTTAATTATATTAATAGTTTACATTTAATTTCTTTACAGTTGAAGCAATAGTAGTGAGAAATTAGTTATTTTGGTAGTCTACACTAATATTATAAAGAGGAAAACTTTGTTTGATTGTTTGTAATGAATAGGCTCAAAACCTACTGGACCGATTTTAAAAATTTTAATTCTTTCACCATTCGAAAGCTACATTATCCACGAGTAACATAGGGTATATTTTATTTTGGAGAAAAATAGGGTTCTGTAAGATATTTGGGTTTTTCGGCCACAGGGTGTAAAAAATCAACCAGAAAAGTTACTTATTTTGCGTACGCTGCCTAAACTATAAAATATGAACCATAAAATGTTCGAATTAATTGTTGATCTTACAAATACCTACAAAAAAGTCCGCGACACACAATGTCGATTGTTTGCGATGACTGCGTCGTCGATGTAAGTGTCGGTGTCTGTGAATAGACCTGGGAATCATGTTGCTGACCGTGTCTTTCCTGAGTAGGCTTTTTGCAGCGGTAACCGACATTCACGCGGGCGGAGCCGCGGGCGCCCACTAGTTTAAACATAAAAACTGAATTCGTACAAAAGTTTGCGATTACTTAAAAAAATCGAAATCCTTTTATTTTGGTACATTTTATTATGATACTTTTAGATTATTTATTTAATCTAAAAGAATATAAAACAATAACAAAGTTCAATTTTTTTTTTCATAAAATTAAAAAAAATATATATCAGCTTATGGTTATAAGATCACAAACTTTTTTTACGTGTGTACGTGTGCTAGTTTGATTGTGTATTACGCTATCCTGCCTAAATTGCTGAACTAATTCCGATGAATTTTGGTAAAGAGATAGTTGGGTCTTGGAGACATATTACTTGGAGGAGGAAACAAAGAGGAGGTTTATTTTGAATCAAACATCATTTTATGTCATCCGCATTGGCGAAAATGTGCTTCAAACTTGACAGAAATATTGAGGATTGATTGAGAAAATCTTAATAAACGTGAGTGCGGAAATTAATTAAAAATAAACTTGAGAACGCAGAAGTTTGGCTTGGCGACTTCTTTATTTGCTTTCTCTCCTTTGATCTCGATATCCAGGTAGCCGAAGTCGATACATCTCGTAGAACAACTTTTAATCCTGCGCCGTCGCCCGTCAGCAATCGAGCGGTAAGTCGTTTTAAATTAAAACTTGTCGTCGAACCCTGATCCTGAGGATTTATGGCGAAGTTAGGGAGAACCCATCGATCCCTAGTAGTCCTCATACATACATAATTACGGTGGAGTCGAAAAAAGTTGCTGTTTGAAAATCGTGTTGCTCAAACGCCGTACAAATCTTTGTTTCTTTAACTTAGATTTCAAGACCACGAAGACGTAGTGCACCTTTTTTTTATAGTGGTAAAATCATCAAATGTGTCCTCTCACCCTGGGCAGAGCGGGAGGAACTGTCAGACTCGTACTGACTAAAATCCACGGTGTCCTTCAATAGCCCTTTACGTTCCGGGGTCACGGTAACTTGTACAGTCCCGCAACCAAAGTAGTGCACCTAAGGTTTATTTTGGTTGGCGTCACCGTACAACGTGGCAAAGCTGCCGCAAGTCTACACAAGGCTGACAGCGTTAAAGAGGAATTTTTCAACGCTTTCCATAGTTTAGTTCATTTAGTTTTAGTTATGTGCTATGTGACCACGAAAAAAAACATGACGCCATATTGTGAATTCATGAAAGCTAACTACACAAAAAATTACACCCTTTTATATGAAAATAGCAAAAACAAAAAAAAAAATGTATGTGTAATTGAAAATAATTTGTTAAAACTAATTTTCAATTGATATTTGATAGATGTAGGTCGTTAACGTTTTCATTCTCCTCGTGATCGCATAGCATAGCATGTACAGTTAGTGTACTAATTCTGAATTTAATAAAGACACCAAAAGTAATAGATGATGAACAACGATTTTGTTTTTCCAATTTCATTCAGCAACATGTCTCTCTAGTGTTTCATTTATTACCTGTTGTAAATCTTTCCAGAGAGATTGAAAAAAGATTTCTTTGTCAGACACTTCAATCAGTGTCGAGAATTCAATGAATCTAGAATAAATGAAAGACTCGATAACTTTTGACACTAAACATTACGTGATTTGAAATAAATATTTAAGTAAGCACCGTGTTATTAATTATACGCTCCTGAGGAGTTATTAATATTGATGGGTTTTAATCACGAAGAGTAATAACTATGACCTTGATCTTCAAAATTAATTTTGAATTTTGATTGATAATTACTCATTTTTATTGTATTTCTTTTTAACATAATAATATCGATATAGCTGGTTCGAGGAAGCTCTGGAGCAGAGCTCCTGGAAGGGCCAAAGCCTGCTGGAGTCGCGGGACTGTCAGGTAACCGTGGCTCTGTAACGTAAACGGCTACTGAAGGACACCGTGGAATTTAGTCAGTACAAGTCTGACAGTCCCTCCCATCCTGTTCTGGTAAGGAGGACGCATTCGATGATTTTTTTCCAGAAGTGATAGAGGCAATATATTATTATGATAATATTATTATTATTATGTCTTTGATAGAATGAGCTTACCCAGAAGAAGCCTGTCTACTTTAACTTTGTAGAGAATCGAGTTTTGGGAACACAGACGCAGATTGACGTGAGTTTCACTCTTTTGCCATACACATTATGTTGCATTACCCAGAATCAGGTTTGCGCTTTAAAATAAAATAAATAAATATTCCACAACTATCACACAACGCTATCTAGTCCCAAGCTAAGCAGAGCTTGTGTTATGGGTACTAGACAACTGATAAACACACTTATATATTTCTAAATACATACATATTATAGATAAATTACACCCATAGCGCATAGAGTTATATTCATATCTGGTCCAGACCAGATATGAATATAATTTTTAAAGAAGTGCACCAAATACTCTCGTCTGAGGTTGGGAGTTTTAAATGACCCCATTTAAAACTTATTCTTCTCTTATGTCCAAGATACGTACGTGTTGACGGCACGGTCAGTGCAGTGGCTGAGCGATTAGACTGCTGCGCTGCGTGTCGCGGGTTCGAATCTAGCACGGAGCAAATATTTGTATGATCTACAAGTAGTTGTTCCGGGTCTGGGCGCTTGTGTATGTGAGTTTTTATGTTTGCAAACGCTCCCACGACACAGGAGAAGGTCCTATGGGCCAAAGGGCAATATTAAAAAAAAAAAGTTTTTTATTTTATTTCTCTATGGATTATAACACGTCAGCAAAGTGACGGGCCCTCCTCTATAGGGCTAAAGCCTGCCGGGGTCGCGGGACTGTACGAATTACCGTGACCCTAGAACGTAAAGGGCTATTGAAGGACATCGTGGAGTTTAGTCTCTGCCCTTGGTTGGAGGACTCATTTGATAATTCTACCACGTAAAAAAAAAACAATTATAACACCACTACATTATGCCAGCCCAACTTTTTTAAACGAGAAATGTTTTCATTTATCATGTAAAGAAAAGCTTAACAAAATCTCTATGAATGCAAAAGATACACATGAAAAAATACGAGTATCACACCGTAACTTCCTTACGTCCTTGCAATGAACATTGTAATTACATTAACAGCGTCACTCAGAGAATTTTTAATTAGATTTATTACGTATGTCGCATGGATTTTTTATTTTTTGCACATACTTTTTTTTTTTAATACGGATACGAGTAACCTGATGAGAGTGGGCTTTAAGATAGGTAGTGTTGCTATTATAATTAAAATGTGTGATAATACCGCACCGGTGCCGTTATAATTAAATGTGTCTTTAAAGTGAATGAAATGGGTGAAAAAGAAAGAAAGGGTGTAAGAGACATCGACGCACAAACGGATACCATGGGTTCAGGACATGATTCTGGACCTCCCCATGTTGGAAGTTTTCGTCGGTTTCTTTCCATTTTTTTACTCTCCGGCTTTTCAATGAAGACCAGTTTCCCCATCTCTGGTGGTGAGTGTGAAAGTGTTTGCCGCTTGGATTTTTATGAGATTGATTTCCAAGGCCACTGTAGGTTTTTATTGTAACTGCCCACCTTAATATGGTGACGCCTGAATTTTTTTTTTGGATATGGACTGTTTTAAAAGACAATATCGCTGTTCTCTTTTCATTAATGATATAAATTCATAACGATCTTCGTTAGTCAGTAAGCAAATATTAATCCGCCTCCTCCAAATATATTTGAAACAAAATTGGCTTTCACTACGATTAAATTCAACGTACCAAATGTTGGTACATATCTTATCAGTCGCACTAATCGCTTTCTGCGGGCTAGACAGCCTGATTGCTCTTATTGTGGCCTTATCTATCACAAATGTCTTCAGTACTATCGTGTGTCTAGGTCTATATCGATTAGAGTTTGGCGAAATACAATGCTGGTTGGATACGTCTTGGTAACGAGTGTTAGGTCTTGTTTGGGAAATTTGAAGTAGGATCTAAGGATCAGCTATAACCTTGGGGTCTTAAAGTCAAGAGTGATTAGGTTACTTCTAAGCTAGCGTGCTTCACCGTCGACCACATCTTCGCTTACCAACAGGCGAAATAGTGGTCAAACGCGATACTGATATTGATACTGCTAGCCTCCATCATCCCACTGCTGGGCAAAGGCCTCTCCCTATGACTTCTAGTTTTCACGATCCAGGGCCAAAGTGGGCCACTGGTCATCGACCTCGTAGAAGATGACGCGACAAGCTTGACAAAACCGATGACCAGTGGTCAAACGCGAACCTTTCATTAAATAAAAATAAAGAAATCAGTTTGAAGCTTTTATGCTTAATAAGCAGAAACACTAGCACATCAACTTATCGCAATCTGTATTTTTTTCTCAATAAAACATGAACCTTCTGCTGATATGATATAAAAAAAAAAATTAAACAGAACTGGCGTGCATACATGGCGCTCTTTCAAATCGACTTCCACTTCTGTTTGGTGCACTAAGTTTATATTTACCTTCGTATTCAATTCCCACGGCGATGCCGTGGGCATAACTTAGTAAATAGTAACTGATGAAACTGACTGATTTAAGCCTTTGTCAAACAGACAGACAGATAGAAAGGCGTGGCGAATACGAAGCGAAGACGTGGCGAAGGCATATTTGCTCTGTTTGACGTCGTTCATAAAAAGTCAGCTAATACAACTGTCAGTTTGACGTATCGTATCGGTTCGTTATCGCTTCGGACTCGGTCCGGTTCGTTATCGCCTGTCAGTTTGACAAAGGCTTTAAGGTTTTCCGCAATTCAGCAATGTTTTTAAGAAGGTCCTGTTAGTTAGCATTAGAATTTTGATCTCAAATAAACGACGATTTGTATTCAACGTTTAGGCAATTTGGGTAAAACATCTTTTAAAGAAACTTTGATACGAGTATTTTATGCGTTTTATTTGCAGTTATCGTTAACATAACTGTATAGTATTTTGGAATTTCAATTGGTTTAAAATTTAAATCGAAGGTGACCGCGACAACCTTTGTAGAAAGTTTGGTATGCAGATAATACTCTTAAGCCAATATCAGACGCTTTGAATGAATGGTTCACTCGAGTGAACGTTAATTTCTTGTTTCATGTCACGTTCATACGATTGCAGTAAATAAGATCACTTGAATGGAGTATTCGTAGTATGAGTAATATCCGGAGTATGAGTAGTACTCGAATTAATGTAAAATTTTAGTCGTGAAAGATAAGATTTCGGTTTTCTAACAAATTATTATGACGTTATTTTTTAGTCGTCTATTTGTCACTTGTGGTTCAGGCTACCTACAGGTGGCCGAAGCTCTTGACAGAGGAACCTTCTTACAGTAAACGCCGTATCCAGGAGTACTACCTTCTGAATCAAGCGCTTGATGCAGCTGCCAATCGAGAGCTTCCTCAGATGTTGTTCGATGTTCGAAGTAAGTTGGCAATTAAGACATTGGCTCTCACGATTACCGACATAATGACAGCTGTATTCAAACCAGACAAGCTCCCAAATTAATGAAAGACAAAAAATCAACAAATAGTGAAGTGTCTGGTGGTGGTTTTACGTGTTACGAAGTATTCATGTGATCAGCCCGTCTCGTTCCATCGTATTGATATTCATACTTAAGACTTTGTTATTGTTTTTCTTTTATTAGGTTTCAGAAACTTCGTATGCTGATTACATAACACAGTTTTTATTGTCAATGCAAACGAAAAATGTTATCTAAGAAATAAATACAAAATATGTTTCGTACCTTATAATGTTTTTGTAAGTATGATTCAACTCATGTTTGCGGAACTGTCTTAAAAAGGAATCGTGTCCCTTTTTTTGGGTGGTAAAATCATCTAATAAATTCTCCCTCCCTGGGTAGAGCGGAGTAGACCTCAACCATATACACCACCGTGACCTCCGGGCTTTCCTCACAGCTGTAACACCAACGCAACTACATTATAATGGCCGAAGCATCCTCATACCTCGCCCATTCGGAAACAGGAAACTACCTTGTCCTACTCCTCCACTATTCTTTTCTGATTAATTTCGTCGCAGGATCCAAGAAGACAGGTAAATTTATTTTCCGGGACACGTTGAGCTCCATTGTCTAAGCTTTTCTGTTGGTTGCCACTGTTGATTCTGATTTCCAGGAGTTGCAGTGGTTTGGGAATAGTGTGGTGGGTTTGTCCTAAACAAAAATGCCGTATTCAGTGAGGAGCTGCGTCAGGCTATGGACCTGACGCAAAAGGCAACTGAAGGAACAGGGTGGTTTTTAGTCAGTCAAACCTGACAGTCTCTTCCCACCTTAATTTATCAATTTTTCTACCCCAGAAAAAACCTCGGAACACGGCAGCGACAACGCGGCTATAATTTTTGCCTCGTCGTACACTAGGCGATGCAAGCCTCCGATACCTAACGACTTCCTCGACTCCTTCATCCAGGCAACTTTCGCACTACAAATCCATAGAGGTTTGTGCACACGCCCGCGTCAATGGATACGAAAGTCGTAAGGTATCGGAGACTTGCGTCGCCAAATGTACGAAGGCGCTTTGAGCCACAATTATGTAAAAATTCAAAAAACTAATAATGTACTCATACAACCTACGTACTACGGAACGTATGCTCCAATCCTTTACAAACAAATTCTTAATTAGTTGAAATTAGTACATTTCCACAACAAAATCCCTTTTCCTCGTACCTACAATCTTTCGCGTAGTCTCTTTAATGAAGTTTTGAGTTTATCATTAAACATGTTAAAGACATTATTAATTTAACTTGCCTAATTAAGGTACATGTGTGGAACATTTAGCTTTACGAAATACCTTTGCTTGTTACCGCAAAATTATGTATACCCACAGATTTAAGTTATTTCTTTTTGGTAGTTCAATAAGCTCGTACGTACGTTGGTTCATTGATCCTAAAATTATTAGTGAATATCATGACTTAGAACTAATAATTTACTAAAGACCTCTTTTCTTACAATCGATATCAGCGAAAAGACAAGTTTTTGAATTGAAAACTTCTTTAGCGGCGTTGTGCACTTTTTTTGGAATGGGTAAAAATGTTAAACTCGCGTCAGGATACGTGACCTGATCGAAAATTCGTAAGACGGCCCAGGGCGCTTGCGCGAATGTTCGTGTGTGTTTATTACTATTCAAGTTTTCACTTCTGCCGGCACTCCCAGAGTGCAACCCGTCGTTTTTTTTTTAGTATTAAGGAAACTAGCTGCTGCCGGGGGGACGCCGATGATCCTGTCTCAACAGCCCATATCATTCTCAAGTGTTTCATCGGAAATCTAAATCAGTTCAGCCGTTTGGACGTAAAAGTATAACTTTCACTCTTCCGCATTTACGAAATTAAAATACCTTAGCTGCCACCGTTTTTTTTTTATTATTTTTGTTTCTGAATTGTCTTTTTTTATATTCCACTGTGGACACTTTTACTTAAAACTTACATCTTTATCACATAATGCACCATGTAACATTTAAATCTTAAATTAAAATTTTAAGGTTATCTAAAAAGATTCTTTGATTTGATTCTTGGCGATTTAAAAAGAGTGTCCATGGAGTTTCGTGCCCGTTCTTCTCCATAGAGATCTACTTCTTGGACACCTAAAGTACAAGACTCGATTTTGCCCTGGTGGTTGAGAGAATGTCATGCTCACTCAAATGTCTCGCTGATAGTGGCACGTGTGTCGGATCATTTAGCTCCCTCCAAAATGGTTGAGCTGAATGGTGCTGATACGTGTGTCATGTTCGTGAACGGGCGCTGTCAGTTGAGACTGGTCATCTCTTAGCTGCCACGGTTTATTTTAATTATTGATTATTTTGTTTCTGAATTGTTTTTTTTTTTGTATTTTACTGTGGACACTTATAACTTGCTACATCGTTCTCACATAATGTACCATCTAAAAATGAATGATGTAACAAAGGTTTTGTAATAATTTTGGCGATCTAAAAAGAGTGTCCATGGAGTTTCTTGCCCGTTCTTCTCCATAGAGATCTACTTCTTGGAACGGGCATCTACGGTACTTTCACAGTTTTTATGTCTTGTGACTGGGACTGTAGCACCATAATTTTGTAGTATTTAATTATATTTTTTATGTCTTTGACAATTCAAAAGTGCCTGTAACTGGTCTACTTGAAATAAATGCTTTTGATTTTTGATTTGACTTTCACAATATTAGTTATGTCTTGTGACCAGGACTATAGCACCATAATTTTGTAGTATTTAATTATATATATTTATTTGTTTTTGACAATTCAAAAGCGCCTGTAACTGGCCTACTTGAACAAAATACACCGTGTTCCTCCAACAAACCATCTGGCTTTAACTGCTCTTCTTTGAAAGAACAATCTAAGTAAGGAGTAAGAAGGTTTATCTTCAAAACACGTGTTAACCTAATTTCACCCTTGCAACCAAAAACCATATCGAAAATTCTGCTGACACAAACACGCCACTTTAAGAAACTTCTAACGCTATTTCCCGACGTTTTCATACGAATTAAGACTCCGCATTAAGATAACGTATGCGCCCACAATGCCTCGGGAGACGTTATCGTTTAGTTCTCGTACTATCCGTACATTTACAGCACAAGTTGTTTTAACCCCGGCGAAAAATAAGAGGAAACGGCTTACCTCCACTCGTATTTCTCAAAGAGGTACAGGTTTTTCTTTTTCCTATATTTTTCGGTGTTGGGTTTTGTAATTGAGGGTTAAGAGATCACGGGGATGTACTCAAGTGGGTTAAAACGCTGAGCAAACATCGAGTTTTTTTTGTCTATTAGAGACATAAAGAATTGTCATACTACACACAAAAACCAGCGCTGTGGTGTAGGTGTGTCACAGCACAGCACAGTGCATGGATTCAAAACCCCGCGATGTTTTTTTTACGTGTTAAAGTTAAAATCATCAACAAGAGTCGTCCCACCCAGGGCAGAGCGGGGCTTGGTAATACATCTACTTACCAAGTTTCAACAGGATAGCTCTTCTACTTTCGAAGAAATGTGGCTGTGACATACGGACGGACAGACAGACATTTTTTTTTACGTGGTAAAATCATCAAATGAGTCCTCCCACTCAGGGCAGAGCGGGAGAGACTGTCAGACTCGTACTGACTAAAATCCACGGTGTTCTTCAATAGCCCTTTACGTTCTGGGGACCCGGTAATTCGTGAGTCCCGTGACTCCAGCAGGCTTGAGCCCTCTAAAGGGAGCTCCGGGCCCCGTTATTATACTGACACTCCTTGAGGCGCGTGTGCACGTATATCAAACACAGAGTAAATAAACATATCGTTCTAACTACAGTTTTGTTACAACAAATGTTTCTCAAAACGTTGCAAACAAGTCCCAAGTGGTTTGTACATGAAGTGCATCAATATCACTGGTTTCTCTACGTGTTTCTCACGGAGGTAAATAAAAATAACTGTAGTTTCTTCCTGCAGTTTATATATTGATACAGCAACTGCTTTATAGTCTAAATAAAGACAGTATTATGAATTCTATGACAATGTTATAGTTTTTGATACCTGGAAAATCACTGCGGTGGGGAAATCTTAAAAAAAAGTGTTGTCATTGAGGTACATAAGAAATTTAAACTTTCAGGCAGACTAGGGGTATAAACTTTATTATATTTCTTTGTTTTTTAAGCAAGATCAAATAACACTTGACTTGCCACTTATTGCCACATACCCTAATTTTTTTTTAAATCATCACATGAGTCCTCCCACCCAGAGCAGGGCGGGAGGGACTGTCAGAGTCGTACTGACAAAAATCCACGGTGTCTTTCACTAGCCCTTTACGTACCGGGGTCACGGTAATTCGTTAGTCCCGGGACCCCGGCAACACACTTACTTTAGGACTAACTTAAACCCGCATGAAGTTCGGTAATTATCCCAAGGGCATGTGGCTGATTCCACTGCAGTAATGCAACGTGTGTTCGCGGTTCTACAGAACAACGTCTATGAATAAAACTGAAAAATAAGTTTTTTTTTCTACGTATTTTTCCAGGATAAAAAGTATCCTATTTTATGCCCCGGATAATAATATATAATTATACCAAGTTTCATCGAAATCAAACCGTTAGTTTTCACGTGATGCCTGCATATACAGACAGACAGACAGACAGACAAATTTTTTTTATCACGTATTTGGGTTTGGTATCGATCCAGCAACACCCCCCGCTATTTATTTTTTCAATATTTTCAATGTACAGAATTGATCCTTCTACAGATTTATTTTATGTATAGATTTTACCTATGAAAACCCAGGTTGAGTAACTAGTTTTATTCAAAGTTAATAGATTTCAAAGGCATCTTGTTTACCTTTGTAAATGAACACTAGTTTCTGGAAATTTCAGTTAGTAATTACACTTTAATGCTAAGAGCTGTGTTTGAAAACAAAATTATTTCAACGTTATATATCGTTATAACTATAATATGTTGTTGTAACTAAATTGCAGTTTAATTAAGAGAAGTACTTGGAATTTGGTAACTTTAGTTAATACAAAACCCGTTATTTCAATAACATTTTCGGTGAAAGCAGAGTCAATGTTATCTAGACATTTATTACTATTAATAAATAATTTTCCCGTAATGTTCCCACAGCTGGAATAGTTTGATGGATGGATAATAATATATCAAATTCAATGTGGACACAAAATATTATAAGTCCACGTATGTGTTATTTTTACTTTTTGTATAGTGTACTAGTTGTAGTAAGTACACTATACAAAAAGTAAAAATAACAACAACAAAAAAGCACATGTTAGTGGAAGACTTCGAATTTTGGTTATAGGACAAGCCTGTACCCTCAAAATATCCTTCATCACTTTGAGAGCAGTGATGAAGAAGTAAAAAAAAGGAACATTTATGTTTCCCATCTCGTTTGTGGCTTGAAGAATTTCTGTTGGCACTCGAGTACATACACACCAACAAGCATGCCATAAAACGTGTACATGTGCCAGAAGTTATTAAGTATGTAGCGCAATTGCTTCACGAAATATTTACTCCTGCTTCAAATCATGACTGTTCTTTTGTTTTATTTCCCATGCTTCATTTGTTTATTTCCTCATTAAAGCCTTTGTCAAACAGACTGTTGTGGCGAATGCGCACCGTGACGTTTTTATTTGTAATGTATGGAACTGTTTGAATCCAGTCACATAGAAAAGCGAAAGCGGTCCGATAGCGTGACAAAACTACCGGACAGACGTCTCGCTTCGGTTCGGTATTGCTTCGGACTCGCGCGTCTGTTTGACAAAGGCATAACTGACGTCCAAATCCGGAACAAAAACCATAAAAATAATCAAACTTAACCACGATGAAGTACACCAAAAATTACTTGTTCAACACGCGAAATTTATTATTTAAATTAAGGTATTCAAACAAAGGACCTGTTTAAACCGCTATGGTATAATGCAGCCCTATTAAAACAACACGGTTTGTCACACGCAAAAGGTAAAAAGTGCATAAGTGCATTTTTCTCTCAGTCAACTGTTATGAGTGCTTTTTATTTTTTATATACGTGAATTTTCGTGTTTATCATCACGACTTTAGCTATTATCTCCTTCTAGAAATAAATTTTGTACCGAAAATATAATATTAAAACCTGGAATCTATCACAATCGCAGGACTTAATATGCCACAGCGCGGAGCTTAGCTCAGCAAGTTAGTTGTAACTTTAGAATCCTTTAGCGAACTGTCAAGTGTTCTCAATATTCAATATTCATAGCCGTACTTACGGCGAAAGAAAAAAGAGGGTTATTTATTTATTTATTTATTTAGGGTTATGACTTAAATAACGTTCTGATTAGCTGTGTTTTATGAGTAACTGAATTATTGAACACTAGCTTTCTGCATTTTCACTCTCGTCAATTAAGTATTTCAGTATAATAATAGTTAGGACTTTAAAACCAATATGTTACAAAAAAAAATGTTTATGAATTAAAAGTACCTTCCGTGAGTAATCATCACCCACAAAATTATTACTCCATTCCTTCCTTACTCCATGTCAGTCTAAAGTACACAGTTTACTGGCCGTCTTCACAACCTGTAGGCTACAGCTACGTAAACACTGAACTAATTATAAGACGCTGGATGCCCAACGTAAATATTTTGCTCTATCTCACCCTAATGTTGGTAACGAACTTGCCCGTTTTTATTTTATAGGGAAAGTTGGCTGCCTGCCTTTGAAATATGTTGATTAATTTAATTAGTTTTGAGGTTGATATTTTATTAGTTAGTTTATCTTTGTTTTAGAATTATTAATATAAGTTTTGTATTTATGTTAGAAAATTGACTCATTTATTTCGGCTTCGTATGTATGCTAACAGAATATAATTAAAATTATTCTTCTGTGGAAAGAAAGAATTTAATAAAAAAAATTGAGGGCAAAATAAATTCACATTATTTTGTTTTTTTGGATCGTAGCAAGTGAGGCTCTAAATCTTCTGGCTAACTCCAAGAGAAAAGTGCGTGACTTTTTGTATGTATCTATACAACATTATTTTTAGTATATGCGAAACCTGAATATAGTTTGTTCAGAAACAGTAACGGATTCGATTCCAATAATTTTTACACCATGTTATATTTTTTTTCAAAAATATTTTAATTAAATTATATTACTAGTTAATTACAATACAATCACCGACCGGTTATGTACCTACTGCCAAGCTATTATCACGAGTATATAACACAGGAGACGCGGTTTACGTGGGTGTACCGCGAAATGAGCATGTTTTTGAACGGACAACCAGGTAATATACAAACTTATAACCTTGTGATTTTTTATGATACAGTTTTAAAATTTTGTACATAGATTCTTTACACAAAAATACTAGACAGGTGTATCGGGTTTCGCATAAACAAAAAATAATCTATATATATAAAAGGAGAACTGACTGACTGACATATCAACGTACAGCCGAAACTACTGGGGCTAGGAATGTGAAATTTTGCACATGGCTTCCTATTATAATGTAGGGGAGCACTAAGAAGGGGTTTTTGGAAATTTAACCTTTAAGGGGGTGAAAAGGGGGAATTAGGAAAGTACGTAACCCACGCGGACGAAGTCGCGGGCAAAGTGCTAGTGTTGTATAAAATCGTTATTGATCTATAACCGTTCCTGCAATTTAAAACAATTTCCAAACCAGACTACGTTATCATACGTATTCCAAGCTAGTGCTTGTATATAGATAGTATTGCAAGCTAGTGGTCTACCAAATAACTAAAGCAATACGGATAAAGGATGCAAAATGAACCTCCTTAGATCCTCAAGGACTCTACTTGAACACAGAGGACAACACCCAAAACTTTTTCCTTCCTCGCAATACTCCACGCACCTTTATCTTATTTTTAATTGACTAACGTTACGTAAGAAAAGTGGCTCATGCCTCATAGCTCAGATACCAGACAGTCGTCTACACCATTCTCCTTTATAGGCATTGTCATATAAATTCAACCGAGTCGTTCTTAGCTTTCTGAGCGAATTTCAACATATCGCTCGTTGTACGCTACTGTACGAGTATTCACGGCGAATCGAAACCCGTCCCAGTGTTGACGGTAAGCGAGAAGCGGGTTAGGTTGGCAACTCCAGTATACTATCTCACAGTTATTTTACCTCTCGCTTGGCACCATATTTTGATCACAGTGATTTTTATTTCACATTACACATCGTATAAAAGTGCTGATATACTTGAGCATTCGCTTTTAGTGAGCATTTTTGCAGAAAAACAATCGAGAGCGTTTCAGCAAGCATTGTAACGAGCGTTCTGGCGAGGTTTTTGCCAAACCGACTGACAAGTCTGACATCTTCATGAAGACAAACTTCTTGGCGACCATCGACTAGAGAGTTCGCTAAAAAATCGCGAAAATATTTGTAGCGATGTTTGACTCTATGCTCTATGCTTACCTCTGTTCATCGGTCAGTTAAACTAAATTAAAAACGGCGTATACTCGCTGTTCTGTTACAATTGAATACCCAAATCAGTATCTATTAGGAAATTGTACTATCACACTAAAAATCTTTCTCAATGAGTTCAACATCGTCAAAACTGCAAAAGCGTTTAAACTTAAGCGGAAAATAGTATGTAGGTAGTCGTTTCCTCGTCTGCAGTGGGACATGTCCCTATACCTTCTAGTAATGTTATTTGAGTTGGAGTTTCGGCTGTATTATTAGAACGTTACTCCGAATGTTGGTGTAATGTGAATGTGTGTGTTTTCTCACTTTTTGGTGGAATTATCGCCGGGAAGCGGCTGTATTATCAAATGGCTTAATTTTGCCGAGATACGTGAATGTGTGTTTAAGACATTTTTTATACAACAATTTAACAAAATTGGCTTTTGATTGTACATCAGTACACATCAGCCATCATAAAGTTCCGTTTTTGTGGGTTTAACGTATCACCGCGTTGTCCTTATACACTCCATAATAAGTTTCAATGCATTGTATGTCATGAATGAGGTAAAATTATCAAGAAAGTTTTTACGAATAAAACTGTGTTAAACAGAAATATATAAAATCAGAAATATGGGCCATCCAATAGTCCGTTGAGATGCCGATATATCAAAACCGCGTCGAACAGATGACGAACGCACAGTACCGAGAAGTTTGGCAGAATAGGAAAAGCCTACAACCAGCAATGGATAATCACGATTCTAAATAATAATCAAATAAGATTCCGTGTTTTGTTTATCAAGTTTTCATATAAACCAGCTTCACCATAATCAAATGACCTATTTTAAAATTATCCCAGATAACAATAACTAAACCAACTACTCAGTTTTAAACCCATAAACCTCAAAAGACAAAGACAAGACGGGTTCATTTTAAAACAATTTTAAACCCAAGTGAAACTGTAAGCTCCGTCAAACACTAGACAAATCCATTCACCGCTGGGTTCCAACCTGCATTTTATAGCTAGACATTACACCGTGCACTCTTAGCTCTTAACTTCACACTTTGCATTATAAATTCAGTTTTTAAAAATGGAATAAAATAGTAGCGACAGTTTTTAACCGTTGAAAATTGCAAGATGGAGATTTGTAAGGGGGGATGATTCAAAGACTGTTCGATTTAACACTAAAATCGAAACGAACTCGTTCTAGAGTTTTAATTTTAGGACACACAGCATTGTTTGACGGCACGGTTGTCACAGTGGCTTAACGATTGGTGGCTCCGGGTTCGATTCCTGCAATAAACAATGACGAATAAATAAACAATGCAGGCTCATTGCCCAATAACTCTATGTTAACAAGTGTACAAGTGGCGAAGAACCGAATAATGTTTAAAGAAAATGAGCAATATCGGAATATATAAACATAGGTAAGGATGCAAACATTCAATAAGTTCTTTCTTTTTAATTAAAAACTGATGTTTGTATTAAGTTTCATAGAAGCAACCGTTCGTAGAAAAACAGTTATTTATATTATCAAAGCTAAGAGCTAAATAAATACTGTGTGTAAAACTTCCATAACATAGACAGGGACTAATTTTAAAGTGCCAAAGTTATTAAATTCGATTGAGAGAATCTTAATATAATTATGAAGTTAAGAAGATTATAACCCTATTTGAGCTTATATTTTCAGAACGTTTTTAGTAAATTTAGCTTTCTTTAAAAATGTCCCGAGAAATTAGCATCCATAGCTAGTTCTTTAGGGATATAATCGCCAAAAATCTGAAAGAATTCCCCAATTTTCCTTTTTTTTTATTTATGACTAAGTTGCAATTGATGTTCGAGATCACAAACTTGGATTATTAATTAGTCCAACAACATAAACGAGTTAAAGTATAAATACCGAACCAAACCACAGGGAAAATCAACAAACTGGATTTGACGAAACTACCTTTCAGACGACAAAGTTAGTAGATTATTCTTTGCAATGTTAGTTTCGGAAGCAACCCAAACGATCAGACAGCAGATCGCCACAGATTTTCTCAATACACAAAATCCAATCTAGACCTAATTACTCCCGAACCACTACAATACGAACAATGAACACATTATCTTATAAACGGCAAAACTAATATTAAATGAAAAGTCGAAGAGAAAGCAGGTACAATGCAAGACCTCAATTCGTTCTCAAATACAATCGGCGAACTTCAAGGCACGACCATTTAAACTTCGCAAAATAGCTTTTCAGTTAATCGCAGTCATTTTGTAGAGTACCATCGTTGGGTTTGATCTGATGATATTTTAGCTGTGTTACCGTCTGTAGCTTTTTGATTTTGTACTGGATTGTCTACTGTGGTGTATTGGTTATCTTTCCTAATGGGTAAAAAAACAAGAAGTGAATATTAATAAAGTACTAGCTGGCCCGGCAAACTTCGTACCACCTATAACTAACGTCACTCAATTATTTTGCCTTCCCGGAACTCCTCCACTAAGACTTAAACTATATGTATGGTATTAAAGTTCAAATTGACTTTAAAGTATTATTGCGAATCTTTTGTATGGGAATACAGAAAAGTGTTGTTTTTAGACGTTTTAAGGCAATTTTTTACGTTTTTCTGTCCGTAAGAACCATCCTTGTACTCCAAGGAATATTATAAAAATAGATATTTCAGAATCTGCGCAATCGGTTCATCTGCTCTCGAGATTTGCGCCTAGCAACACATTCAGCGATTCATTTTTATATTATAGACTAGCGACCCACCCCAGCTCCGCACGGATTTGCAATCTTTACTATATTATGCATGTTAAATACCTACATATAAACCTTCTTCTTGAATCACTCTATCTATTAAAACAACCCACATCGAAATCCGTTGCGTAGTTTTAAATATCTAAGCATACATAGGGACAGACAGACAGCGGGGAGCGACTTTGTTTTATACTATGTAGTGAATGGTGAAAGTGATTAAGTAGTTAAAACATGCTCTCAATTCCACAAATACTTTTTTAGAACCGGAAATGGTCAGATCCAAAGTATCCCAATCTGACAAATTTCTTCAAATGCCTTTCAACTATATCATAAAAAAAGAAGGGTTATGTTCAGTTAGAAGTTCCAAGTCAAGTACTGGTTTATTTGTTTTATTAACTCAGTCATTATTTTCTTACAGAAATTCGGATTCCCAAATTAAAAAAAAAAACTAGTACCCAAGGCGCCTTTTTCAAACTTTTTTTTTTTCTTGGCAAAATTTCAAATGAGTCCTCCCACCCAGGGCAGGGCGGGAGGGACTGTCAGACCTGTACTGACTAAAATCCACGGTGTCCTTCACTAGCCCTTTACGTACCGGGGTTACGGTGATGGGTAAGTCCCGCGACCCCGGCAGGCTTTGGCCCTCTACAGGCCCCGTCACTATGCTGACACTCCTTAAGGCGCGCGTGAAACACAACGCGCCGTCGACCCGGCCATGGTCCATGGTTGGGCTGCGAGTCGCCCATTACTCGCCGCTCATGCCCGCGCCTACGGTGGCCGGAGATCGTCTTGCGACGTCCGACGCCGTGGGCGTCTACCACTGCGGCTGGGGTGGAGGGAGGTCGCTGTACTCTCCCTCACGCTGCACGCCTCCTCCTTCGCGAGCATGACTGCTTCGCAGAAGGAGGCGACCGCTTCCCACTCCGTCTCGCCCCGCAGCATGGCCTCGACCAATGCCGGGCACGAGAGGTCTCCGCCTATCGCCGTCGTGAGGACACGGCGGTGCTCTGCCCAAGCGGGGCAGTCTTGCACCGTATGCTCCACCGTGTCCTCCGGACGATTCTCGCAGTGGTACACCCAGGCGTTTCTTCCTTCCTTATCCGACACAGTTACCTCCCGAAACTTCCGTGTCCGGTGAGGATCTGCGTCATGCGGAAGGTAAGGACGCCGTGACGCCTATCCAGCCACTCCTCAAAGAGGGGTCTTACCACCGCGATTGCGGCGTGCCCGACCTTTTTCAAACTTGGCATAAATTTAAATGGTAACTTTATATCACAACAAGAGTTATTCTCCAAATAAAGTGGCATTAAAGCATACAGTTGTTATCGTAACAACGGTTCCGTACCTAGCTAGATTAGTACACACATTCCCGCAATGAAAATGGCTATACCCGAATCCACACGCAACCGCTAACAAAGTAAACACAAATCATACAAGTACGTAATATAGTGGCCAATATTTCACAGAACACGCTTATCTTGTAATAGAAGGAAAACATATTTGTAACACGGTGTAAGAATGTAAGCCGTAATAAAGTAAATCGACGTAGCCCTGTTTGCTGTTGCGTAGATAAGCAATAGCTTTATTCATAATTTGTCCTTTACGAATTTCTGTACTTAATTTATTTCGGCATAGTTTCAGATTTCTATTATAAAATTTTACTGTGATTTAAGGTTGTTACCAAAATCAATTCTTATTAGCAAAACTAAACATAATTGTTACTGGCGAGAAAGCGGCCATCTTTTCTTCACAATTTTTAGGGTTCCGTACGTCTGAATACAAAAACGGAACCCTTATAGGATCACTCGTGTGTCTGTCCGTCCGTCGCTTACAGTCAATTATCTCCGAATCTATTAGACCGATTAAGTTGAAATTTGGTACACATATCAATTCCTGTGACCCAAACACAGAGGTGTGACGTGAGCAGATGAAATCTGTATATGGGGGGTCATTTTTGGGGGGGAAGGGGAAAATTAAAAAAAAATATTCTGAAAACTGCATCGTGTGGCATATCAAATGAAAGGTCTTGTTGAGAAGATCTTAAATGTATTTTTTTGTAATTTTAAAATAAATAGTTTCCAAGTTATTCAAGAAAATAGACGAATATTGACCATTCCCCCCCCCTTATCTCCGAAACTACTGAACCTAAAATTTTGAAAAAAATACAGAAATTAGTTTTCTCCTTATAGATTATAGGAAAACCTATAAGAAGTCCATGATATTAAAATAACATGGTAAATCACTCAATATTGTGCGTACCAACTTACATTTTTTTTTTAATACGTCATAAATCGTAAACCGCAATTTATCTTTCAAAGTTACAACCAACTTTTATATAATGTTACTTGCTGCTACGGAACCCTTTAAAGGCGAGTCCGACTCGCACTTGGCCGGTTTTTTTCTTTAGGTAAAATATGCTTTTTTTTTTACTTCCCTTGTATTCGTAATGAAAAGTATAGTTCTTAGCTTGTGTGAAAAACTTACTTGTTCCCTCGATCTATTAGTGTCGGCCAAACCAGTCTCGGATATAATAGAACATTAAAAAAAAATAAGATGAAGAGTAAATAAGTTACTTTCACTCCTACTCGTACGATAACAATGGACTATTATGTGACAGAAACACGTGTATACAAAAATAGATCTTTAAAATACCTGATAAGGTAGCAACAGAAACATTTAACAAAGTACATCGCAATGAATACGTAATTCAAAAATGACAAACATAATTACACATATCACATTTATAGAAACAAAACAACCCTTACACAAAGCGACAGTAGCCGCGGGGTGAGACTACCTCGCGATAATTCTTGTAGAGATTTCAGAAATATGAGATACGGCATATGTATTGTTCATTATAAACAAAACGCTCACTATATACGAATTTATTGGAGGAAATGTGTACCTTCATTAAATTGAAAGGTTAACATTTGATTCTTTGCCGTTATAAACATGGTTTTTAACTGACTTCAAAAAATGAAGAGGTACTCAATTAGACTGTATTTTTTTGTTTATTACCTCATAACTTCCGACTGGATAAACCGATCTGATGATTTTTTTTTGTTTGATGCAGTATACCTGCTAATGGATTCCTTTAAATTTAATTCAGTTTTGTTCAGTATTTTATATTTCATGAGCATTTTATGCTTATTGTGTACTATATTACAAATATCTAGTTCACACAAAAAAAAATTGGTTGAATATTTGAACTAAAAAAGGCAAAATAAAAAGAATCTTCTGTCAATCTGCCGCACAAAAGCCACCAAGTCTTTTCAAAGTACTTTCTCCGCCCCACTGAGGTGATCGAACTTTACCAAAATAAAATATTTATATCACAGTAATTTCTCGAAACAAAAATATACTTTAAATCCGTCACCATTAGCATCAACACCAATTTACCGTGACGTCAGATCTTTCTTCCTCGCTCCATGTCCCACACATTTGACTTCGTATCTCGTTACTCGGTAACTCGGTACAATTCGACCTTTTTGTTACAACCGAGGTATACAGTCGCCTTTGTTTTCTCTGGGTCTGACAAAAGACGCACCTTTCAAAGGAAATCCAGCGTGTTATGTAAATTAGAAATGGTACGACTGTTTTAAAGGTAATGTGTGATATCAGTTGTGCTTGCGAGGGTGATAATGATTAATTATGTCTTTCTTTTTGAGAAGTGTATCTCGTTTTTTTTTGGCGTGGGTTTGTTAATATTTTTCTTTTTGTTTTTGAATTGATTAGGCTGTTTTAACAGTCTTATCTCATTATTATTATAAATATGTTTTTTTTTCAGGTGGAATGGATGAATAAATATTGAAACTCTTACACACAATGACTTCTCTCGGTTCTCTCATGATCATCTTTGTGGTCTACGGCAGGTTTTTGCTTCTATTTTAAAGGTCTTTTCAGGGTCATCATATACACACCAGTCTTATTTATTTATTCACCAACTAAAGCTATCATCATAGGGCAGTTTGCCCTAAGACACTAGAGAGCCTGGCTGCGCAGCCAGAATGCGGCAGCTAGAAAATTTGCGCAGCCACTTATAGCAGCCAATCGACGACTATTCGATGTTTTTTCTTTAAATTCTAACCCAAAATACGTGTGGCTGCTACAACTAGTACGCGGACTCTGAAGGCAGCCACATACTTTCGCCTACACACGCTCTGGCTGCGCGCAGCCAGCTGGCTGCCATGCAATCGAGCGCGTTGTATTGGCTGCCATAGCCAGGAAATCGTAGCTGCCTAACGTCATACGTTTTACTGGCTGCTGCAGCCTGGCTGCCACAGCCAGGCTGCCTAGTGCGCGAGGGGTCTTATGCGATAGATCAGAATTTAAATACTGAAATAAACTTTTCCACTTACAATAACTAAATTAGAAAAATACAACTTATAGAACGATTAAATTATAACACAATAAAATTAAAACACAAAACATAGCATATAATATCAAGTCAGGTAGCCTTTGGAGATAGGTTCAGTCAGAAAGGATCAATGGCAAAGCTAAAATAAAATTGCTTGTTATATTTAATTGGCGGATCGTCTTTTAAAAGTGTAGGTATTATCTATTAAGAATCTATATACATACAATACAGTATTAATATAAAGCTGAAGAGTTTCTTTGTTTGGTTTAACACGCTAAACTCAAGACCAGCTGGTTCTTTTGTTAGTTTCCATTTATTGAGGAAGGCTATATATAGTTTACATTAGATGAGGCTTTTTTTATTACGTGGTAAAGTCATTAAATGATTCCTCCAACCCAGGGCAGAGCGGGAGGGACTGTCAGACTCGTACTGACTAAAATCCACGGTGTCCTTCAATAGCCCTTTACGTTCCGGGATCACGGTGATTCGTACAGTCCCGCGACCGCATTACATGAGGCTACGACTGCCTACGACCCTTAAGGGCTAAGCAGCGAGTGACAGCACGGGGAACAATTAGTGTGATAATATCATAAAAAGCTTAGAATAATTTTCCTGCTGAGCCAAACATTCACTACTATCTATGATTGAAACTTTCGGTACCCTTTGCGCATGACAAAATTAATTATTTCTCCGTCCATAGTCTGAATATAGATCGCTATTTATTAACGTCTAACGAACACGCTTGAGCCTTATATTATATAAATTGGCATGATGTACCTAATTTATGAAAAAGGTCAGAATGGATCGTAAATCCGTGAGTTTATCTACAATTGCTGCGTCAGTCGCTAGGGCTTCAATCATCCGCTCTTCTTTGTACGTCCTAAAAAATAAATTAAATCTCGTAAAAGGCGTAGGTAATAAAAATATCATAACTCGGGAAATAGTCGCGTCGTTTTTATTTTGCCATGTCTGCGCAGACGGTTGGCAACAGTGAACTGACGTTCTTGCGTTTCCATACTTACATTACATACATTCCGAAATGTATACCTCGTAGACCCCCCGATTTGTACAAGTCGGGGGTCTACTACACATTGTCTACGCGCCCGTCCGTAAGGAGCTCAAAACTTTTAAATGAACCCTGGTCCTTTATTTTCGGATTCTTGAGTTTTAAAAACACATAAGCTATAGGTCCAATCGAGCTGCCATTTTCTTTTTTCGGCCCTTAAACTAATCTCTTGTCTGTAAGTGAAATGAATTAGAAAAAATCCGTAACTTTAAACGAAACTACGGGTTTTGTGTTTAGCGAGTATACGTTTAGACGTGTCACGTGATTCGGTATTACCATCACATTTTCAAAAAAGGTAAAATGTCAAAATGCCAATACTTGTAGCAGAAAACCTTATTCGAGTTACCAAAAACAAGTTAGAGCGCAAATTGACTGAAAAGGGACTGTTGTATTTTAACATCTGGGGGCACGGCAGTGCCCCAGCCAAGTCTCGAGCAAAACGGGCACGGATTCGTGGCTGTTTCGCCCCCCCTATATCTTCGACGTGAACAAAGCTAGGAGTTTAGGTTTTCGGTGAATAATAGTAGGCATTGGAACAAGCTTAAGTTCGAAGTTACATGCCAATTGAATTAATAGTTTAGGAGTTACGGTCGATCAAAGTTACACCATTTTGTCACTCACTGACTCACTGACTCACTGACTCACTGACTCACTGACTCACTGACCGATCATCAAAAATCTAAGGTACTTCTAGCAGACTTAGAAACTTCAAATTTTGCACCAAGATAGGTCATTAGCCACATATAAAGGAAAAATTATGAAAACATTAAAAAATAATATACCATAGAAAACAATTTTATATTTGCGGTTTGGCAAGAACATTATGTATGGATTTTGACTGCATTATTAACTTTGTTCGTTGTTTAAGTATTCAATTGGATGAATAAATACATAGAATAGAAAAGAATAATATAAATGTAATACATAGACTATAATTAATTAATACATAAAGTTCATAATTCATTAAATTAATAAAGCTAAAACTCCATTGTATTGCGATAAATTTCGATTGTATGCGCGCTCGATAGATGGCGTTGTACCTGTCTGAATCGCGCTATGGTTTCGTTACCGAGCGCAGTATAAGTAGTACTTTAAAATAATTCGATAATTTTCATTTGATAGCGCCATCCACCTATGAAAAACCATTTCGAAACTAAAAAAATATTGTAGCTATATTCGGAGAACTTAAGTTAGCCGGATTAGATAGTAGATTTATTATTGTTATTGAAACAGTTATTTAGGCAAATAGTTTATTAAGCACTTACAAAAAATAAATGAGATCCCACCAAAAACATTAAATGTAAAAAAATGCCATGCAGTCTTTCCATCGTAAAAAGTTTTGAGATCTCATAGAAGCCAAGTCCTATTCAAATTATTTTGTAGTTATAAATCAACATTTAGTAATTGTATCAATAGTTTTCTTTATATTATAATTATAGTGACTTGGCAATGAGCACAAGAAGAAACAAAACGGCATATTTGGAGTTGAAAGTCACACACCGCATGCGTAAACATTAATATCACAAAATTAATTTTCTTTTGGTTTATCCGTGTCGTCCCAACCGAATTTCGGCAACGGCAGTCAGTCTCATCCAAGACTAGTAAACTGCGCAGGACATAAATTATAATGCACAAGTGTGTACGCAAACACTAGTGTTAGAGTACTCTCGGTTCATTTACTTTCATAAAGCGATGGCCCGTAAGGTATTTTTTATTATTGTATTGGAGCATGTAGTCGGTAGTGGCCATCATGATCCACACGTAACAAATAATCTGATCACAGGTCTCGTCAGTAACATTTGCACATAATTCCAGGCAGCAAGCAGCTTTTAATTGGTGCTCATTGCCAAGTCACTATAATTATAATATAAAGAAAACTATTGATACAATTACTAAATGTTGATTTATAACTACAAAATAATTTGAATAGGACTTGGCTTCTATGAGATCTCAAAACTTTTTACGATGGAAAGACTGCATCGAGAGACTTGGCATTTTTTTACATTTAATGTTTTTGGTGGGATTAACCTTTACAGATTTACTCGAGGCAGTACTTGAATTTCTAAGAAAAAAATACTCAGTAAAAGTTTCTAGTACTTAGATCCAACCAAAACTAATCACATCACCTTTGATAGATCGCCCAAACAAAACTCAATAATCCCAATACATTCTCAAAACAATAACTTCTAAATACCTCTTGTTCTATAAAAAATGATGGATGTGTTATAAAAATATGGGAAAGATAAAGTCGGAGGCTTACCACTAATGCTTAGGTAACCCTCCTCGCCCTGTTACAGATCATAAATACCGTAGAATCCTGATAAGCTCTGGTAAAAGAAAGGCAAGTACCTACCCACGCGAAAGAGGAAAGTTACGGCACCTTTAGGGTTGACAGATCAGGGAATGAAAAATGCTAAGATAATGGGTTAAAATGTCAGGAAATGGAGGGTATGGGGTTTAGGTAGCTGAGATAAACCTCGATTTTTAACCTAGGAAGGTCGCAAGGTTTCGGCGGTCAGGCGTTAACCGTACGTAAAGCGCCGTTTCCGCACGACCGCGCCGTCGCGCGGTTCCGTCGCAAAAGTAAAAGTATTAACAGTGCACCGCGTAGAGCAGTGAACGTGTGTAAGAAATCAATGGATCGGGGTCATGGGATCGTCTCAAATTTACGAAACAATCTATACCATATACTATAGCCCACTGGAACACAAAAGATAACCGAAGCAAAAGGGTGGATTTTTTGTCAGTAATAGTTGACACTGCCTTACGCTCTACCCAGGGCTTTTTTTTAACGTGGTAAAATCATCAAATGAAGAAGGAGGGACTGTCAGACTCGTCCTGACTAAAATCCACAGTGTCCTTCAATAGCCCTTTACGTACTGACCCCGACAGCCGCGTCTACACAGGGCTTACTGATTTGCTGATTTTCACCAAAAGTAAAGGCATTAATGGACTTTATATCAGCCAAAGGTTATGTCAGATCCGCTAAGTATCGTGTTGGAACCATACCGAGTTGTGGTAGTGACAAGTTTGAAAGTCAATAAAAAAAAAAACATTACACTTGCTAAAAGAAAGTAGTTCAAAGACATAAAATATATTTTTTGTATCAGTATAATAATAGTTTACTGTTAAATATTATACCCCGCGGCAAAAACTCTGTCCCTATAAAATAATTATCTAGTTGTATTTTGGAAAATGTTCCCATAATACGTATTTAGTCTGTAAATAAGTATTAGGGAATTTTTTGATGACCTTTATTTTGATAAATTCAACGAGCCTACAAAATGAACAAACTAAACTAAAGTCTAAACCTAGAATCATGTTGTAGCAACTCAACATACGATAACAATTTTGATCTACGAAATTCAGTACAATCATAATTTACTTTTGCTTGTAAACCTCTAGCGAATACACAGACTATTTCTTTTTTCTATGCTATTTACAGAAATATCATATTATTAAGATAAGAATTTGCGTGCTGACGTCCCTGAGTCCTCTCGAATTCGATGTTGGCTTTGTTTGAAAGTTGATCGGTCCCTAATTTTCTTTGTCTGAAAAGAAAAAAACAACTAAGTTGCCTACATTTAAGACGGCCAGTGACGTCTCTCATTTATTTAAAACAAAGTTAGTTTGGGACCCGTCTTTGCTTGTTTAAAATTTCGGTTTTCAAATAGGAATGATTTTTATATATTTTTTTTTTAATTTGGAATGAGTTATTAGGATTGTATGTTTTTCCAATTGTTGTTAATGAACTCTCTTGGTAGGTACACGATATTTTGTTACAACACATCTGAATTATTAAAATAATATACAGCTGAACAATTTCCCCAATTTCCACCTAAAAACGTTTTCGTGGAAATATTTTATGCTCAAATTCACCCCAAAATGTGTCTCATCAGTTACCCAATAATGAAAAAATAAATAAACGATAGCGAAAGACGTATCGAAATTTTATCGAATGACAGTCTTTGTCTACTTACATATTTCGTGAAGAATATTTTTCTCACTGTGTCTGTATCAAAAACTGTATGTAGGTTTATGTTTTTCAGATGGAGAGCGAAAAATGTTCTTCATATACTCGTAATTTCTCCAGAATATGTTGTGTTCAACACTGTATGTAATTTTTCATACATCACGCTTGTATGACCATGTTTAAAAGTGAGAAATTTTAATATCAAGGTTTGTACGTGCTTTAGTCGTCGTTCAAATAAACGCTCCGTTTAGCAATTATTTATATTTTTTACGTTTTCGTAGGTAAAGAAATTATTTTGTGTAAATATTTTTGGAACTTTATTTAGGTAGGTAAACTTGATCTCTCGAAAGTAAAAATATACTTTACTTTTTTTTGTGTTAAAATCATCAAATGAGTCCTCCCACCCAGGGCAGGGCGGAAGGGACTGTCAGACTTGTACTGACTAAAATCCACGGTGTCCTTCAATAGCCCTTTACGTACCGGGGTCACGGTAATGGGTAAGTCCCGCGACCCCGGCAGGCTTTGGCCCTCTACAGGCCCCGTCACTATGCTGACACTCCTTGAGGCGCGCGTGGAACACAACGCGCCGTCGACCCGGGCATGGTCCATGGTCGGGCTGCGAGTCGCCCATTACTCGCCGCCCGCATGCCCGCGCCTACGGTGGCCGGAGATCGACTTGCGACGTCCGACGCCATGGGCGTCTACCACTGCGGCTGGGGTGGAGGAAGGTCGCTGTTCTCTCCCTCACGCGGCCCGCCTCCTCCTTCGCGAGCATGACTGCTTCGCAGAAGGAGGCAAAATATACTCTACTAAGGTAAAACAGTTGCTACGTTAAAAAAATAGTCCTGGGCTTTTGAGACATGCAAGAGATGTTAACGCTTAAGGTGATAATGATATAATTACGACACAGACTTTACATGCTTTTTTATGTAACATTCATTGAACTATGCTCCATCTTATGACTCGAAAACCTGCAGCCTACATGACACTGAAATCAATATGGAAGTGGCGAAGTTGTGTGCTAAAAAATTGCAAATAGGTACTGGCGCGTGCCAGCGACATGATGAAAAGGAACTATTAACCCATGAGACGCAGCGTAGCCTCCCAATTGGTGGTTCAACAGTATTGTGAGAATCGCGGACAACCGATGGATACAAGTGGCGGATTGTCTTTCAGCGTGGAGGTATAAGGGGGTGGTCTTTATCGACTTTTGGCTGACGATGATTATTATTAACCGTGAGTACAAAAATAATGATTTAAAAATATGTGTATTCTTGTGAAACATTAATCAATACCCTAAAGTGGCTTTATCACTGTCTTTCTCTCTCACACACTTATATATAAACACACGTATACACACACATATACACACTCACACACCCACGGTCAGTGCACATCATACACTCACAAACGCACACAAAAACATACACACACTAAATTGTGTCACCTGTCACACTAGTACTCACCAAACGCACAATTATGAAATAGTGTATTTACTGTTTTAGTTACTTAATGAGCTTGTTTTGTGAGGTAGCAACAGTTTAACCTTAACACACGGCTATCTATTAGCTTGGCTAGGTAAACAGTATGAAATCCATATAAATGTAGTATAGATTTAACTTTAATGTAACACATCCTGTACTAGCAGATAAGTTAAAAATGTACTACAAATGTTTTTTGATATAAATTAAATTTAAACTCGTCATCTATAAATAAAAAATCGAGACAGAATTCGAAAAAGACGAGTACTACCACAAATCAAAGGATTAGTTAATCTGCCTTCGAAAGATTATCTCAATCCTTTAAAAGAATCCTATAAAAGGCGTGCCTAAGCAAAATCTTTGAATAACATCTTTCCTGTTATTCAGTAAAGAATAACTTGAAAAGCTTACTGAATAATAAATAAGCATGATATGCCAGATTCTTGTCGGTCTGACGTTGGTAAAAAAACGGTTAAGACCGAATCAGTGTCGCGCACGAAACGTTCCGTATGCTCCGTTTATATATAAAAACAGCAAAAATAGCATGTCTGTTGTATGAGAGCCCCTTATTGTTTTTTTTGGTTTTTAGTACTTATTGGCCGCGGCAACAGCGGATACAACATGGTGACAGACACACAGACGAACAGACAGCAGAGTCTTAGCAATAGTGTCTGGTTTACCTTTTGGGTACAGAACGCTGAAAAATAACACTTTTATAAGCTTTATTCTATAACTCAACGAATGAAAAGGCGTTTGGATATTTGCTTTAACTGTTTCACCATTTAAAATTTGAACGCGTGAGTGGTTCCGCTCAGGGAACGAGATGGCGCTAGACGACTCGTATAGCTCTGTCTCTTTCCCACAGCCTAAATACTCACGCTTTAGACGTTATAGTAGGCCACCAGGGAGGAAGTCTTATGACGAGACCGTCCTGACAGAAAATCAGCATTTCGTTTAAATTTTAACATGAAAAACGTATTTATTTGTTTCTCAGTGCGGTTTTGAAAGTGAATTATATGGTGTTAATATGGCTTTAATAATAATTTTCTCGCTGAACGTTCTCGCTTTTTTTTATCGTAAAATCATCAAATGAGTCCTCCCACCCAGGGCAGAGCGGGAGGGACTGTCAGACTCGTACTGACTAAAATCCACGGTGTCCTTCAATAGCCAAACGTTCTCGCTGAGTTACAACAGCGGTTACTGAACGTATCAAAATTCGGGAAGTGGCTTCCGATTTGCTATTGACTAATCAATTTGACTCATACACTGAACACAAACTATGTTCACTACATTTTGCCTAATAAAATAATGTGTGGTTTACATTAGGCACACAATTATTTTAACTCAATGAACATCGCGAACACTAACCAAACTCAACACTTACTAAACCAATACAATAAACATAATTGATTCGTAAACAATTGCATGTTTATAAATACCCATTTCCTTTAATCATATGTTTGTCAAACGGTTGAAAACAGTTTGTGAGCCTATGGCATTTGTGATTACAACTAGAGAACAAAAGTTACATAAAAGTTTGTTACCTTTTGTAATATAATTTATCTAAAACGCATTTCGTATCTATATGTGTGATCGAAACTATTTTTTAAACCTTCCGTTTTAAACTATTGCATAGCTTTTATCACGGGCTTTGATCGCGGCGACCGAATCAAGAAATTCCGTAACGAAAATAAACCTAACACCTGTCATGTCAACGTTAGTGAATATTGAATGAATGAATTTTTTCTTGATGTTTTACTTAATCGATGTGGCTGATCATAGCCTAATTGGTAGAGTAACTTCCCATTGATCAACGATGGGATGATATTCACTTTAAATATTCGCGGTAGGCGATAATGTTTGCCTTTTTTTCTTATAAATTAAATAAATAAATAATTATAATTGCATAAGTTGATAAAAATGCTATGCAATAGCTTTATCGCGGCAGTCTCCGAGTGCTACACGTATTTTTTTAAATTCATTGTATCTAACCTGTAGTGTTCCACTACTTACTCGGAAGGTCCTCTCTACAATTTTTTCAACAAAAATCTTCTAAACTACAAAACAAATTTTGATACGATCTTTCTTTTCTTTTTTGTGTGAGGGGATAACGAAACCAGGGGTTCGCTATCTCCTCTAGTGAGAGTTGATTAAACCACTTCTGGGAACTCTACTGACTATTATTTTATTAAATATATATATATTTTTAATGTAAGCGGCGCCAGTGGCTAATAGAGTTGAAAAACCTAGTTCCATTAGTTAAGCAAGTAGTTTATGCTGAGATACTTTCTAGATTTTGCTACACGCATCACGGTTCAATTAAAATAGCACATACAAGTCTAAAAGTTTATCCATCCCTGCTTAAACCCGTCCGCTGCGAAAATATGACTGACACTCGGAACGTTTTGCAGTACGTCAATATATTTATGTAACAAACGACATAGTAATATAGACCCTTCTCAATATGTGGCAGACCAAAGTATTGGACGTAATATACATACATGAACCGTTTTGATGTTGGCATTTCTTGAAGGTTCGGGATTTTGAAATTGAGGGGCTATTATTAGGAGGTTGCCGCGTCTTCGGTCGATAATGAACATCTTAATTATTGTTTGAAAACAATATGATGGGAGATACAGTAACATAAGTTACTGTTTTTCAAAGTCTGTGGACAGAATGTAATTTTTTTTTTAATTTTTTTTTTGCCCCACTCTAGGAATTTCTCCTGTGTCGTGGGTGCGTTTACAAACATATAAACTCACATACACAAACACCCAGACCCGAAGCAACTACTTGTAGGACATACAAATATTTGCTCCGTGCGGGATTCGAACCCGCGACACGCAGCGCAGCAGTCCAATCGCTCAGCCACTGCGCTAACCGTGCCGTCAATGTGCAACCAGCACAGTAATTTTATTGCAGTGGTGAGAAGCCTTTAATGGAAAAATCCAACAACACTTTACTGACTTCAAAATTGACTTTCGATCACTGTTTCAATCCTTATTCACGTAGAAATCCCAATTTCTAATAAACAATGAAAAACCTCGATCATACAATCTTAGACCCTAACTTGAACCTTCACAAATAATGATGTCCGCTACCGAAACGTATTAGCATATTTGAGCAAAAAAGTCGAAAACCCGAGGCACTCAGAAAATCTGTACAGTCAACATTTTTCAAACAAAAGCCTGGACCGTTGGAAAACATCTTATTTTTACACAAATTATAATCGCGGGATTATTTGGGATTAGCGCTCAATTTTGACGGAAGCATCAATCCTAAAAGCCTTCTTTTCTTGTCTGAACTTATTTGTTAAGAAAAAACTTTTTTGCTTTAAAAGGTTTTGTTTTTGACCGGCTTTGAGCTGACGCGACGTTTTGTTTATTTGGTGAGAAGTTTTTTGAGAATAACTGAATGTTAAACATTGATTATTTGATATTTGAATAGGTACCTATTTCGTGGTTGGCCTTGAAGGATTTAAAAAGTGTTTGAATTTTTGAAACGAACATATGTTTGATTAAATTGATTCAATTTCTGTAAGATTTATTATTAATTCATTAAAAAATTCCCCCACTAGAATTTTTTCCAATATCGTGGGTGCATTTAAAAAAAAACTCATATTTCGCAAACACCCAGATCTTAAACCTGAAGACCATACCAGTTCTTTGTCGAAATCGAACCCGTAACAAGCGATGAGATAGGTAATTGCTCGGCCACTATGGCAACCGTGCCATCGCTTTACTTAGAAAATCTTGTAAAAGAAAAATCAACTGGAGATTGTATTTTCTACCTCAATCTCCTCCAATCTTTACTTTTACTAACCTCATCAAATGAGGAATGCGGTCATTCCAACTATATGGGACATTGGTGAGTAGATTCAGTAAAAAAAGAAAATTGTTTAATTCTCCGGAGGTTTTCTTACAAATCAAGATTTTCTGGGAGAAAACAATTTCGTTTGAACTAGTTTTCGCCTACGGCTCTGACCAGTTCTAAGAATTAACCTTTAGTTTAGTTGTAGTATGTTAGGTATTGATCATAGTTCAAGGAAGTTTGATCAATCAATTTCGTCTGTCTTGACACAGCAAATTGAGTTATATTGGGCCTTCTAATACTTATTCCTAATTTTTTTCTTAATGTGTGTTTTGTAAATACATATTATCAGTTTTGTGAGGAATAACAGGAACTCTTAAATATACCGATATTATTTTGATTGATAGTGACAAATAATTCGTGACTCACGTCAAACAAAATTACGTAGACCAAACTACAAGAGCACAATTCAAACTTTATTGTCTCCTTAACGGTTTCATCTGTACCCCTATCACTAGGGACACATTTCATTCCTGTTTGCCCTTACAAAAATTTAATATGGTAATTCTTAAAACTAATGCTAAATTAAATGCTACAGTAAATAAAATACTAACACACTCTTGATTCATAAAAGTATTAATGAATTGCTTTTTACCTTAATGGACTTACTGAAAAAGAAAGCAACGGTTAGTAATCTTCTTTAGTCCTGGATCGAGGAAACTGAAAATCATGGCATTTTGAGTACAGAAATTAATTAAAAAAGCCAACTCAGATTTCATACAATAACTTAATGTAACCAACGTAAGTATTCATCAATTAATATTTAATTTCTGTCCACATTCCCAAATTAATTTTGTTAAACCATCATTTAAACTCCACATTGTTAGCTTCCAGCCCAACAATGGCTTTGTTATAATTTTCACGCACGACCCACTGAACCAGTTCTCCATTATCTCGAAATTTTAACTCGACGGCATCACAAAGTGGAAGCATACAGAAGTACGATTTAACACAATGAACCAAACACACGCACACATTGAAAATTAAACACATGTTTTATAATCAATCGTTGAAGGGTGTCCCTTTTTTATATCGTGGTCACCCAGGGCAGGGCAGGAGGAACTGTCAGACTTGACTGACTAAAATCTACGGTGTCCTTCAATAGCCCTTTACGTACCGGGGACACGGTAATTCGTGAGTCCCGCGACCTGAAGGGTGACCCTTCGACAATTTATCTTCGACTTCGACTTCTAAAACGACATAAAAAAGTGTAAAATTACTTTCGAGTCTGTGAGTTTCTCATTTTATTTCAAAGACTGTTGTGGTTGATTTGCTATCATTTTTTGGAGAGTTCACTATTTACATTTTATATATTTTAGGTCCAAGATAGGGTCCAACATACCGGTGGTCACAATTCTCTCCAGAAAACCTCCTAACAATACACGGCGTACTGCTTTCAAAATCAAGCGCTTGATCCAGCTGCCAAGCGAGAACCTCCTCAGACGTTCGTCGAAGAACTTGGCAACTGGCCATTGGCCGACACCAACACACGTGTGTCGGCACAATAACTGTTGATTTTCGTTATCACGATGCTAATTGTAAGGAACTAAACCTTCTTCTGCAAGTGAGAGAGCAATGCTCGGGATTTCTGCGGTCAATAGAATTTTCAATGAAGTTATTAGCCAGAGAACTAAAGTCACCAACAATGCGCATGGAATCAGCTTGCTGAAATAGAAGTGGGCCGGCCATGTCAGCAAACGGACAGATGATCCATGGAGCAGACATATGCTCGAATGGAGACCGCATATGGGCAAACGTAGTGTGGGACGCTCTGCGGTAAGATGGATGCCATAAAGAATGTGGCTGGCAGGGGATGTGTCCACTACCGGGAAGGCTGGCGCTCCTTCTCTTTCAACAGTGGACGGCGGACGGCAATTGGCGGATATTGAACCTTCTGGAGTCTATGTATCTTGTGATAGTACATCGTACATCAGATAAGAAAGTTTTCTGTCCAACATTACCAAAATTGCGTTGTCTGACAATGATTGATTGAGATTTATGATCGCCCGCATTCCCCTAATTAACTTTTACCTGCATTTCTAAAATAACAGTTTTTTATGCAAGATATTAGTTTGCGATGTTTATAAATCATTTTAGCTTTATAGTTGATCCTTTTATTAAGGACTAGCTTATGCCTGCAGTGTTATCCGCGTGAAGTTAGATAATTATCCCACGGGAACGTCATACTAGAATAAAAAGTATGAGTATCCTATGAGTTGATTCACGTTATAAATGATCTGGACACCAAATTTCATTGAAATCCGTTCAGTAGTTTTTGTGAAAAAAGTAACAATCATCCATATTCACAAACTTTATATGCGTTTATGGTAGAAGATTCGTTTGGTGCTTTAATAGTGTTTGTATTTGATGTTTTCGCAGTAACTTTTTTTTTGTAAGCTGGCAATTTTTGCGTTAAATTAAAGAGCGGGTGGTTCAACTGTATAATTTTTAAACGATATTATTTTTAATTTACATTTATAAGAATTTGCTTTTTTAATAGTAAATAATATTCTGTAACTTTATATTTTTCAAGCATGATTCTGGGTTATTCGATCAATGAAATACCTATTATTTTTTGTTATCTTCTGTCAGTAATGCCTTTGTCAGACAGGCGAGTCCGAAGCGATACCGAACCGAAGCGAGACGTCAGTCCGCTATCGGATCGCTTTCGCTTTTCTATGTGACTGGATTCAAACAATTCCATACTTTACAAATAAAAACGTCACGCTTCGCATTCGCAACGCCTGTCTGTTTGACAAAGGCTTTATAGTTGTTCATTTAGTTTTTGGACACAGTTCTGTTCTTAAAAGACACCATCTTTGTTGACTGGCAATTGGGTTGCTCTTTAAGTTAAGCAGCGCTTGCTTATGTCAGTTTGTAGATGGGTGTTTCGACCATCCATTAATGGAGGTAAGATGGGCAATGAAATTGAAGGAACAAGGTGGATTTTATTCAGTAAGAGTCTGACAGTTCCCTCCGTTTTAACCAGAGAGGGAGGACCCAATGATTTTACCACTCCAAAACAAAAAGGTCATACAGGCAGTCGCTTTAACTACTGTTAGTCAACTTGCTCCGTTTACACCGAAAACTAATTATATTATTGCATGTCTCGCGAAATATAATATCAATCAATGCATCACACGTAAGTTTTTCACATTCATAAAGTAAATTAATTGACTACTTTTCATCTTCTTTCTTCAATAGCTTTCACAATACTAACGAATGGGTTTCGCAACAAGTTATTTTTTTTAAAGTAAGCAATCCCACAAAAACCGTGGTCAACAAACCCAACGTGGTACTTCAAACTGTGCTATAAAAAGCTACGTACACACAGACTAAAATGAAAAATAAACG
The DNA here is from genome assembly GCA_943136025.2 of Agrotis puta. Taxonomy (NCBI): domain Eukaryota; kingdom Metazoa; phylum Arthropoda; class Insecta; order Lepidoptera; family Noctuidae; genus Agrotis; species Agrotis puta. The sequence continues at coordinate 14,474,700 of OW964176.2, read as the reverse complement.
AGTGCGATGTAACGCATACTCGTAAGGTACCCGCGGTAGGGCTCAACTGCTAATTTATTTATACCTACCCGCTGCCGGTGGCAATATCTCAACGCCTACCAGTGTTGCTATCCACTATACAATGTTGCCATGTGTAAAAACGCCTAATTTCCGAATACAGCGGTCGTTGAGGGCTCTGAATTGGGGTGTGTAGGACACTCTACTTTTGAAACAACGATCATGTTTACAAATTAATTGTTTTTGTCTGCGCCATTTGCATGTGTGTGTGTTCTGTGAAAGTGAATATTTTTGCGTCGAACTAGTATGCTGAAGTGGAAGTGGGCAGCCACGACTGTACATGGACAGATAGTAGATGGAGGAGACATGTGCTAGAGTGGAGACACGAATGGGCAAAGGTAGTGTAGGACGCCCTGCGTCAAGATGGTTCGATGATTTGAAGAATGTGGCTGGCAGCGGATGGATGCAGCTTGCCCAGGACCGGGACGGATGGCGCTCTTTGGAGGCTTACGTTCAGCAGTGGACTGCAATAGACTAATAATATAAACATTTTTACGTTAGGCCTTGCATATTTCAACCATCTTGTGTCATAGTTGAAATTGCTGTACCACGATTACTTCATTTTAAATAAAATACAGTTCAATCAGTGTCTTGCGTCACTTTCAAAAATTATATCACGGGAACGGTCATGTTGGTAAGGGTAATATTGGTAAAGGTATTCCAAAGTAATAAAAATTATTTCATATGAATCCGTTCGGCGATTTTTGTATATAAGAGTGATAATAATCATCCACCCATACATCCCAAGCTTTTGCACTTAAAATTTGAGATGTTTTATGTTTTTATTATAGCGGTTTTTCCTCCATATCAATCAAAATAACGTCTAAAATAAGAAAATTTCTGAAATGGTAACATTGTTCTTATATTTTCCTGTACAAAGCTCACCTCCACACACTTCCCATGGATGAGAAATCTGAACTTTGTCGGATGTTAACATATTATCAAGATCAGAAACCTGACGGCTGCGAAAATGTTATTTATGTATTCTCTACCCTCTTGCATTTGTTTGTTCCTTTGGACGGTTGTAAATTCTTTTAGTCTTTTTTTTAGCGTACTAATATCATTAAAAATAATGAGTCCTCCCACCCAGAGCAGGGCAGGAGGGACTGTCAGACTTGTACTGAATAAAAACCACGCCGTCCTTCAATAACCCTTGACGTTCCGGGGTCACGGTAATTCGACCCACGACCTAATTCTTTTAATCTAAAATCTAATTTTATGAGCCTCGTTTTTATGAACCACCGGTGTCCAGCTTGATCATAATTACTAATCAAAATAAAATGTCTAAAAAAATTAAGAAAATCATCGATCTAAATAGATTCCCCTGAAACCTCAGCTTATAAGAGCTAAAACACAGAATAGAAAAACATTTCTATCGAAAGCACATAACACGAGATCGGTGTAAAAGCTGAGTCTACAAATCGAAGCAACGGAACCCTCACAAAAAAACCTAAAATACTTCCAGACAAAGTACCGGTAAAGCTGTCAAAATCATTATCAAACACTCGTCTCCAACTAGGCCACGCAGAAACGAGGGTGAATAAGTTCAGGGGAAGCCAGTTCCAAATGAACTGCTGCCGTAAATCAAAGCGTATCTATAAAAATAGGATCCTCCTTTATTTAAGGAATATGAGAATGAAGGTCAAGTACGCAATTTAGAAGTTTTTATCATCAGTATTTTTTTATGCTAACGGTACATTTAAAGTTATTTAGGTACGTGCCTGAATTCGATTATTGAGTATTTTTCTTTGGTTTTTCAGAGTTACTTGGCCTGGATTAGGTTGCAGTAAAAATAAAGCTATCAGAATGTTGATTTTTTTTTAAACGTGGCAAAATCATCAAATGAGTCCTCCCACCCAGGGTAGAACGGGAGGGACTGTCAGACTCGTACTGACTAAAATCCACGGTGTCCTTCACTAACCCTTTATGTACCGGGGTTACGGTAATTTCAGAGTCCCGCGACCCCGACAGGCTATCAGTATGTAGGTATGCCACAAACATAAAAAATATCAGCTTATAATGTTGCCACTGTTGGGACACATACCTCCTCTCTGTGAGAGGGAGTGGGTTACACTTAATTTAGCATGAAGGCCCAGTCCCCATTGGTAGTGATATCACGTGGATAGAAATATTTCAGTAATATAATAGTCAAAAAAAGCCATTCAGCTTCTTCCTTATTTGTATGGAATGCACTTTGCGTCTATAATTTTTCCAGAGTTGCGGTTATGTGCTGACTTGGCTATTGAAGGATCACCGTAGATTTTAGTCACTACGAGTCTGATAGTCCCTTTCGCTCCACCCAGGGCAATAGCGTGTCGGGAGTTGGGTCCCTGCACGGTACAAATATTTGTATGACTTACATATAGTTGGTCCGGGTGTGGGTGTTTGTGTGTGTTTCTATGTTCATAAACCGACCCACGATTCACGAAAAAAACCTAGTTTTGGCCAACTTAAAAAAAAAATCTTTTATGTAAAGCTTTCCTTCAAACTATATGATGCAATTACACCATGTATGAATTAAGCTGATAAACTGACTGAACTGATTCAGCTCATGGTTATAACAAAAGAATAGATCAACTAGCTGTCATAAACGGCGAATGAATTGCACTGCATTGGATCAATGAAGTGACTCATTTCTCAATTCTATCTGAATACAAATGGCTCTATTACTGAAACTGAATTCGCGACGTACATGATACTGCTGCTATTTTCAAATGACAAATTCTATAACTGATATTATTATTTTAATAATGTATGATCAACTTCTTTTTGATCAACTTTTTCTTTGATATTTAACTTAAGTTATCAATACAATCCACATGAGCGCAAATACATTAGCTTAGCTAGTAGCTATGTGTTTGAGCCGTTTGGGGTTGGAACTCTGGGGCCATGAGATCCGAGTGCTCACAACGTTTTTAAGGACATCGCCAGGCGATTAGTCGACTCTTCAGGTGACCAGAGGGCTGGCCTATTCCTAGGCCAACGAATCAGCATTGCCATACAACGTTGCAATGCTGCCAGCGTTCTGAGCTCTTTTTCCCGTTGACAGCGATGTGGACGTATTCCTGAATTGCTTTTTGAATGTTTTTGTTTTCTTTTTATTTATTTTTTGTACATATTACTAGTAAGTTTTTATTTATAACTAGCTTTTGCCCGCGACTTCGTTCGCGTGGAATAGTGACTTCAGCAGATTTTTGGTTTTAGCCACATAGTTCCCGATCTCGCGGGATCTCTTCAAAAATGAAATGTGGAAGATATTCTAGTGAACTCTTCAAAAATCAACATAATGAGCTCTGCGTTTGAATTTAAGAGATGTATACTCACTTAGGGCATTAAAGCCGTTTTGCCGATCGAAAAAGGCGAAAATATTATTTTTCCCTAATTTTCCCATCATTCTACTGGTTTGACATTTCAATTCAAAAGGAAAAAAGACTGTTTCTCCCTTGAGAAATTTTCTATTCTTTTAGGCTTTAGACATTATGAAAGTTTCTTACACCAAGACATTTCTGTTTACCACGTTTTTAGTTTTGCCATCCTTTGCAAAAATATAAAGGTTTTGTGGTTTCGACACTCTTGAGTACGCAACGAAGAGTTGTCCATGGGAGAAAAGTTGCGGGGGTACGTCTTTTTCAAGATGTACCCCCGCAACTTTTAGCGTTTGCCCTTGGGCTTTATTTATGGTCATTGCAAACGCAGTTTTCAGCGGAAACTGAACTCTTTTGAATTGATGGCAAATCAGTTGGAATGATGGGAATGCGGGGAATAATGAAAGTTTCGCCTTTTGCCATCCCAGTCATAATAACGGCTTTAATGACATTCCGTCCTAAATAGATTATTTGTAACCGTATGCCGTTATATAGTCTTGGTGGAGCTAGTTATATAGTTTCTCATAAGCATCACAGGAACACTAATTATACAACGGAACCAATTTAAAATTTACGAAACAGGACCAGTCCACATAAACCATCATACAACCGACAATACAATTTTGATTCCAACGCCATCTATCGATCCATAGTGACAACTCGGATTATTTATCTAAACTCCGTTCGGGCTTTTCTTTGTACTAAAAGTTTCATTATATTGATATTATTTTTTCATACCTTTTTACTACTTATTTACTTTTTTCCGATGAATTAAAACAATAACATGAACCGAACTCGTGTAACGATCGACACCATTGCGCGATCACCGCCATCTATTGAGCATTTAAGGAATTATCTATACTCCGTTAGAGCATTTAATAAAAAAAAATATTTTGTTATTTTTTTGTAATAAAAACTATCCTATGTCCTTTCTCAAGTTCCAAACTATGTCTGTACCAAATTTCACACAAATCGGTTCAGTAGTTTAGGCGTGAAGAAAAGACAGACAGACAGACAGAGTTACTTTCGCATTTATAATATTAGTTTGGATTTAAGCACTACCAAAACCTCTAATGCTTATTTCTTGAAATAACAACAAATCTAAAAATAAACTATTCAAAGACTAAAAGTCGCGCTGATAAGAACGGTTTGTAAATAACATTTATTGTCTGTTAATAAGGTCAAACTTTTGTTGTTTGGCTATGCGAATAGACGTTCAGACTGAACGTCTATTCGCATCAACAGCCAAACATTGTATGAAGCTCTAGTAGGTTGTGTACTGCTCAACCGGACTTTTCTGTGGATACCTTAAGATTTTAAGGCCTCCAGGCGCGCGGACCCCCCCCCGCCTTTTTATACCTCCTGCCACGAAGCGCGTCAAGCGCAGCAACCGATACATAAAAATAATCCTTATAGCATGATTCTGTATTCACGCGCGATGACTTATTAGCGTATTTCATGTATAACTTTGGTGTTTCTACACAGATTTACATGATTCTTTTTTTTTATTGAATAGGTAATAATGTTAACATTTTTTTAATCAGGGATGAGTGAGAGGGTTGTAAACGTAAGAGTAGACAAATATAATCAAAAAGCTCCGAATTGCTAAGCTATCGGGTGTTTCACGTGTTATTGTGAGTCAACCATAAAAGATAGACATACGCTGTCAAGGAATATTTTTATATCATTTTAAGGAGAACATTTCCGTCATACATGATTTCTATGTAGCTTTAACCATTAAGGCTGCACACGCGACGGAAGCTTAAAAAATGGAGTAACTTCTCCCGTTTTCCCAATATTTCCCTTCACTGCTCTGCTCCTATTAATCGCAGCGTAATGAAAAGTATACTATAACCTGCCCAGGAGTATGAAGAATAATTGTGCCCGTTAAAATCGGTCGAGTAGTTTTTGTTTCTATAACAAACATACAGACAGACAGACAGACAGACAAAAAATTTATTGATTGCATTTTTGGCATCAGTAACGATCCCTAATCACCCCTTGATAGTTGTTTTTAAAAAATATTTCATGTACAGAATTGGCCTCTCTACAGATTTATTATAAGTATAGATTTGTATATAGTTTTAGTATTGTATAATAAATAATAATATCCACATGAGTGTTTGTATGTGAGAAAGCACTTTTTTTTTAACAAAACTTTGCCCTAAACTAGGATTTTTTTCCTGTTTAATGGGTGCGTTTATAAACATAGAAACTCACGTGCACAAACACCCAGACCTGGAACAACTACTTGCAGATCATGCAAGTATTTCATTTACTGCACAGCAGTCAATTGCTCAGGTACTAGTGTGGGCCAACGTTATTAAAAAAAAAGAAACTAAATAACATTAATGATACTTAGGTTTCACGAAGAAATAAAGTGAGTTTCTATGTTTAGAAACGGCACATTCTTGTTCAGTGCTCGTTACCCGCTCTCCTCTAATTAATATAACTAAGCTTTCCTCTATAAAACTTATACGGGCGGCGATAAAAACAACGACAAAATACATCCAATGCATTTTAAGATTAGTTCAAATAAACAAGCTTGATTTTATACTTGGCATCTACATGCTTAATGAGATGAAGATGTTTGCTGCAATCGCGGTTTTTCTAATTTGACAACAACCCACAACCCAGTAATTGGTCAATACGCTACCCCTTCGTAAGACTGGTTGTCAGACTTTCGAGTTTTTGACTTACAAGTCTGTCAAAGATCTATAAATGAAATCTAGCCAACGGCTTTAAGTGCTTAACGAGACACGTAGGAAACTCGCTATGATTGATGGCCACCAATCTTCAGACCAACCTCGGCAAGCACGTCTTAACCTGGAATATCCGGTCTGTGCTGATGTCATTATGTAGCCTCGTGGCTACAAAATGACATCTCGCTGAGCAAGAACTCGCATGCGAGTTTCACTAAATTGCGGTATTTGTTTGATCAACTGGATTCATTGTACCTATAAAGTCCGCAATGTAACGCAACTCGCGTGCGAGTTCTTGCACCGTCTAAATGAGGCTTTAAACTCATCATCATTTGCCTAGCCTTTTCCCAACTATATTGGGGTCGGCTTCCAGTCGAACCAGATGCATGCATGAACAACTATCAAAGATCTAAAAATAACAGCCGGGACCAACGGCTTCACGCGTTCCGAGGCACGGAGGAAACTCGCTATTGTCATAGCGAGTTGGTCACCCATCCACATACCAACCTCGACAAGCGCGGCTTAACCCGGAAGATCGATCTGTGCGGCTGTAATTATTTAGCCACGAGCTCCTCCAACTCTGACCAAAACTAAATATATAAATATAATATTAGTATACTTCTTGGAGAATGCGTGGGTAGTACATTAATAGGGTAACGATGCTTGTACTCGTTACATCTCGTTGCCAATTTGTTGCGCCGCTGGCTATGTTACGAGTATTATCATTACAATTCTATTTTTGTGTGATCAGTACCATGTAAAAACTAAACACAGAAGATTTTTGCGTCTTTTGAAACCTACTGCTAAACACGAGTAATGAAACCTTCTTTTTGTGTAAAAATCTTGAAATAACAATAAACAGGTAACCGGGACCCTGGAGTGAACAGGGCTATTAAAAGAACACCATGGATTTTCGCCAGTACAAGTATGACTATTCTTTCGGCATGACTGGCATTTGCTGAACCGCTTCTGTTCCACCCAGTGTGAGAGGACTCGTTTTGCAACCTAAAAAATAAATGCAATAAGTTTAAGTTTTATAAAAATGCCAATATAAAGTACCAAACATTTATAAAGGACGTCACCTAAGTAAAAATGGCAGGCAATATTTCCCAACAAAGAGATCATAAGGGGCAATATCAATTTTAACAGCTAATTTAACCGTCAAGTCTCGCACAATAATATTGACCAATAACGAGGCCGTTCGTCATCTCCATCGTCAATTCGTAAAAACTGATAGCCCGATAATAAAATTCAATTTCATATCGATGCAGGCCATTATGCTTTGACATAACGAAGCGCAATTTTGGAAAATAAGTAAAGAAAGTTGCCAAGTGCGAGTCGGACTCACCCATAATGGGTTCCGTAGCAGCAAGTAACTTAATATAAAAATTCTTGTAGTGGGTTGTAACTTTGAAATGTAAATTGCGGTTTACAATTTATGACGTATTAAAAACAAACTAATTACTTGATCTCGTTCAAACCAATTTTCGCTTGTAGTTTGCATTCTCTTATTTTAGAAGTTACAGAAGGAGGGGGCCAAATTTTACCACTTTGGAAGTCTCTCGCGCAAACTGTCCAGTTTAGAAAAAAATATATTAGTAACCTAAATATCATTTTAAAAACCTATCCATAGATACCCGACATATATGGGTTTGGAGTTTTTTTTTTTAATTCTAGATTCTAGGTATTTTTTTTTTGTGAGAATCCTAGTGCGGTTCACATAATACATCTACTTATCAAGTTTCAACACGATAGCTCTTATACTTTTTTTTTTGCGTGGTAAAATCATCAAATGACCTCCCACCCAGGGCAGGGCGGGAGGGACTGACAGACTTGAACTGACTAAAATCCACGGTGTCCTTCACTAGCCCTTTACGTACCGGGGTTACGGTGATGGGTAAGTCCCGCGACCCCGGCAGGCTTTGGCCCTCTACAGGCCCCGTCAATGTGCTGACACTCCTCAGCTCTTATACTTTCGAAAAAAAATGGTTGTGATATACGGACGAACAGACAGACATGACGAATCTATAAGGGTTCCGTTTTTTGACATTCGGCTACGGAACCCTAAAAATGGCACGCCTTTTGAATTGGATTCTCTCTTCGAGTTATTAGGGTTTCTGGAACCATGCGTCACAATCATTCTCTGCCTAAGAACTGCGCCACTTCTAAATATTGTTTTTAGTCTGTTAGGCTCGCAAATATTTTATATTCGCCACGCAAATTTCAATCTTTACTTGACGAAGTATGGTACAAATTTCTGTGAAGGAACGCCTTAATATGCCCCAAGATTCGTACAGTAAGTTTCTTTCGGTATTTGACGTTCCCGTAATATAAGTAAGTAGTACTCGTATACTGCGTAGGTGTATGGAATGTGAAAAAAATGTTTTCATAATGTTACAAAATTATTATGAATTGCATTTTCGTGTTATTCACGTAGATTTAAGCGTGTTTTTGCTTGAAAGACGGTAGATTCTAGCAGGAAAATGGAATTAAGCATAATCAATAATTTAGTTTTTTTTTATCGTGGTAAAATCATCAAATGAGTCCTCCCACCCAGGGCAGAGCTGGAGGGACTGTCAGACTCGTACTGACTAAAATCTACGGTATCCTTCAATAGCCCTTTACGTTCCGTGGTCACGGTAATTCGTAAGTCCCGCGACCCCGGCAGGCTTTGACCCTCTAAAGGGAGGGGGATGTCATAATGCTGACACTCTGAAGCGTGCGTACGAACACAACGCGCCGTCGACCCGGGCATGGTCCATGGTCGGACAGCGAGTCGCACATTAGTCGCCGCCCGCATGCCCGATAATTTTCAGGACATAGGGTTTTTATTTCTGATTGACGTTTCTTAACAAGAAATTGATTTTCGAAAATTAATATCGCGTTTGAAAACTATATCTAAACTCATTTATAACTTGGTCTCTTATTTTTTACTCAAACCACAACTTTTTTTGTTAAAGTAAACATTCTAACGTCATCATCTTCCGTTCGTCAACAAACAAATCCAGTCCAGGGTTCGGCATTGTCTTAATTCTTTTTATGATGTCACTTTGTTTAATTTTCTTTAGTATGTTTGCCTTCCCTCATCAAACTCACTGATACAAAAATTAAAATTTTACATTCCAACAATTACGCAAACCAATTTCCAAAGTACACAATTTAGCATATGCATACATATGCATAAAAAGCAAATTTTATTGCAAGCAACGGTCGTGAGGTACCTATATGCAGAAGTTCGGAATAAGTTGGCGAGTGCGCTCTATTTACTTAGCTCTCGAACCGCGACTAGCGTTCAAACTGCACTGCCCATAGATTAAGTTTAGAGAAGAGATACGACTATAGTTTGTCTCTCCGGTGGAGTTTGTGGATTGGAGGTAGATTAATCTGAATTGAGGAGGTGTCTGTAGAGAAGATAAGATGGATTTGCATTTGCTGGGTCATTTTTGTTTGAAAGCAGCTTATAAAAATGTGTCTCTACATGATAGTACACAGCGTTTTGTACCTCACAAGATACGGAATAATGACAAGCTTTCAAATTACCATGTGACTGAATATAGATGATTGCAGAACACGTAGCATGTCACTGTACAAACGGGTTGTGTCGATGAAAGAATTGATAAAATAAAAGGATATAGAAACCTATCGTTCTAAGCATAGGGTTGCGTTTGAAACGTCAATTCGTCTATGCTTATTTTTTTTTATAAAAAATGCTGCCCCACACTCGGAATTTCTCCTTTATTGTGGGTGCGTTTTCAAACATTTAAACACAGATCCAGCCCAGACCCGAAACAAATATTACATACAAAAAATATTTGCTCCGTTCGGGAATTCGGAAACACATTCTGCAGGAGAGAGGTGGTTTAAAAAGGAGAAGGAATTTATTTGGCAGGAGACGAACACAGCAGCTAATAAATGATGAAACTGTAAAACGAGTCACCTTCTACTATTATAGTGGATACTATTCACGAAGATATTATTTAAATGCATATAGTTTTTGAAACTGTCTATTGTGTCTTGCAAGCTTATTTTGTTAGTCAGAAAATACACACTAACTAGCGCCCATTTAAAGCAGACTATCAAAGTATTGGTTGCCACAATAACCGTTGCAGATTCTCATCCAACGTAGAGGAACGTTACACTTGACCCATCTTTTTCCTCTATTTATTTTTACTCTTTGACTAAAACGATTTCTTTTACAAGAAACCGCTCGAAAGCTGCGAATATGAAATTGGCTCATCCTTGCAACAGACATGCCTTCTTTATTTATGCTAACAGAAAAGTGCCGTTTTCAGAACTTGCCATGGTAAGTTGCGCAAGTATTTTATACCATTTCTTTACAAAGTTCCATTGTAAGGAAGCAAGTTTTATCAGCGTTGATTCGTGAACTGAATTGGGATGAGGTGCGATTGAGTAGAGACAATAAAATCGTTAAGAATGTTAATTTCAATGTGTTTGTAAATGGCTTTCGTTTTTAGGTCATAAAGATTTAAAAAGCCTTCATTCTTGTCATGCATCTTTACTCTATCAAAATAACTATTTAACTACCGAAAAGTGGATGACTAAATTTTTATATTTAGTACAGTAACTATTTTATTAATTGGCTATCTATTATGAAACAAAGTCCCCCACCGCGTATCTGTCTGTTCGAGATAAACCGAAGAACTTCTGACCGGATTTTTGTGCGTTTTCGCTAATAGACAAAGTGATTCAAGAGTAAAGATTTGGTATATTGTTTGTTAATGTTTCATGTATGTTAGTTGAAACACGAAGATAGCAGTTAATAATGTTGGATATAGTTAAGTCACCTGGGAGTTATCATCGAAAAAACTGCCTAATGTTTTTTTTTTTTGACACATAACATCTAGGCATGATGTGTGAAACCTGGAGAGGCACTAGTTTTTAATATTTAAAGTAAACAAAACCGGAAACCCACTAAGTACTTCCCTGCTTCTGAAACTGTTACACAACCAGCATCATTTAAGAACCTCGACCAAAGTACTCCTAAAAGAAACAGAAAGTTAATCTTAACTAAATTATAACGATATACCATTTACTGCGGAACAAAAATAAAGAAATCGCCGAAGAAAACTTTGGTCAATATTAAAATAATTTTCCTTGAAAAAGGCAAAGGTCCGAAGTGGCTCTCATTTACGAATTTGTACGGAGAAGTTTTTATTTACGAAAAAGTGTATAAAAACTGGTTTGTGTTTAATTCACGAGTTTTGAAATCTTCAATAATGGTGCTAACAATTTGACAGTTACTCGCAACTTTTTTGTTATGGATTAAGATTTATTTATATTTTTGTATTTATATTAAGAGCGCGTATTCTGAAAGTTGGCAACAACGCAAATAGTTGTCAAATATTAACAAGTTCTTATTAATTTAGCAATGTTACTGTATGGAAATAAGTAATATGGCTCAGTAGTGCACTAAAAATTAATAAAGAAATGTATAATATGAAACAACATAATATTATGACCTATTCGCTCCTTCGTACACAAGGCGAATCAAGTCTCTGATACCTTACGACTTTGAATGACTGAATTGCCAATTATTTTAATTAGTTAGAATATAATCAATTAACTAGAGTACCTATTTGTTTTTTTTTTGTTTTAAGTCAGTATATTAAATAAATGTAAATTGCATTATTCATAAGTTGTAAAGTAAGCAATAGAATAAATGAAAATAACTTCGGAAATAAATGAATAAATTATCAGGCTTCCAAATAAGCAAATCCCACAATATAATATTGTCATGATGAATATGCGCATACACACAACGAATTTTATCAAACCCGCAATATTTGAGATAAATCTAAATCAGATTGAAATATGTATACCACTGTGTGTTTTGGGCCTAGTTTAGGCTTTATGTATAATTCAAAACAATATGATAGTTCTGTTTAAATAGTTTAATGGAACAAGCGATTGAAAATCTTCGCATAAATAAAAGACATAAATCTTTGTCGAGTCCAAAATGTTTAATGGTCTCACTTTTAACGGCTACACGTATTGTTACTTTCAGGAGTCTATTCGGGATCTGTAAGAAAAAGGATCGAGAAATTTTAGGACTAAGCCGTCGGCCAACGCGAGAGGTTGCGGAGAGCGGCGGCGACCAGCGGGAGCGCGAGGAGTTTGGACGCTGCGTTTGCCACTGCAGTAGATAACGTTGAGGCGACCGCGTAACGTGTCTTCCTCTATAATATGCTTTTATTCTCTTCCATTCAAAATGAGTTTGTTGCAAAATACAACTGTCGCGTTTAAAAGAGAGTGTGTTTTTTATACAAGACATACAGTGACGTATACACTTAACAAAATTCAAACGCAAATTACTCGTGAAATCCTGGTTTCCACTTTGAAATAAGACCTATTTCGTAGTAGTATGGCTTCCAAAATAGAAGTTTAATGGAAATGTCAAAACTTTAATCAATATGATAGCAGAAAATCGCTTTTGAACACTGCTTAATGTATACAAACTATTGCTCGTGACTGTACATACCGTAAATTAAAATGGAAGTGTATGAACTACATAAAAAATATTAACTCTAGATTGTGTCATAACGCCGCAATCGCAGCGGTAAGACCCCTCTTTGAGGAGTGGCTGGATAGGCGTCACGGAGTCTTGACCTATCGCAAGAAGCAGGTCCTCACCGGACACGGAAGTTTCGGGAGGTTCCTGTGTCGGAAAATACTATTTTGAGCTCGATGCATTATTGACCCTAACGTAAATGCTAATTTTTTCACAAAAACCTAGACCCCAAACAATTATTCCTCGGAAGATCGGCCTGTGCGGCTGTTATTATTTAGCCACGAACTCCTCCATAAGTATATACACAGTATAGTATGGTATAGTAAAGTATCTGTTCACAACACTACTCTAAATAACTGACTCATTTGATGATTTTACCAAGATAAAATAAAAACCTGCTGTCGCCAGAAACATTATCAAACCATCTAAGAACAAAGAAATTTTAAACCATCTATTCAAAGAAGCTATTTAATCTTCAAATATTGATTTCCCTAATATAAATGGAACCGTTTTCATCCCGCTGTATCCATAAAATCAAACTTCCATCGCTATAGTGAAATTCAGCGGAAAATGTTACCACCACAGTCATAAATCGTGTCTGGATACAAAACAATTAAAGCCGAATAGAGTTGTAAGTAATTTATTGGAGAGAAATTAGAGAAGGGTATCCATCAGAGTCTGTTGCTGTGGTCGGTGACGTAATGCTGCTATCGGGAGGACTTATCTGGTTTTGCGTTTAGTTGGTACTTGACAACTAAGGAATTATTTGAAGTTTTTTTAAATTCTTGCGATTCCGTCAGATGCCGTCACAACTAAACTGTTTTTTCGGTGTCTGTGATCGGAACAACTGTCACCCACGGATGCCCCTCAAGTTAAAGGGGAAAATATCCGTGATAAGACGTGTCGTATTGTATGGATCGGAATGCTAGGTTGTAAAAAAGTTGGATAAGAAACGATTGCATGTAGCGAAAATGAGGATGTTGAAATGGATGTGTGGAGTGACAAGAATAATATATAGTAAGGAATGAGTTTATAAGTTTGAAAGTGGCACCTGTTACAGAAAAAATGAAAGGGAACCGTATGGACATGTGATTAGGAGAGATGACACTCATGTGACTAAGAGAGTGATGAGTTCATGAATGTTGATGTATGGAGAGGAAGAGGAAGGCCAAAAAAAAAGATGGATGGAGTGTCTAAGGAATGATATGAAAGAAAAATTAGTAATTTATACTGTGACGTCTGATAGGGGAGAATCGAAGAAAAGATCGTGTTGCAGCGACCCCAAGTAAAATAAGAATGGGATAAGGGCAGGAAGATGATGTGATAAGCAGATCACCCTAATATGTATTTGGGCCAGATTTGAAACCTCTGCAAAAGTACGCCGATGAATGGCTGCCAACAAATTCTGCACGGCATTCACGTCAGTTCAAGCAGAGCTTTTGATGTCATTTAAAATATTTCTCGGACAGTTCAATTTATTAGTAAAATTATAATGTAAAGTGCATCTTAAAATTTTCTTGATGTTCATAGAAAGAACAAGCTGTTGTCTGCCCCAAAAATACAAAAATGAAGTAGTACAGCAAAGTGTGACTCAATAATTTGTTTATCCCCTCCATTCTTGATAATTTAGTTCACCATGCTAACTTGTGCGAAACACCCAAATTGGTTGTACATCTAGACGCCGAACTTGATCGTAACTTCATCGGGTGTCAATAATCTAATGTTGATGTCCCTCTGACCCTGTTGGTCACAACAGCGTGTCAGTAAACACATTATGTACCTACCCTAAATACGAGTATAAAAGTAAAATCTCGCACAAATATTTTACAACAGTGCTTTCTACTAATATCGCAACATGTTAAAACATCTAGATGAGATTTTTGAATATGTTATACGTACGTATTCATGATTGCGTTGCGAATTGTAAAGTGTTCTTGCGGAAGGAAAAAATCGATTCAGTAAACCAATTCTTACCAAACAAGCTATCGTAGTCATGCTCACAGCGCGGGCATGCGGGCAGCGAGTAATGGGCGACTCGCTGTCCGACCATGGACCATGCCCGGGTCGACGGCGCGTTGTGTTCCACGCGCGCCTCAAAGAGTGTCACCATAGTGACGGGGCCTGTAGAGGGCCAAGGCCTGCCGGGGTCGCGGGACCAAGGGATTACCGTGACCCCGGTACGTAAAGGGCTAGTGAAGGACACCGTGGATTTTAGTCAGTACAAGTCTGACAGTCCCTCCCGCCCTGCCCTGGGTGGGAGGACTCATTTGATGATTTTACCACGATAAAAAAAAAAAAAAAAGTCATGCTCACAGCCTCTAATGACTATGATAGCTTTAAAAGAGCGTCTGGTACTCAGAAGCCCGCGACTTCAATTCCTGCTCGCAATATAATTTAGATGACTGACCAAAAGTGTCTCTATCTGGGGGCCGATTCTACTAACTAATTTCTGTGACAATCGCAGCGTAACCGCGGCTGAATTGCGGACTTTCTAGCGTTTTCTCATTCTACTAATGAATAACGATCCAAAATAAGTTACAGTTCAGCCGAACGCAACGATCGATCGAGAGAACCGCAAGATCGTATTCTGCTAGCACAATCGCGGCACAGTCGAATGCAAGCGTGACATTAGATCGCATTCTACTAATATTTTGACACTTGTTACGATCGCACCGTAACTGAATTGTGACGGTTCATCTGTCAAAATTAGCGGTGGACTACAAGTTGATACAGTGAAACTTTTGTAGGACCGATCTAGAACTTTTTTCATTTTTTACCTAATAATAATGATGTTCTACATGGATTTCGTTGAACTTGCCCCATTAATCTTCGTTCTGATGGGATTGACACAAAAACAAAGGTAAGTAGGCACCTAGTAATTATTAAATTAAACACTAGTATGTGGCTCACAACTTGATGACTTCTTTTTTTATATTTTCATTGTTTTAGATATTGGTTGCTCTGGCGTTTTATGCCAGTGGTTCATACCAAACACTGGTCGGACAGTCGCAGTGTCATGCTGTTTCACAACCCTCAGTTTCTCGAGCACTGAAACAAGTAAGTAACTGAGGTACTAAGCCACCTAAAAGTTTTCAAGCTCTAGAGAAAATCATGATGAAATCAAAAGAGGGCAAGTACCTAATGCATCATACCTATCAATTTGTCTGTATGAAAGATCAATAGTGGATAGTTATCCTTATTAATAAACAATTTGCTTTTTACAGGTTCTATAGAATGTTTGGCATGTCTGGACTTTTGGGATGCATTGATGGCACACATGTCGCTATAGTTCCACCAGCCATTCATGAAGAGCGCTATTTTAACAGAAAAGGATATCATTCCTTAAATACTTTAATTGTGAGTTATCTCCTTTAAACCTTTGTCAAATCTTATCAGCTAAATGAATAAATATTAATATCTAGTACTTGTTTCAGATTTGTGATTCAGAAGCCCGAATATTATAGTGCTGCATGGAATAACAATCCCCTAAAGGAACTCAAACTCAAATTCAGGATTTCCTTTAAGACGAGCAATGATGACTCCCATACTCAATGCTAGTCCAAACAGTCCTGAAGCTCACTACACTGAGATGCATATGACCACAAGAAATGTTGTGGAACGATGCATAGGAATTTTAAAAGCATGATTTAGGTATATATACATTTTATTGTACCTCAGACATAAATTGATAGTAAAATTATAATATTGCAATTATTACAAAGTACATTAATATTACAGATGTTTACTGGTCGACAGGAAGTTGCACTACCAGCCTGAAATTGCAGCCAAAATTACCAATGCTTGCTGTGTACTGCACTGCATTTCACTCAATTCTGGTCTAGAGTTAGATGATGAGGACCTAGAAGATATGGGACAGTAACTTGAAGATTTTAATGATGCTGCATTAGTTTCTGAAAGACATGGATCACAGCGGCGCTCGAACTATCTTTTAGAACAAGGGCGGAATTACCAAGCAGCTTTGGTACAATGACTGTGGTCATCTAGGCAATAATGGTTTTTTTTTTAAATAGTCTCTCTTGTACTTATAATGATTTAGCTAAATACTAGTTTTTATGTGTAAACTAGTTTTACTTAATATTTTGTAGTGACTTTACATTATACAAACCTTTATAAACTCATATACTGATTTCATAACTTCACATAGTACATACTCTTAATTAAAATTGTATAAATTATTATTTAACAGATTCAATGATGATTAGGTTAGTATAAATTATAGAAACAAATGATTGAGCTTGAATTTAATTTAAAAAACTCTGGTTGTACAGACACCAGCATCAATTTTTAAAACTAGATTTTCAACTGTATCACAAGTGGAAGGATTTATTCAATAGGAAAAAAATTTGATTGCGGAAAAGTGAGAAAGTGGTTAAATGTTGGCTTATCTCTTATAATGTATTTCTCTCAAGTTATTGTGTTTAATTTTTTATGTTGCAGGATTTAAATAAGTGAAAATATTAATGGTTAATAAAAAAACAAAGAAAGTACATATTTGGAAAGGTTTTAATTAAACAATAATTTGTTGAGCTTGGTTATGAATATTATAAAACTTTATTTATCTTACAATTAATTTATTTTAATTCAATATATGTCCCATTAAAACTATTAGTGAAAATGGTAAATTGTTTTTATTTTATAACACTACTACAATATACTTAATTAAATCTAAATAATGTTAATTTACAAATAACAAAGAAATACACTTAAACAATAAACTAAATCACTAAACAGAAAGAAAGAGGTACCCGTTTTTTTAATATTAACTCCCAGTAACCTTTATGATGACGGATCTGGAAATAAACAATACTTTGGTTACAATCTATAAGAACATGAATAGAATTTATATTTTTTGAATTCTTAGCCAATTCAAGTGCGATTTGGGTCGTGTGACTGTAACCCTCAAGTGGGTCGTAAGTATTAACTCAAGGACTTGTCGCACAATATTGACTCTGTGATAAAAACAAAAAAAAACAGCGTATTGCCATTTTTGACATTATAAATAATTATGTAATAAAACATATACTCACAGTAAATCAATCATTTTGATGAACTTGCAACAATAGTAGATTATGCACCGAGGGGCTAAAGTTGTGTCTTATGTCACAGGCGTCATATTGAATCTCGAGCGCAATGAAGGATTCGGGATTTAACTCCCGAGCGTAGCGAGGGAGTTAAGAGTTTAACTCACGAGCGAAGCGAGGGAGTTAATACAAGAATCCTGAATGCAGCGAGGGATTCAAGCTAGCCCAAGGCAAAGACACCTTTAGCCCAGAGGAGGATACTCTACTTTTTACACCTACTGTGAGAAAATAATAGCCATAGTACGAAAAACAAAGTATTTATTAAATAAAAAAAAGTTAAGTTAAGTTATCTAATTATTCTTACAATATTATGTCTTCGAAAACATGGCAACGATATGAAGAAGCAATCGTTATGATTTTTTAGGAAATCGAGAATATCATCCACGCGTAGTAAGGGTTTCGAGAATAGCTTTCCTCTTTCTGGCACACTAAATCAGACTTGGCTGTATGGGCTCAGCTCCCTTTGCCTGCCCCAAAGAGGGACGAAAAGAACCAAAAAAAAAAATCTAGGCTGCATGGGCTAGATAGATCCCTTTGTCTTCCCAAAAGGGAAAAGAAAATTAAAAAAAAAATCTTTCTGGCACCAAAGGGTGTTTGTTGTTTATAAACATATTCCAAATTCAAATCACATTATTGACCAGCGGGTAATAATGAAATCCAGTACAACATTATTGACCGGCTGTGCCCTCGGCCACTAATGAATGACTCACTTTAGGTTAAGGTTGCTTGACATATAATTTGACATTTTCGAGCAGGTGGTGTGAAAAAGTTTTTGCTTCCCGCTGTTTAGATTTGGATCACTTGACATTTGACACCACCAAGACGTTTCGTTTCACATAGACTTCGGCTTGCAAGATAATTACAATGAAACGTTTGCCTAAGTTTTTATTATTTAACCATGAAAATGTTCCAATAATGAATCAGTAAAATATTTTGTCATAGTTTGAATAATTTATTGTATTTTAAAACACTTTGGTGGCATAATTTATATTTAGTAACATTCATATTTTATACTGTGGTATCAATAGAACATACTATTCGTCATGCTGGTATCACAGGATAACGTTCCTAGCACAGTCGTAAGTTCCCGCTACGATTCAGTTACGATTTCGCTCCCAGTGTAACGTAACAAATAGTAGAATGACTTTTAAGGTTACCGTCGCTCGATGATAGGAATGGTACCGCTGCGTAATAGCGATAGGATAGGTAATCTTGTAAATTAGTAGAATCGGCCCCCTGGTCCATTCGTTTTTTTTTTTGGTGTCATAGTTTTTAATAGGAAAACGAAGATAAACTTTTGATTGTCTGTATTATTTGAGCTCTATATAAATATAAGAAAAACAAATACTGCCACTAATGGCAGTATTGGTTTAACACGTACACTGCATTATTATTATTATTCAAGTTCTTTTTATTTGAACGATTGATGATGAACAATTTTAGCACTGAACAGAGTTTAATTATGAATTTTTAATTAGTCTTTCATTTAATAATTTTAACTGAATTCTATATTACATTTCCACATTCATGAAATTTATTCAATACATTCAGTACCTATCGACATGGACGTTTCAAATAACATTTAGAAGTAATGATGAGGTTTAAATTCAATGGTACGTAAAATTCATATTGAAAAAGTTACCGCTTACAAATATTCAAATTGAGTGAGAGACACCACAGTGCGCTTTTGAATTTCATTCGGTTTTCAGCGGCCTTAGTTTCAGTTCCCTGTTAGGGCATAATCACGGTGGATTTATTGCCGAGATCTATATATTTAAAATATATATATATATAATAATGTTATGTGAGCCGAAATTTTAGCATGATATATAATCCGCATCAAGGACTGTTTTTATAATTTTTTTGCATCAGTGACATATCCGCGACCGCGAAAAAACAGTTTTTTTTTGTGCCACAGCGAAGCGTGGCAGGGAACAGCAAATACCTTTGTGTATTTTTGTTAAACGGAGATATAATTATAAATAGTAGATAAATAGAATACAGAGGTCATACCATGACTTTTCTCGTTTTTGTGATGTAAAGTAAACTGAAACTTTGACGTGTATTTGAAAGAATAAATTAGTTTTGTAACTAAAGGCGCTTTTTCTGTTTCCATACAATAAATGCAGTAAATATTTCAAGTACGCTGTAAATAATGTCTCGGTTTATTATGCACAACATACAAATAACAGATATCCCAAGATAGAACTTATAACTAGAGTGATACTACGGGAGTATCGCTAAAAGCGATATTTTCAATACAACTTTTGGTGAGATAAGAGGAAATAGAAATAACAATACTGCAGGAGATGATAATGTTGATTATTTAAAAAAAGAGCTTTTTCCCACGGCTGTGCTTGCGTTGATTTAGAATTTGACAATCAATTCATCGACACGTAACCCTATCTATTACCTTAATAGAAAAAGGAGTAATAAAGTGCTCGTATGTTGTTTTTGTACACATGATAGCGTATTATGTGCAAATTCCAGAAGTTTATCAAACTTTTACTACATTCACATATAGTATAATATTAATTAGAAATGGAAATATATTTCATGTACAGAATTGGCCTCTCTACAGATACTCTCTTATTATAAGTATAGAAGATGAAAACAGGTACACAGGTATAATATATTTAAATAAATATTTACCAGCTTTTTAATTTCTCTATAGCTAAAACATGATATAAAATCATACATCATTATTTTTTATCAGGGTTGTCAACAACACTGACAATTTGGTATTAAAGATCAAAGTAAAGCTATTATTGCGTTTTTGACAGAACAAATTACCATCACGGAATCGACGATTGTCCTGAAGAGTGGAATTTTTGATTGTGTTTTTATTTTCCTTATTGTCTTAGTGCTGTAAATATACGAGAACAACCAGATCAAACAAATAGCTTCTAATGAAATTGGGGTCATGGAGTAGCCAATGACATTTTAGACCACTGATTTTATTTTAATTTCCAGTCCCCGAAGGCATACGAAAGATAAACATTCAATTCCATTTCTTGGAAAGACGAACTCGCCAAAAATAACCCGCCCCCGTTCCACCTACAGTGTGACCCGCGGTTTACTTAAATCATGGCTCTCGAAACAAATTGTGGGCGGATTATTATAGAGGATTACATTAACTGGATAATGTAGATGATGTTGTCTATTTATTTACGCTTACATGTGGCAAATTATATCGAATACTGAATGTATTTGCTTTTTTCCTTATTCGATTACCGAGAAGTATTACTTTTATTGTTGTTTTAGCAATATTGTAAGTGCCTTTTGTGGGTATAGCACTTCCACAAAGATATTTTGCCGATGGCTGAAATAAATCAGTCAATTTTAACATTTATTTTCATTTAACTTGAGTTCTTATTCGATTAACGATCAAATGGCCATTATCAATAAGGACTATCCCTAAAAACTGTCCCAGAAAAGGGTCACCTCACACACCCGTTTCTAATTTATCACTGTAAAAAAACCAACACATTACACTAAAAGAACACGTTTTTTGCACGGAAACATTATCCGAGCCCAATTGATGGCTTTTAACCAACAAAAAGATAGGTAAATGCCGCAGACCGAAATCGGTGATCGTAAATTCTGTACCTGTGAAATCGACAGCGGCCAGTTAACGGTTTATTGCAAGCTTGTGGTCACATCCTTAGAAGTCCATGTTACGATTCAGTACCGACCGACGCGAGTTTTATGGCGAGGGTTTCTTTGAATAATGTAGCAGCCGGCGCGTGAAGAGACGAGCTACAGAACTGGTGGTGTAGGGTGCAAGTCATGAGTGAAAAAGATTCGCAAAGTAAATCATCAAAATAATGACTCCTCCATCCGGGTGAAGCAGAAAGGATCGTCAGACTCGTACTGACTAAATTCCACCGTGTTTCCGTGATACGAGATTAATTTTTTATTTAGTGCCATACAAGGTGATACAGTTTGGAATTTAACTAGATGCTTATTTTGTTACCAATAATGTTTGGCGGTGCTTTTGTAAGTATAGACGCCAGTAAGCCAATGTGTCAAATTTTACCAATCGAACATTAAACTTTTACTATGGTGATAAGGTTGAAAATCTATTAAAAAAAAATGACAGATTGAGATAGGTTGATGTGCTGACGTCAATACAAGTGTACATGGTTTGTACATAATTGTTTACTTTTTTTATTTTATCTGGTAGGCTAGATATAATTGAAGCAAGACAAAGTAAATCGAAAGGAATTATACTTCTATTTAGGTTTTGGCCTACTCCCTCTCACAGATAGGAGTCCTGTGTCACAGTAGTGGGAACATTACTTTCGTTTGTTATTTATGTAAGTTTCAATATCAATGGTAAAATGTAGTATAAAATCGCTCTCAGTTCATACATTGCACCTGAACCAGAACTGTCAGCACACGATTTAATGCAAAGTGTTGGAGAATTTAAAATGGCCGAATCATCCATTGCCGTATTATTTTATATGGTCTATTAGCTCACGTACAATGTAATTACAAAGTTGCATTTCATAATACTCTTTGCAGTTACTCTTAAACTGTAAAATTTTATGAGTAGCTAAATGTACAATCGACAAAGTTGATTCATGACCCATTTTGACAATAAATCGTTTGCATCCGTCAAATTGGCAAAGATCAAAGTCGTTACCATGGAAATGTATGTTTACGCGAATATAGACCTAATTGTATTTGAATGTCTGTAAGAATTTAAGCTTAAGGTGGGCCATGATTCATCTTTGTCGATTGTACAATTCTACCTGGACTTTAAGTACTATAATGATTCACTAATGATATCATGGTAACTTTTACTACGTAAGTTAAAGGTTTTTTTTTGTATAAGCACCAGCTTTTGGCTTTGGCAGGCGTTGCCCGCGTAAAGTTGGCTCATTATCCTTCGGGAACATCATCCTAAGATAAAAAGTATCCTACAACATGTATCAATCTACTTTTAACTAAGTGTGTACCAAATTTTATCCAAATCCGTTCAGGAAGTTTTGAGTAAAAGAGTAACAAACGTTCATCTATCCATCCATCATCACACACGTTCGTATTTATATAGTAAGATACATAAAACATATTATTATAGACTTTGCAACTCCCAAGAACATAATAACAACGTTGCTAGAGTAAATAATATTACTCCATGTGGGTTGCCAACTCATCGCCTCTTTATTAGCGCAGCAGTGTGACCCTTTCCGTCAGTCAACTTTTACGACGCACCCGGTGATAATCAGCTGATTCATTCCGTTTTTCCTTACTACCTTTTTACTTCTGTGCTCGGAACAAGATCACGGGTTAAAATTACGTCTAATGCGAAGACGTATACGACGTGCGCCGAAATATAATATAATTTTGGATACTGAGCTACTACAAGCTGACGTTTGTCCATAAGCATAGACAAGCGGTTACGTCGGGTGTCGATTTAGTGCATTATTTATTTTATTTTAAAAATGTTATCTGCTTATTATACTTGTATATTTATATCTTATTTTTGGTTATTTATTTATTTTATAACAACATATAAGTACGTATCTGACCGTGACATCACTTTGGGCCCTATCAGAAAACCAGCGCTGTGACAGTTTTAAAAATGTCGCAGCACATGCTGAGATATTAGCCTTTTGGCCTCGCCCAGGACTAATTGTTTTTTATTGGTTTTACCTTTTGTCGTTTTTCTTGTATATATTTTGTTTCCTTTGTTGTTTTTATTCATGTATTTTTTTGTTCTGTCCTGTGTGTGTCAGTAAATCTTTTTTATTTATTTCTTTCTTTCATTCTTTCTATAACACTTGAAGTCTGAACAATTAAACATAGGCATTCAACGCCGCGATTTACAAAGAGTCCGAACATTTAGTATCATCATCATCATCATCAGCCTATAGGAGGGTATCGGACCTTTTTACTTGTGCAAGTCTCAGTTTTTCTCAACGTGATTTAAAATAAAAAACAAAGGTGCAAACAAAAACATTTATTATAAAAAAACTAATTTAAGTGCGAACAACAAGTGACAATATTATACAGTGATTGTGTACAGTGTAAACAAATAAAAACATTAAAAAACCATATCCCATTGTGGAATAACACTTATCTACCCTATTGTCTAAAATATTTAAACAAATTGTTTGTTTGCGATCTGTAACTAACTTGTGCCATAACCCAGTGCAAGCGCATCCTACCGTCAGTGCAGTGTCTATCCTATGGTGTCTGAAATCGACGTAACGCCGTGATAAACAGCATCAACGTTTATACTGTAAATAGTGACATCTGTTGTTTATCACTCGCACTGCGTTGTCGATCGATTGATACAACCTAGCACGCATCGGTGAACGTCACTATGAACAAGTGTGGCGCCTGTGGTAAATTCCAATCGCCGGTAGATGGCGCTAAATGCGACATCTGCCTGAAATCTTATCACCGTCGGTGCGTCAGGCTAAATCTGACTGGCGTAATAACAACACCTTGGCATTGTCCCGAATGCAGCAAAAACCAAGTACGGGACAACCGGAACGAAACACCAGTGAGGGGACAGGCAGTGGCGCCGCTAGAAGATAGCCTGGTGAACTTGATGGACACAAGTCCCATCAATACCACGGCTTTGGACGCCACACAAGAAATGACTCAGGACATCACGGCAGAGTTAAAGAAATTTAAGGAGGAGTTCATCAGCACGATTAGGCACGAATTCCAACTAATGCGCGATGACCTGGCCGAATTAAGGTCAACCATAAAAAAAACAAACGACCGCATGAGCGCTTTGGAAGAGAGGGTCGCTGTGATAGAGAACAGCAAACGGGAACAGGACTCAACGGGGGTGAACGAGACCATCGCTCAACTTCGGAGCGATATAAACGACCGCGATCAGGAGCTCCTAGCGACCGATATTCAAATATCAAATTTGCCCGAAGCTCCCGGTGAAAACCCTGTACATACGGCCTTGATAGTCGCGTCAAAGTTAGGCGTAAAAGCCAAAGCTCGCGACATCGTGAGTGCCGAGCGAATTGGGGGCAGGCGCATTAATGCGACGCAGCCAGCACCTGTAGAAACCCGCCCGCGATTCCTCGTCGTACGTTTCGCGCGCCGCGACTTACGCGATGAGATGGTGGAAGCCGCCCGAGTGCGTCGTGGTATGACCTCGGCTGACCTCGATCTGCCTGGTCCGGCCTCGCGCATCTACATCAATGAGCGCCTTACGAAGATCAATCGGGAGTTGTTTCGGCAGGCGCGGGAGGCCGGTGGTCGCTTCGGGTGGCAATTCGTATGGGCCAGGCGAGGCCGAATACTCGCCCGCTACAAGGCCGGCGACTCAGTTCACCAGATCCGCTGCGAGGCTGATATTCTTCGCGTTTTTGCAGCCGTACCCATACAGGCTACTGCCAATAATAATCACGGTTTGCCCTAACACTTTTGCTCAAATTTATATTTGTTTTAACAACTATATGCCTTTATTTTATTGTTTAAATACCTTTAACACATACTATGTCACTAAATGTTGCAAATGCGACGTGGTCGTTGTTTATGTTATCGTTTACAACTGTCATGTTTGTCTCACGGCCGCGCGTCTCAGAGTGCTAAAATCGAACCGGTTATATCACAGTTACACCACACATACACATAATATTTACACACATTTATCTTTTATATTTACGATTCTGTCAGACTTAATGTTTACATTGCTATTATTTCAATTTATCATAAATTACGTATTTATATCACAAATATTAATTAAGATTCTACTCAAAATTATACTAACAAATAATGAAAGTTTTTTAATTGCACTGGGAAAAATATTATTAATTTGTGAAATTTTCATGTTCGAAATAACATATTTTAGTAATGTCTAATAAAGACAAGTGTCTCAAAATAGGATTTTTAAATGCGGGTTCTCTGGGAACAGGTCATGACGATTTTATTTGTGCAGTCGGCAAACACGATTTCGATGTGTTGGCTATAAACGAAACTTGGTTGCGTTCGGGCGAGGAGGGGCGCGCGCCTGCGGTGCCCGGCTATCACCTGCGACACGTGCCGCGGCCGGCGTGCGTGCGCGCGGGCCGTGGTGGGGGTGTCGGGTTTTACCTGCGGCGAGGTTTGAGTGCGCGAACATATACCGGGCCGATTGACCCCAGGTTCGAATCCGTCGAGCAAATGTGGCTCACGTATTCAATGGCAGGTAGGAAAATTGCTATCGGTACTGCTTATCGACCACCATGGTTTGATATTGATTTATTTTTGGATGCTGTAACGAACTCTTTTGCTGCTTTAGGAAATTGCGATCACTATATTTTGCTCGGTGATTTTAACGTGAATATGATAAATACAAATGAACACAAAGCTAAAAAGGTACTAGAGTTTCTGAATTGCTTGAGCCTGTCTCAGTTAGTCACTTCGCCGACACATTTCACGGATACAAGCGAAACCCTTATTGACCTTCTGTGCACAGACCTTAGCGCAAGATACACGAACGTGGAATCATTCGGAACGTGTACTGGTCATGGCTTCATAGTCAGCGAGTTTCATTTAAAACGCGAGAAATTTAAACCATTTGTAGCAAGATACAGGCCCATCAAAGAGATTTGTAGGGAAAGTTTTGATAGTGATTTGTCTCAATTAGACTTGGAAAATATTGCTGACTTTTCAAATGTAAATGATATGGTTTACAGTTTCAATGAGCGTATAAAATCTTTATTTGACGAACATGCACCAATCAAGATCTGTACTATAAAGGAAGTATCATATCCTTGGATTACTGACACTATTAAGCTCATGATGCGGCTGCGGGACAAAGCATTGGCCAAGTACAGAAAAACCAAGACTGAACAAAAAAAACAGTATTATAAACAGTTAAAATCATTAGTGGAAAGTGCCTTGTACTATGAAAAAACTGCATACTTTAGGTACAACATTAACAATAAAATAAAAAATCCTAAATTATTATGGAAAAATATAAAATCCACCATTTCCTCCTCTAAGCGCGGCCAAGAACTACCATCACACTTTAGAGACCCGGATTTAATAAATAGTACCTTTTTAAATGTTCCCGGCAACCCGGTGGCCAGCGCGTCGCTTGTAACATACTACGCGTCCCATAGATTTAATGACGCAACTTTCACCATTGCCCCTGTAGACCATGATGAAATCTCACGCATTATTTTTAATTTAAAATCGAATGCGGAAGGCTGCGATCACATTACTTTAAATATGCTTAACCTAACTTTGCCACTTACATTGGAAATTATCACTTTTATTATTAATCACTCAATATGGACTTCTACGTTTCCCAGCCAGTGGAAGATTGCCACTGTCAGACCCCTACAGAAAAATTCAAATCCTACAGAAATTAAAGACTTGCGGCCTATCAGCATACTGCCCTGTCTGTCAAAGGTAATGGAGAGAGTAGTCTGTCTTCAGCTAACTCGTTTCTTGGAACAAAATGAACTGTTACCGGACTTACAATCCGGTTTCAGAAAGCAACGCAGCACTTCTACAGCGTTATTGGATGTCACTGATAACATTTTATCAGCCCAAGATAAAGGCATGTGTACACTGATGGTGCTACTTGACTTTTCCCGCGCTTTTGACTGTTTAAATATACCGCTGTTACTGTCTAAGCTTAGCTACTACGGATTTGATGACAATGCTATACAATGGTTCCGCAGCTACCTCAGTGACAGGAAACAATTCGTTGAATTGCGCTTTGATGACGGTACTTCTTTGACTTCAGCTCTAGCTTCATTGGAAAGGGGAGTTCCTCAAGGCTCGATTTTAGGACCAATTCTGTTCATACTTTACTGTGCAGACATAATCAAGTGCCTTGAGAATTGCAGATATCACATATATGCTGATGATGTTCAAGTCTATCTATCTTTTAGACCGGAAGACTACAATTCGGCAGTTCAGCGTTTAAATAATGATTTAAATAAAATAGCCACTTGGTCAGAAGAGCACTGCTTGGCATTAAATCCGGCAAAGACCAAATATATGTTGTTTGGTACAAAACAGCAGTTAAGGAAGGTTCCTTTAGTATTGAACCTATCCCTCATGGGAGAACCTATTGACCGAGTTAACGAAGCGCGCAACCTAGGTCTATGTATTGACTACAACCTTAGATTCGAGAAACATATTGCCAGTTCGGTACAAAACTGTTTCTATAGGTTGAAACTACTGTACAAAATGAGGCCTTTTTTGTCTGAGCAGCTACGCGAGCAGTTGGTTGAGACCCTTGTCTTATCAAAATTAAACTACACTGACACGGTTTACGGCCCTCGCTTGCTAGCTCGTACAGACCGGCTTATACAAAGAGTCCAAAACGCGTGTGCGCGTTTCTGTTATTCGATTCCTCCTAGAAGCCATATCACCCCCTTCCTTAACAAACAATTTGTACTGAAAATGAAGTCAAGACGAAAATTGCACCTGGCTTGCCTTCTTTTTGGTGTAATCAAGCATAAGAAGCCCAAGTATTTGTACGATAAGCTGTGTTGGATGACCAGTAGACGCGATTGCGCTCCTCGCCTCTGTGCACAGCAACTGACAACACAGTCTCACAAGACGGCTGCTTTCAGGGGCAGTTTTAGATACGCTGCATCGAAGATTTGGAATAATATTCCACCACCAATAAGGGTGGCTGGCACGATACACACATTCAGAACCCGTCTGCGGCAGTATTTGATAGATGAGCAACGAAAATTGGATATGGTTCAACATAATATTTCAATAATATGATTTGTACACCTACTTCACAAAATAACGCTAATTGTTGCCATGCCGATTAAATTCCGCGCGAAACAACTGCTGTCGCTCGCGCGGCGTAGCGTACTTATTTAACTGCCTCTTCTGTCTCAGGCTGGGGTGCCATCGGGGATAGGAGACCTAACCAAAAAAAAAAAAAAAATTACAGCTCATCCAGACACGTCACGTTTTATACCCACATTGTTGCTGCTAATCAAATATTAGGTACTGTGTCAACTACTTACAGAAAGTGTCTTGCTGCAACTGCCTCCCTTCTAAGCACTCACTACAACAACCAACTTAAATTCAACTCATGAAAGTAGTTTACTTTTTCGTCATCTCGTTTTATACTCGATTCTGACACAATAATTATTACGAGACAAGCGTGCGATCGTCCGCTGCGCTCAGCTGCTTACAGCGCATTGTCGGCGGGTAACTGCACTGACTACAAAGCAAATATGCACCGGCATCGCACGCGCGATATAATATTTTTTTGTAAGTACCTGCTAATCTTTATCTTTTCTTTATGTTTTTGGTTTTTTTAGACTCACTATAGAATTATTTAATATTATATTTTATGCATAATTTATAAATGGTAACACATATATATCTATATATACAAAAGAACATTTATACATTTTTATTAGGATACACACGTCACATAACTGGTTCGCCGTACCCGCTTCTCAACAAGGTCCTGTTGAAAATCAGCGTCAGGCACTAGTTGTCTGGCTTTTTTGCTGAACTGGGCCTATTTGGCGCAGACGTGGGGCAAACAATTTTGTACCAAATAGTTTTAAGTTATTTTAAAAATCATTGCTAATTTTGTCTTTTATTCTGTATTTTATTGTGTACCAATGCCCTGTTTCTGTACCAATAAATATTATTTCTTTCTTTCTTTCTTCTTCTTATAGAAGTCATAGGCCTCTCCAATCACAAGCCAGCTCACACACAGCTGTTACTGGCCACCTTGCAAGGGTCGTCGCGCGGTCGCGGGACTCGCGAATTACCGTGACCTCGGTACGTAAAGGGCTATTGAAGGACACCGTGGATTTTAGTCAGTACGAGTCTGACAGTCCCTCCCGCTCTGCCCTGGGTGAGAGCGTCCCATTTGAACATTAATTGACAACGCAGAATAAGCAAGAACGTAGCGTAGATTTTTGTTACTGAGAAAGATTGTGTTTTAAAACTTATTATAATCCTGCTGCTACTTCAAAGATCGTTTATAAAGATGCCACTGCAAATGGTAGGTAGGTACTTTGAGTCTAAATGTAGAGAACGTTAAAGTAACCCTTTGAGTAAGTTGATTTTCGGGGCTTTGTCTGTATTATCTTCTCTCGTTTCGTAATTATTGACCGCACGACCTATCTGAAAATAGCCGAGAGCTAGCCTGAATAAATCCATTATGAGTATCTAGTGATTTTGTCTGGTCTATTAACCAAAATACATTCAGCATACCGAATCTGCAAAACAATTTCATGACAGGCATAAAATCATTTTCAATTAAATCAACATACATATTAGTGCGCTTATAATCCCCGAAAGGTCAGGTAGAATTGTTTCTATGGTGTCTACCTTGGTCGAGGGACTCGAATGACCGTGACCCCGGTATGTAAAGGGCTATTGAAGGACACCGTGGATTTTAGTCAGTACGAGTCTGACAGTCCCTCCCGCTCTGCCCTGGGTGGGAGGACTCATGTGATGATTTTACCACGTAAAAAAAATGGTGCCTACCTTTTGCCATTGCAATATTAAGCGAGCATTATCTATTCAAAAAAAATTCCCAAAACAGAGAGTTTCGAATGAAAACGGGGAGGCCTTTGCCCAGGAGTGGGTCACAAATTTGGTTATTAAAAAAACTCTAGGCTTTCTGACATTTTTTTTCCTTCACTGATATCACTGATGTCTTACGTAGTTCATAATGGTATACATTGGCAAAGATACATTGCTCCCCGCCCGGGTTTGAATACACATCTTCGTGCATGAGAGACGTAATATTAACATCTTTTTTTTTATCGTGGTATAATCATCAAATGAGTCCTCCCACCCAGGGCAGGGTGGGAGGGACTGTCAGACTTGTACTGACTAAAATCCACGGTGTCCTTCAATAGCCCTTTACGTACCGGGGTCACGGTAATCCGTTGGTCCCGCGACCCCGGCAATATTAACATCTGGACCATCGTAAATATAAATAGTTCTGTAAGAAACCCGAATGGAAGTTTAAAAGCTATCTTTGTATTTTTTTATTAGTTCTCCAGCAAATAAATTGGAATACAATATTTATTGGACGTACAGTCAGAATGTGAAGTGAACGATTGTGAATTTATCAACCTGTGTATGGCCAGCGATTGGGAATATTGCAAAGGTGTAAAGCTTCTTTAACCAGTATTTACTTTAATACAGCGAAATAAAAGTCGTTAGTTTTAGAGAGATAACTAAAAATTCAATAATATAAACTAAAGTTTTAAAATCCAGCAACCGTCAGTTTCATTCTACATTAAATCTAGGTCTTAAAGTTTTCAATCGGGGCACTACGTAACGAAATTCGAACTCACAATTCGAAGTTCGAAAATAAACATTCCGTCCGACGATGACATTGCCAAAAAACTCCAGTCCATCAGCAAGATCCATCGCCGCCCTTCTGGCCACAACGTTACAGAGATCGAGTTAATTACACTTACTTCAGAGGGAATCAGAAATGCAATTAGTTTCGTGCGTGCGCCCCGGTAAGCCCGGGTTTTTACTGCTCCTACGGACGCGTCCGCCCCGTCCCTAACAAATGTCGTCTCGTTTTCGTTACGGGTCAGTGTCGTATAAGTTTTTTTACGATCCTCGCATTTGTTTGCTGAGTCAGAAATTAGAGTCTATTACGCCGATATTTTTGATTTGTTTGGGATGTTCTGAAATTTCTGGGTTTGTTTTTATGTAGCAATGTTACTCTGTTTTGGCTATTGGCTGTCGTTTCTTTTCTTTTTGCTTCTAATATATGCTTTTTCTTTAATTTGTGCGAGGTGTAGTGATGTGTTGGCCTTAATATTTTGTATAATAAATGTCAATTCACTTTTATGACGTGGCAATATAAAATTCAAGGACGTTTTAAATTATTGTGAGTTCTTGTTATTATCAAATATTACTTCTAGAACTAAAATCTAGATAGAATAATAATTTATTTAAGCTACAACATTTAATCTTACAATTTTCCCTAACCACTTACCGAAAAGTTATCTTTGCCCATTGAATTTTCTTGTTGACCTTTGAGACAACTATGAAAGTGTTTTTAGCATCGAAATTTCCTTCAAATACAAAGGGCCTTCTATAAAGTTTAATTACAAAATATTTAGCGCAACTATACCGCCAAACCTCTATGTAATGGCGATCCTAAGTCCAAGTGTTGGAAATTTTCAAACATATTTCGTTGTGTAACGAGGTCAAACGACGGAAAGGGAGTTTGCAGAACAACTGTTTACATAGAGGAAGGACAAAGGAATTATTAATCTAAACATTTCTTTCGTCTGAAATAAAGGAGAGTGACCTATTCTATGTAATGGTTGACGTAATTCTTCTCAATCACGATTGGGTTGGCTCGCTGTGAGTATAGCAGCTTTTCGTTGCGTATTCATTAGGGAATCGTTGCGACAAATGTTCCGGAATTATGTTTCCGGGATTATTCGCTTACTCAAGAAAACAAGATGTGACACTCTTTATCCGTTGGAGGAAAACATGTCGTCGCGCTCCGCCGTGATTGTTGATTTCATTATCGTTGATCCGTAGCCTTTTGTCACTTGCGTATGTTCCATGTTTTGCCTTTATCTTGTCCTTTTTATTGGATAAATCGTTAATATTTCGGGTTACGAGTGTGATTGGATGTTGTTTATGTGTTATGACCCTTATCTAGAGTAGCAACCCAATAGAAGCGTTTCGTAGTACAGTGAAGTTTCATTTACAGACATAATACAATACAATTTCTTTATTTATTTTTTCACGAAATTCGAGGATTTTATAGATAAACCGCGTCAATTGTGACAATCACAATCGAGCATCGTGTGATCTGCAAGTAGTTGTTCCGGGTCTGTTTTTGTATGTGAGTTTCTATGTTTGTAAACGCACCTACGATATAGGAAGAAATTCCTAGTGTGGGGCAAAATTTTAAAAAAAATATATTTTTCATCACCAAAAATAGTACGAAGTTTATTTGCCCCTGTTACCTTCACATAAATCTATATATAAAATATAGTACTAGCGAGCAGGTGTGGTACGGAAGCCGCGCCAAACTAGTGCTAAACTTTTTAATCCTCATTAAGAGGTGCACTTTCAATAACAGCATTATTTCATAGTTTCCCAACTTTACAGTCTACCTTAATATCATTTTGAGCAGTTTTTAATGTGCTATTAAGCGTGACAAGGATTGATCGTAAAGGGAATGGCAAGTACTTTTTTCGTGACTCCTAGTAAAAAAAGTCTCAAAAAAATGAGACGACTATATTTTTCACTCTTATGACTGCTAACGCCAGGTCTATCATTATTAGTACTAAGTTGACGTTTACTGGTCGCGGGATTCACGAATTACCGTGATCCCGGAACGTAAAAGGCTATTGAAGGACACCGTGTATTTTAGTCAGTACGAGTATGACAGTCCCTCCCGCACTGCCCTGGGTGGGAGGACTCATTTGATGATTTTACCACGATAATAAATTTAAAAAAAAGAAGTGTCAGCATACCGGTAACCTTCACTTCAATCTTTCCTTTAACCAATTCATCCATTTTAACCCCTCCATTCGTTCAGAAATCAGTAAAAATATCTCAATACCACGATGTACAATCAATACCAACTTAACGAGTCAATTAAATCGAACCTTTTCACCCTGCTACCTTTTTAGGGTTCCGTAGGTTCATTATTAAGCGCAACCTGAATAATTCTGGCTGTTCGGTCTGTAGATAACCCTAATTTCATGGGTGACTAACTAAGCTTGACCAGTTCTTTCTATAGTAACATGCCTCAAAATTGTCTCCTAAGCCTGTTGTTAAGTATGGATGATCATTGAGCTGTTCATACTGTTTATGGCTGAAGACATAGAGTCTATTTTGGCATGGTGGGAAATTGCTGATGTCATTGTGTCACAGTTTAGTATATAATAGTTCCATTAAAATTATTTCGATGGGTAAATATGATAATGGTCGATGGAACTGAGCAGCAAGGTGAATGAGACATGCGGTGAATCAAGATGGATGGCGTACAGTGGGCTATTTCACTCTAATGTTCTTATTAGTCGGAAGATACATTGACAACAATTACACATTTTACAAAATATTTGACCCGTATTTTGCCATTTGTAATGTACACCAAAATGATGAAGATAAACCGCATCTAAAAATCACGAAACGACACTCGGTCGATATAATTTTACAGGCCTTATTCGTTACTAGCACTTTGCCCGCGACTTCGTCCGCGTGGTTTACGTACTTTCCTAATTCCCCCTTTTCACCCCCTTAAAAGTTAAATTTCCAAAAACCCCTTCTTAGTGCTCCCCTACATTATAATAGGAAGCCGTGTGCAAAATTTCACATTCCTAGCCCCAGTAGTTTCGGCTGTACGTTGATATGTCAGTCAGTCAGTTCTCCTTTTATATATATAGATAAGCCCCCACTCCCGAATTTCGAAGCGTTTTATATTTATCAATATTCATTGTTTTTTTTTATCGTGTTAATATCATCAAATGAGTCCTCCCACCCAGGGCAGAGCGGGAGGGACAGTCAGACTCGTACTGTTTAAAATCCATGGTGTCCTTCAATAGCCCTTTACGTTCCGGGTTCACGGTAATTCGTGAGTCCCGCGACCCTAGTAGGCCCTCTAGAGGGGGGCCCCGTCATTTTACTGACACTCGTGGAACACAACACACCGTCGACCCGGGCATGGTCCATGGTCGGTCAGCGAGTTGCCCATTACTCGCTGCCCGCATGCCCGCGATGTTTCCAAGCTACTATTTTAAAGCTAAAACCTAACTAATTGTACTAAAACCTCCACAAAATGTTCAAATCCAAACATTATTAAACTGCTGATGCACAAAAATTATGATAGATTAACGTACCTAATGCGTTTCTATTCGTTTCTTAAAAGTTAACTGAACACGGTTTACACAAATATTTGATGTTTGAAAAGTTATGATGAATCGTCCTACTAAAGTTCTACGTATTACATAGCCATTACCCCGCTTTTGTTTTCACATGTCAAAAACATAGACTTCAATATTCTAACCAAACAAACGTTTAGTATATGACGTATTTTTGTTTTTCTTTTACCTCTGTTTTCTGCGAGGGTGCTGAGCAAAGGCCCTGAGTTCGTTTCTCAGACCGGGCGGGAAGTGTCAATGGGGTTTTCCATCAAAAATGTTAGCAGCAGTCAAGAACTGTGGAATCGTGCCCAGTTGTCAGCAATAAGGTTGCCTCCATTGGACGTAAACATTAATGGCGAAATGTAAGCTGGGTTCCACAGACGCCCAGGAATTTAAATTTTTTCTAAGCGAGCTCCATCTTAGACCATATCTTTGCTTCTGGACTAGATTGGAAATATAATATAATAATTGGAAAAAAGAAAACCCACAGCAAATACTAAAAAAGGGCAAAACCTTTTAGGAGATCATAGGTCAGGCCTGTTGGTCTAGTGGTTAGTGACCCTGACTGCTATGCCGGAGGTCGTGGGTTCGATTCCCACCCAGGACAAACGTTTGTGTGATGAGCACGATCATTTGTTCTGTGTCTGGGTGTAATTTATCTATAATATGTATGTATTTAGAAATATATAAGTATGTTTATCAGTTGTCTAGTACCCATAACACAAGCTCTGCTTAGCTTGGGACTAGATGGCGTTGTGTGATAGTTGTGGAATATTTATTTATTATTTATTTATTTATTTATAGGTGCGACGGGGATGTTATGATGTTCATAATGAATGAAAATAATGTGAAAACTTATATTCAAGTGCATTTCAATGAAATTTTATTTTATTATGAAGGCCATACACATTAGGGGGTTTGCATGATGATTTCAACCTTGCATGCATAACCGACACATGCACCGATTACTGTACAGTTTTACCTCATGGCTTTGGCATACGATCTCCGGCCACCGAATTATGAGCGACTCGTACCCTAACGTATCTGGCCCCTATTATGTGGGTTACATTAACTTTATCCCAATTTCGAAGCAGGTACTGAAATGTGTTCTAATTATATCAAAAACTGTCACATGTTATTTTAATCCAACTGATAATATTATCCGCAGTCTCCAAGTCTGCTCCGCAGTCCCCATTCAATATGCATATTACGTCTCAACTCTCCATCTATAAACCAAACCTCATACAATTCTAGTTTTCTCCAAAGCGTTTAACCCCTTTGTGTTTGGCAACGAAACTATTTATCGTGAGGCGGTCTCGATCGCCCCCAATATATTTGAACTCTAACTACTGGCCAAATATTTCCTGCTCTGCAATTTATAGCTAAACATTCGTATCAATTTGTTTGAGGTTATTGTGTAATCGGTGTTCTTGATCAAATGAATCATCATTATCGATCCTTTGCTGGTTTACGAGTATAAGAAATTTAATTTCCCTTCGAAATGCGCACAGCAAAAGAGTGGAACTCTCTCTGTGTTCCCGAACACACACGACTTGAATCTCTTTAAAGTTAGAGTAAATCGGCTTCTTCTAAGTAAACGCACCAGGCGTCAAGAGGTAGGGCAGAATACACAGAACGCGACCTTATATAGTCCGTCTGTCTGAATCTCACAGGGTTTTATTTTTGCTACCCAGCTAGATGTCAAAAAATACTTATAGATATTTCTAACAGAACATCGAGAGAAGTGGATGGTATGGTATACTCAGGAGTGGAACAGAGAAGGTTAGTAAAAAACTGTCTCACAAATTGATGGATACAGAGCCTACATTATTTCTACTTTTTGCCAGTATGAGCGCTGCAATCGATTGTAATACCGGGACCCAGTACTTTGCACCCAGCGAATACGTGTAGACTAAATATTTAACCTCCATTAGACCATCGAGTGCTACCTATAGCTATTGGTGTGCATAGCAAGTTTACTACTTACTAATAGCATACACAGTCAAGTTTACCAACTGCACGCCGCTTCCAGCGCAATGCAAACTTGACGGTAAACTGGATTGCCTTTTGTTGGCATTAGCGGTAAATGATAATAAGGATAAAACTTGGTAATACGCCCTAGTTAGTCCGACAGTCCCTCCCGTCCCTCCTCCCGCCCTGGGTTCCCACCAATCAGACCACCATCATCATTGAGTCTTCCCAGACTCATTTGATGATTTTACTATGTAATAAACAAAAAAACTACCGTAGAGGTTTTACAGATGTATATGAAACTACTTATCATGTCTTTTACATTATGTGTCGTAGGTACTTAATAATAATCAAACTTTAAATTCCTTAAACATAAATCCCTCTCCATTTCAGAACGAAAATCACCGAAACAAAACATCGGAGTATCTTAACTCAAACAGTACCTATATCGTGAACTTTTGATATTGCGTCAGTCAGGCAACTTGAGTCCTACAATGAAGAGTTACTGCCTCTGTTGTTCCCAACACTTTCTTATAAGAATATATTGCTTATGTCCCGAAGTTCCCCGGCAACTTTGAAAATGTTACCAGTGATACAATTTCCCGAACTTTGTAATAGCTCGGAGATATTTTGTGAAAATACTGCGTGTTCTGACGTCTTATTTCGATTGTGTTATTGCGTATTGGGTGGTTTTATTTTGAGTAATGGGTCTTGACATTTGTTTTAGGTGAAAATTAAGAGCAGTTTATTGACGGGTCGATAACTGCCTGCCGGGGTCGCGGGACTGTCTCACCAGGTAACTGTACCCTGGAACGTAAAGAGCCGTGGATTTAAGTTAGTAGTGGGACTCATATGATGATTTTACCACGATAAAAAAATGGGTCGATGAAATCGCAGGAACGACGTACCTGATTGAGAGTCGAGTGAGCCAATGAAGAAAATAACTGACAATGAATATTATTATTATGTTGATTATATTTAAAGCAACTAATAGCGTCAACAATTACCTTATGTGAGTAAAAACTGTAAATAGGCCCAGCAAACATCATCTCTACACTCTTGAAATATATTTTTTTATAATAGTAATGTTTCAACCGATGTTTTTTTCTCAAATCTAAAAAGATACATTCGAGACATCTTTTAATACCCAGAGGCGAGGTATTATAACAACTTCGGTTCAAATTTAATGGTGTGTGCACAGTAAAAGGTTGCTGACCCATCAATAACCCATCTAAGTAACCCATTCCTCATAATAATCAAGCATATATCACGATCCTTGCCACTAAAGTTTATTTAGGAGGCAGACCTAAACCAATATGGCATCCATAATCCACTTAATCATAATTTTGCTCCCGGTAAATTATGTTACATGAAAATATCAACGACAAATTGACAAGCCTAATTGGCAGACAAAAAATTCCCTTTCAGTTTTATTTTTGCACGCATTGAGTACAAAAAACGTGGATCCAATTTGCCAAAGTCGTCGGTGTTTGTATCCATTTTTATCAGCGTGTTGGCCCAATTATTGACCTACATT
The DNA here is from genome assembly GCA_943136025.2 of Agrotis puta. Classification (NCBI taxonomy): domain Eukaryota; kingdom Metazoa; phylum Arthropoda; class Insecta; order Lepidoptera; family Noctuidae; genus Agrotis; species Agrotis puta. The sequence continues at coordinate 14,436,605 of OW964176.2, read as the reverse complement.
TTGCATGCTCTTGAGTTACGATTTCACGCAATTTTCAACACGCGACTGTAATTACTTATGCATTTGTGTGTCCTAATGAGTGAGATGGAGCAAAATTCGTTTATAATTTGACACTTCCGCAACTTTCTGAAAAGAAAAACAAAATTTGATGAAACTAAATTGTTTTTCTTGTATATATCTAGTCGCTCCATGTAAAATACTGATATCCAGCTGCATCTGGTTTGACTGGAAGCCGACCCCAATATAGTTGGTAAAAGGCTAGGCAGATGATGATGATAATGATCAATCATCTCACAACAGCAAAAGTATTAGATACTGAATAATAGCTACCGAGCTTAATAACTCTTATATAGAACAAAACTCAACTTTATCCCCCGAGGCCCGAAACAGAATTAGTTTTTAGCTTTTGCGATATCATCGATAAAATATGCATCCCTTGTGAAAGTCAGCCAATAGATAACCAATGTAACACTTAAAGGATTAATTACATTAGCATATTTTAACCCTCCAACTATCTACGATGCTGAGACATACTGTTTAAACGAACCCATTCCAAATGCACTCGAAAAACAAAATGAAAATGAGGCGATAAAAGCGCCAAGCTTGTAAAATAATGTTAATAGAAACAGAAATACAGAATTCGAAATCTGATGAAACAAACATGAGGCAAGAAAGTTTCTTGAGGATTCCAGGTAAATACAAGCCGATGGAGATTTAATAAAGCGTTTCGCAATGTAATGAAGTGTAAAATAGAGTTCCTTCCAGAGATTAGTCCCTTTTGTCGTGCGGCGACGTCGCCGCCCAGGAAATCACTAGGAAATTGCCCAGTACCCTCTTCTGGCGCCCGAGGACTCTCTGATATGAACAGTTATAATATCCTGAGAGCTTGGACTTTGAACTTTTCAAGTACTTGTAGCTATGTTTTGCTTTTATTTTATTTTTTAAGTATAGAATTCTGTACGCTTTCAAAAAAATATGTTTAGTAGTTTTGTGCCCACGGCGACTGACGTCGGCAGATGACCTCCGGTCACCGCAGGCGCGGTCATGCGGGCGGCGAGTAATGGCCGACTCGCTGTCCGACCACGGACCATGCCCGGGTCGACGACGCGTAGTGTTCCACGCGTGCCTCAAAGAGTGTCAGCACAATGACGCCCCCCCCCCCCCCCTTTAAAGAGTCAAAGCCTGCCGGGGACTTTTTTAATGATGTTACCAAGATAAAAAAGTAGTTGTTTTTGTGTTTCATAAATATATGTACTTTCTTTATGTGATACTTTCCTTTCTAAATGAAGGTTACACGTGTATTTGCTTAACAAAATAGAATTAGAAATAAAATAAATAGATTGCCAAGGATCGCAATCAATCGTTGTGTCTACAACAAACAATTTGAAACCATAAACTAAAATGCACAGACACAAGGCAATCCATAATGCAGCCAATAAATCCTACTTTAGAAGTGACATCCACAAATACAACCATTTTTAATCAAAGAAAGTGCTACAAATAAGTCTTCGTAATACATTTTATAGCACGTAGTATCAGGTTTATCTTTAGCGGTGATTTTTCTCATGAATACCCTTTGCTTGACCGCGTGCCTTCAAGTTAAGACGTCGAAAGTGGGATAAATACACAAAATAATACAGAAGTTCTGTCTCTAGACTTTGTTTTTATTTTACTTTTTAAAAACGTTTTTATGAGATCTTCATCTAACTAGCCTTTTCCCAACTATATTGAGGTCCGCTTCCAGTCAAATCAGATGCAGCTGAATATCAGTATTTTATATGATACGATACCCCATGGTAAGACTGGTTGTCAGACTTATGAACCTTTAACTAACAGTAACGACTGTTTAAATCTACAAATGACAGCTGGGACCAACGGCTTTACGTGTTTTCCGAGGCACGGAGGAAACTCGCTATGACAGACGGTCACTCATCCACAGACCAACCTCGGCAAGTGCGGCTGTCATATGTAAATAGCCACCAAAAAACTTTATTATTACTCGTATAACAAAATTTTTTTGCAGAAAGAATAAATCGCAGGACTGTGATAGCCCAGTTGGTGAGGCGTCTGGAGTATTCATCTAGAATGACGCCCTTCAAGTCCTGTTGCTGTAGATTATTTCTTTGCACAAAAAAAATGCACGATTTGCGACGCATGAGCATTTTTTTTTACTGTACATGAAGGACAAACAGATACTAAATATAGACAAAATAAGGGGTTATAGTCACCAGAGATCCATTTACAAGTCCTCACGTGTCACTACATAGTATAAAACAAAGTCGCTTCCCGCTGTCTATCTGTCTGTCTATATGTATACTTAGATGTTTAAAACTACGCAACGGATTTTTTTAATAGATAGAATGATTCAAGAGGAAGGTTTATATGTATAAAACATGCATAATACAGTAGAGAATGCACCCGTGCGGAGCCGGGACGGGTCGCTAGTAGATTATAAATATTGTAAAGTTAGGTGTGAGCAGAAAAACAAATAAAAAACATCGTCTAAAAATAATAATTCGTTATCTGCCTAGCCTTTTCCCAACTATATTGGGGTCGGCTTCAAGTCAAACCAGATGCAGCTGGATATCAGTATTTTACATGGAGCGACTGCCTCCAAAATTAATAATTAGAAAAAACAATATTCAATTTAGAGAATGTTAACAACATATAACACAACCTAGAGTTACTTGCTCATGTGTGCATAAACGTAAGAATACATACAACATAATAAAATAGACGCTCATAATGCACAGCGATGTCGACCGAAAACCCCGTTGCACTTGCTGTTCGTAAAGCGTGTGTATGTATGTGTATTGTGTACAGTAGACCTACTGTTCCTATTCTGTGTGGAGTTCCCCTAGAAGGCTCTTAAACACTCTTCGCTCAAAGATCCTGTAAGAAGCTCGGAGATCAAAAGCGAATGCACCGCTTTGCTATGCAAAGGAAGATGGCGGATTAAAACTATTATGTCAAGACAAATTTGTTTGTAGATGTTTGAGTTCATTATTACTTTTGTTGTTAACAAAACTTGGAAAGGAAGCTAGTAAGTGAAACCCAAACGATGGTTTTTTTGAGTAGTGCAGTTCAAAATGACAACAAAGTCTTAGGGACTTAATAGGTTTGGGAGAAAAGATTATTTTATCTATTTCTTTTATTTATGACCGATTCCATAAAGGATGGATGCTATAAATGAGGTGTTGCGGCTTACTTTGGCGGACATGTTCAAGGAAACTTTCAATGCGCGTCACATCACCAAGGCTATCCGAGGTAGACCTGGTCTTTAGTCATATAAAAAAAATACAAAGAAATAAGAATTGGTGTTGGTGCCGTGTCTGAGCAATCGACTGCTGCTCAGCGTGTCGCGGTTTCGATCCCCGCACGGAACAAACATTTGTATGATCTGCAAATAGTTGTTTTGGGTCTTACTGAGTTTCTATGTTTGTAAACGCACAATACACGACACAGGAGAAATTCTTAGAGTGCAGCACAGTTTTTTTTTCTTTTTTTAATTTAAATCCAAATTACATACAACCAAAAGTAAACTCCACTTTACTACCAAAATGAACCTTTAAAAGGGGAACGTCCAAAGAAGAGAAATTTATTATCCCAATTCGACCAAAACAACGCGATAATAAACCATCACTAAATCATGGAACCAATTTAAATCTGTTACGTAACGATTAAACTTGGGCATACGATACGAAGCACACTGGTTGGCAATCCATGCGCACATACATAAATACTTTGGCCCATACAATACAGCTTTTACGAAAACTAACCGCTGCGCTGGCCGGGCCATTAAAACTTGGACCAAACCAACTTTTAGCTCGATGTCATCTAATTTTAGTCGTTACAGTTTTGTCAATAAATAGTTTTTTTTTGTTCTTTTTAGGCAATGTTAGTTCTATGTTCATTGTCACAAATTCTTTTATCTAAATTCAATCGGCCCAGAATAAGATTAATAAGACTAAAGCCTTTGTCAAACAGACTGGCGCCGTGGCGAATGCGAAGTGTGACGTTTTTATTTGTAGTGTGTGGAATTGTTTGAATCCAGTCACATAGAACAGCGAAAGCGATCCGATAGCGTGACAGAACTATCGGACTGACGACACGCTTCGGTTCGGTATCGCTTCGGAAACGCTTCGCTTTCGCCAGTCTGTTTGACAAAGGCATAATGCCTTCAAGCAATTCCTTATATTACTAATAACAACGTCACACTTCGCATTCGCGGCGCCTATCTGTTTGACAAAGGCTTAAGAGTTTAGATCCTTCAGTAGCATCAATTGTAGAAAAAAAGCTTGAAGAATACTTCTCCTCAAGGCACACTCAAAATATTTTTTACTTAGATTTGAGACAACTTTTACCACAAATGAAAAAAAAAATTGCCGGGAGTATGATTGCATTTGCCACCATCGAAATCGCTTCATAGGTCGATAGTCTGACGTAAGATACTCTAAATTCAACAGACTGCATTTGATGCAGCTTCCGTATGAAGGATGTTATATAAAACCGGATGAATCTACAAATAGGAACTGGCAGGTGGCCCATCTGATATAACACTGTAACAGAGAAAGCTTTTTGAATAGTTGAACCTTGAGGCGAAATTCAAAAGTTTGTTGAATCTTAAATAAAGGAGCTTACAGGAGCTATGATAATATGATGATAACAATTTGAATTTCAAAATTATTCCAACTAAACACAATTCTGAATCAAGATTCATGACTCAATATCAATCTAGAATTCCGCCATAATTGCTTAAACACACAAATCAGCTGTTGACTGTATCAACAACGTCTTGCCTCATCGCCTTTACTAAGGCCGCCTGTACACGGGCTGCTTGAGCAGTCAAAAATTGCTTGAACTGTTCATTTTCAACTTTGTCGGCGTAACTAATCTCTATATTCATGCCAAATTACAGCTTCTCTGTGCGAACAGACAGACAGACGGACATAGCGAAACTAACTGACTATCTTACCCTTAAAATGAGTTTTGATTGATGACCATTTTAAACATATTGTAAAACATTGCTTCGTTTAAGATTATGATTCTTGGTACAGACGCCAGTACATTATTTTACCCCAAACTGTCAAATTTTCTCAATCAAACATGAGCCTTATTTTAACGTGATTATGTTTATAATCTTAAAGTTGACATATTGCCGTAGTAATGTGCTGGTGTATGTACATTTAAACGATGTGAGTTTCGATGGGGAATTTGTTCCGCCATTAATGTGTTTACTGTAATTTGCTATGCAATCAGTTTGAAGCAGTCGATAATCTCTGTTTCAAGCAGTCTGTGTGCGGCTAGCCTAACTAGTTGCTAAGCAACGCATTAACGATACGTTTCAGTACGAGATATAATTATTACTGTTCGTCGTTGTTTAGAACTTCATAATTATATTATTATCAAGCGTTTAAAATGGCTTGAGCTCGTTTGAGATTGTAATGTGCGTCTCATCCTTTGGGGTCAAGGTTTTAAATCGTATGGTTATTGTTATGGCTGCTTGTTGCATTATATAGGTCTTGTTTTTGAGTAAGTTAGATGTAAAAAATCTTCGTCATCTAAGTAGCGTACGTATATATCAATAAAAAAGCAAAACATAAATAAAAACCAAAAATTGACGATAATGTAAGAATGTCAGCGATTCTGTGAAATGGCTTATGTTGTACTAAATAACTATTAAGCAGGTCCTGCATTTGATCTCTCTTCAGTAGTGTTTAATTGCCATTCCATTAGATTTTTAAAACGAGTGAATAGAGAGTGAACCTGTAACTGCGCACACATTTGTGCACTATAATAATTATCTACCGCGCAGATCATCTTTGCTGTGATTGGCGTCCAGGGCTGAAATTGGTCAGGAAAGAATTAAGATAATTCTAATAAACACCTATACATCATAAATATTTGTTGGCACGGTTAGCACAGGGGCTAAGCGATTGGACTGCTGCGCTGCGTGTCGTGGGTTCGATTCCCACGGAACAAATATTTGTATGACCTTACAAATAGTTGTTCCGGGTCTGAGTGTTTGTGTATATGAGTTTTTATGTTTGTAAACGCACCCACGACACGGGAGAAAAACTTAGTGTAGGGCAACGTTTTTAAAAAAAGAAAGAAAGATAAGATAGGTACATATTTATTTGCCCGTATTAATCAGCGGATTGCTTGACATAATATATGTCACAAACTACCCCACAATACACTGTCATCTGCTTTCTGCATCCAATCTGTATCAGCTATGTATTCAAAGTCATCGGTCTATCAAGCTAGAGAGTAACGTACAGCATGCTTGCCGATACACTATCTTACATATTAAAAATGGAAAATCTTCAATGAATATGAGATATTTTCATTGACATGTTGACAGCTTCAATAAATTGCAAAGCCAGAAAGAGTTTTGAAAAATATAAGATACGTATTTTTTCTTTTGTGTTAATGCACATTTATAAAGTTATTATAACGCATCAAAATTCGAGAGTGATTTGTATTATAACAAAAATTTAATTTTTGAAGTGAAAACTTCTTTAGCGGCGGTGTGCACTTTTTTTGGAATGGGTAAAAAAGGCGTCAGGACACGTGACCTGATCAAAAATTCGTAAGACGGCGCAGGGCGCTTGCGCGAATGTTCGTGTGTGTTTATTACTATTTAAGTTTTCACTTCTGCCGGCACTCCCAGAGTGCAACCCATCGTTTTTATTTTTATAATCTAACTGACGGAATAATTAAATTTTACCAGTGAAATGCGCAATAGTGCTTTTTTATGTAATTATATTTTTTTGTACTCATAAGAACAAAATACAACATTTGTTAATGAAAACAACCCACTGCGACCACACATACAGACATTTATACACATACATAAATAATTATACCTGAAACAATGACTAAATCGAACCCGCTACACGAATCGTAGTAGCGACTGAGTGCCGTAGATCATTAGCATCCTTACGCCCTTACCCCAAACTATTTAAGGCTGCATTTCTTTTCTAACTCAGCAGTCACCTCAGTTCTAGACATTTAATTCTTCTCACAGTCCATACATCGTTTATTTGATATTTCTCTACACTTATTGACAAACATACTCAATAGATTTCTCTCCACATTGTCCTTATTCATCATGTTGTTGAGCTCCTTGAGTTATGAGTCGAGCAACACGATAGCTGACAAATGCTTGCACTGACTGGACAGGTCCACTCAAATCTGTGTGGGTCTTTCTACAAAAGACCATCTCAGACACTAACATGTAGGTTAGTGTCTCCTCATATGACATGACCAATATAATGACAGGACTTCAAATGAAACAGTGACCTCTGAGCTGGTTTCTTCTCAGAGTAGTCAGGTACGGAACACCGGCCTCATCTAGTTTATAAAAAGACGACGTGTTAAAGTGTTTATACCTATTGTGTATATTATCTAACTTGCAAAATAAAACATATCATTTTGTTTAATTTCTTCATTCTCCATAAAAATCGTTATTAGATACAAAAATGGTATCCCACTACAACACTCCCTTAATTAAGCTTTAAGAAAGAAAGGCAAATGAACAAAACTCATAATTTGAAATCGAGAAAACTTTCATTTCAAATTAAAATATTTTAATTTCAATTGAAATTCATAGCTAGTTAATGGATCCAAGCCGTTAAAATACAATCGAATACCCTTTTATCTTATAACTTAAGCTACTAAGGAGCCTTGAAATGGGTGTAATTCTGAATATTTTTAACTGGCAATTTGGCGTACCTATATTTAAAGTTGTTCTAGTATTATTATTGATAGTTTTTAGAATTTGGTAGAAGATATAATAGTGACCTTAATCTCGTAATTACAATGCGCAGGTAAAGGTCTTCTAAAAAAATAATTTTATAAATAAATAAATAAATATTCCACAACTATCACACAACGCCATCTAGTCCCAAGCTAAGCAGAGCTTGTGTTATGGGTACTAGACAACTGATAAACATACTTATATATTTCTAAATACATACATATTATAGATAAATTACACCCAGACACAGAACAAATGATCGTGCTCATCACACAAACATTTGTCCTGGGTGGGAATTGAACCCACGACCTCCGGCATAGCAGTCAGGGTCACTAACCAACAGGCCTGTAATTGATTTGAATGTAGTGTGTTGTACAAATGTACATACATAATAGCATAGGCGCTGTCGTCGAGCGATCGACTGCTGCACAGCGTATCGTGGGTTCGATCGCCGCACGAAACAAAATATTTGTATGACCTGCAGGTTCTTGTTTCGGGTGATTATACATTATGTGAGTTTGTAACCGCACCCACGACACAGGTAAAATTCTTAAAGTTAAAGATATTTATTCGTAGAATATGGTAGGTATACAGGTGTTATACATGGTTTGTACAGCATATCCACCGCATAAAGCGGCATACGCATTTTTATGTTTACAATGAAGTAACATTTAAATTTAGCTCGACTAAAAAACGATAGACATTTATATAAATGTGTAAATATAACTAAATTAAACTATTGCAAAAATAAGGGAAAACACAGTAACTCTAAGTGAGTGAAGTTCCCAGAGTGGTGCACGAGTTATAAGAACATCGGTCTATATTAAATATCTTACGCATAAAAATTCATGCACATATTTCTCAAAAAAGAAACCCTGTCCCACACTAGGATTTTTTCCTTTAAGCCTTTGTCAAACAGACAGGCGAGTCCGAAGCGATAACGAACCGATACGAGACGTCTGTCCGATAGTTCAGTCACGCTTTCGGATCGCTTTCGCTTTTCTATGTGACTAGATTCAAATAATTCCATACATAACAAATAAAAACGTCACGCTTCGCATTCACCACGCCTGTCTGTTTGACAAAGGCTTTATCAAGGTTATAAACAGTCAAACTCATTTAGGTACACAAAAACCCAGACTCGATCAACTTCTTACAGATCATACAAAGATTTATACTACGCGGTTGTGGAGGTCCGACAGGCAGTCGCTTCATGTAAAATACTGATATCCAGCTGAATCTGGTTTTACTGGAAGCCGACCCCAATATAGTTGGGAAAAGGCTAGGCAGATGATGAGCTACTTCCAAACGGTCTTAATGGAAATCTGAGGGGAGTCCTATGTCCAGCAGCGAACGTCTTGTGGGTGATACGATGATGATAACAGCCTCTTGCGGTCCACCTAAGACGGGAAGACTCATTTGATGATTTTTACACCCTAAAAAAGGTGGGTGTTTTGGATATTTTGTAGGTATTTTATACGTGACCCCGTGAACCCTATAAAGGCCAAGTATAATTCCATAAAATGGGCACGGATCAAACTTCAATTTGCTAATGAAAAGTTTAAATTGAGAATAGAGTTGAGGGTTTTATATTCAGCATTTGCGCTTATAGACCAAAGAGGTATGTAGCGTGCCGGTTTTAAAAGTAGATGTTCTAAAATTCTAGTATGCGGCAAAGATAACATACAAAAACCGACTAACCAGGCCGTACCTTTATCTATAAAAATCACAAAAAAAAATGTCTGTTGTATGGAAGCTCCCTTTAATATTTAATTCATTCTGCTTCTTAAGTTTTTGTCAAAGCGGCAACAGAAATACGTCATCTGTGAAAATTTCAACTGTTTAACTATCATAGTTCATGAGATACAGCCTGGTGACAGATGGACAGCAGGGTATTAGTAAAAAACGCCATACTTAACATTACCAAACCAGTATATGCCTTGAGAACCTCTGTATTTTTACGCCATGACGTCACTCGATTTATAGTCAAGGCCCGATCTTCAAGTGTCCATTACCCAAGCAATCCCATTAAAAAAGAATGTGACATTAAAAACGTATCAGATTGTCCGAAGCTCGCCCCCTTTGATGGGATTACCTCTATTTTCTTTGATAAAAGGAAAATGTCATAATGATAAGGTATCGGGTTCGCTGAGGTTTTATTTTTGTTCGGACGGCCTAGGTGAAGAGATGTAGGTAGTAGTAGGAAGTATTTTTTTATCGTGGTAAAATCATCAAATGAGTCCTGAGTAAATTGAGTTCGTCGTTTATACACATAAACGACGAACTCATTTTTTCCTTAAAATTAACGTCAAAGTTCTAGTTTACTCCAGTCGTGATAGGGCTTCAGACCTCCATAACTTACCATTTACTATTTTCGGATGAACCGTAACTCGGCTAAGCTTGAGCTAAGACTAAGTTCACACTATAGATTTGGGCCTAACACTCTATCTGGATAATTGCTTTGTATATTCTCGTTTATTCATTTATCACACATATTTGTTACATTTTTAAATATTTCTCACAAAATAAAACAGATAAAAAGCATTTAAAAATAAAAAAAATAGTACCCCACCAGCATCGGGAACAGGGTCCAAGCTGCCGGCGGTTAGGGCTCTAGAAAGAGGAACCCCCTCACTATGCGCACTGTGTCCAAGAGAACTGCTTTCTGCATCAAGTTCTTGAGCCAGCCACGCAGTGAGAGCTTCTCGAGGTATTTGTCGAGGCTCTTCGCCAATTGCTTTGTTATTTTTAAGAAGTACCTATTAATTTAATTTGGAGAAGACAAACATGCACAAAATTGCCAGTTTTATTTCTAGATTCCGTGCGTATTTTAACTAAAGCGGCAACATCAACATTAGCATTGCTTAAATCTTTAACATTCTCGCTAAGTAACTTATTTATACTACAAACACAATGTTGATTAAATGTGTCAGTCCGGTCAATTGTAATAGCCCAAAATAAACAGAAAGGGCACAAACAAATAATATTCTTAAACACAAAAATATAACGTTTCGTAAAACATTCCTATTTACAGAGGTCGTCAGATTTTGGTCAAAGTAAACATAGAACAAAATAAATAAAATGTCATAAAAAATATTTTATTAACGTTTCAAACATATTTATCCCTAGGCACCGGATTCCAGCAAAATATCACGTTTTAACAAGTTCTTTTTTTACTTATTAAAAATAACTTTTTTTTATACTACTGTGACTTCTTGTCTTCGGATTCATCATCACTGTATTTGTTTGGTGTCTCACCAGGCTTCAGAAGACGGCCCACAATATCGTACTTTTCTGTAAAATAAAATTTCAACAGTTAGTTTTCATGAAGGTGCATTGCAATTTAACTAATAATTTCATTTTTACCCACTGTTTAAGAAGAAGGGTAATGGTTTTCAATACTATATCTTCTGGCATCATCTATAACCTAAACGGCGAATTTAATAAATAAAATATATAAATAAATATTCCACAACTATCACACAACGCCATCTAGTCCCAAGCTAAGCAGAGCTTGTGTTATGGGTACTAGACAACTGATAAACATACTTATATATTTCTAAATACATACATATTATAGATGAATTACACCCAGACACAGAACAAATGATCGTGCTCATCACACAAACATTTGTCCTGGGTGGAAATCGAACCCACGACCTCCGGCATAGCAGTCAGGGTCACTAACCACTAGACCAACAGGCCTGTCTGATTTGTTACGCTTATCAATCAAAGTCAAAGCATTTATTTCCAGTAGGCCAATAATAGGCACTTTTGATTTAGAAATGGGTAGGGTTACAGTCTTATTATAAGACATTATAAGACAACATTATAACTGTGAAAGTAGCGTAGAAAGTTACTTTGTAAATTACTATCATTAAAGGCCCATTTACGCCTTGCAAGCACTTGCATGCAAGTTTGGCCACATTGCGGTATTTGTTTGATCTTGAAATTTCCATACAACGCATGCAATTTCTTGCGTTCTCTAAATGAAGCTTTATTCGCGAAATGAATGTTTCTAAAAAATCGTATAGCGAATGCTCGCGATGAGTAGCATACTGTTTACAAAATTTTATCTTTTTATAGACGATATGAATACTAGACTATACTATTTATTAAGATATTAAAATAATTTTTGCTGGTAAAACGTTTTTTCTATAATAGACGTATCCTTTTGTTTATGACGTGCACTTTTGCATGGCATGGCATTTTGTGGCATGCAAGGTTTAATTAACATTAACTTGCTCTTACACTCCTATTGTTTCTTTGGTTATTAATATTCTATTTTTTATGTGTTTTACCAGCCAAATAATATACCATACAGTTAAGTACTATTTTGAATATTATTCTTTTCATATTTATTCAGAGATTGTGCTTTATTCACGTTAAAAAATAAATACTCTGTTCAATTACTAGGTAACTGGGGGCCAATCACCATCCCTTGGTGCAGTATTATTTTAATCTTGCTTTATCATACACAGAAAGAGATAGAACGACGAATAATCACACCACACAACTAAAATTCAATTAACACTGCCGAATGACCTTCCCTGATTCAATTTTAAACTTTTATTTGAATACAAGACTAGTATCACTATGTATACCAAAAATATATACTAAAGTCTATTAACTACCATATTCGGTAATAGTCCCTATTGCCTTACTAATAAAGTTCTCATTACCTTTGAATTGATCTTCCCATTCTTTGGCTGAAGCAGCTTCATCAGGAGTCAAGTCGCTAACGTCATCCCACTCCTTGTCTGAAGCAGCTACCTGACCGGTAGCTAGGCCTCGTGTCGCGTCCCTGCCTGCGAAGGCTGAGTATGGACCACCTGGAAAAGATTAAAACAAAAGTGTTAATAAACATTCAGTATCAATATGGAATGCATTTATTTTGCCAGTAATGTTGCGTCACATTAGAATAAATTTTGGATCGATACCTAATTAACTAGGCTGCTAAGACATTCTTGAAGGTAAAACTCAAGAACAATTTTTTAACCAATGAATCGATCTAGGCTTAAAAATTAAGAATTATTTGAACTATTTCGAAATAGAAGAACTTTGCCATTCAACGACGACGAAATGACGAAACTACGACTATATTCTATTGCAAACCAATCAACTGTCACGGCAAAAGCAAGAAACTTAACAAACAACATTTTGACTAATAGAAAGCTAGAAATCCTAACTCCTATATGTCTAGAAAACATTCAGAAAACTTCAAAAGATTCTCTAAGTGTATTGTTTCAAGAAGATTACGGGAAACTATTTCGTTTTGGTCAGAGAATAATATGTTGTGCACAGGGTAGGAATACTAATATTGTTCGCGGTTCTAAGGTGACTGACTTCGACACAGATGTGAATGATAAAATGTTGTATTTACATATATTTTAGGAATATATTTAACCTAAAGACGTAGTCTTTATAATGGTTGACGAAATAGAAGAGAAATTTGATAACATAACAATGGTGGAATATACATCTTCCAATACTGTTGAATACATAAAAATACATATATTTAGTACATTGAAGCTAAAGATGACGTAATAAAAGAGATACTTGATAACCATGGTGGAATACTGTTGAATATAACAAGATCATTGAAACAGGAATTTTAAAAATAAACATAAAATACAAGCAATTCAGTATTGAAGGACACCGTGGATTTTAGTCAGAAAGGAAATTGTAAACGTAATATTTGAAAGAGATCAGCAACTACTATTCGATTAGTATGCTGCGTTATTAATAAAACGCTAAATTAAGATAATGTGTTCCTAGAATAGCATCTCAATAATCTAACGACAGCTTAATGAGATGATATAAACCAGTAATATTGTGATTTCATAATAAATATAACATATCGTGTATTGCATAACTCTGTAGAACATAGTGTCTTAATAGTAGGATATTTCCCTCACATGAAAGTCTATGACGTAATCTACCGGATGTTTGTTTAAAAATATCGTTGTTTTTTTTTAAAAAAAACATCGTTGGTTTTTTGTTTAAAATACAACCGTAATGTGAAAGTGTTATAGGAATTGATAATAAAACAGTCATGGTCATTTGTCTAGCTTTATCCTAACCAAAATGGTGTCAGATTAATCTATGTATGTAATCTACCCCGAATTTTTATTATTTTAGAACTTACCAACGTCATTTTACTAGTTCTACTTTCATAGTAACTGTAAATAAAAAAGAGTAAAAAGTCTGTGTAAACACAGACAAAACATTAGTAGATGAAAAGAACACAAATTTAGATAAAGACTCCCCAAATGTCTATCTACGCAAATGTTAAATGAAAGACACTTTTATGGACCAGATTCCATTAAAAGGATTTTAATTCACCGCTCCATGCATTCATTTAAATAATTGCACGCTTTTCTTCTTTTTTTTTACACTGAAGGGCCTCGGCCCCTCACGAACGTAAAGCGTTTACGTTTTAAAAATTAGTTCCGAAACCGTGTTTGCTTGAACCGTGTCTAAATTATTACTTCCTTGCTTATAAACAGTAGTTGCTACTTACTGTCGTGTTTTTTCGAATTTAGTTTTTAGTTGATCGTCGTTTTTGTGATAAACATCTGCCCTTCGAGTTTGTTTTTTATTTGGTGTCGCGTTTACAAAATGTTGTTATGGAACATTCTTATGCAATCATCTATCTTTACGTTGGATTTAGGCAATTAGATTGTTATGAATTTGAGCCTGTATGGATTGCTCTACTTCAAATCGGACTCGTTTGAAAGTATTCAGTTTCAAATTATCGTCTTTTCTTGAATAATTGCAGAACCTACTAACTGTTAGTTTAGTATTACCTATGTGTTTATTATACCTACTGTCTATAAGATAAATTTTATCTTTGTTATAAACGTAATGATTTCAACATTATTTTTCTTTATGTGAATGATTCGCTATTGCAAACGCACAGTTACACAACACGGAGGTTTCCTCTCTTTATATTCTCAAAATACCATGTGCTCATAATCCCTCCAACATGATGACGTCATTCAACATGTAAAATCATTATACAAATCATAAAAACAACGTCGACTTTTACCGAGGTCGAATCACTTGAATACGACTGTCTGTTTATAAAATCAGGGACTCTGTATAATTACGACCCATCATTGAATTATGAAACTTAACAGAGTAGCTGTATGGTGCATTTTTGCAAAGAGCAACACTATAGCGTAACGTTGATAAATGCAGCGTCCTTGTTGTCAGTAACTGGGGGCATAGGTGATTATAAAATAAAATGTATGACTTCTACTTTGAATAAAAATATTAAGGGGAGACGGAATCTTTCAGTGTATATTTGAATTAAAAAATTGTAATAATTATTATGAATACAATATGTTACCAATAAGATTTTGTATGTTTGTTAGTAATTCGTAGGATATATCATTATTGTTTTTTTTTGCGGGACAAACCCACCACACTATTCCCAAATAAAAATATGTAAAATAAGCTGCTATTTTTTTTAAACGCCTCGCACTAGGAATTTCTCCTGTGTCGTGGGTGCGTTTACAAACATTGAAAATCACATACACAAACACCCTAATTAACGATTTCCTACTGCTTGCTCAGACACGTTAACGATTCCAGTTTTAGAATTCATAATTATGAAGCAATTAACACACAAAAGTACGAAGAATGTAATGATAACAACTTTGTAAATAATTTTAAGTAATGTTCTTTAGATAGGAGTCCTATTTTTATATGTGATATGAGAGAAGGTAGACATAAAAGTGACATAGCAGACGTTCCTGGAGTTGAAAATATTGGTATAGAATAACTATAATCAAAAGGAGAAGAATCCTTTGTCGTGGGCAACAATATAAGCTAAATAGAAGAAGGATAAATGGCATAAAGTTTCACTTCTGCTAGGATACAGATATTTTTGAAAACAAGCATTTTGAATTATACCGCGGAGAATCATGAGAAGCATGATCTGGTAGAACAAGTATTTCAAAATCAAATGAACAGAATAGTGTTGCCAAAACACTTAATATTTTGGTCTAAAATAATACCAACATTGAAGACACACTTCTTAAACCTAAATCAAAACTCTTTATGTTATCTGATACAACACAAGTTTCTATTAGAATGTTAGATTATATTCCTAGGAATATTATAGGTAAAGGCAACTTTGCTGTTGTATAATGTTTATCAGAAAGACAAGTGCGCTGATTGATAATTTTATCGACGAGACGATTGAAGATATTGATAAATGAATCGATAACCTAGTCGGGGTAGGTAACACAGTGCTAATTGAAAATGAAATTATTAAAAATCGTGAAATGAAGCAAACTGATTATATTATGCAGTTATTTTTCTATTCTCCTCCATAGAAATCTATGCTTTGAAATAGACAACCACAGTGGTTTAACAGTTAGGTTAGTCATCTACAATTCAAATATGTTTTTGTTTTCGACTATTAAAGAATGATTTTATAATGTGTATAAATTAACTATTTGTTGAGTTAGATTACTACTGGCCAAGGATATGCCCCTTATATTGTGAACAAAACTGCCGAAATAAACTGAATGTTTATTAGCAACACCTCTGCGAAATCTGTCTTGACTTAAAGCCGTGACATTGTATACACAGTGTGGCATGGTTACTATGCTGAAAGCGACAGTGACAATTCAGAAACATTAATAACAAGCCCGTTATCTCCTGTTATCAGTTTCAGCTTTCAGCCAACTCAGTATTGATGGATCGTAAACGATAACATATGCGACAGGAAACTTGCTATCATAAACTGTTCACGATGTCGTTAAAACTCTGAGAAATTATTTAACTTTCTTGTGTAACAAGTTTTCATGGTTTATCAGTTTAGTTTTTTAACGACATGACGTTGTCCTGTTCCCGGAGTTTATTCATCACATAGAATGGAGATTCTTTAGTTTACAAGCAAAGTTTATAAAATTTATATAGGTTCGCATGTCCCCCCCCCCCCCTACCAAACTGACAGTAATCAAGAAGAAGTCATTAAAAATATACACATTGAAAAGTGAAAGCAAAGTCTCTTTCCTTTTAGAAGACGTAACAAATCTATGCAGAATTATACTAAAGTGTGTTTCGAAGAAAGTATTGCTCCTTAAAAACAATAATGGAGCGAATAGTCTCATCAAAGTGGTCTCACGGTCTTCAAAACACAATACTGGTAAACTGGTTTTGTCGTAAGAAAAAACTGATCTGTACGATGTAAAAACAAAACGTCTTGTTTATAATAAACAAAAGGGTTTTGTTAGTAGTATGCTCTCAATAAAATAGCGTATTAGCTTACGAATATGGAATGGATGTTTGTTAGTCAATTACGTCAGAGAGGCTGAATGGATCTAAAAGACGTTTGGCTTAGTTATAATGCTTAAGATTCTAATATTACGTTCTCATGGGATTATTTTCGAGTTACACGTAGACGTACACGTACACTCTGCATACAACAGAGGTATTATTTAAAGAACTATTAATAGACTTCATTACATTAGTTCTGTATTCAAGACACAATTACGTCTGAGGTTACGTATCAGCTAGATCTCTAGGTCAAGTTTTATGTAAATAAAGACTTCCTGCTATGAAAAACTGGTTTAGATTACTTTGAAATTTAACATTGTCATCAAGTAATCATTGATAATTTAATGTTTTTTTTATTCTATATTTATTGCAATGCTAACATATATGTATGCGGCTATGTATGTATGTTCGTTTACTGATATAGCTATGTTACATGTATCGAGTGTTTTTTTCGAAGTACTCAATGAAGTTGTGTCTAAGTGCCACTACTGCGAACCAACTGGACATGGTTTACTAGAAATAGTGTTCTGATTATCAAAGTTATAAGAATCCATGCCAAGGCAGACCAATTCAGACCACATTCTAGATAAACTGCGTCATCTTTGTGATGGCCTAAAAACAAGCCTATTAATCTAGGCTAATTCAACCTGTCAGGATGATTGAAAATAGGGGCCCCACTTTCCCACAGTGGTAAAGGATTGGTTATGGCGAACGCAATTCCAGTGACGGACTCACCATCTCTTATCTGTTCCGATGATGGAGTCACTAGTGGAGTATTTGGAGTAGAAATTACTGACGTTTGTAAATTGGTAGCTGTGGTTCTAATTTAGCCGGTCGGATCAGCTAAGTTTCTGGCACTATGGGTTCTTACAGACACTTCAGTGTTTGTTCTCAGTACCGCTATTCTCTAAAGACTCAGCGCTGCGGCGGTGCTGAAGCTACGGATTGCCTTCAATAGATTTCAACTTTATAATTTAGACCAAAAAGTTGAAAATCTATGGTAAAGTGCCCTTGTCCGGAGATTTACAATACCGGTTTGGAGATTTACGCACCTTTACACGTCGATGTAATAAAGCAATGACGTTTAACATTTGTCATTTATACTTGTCTAGTCATTCTGACAAAGTTTTACTAAGTATGTACGTGGAAAAAAATCGTGCTGCGATAACCGCTTACCGCAGAAGGTTCAAAGGTTATCTACCTTATCAGTCTGATTCCGAATATTTCTTTTAAAGTTCTCTTTATAAGTCATTAATAAATAAATAAGCAATGCTTCTAGTTATATAACGCAGTATTTTTGTAAATAATTATGGCAATATTCTGATGGTATGAAACTATATAGAGCCTAGAATTTTTCTTTGTCAATACCTCGACTAGACTCCAAATTACTTTAATATCTAGTCATCTACCTAGTTATCTTCTTCTTTCGTTTTGCTGATGGTAAGTTTTATTACTAGATTAGCAATTGTTAGAGGACTATGTTTTCTGAATTTCAAAATCTTCTCTATGTGATATCACAATCGTAATTAAAGAAAGTCTTTAAGGGCTGCTATACCTATTTAATAATTATTATTTGAAATAAAATCACCTAAACACGTTCATATTATAAGTTCTCGCAAACTCGTGTATGAGTGTTAGCATTCAAGACACTTTACGTAACAGTGTTATTATTTATGCTAGCTGTTATGTACCCCATGGACCGTGAAGTAAAAAAACGAATACGTTAATGTTTACTTTTTGCTTCTCGCTCTAATGTAAGTGGGAGACAGAGATAGGTAAACACCAAATTAGCTTGCTTGTGCTTCTATGACACAAGTTGGAATTTTAAATCTAAATAATAATAGTCGACATGATGCAGATTATAACAATGGACTGTCTTTTAATTAAACATTGTTCTTTTTTTTCTTTTATCGCTTGATCTAATAACATTTGTGCAAGCACCTGTTACATCCTACCAGTTTTAACATTAACCCTGAATAGTTCTTATCAAGACATGTACACTGAAACACAGCACAGAAATCTCTTAATATTACGAAACTAGTTCCTACATTGATTTCTCCATTTGTATTAGGATAGCAAACAAGCTCACTGAATAAAAAAGCGATTCTTACACACTTTACTACGAGTGAAATCGTAAAACTAGGCACATTACATTGCGCACGATCATAACCTTAACACGGCAACCGGTATAACCTTACCAAATAGGAAACACACTTACCGGGGCCATAAAATCTCTTGCCCTTGGTTACATCGAAAATGATTCCGTTGACAGCGAGTAGCACTCTGCCATCGGGCTGCGTTCCATCGTATTGCTTGATCTCAGCTACTGTCAGATCCTTCCTCAGCTTCGGTAGACTTGGTGGAGGTGCTGCCACTGTCACTTCAGATTCAAAGTTCGACTTGATAATCTTATACACGAGGTACACAATTATTGCTATTAACACAAGGTTCAGTGGGCTCATGAGTTCGTCCCATAACGTAGGAACAGCGGTTTCCTCTGACATTTTGATACGTGTGCTTGCGCCGGCCGCGGTTACAAAACTGTTCTATCGTCACGTTATCAAGCCACTATAAGGTCAACGAGTGTAAAGCCGTCACTAGACGTGTGTTTAAAATTCGACGGGATATTTACTGATTTTTGTAATGTGAAACCGTTGGTGTTATGACAAACTTTGTTTATTTAACTGCGTTGCATGTGCATTGTTAGCCGTGGTTAACGTTCCGTTTAGTAATTTTCAAGCGATTTAGCGCTGTAAATGCAATAAGTGCATTCGTGTCTTTGTTGCTAATGTTGTTTCTGAACGAGCAGATATTAGTCTGAAGTATGCTTTTGAATAGAATAATAGAACGTTCCTTAATGGTAAACTTGGAACAATTAAATTGATATTTATAATATTGTTGTTTATATACGCTTATCTTTAGGTATGCAATGATAGCCAATTGTCTTAAATTTCTTTAGTAAGTACCAGAAATCAAAGTCACGCTTGTTTTCTGCGTTTCATCGTGATGTTTAGATAGGTATTTACAAATCTTAAATATTATTATGACTTGACAAAACTTCTGCTCAAAACAGATACTGATTTTGGAAAGCAAAACACCTCCAAAATATAGCATTATTTTCTTACAAAATATTTACTAAACAGTATTTCTATTTTACCCAAAAATATCTTTACTAAAAATTTCTTTGTACGAGAAACGTGTCTATACTTTGTACTTGGTGGACTTTGTACAACGTTGTGAAGAAAGTAAAATAAAATCTGTGTCGGAGTTATTATTTTACATTTTTAAGGTTTTTTGAAGGCCTCATTGTTGGTAAATCAGTTAACTACTTATAAATGCGTACATAAACTCACGCCCTTTTCCCATATAGGTAGGCAGTAACTATAGAACACCAGATATCACCTGCTCCTCACTTACTCCTAGATTCTCCTGACTAAACTAACCTAAAGTTGAAGACCCTACATGTCGTTGGTTCGCTTACCATAGAGGACAAAATGTTTGTATAACCCACAGGTTTTGGATCCGGGTATGGTTTTTTAGTCTGTGAGTTTAAATATTTTTAAATACGAGTATGCCCAAGATATATAAAAATATATTCACAGCTCGGAACCAAGGCGCAAAGTTTTAAAAAAAAATTTAGCCTTTCCCCAATTCCCAAATATATTTTAACCTAAATCTGATTTATTCCAGGCACGCCGCAATCGTGGCGGTAAAACCCCTCTTTGAGGAGTGGCTAGATAGGCGTCACGGCGTCCTGACCTACCGCATGACGAAGGAGAAGGAAGGAAGAAACGCTTGGGTGTCACCACTGCAAGGATCGTCCGGAGGACACGGTGGAGCATACGGTGCAGGACTGCCCCGCTTGGGCAGAGCACCGCCGTGTCCTCACGACGGCGAAAGGCGGAGGCCTCTCGCGCCCTGCATTGGTCGAGGCCATGAAGAGACCGTGGATTTTAGTCAGTCTGACAGTCCCTCCCGCTCTGCCCTGAGCGGGAGGACTCATTTTGTGATTTTACAAGGATAAACAAAAACTGATTTATTTGAAAATAAAATTTTGGTTTACCCTAATGCACCAAATTAAATAGTAACAGCTATAAAATACAGTATCACTATGAAACTGCAACAACGCAAGATAAATGACCTTGCAAAAAATGGTACTTACACATTTACGCAATGATTTAAAATTGAACACAATCCATTTCCGATTAATTACGAAGCTATTAATGTACAAGTTATCAGAACGTGCAATGGATGTAAAATAATATTTATGACTCGATAGTTATTGTAATGATCTGTTCTCGTGTGTCTGCGCAGTATTTACAGCAAGCTACCATGACTTGAACGATTTTTTGAACTAGGACATTGAAAGTTGACAAGAAGCTGTTACCAACAGATTATTGTGATACAGATAATGATGAAATAAAACAGAACTATGCATCACTGAAATAAACAAATGAACTCTTCAAGATGTACATTACTTGTGAGAAGAATGGTCAACACCACATCACCCAAAAGTTTACTCTGCAACAAATCATATTAAGAGCTGTAGGTCTAAAAAGGCCACTTTATCTCTAAGCATAAAACCCGTGGGTCGCGGGATTCACGATTTATCGTGACCCCGGAACGTAAAGGGCTATTGAAGGACACCGTGGATGTTAGTCAGTACGAGTCTGACAGTCCCTCCCGCTCTGCCCTGGGTGCGAGGACTTATTTGATGATATTACCACGTAGAAAAAAAAACCATGAAACCCGTGGTTCCGGCCTTAGTGACAGACACTTTAACAACGAACCCGAACTAAGAATGAATGATGTAATATCATTCATTCTTAGTCAAATCGTAATGATTTGACAGATAGCTCCTTAGTTATTCCGCGCCACATCTCATGGACCAGCGGACATTCGGAGTACTAAATTTTTTTAATGCAATAAAAATGCTGCGTTGCTTCAGTATTATCCGTCCACAATTTGATTTTGACGTTAGTTACGTTCGTATATCTGTATCCGTTCCCGTGTTTTCGTTGACGGACTTAGAAACAGACGCCCTGAATCAGAAACATAATCAGTATTACGTTATACGGAATACTCAAGCTATAGAGTAGGTAAAAAATCATTGCAATAATAATATTTACAATTCTCCTAAAGAATAAGCAGAAATAGTTTTAAATAGAGAATTGACATAGGCCAAGGAAAGACTATCCACACGTAACCACGGGAGCAATGTTCATCAGCTGCAAAACCTCAGATGATGATGATCCATTCCTGTTTGGGTCCTCATAGTTGAACATTTTTTTGTATGACGTCATTGACGCACGTGTTCAACATAGTTTACAACATAATGTACGTTTTAGTTTATTGATAACACTAACATCCTTATATCCGTTATTGAGCCGTTATTTTCGATCAAGGTTTGTTTTTATGTTTACAGTTTGTTTGTTTGTGTCTTTCAGTAACATGATTTGACATATTTTATTATAATACAATTTCATGGTGACAATTATTAGATTATAATTTTAATGATGACTTTCATTGTTTAATGATCTAAGTATATTTATGCCTAACCTCCGGATAAATTATTATTGGGCGTCTAAACGTAAACCTATTTCGCGTAAAACAAAAATGTATACATGATTAAATACATTTTTTTTGTAGCTTGTAGCGTAAATATTACCATTGCCGAGACATAGACCTCCTGTCTTTGAGATGGAGTAGGCTGTAATCCTTCGTGCGAGCCCAGTGCGGATTTGTACCTATAATAGATTTCACAGTTATGTCGTCGAATTTTTGGTTCAAGAACCACACAACACATGCGGACAATAAACACCACACTGATAGACCAAGCCTGCTGCTACGATTATCATTAAAGACGAGATAGCAACTCTTGATACAATAATCAATTGAATCATAATACAAAAGAGTACTCATTCCAATTAAATTGAACTCAAGTTTCAATTGAACTCATTTCATTCGAATTTTAAGTTTCTCCCATCAAGCCGATTAAAACTTTATAATTTTTTATATCACTCATTTTAAAATCCGCACTGTATTGTTTCCAATTGCCGATTATTGTACACAATTTAATTGGATCCCTGACAGTTCAATTAACTTGAACAATTTTTGATCTGTTCCCCGTGGCCTTTATGAGTGGTTTATTGTTCTTTGGCTTATTTTACTGATTGTACTCAAATAGCTTTTATACTGTTTAATTATCTTAATTACCCACGGAATGAAATCCGTTTGATGTTGAACGTTGGAACGTAGTTATTTGGTCATATTTTCCAGGCACATTTATTGTAGGAGTTTACTTTTTAATCCTTATTAATATTATGAATGCGAAAGTTTCGATATTTAGATGAAACGATGGATGTTTGATACTGATTAATAAATAAATAATAATAATAAATCTTTATTCAAACTGAAAATCGGTATAAATTACAAAACTGACTAGATTAAACTATGTAGATCTTACAATGTTAGATACCTGTACTAGGAAAATCCTATATTGCAGGCTTAAGGATATCAAACTTTATAGTATGTGTAGAGCATAGTTTTTTTTTTAACAATATTTAAAAGTGTTCAATGGTAAAACCCATTTTTGAAAAAAAAATGTAAATAACTAAAATAATATCAATGACATCAGAATGACTAGATCTAGATCAATTTAATTCTGGTTGAAGTTTGGTACAAAGATAGGCAAATATTCATCCAGGTATTACGTGCCTGTGTATCTACATACACGTGGACGAAGCTGCGGGCAACAGCTAGTAAACATAATAAGTCATTTTGATGGTCTGCAGTGCTTGAAGTCATGCATTAGTATGTAAACTGAAGAGTTAAACTCAGTTTAAGTTATGCACGAGGACTTCAACATTTCTGAGATTTTAATTAAAGTTTGCTTTCCAGCACAAAGTGCAAATCACACATTTCACCTTCGTCCTCTCGTAAGATGGAAACTTCTAGTTTTAAGAATAGCTAATGATGATACTTAAAGTAAAACACAAAGCACCCAGTTAGTTGATCTTAAGATTTCAGTTTTCATGTGATAAGTACCTAGTTCTTCAGTAGCAGCTGATGAGCACGAGGTCTAGATTCCCGAGTCGGGCAGATTGTTTTTGGTTTTTTTCTATGTGGATTTTCTGAGAAGCAGCCACGGAGAAACATAATTGACGAAATGTGATTTTACTATCAGGCATACCTAGGCTTAACCCTTTGGAGATAACAGGCGTTATGTTATATTATGTTTCGCTTTATATTTTCTCAATAAATAACCTGAACTAAAGTGCATAAATGCAGTAAAATATTCATGAAAATACCGCGACTTTATTTTGGTGATGTTTTCATGTTGATGTTTCACTAAATGATAGTGATAAATTAACATGAAATATAGCATTTAAAACATGGGGTTTAAACAGGCCCCTTTAACTATTGCTCAATCAAAAGAATGGATAATAGAGAATTATTTTATCGCAATTCATAGTATGATACCACTAAAGTAGCCTTTTTAGACGCCCACGACATTCATAGCAGCTGATGTATTTGCAACATTGTTCCCACGTCAAATTGCAAGTTCAGCGTAATGCTGCAAAATGAGAAATGCTTCTACAACTTTCCAGGGGCATATAAAGTAGCTGCATCAATATTAATATCTGTGTAGAGTTCAATACCATCGGATTACCATAACCGTTCGCTCTGACGTCTCTCTCCTACATTTAAATATCTTGAAATTCATGAATACGGGGTGAAAAATTACACGGACAATTCATTAGGTACGAAAAACTTATATGAAACTTTATGTTACGTGTCTTTTCTGTGTTATTTTGATGCGTGGATTGTGTGAAAGATTCTTGGCTGTAGGGAGGTGCTTAATAATAATATGTGAACTACACTAGAGTCTGGTCGTTTGCGAATATAAGTTTATATTTTTGTTCGCTCCCACGACAAAGGAGGAATTCCTAGTGAAGGGCAACGATTAAAAAAAAATACTTTTGACATTCACTAAGTTACTGCATCATCATCCCATCCCCTTATCCCATTTTACTTGGGGTCGGCGCAACACGTTTTTTTCTTCCATTCTCCTCTATCAAACGTCACAGTATAATTTACTCCTTTTTCTTCCATATCATTCTTCAGACAATCCATCCATCTTTTCATTCTTCCTCTTCCTCTCTATCCAAAAACCAACACATCAATTAAATTACTCATAAAATAAAATACAGACCAATTATTTCCCTTCACTCCCAGAATAATCCTTACACACACCGTGGCACAAGCAAATTCATTTGTCATATTCCATTTTGTTCTGCGTGGTCAGTTGCAATGAATACTTTTACCGAGGTTTTAATATCGGAAGCCGTATGTGGAGGGTATTTCTTTATTAATTGAGCAAGTGGAGTGCCCTTCAGTGTCCGACTGTTATAAAATCTACATGGCTGTGTAAGCTTAGAATGTTTGCCGATGGATGGTCGGTGGAGTTTTTGGAAGTCAGATTATTTTTTTTCTGAAAGTCGATAGGTAGAATTTTGTTACGTAGTGTAAGTCTATATAAGATAAAAGAAACCTTTAAAGTACCAGAATTCTGTCAAAGTATTTTTTTTCTACTTTCCCATATTTTGAAAATCGAGTTCGTTTTTTTTTGTAGAAACTTTGCTCCATACTAGAAATTGCTCTTGTATCGTGAAACTCACATGCACAAACACCCAGACCCAAAACAGCCACATGTAGTTCATAAAAATATTTGAGCCGTGCGGGAATCGAACCCGCGACACCCTGCTCAGCAGGCTAATCGCTCAGCCCCTTTTAATAGTGCCATCTTTCTTCTGTCGTTGTCTTCGTTTTTCTCATCATGCAGATCATATGATTGTTGCTTTTAAAAATGAGCAGGCGCTAGATCTTGGTTTCATGAGTCTTCCCACTATATAATTTTTTAAACAACGTTCAATACATATCAATACCAATATATTATTCTATGTTATTTTATACTAACAGACATCTATACAGATAGATAAAGATACTGATTTTATTTAGGCGTTCTTTCAAATTGACCCTATGTGTCTATTCGCCCCACGTTGATTTACAAAACAGGACTTGTTTCTACTCAATCGATAGGATGTTTTTATATGTATATTTAAATGTTTGTAAACTTATAGAAAAACAAGGGCATATTTGCGGGGCGAATTTTTAAAAAAAGGTTCTATTCCACAATTCAAAATCCACACGCAGCTTTTATCGAGCGGTACTCTGTGTCGAGACCGGCCGGCCTCAAATCGTCCATGTTGTTTTATTGATAGAACCTACACGGGCCCACTTGGTGGGCCCAAGTTAGTACCTGTGTTTCTATGCGCATATTAATTCTTGATTAATAGGCTGTATTATATGTTGATTTTAGTAAGGATTTGGGCGATGTGCGAGGTTAGACTAAAACGGTTGAGAGTTTTTTTTTAAATTTATATTTGGGTGTATACAAAGCCCATGATTTATACATGAAGGACATGTGTCTTTGTTTTTTTTTTATAGATATCCGTTTTAGACAGCATTTTTCGCTCCTACCCGCGGCCCGTTGCGCACTAAACATACTAGCAAGCAAATCGACCAAAATAATAGACGGTATGGCTAGTAATAGACGGTCTACTAACACTCCGTTAAGTGGAAAAAGAGTTTTCAGCGAATATTACATTTGAATAGGGAAAAGGAAAATAATTTAGAAAAGGAGAAACGATTAATTTAAAAAAAGAGAATTTTTCATGATAGATAAACTGTGGTACGGACGAAGTAACTTAAAAGTGACTTTTTTTGAAATTCAATTCGAATCGCAAATTACATAATAACAATATTTAAAATACAAACCACTTCCCTTTGTCGTGATAGGTAGTTAATTCGTACCAAAGTGCAAAGGGGTATTTTATGTTTTATATAAAAATAAAATAGTTTCGTCGAACATTGAAAGGGTATTTCAATGTTCACAGTTTGCAGGTTCGCGATAGGCTTAGTGAAATAGAAATAGAAAAAAATAAACTTGTTTCAGAGAATTTTCACTCTTTGGTACAGTTTTTCATTGCAATACATGTCACTATTTGAAAAAGAGGCCAACTGCATGTGAGACTCTCGCATCCCTGACAATTATAGGGCCCCGTTGACTATAACCCTTCGGGTATGAAACCCTACGAAAGAAGTCACCAGTAGTCGAATAAAATCATCATCTGCCTAGCGTTTTCCCAACTCTATTGGGGTCGGCTTCTAGTCAAACCAGATGCAGCTGGATATCAGTATTTTATATGGAGCGACTGCCTGTCGGACCTCCACAACCCAGTAACTGGGTAATACGATACCCCATGGTAAGACTGGTTGTCAGACTTTGGAGCTTCTGAGTAACAGTAACGACTGTCAAAGATCTACAAATGACAGCCAGGACAACGGCTTTACGTGCTTTTCAATGCATGGAGGAAATTCGCTATGACAGATGCGTAATAGTAGTCGAATAAAATGTGAATCCTAAAACCATCACTTTCTACGCAAAATATTTTTTATCCGAGTCAGAATGTCAATGCATGTTTGATTGTATGTCTTTGACCCAAGATAACTATTGGGGCTATCACAGTGACTCATCAAAATATAAACACGCAATTATATATTTCATAACTCGGCCATATTATACTAATAAATCTGCGTGGTCATGCCAAAAAAGATATTTGCAAACTAAGCCTCCATGATTTTGCAAAAATGTATGGGATGGTCATAGCAACATAAATACCACAAGGTTTGGAAGAACCCAGATTATTATTATTTTTATATATCTTGTAAGATCTCGGGATCAAGGGATCCCGGACTTTTGAAGGGCGTGTCAGGAGCCGAAGCCATCTTGCAGAGGCCCATTAAGCATTTAAAATGAAACGAGGCTCCAACCGGCCGGTTATCCCTGTATGAATTATGCCATTATATTCAAGGACAACCCCCGGCTGAAGTTGGAATATTGCGGACTATGGAAACAAAAGACAGGGTTATGGCGTTTGGTGGGTTTGGTGGACTGGTTATCTATAACTATAGAAAAACTATGGCCCCTGCCTAATCAATGTTTTATATACATAGATAAGATGGCAGGGGGGACTTGCACACTCAACAAATGGGCCCCCAAACATATCGCTAGCACTAAGTGACGTAGCGACAAGGGAGTAACATATCCTGAGGTGCTTGAGGAGTGGAGAGGTATTCCACGGTTCTCAGAACCGACCAGGAACCCGGAGGTATCGTCGATCCCTATAAACACTGGAATACTTCCTTCCTCCGAGCACGTTTGCTCTTGCGAATCTCCACTCTAGCCAGCCAATAAAGAGATTATTATAGTGTTTTCCTTTATTCATTTTTTTTCCTATCAGTTTACATTTTTAAATATTTTTACAAAAAAGAAATTACAAAAAGAAAAAACATTTAAAAATATAAAAAAGTGGTCCACCAGCATCGGGAACAGGGTCCAAGGTGCCGGTGGTTAGGGCTCTAGAGAGAGGAACCTCCTCACAATGCGCGCCGTGTCCAGAAGAACTGCTTTCTGCATCAAGCCCTTGAGCCAGCTGCACAATGAGAGCCTCTTATGGTGTTGGTCGAGGCTCTTCGCAATGAGTCCATTGACCGAAACGACTACATTATTATTATTATTATGACCACACGTTGTCCCACTGCAGAGCAAAAGTCTCCCTTCCCTCCTTTCACCTTTCGCGATACTTACCTTTAGTCATTTATGTCCGGGTTTTTCACTCGGAAGTTTTTACTTCCAGGCCAGTTTAAATCCCTCGGGTCGACGGCGCGTTGTGTTCCACGCGCATCTCAAAGAATTTCAGCAAAAATAACGGGGCCCCCGCTAGAGGGCCAAAGCCGCGGGGTCGCGGGACTTATGATATACCGTGACCCCGGTACGTAAAGGGTTATTGAAGGACACCGTGGATTTTAGTCAGTACGAGTCTGACAGTCCTTCCCGCTCTGCCCTGGGTGATGATTTTACCACGCTAAATAAAAAGAAGTATAAATCCGTTCTGAGTGAAAAGACGTTTTCGTCTTCAATACAAAATGAAGCAAAATTGATGAATTAATTAGGTAATTAGTAAAATGGTCACCGCTGTTGTTAATCGGATATTTACACTGCCTGAATGAAGAAACCAGTAAAAGCACGTCCAGTTTTATGAAACCAACGTTTTTCAGAGAACCATTATGTCTCATATCAGTTTTATCAATGCTTTTATGGTGGTTATTACCTACTGGAAATGGAAATTCTAGATTATTGACAATAATAAATTTAAAATTCTTCGTCCAAAGTTTATCAAAGTCAAAGGCAGTGCCATGTTTCCGCAGATCCCACTGCATTTAGTGGCAGCAACCTATAACTGCAGCCAACGTAGATTGAACAAGAATTGCGAAGTTTGTCTAACTTCCAAATCCGTAATGTTTTAATGCACTCCGTCTGGGTTGTCGGTTAAATAAGCATGCGTTTCCAGTGTTCTACGTCATGTTTCTTTTGTTTTCTGCAAATAAAATTAATGTTGATACTCGAGACAATGCGATTGTTACCCGTCTAATTATTAGGAGCGATTTGATACAAACGTTTCTCTCCACGCGCGGATATAATCTTGTTTCGAGTTTTATGGCACACACAATTTGCCAGCGCATTTTTGTCACGGGAATCTAAAACCCACGTACACGCACTTATTGATAAGTATTCGTTCGAGCTCGTAGTTCGTTTTGATCAGTTACTGGCGAACGGTCACCTGCTGCGGATCAGTTAAAAACGTTACGAACATATTATGTAGTTGGGGTGCGAACTACCAATGTGATTTCTTAACTCATGAATCTGGAATAAGTAAGGAGTGGGTTTCATTTCAAAGTTTTAGGCTACTTTTGAACGGGTAAGTACGTTTTACGTAGTAAAACGGTATATTCATTGACGGATTTAGGGAGTAAGCCGTGTCTAGAGGCATCTGTCGTGGCCCTAGCTTATAAATTCACCAACACTCGTTTGGCTCACGTCTATATAGTGCATATACAACGCAAACATGAAGTGAGAATTTAAAATTACAGCTGGTGTTTATTGAAGCCTAACAATGGAAACAAATACTAACAGTATAAATAGTGTTGCCATAATGGCGCGGCGCGAGTTCCACAACTGTTTGCATACGAGATAGTGCGAGGTGTTGTCTGCGGCATGTGCGACGATGATAGCTCTAATCACAGATATAGATATACCTAGATAACGCAAGAGGAACTACTTCGCGTGCCAAAAATCCGTGCTAGCTTACGATCAAAAATCGTGAGTGGCCATTTTCGCGCTCGTCCAAATCGATCTATCGTTAGTTGGATGTCAAGTTTTTAATATTAATAAAAATATATATATATAATACTAGCTGTACCCTGCCCCGCTTCGCTGTGGCACAAAAAACTGTTTTTTCAACAAACAATAAAAATAGATAAAAACAATCCTTCCTCATGCTAAAATTTCTTCTCATGTGACTGCGTCATTACGACTGCGGTTGTCAGCGAGTGTTATCCTCGCTTCCGGTAGATGGCGCGGTCACTGGTACAGAGCTGATCGTTAAAAAAACTGTTTTTTCGCGGTTGCGGATATGTGACTGATGCAAAAAATAGATAAAAACAATCCTTGATGTGGATTACATATCATGCTAAAGTTTCAGCTCAATCAGTGCAGTACTTTTTGAGTTTTTAAAGCATACACAAACCAACATAACATTTTTATATATATAGATTTAAATGGTTAATTGTTGGGGGCACCGTAAGCGGGGGCACATTTCAATCGATTTGGTTTTCCCAAGACTAAATAGTTTTTGTGGCGTCATAACAGGTAGCCAAAAAATGGCACGCTTGGTTTTCATACAGATCGTGATACTTGCGTTATCTAGGTATATCTATATCTGTGGCTCTTATGCTACTTGTTTGGAACGAAATAAACTAACGTTTATAGAAACATATAGAGGAAAGTTAAATAAAAGCACAGTTTAGTTTTCATCGTGATAAAACTAGAATAAACTTACAAGATACAAGAAAATAAAATTTAAACTATAAGGAACATATTGCTTTGTTGAAAACATGGAGCAGACCAGTAATGTGGAAGAGAGCTATAAAAAACAGAAAACTTAAAGCCAATAAATGTGATTCTTTGTATGTAACATCAAAATCTATTTTAATAACCGACAAGGTAAGATTCAATAAACCCAAAGAACTAAAACGTCGCCACTGAGGCTCTTACCACGTTTCATATCCAAATTAATAAATCCACCTGGAAATTATCACACTTTCTATTTTAGATACACCTGCTTCTCGATATCAAGGATACAATGGCGCCCAAGTGTGTTCGCTCGTTTATTCAATTCCAAAGTATCACTTCAACTCCACAGCTTTTGAGACAGCTCAAATTCTTTAAAAGAACACCCAAGATTAATTTCTGGAGAGGTTAAGCTGGCGTGAAAACGGGGGTATAATTAGCCGTGCCTACATTAAAAACCTCACTACGCAGAATAGAATAGTTACAGAAACTCAAGTCAATACGACGAGTGTATATGCCTGTCCACACAGTATGGCTTTCGTTCTAACAGCGAGTGCATGTGGCAAATTATGTCTGTCATTTTTTTGATACCATCTGCGCCGTACACGTTTATAACGTTCAACAACACCGTTCGTTCGCGCGGTCTATCAGAGGCAAAGCAAGCAAGGGTTTTGGTGCTGAGAGTCAATGAGCGCCAAACTGCCTCTCTTCCACGCGGTTGGGCGGGTGTAAATGTGTTAGACGTCGTCAAACTTCATACAAACTAATATGAGATCCGTTGCAACATCCCAACGCGCGGACGAAAGGTGACATTTGAGAATAACCCTTAAGTGAATGCGTCTCTTTTTGCCTGTCCCCGTGGTCGGCCTTCTGTACTTATCTATTCGATGTTCTGAAGGAGCAGTGTAGTCCCGAAGTACATTCAATGGAAGTAATTAAGTGTATTACGGCGGAGGAAGCGAAATGAAATACATTGTCACATGGAGCGACTAATTTGGGACAAATGGAGTAATAAAGACTTTTGTTTCAATCTGATATGCTGATTTTATGGTGGAAAACGTTTGTTAAAAGTGTTTATTGGCAGTTTAACGTGGACGAGGGGACTTTGTAATACTCGTTAGTGTGTTTATTTTTATAATGTTTATCCAGGTCTTGTCAATTTAATTTTATATTCATGCTTTATAATTTTTCAATGTTATTTCCTTTAATGTTTTTAGTGTACCAGTATAAAGATAATTACAAACTGAATTACTTGACACGGTGTGAATTTATTTTCCGTTTGTTGTGACAAACGCGAATAATTTTCCCGATCGTTACCAGTGGTGACAAATGGGAATAGACGGTCTTAGCCGGTAACGGATTGGCTCTATGTAAGCTTTATCTGTGTCAAAAGCTATTTTTATCAAATAGACTCCCCCAATATTACTTATGGTGTTTAATAGATTTCGAAAAAGAAAATAATTAACTTGAAATAACTATTGCTGCAAATGTAAAACAAAATAAAAGTTCAGTACAATCAAAAACATTGATCGATGCTGGAACAATCCGTGCTTTTATCATAGTATCCCTAATAATTCCCCAAAGAAAGACCCTTCATAGCAGGAAAACCAAGCCAGGAAACAAGTCTATAGGTGAAACCTTTAGAAAAAGGAGAAAGTGGGTAGATGTATAGGTATGTATTATGTAAAGACAGATTGCTCATTGCCTACAAGCGCCAAAATGACGCATTTCCGTCACAGTACTTCGCAAAGGGAAATATATTTTGATGGTCTTTATAAGAAAAAATGTGGACCTATTTTTCATATGTTTCCATTTCCTAAATAGGGTAATTGCGCAACTCAAAATGACGCAATAAAACGTAAGAAAACGTATCTATAATAGCTACAGAAGATGTAAAGTTCGTGTTGCCATGCTATCCAGAAGGCTTTTTTTAACGTGGTAAAATCATCATCGAGTCCTTCAACCCAGGGCAGAACGGGAGGGACTGTCAGACTCGTACTGACTAAAATCCACGGTGTCGTTCAATAGCCCTTTACGTTCCGGGGTCACGGTAATTCGTGAGTCCCGCGACCCCGACAGGCTTTGGCCCTCTACAGGGGGGCACCGTATGCTCCACCGTATCCTCCACACGACCGTCGCAGTGGTGACACCCAGACGTTTCTTCCTTCCTCATCAGACACAGGTACCTCCCAAAACATCCGTGCCCGGTGAGGACCTGCGTCATGCGGAAGGTCAGGACGCCGTGACCCCTGTCCAGCCACTCCTCAAAGAGGGGTCTTACCGCCGCAACTGCGGCGTACCCGATCCAGTAGGCATAATTTAATTTCATAATCTTGGCAAGTAGTGCTAGTGCTAATCCAGCCATAGTGACATAGTGCCAGTTACCGAATGGTGAATTAAAATATGGCATTTCAACTAATAGTTCACTTTACTACTGATAAAACAGACAGTTTTGTCGTTTGCTCATATAGTTTCTAGTACGATATAGTGCTACTGTCAGATTTTAGTCATAACATTCATCATCATGACATAGAACTCTTACAAAACTCTTCTCTTCTTAAGGAAAACAAATTTAAAGCCGACAAAAAATAAATATAGAAGAGCCGAAAGCAATCAGAGCTTTATCAAATCTTTTATCTGTCTGTAACAATTATTGTAACATCAGTTAACTGCTTAATCCATCCTATAGCTTGTTCCAAGCTTCAAAATAACTTTAAATAAAGTCTACTTTCATTACAAAACCATTAAATTCTCAGGAAATAAAAAGCCACTCAACTTATCAAATGAAACACCCAACTTCGCACATCTATGTAGAAGAAGAGCTCCGAATAATTTAGCCACGGCTTCCAACTGCTCCTCGAATTCTCAATTACCACTTTTTTGTCTCAGTAGTACACTTTGTTTCTTGTTTTTATTTTACTTTGCGCCCGAATGGAGACGGAGGGAATACGTATTACCGTCAAAGACGGCAACGTTCTGTTCTGTTGTAGTTTTAAAAGTTTGGCTCTGGAATTCGAATTTGAAAATTGGTCTGGCAGTCTAGAATCGCGTTGTAAGTTGATTCTTGATTTAAAATTGGATTAGGAGAATTAATATTGAAGTCTGGAGTTTTGAAGATTAGTGCTTGATAAAGTGCAAAAAGTGTAAGGTGCGTCTATACAGGGAATATTTTTACTGCAATGCATTGCTGCAATACAATTGCAGGCTATATTGCCCGCAATTGGAGCCAGACTATCCAATATAATATGGCAATATTTTGAGTGTTGCCTGGCCATATATTTTTTTTTTATCGTGGTAAAATCATCAAATGAGTCCTCCCACCCAGGGCAGGGCGGGAGGGGACTGTCAGACTTGACCAACTAAAATCCACGTTGTCCTTCAATAGCCCTTGACGTACCGGGGTCACGGTAATTCTTGAGTCCCGCGGCCTGGCCATATAGCCACACATTTTTGATATAGCCGATCGACAAAACGTATGAGTAATGCTGGTTCAGACATAGTTGCCTAAATATACTACATTCAAAAGTGGTGGCCCAAGAGTATCGACCCCTACTTACGATTGATAGGTCGTTGGTTCGTATCCAGCCAGGTGCAATACTTTGTGTAATTTATTTCATCACCACTGCTCTCAAGACATGGTGCATCTACCAACCCACACTGGAACTGCGTGGTGGATTATGGCACATTTCCTCTCACAGAGAGCAGACCTGTATCCCAGCAGTGGGAACATTTGTAGGCTGAATGATGAAATTCTTTGATGACCGGAAATATTTAAATGTTTTTGAGCTAGACGGAAATTTTTAGCCAGCAGCTAGAATATTGGTCGCGGGACTGTACGAATTACCGTGACCCCGGAACGTAAAGGGCTATTGAAGGACACCGTGGATTTTAGTCAGTACAAGTCTGACAGTCCCTCCCTTTCTGCCCTGGGTGGGAGGACTCATTTGATGATTTTAACACGACAAAAAAAAAAGGATTTAGAATTTCATTTAAATTTTATTCTATTGGTTCAATTCTAATGTATCGGATTTTAGTTATATAATTTCATTACTAATCTATAATTTTTATTACTAATGTAATAATTTTTTTCTACAACAATAATAAAACAAAGTCTAAATAATTTCAGAACGATAACTATAATTTTACAGCGAAATCTAATCTCTGTTAAAGATAGTTGTAATATTTATCGTTATTATTAAATGAAATTCTAAAGATTGAAATGCTAAAATATACTCGACCAATTTTAGTATATTATTTATACCTACTAAATTCATCAGATGACAAACCAGCCATATAATAAAACTCTTCATCCATATAAAATTAAGATCTGAAAAACCTTTTTGAAAAAAAATAAAGATGACCTTTTAAAATGTAAAGTGATTTTTGTAGTTCTGAGCTAATAGACGATCTAAAACTGTTTACAACCTCTTTGATCAGCACAAAAAAATATAATCAGTTACGAATAAAAAAAAAGAGTAATTTCAAATTTCGAACACTTCTATTTATATTTTTGTAAATAAGTCTGGCACGTAATGATAGCCGCTATGACTACGTAAAGTGTGGTTAGCATCTGGTAAAGTGAGATTTTCAACAGAATCTCCACTAAATATGTACTAAAAATGTTTAGGACTTTAATATTTTAGTTTGCCTTCACTACGCGTGTCTACAGGACTTTTATAATACGGGCATCATAAGTATTATAAGCACGTGCGAAAATTATTCATAAACAGTTTTACTGCTTCTGCCTGTGATTAGAAGCTCGCTTTTTAAATATTATCGCCATTCAATGAAGAACTGTCGTGGCTCAGTTAGTCAAGTCCATGGACTTGCGTGAACTTAGCATGGCGGCGCATTACGTTGTATATTTCATTACCAATGCTCTGAAAACGGTAAAGAAAAACATCGTGGAAAACCAACATAACCTATACCAGAAATTTCTTCCTGTAAGTGGGTGCGTTTACAAACATAGAAACTCACATACACAAACACCCAGACCCGGAACAACTACTTGCAGATCATACAAATATTTGTTTAGTGCGGGGATCGAACCCGCGACACGCTGCGCAGCAGTTGATCGCTCAGCCACTACCCCTAACATAATGATGATGACATCTAAAAAACCTACACGGGGACTCGTGTACACTCCCTACTCCACAAAGGTATACTTTCAAAATTCTAACTCATATTACACATAAACTTCTTCAAAAGCATTTAAACCGTCACCATTTATTTTAATACGTCAACGTTCTTTTAGATTTCCTTTGAAAGCAGACTTAGGATATTTTTCACCACCATTTTTAAAGACAGACTCTTATTTGCACAATGCAAATGTGACTAGAGAAAGTGAATATAAAAAAGTGGAACTGCAAACCGTTTCTTTCATTTATTTCTTTGATAAAGACGGAGTGGGTTGGAATTTTGCAGCTGAGGCCAATTGTTACAGTGCTCCGTCGGATTTGCATGTTGGTAATGCATTTCTCTTTGTTAGAAAGACGGATGAACTGATGTTATGCCAGTGTTCAGAATAAGAAGAATACTATTTTCCCTTTAGTTCGTGAATTATTTTAATGGTAAATCAAATGATTCCTCCCACCCACTTCCGGGGTCACGGTAATTCGTACAGTCCCGCGACCCCGGCAGGCTTTGGCCCTCTAGAGGGGCTCGACCGTCACCCCGGTACGTAAAGGGCTATTGAAGAACACCGTCGATTTTAGTCAGTACGACTCTGGCAGTCCCTCCCGCTCTGCCCTGTGTTGGAGGACTCAATTGAAGATTTTATCACGCTAAAAAAATGTTCAACTAACATAACGACAAAATATTAGATTGATTTTTCAAGAAATCTTCGGACGTCTGTTATGTGGACGAAAAGTAAGCTTGAAGGACTCAAACATAAATCTCACCACTACCTTACCATTTGTGTATAACGGGACTCGAATTGTTTATGTTTTTGAACAAAAAATGTCTGTATTTAATCATCCTAATGAAGAACAATCGTCAATAAATCAACAAAGCATTATGGGGCTCTCCCTCACGTTTATAAGCCGTTTCCATCAAAATAATGAGTCCAATATTTTTGACTGAATCCGTTTGGGCATCATAACAAAATATTAAAATTTATTTTCATAATGGAACGTGTTGCCAGCCTTAATTACGTTTGTTCAAGTTATAATGAAAGTGTATCGGCAAGAATTCGAATTTTGTTTGTATTTTTAATGTGATTGGGAGATGATTGAGTGCTGGTATACGATGCAATCGATTTTATTCAAACTGTTTGCTTAATACACAAGGAGAATCAATTAACTTCAGACGCAAAATTCCTTCTGTTTAATGTTCTAACAAAACTTGACGCAGATTGACTCTCGAAATAGACGTGAGTTTATCTATTTAATTATGGCGCAAATATTTGTGGAATCACTGCCCAGAAAACCACGATATTTCTGGAATATTCTAATTGACTTCAATAAGACTCAAATATCTTCTAAATAAAACATTACAATGAATCCACAAAGACTTCGCAAAACTAACTGAAAATATCGTTTTCATACCGCTTTTGTCAAGAGCTGTAAAATAACCATAAAGTACATTTCTACTGAGGAGCCGCGATAAAAAATCCGAGCGAAACTCGAAAACATTTAACTTCCCCAACTTTTTGCGGACTTACACTTCTCGTTTTTTTCGTACTTTTCACTCAGTTCCCATTGACCATAGTACAGTCGAGGCTTCTAAAAGTTTGCCGCTGCCTAACTTTAAAGTCACGAAGTATTTTAACTATGTATGGTATTTGGAACGTCTTTAAGTAGTGCAAAAAAGGCAGAAGATATATCTTCCTTGAATGTAGACGTAATAGAATATTGATGAGGCTTACGACTCGAAGCGGTCGCTGCTGGGCTTCTGTTTCGTTCGTATGTACATATTTAGGTATTTGCTGTAATACCTAATGGGGTTGATGCAGATGGTTAGATTGGGAGCTCATTCTTCCGCAGTTGGGATAAGGAGGTTGAGAGAAGGCAATGTGATGCCAAGTCTATAAGAAATAAAGGATAATTTATAAAGGATAGAGATAGACAGAATAGTCTTTATTAAGCACACCATACAGCGTACGGTATCACAAGAAGTTATAACTAGGGTGTCATAACAAGCAATCTTATTGCCTTCTCAAGATAACCTTTAGATGGATAAAACGAAGTAAAAAAACAATACTACAGGTAGTGGTGTGCTATTTAAATAAAAATATAAGAGCATAATATTAGCATAGCATATAACTGAAGCCCTAAATAAATGAGAAGACTAGGAAGGGGTTTCTAAGCTAACAGGTTTGATTCCAGGCTGACATGATACCTAAATGATACTTTACAGACACCTGTTGTTGATCCATTATTCTTTTTTTTATGAATGAGTCCTCCCACCCAGGGCAGGGCGGGAGGGACTGTAAGACTTGTACTGACTAAAATCCACGGTGTCCTTCAATAGCCCTTTACGTACCGGGGTTACGGTAATTTGTGAGTCCGGCTGATCCATTATCCTTTGAGCAATATTTCAATTAAAATCTCATACGACGCTCAACCAACAAATCTATAAATTGGCTGTAGAGCACTCGATGTAGGTACAAACCACATAGACCACACGTCTTAAGCCTCATTGACAACGAACACTCTCAGTCCGAGATAGTATTTGATCTCACAAGAATAGATCGTCGTTCGATTCAACTGGAACTCGAACGTTTGAGCGCGCTCGATTGAAGATACCACATTGCCTCTATAGAGTAGAGCCACAATCTGAGTAGCTAGTAGTTGGATCAAGTTACTTGCACCGTTAACGCGGTTTCAAAAGCTTTACCTTTATCGCAGTTCCTCATTCTTATTCTCTACTATCGGCACATACTAGATAATCCGACGCTTCGTAAGACAACGTCCATGATCGTAAAGCCCTTGTCAAACAGACAGGCGTGACGAATGCGAAGCATGACGTTTTTATTTGTAATGTATGGAATTATTTGAATCCAGTCACATAGAAAAGCGAAAGCGATCCGATAGCGTGACAGAACTATCGGACTGACGTCTCGCTTCGGTTCGGTATCGCTTTCGCCTGTCTGTTTGACAAAGGCATACGCGATACAATAGGAAGACGAACATCAGCGACATCATTAACCAATTATATCTCCGAATAAAATCTGAATTTTAAGTCAGACACGAAGACGATTTTAGTTGTTTTGAAGTTAGTGTGTAAATAATTGAATCATTGAGTTGGCAAATAAGTAATGAATATCATTGGTGGTTGTGGCCATACAAAATGTATGGGAGAAACACGTCTAGCTAGCTCATAAAAATCAATAGAACAAAAATCATCTGAAAATGATTTATTTCTAAAAATTTAATGTACTTATTTGTAACTATGATACTTAAGCTCGATTGGTAACATATAGGAATACGCAAATTAATTTAATATTAATAAGGTTTATTTTCAGTTAAAGAACGACTGAACTAAGTCTAAATTAGCTCTATAGATCTGAGCCTGAATTAAAGCCAACCGTGGAGATATTTTTATAGCTGACCACGGAGCAAATAAATCCCGTGCTTCCATCTTATAGAGAGAAGTATTTTAGTCTGCGGGAGTCCGGCATAACCTCTCGTCTTTCTTAGACAGATGGGGTCCATTAGGATTCCCCAGACGATTTTAATGCAGCCTAGTTCACAGTAGGTGCGACCGGCACGCGGTCACTTCCCGGTATTTGCGATAAAGTGCCGCGTTCTTCACCTCTACATCGCGACGGGAATGCAGTACTCGTATATCGTGAAGGTTTAGGGACTTATGTCCAAGATGTTGTGGGAATAAGTTAGGAAAAAAGTTTTAATTAGAATTGAGACTTAAGACTGTCTCAAGAAATAACCAAGGCTCTCAACTCAACTTTTAGTCAGTACAAGTCTGATATTCGTATCCCCTCCACCCTTAGCGTTAGGACTCATTTGATGATTTCTTACCCTGAAAAAAGCATCAAATTCATGTTGCTATCTACGCCTGTCTGACGCGGAATCGTTGTACATTTTAAAGAAGCCATATAGGTTGCGGTCTTAACCCACAATGCAATTGTCATGTGACAGACGTGTCTCACTACTATCAACATTATTTGTTACTCGGTTATTACATCTAAACAATTTAAAATCTATTTTTTTTTTCGATTCTAAATACCATAAATCTTTTTAATGTAACATGAAAGTCCTTTTTTTTATTGGTTGGTACATTGAATCACAACGCTTTTACATAAAGTGGTAAGTTTCCAGTATACTGAACATCCTTCCTGAAATAATTTGTAATGATATGGAAAACAATGATATTTCACTTGCGCACTTTATGTCAGAACGGGTGACATAGGTAAGGGACGTTTTGGTGAGGCCAGAGGCGACTCTTTACTAGGGTCACTTTGTAAAATACGATTCCCTTAAAAAACTTAGTTACGATTAAACTTCTAAAAGATAAAAGGAGCCTTAAATACAACATTATTGTTTTGTTAAGCGAAACTCGATACACCTGTCTAATATTAATGTGTAAAGAATCTATGTACAAAATTTCAAAATTGTATCATGAAAATTCATAAAGTTATATGCTTGTTATGTTACCTGGTTGTCCGTTAAAATACATGCTCATTTCGCGGTATACCTGCGCAACACGCGTCTCCTGTGTCATACGCTCATTAATGAATATGTAGTTTGGCAATAGGTACCTAACCGAATGGGGATTGTATGGTAATTAACTGGTGATAATAATATTAAAAAAATGGAACACAATACAACATGGTGTAAAAATTAGTGTCTGTATTCAGATAGATCTATGTGCTAGTTTATTTGGCGGCAAAGAATCAAAAACAATGGCTCTCAAACGTATTAGAACCAACAGAAAGAAATCCCTGGACTAGAGAAAAATATGTTGCAATATTAAACTTTCCACCACATTTAAAACCTTTAAAAAATAAAAACACTCACCACAAAACTGCTAGTAAACAATAAAAACCATCAAGATAATAACGTCCACAGTTCTGCTCGCCCCAGAAACGAAACGAAGCGTAAAGATAAGCTATTACCCAATGTAATCAAGAATCCATTCAATTTAAAAAACAAAAGAGAGAATCATTTGTTACTTCCATTTTAACAGGAACACAGAAAACGTCGATACACTGGACAATTGAAAAGTCGGTTACTATTAAATTTCATTCTGTTACAATTTTCGAACGAAAATCAATCAGCCGTTGTACTAGTAACCGACATTCGTTGATCAATAAAACGTGATATGTGGTTCTTGTGGTTTTAAATCCTTTTCAAAGAGACTGGACATTTGGAACCGTGATGTGGACACAAGACGTCCTTTGAGCATTTTAATTGAAACGGAGTAACTGAAGATTTTTACTTTGTGCATTCCAAAATAACTTCGAATGGTTTCTGTGAACCACAAGCCCTTTTCTTTTTAACGTGGTAAACCATCAAATGAGTCCTCCCACCCAGGGCAGAGCGGGAGAGACTGTCAGACTCGTACTGACTAAAATCCACGGTGTCCTTCAATAGCCCCCTACGTTCCGGGGTCACGGTAATTCGTTCAATCCCGAGACCCCAGGTGAACCAGAGGTTAGCATGAATTTTCACCTGTTTGAGAACCTTCATTTTTTTGGTTAAATAGGGCGTTCACCTTTAACCTTTAATTTTCCGATAAGTTCTAACTACTACATCCAGCCAATTAGATATCTACTTTTATCAAAACTAACAAACCTAAGGGATCATTCACATGGAGCTCTACTGACGATTCGTCAAGAAACACGGATGGACGTTGATATTTCATACTAAATCGTGTTATTTCCTGATTTGTCTGAATGAGGACATAAGTGTTTATTGCCAGAAGCGATTTAAAAAAAAAAACGACGGGTTGCACTCTGGGAGTGCCGGCAGAAGTGAAAACTTGAATAGTAATAAACACACACGAACATTCGCGCAAGCGCCCTGCGCCGTCTTACGAATTTTCGATCAGGTCACGTGTCCTGACGCGAGTTTAACATTTTTAACCCATTCCAAAAAAAGTGCACAACGCCGCTTAAGAAGTTTTCACTTCAACAATACGTGATCTAAAGATGGTACCGTTGCTTTGGACGATTAATCTACTGCGTGTGACCACGGCCTCCTGAAAAGCATGGCCACCGACGGGCGGCGCCGCAAAACAAATAATGTTTCGTCAAACGTCCTCATGTGAATGAGTCGTAATATGAGTACCAAAAATAATAAGACAATTACCGATAGCTTGTAAAGGTTTTCAGAATACTACAGTCGTTAGGCCAAGAACACTGGCAATGTACCTACACAGTTTTGAGGATTACTCCAATAATTTATTACCAAGACAGAAGAAGGCTGAGACTTGAAATCTCGAAAGGATTTTGTACTCCAACTTTAGACTGGTTGTTAATTTAAAAGGGTTTTTTAAACGCAACATTGTTTTTAAAATATGTAACGTACTATCTGGTTGTACAAGAGTTTTTTGGCGTGTGTAAAAAAATATTGAATTGTGTAAAACAAGGTTCCGATTTTGGCAATCGGAACCTTGTTTTACACAATTCAATATTTATCGAATCAAATTTTTACCAACAACTCCATAGAGTCATTATTCCACTGAGGCGCGGCGGAGCAAAGCGGAGACGAGCTGTGCCGCGATTCACTGTTGCCGCTGATGCACATGGCTGACCAGGCACATGTGGATATTCAAGCCATAAATGAGATTGGTGAATCGCGGCACAGCTCTGCTCCGCACCGCTCCACTCCCCCTCAGTGGAACCACAGCCAGTTACTCAAAATTCTTAAAGACTAAATTCAGGTTTTGTCTCACTGATATGCAAAGGCCTTCTCTATACTGTCTGGACAGAACTGCCAAAGAGGATTCCAGCTGTTCTCGATGCAATCAATCAATGACAGTGCCTATCCACAATGCAATTAAAAATTTTCATGAACAGGTGCTCCAACGTGTAATTTCCGATTGAACTCCCGCAAAATACACGCGGACTGATTTCGAAATAATCTAAAATATTCATTGCATCTGTCGTAAACACTCTACTAGTGCGGAGCGTAACCAGTCGGAAAATTCTTCAAGCGCTTAGCGCTCCTGTCGCAGCGCTGCAAAAGTACATTTATTTCATTCCCACTTTTTGTATCAAGCGTGTTGTTACGTAAGGGTGATTTACGAATGCACAATTCACTGTAAAAGCGACAGTGAAAAATGTACTACATTATATTGATTTCAGCAAACGATT
Source organism: Agrotis puta (assembly GCA_943136025.2). NCBI lineage: Eukaryota > Metazoa > Arthropoda > Insecta > Lepidoptera > Noctuidae > Agrotis > Agrotis puta. Next base: position 14,393,237 of record OW964176.2, on the reverse strand, counting down.
GTTTTAAAACTGTAATGCTTTCATCTAAGAAGAGTGTCCGTCCACTCGTTGCTTCACACCAAAAATGAAAATTTAGTGGCCAGTTTAGTTCTAGCTGAGTTTTGTAGGTTCTTATCTTTATTTTGGGAACAAAGGAAGCTGTTCAACGCAAGAACGTTGAATTTCTTGAACAAACGTTAAGTGGGAACTATATGCTTTGATATTTTAACGTAGACTTGGAAAAACAAGGAAAAATGTGAATCCTGATCTTATCTTCAATATCAATTGAATAAATTGAGGAAAGTTTGTTATTTATTGAAGCTACTTACATGGGTAGGCTACTTAGAAATACATATTTAATGGACCTTTAACTGTAGATAGTGATGGTCAAACTTTGCCTATAATCTGATAAAAAGGCACTTTCTGCCAATCGATTTCATATTAGGTATCGAGGTAACATAATTTTGACGCTTGCTTTATATGTATTATACTAGTAAACACTGATTGGCACTTAATCTTTCCACCGAAACAGACCCAACTTGACCGGGCACAATACCAAACCGCAACACCGCACGTTAAATCAAAATAGGCACACTATGAAATTCCGGTTGCACTATTGCAAATGCAACCTGCACGAAATTGATCGATGCCACACGGTGACCGCGGCCACTGATTCATTTGTGCACCTGTGATGCGGGAGTACATATGCGTCAGAGACCGAGCTTAATAATTTAAAGATGTGATATTTAAATATTATGATACACATAAAATCGCAGTTTATTTGTTTGTTATTCAACTTGAATACATAGTTCTCTAAGGATTTTATAATTAATAGAGATAATTGTTCCTAAAAGAAATATTACAGTCATGAACATCTTGCATGTTTCTTTTATTTGTTTTGTAATCAATTCGTTAAATTTCAATTAGATTAATGAAAACTTTTTTATTTTTCAAACAAATCGTTTAATTAAATCGAAAGTGGTTGGCGGTTAAGCTGCTGTTTTGTCTATTTAATCCTTATAATTAGACTTCTAAAAAATATAACCGTCTTTCAAAAATCTACTTCAGCCTCTGTCTCATATCTACTCATGTGACTGTACTGATACATAGGCGAGTGTATTACCAACCACTGTTCTACCTACATACGTGCCTATATGATCAGCAGCCGCTTCAGGACGTTGAACCGCAGGAGCTAATTTGCCTTTGTGTGTGAGCTGCACTTGTCAATTTTGGATACCAGGTCTTTATACGGTTGAACTGAAGTAGACTTTGACGGAAGTAGTACTTGACACTTGCTTTTGATTTCAAATTGCAGGTGTATTTTAGTTCAGTACTAAAAACGTACTCGTAAATTGAGAATTCACTGGAAATTTTCGGTTGTGTTTTATTTTAATTAAAATTAACAATTGATAACAGTGTACAGTGTACAGTTTATTTTAATTAAAATTAACATTGAACATTTGTGTTAACAAAACTATGAATGAATTTCAAGGCGTGTGCGTTTCACTGGCAAAATTATATCTAATTCGAAAGGTTTAGTTAAAAAAAAATGAAAACTGAAATACAGTTCGTATGTTTTAAACACAGGCGCCAACGCCACAAGCCAGACTATTCATTAGGGAAATACTATTTACATACTACAAACAAGTTTATAGTAAATATACTTATACGAATCACCAATCCACACTACATAGTAATCAATTAATTAAACGTTGAAGTTTGTCTAACATCATGTATTGAGTAATACACATGAGCGGATCAGATCGAAATCAAATTAATCTACAACCAGCCTAGGAGCCTCGAAAGGCATTTCATACAAACGTTTAAATCCATATCCTTTAAGCTTTTGTCAAACAGACTGGCGTGGCGAATGCGAAGCGTGACGTTTTTATTTGTAAGTTATGCAATTGTTTGAATCCAATCACATAGAAACGCGAAAGCGATCCGATAGCGTGGCAGAACTATCGGACTGACGTCTCGCTTCGGTTCGGTATCGCTTCGGAAACGCTTCGCATTCGCCAGTCTGTTTGACAAAGGCATTAATCCTTTACCGTTTAGTCCTTTGCCTTTCCATCCATATATGATAAACAGGGGCATATAGGTTCTAAGAGGTATACAACTAGGTGGTCTACGAGACTATCTAAATAAGTGACCCTTGAACGTAAAGGGCTACTGAGGGATCACCGTGGATTTTAGTCAGTACGAGTCTGACATTTCCGTTCTGCTTCACCGATTGCGGGAGTACTTATTTGATGACTTCACCACGTAAAACAGGGGTATATAGGTCTAAAAAGTTATCAGAGAACACTGTCAAAAATAGTGTTACAGGTAAATTAAACCGATTTTAAACTATACATAGAAACAGAGATTTCCAATCATCTTTTATGGAATAAAAAATGTTCGTAAATGTTCTTTGTTTTTACAATACATGGAATTAAAAAAAATTGGCAAATTGATTAATTTTAATTTAGTATCATTTGTAAATATTTAGTTTTAGTTATGTATATGTAATTTAAGAATATTTAAATGATGTTGTGATTAACCTTTCATAAATAACCATATATGGTTATATGCTCATGTGTAAAAATGACGTAAAAATCATCTCTGTTATTAAAAAAAAACTTGAAAGTTTGTATGAAATGCCATTCGCCGTGCGCGTCCTTAAGTACAGAGCAAAACAACAGCAAGACAATCAAATCCTTAGGATTTCTAGTTAATATTAACGTCCATTTGCTTTTGAGAAGGGTCACCGATGCCCCGCGGCAAAGATTTGAATTTTTTATTGAATTTTCTTGGAATACCCAAATCAAGATCAGATAAGTCTCATTGTTGATTGTGGTGGTTTATTAATGATCCGCAAATGGTGATTCGTTTTGGAACGAAGAATAGAAAAGAGAGATTGAAGAAAGATGGACGTTATGTTGTAAGAATTTTCAGTAATTTTTCTAGATTATGAAAACTAGCCTTTGCCAGCGGCTTCGGCCGCTTTTAATTTGAAGGTTACTATAATTATCAGAAGTCTCATTGTTTAAGGAACAACACCACATTTACACGCAAGATTTGTTGTTATCAGAACCTCTCTCTTCTTAGTCACCATTTCATCATCATCAGCGGAAAGAGTTCCACTGCTAAATAGAGCCTCTCCTTATCAGCCAACACACGTCCACTGCTGAACAAATGCCTCTTCCTTTCCCTCCACGCTGAACGCCACTTGCATCCATCGTTTGCCCTTTACAACAGCAATGTTTATCCAGGATTTTAAGTGGTTATGGATGGTCAATTCTGCTCGTCACCGATACCACTGTACCTTAAGCTTTGATTTTGATTACTCTAAAGTTTTTAATGCACGCGTCCTTTTTTAGCGTGGTAAAATCATCAAATGAGTCTTCCCACCCAGGGCAGAGTGGGAGGGACTATTACTGACTAAAATCCACGGTATCCTTCATTAGCCGCTACGTTCCTGACTCACGGTAATTCGTAAGTCCTGCGACCCAGGCAGGCTTTGGCCCTCTAAAGAGGATGACTTACGATGCCAAATCATGGACACTCACGGTGAGATTAATCCACCAATTCACCAGACCAAAGTCACTTAGCGACCTATGGAATGAGTTATGCTCGGAGTAAACGTCGAGCGAAGACCTGCAAAAGGCAACCGGCAGAGACTGGTTGAGGAAAGCTCAAGACCGGACTCTGTGGCGTACATTGATAGAGGCCTATGTCATGCAGTGAACGAATACAGGCTGATGATGATGGATGGTCAGGGTCTGCACATCCTTAACTTACAAAAACCAGGTACACATGAATTTGACTGTTATTATTACCTTCACAAAGTCCAAAATAACTAGCGAAATATGCATCTTAACGTTTCAAAAAAGCCTACTTTTTCACACACAATAACATATGATGATGGATCGAAGCGGAAATGAGAATAAAGGTAACAATGTTATGTAATTATGTGCGAACGTGTGTGTCGTATCTTTTCTTTTCTTTCTTTTGTGTAGAGGGTTGGTGAGGGCCGTGATTATTTTTGGAGTACCTGCCTACGAAACTGGTGTGTTGATAATGGCTTTTTAATAGTAGGGGAACAGTGTCTAAGACAGAGACGCGATGCGTGATGGGAAATCACACACGTAAGGCAAACTTAATACAATACTAACGTAGCGCAAGCGCCAACAGAACGCCATTTGTTAATGGCCGCTTGCAAATGACGTCCTGATGGCGCTTGCGCTACATTAGTGTTGTGTTAAGTATGCCTAAAGAGTGTTTGTACCCATTATACCTCGTGTCCCCGTCTTATACACTTATTCTCCTATATTTCACCCCAACAATACCTTGAAGTATTAACAAGATCTAATTTAAATTACTCTTATGTGTGCCAAACTGAAAAACTTAATATGACAGTCAGTACGACCACGCTTTCGGGTTGGTGTGATAAAATTCACGCGACAATGACGTGTTATTGACGGTCGTTTTGGTTAAGACGGCGCTTATAACAAATTGCATTCATAATTAGTCTATTTTGTTTCCAGTGCTAGGACTCACTTTGTCTGGCTGACTTTGTCAGCGAATTTTGCATTACAAAGTTCAAAAATATATACTTTCATGTAACTTCTATTTCAAGGAACAACTATTGTCTGTTACTTTAAAAGAAACAATCCTGCTGCTTGACAAGAGAAATAAAATAACTTTGGACATTACCTACTTATTTCATGACATCTTTTGCAAGTAGTTCTACTTCACTATAATTATAACTCTAAGCTATACTGTACAAGTTAAAATTAAAATAGTTTTCTGGACTCGTTTTTGTCTCTGCTCCATTTGAGTCGACGGAATTAATCGTCAGAGTAATGTAATAGTACACTTCCTAGAATTTCACCGACTATTCCGAAACTGGTTGAACTAGTCACCCAGTAACAAAAGTATTCACTAGGTAAAGTGTTACTGAGCTAGTTACGCCCCGTTTACGACTACAGGTTATGCGATTTGCGACGGGACTCAACACACATGCGCTTGCTCTGTGGCGGCACTTAGTACAATTTCACCAACAACTCTAGAAGTAATTGCACTAAGATTATACTGATTTATGTGTTACTAAGATAGTTCCGCCTCATTCACGACTTCAAGTCATACGAGCTGCAAAGTAACTTTTAAAACACGCGGTGCTTTTCTTGTTATCTTCGCATGAGCATTGTCGTGTCGCAATAAATAATGTTAGCCGTCCGACTACGAAGCAAAGGCCTCTTCGACGCTTGTTCAAAGCGATTTGGTAATGAACCAGAAGGTAACTCAGAAAAACCGATGAATAGAAAAGTTCTTATGTTCTTATGTTACTTAATATTAAGATTTAAAACGGGATATTTCCCATATTTTTTAATATTTCAACACTGTTGTAAGCGCCATGGTCACGGGTGAACTGAAGTTTTTGCTCGTGGATGTTTATGAGCAGTCAAATCGGTCTACCTCCTTCTTGTACGTTTCTTGCGTCTTATGTTACTTCCTCGAATTTTAACGTAGAAAGAAGGTGAAACCTTTAACACGTGATATACTGTTTCCTATTCCATTTCTTCGAAGTCTTTGTAGCAACACACGTGTTGTCTAAGCTTGTGGCCAAGCCACTAGAGTAATCCCGAAACAAAGCACGAACGGGAACGGTTTCATTTCGATTTCGTTACGTAGTGCTGTTTCTATGCCGTGGTTTTATGAAATTATTATAATGGTCTCCAGTATAAAGCCTTCATTGTAATGTAAAATTGTACTTTGTTGTACTCTTTTTAGGAAAAAGAATAGCAATCGACTTCATCAGATTTGTGTGAAGTAAGCTTAGTACTCATAATTTAGTGAAAATATTTTTAAAGATTTACTTCGAAAGTTTTACTATTTTACTTTAGTCAAAACTTTAATGCCTTTGTCAAACAGACAGGCGAAAGCGAAGCGTTTCCGAAGCGATACCGAACCGAAGCGAGACATCAGTCCTATAGTTCTGTCACGCTATCGGATCGCTTTCGCTTTTCTATGTGACAGGATTCAAACAATTCCATACATTACAAATAGAAACGTCACGCTTCGCATTCGCAACGCCTGTCTGTTTGGCAAAAGCATAAATGTAAGTACGAAAAACGTACTTGTTTTATAAAACCTGGGATGAAATTGTCACTTAAATGACATCAACCGGGATTGGCAAACATTTACGTTTTTATTGAACTAACAAAATGCTTTTAGAGCGAGTTGTTTGATGAGTTGTCAAACTATTTGTTAAATCCTATATATTTTATTTACCATTTGTTAAAATTTATGAGCTTTCAACTATAGTTAGTTTAATAACTACAAACATGGCTCTTAGTCCATTAGTGCCGATTCTTGTCCCGAAATCTCTCTCGCATCTCTATTCAGATTTCGAATACTCGTAGCAAGTATGTTTGCTGATACTGCAATTACGACCATAGTATATATATCATCAAGACAATCCAATTCATCAACACAGTAATTTACTGGCTACGTTTCACTAAGTACAATCTATGTGCTATAGCTAGGAGCTGACCAGACTGTCTGGCAAGACGCTTGCGGTTTCAGTCCCCGACAAACTGAGCCCGCCTAGAAGCCATTTGCTTTCAATCTAAATGAATAGCAGTCTTATCATATTAAAGGGTTATTTATTTTCCAGAACTAAAATAGGAAATATCTCTATCAAATGGAAATATCTCTTTGAATAAAGATAGCATAATAATTAGTGGTTAGGTATGAATAAGTATGTTCGCTAGTTGACGAAAGGTAAAGTTTAAGTTTTTATGAAGAGGAAACTAAATTGTTTCTAGAACCACGGAATCAAGGATTTATGTAACATCTACCAACTTTGTTTTTTTTACATTGATCCATACGATGAATTTCCCTTGTTTCAAGGGTTTACAAACATTTGAATTCACGTACACTAAACCTGAAACAACTACCAACATCTATACTATAATAAATCTGTAGAAGGGTCAATTCTGTACATTGAAAACATTGAAAAAATAAATAGCGGGGCGTGTTACTGGATCGATACCAAACCCAAATATGTGATTAAAATTTTTTTGTCTGTCTGAAAAAGAAATATTATTTTGCAGGTTTATTCATAGACGTTGTTCTGTAGAACCGCGAACACACGTTGCATTACCCGCAGTGGATTCAGCGCCGTAACCTGTAGCGCCGAAAGAAGATGTCATTGTCAGAGTTACACAATGGAGAAATAAACCATCCACGCGAAGACCGACATCCGCGCGGACGGAGTCGCGGGCGGAAGCTAGTGTCAAATAAAACTACTTGTTGAAGTACAGCAGTCGGTCAATCAGCCACTGCGTTAACAGTATAACCCATTTCCTCTAGTAGAGACAGTAAGGATGCTTTTCCACCAAAAATATGCTATAAAGTTATGCTGCGAGAATGTAAAAGCTGAGCTACGAAACTATGTGACCGTTTCCACTGATGCTACGCTATGTAGCGGTGCGAGTAAGATGTGCTATGAAGATGCGCCGCCGCAAAGTAGCTGCGCGACGAAGATGTGCAGCTCGAGCTATCCGGTGTATCGATAGTAGGGAAGACGACATATCAGGCATCCATAGCACGCATCTATAGCACACAGCTATAGCAAGCATCCTTCCGTATAAAAACATATCTTAGTTGAATCCGTTTCGACCAGTGTTATGCTACGCATCCATAGCAACGTAGCAGAGCACATCTCTGGTGGAAAAACAACCCTACATTATTGTTGTAATAATTAAAAATAGTTTGTATGCGCATGTAGTTCCTTGCCCATTCTTCTCCTTTAAGGTCCGAGTTTTTGGACACCTTTCAAAGTGTCTGTTATGGCCAAATTGAAAAAAACTAATTTGAGTAGGTTATATTTATAATCACAATAATTAAGTAAAAGCTTAATTTGCTCATCTTAAAAAATTGGTTTTCTTTATTATAGGTTCGCGTTTGACAACTATCTTGCTTGATGTTGAGCAACGATTTGTGGTCGACGATGAAATATGCTTACCTAGAAATAACCTATTCACTCTAGACTTATAGTTCCCAAGGCTGCAGTTATCAAGAAACAAAGACGACACGGTTGGCGCAGTGGCCGAGCGATCGACTGCTGAGCAGCGTGTCGCGGGTTCGATCCCAGCACGGAACAAATATTTGTATGATCTGCAAGTAGTTGTTCCGGGTCTGGGTGTTTGTGTATGTGAATTTCTATGTTTGTAAACGAACCCTCGATACAGGAAGAAATTCCTATTACGCAACGTTTAAAAAAAAAAAAGGCTCTGGTTAATTTAAGACAACAAGCCAAGCAGGTAGAACTTAAGCATCATCAGACATGCGCCATAAAATAAACCATTTTCGTCTAAACGTACAAGTCTACAAGTCTACTCTAATATTTACAAACACTTTGGGGAACTCACTATACTGTATACATGGTGAAGATGCGTAACAGTTTATTTTAAACACGTCTTCGCGTCACCTGCCGTCTGCCTGTCTCGGTACACTAATATAGAATTTAATATTAACACCCGGGCTTCCCCGCATTTGCTTGAGTATTACTTAACTATCACTTAAGGGTAGGTAGAACTATGTATCTGCACCTATGTTACACAAATAAAAAATTGATTGATTGATTGATTGATTGAATGCGACGGAATATGAAAGGCAACGTGCTTAGAAACCTTGAGGCGGTCACAATAAATTGTAAATTTAATTAGTCCATCAGCTAGTTTTTGAAGTGAAAACTTCTTTAGCGGCGTTGTGCACTTTTTTTGGAATGATTAAAAAATGTTAAACTCGCGTCAGGACACGTGACCTGATCGAAAATTCGTAAGACGGCGCAGGGCGCTTGCGCGTTCTTGTGTGTTTATTACTATTGAAGTTTTCACTTCTGCCGGGACTCCCAGAGTGCAAAGCGTCGTTTTTTTTTTCTTCTTGCCATTGAAATCACGTTCAGTTTTGTTGAATTTCAACAGTCGTCAAGGGAAATCAATGGCCCAAAATTCTGAAAACCTGTCTAACCATAGGGATATCATATCATCCAGTAGTAACTGGGTTGTTGAGGTCAGATAGACGTATACATAAAATGCTGGTTTTCGACTGCATCATGTTACATTGGAAACCGAATCGTAATTGGTGAAATACAAGGCAAATGGATTACGTGATTTTACTAACGATCCGATAGTGTGTTGTGCAAAAACAAGCTAAAAAAGAAAAATAGTAATTGTTTAGACATATTTTGTTTACAGTTTTTGAGCCTTCAATCAATAAGCATGTCAAAACAATAGACAAGCTTAGCTTAGCTTTTAACTCGTAAAAGCTGTCGTCACACTGGCACAAAGATGGAAAATTATTGAAAAGATTAAAATGTTTTATTCATATAACATATTTATCAGTCCCCCGGCTTATTTACTAAATATAAAATAAATGTTAAAACAAACAACACGACAAATGAAGCCATTTAATCATAAATCTTTAATCCCACATAATTATAGAGCAAAGGACTTAAAACATGACATTTTACGGAACAAAATTTGCAGACAAGCCTACAGTTCATGAAAGTGATTGTTATAATTGCCACAGGCAAATTACGTCATTACGCCAACATCATTTTACAGTTGGAAAAGTGGGAAATACGAAATTAAACTCCTATTTAGAGGGCGGAAAGTTTAAATCTGGGTGGGCGAAGTTTTGGGAGTGTTAACGTAAAGTTGTAATTTTGCACGGATTGTTCACGAGTACGGTGAGTTTCGTATGTGCTACGTTCCTCAATACTTAACATTTGCTCGCCACAAAGCCTTATCTTTTGTTACATTATATTATGATATTACGCCTGTGTAATTTACGAGAGTTCAAACTTCCGTTTATGAATTCAATGCCATAGTAAATTCAGTTGGTAATTAATTAGAAATCTGTTTTGCATGTGTGTGGAGAACATTCACGTCATGTTATTTGTACCAGGGGACTATAAACCAAAAGAAGTAAAACACAGTCATAAAAATGCTTATCAGTCAACAAAGGACGACAATAAAAGATATGATTCCGAAACATCAATAAAGATGGAAGTCTGTCGAAGAGAAGTCGACGTGACTTGGTATGGCGCGCTACGAATAATGGTGACTTTCAAATTAGATTGCATAGCACACCCGGGATTCTCAAGGTGGTGCCAAGTATTTGCATTTCAGCCTGTCTCGTATTTCGTTGGCGGAATTTTTATTTCATCGAAAGGGGTTTTATCTGGAACTTTTCGGAATAAGTCGGGATATTTTGTTATTGATCTGCGATAAGTTTTATTTATTCATTTTATGTTTATAACATTTACATATAGGAGTAATTGAGTAAATGAAGTACATTGTATACTCTGCTGGTTAACCATAAGCAGGCTTTAGAAGAAGGAAAAATTTTACGGGGAATAAAAAATTAATTTTATGTTGAATAAGAAATTTTTCTTGTGAAATTGAGAAATGTTTCTTTGACTTTTATCGTACGTTTCAAAGGGGATCTCTATCGCATTTTTTGTAATAACTTTTTGTATCGTTATTATTTGTCAAACATAATGATTTGCCAAAAATATATAACTCAGTAAACATTAACAACTTTAAAATTTCACTGTGTCTTATTTTATTTTCTTAAAATTCATGATAACTTTTTTCTATATATAAAAGTAATAGGCCATATTGAACATGTCTTGCTTCGGGCCATGTCAGTCATTTGTAATAGAAAACAACCGTCTTTTTAAATTGACGCTTTGATGTCAATCACCGGTGGCTGACATGGCCTGAACAGATAGTGACTCTGTCGGACACCGGTGACTGACATGATAGTTAACGTATTAATGACCAGAAAGTTTTTAAAAAAGCATTCATATGAACATACAAACATGAGCAAATTAAATTTGTATTTCATTCTATACGACAAACATTCAGCATCGATCATCTTCAAAAATATGTTTCAGAAATCTCATTGCCCCTGTAACTCACATCCAATATAACTCAAAACTTATTTCGTTTAGCTGTCCAAATAAAAGCCAAGCAACATATAGCTGTAGACGTCCGTCCAAATCGCAATAAGCAGTGACCAGAGAGAGAAATATGGAACCATATTAACTCGTCGACTCGATTGCACAAACTCTTGCTACGATTAATGACCTCACAACGAAATGGGAATGTCTTCAGCTTGATAAGTTATCCACGTAACATGGCCTGAAGAAAACCCAGATGTGAATGCATTTTAAAATTCCACTGCCAAAATAGTTTTCACCATCTTTTAAATTTTCTATTGTTTTAAAACCTTTCAAAAGTATTCATTTTTCATGAATACAATATTATGTGAATGAAAAAACTGTAAAATATTTTATTTTTTATTTTTTGTAATCCCTTGTATACCTGTTATTAAATAAATATCAAAAGATTTTTTATGGTTTATATTGAGAATACAAAAACAATATTTTAGTCTTTGTTAGTCTGTAAAAAGAAACTTGAGCAAAGTCGTATATTTTCATTATGTCAATGAAGTTTCTTTAATACCACTTTTACAAGAAAAAGCTCATTTTTTTTGTGTGGCACTATTTTCTCAAAACATTGAAAAATTATATTAAATACAGAAATGAAAACTCAACATTCTGAACACCCACATTACGTTTCACGATTAAGAACATAAATAAAGTTTTGAGCTACTCACACTCAGCTCACTGAAACTTAAATGAAATGTTCTACAGAAAAATAAATGGACGGTGAATCTCTTCCTCATTTTAGTTAATTATCTTTTTTGAACAAATCTCTGCTTCAGGGCTTTGTGCCGAGTGCCGAAAATTGCCGAGCTCTAAAATACTTTCGGCGATTCTAGATCACCATTTCATGCAACTCCTCATCATTTCAGGGAGCTCTCCCAGGTAGCGCCACAGCGCACGATCTTGCGATCCACGCACTTTTTTCATGCAGCCACTGCCAGCTACCTTTCTTCAGGTCCATGTTGCCGGGTGGCGTCATACGCTATGTTTATCTACGCGCGGTCTCCATTCGAGAACCTTCTTACTCCACCTTTCATCGCTTCTGCGGCAGATACGACCAACCCACTGCAGCAACTGCTTTACAACTGAATTAATAATAACATTTTTTTTTTTATGATCAACATGTTGGCGATAAAGAAACAAACGCATAGCGGTCAGCTCTAGCCTATAAACGCCTGCAACAATCAAATACAGGAAGAAACACCTCTGAAACCGGGATATAAAAGACCGACCATTTGGGTTGAAAAATGTAAGGGTGAACCACCCATCCGATGGCTAGCGTTACGATGATAGGAAGTAGTTGTGGACAACATGTCAAACAATTCCGTAACTATTTTGTTGATGTTATTTTATGAAGACTGTAAAGTTTCCACCCGAAGCATAACGTTTACTCTATTTTTTTACAACAATGTATGTAATGATGTTCCCTGTACTATTACAGACTATAAATTTTTAACAGCCGATCAAACTGTCGAACTGGAAATCGATGGAGTACGAAACGTTTCGGTCCTAACACTGTCGCTGACATTTAGTTTTACAACAAAAGATGGATTGTGGGCCACAGGCTCGAATACCACGTTTCTTAAAAGACGATTGAGTGAGCTGATGAAAACTATATAAGTACATGAATAGGTGTGATCGAAAGAAATTTGACGGCACGGTTAGCTCAGTGGCTGAGAGATTGGACTGCTGCGTTGCGTGTCGCGGGTTCGATTCCCGCACGGAGCAAATATTTGTATGATCTACAAGTATTTGCTCCGGGTCTGGGCGTCTGTGTACGTGAGTTTATATGTTTATAAACGCACCCACGACACAGGAGAAAATCCTAGTGAGGGGCAACGTTTTAAAAAAAATATGTCAAAAGATTTTATTTGTTTAATTGCCAATTGTAACATATCTACTGGACTCCGCAGATAACACAATTATATTTTTAACATAAAACCACGGCTTCTACAGAGTTGATAAAGATAGGTAACTAATAACACAGATTCACTTTGACAGCATGTTTTTGGACTAAGAGGACGCGAGGAGCATGATCGACTATTTATCCTACTGTTAGCTCATTACAACGACATATATTAATATAATGAGCTTCTTCAAATTCAGGGCTAACTAAATTAAGACAACTATTGACGCTCTAAGAAGAAGAAGATCGACATCAACGACAAGTATCTCAAATCCAGTCAATGTTTAACAGGCTGATAAAACCCAAAACTGCGACAACAGTTGTCATAAACTTTTAAATCAGCTGAACAACAACCACCAACTACAAGGGTTATAAACGACTCTGAATGTCTGGAGAGTAAACTTCTCCCAATGAACACGAAATAATCCTTCAAGTTTGTTTTGTACGGATTAAAAATATTTAGTCGAAACAAGAATTGGTGGAAGGATTGTACCAGCTGCTACAATGCAATTTAGTTTTACAATTGGATGGTATCGCTGGTGGTTGGGAGCACGCTTTCTTAGTTCACAGATTGGGTGAAACTATCTTAAGGTTTTTTTTACTAGGTAACTTGCTTCGAGAATGTTTCTACACAAATGGCTGGAGGATAGTTTGCGGTACTCACTGTGGACTGTTGTAATCTTTTGGGCGGTCGTTTGGACTTTGTTACATTTTTAATAGGTAAATGTTATGTGAGAGGCATGATATCAGTAACAATAAAATTCAAATCTAATTAGTTCTTCAGTAAAGAGTTTTGAAAAAAATGTAAATCTGGTTTTTGTACCTAGAAGTGACGTATTGTAAATTTTAAAAGCGTCGTATCTTTGACAATTTAAACTTACGAAACAAAAGAAAAAATACAGGTCGCGGGCAACCGATGGTTGGAAGTGGCGGATTGTCGTTCAGAGCTGGTGGTTTAAGCCCCTTCGTACAGTACGCAACGCAAGTCTCCAATACCTTACGACTTTGGTATCCATTGGCGCGTACCTGTGTACGAACCTCTATGAATTTGAATTGCCATAGTCACCTGGATACTAAAGCCGTAAAGTATCGGAGACTTACGTCGCCTTTATTAATTTTTTTGTCGTGATCAAATGAGTCCTCCCACCCAACTGTCAGACTTGACTGACTAAAATCCATGGTGTCCTTCAATAGCGCCGACGACCCAGACTTACGTCGCCTAGTGTACGAATGGGCTCAGCAGTAGATGTCTTCCAGCTCATGATGATGATGAATGTTTTTTTTACGTTCAGAGACTTTTTCAGTGTAGTCTAATTTCCTTTTCAACATTATACCCATAAATGCACGTGGGAGCTGGAAGTTAAGCAACACGTGATTGGCATTCGCATCAATCTAGTGTAAAACCAAGAAATATAGCTCTTATTCCATTGCCTTAAAGCGCAATATCGCATTGTGAAAAAATGTCTAGATACTTTTAGTACAAAACCGAGTTGCAGGGTGAAACTAATCACTATAATTGAATTTTCTGCTGCGCATTCGCCTCGTGCCTTGAATTCAGCTAATTCTATTTGCCATTTTAGTTGCTAACTAACGCCTTTATTTTTCCCATGAGTGTAATTGCCATCCAGTTTACTGTGATTTGAGTGTTAATAGTTTTAGTCTAAACTAATATTACAGAGAGAAAACATTTGGTGTTTGTTACTTAATAGATAAACCCAAGAACTACCACCACATTTATTTACCAAAAAGGAATAAAAGAAGAAACTATGCTGCAGTACAACGAAGAATAGGCTTATCCACATTGAATGGCAATGCTTAGGTATTCTTTGACTCCGAGAGGTTCAAACCAGCTGCTCACTGGTGACTTTGATTTCCCAGCCGAATGCTATGAAGATTAGAAGGCTGTTAGGAACTATTTGTCACCATAATCAGAATTTGACTGGGAAACAAAAAGTCACCAGTGGTGAATTTATCTATTATTTTACTTTCAAATTGCACCAATATGAAGCCGGGGCGGTTCGCTAGTAATTTGATATGTGTTCAACCAAATTTAAATTTACATAACAAAAGGTTTTTAACAATATTAAATTCGTCAGTCATGAATATTTACCGCAATTATGAGCTTACATTAATTAAACGTCACACAAATTAGCGACGAGCTATAAAGATATGTTGACCAATAAATTGAGAATCAAACCACATAGCATTATGAATTTTATTATTAAAATATTTTGAACACAGTAATTTGACAAAATATTCCGGGATAATAGGCTGTGGGTTCATTAGTAACAAGAATCATATTTTAATAAATATAAAATAGCTTTACTAATCATTTAATATTTTCAGCAAAATTATTCATCTAAATAATACTGGGTAGTTATCTATTTTAATTGAAGTATTCGTAGAAGGTTCAGTCCATCCGATTTATACATTATTTGTTCTAATTATTAGTCGAATAAAATATGATTCTCTTGAAATTTGACTTTTAAAACTACATATCAGCAGAAAAAAAAGTAATTGCTGCTAGTATCAAAAACAACACAGTTTCTTTTAAACAATTGTTAATTTTGTTTTTTTTTTATTTCAGCTTTGTATTCTTTCCTCTGATCGCCATTTTTGTTTTTAACAGCAATTACGTTTTTTCTCTTCTCTATTTAAATTATTGCAATGATTCATTTAAATCATTTTATATACATCCAAATATAAACAATTTATTCAAATCCAACGTCTATTTATACACAGAAAAGAAGAATTCTGTTTAATTTCATAGTTCCGTCATCTAGAATTTCCACCCCATCTTTAATAAAAATCTAGGCAACGTTGCCTCCTACAAAATGGCGGGCGAAATTAATTTTGGTCTTGTTTTAATATTTCAGAGGAACGAAAGGCTTATAAACTTTCTAAACCACATAATGAAGGAGAAAAATATCATGATATTAAAAGTAATGGCTTCAGTTCCTTAACCATAAAACAGTGTTGATTACATTTTTTGTCAAAATTATTGCGGTAATTTCATTGTTTGGCTGTAGTCAACCGTTTTATGGTAAGTTGCTGAGTTTTGTGTAATTTGGTTGAGTTATCCAAGTGCTCTATAAACTTATGCAACCTTGGTAGGTCTACTAGGTCTGTGCTGCGTTTTCTACTCGCTCTTGTTGCTACAATAATTCCTTATTCAACAACTACAACCATTAAAAAAAAGAAACCGACGTCAAATACAAACACTAATTTTAATTTACTCTTATTAGTTCAAATATTTTCAACAAAAATTGACCGAAGAGTCTGAATAATCATCGTCTTTGAAACCGTGCCATCCAAGTGTGCAACAACGGATCCATTCGGACGTCAGGGGATATCCATGGGGTTCCGGGACTGTCTCATCAGATAAACGTGACCCTGGAACGTATCTATTAACTACGAGTATATACTGAACTAGCACTTTTCCCGCGACTTCGTCCGCGTGAGTTACGTACTTTCATAATTCCCCCTTTTCACCCCCTTAAAGGTTGAATTTCCAAAAACCCCTTCTTAGTGCTCCCCTACATTATAATAGGAAGCCGTGTGCAAAATTTCACATTCCTAGCCCCAGTAGTTTCGGCTGTACGTTGATATGTCAGTCAGTCAGTTCTCCTTTTATATATATAGATAACTGGGCTTTTGAAGGATCACCGTGGATTTTAGTCAGTGTAAGTCTGACAGTCCCTTCCGCCTCGCTCGGGGAAGGAGGTCTCATTTGATGATTTTACAACGATAACAAAGGGGATATCCATGTTATACCAATATTTTTCTGAAAACCACATCAAAATCGGTTCAGCCAAATATGAGATAATAGTGAAAAAACAGATATACTTACGAACAACGGGTCGAATTGAAAACCTCCTTTTTTAAGTCGGTTAAGAACACGAAGCAGAGTTCGAAATAACTATATTTTCATAGCGTGCGATTACATAGCTAATTATTCCAACTCCTAACCCTCCATCACCATCATCGGACAAAAAGACCAAAGAGCTATTAAAAAAAACTAGACCTCTCAGTAATACCTTTAATAAATAGCGAGCAAATCGAAAATGTGACTGGACTTAGATAAATGACAGAGCACGAGTCGAATACTAATGTGATAGAAGCGCACTATGTGCTAATGAGGATTGATTCTATATAGTGTAGTGTGGATGTAGGGTTGATTTACTCAAGTGTAGTAGGCACACGATCTCCGGCCACCGCACGGTGGGCTGGAATCGTCAAGTGGGGACTTAAGGATTAAAATGAGTATTTTTGAATTTTATGTACTAATACAAATATTTTTTGTTATATGTAATTTTTTTATACTTAGTATTTTTCGAGTTATAGACCCCTAAACTTTGTATGAAATATTAATCGGTTTTTGGTTTAATCTGACATGTTTTAATATTGTATTACAGAAATATAGCAAAAAACAAATTATTGGTAAACATTCTACATCACCCTTATTACGTCATTTGTTTTTAACAATACTCAATAGTGCCGTGACCCTCATTAGCGCATCGTCCATTGAGCGCAGCAAAATGATGACGTGTCATTATGTGATTGGATGATGAATAGCAGGTAAAAAATGATACGATTACTTTTGAAAAACAACCATCCTCAGTACGTTGTTACACATCGTAATAAACGCACTATCCTATCTCACATTTTCGGAATACTAATACTATTTATTACGTAAAAATGTTCGATTTGTTGTCAAATATTGATATTGTTGTGCTATTAAAGGAAAGTGGAAGTTTTAAAAATAATAGTGTTTTATATAGTGCTATTAAATCTAGATTAGTCCCCACTGTGTTAAGTGCTGAAAACGATAAAGCGGTAAAAGCGTTTTGTGCAAAATATTGCTATAATCTGCAAAGGAGACGGCAAAATGCTCATAGCAAAGAGGAATTGTTCAGCAACAATAATAGTGAATGGTTATCATCGGAAATAAAGTGGCCTGATTTCATTGTAAGTGCATTTGAAAGAAACCAAGACTCTGTTCCTAGTACATCAAGTGAACATGAATCTCCAGCAAAAGTGTCTACTGCCACGTCAACGAATGTAAGTCCAAGAAAACCATTTTGTGAATTAGGACCTAAGCAAAAAAAGAGACGTACAGAACATATTCATACAAATATGACTACAGAGGAAATATCTCATGCATACATTATGAAATTACGAGAGGATGGTAATCAAGGAATATCTGAAATCCTCGAACACCTACTTAAAAATCCACAGGATGTGCAAAAAGCGAAAGATAGTCTTTTAGGTAAAAATGAAAAACCTAAATTTACTCCAGATGAAGCTTTGGGACTTGTTTTGTCCCTTAAGTTAACAAAGTGACAATATAATACTTTAAGAAAAAGTATCAAAGAGAAAAATGTCGACATGTTCCCTTCCTACTACAAGGTGCAAAATGCAAAACAAGAATGCTTCCCGCCAAAAGATGATATCACCTTAACAGATAAAACTGCTGGAATAAAATTGCAGCGTCTATTAGATATAACCACCAAAAGGATATTATTCAAAGCAATCAATATTGATAGCGCAGACTTTAAGGAGTTGACAATGATAAGCAAATGGGGAATGGATGGTGCCTCGAATCAAGCAAACTATAAGCAAAAAATGACAACGGAGGACAAAGTGGACAGTGCTTCGACATATGATTCAAGTATTTTTATGGGTAGTTTAGTACCAATAAAAAATATTTCTGAGGAACAAATTATCTGGGAAAACGACTCACCAAATTCTGCATATTGGTGTCGTCCAATATTTTTCAAGTTTGAAAAAGAGAATAAATCAACGATTTTAAGAGAGAAAACCGAAATTGAAACGGAGATAAATGAATTGAAGGAAACAGAAATTAGCGATTAATGAAGAAGCGGCTGAATCTAGAAATAAAGACTTTAGGCGATATCGCCAACACCATTCAAGGAAAGTCTGCAGAAGAGCTAATAATGAGGATATTTTAAATAATTTAATAATTAGTTCAGACCCAGTTAGTATATATCATCAAAACGTCATAAAATGATACGGAAACACAAACCATTTTCAGAAGAAGCGAAAGCCATGCTTCTTTTATCTACAACATTTGAAGATGATGAGCGGGAAAATATAGAATTTGTTAATGTGGAACATTTAGAGAACGAATCTGAATCTGATGAAATTGTCTAAGTGATAATTTTGTGAGTGCGTGTGTTTGTGAGTGAGTTTGTGAGTGTGCGTATGAGTGGATTAGGCCTCCTGGAGACACCACTGATAAAAAAAAACGCGCTTAGTTCTCTACCTCAAAGGTGGTGTGGAAAAGGGAATGAAAAACAATTTTCTCCAAAATCGAAGAAAATCGAAGCAAGTGCTATATCGGATAATTTGCCTAAAAAATAGCGCAATCGAATACCGAAAGCGGTTATTTGAGAACTCTTGAGAATTAAAAGTTATTCATATAAAATTAAATTTCTCCATACAAAAATAAATTCAAATCGTTATAACTTTTAAAATATTAAGTATATACAAAAATCGCAGAAGAAAAATTTCTTGTATTTAGTGGTAGATCGCCAAGCCGTCTTTATTTTTTTTTTAATTGCTTATCAATTTTCGTGAATCCTTAAGTCCATTAGAGCTTGATTTCAGCCCACCGTGCACCGTAGGCGTGGGCATGCGGGCGGCGAGTAATGGGCGACTCGCTGTCCGACCATGGACCATGCCCGGGTCGACGGCGCGTTGTGTTCCACGCGCGCCTCAAGGAGTGTCAGTATAGTGACGGGGCCCCCTGTAGAGGGCCAAAGCCTGCCGGGGTCGCGGGACTCACGAATTGTTGTCATCGTTAGTTTAAATATTTTGAAAACAAATATTTAACAATGGAACTATTTTCAAAACCAAATCAAATATTTTTAAATATTACTTTTCCAAACATGCATGTTTGGTTATGAATAAATAAAAAATAACAAAATATAAAAAATAAATCCATCCCCATGACATAAAATTATTTAAATAGTAGTAAATCTGGGGAACCGAATGTTCTGGAATGTAGCCCAGAATAAAACATTCATCTTAGTGCTATAACTGACAACGACAAGTGTACATCCTACGATTTCAACAAAGAGCCACGAAATTTGGAGTTTGGAGGTTCAAAATCATTTAAGGTGATCGTTGTCCAAGATACACAAATAAAAAATATTCGGATACCTTAAATACGGATAATCATTGAGATATATAAATTAGATGGAGGAGCTCGTGGCGAAATAAATATAGCCGCACAGGCCGATCTTTCGGGTTAAGCCGCGCTTGCCGAGGTTAGTCTGTAGATGGGTGACCATCTTAGTCTTAGCGAGTTTCCGCGAAAAGCACGTAAAGCCTTTGGTCGTCCCGGCTGTCATTTGTAGATCTTTGACAGTCGTTACTGTTAGTGAGAAGCTCTAAGTCGTAAGCGTCACTGGGTTGTGGAGGTCCGACAGGCAGTCGCTTCATGTAAAATAATATCCAGCAGCATCTGGTTTGACTGGAAGCCAACCCCAATATAGTTGGGAAAAGGCTAGGCAGATGATGATGTATAAATTAGACGCAGTCGTAAAATGAGATGGAAATGTACAGACGCCAGCAGGTCGTTCTGCCCTACCTACCCGAATCTGTCAAATTTTTCTTTAATCGAACATTAACCTTCCACTATTTGTGACAATTTTCCATAAAATAAACGGAGTAAATACTTCAAGTACGTTGTGAATAAAATACAAAAATCTAGTGATAAAAGCTTTGGTCTAGACAATGATGAAACTCACTGTTTCCACTACCCTGAGATGAGCTTTAGACCTTATTTAGGAAGCAATTTATTTGAATTGTCATACTAAGACCTCATCATAGAAGTTAAAAGTGGAATGAAGAATTCAACACTGTGAGCAGGTAGCCCACCATGACGTCCTAAAGCGTTAGTAGTGCCGCTGTGGGAACGAGGTGGGGCTAGACGACTTGTATAGCTCTGTCTCTTTTGCACAGCGGCACAAAATATATATATATATATATGTATATACGTTTATTGGCACACACCACAAGTGCAGGTCTTACCAACCTGTGTGCATTTGCTTTTGATATACCTACTGAATCAGATGGTCGCGAGCAGGATTTGATGCTCGCAATCCATTCTGTTTTACAAAGCTTTAAACTTCAAAATGGTCACGATTATGGTTTTCTTTCAACGATATGTGAGTAACAATCAACTGCAATAAATTAACTACTATAAATTCATTTTTTAAATTGTAGTAAATATAAGTAATTACTAAACTTGTTTTAATAATTGAAATTAAACGGACAACTGGATTTTAATTAAGTACTTTATGTAATAATAACGCAACCGATAATTTTCTTAAACTGTTTAGGCACTTGTACGATAAACGATCAAAATACCGTTTCTAAAGAAAAAAATTGACGTTTTGTACAAACCGTTTTCATATAGGTTTATAAAATAAATGTCATAATGGATAACTTTAAAATGTTTATTTATGTGATTCTAATGATACAAAAAGTATTTACAAATGATTTGAAAGTAGAGCTAGTTGTTGGTACGTACTTGTTTTTTTTTTTGTAATGAAATAATTATTTAAATGTTTTATGCACACTTGGTAATTAAAATTATAATACAAAAAATAATAGCATGAAATACATAAATAAATTAACGCTTTCAGACCAAAATACTACAATATCAAACGAGACAACGTCTGCCTATGACATGGGAATAAAAATGGGAATAATCAATCCCGAAAAATATTCGTTCCAATCATTCGAACTGGATCAGCCCACTTTCAAGAAATTGTATGAAGAATTCGTTTTAAATATGGACAGTGAGCAGATGAATTACCAGCAATGGCTTGAAATGAACAACTATGGTTTACTAGCAGACACTAAAGAATCCATACTCCATAAGAAATTAAGCTTACGTGACACGCGCTCTAAACGCAGGTTTTTGAGGACTGTAGATGTAGGAGACATTTTAATCTCAAGCAGGTGCCATAGTGGATTAGTCGGGCACGCGGCCATCATGGTTACTAATTACTGGGTTTTAGAGATGGCTGGTGGCAAAAGGTGGAAGAAAGGGATTAAGGACAATAACAGACAGATCTCTAAAGACGAATGGTATGACGAGAATAGCGGTGAATTCGTAACCGTGTACCGCTGTCCTGATAGTGAGAAAGCTCAACAAGCTGCTCTCTGGGCTGATCGTAATTACTTTAACCCTATCGGCGGCCAGGACAAAGATATACATGTAACTTATAAATTAACTAAAGACTTTAAGTCAAAGAATCCAAGTTACAGCTCTAAGTTGGTGCTTCAAGCTTACTATTACGGAGCAAAAAGAGTAATAAAAAGAAGCGTGACAAAAAGCGGAATTATTGCTCCAGTTAAAATACCCAATTTTTTTAATTCACATTACAAATTGGAGGAAATTGAGGAGTTTGAGATTTGGGATTAGTTTTGTATGACAGTACTACTTTTGATTGGTGTGTGTGTGTGTTTTTATCGTGCTTAGCTAATGAGAATATAGTGCAACAAAGATTTTAAATATAATCAATTATAGTGTGGGTTTTTTTTAAAACAAATGTATTCCATCAATGCAGTAGGCATTCATTTTTACAAGTTTTGCAGGATTCACCGTGGACGATACGATTTGATGCTCGTAAACATACCTACATATGTATAAGTCCCAATAAGTCCGACACACACTGACGCAATATCAGTACAAAATAAAGGAGCAGAAAGTTATCTCTACACAACTTTTGAAATCTATATATATAAAAGGAGAACTGACTGACTGACATATCAACGTACAGCCGAAACTACTGGGGCTAGGAATGTGAAATTTTGCACACGGCTTCCTATTATAATGTAGGGGAGCACTAAGAAGGGGTTTTTGGAAATTTAACCTTTAAGGGGGTGAAAAGGGGGAATTAGGAAAGTACGTAACCCACGCGGACGAAGTCGCGGGCAAAGTGCTAGTCCTACATAGGTACTTACTAAATCAATTTAGGCAACTGCTGTTCAAATACTTCTCCGAACTGTGCCCCAACACAAAATAAAAAATAAGAAGACTTCTAAGAGAACGACCGAGAACACTGACAACCAAATCCAAATAAATTCGGATAAGGACAGAAGAGATAAGGCCTCCCCAATCTCTTCTGCCCTTATTTTCTCTTTCCTCCCAATAGACTTACTAGTAAGAAGAATACTGGGAAATTTTTAGGAGATTGATGACAAAGCATATAGCTGAGAGTCAACCTTCTTTTACTTATCTGTCGCGTGGTATCAGATAGGGTTGGACGATTCCGACGATACTTAATCGAGTGTCAGTCAACATAGCAGGCTGCCGTTTGATGTACTCTACACGACACATTCTGTCCCAGCTCCCAGGTAAATATGTATACGTGCCTCTTTTGATGGGTATGACATAATTTTACTGGTTCTTTCAGATTAAGGAAGATATTGAATGTAGAACTATGTGATTTGCTTTTGATCTAAGGTAAGTATGATATGCCTTTTAAGAGTTTTCTGTTCAGTCTCCGTTAAAGTAAATGTACATTCTGGTAGACATAAGATCTGATAAACAATGAGGATATGATTATTATGTTTGGAGATTTCTGCTAAAGGTTTAGTTTTTAGTTTTGTCTAGCCTGCGGGCTGTCCCTCTAGGTTTTGCGAATCTTACGACCAGCTTTATGATTGAAGGACCAAAATTCAAAATGTATCTTGATAACCCTCTCCCTTTTTCAAACATTGAAGTGTAAGAATGTACTTGTTCTTAAATCTGAATTTGATTTAATTTTTCAAAGCACATTCAAAACAAAATTGCTCAAAATGGTACTTAAGTTAAAATATTTACACGTACTTTTTTAATTGCAACTGTGACATTTCTGTTGATTGCCTAAAATATATTAAATGCATTAGATGTTAATCCACACACATACCACATCCGATATTACCAGTTCTCTGTGATGAAACATCTATAAATCCGACAACGACGGAGTAAGACATCCAATTTTCTCTAAAGCCAGAGTCCACTTGAGAACTCAACAGTGATGAATAGAACGCTCAGGAAACAAATCTCTTTTGTGAGTTATTTTACACTGACTTAAGATGACCCTTTCAGTGTTATTTACTTAAGATCAAGTTTCCATTTTACTAGTCACTTGTATACAAGTCACTTGTTTATATGTTGCAAATAGTATGCAATTTGAACAAACCTGCATACAAGTTACAAGTACTTTTTTTTTTTCTTATATCGTGGTAAAATCATCAAATGAGTCCTCCCACCAGACTTGACTGACTAAAATCCACGGTGTCCTTCAGTAGCCCTTTACGTACCGGGGTCACGGTAATTCCAGAGTTCTGCGAACAAATTACAAGTACTTAGTTTAGTGGTGTATTTTTTTTTTCTAATCAAACCAACTTTTATACGAATGTGACGTCATATTTGTATGCAAGACTTGCGTAATGGAAACGCGCCTTGAAGTAAAGAAGGTACTATTTATTTCGTGAAAGTTCATTTTAGTTTCTTCTTGAAGATAATTATGTATTTGTTTTGGTCACACAAGAATGCTGGTCTTGCTCGAGTCGACAGTGTTTGTCGGTCGAACAATAAAACCGAGTTGTCGCAATTTTGACGTATTTCGGTTTTCATTCCTATGTATATATATATATATATATAAAATATATATATATATATATATATATATATATTATTTATTTATTATATTATATATTATTTATTATATATTATATTATATATTGAGTGTAATTGGAATATATATATATTATTATATATATATATATTCCAATTACACTCGTACATTTAGTACGTAACAGTAACAGTGTGTTAGACGGGGACGCGAGGTATAATGGGGACATACACTCTTTAGGCATACTTAACACAACACTAACGTAGCGCAAGCGTGACGGCGCTATTGGCAAGCAGCCAATAACAAATGGCGTGCTGTTGGCACTTGCGCTACGTTAGTATTGTGTTAAGTTTGCCTTAAGTGTGTGATTTGCCATCATACTTCACTTCCCCGTCTTATACACTGTTTCCCTACGGACATTGCCATGAGTGAAGCAATTCAAAAGACGCTTTCTTTGCCACAAAGATGCAGTAGCGCCATTTACTGAAATGAACGAAAGAATAATGCGCTGTTACCACGTGCAAAATTTCAAGACGCGCTAAAATTAGGTATATTACTTGTTAAACTAAAATAACGTTACCAAAGTTAAATATCCGTTAAAGCTCATGAGAATACCTTCTCAACTAAACTGAATTTCAGTTGCCAATAAGCATCTCTCAGCTTCGAGAAACGTTTTAAGGGGAAATGCGTCTTTGTGTTTCACAGATTGTTTTTTTCGTCAATCAGAAGTAAAATGCTGTTAGAAAATTACCGCCTGTACTAGCTTTCACCCGCGACTCGTGTTAGGATCGTAAGCTACGCGGGTTTTTTTTAATTAAATATAGCCTATGAGAGTCAGTATGATATTGTAGCTGTAGAATTGAAATTCAACAAAAATCGTAAATTGGTCACGTCAAATACATTACCCCTCGTATTAGTACGAATTATATTAACACTGACACAATTTATTTTAAAGAAAATAATGTTTTTCGGGTAATCATAACTTTAAATACTTTTATACTTTTTTTTTAAATAATGACTTATAAAAAATGTGTAGAATATAAAATTGTGGACAATATCCGCTGAAAAAACATTTGGTAGAGCGAGAGATAAATGTGAATGTGGTGCCATAGAAGTACGTTATTGTATGGACATGTATTGTTAATTATCTGAGCATAAATATTTTATGTCATAAAAAGCATTTTTCTTTTAATAATAAAACTTAATTGTACCAGCTCTCTTCTGAATTTCAGCATTGAGCTTAATTCAACACACTTGTTTCAAACTTTTTTTTTATCGTGGTAAAATCATCAAATGAGTTCTCCCACCCAGGGCAAAGCAGAAGGGACTGTCAGACTCGTACTGACTAAAATCCACGGTGTCCTTCAATAGCCTTTTACGTTGCGGTCGCCTCCTTCTGCGAAGCAGTCATGCTCGCGAAGGAGGAGGCGGGCCGCGTGAGGGAGAAAACAGCGTCCTCCCTCCACCCCAGTCGCAGTGACGGACGTCGGCAGATGATCTCCGGCCACCGTAGGTGCAGGCATGCGGGCGGCGAGTAATGGACAACTTGCTGTCCGACTATGAACCAAGCCCGGGTCGACAGCGCGTTGTGTTCCACGCGCGCCTCAAAGAGTGTCAGCAAAATGACGGGGCCCCCCTCTAGAGGGCCAAAGCCTGCCGGGGACGCGGAAATCTCGAATTACCGTGACCCCGGTACGTAAAGGGCTACCCTCCCGCTCTGAATAATGTGCTTTCTAAGCATGTAATAACTTTTCACATTTTTTTTTATTTCTTAGTTAATCTCCAAGCTAAGCAAGCTAGCAAAGCTACAAATTAAATTCACATATTAATTACAGATTTAAAATCACTTAGCTAATTAAAGTACCCGTATCTTTTGAAAGAAATATCGCCCAAGGGAATAAATAAGCTGTAAAATTCCATCTGGAAATCGAAAAACCTTTTCTAATAATTAGGTACATAAAAAAATGCGTTCCCATGGGAAACGTCAAACGGAAATTATTGCTGAAAATGCTTTTAATCATAAAAATATTGCGGATCGTCCTTTATAAAGATTTGGTAATTTTTTATGAAAACAGTTTAAAAAGAAGTGAGTTAGTAGTTTAGTTAGAGAGTAAAAAATTGAATTGGGGTCAACGCAACAGTTTTTTCTAATGGTCTAAACGAGTGCTCTTACTGTCTCGATTCTCCAAAACGAGTGTTATAGAATTGAATGTGAAGAATTATTCTTCATTCTTCACCTATTAATATTAAAATTAATCACTCTTTTTATGACATTCCGTGAGATCCTCTTAATAGTACCTGCTACAAATGTCTCAGTTACTCGTTGGTTTGAAGATTTACCGGAGAGTAATAAAAACGAATGTTTGACAAAAGGGTGTCAAACAGCCATCTTTAACTCAATTTACTGCGTTAAGAAGTTGACGTAAGCGTAGAACCCGCGATCGGATGGACGCAAACGGAGAATTTAATGTTAAAAGACATAAAACAGTTATGGTACCAGATAACGGATTTTACGAGCTTCTGAAGAATTAATTTGTAGATTTTGATTGGCTGAATTTTATATAAAACTTACCTATTTAATTTTTATTATAATTTACTGATGGCGGTATTTAAACTGACGGCACGGTTAGAGCAGTGGCTGAGCGATTGGACTGCTGCGCTGCGTGTCGCGGGTTCGATTCATGCACTGAGCATATATTTGTATGATCTACAAGTAGGAGTTCTGGGTGTTTGTGTATGAGAGTTTATATGTTTGTAAACGCACCTACGACACATGAGAAATTCCTAGTATGGGGCAATGTTTGAAATAAATAAAATAATTTAAAAAAAAAAACAATGTTCAAAATGTTATGGTTAACCCTTTTTGTGTGAATAAAATAAAAAATACATTTTACACACATTTAATTTGAACCTTTTGACCTCCTCAGGTCAGATGGAAACCATAATAAAAAATAATCTTCAGAAAAGCTGTAAAATAATAACTACACAATTTCACTAATTAAATAGTTCGAACCCTTTATCCAGACCATAATTAACTCAAAACAGGCATATTCGCGCACTAAACACACTCAAATACACTTCGAGCCAAAATAACAACACCACTTAACTTCTTACATCGCTGGCAGCGGGCGTGCAACGGAAATGGCTCCCAGACCTGAAGGGCCACGCACCCATTCATCATGGCGGGCACTGTCTCCGGTCACCTGACCTCACCTGTGACCTCACGTGTGGATTACATGCTCCTGTGCCTAATTAAATTGGGTATACGTATGTTAGTCAGTGGTAATCATGAAACGCAATTATGGAGGTAGTACTTATGTAGTAAGCTGGGTAATGTCTTCCAGCCTAATGCATTAAACCGTATTTTACTTAAGAAAGTCACAAAAATAGTTTTAAAATTTTAAATAAAATATGTGTTTTTCATAAATAAAGGGCACAAAAACTCACTGTCAAATATTTAAATCAAATACACTTTACTCCAGCGATAACTGTCCCGCCTAGACACCACATGCAATGTCGGAGCGAAATTCAGCGCGTAAATGCCGTATGAGTACCTCTATAAAAGTTAAAAGCTTTTGTTGAAAAAAGTGCTGGGAATAAAATAAAAGTGGATGCAGTTCCTAAAAGCGGGCTACCAAATGCAGAGCCATGTACGAACATTGAACAGTTGTCGTGTCCCACGGGACTTGACCGGAGAAATATTTTCCAGGGTGGATACTTTTTGTGAGCATAATGTGGATAGCTTTTTTTGCGAGGGTTTCTTGCGAGAGCTGCCAATTTTTCTGCACGTTAGTGTTTACTGAGGGAAGTATCTTGAAAGGTTGGATTTTTCCGTAGATTTTATACAAAAACCTCGGTGTTAGGATTTTGAGTTCATTCTTATTTTTGCTTTAAGTAATAGTAACATCAAAACCTCTCGTTGAAAACTCAACTTCTTAAACACGTATACGGCGCAAAAAATACAGTCTAAAACAAAATGAGGTCATTGTTTAAAAGTTTCAAAGCCCGAAGAAGAGCCAAATATTATTCAAAGGCTTCAGTCGGTTTTAAAATACAGATAATATTAGTCAACTCTTTTTGGAGAAGTCCCACACAGATTTGAGTTGTTCAGTAATTGTCATGATGTGAAATCTACCACCCGCACTGAGCCTACGTGGTGGCTTATAACTCAATTCCTCATCCAGAGAGGAGGCATGTGTCCCAGCTGGCAACATTATAGGCTGATTATGTGTCCTATATTTGGTATGACAACCAAAAGAATTCAGCAATTATATGAGTCAAATTATTTAGTTAATAAATTAGGACAATGTCCGAAATGGCCCTGTGCCACAAAATGTTTTGAAATACACGATAATTAACTGTCTATTTTATTATATTAGTTGCAAATACTTTTGTATCACGGACTAGCTGTATGCAAAAATGAACAATAAAAAGTATTTAACGCGACTAATAACATTAATGGCCGCCATCTTCATCAAACGTCATGTCGTGTCGATAAATAATAGGGATGCCCAATTGATTGTAATTGATGCGAATCGTAAGCCGATGTATCGATTTACAAAAAAATTGTGGTCTAAAAGATCGATTTCTAAAAAAACGATTTTATTTTTCAAGTTTACATTATAATGTAAATATTATCCATTCTATGAAAAATAAGAAAGATAATAAATGATCTCATATCAGTAAAATCAGAGTTTTTTCGATAAAAAAATCGATCTATTAGACCTGAAAAATCGATTCTTCGATTAATCGATCTCAGATCGTCATCCCTAGTCACTTGTCACTGTCAGTCTACTGATGATTACAAATAGCGTCGCTTGCTGTTTGTAATTGTTTGTATCAGTGTGTTTTGGTGACTTTTGTGATATTGCATATTACGACTTGGCTATTTTAACGGACTCTGATCGCTTTAAAAAACGACTTACTTGGCTGTGATTTTCGGAACTGTGTAGGTACCGCTCAAACGACAACCTAGGCATAGGTACTTACCCAATTATCTAGGTAGGTGCTTAAAATAGCTAAATATATTATGATATTGCTTTTCAGTTTCCTAAAAATCACTTTAAGCTATGAAAAACTACACCTAATATTCATTGTTATGGTTCGATTATAACCTCGAAATCTGATTCTTTTCTTGGAATATATCTATTCTGCAGCTAGTCCGCTATAAAACAAAGATCATATAGGAGATTATTAATGATCGACAACACAAAATATAATTTTCCGATGCTCTTGGTTCCAGGGCGAACAATGTATGGGCGCAGAGCAATCTCCATTAATAAGTTAGATATAGGCATATTTAATAGTATTTTAGCAAAACCAATGTCGGTAGAGGCTGCCTTAGTTTATTCATTAGTTAACTTGTAAAAAAAATGCTTGGACCAGGTTACGACGGAACTAGCATAACATCTTGTTAAAGGTTCTAAACTAAAAAAGATTAAGAAAAAATATAGGTATAAGTACGAGTATATTAATATATATATTTCTTGTCTTTTGCGTAGCAAATGCTGAGTTGGTGTGGACATGCTCGGCAAAATTCTTTTTGTATCTAATTTTATTGTTTATTATTTCTGTGAGTATGTGTCCAATACCAAATAAATGTTTTTCTATTCTACTCTAGATACGTTTAACGTTTAAGACTAGTTTATTATGTGGTCTGAAAAGTCAACTTACCTTAATTTTTCACTATAAAATAGTCACGATAAGCACACACCCGCGCAGTCCATGGATACGACAGTTACTTTATAAATAATTTAATTCAAACGGTCACGTTTTTAACTTTTTAACTTTTTTATGTTGTTTTTTTTTGTTCACCCACACTTTCTGGATGACTGTGTGGTCGCGCCTGCTTTGCATCCGTACGTCACTACAGGGATCCAGCAGAATATCATGTGCGTGAACCTAGCAGATCATTTCTCAGCAGAGCAGGAAAAAATGTGAGTTCTATTGGCATGCGGCTGAGTTCTAGAGTTCCCTATACTTTTTAGACATAGTTCTGGCGTTTTGTCTGAAAAAAATGAAAATGAAAATATGCTCTGCTAACTTCCGTCGGCAGATCATTTTTTCCAAAATCAAAATTAAAAAACTGATTTAGACTCCTAACGGTTATATCTAGAGTTCCTTATACTTTTTCGAAAGAGTTCTGTCGATCTAAGTAAACAAAAAAATAAACTTTGATCCAAACAAAAAAAGAAAAAAAAAATGTTTAATTCAGCGTTTCGGTAAGTGCTGGTTTAAAATTATTCAGGAAGGCAGAGGGACGGGAACTCTTTGGTTTTAGATTAAACTATAACTGTGCTACAAAAAAACATGAAATACTAGCCCGGAACTCCTAAGAAAGTATCAGCAGAGCAGGGTCGAAGCTTGACAAAGAGAAAAAAAAAATATTTTAATTCAGCATTTCAGTAAGTGCTGGTTTAAAATTATTAGGGAGGGCATAGGAACGGGAACTCCTTGCTTTTAGACGAAGCTATAATAGTGCTACAATAAAATATGAAAGACCAGCCCAGAACTCCTAAGAAAGTATCAGCAGAGCAGGGTCGAAGCTTGACAAAGAGAAAAAAAAAATAGTTTAATTCAGCATTTCAGTAAGTGCTGGTTTAAAATTATTCAGGAGGGCAGAGGGACGGGAACTCCTTGATTTTAGATGAAGCTATAATAGTGCTACAATAAAATATGAAATAACAGCCCAGAACTCTTAAGAAAGTATCAGCAGAGTAGGGTCGAAGCTTGACAAAGAGAAATAAAAAATAGTTTAAATCAGAGTTTTAATAAGTGCTGGTTTAAAATTATTCAGGAGGGCAGAGGGACGAGAACTCCTTGTTTTTAGACGAAGCTAAAATAGTGCTATAAAAAAATATGAAAGACCAGCCCAGAACTCCTACGAAAGTATCAGCAGAGCAGGGTCGAAGCTTGACAAGAAGAAAAAAAAATAGTTTAATTCTGAGTTTCAGTAACTGGTAGTTTAAAATTATTCAGGAGGGCATACAGACGGGAACTCCTTGCTTTTAGACGAACACATAATAGTGCTACAATAAAATATGAAAGACTAGCCCAGAACTCCTAAAAAAGTATCAGCAGAGCAGGGTCGAAGCTTGACAAAGAGAGAAAAAAAATAGTTTAATTCAGCATTTCAGTAAGTGCTGGTTTAAAATTATTCAGGAGGGCAGAGGGACGGGAACTCCTTACTTTTAGACGAAGCTATAATAGTGCTACAATAAAATATGAAAGACCAGCCCAGAACTCCTAGGAAAGTATTAGCAGAGCAGGGTCGAATCTTCACAAGAAGAAAAAAAAATTGTTTAATTAAGAGTTTCAGTAACTGCTAGTTTAAAATTATTCAGGAGGGCAGAGGGACGGGAACTCCTTGGTTTTAGACGAAGCTATAATAGTGCTACAATAAAATATGAAAGACCAGCCCAGAACTCCTAAGAAAGTATCAGCAGAGCAGGGTCGAATCTTCACAAGAAGAAAAAAAATAGTTTATTTCAGAGTTTGAGTAAGTGCAGGTTTAAAATTATTCAGGAGGACAGAGGGACAGGAACTCCTTGCTTTTAGACGAAGCTATAATAAAGCTACAATAAAATATGAAAGACCAGCCCATAACTCCTAAGAAAGTATCAGCAGAGAAGGGTCGAATCTTCACAAGAAGAAAAAAAAAATAGTTTAATTCAGCATTTCAGTAAGTGCTGGTTTAAAATTATTCAGGAGGGCAGAGGGACGGGAACTCCTTGATTTTAGATAAGGCTATAATAGTGCTACAATAAAATATGAAAGAACAGCCCAGAACTCCTAAGCAAGTATCAGCAGAGCAGGGTCGAATCTTGACAAAGAGAAATAAAAATATTTTAATTCAGCATTTCAGTAAGTGCTGGTTTAAAATTATTCAGGAGGGCAGAGGGACGGGAACTCCTTGATTTTAGATGAAGCTATAATAGTGCTACAATAAAATATGAAATAACAGCCCAGAACTCTTAAGAAAGTATCAGCAGAGCAGGGTCGAAGCTTGACAAAGAGAAATAAAAAATAGTTTAAATCAGAGTTTTAATAAGTGCTGGTTTAAAATTATTCAGGAGGGCAGAGGGTAGAGAACTCCTTGCTTTTAGACGAAGCTAAAATAGTGCTATAAAAAAATATGAAAGACCAGCCCAGAACTCCTACGAAAGTATCAGCAGAGCAGGGTCGAAGCTTGACAAGAAGAAAAAAAAAATAGTTTAATTCTGAGTTTCAGTAACTGTTAGTTTAAAATTATTCAGGAGGGCATACAGACGGGAACTCCTTGCTTTTAGACGAACACATAATAGTGCTACAATAAAATATGAAAGACTAGCCCAGAACTCCTAAAAAAGTATCAGGAGAGCAGGGTCGAAACTATATTAGAAGAAAAAAAAAATAGTTTAATTCAACGTTTCAGTAAGTACTCGTTTAAAATTATTCAGGAGGGCAGAGGGACGGGAACTCCTTACTTTTAGACGAAGCTGTAATAGTGCTACAATAAAATATGAAAGACCAGCCCAGAACTCCTAAGAAAGTATCAGCAGAGCAGGGTGAATCTTCACAAGAAGAAAAAAAATAGTTCATTTCAGAGTTTGAGTAAGTGCAGGTTTAAAATTATTCAGGAGGACAGAGGGACAGGAACTCCTTGCTTTTAGACGAAACTATAATAAAGCTACAATAAAATATGAAAGACCAGCCCAGAACTCCTAAGAAAGTATCAGCAGAGCAGGGTCGAAGCTTGACAAAGAGAAAAAAAAAATAGTTTAATTCAGCATTTCAGTAAGTGCTGGTTTAAAATTATTCAGGAGGACAGAGGGACAGGAACTCCTTGCTTTTAGACGAAACTATAATAAAGCTACAATAAAATATGAAAGACCAGCCCAGAACTCCTAAGAAAGTATCAGCAGAGCAGGGTCGAAGCTTGACAAAGAGAAATAAAAAATAGTTTAAATCAGAGTTTTAATAAGTGCTGGTTTAAAATTATTCAGGAGGGCAGAGGGACGAGAACTCCTTGCTTTTAGACGAAGCTAAAATAGTGCTATAAAAAAATATGAAAGACCAGCCCAGAACTCCTACGAAAGTATCAGCAGAGCAGGGTCGAAGCTTGACAAGAAGAAAAAAAAATAGTTTAATTCTGAGTTTCAGTAACTGGTAGTTTAAAATTATTCAGGAGGGCATACAGACGGGAACTCCTTGCTTTTAGACGAACACATAATAGTGCTACAATAAAATATGAAAGACTAGCCCAGAACTCCTAAAAAAGTATCAGCAGAGCAGGGTCGAATCTTCACAAGAAGAAAAAAAAATAGTTTAATTCAGCATTTCAGTAAGTGCTGGTTTAAAATTATTCAAGGGGGCAGAGGGACGGGAACTCCTTGATTTTAGATGAAGCTATAATAGTGCTATAATAAAATATGAAAGAACAGCCCAGAACTCCTAAGAAAGTATCAGCAGAGCAGGGTCGAAGCTTGACAAAGAGAAAAAAAAATAGTTTAATTCAGCATTTCAGTAAGTGCTGGTTTAAAATTATTCAGGAGAACAGAGGGACGGGAACTCCTTCGTTTACGATTAACTTATAACTGTGCTACAAAGAAACATGAAAGAACAGCCCGGAACTCCTAAGAAAGTATCAGCAGAGCAGGGTCGAAGCTTGACATGAAGAAAAAAAAAAAATAGTTTAATTCTGAGTTTCAGTAACTGGTAGTTTAAAATTATTCAGGAGGGCATACAGACGGGAACTCCTTGCTTTTAGACGAACACATAATAGTGCTACAATAAAATATGAAAGACTAGCCCAGAACTCCTAAGAAAGTATCAGCAGAGCAGGGTCGAAGCTTCACAAGAAGAAAAAAAATAGTTTAATTCTTTTATTTTTTTCTTTAATTCTTTTATTTTTTTCTTTTATTTTTTTTCTCTCTTTGTCAAGCTTCGACCCTGCTCTGCTGATACTTTCTTAGGAGTTCTGGGCTGGTCTTTCATATTTTATTGTAGCACTATTATAGCTTCGTCTAAAAGTAAGGAGTTCCCGTCCCTCTGCCCTCCTGAATAATTTTAAACCAGCACTTACTGAAATGCTGAATTAAACTTTTTTTTTTTTCTCTTTGTCAAGCTTCGACCCTGCTCTGCTGATACTTTCTTAGGAGTTCTGGGCTGGTCTTTCATATTTTATTGTAGCACTATTATAGCTTCGTCTAAAATCAAGGAGTTCCTGTCCTTCTGCCCTCCTGAATAATTTTAAACGAGCACATACTGAAACGTTGAATTAAACTATTTTTTTTTTCTTCTAATATAGTTTCGACCCTGATCTGCTGATACTTTTTTAGGAGTTCTG
This sequence comes from Agrotis puta, assembly GCA_943136025.2. Classification (NCBI taxonomy): domain Eukaryota; kingdom Metazoa; phylum Arthropoda; class Insecta; order Lepidoptera; family Noctuidae; genus Agrotis; species Agrotis puta. Next base: position 14,358,357 of record OW964176.2, on the reverse strand, counting down.
GGCTAGTCTTTCATATTTTATTGTAGCACTATTATAGCTTCATCTAAAATCAAGGAGTTCCCGTCCCTCTGCCCTCCTGAATAATTTTAAACCAGCACTTATATAAATGCTGAATTAAACTATTTTTTTTTTCTTTGTCAAGCTTCGACCCTGCTCTGCTGATACTTTCTTAGGAGTTCTGGGCTGTTCTTTCATATTTTATTGTAGCACTATTATAGCTTCATCTAAAATCAAGGAGTTCCCGTCCCTCTGCCCTCCTGAATAATTTAAAACCAGCACTTACTGAAATGCTGAATTAAACTATTTTTTTTTCTCTTTGTCAAGCTTCGACCCTGCTCTGCTGATACTTTCTTAGGAGTTCCGGGCTAGTATTTCATGTTTTGTTGTAGCACAGTTATAGTTTAATCTAAAACGAAGGAGTTCTCGTCCCGCTGCCCTCCTGAATAATTTTAAACTGGCAGTTACTGAAACTCTGAATTAAACTATTTTTTTTCTTCTTGTGAAGCTTCGACCCTGCTCTGCTGATACTTTCTTAGGAGTTCTGGACTGGTCTTTCATATTTTATTGTAGCACTATTATAGCTTCGTCTAAAAGTAAGGAGTTCCCGTCCCTCTGTCCTCCTGAATAATTTTAAACCTGCACTTACTCAAACTCTGAATTAAACTATTTTTTTTTCTTCTTGTGAAGATTCGACCCTGCCCTGCTGATACTTTTTTAGGAGTTCTGGGCTAGCCTTTCATATTTTATTGTAGCACTATTATGTTTTCGTCTAAAAGCAAGGAGTTCCTGTCTGTATGCCCTCCTGAATAATTTTAAACTACCAGTTACTGAAACTCAGAATTAAACTATTTTTTTTTTCTTCTTGTCAAGCTTCGACCCTGCTCTGCTGATACTTTCGTAGGAGTTCTGGGCTGGTCTTTCATATTTTTTTATAGCACTATTATAGCTTCGTCTAAAAGCAAGGAGGTTCCGTCCCTCTGCCCTCCTGAATAATTTTAAACCAGCACTTACTGAAATGCTGAATTAAACTATTTTTTTTTTCTTTTTGTGAAGATTCGACCCTGCTCTGCTGATACTTTCTTAGGAGTTCTGGGCTGGTCTTTCATATTTTATTGTAGCACTATTATAGCTTCATCTAAAATCAAGGAGTTCCCGTCCCTCTGCCCTCTTGAATAATTTTAAACCAGCACTTACTGAAATGCTGAATTAAACTATTTTTTTTTTCTCTTTGTCAAGCTTCGACCCTGCTCTGCTGATACTTTCTTAGGAGTTCTGGGCTGTGCTTTCATATTTTATTATAGCACTATTATAGCTTCATCTAAAATCAAGGAGTTCCCGTCCCTCTGCCCTCTTGAATAATTTTAAACTAGCAGTTACTGAAACTCTTAATTAAACAATTTTTTTTTCTTCTTGTGAAGATTCGACCCTGCTCTGCTAATACTTTCTTAGGAGTTCTGGGCTGGTCTTTCATATTTTATTGTAGCACTATTATAGCTTCGTCTAAAAGCAAAGAGTTCTCGTCCGTTTGCCCTCCTGAATAATTTTTAACTAGCACTTACTGAAACGCTGAATTAAACTATTTTTTTTCTTCTTGTAAAGCTTCGATCCTGCTCTGCTGATACTTTCTTAGGAGTTCTGGGCTGGTCTTTCATATTTTATTGTAGCACTATCATAGTTTCAACTAAAACCAAGGAGTTCTTGTCCCTCTGCCCTCCTGAATAATTTAAAACTAGCACTTACTGAAACAATGAATTAAACTATTTTTTTTTCTCTTTGTCAAGCTTCGACCCTGCTCTGCTGATACTTTCTTAGGAGTTCTGGGCTGTTCTTTCATATTTTATTGTAGCACTATTATAGCTTCATCTAAAATCAAGGAGTTCCCGTCCCTCTGCCATCTTGAATAATTTTAAACCAGCACTTAGTGAAATGCTGAATTAAACTATTTTTTTTTCTTCTTGTGAAGATTCAACCCTGCTCAGCTGATACTTTCTTAGGAGTTCTGGGCTGGTCTTTCATATTTTATTGTAGCACTATCATAGTTTCAACTAAAACCAAGGAGTTCTTGTCCCTCTGCCCTCCTGAATAATTTAAAACTAGCACTTACTGAAACAATGAATTAAACTATTTTTTTTTCTCTTTGTCAAGCTTCGACCCTGCTCTGCTGATACTTTCTTAGGAGTTCTGGGCTGTTCTTTCATATTTTATTGTAGCACTATTATAGCTTCATCTAAAATCAAGGAGCTCCCGTCCCTCTGCCCTCTTGAATAATTTTAAACCAGCACTTACTGAAATGCTGAATTAAACTATTTTTTTTTTCTCTTTGTCAAGCTTCGACCCTGCTCTGCTGATACTTTCTTAGGAGTTCTGGGCTGTTCTTTCATATTTTATTGTAGCACTATTATAGCTTCATCTAAAATCAAGGAGCTCCCGTCCCTCTGCCCTCTTGAATAATTTTAAACCAGCACTTACTGAAATGCTGAATTAAACTATTTTTTTTTTCTCTTTGTCAAGCTTCGACCCTGCTCTGCTGATACTTTCTTAGGAGTTCTGGGCTGTTCTTTCATATTTTATTGTAGCACTATTATAGCTTCATCTAAAATCAGGGAGTTCCCGTCCCTCTGCCATCTTGAATAATTTTAAACCAGCACTTAGTGAAATGCTGAATTAAACTATTTTTTTTTTCTTCTTGTGAAGATTCGACCCTGCTCTGCTGATACTTTCTTAGGAGTTCTGGGCTGGTCTTTCATATTTTATTGTAGCTTTATTATAGTTTCGTCTAAAAGCAAGGAGTTCCTGTCCCTCTGTCCTCCTGAATAATTTTAAACCTGCACTTACTCAAACTCTGAAATAAACTATTTTTTTTCTTCTTGTGAAGATTCGACCCTGCTCTGCTGATACTTTCTTAGGAGTTCTGGGCTGGTCTTTCATATTTTATTGTAGCACTATTATAGCTTCGTCTAAAACCAAGGAGTTCCCGTCCCTTTGCCCTCCTGAATAATTTTAAACTAGCAGTTACTGAAACTCTTAATTAAACAATTTTTTTTTCTTCTTGTGAAGATTCGACCCTGCTCTGCTAATACTTTCTTAGGAGTTCTGGGCTGGTCTTTCATATTTTATTGTAGCACTATTATAGCTTCGTCTAAAATCAAGGAGTTCCCGTCCCTCTGCCCTCCTGAATAATTTTAAACGAGCACATACTGAAACGTTGAATTAAACTATTTTTTTTTCTTCTAATATAGTTTCGACCCTGCTCTGCTGATACTTTTTTAGGAGTTCTGGGCTAGTCTTTCATATTTTATTGTAGCACTATTATGTGTTCGTCTAAAAGCAAGGAGTTCCCGTCTGTATGCCCTCCTGAATAATTTTAAACCAGCACTTACTGAAATGCTGAATTAAACTATTTTTTTTTTCTTTTTGTGAAGATTCGACCCTGCTCTGCTGATACTTTCTTAGGAGTTCTGGGCTGGTCTTTCATATTTTATTGTAGCACTATTATAGCTTCATCTAAAAGCAAGGAGTTCTCGTCCCTATGCCCTCCTGAATAATTTTAAACCAGCACTTATTAAAACTCTGATTTAAACTATTTTTTATTTCTCTTTGTCAAGCTTCGACCCTGCTCTGCTGATACTTTATTAAGAGTTCTGGGCTGTTATTTCATATTTTATTGTAGCACTATTATAGCTTCATCTAAAAGCAAGGAGTTCCCGTCCCTCTGCCCTCCTGAATAATTTTAAACCAGCACTTACTGAAATGCTGAATTAAAATATTTTTATTTTCTCTTTGTCAAGATTCGACCCTGCTCTGCTGATACTTGCTTAGGAGTTCTGGGCTGTTCTTTCATATTTTATTGTAGCACTTTTATAGCTTCATCTAAAATCAAGGAGTTCCCGTCCCTCTGCCCTCCTGAATAATTTTAAACCAGCACTTACTGAAATGCTGAATTAAACTATTTTTTTTTTCTCTTTGTCAAGCTTCGACCCTGCTCTGCTGATACTTTCTTAGGAGTTCTGGGCTGGTCTTTCATATTTTATTGTAGCACTATTATAGCTTCGTCTTAAAGCAAGGAGTTCCCGTTCCTATGCCCTCCCTAATAATTTTAAACCAGCACTTACTGAAATGCTGAATTAAAATATTTTTTTTTCTCTTTGTCAAGCTTCGACCCTGCTCTGCTGATACTTTCTTAGGAGTTCCGGGCTAGTATTTCATGTTTTTTTGTAGCACAGTTATAGTTTAATCTAAATCGAAGGAGTTCTCGTCCCGCTGCCCTCCTGAATAATTTTAAACTGGCAGTTACTGAAACTCTGAATTAAACTATTTTTTTACTTCTTGTGAAGCTTCGACCCTGCTCTGCTGATACTTTCTTAGGAGTTCTGGACTGGTCTTTCATATTTTGTTGTAGCACTATTATAGCTTCGTCTAAAACCAAAGAGTTCCCGTCCCTCTGCCTTCCTGAATAATTTTAAACCAGCACTTACCGAAACGCTGAATTAAACAATTTTTTTTTCTTTTTTTGTTTGGATCAAAGTTTATTTTTTTGTTTACTTAGATCGACAGAACTCTTTCGAAAAAGTATAAGGAACTCTAGATATAACCGTTAGGAGTCTAAATCAGTTTTTTAATTTTGATTTTGGAAAAAATGATCTGCCGACGGAAGTTAGCAGAGCATATTTTCATTTTCATTTTTTTCAGACAAAACGCCAGAACTATGTCTAAAAAGTATAGGGAACTCTAGAACTCAACCGCATGCCAATAGAACTCACATTATTTCATGCTCTGCTGAGAAATGATCTGCCAAGTTCACCGACATCAGAATATCAGCGTCAGGTATCAACCTGATACATGCTGAGCTGGATACCCATTTAGTGAAATCCTGAGACACACACCGCACATTTTTTGTGTCACGTCTGAATTATGTTAATCTCTGTAGGTATCACATCTTTTTTTTGTTATCTGTCACTTTTTTTTACCTACTTATTTATTATTTTTTCTTGTTACTGTGTATCCTTCTATGTACTATCGCGGACTTTTCCGCCTGACCAGTTAAAAATTTTTTCGCTTAAATCATGCGGAGGCGCCGAGCCACGCCCCCTTACAGTTTCGGCCTATTAGGAAAGAGTCAACGTTATTAGTTGCAATCTGCTCTACGCAGGTTACTGACGTGTCCTGTACACTTTTTTGCGAATTTTACGCGCGAAGTTTGGCGCGCTCACCGGATCTTTTAAATATTGACCATTGCTCTGTTTACCTGACCTTTGATTGCCTAAACGTTACTTTATATTGTAGATTTTTATGTATCAAAGGTAATAATTATTATTATGATACATTTTGTTATTTTCAATGTTTTTTTTTTAATACAAACGATTTAAAGTGTTTCATGCAAATAATTATCATCTTGTGTAAATAATTAAAAACGATTTAGCTCGTTATATAAAGAGTAAAAGTATTTGATAAATATGATTAAACTAGAAACAAATAGAATATTACTTCGCGAACTCAAATACTTATTTTCCTTTTTCTCGCCAAGACACGCACTAATATCTCATCTGTTTTTTTTTAACACGCTTTTTTATTTCTCTTGTTGATTTTCAAAGAACAATCTTTGCCACTGTATCTTATAAGTAATTCATTAGTTATTAGGTATTTCATTAGTTAATATCATAATTTTGTTTAAAACTTATGGTGCCAAGCACGACCTAGCATATGGGTCAAACAATTATTATTTCTACGTCAGCCCACAACCTGCCTCCCGAGTCTTCGTTATACGTAGCTATAGATGATACCCAAGGGATAAGATGAGCGCTTAAGCAGAATCAATTGGATACTACTATGAATCACGTTAATAACATTCTTAAAATAGTTACAAACGCAATTAATATTATGGATTGTCACTTTGTGACCATTTTACGAATTGTAATGTAATTCATATTATTATTCTGTTTACGCACTACAACTTTGCTTGTTGTGTCCAAACAGAAAGAAACTAAATTATAAGTCTTATATTTTTTAATGCCAATAGAAATAAAAAGATCATTCGTATCTATTTCGAATGAGCTTCAGATTAGTTTAAATGGAAAATGAAATTAATATCTCGGACAAATCTGAACTTCCTTATTTTTACCTTAGTATAACAAAGCAATTAGAAATAGCAGAAGGCATCAAAGGAATTCTAATCCTTGCCGAAAAAGTTTAAAGAGTGATAACAAAGCGCATTATCTATTATGTTTGTGGTTTTAATTTTTTTTTGTAAAAAAATATAAACAAAAGGCGCCCGCCCTTTGTTTGCGTAACTATTTTCTTTGTGTCAAATTCCATGCCGAAATAAGAACATGCTTTGTTCTATAATATGTCTATAATACGACAAAAAAATCTGGCCCAAGCCTTAGTTTTATTATCTACACATAAATAACACCAGAGTTTAACCCATTTTTACTGATTCAGTTCCTTTATTGAACCTAATAAATATTTAACGAATATCTTTGTTTTATTTACTTTATGTAAAATTAGGGCGAGACTAATGGGAAGCGGTCGCCTCCTTCTGCGAAGCAGTCAGGAGGCGGGCTGCGTGAGGCAGAGGACAGCGTCCTCCCTACACCCCAGCCGCAGTGGTAGACGCCCACGGCGACGGACGTCGGCAGACGATCTCCGGCCACCGTAGGCGCGGGCATGCGGACAGTGAGTAATGGGCAACTCGCTGTCCGATCATGGACCATGCCCGGGTCGACGGCGCGTTGTTTTCCACGCGCACCTCAAAGAGTGTCAGCAAAATGACGGGCCCAGAGGGCCAAAGGCTGCTGGGGAGTCGCGGGACGCACGAATTACCGTGACCCCGGAACGTAAAGGGCTATTGAAGGACACCGTGGATTTTAGTCAGTATGAGTCTGACAGTCCCTCCCGCCCTGGGTGGGAGGACTCATTTGACGATTTTACAACGCTCAAAAAAAGGTTACCTATTGCCTGTCAATATTATAGGATTTTATAAGATTACTATAATACATTAAAAGATAATTACAGAAATCGGTGAATTCCGAATTTCCGACACACGCAAACACATAACGTAACGTAAGCCAGTTTCAACAAAGTTTAAAAAAAACACATTCACATACTTATCATCAGTAACGCAGGCCAGTTTAAGTTAAAATATTTTTATAATTCAAATAGCAGTTTAAAAAAAAAACTCGTTTGGCGTGCGTCGTCAGTGCGCTCAGCCGATCGGTATTGTATTTCATTCATATTTCTACACAAAGGAAACGGGGCGGGGCTAGAGAGCGTTTCTATATTGTAAGTGCAAGCAAAAATGAGCTTAGTGGTGGTCAGGCGGGAGTGTCCGCGATAGTACCTATTTGTTTTTGTGTCTCTATTGCACTAAATAAATCATTTATCTATCTATCTGACCTTTAAAACGGTTCCTCATACCTCCAACTCACATTCTCGGAACTCGACAGTGCGAACAGTTCGCCTAATTTAATGTATTCATAGGTCATCTCGGTTCTCAAGTAATAACAATGGGTTTGATGTGTAGTTAGCTATATATAGAGTCCTTGTAGGCGGTCCAATATACGCCAGTTACTATGACAAGCAATTATAACGTACGTCTCATATATGCACAATCTCGGTGCTGAGATTGAGAGGGGAATCTTGTGGTTTTAATGAGGTTGTGTGTTAGACGCAAATTATATTAACGATATCACATGTGGTAAACAGAGTAATGTGCAACATAACACGATAGCCATATATCTACTCAACGGAAAGTAAATGCAGAATTTAAAACCCATTAGTTACCTTACTACACCTGATGGTCATCATCTGCCTAACCTTTTCCCAACTACATTGGGGTCTGCTTCCAGTCAAACCAGATTCAGCTGGAAATCAGTATTTTACATGAAGCGACTGCCTGTCGGACCTCCACAACGCAGTAACTTGGTAATACGATACCACATGGTAAGACTGGTTATCAGACTTTAGAGCTTCTGACTAACAGTAACGACAGTCAAAGATCTACAAATGACAACCGGGACCAACGGCTTTACGTGCCTTCCGAGGCACGGAGGAAACTCGCTATGACAGATGGTCACCCATCCACAGACCAACCTCGGCAAGCGCGGCTTAACCCGGAAGATCGGCATGTGCGGCTGTATTTATTTGGCCACGAGCTCCTTAACAGAGTAATATCATTCCAAACAAAAAAGAGAAGAAGAATGATATGAAACTCAATGTGAAAGTGTTCGTCCACGAGATTACAATTACTACGAGTATAAGACATGAGAAAATTCACCCTTTACTCGTTCTCCACATACTCGCGTCTACGGTGGCCAGAAACCCATTCTCCGAAATCTGTAGTACAGTAACAATACTTAATCAGTATTCATCCAACATTCCTCAAAGGCACGCGTCAATGCAATTGACGAGCCAAAGAGCAGAATTAAAAAAAAGTCAGAAGTGATTACGTTGAACAAAAGCAGATTTGTTCGCACGATATTCAGCTAATCCGTGATTAATCCGACCACAGATGCGTGTGATGAGGGTCGACGGTGTGACAGCGCGATAATTGTGATATTATGATAGCCGCCGTTCTGATATACGCTTTGTCCTAGGGTTTAGAGGGCCAGGACTAGAGCAAAAGATTTGGGATTTAATAAGCGTGAGTGTCGTTTCTTTGTGATTGTGAAATGTTATATTAAAGACTAGCTTTTGCCAGCAGATTCACCCGCGTATTTAATAAACATCATTCTTAGGCACACATATTTTCCTTGATAAAAAGTAAAAAGGATAGAATGCCTTTGTGTCATTTGTAACTATAATCTATCTCTCCACGAAATTTCATCCATGACATAATTACATTACTAACATAACGTCCATGCATACAAGCACACTTTCACATGATCATCACCTCTTTTTTGTTTTATCGTGGTAAAATCATCAAATGAGTCCTCCCACCCAGGGCAGGACTGGAGCGGGAGGGACTGTTAGACTCGTACTGACTAAAATCCACGGTGTCCTTCAATAGCCCTTTACGTTCTGGGGTCACGGTAATTCGTACAGTCCCGCAGCCATGATCATCACCCCTGCTCAAGGTTTGCTGGCGACTTCACTTGTGCTAATTGCAGTCCAGTATTCTTCACGATGGTTCCTAACTGTCCAAGATAAAGTTTTAAGGTACTGACGAATTGATAAAGTCATACGTGCTTGCCTGAAATTCAACCAAAACCTTGTGCGAAGCGAAGTGTTAAACTTTTTTATATAATTTGATTTAAATTGTTATTTTTACACAGTCATCATCAGCTTCTCGGATTTACAGATAACAAAAGATTTCGGATCCAAGAAAATATCGTCGCGACCACGTAAATGCCACTTCACTAATCCGATCCAATTAATTACTTAATTAAACGAAAACACTAGAAAGACCCTACAATCACAAGATAAAACATTTACTGACCGTTTAACAAATAAGTTTATCCCAAATTGTTCTTACTCTTAACATTACTACAAAACCTCTTTGGAGAATCAACCCTCGATTGGCTTAAAAACAAAAAAAAACAAATGGCAGGCTGTTACTCGAATAGATAGGAAACGTAAATGTGTTTCTACTATCGAACGAAGCTTCGGCTTACGTGATATTGCAGAAGTAATCGCTAATTATTGAACAATCTGCATTAAGCTAACAGGCTGGTGTCGAACTGGCGAGCGAGCGGCACCTTCCTAATGCGTTTGAATCCCAGTTGGATAAGTATCGACGTGGAACCGCTATTGTGAAATAGCGAGCAAATTACATAAGGTATAATCTTGTTCAAATGTTATTTTAGCAGGCTTTTATTCTTATCATGCTAAAATCATCAAATGAGTCTTCACACCCAGGCCAGGACGGGAGGGACTGTCAGACTCGTACTGACTAAAATCCACGAAGTCCTTCAATAGCCCTTCACGTTCCATTGTCACGGTAATTCGATAAGTCCCGCGACCCCGGCAGGCTTTGGCCCTCTATGCCTCTATGCCCGCGCCTACGATGGCCGGAGATCGTCTTCCGACGTCCGTCGCTGTGGGTATCTACCACTACGGCTGGGGCGGAGGGAGGACGCTACTCCTTCGCGAGCATGACTGCGTCGCAGAAAGAGGCGATTGCTGCCCACTTGGCCATGGACCGTACGGCAGCTCAGCACGGTACAGCCTCCGGCAGAAGGCGTATGCTTAGATTGGGCAGGAGTCGCCTGAGGGCTGCTGCTGCATGGTTCAGCTTTGGGGCCAAACGTAGAAAATGCTCCCTAAAGTTTCACCGGCTGTCGAGGACGAGTCCCAGGTACTTCATCATCCCCCCAACGCCGATGCGAACCCCTCCCACCGTTATGTGGGACTCTATTTTAGTAGGCTTAGACTGTAGTTTAGTAGGCTTAAAGTTAATATTACTTATAATCCTGATAACTTTATTAACAATCTTTACATTTATTACTCGGAGGCGTAGAAGTGCATCCAACTTTCTTCGTTTATTCAAACCGTATACAGCGCTTCATGATAATATTATATTACTAGCTTCCGCCCGCGACTCCGTCCGCGCGGATGTCGGTCTTCGCGTGGATGGTTTATTTCTCCATTTTGAGTAACTCTGACAATGAAATCTTATAAATATTACGGCGCTGAATCCACTGCGGGTAATGCAACGCGTGTTCGTGGTTCTACAGAACAACGTCTATGAATAAAACTGAAAAATAAGATATTTTTTTTCTACTTTTTTTTCCAGGATAACAAAAAACTTAAAAAAAAAATGTAACCGCCTTCAAAAAGAACCACAAAAAAGGGTAAAATAATCAACAAAATAACTTTTATTTCGGAAGTCGATGGCTTTGTTATTTTTTATTTCATTGTTTATTTTTTGCCACCGACTTCTGAAATAAAAGTTATTTTGTAGATTATTTTACCCTTTTTTGTGGTTCTTTTTGAAGGCGGTTACATTTTTTTTTTGAAAAAGTTTTTTATTTTTCTCTTTTTAGTTTAAATATTCAACCCAAATTCTTGCCAAATACATATAATATAATCCGTAGCACTGGTAATAACATCCCTCATGCACACAATAAGCTAATAAAATTCCCTATCTCAAAAACTACTGAACCGATTTTGATGAAACTTTCAGTATTCCCTAAGTGAAACGATATCTAGCACAAAAAAAAAAGAATTATTTAAATCGGATGTGTAGTTCCGGAGATATGCGAACAATGAATCAGTCGATGCCTACTGCTTACTGTTAAGGAGTTGTACCTTCCATCATCAGCTCAGCTACATAAGATGATGATTACCATACGCAAGTACTTGAATTACTTCATAAGATTTACGAAAAACGATGCGTGGGCCTATAAAATTTGAGGGTTGCCCTCGATTTCTCCAAGTTCCAATCATCAGATCCTGATTTGGTGACAATGGGACCACACGGGAAGCACCAGGTTTCAAACAAAAAAAGAAACATGAAAATCGGTTCACGAAGTCGGTCGTCATGCGGTAACAAACTACTGTTAAGGAGTTGTACCTTCCATCATCAGCTCAGCTACATAAGATCATGATTACCATACGCAAGTACTTAAATTACTTCATAAGATTTACGAAAAACGATGGGTGAGCCTATAAAATTTGAGGGTTGCCCTCGATTTCTCCAAGATCCAATCATCAGATCCTGATTTGGTGACAATGGGACCACACGGGAAGCACCAGCTTTCAAACAAAAAAAGAATCATGAAAATCGGTTCACCCAGTCGGTCGTTATGCGGTAACAAAATTCTAAAAAAAACAATACAGTCGAATTGATAACCTCCTCCTTATTTTGAAGTCGGTTAAAAAGTATCCTATATTACGCCCAGGATAATAAGGAATAATTATACCAAGTTTCATCGAAATCGAACCGTTAGTTTTCACGTGATGCCTGCACAAACAGACAGACAGACAGACAGACAAAAATTTTTTTAATCATATATTTGGGTTTGGTATCGATCCAGCAACGTCCCCCGCTATTTATTTTTTCAATATTTTCAATGTACAGAATTGACCCTTCTACAGATTTATTATAGTAATAGATAAGCAACCCTATATAATGCTCCTTTTTAACAATGGGCTCTAGTTATCAGGCAAAAGGCTTACCTATTGATGAAAGTACACGTATGTGTACCACCTAAGTCCTCATCCTCAATAAAAACTCGCGCCCACACATCGTCCTACCTCTTTTTACTTTCACGTGGTAATCCACTCCCGGACAATCCCGACCACTCTAGTGTTAAAAATTCCGAATTCCTTCCATAAAGACTAGGTACAAAGAGAGCCTCTACGAGAGTTCGTGTTCTGTAATAATAATTTCCACATCAAATGTAGGCACAGTGAGCCAGTACACTCGCTTAGTTGAATAATTCAAAAATTCACGTCGGCCACTTTCGAAAACAAGGAGAGTAAACGCTAACTGTGCACTTCACGAAAAAATACAACCGGACGAGTGGAAAGTGTTGCCAGTTCATTATTCTGTTTGAATGTACTCTGTGCTTCTGTTCTTTTGGGGAATTAGGGAGCTCGTTATGATTTGAGTGGCAGACTTGGGGACTGTCTCGTTTCTTTTGTTTTTGGCTGATTGTGGGTGAGGTAATGATGCTGAATATTTTTTGGAGTAACAAGGTGACGCGAGTAAAAAATGTTATGCTTAATCACAGAACTTGCTACAGTATAAAAGAACTATGTTTATTTTTTTGTTTTTATTGCTTTTAAGTAGATTTTTATCTGTTAATTTTAAACCATTGTAAGGTTTATTTCAATTATTAAAAAACCAAATTATGAGACTGCGTCTAAGCATGCCATAGGGTAAAAGGCATCCAAAATAAACATCGCATCAATTTTCCACATGAACAGCAAAGAATTTATCGCATGACTGATTTAAATAAAATGCCTAGAACATTATCCATTACCCACAAGTTCACAGAACACCAATCTATTCAACAAAACCTAGACAAATCGTTGGAACAATCTGAGACCGTAATCACAATCAGTTTTCTGGCTCAAAACACAATCAACCCTACGTACTAAAGTACTGAAGATAAAGGGAAAGTAATGAAATCTCGGGTAAGTGGATAATTAAACAACAGAACAAGTTTTGACATAACTCCCAGCGGCCTCATGAGGTAATGAGTTTGGAAGAGAAACCTCAACTCTCGAGTCTGAAGTCTGCCTATTTTATCAACTAACATTATGAATTACCCTGCTGAAGTTATGGGATGAGTCATTCAAGTACTATCGTTGCTTAAGTGGCTCGCAAGTCTAGTTTACTTAGATGGCTAGGTTAGGTCTGGTTATGACTGTTCATCATACCCAGGCCTCATCATATTTGGATCGGCGGTAATATGTTTATTTTTCCAATCTCTATATAAACCGTTTTCACAGAACTTAGAGATTTCTTTTGTATATAGGTTATCATATTTTCTGTATGGAGTTTTTTTTTGCGGTCAATTCCATTTTAAAACACAAACGTAACCTAAAGTTTTTTGACATTAACTAACTGTTGCCCGCGGCTTCACCCGTTTTCAATTTGATAATTTATCCCATTGGAACTAAAACAGGAATAAACGGCATCCTATGTGTCATTCCAAACTCTAACTAACCTCTGAACCCAATTTCATCAAGATCCAATCAGCCATTCTTACATAATTGAGTAACAAACATCTATCCGTCCAAAGAAACATGTTTTTTTTAACGCGCGCCTTAAGGAGTGTCAGCTTAGTGGCAGGCCCATCAAATAAGTCCTCCTACCCAGGGCAGAGCGGGAGGTACTGTCAGACTCGTACTGACTAAAATCTACGGTTTCCTTCAATAGCCCTTTACATTCCGGGGTCACAGTAATTCGTAAGTCCCGCGACTCCGGCAGGCTTTGGCCCTATAGAGGGGGCCCCGTCATTTTGCTGACACTCTTTGAGGCGCGCGTGGAACACAACGCGCCGTCGACCCGGGCATGGTCCAAGATCGGACAGCGAGTCACCCATTACTCGCCGCCCGCATGCCCGCGGAAGAGCCAAGCTTTCGCATTCTTAATATTAGATTAGAATGTCCTGAAAGTATAGACAAAAAAAGACGGTAAGTAAATTTCGGAGACATATTCACCTTGTTGCCATTTAAATCACAAATGACAGTGAAAAATGTTATGTGTTAGATTATGATTCTCACAGCAAACGCGATGCTTATCATAAAATTTAGTAACATCCATTTCCTTGCAAGCTGTTTGGTAAAAGCCCAGCCATAAAACGGTTACGAGCTCCTGCATAATTTGTGGCGCGTGCGCGAACTGCACCTGAAATTGATACGTGCTTTAAAATGCTGTAAACTTTGTGAATAATACAAGAAGTACGTCATACCTACCTACATATTTAAATGAGAGGAAATTTCCGCGCAGAATTTAACGTTTCACTTGCTAAATTTTATTTACTAGCTGTTGACGACGGTTTTGCCCGCATGTAACTTGAGAATTATTGCTCCGGAACGAAATACCAAGATAAATTATATTATGTCATTTTTTATTTGTATAAACACGATGTACATACATTGCATGAAAGGTATTCTATGTGTTGTTCCAGACTAAACACAAATCTGTGAGCTAGAGTTCATCAACATTCATTCATGATATTCTGACGAGATAGAGTACGCGCCGCGTGAGGGAGAGGACAGCGTCTCTCCACCCCAGCCGCAGTGGTAGACGCCCACGGTGACGGACGTCGGCAGACGATCTACGGCCACCGTAGGCGCGGACATGCGTCCGACCATGAACCATTCCCGGGTCGACGGGGCGTTGTGTTCCATGCGCGCCTGCAATAGTGTCAGCATGATGAGGGGGGGCCCCCTGTAGAGGGCCAAAGCCTGCCGGGGTCGCGGGACTCAAGAATTACCGTGACCGCGGAACGTAAAGGGCTATTGTACTAAGTAAGTTTATCAAAATCGATCGAGAAGTTTTTACATGAAAGAGTAACAAACATCCACCCATCCTTACAAACTATCGTATTTATATTAAAATATAAAGCAAAATTACTAGTACATAAATTTAAGATTTTTAGCAAGTACACACTGTCACGGGGCCCCTGTGTGGCCCCTGAGCATTCGGACGCGACCACTAAAGCTGGTCGCATGCCAGAGGGTCATGGCAATCCGAATGGTCCGAGGATACCGCACGATCGCCGGCGAATCGGCCAACCTCCTTGCCGGATTGCTGCCCTGGGATCTGGTGGCGACTGCCCTCCAGCGCGTCTACGAATGGCGCGTGGAGGCGCAGCGCCGGGGCGAGTCCCCGCTGCCTCGACAAGTCGAGGCGCGGCGGGAAGAGCTCCGGCGCGATCTCAGGGCAGTATGGAGGGGGCGACTGTCGCAACCGAGGTCCGGGCACGCCGCAATCGCGGCGGTAAGACCCCTCTTTGAGGAGTGGCTGGATAGGCGTCACGGCGTCCTTACCTTCCGCATGACGCAGGTCCTCACCGGACACGGAAGTTTCGGGAGGTTCCTGTGTCTGATAAGGAAGGAGGAAACGCCTGGGTGTCACCACTGGTAGACGCCCACGGCGACGGACGTCGCCAGACGATCTCCGGCCACCGTAGGCGCGGGCATGCGGGCAGCGAGTAATGGGCGACTCGCAGCCCGACCATGGACCATGCATGTTCCACGCGCGCAGTGTTCAAGGAGTGTCAGCAAATTGACCGGGCCTGTAGAGGGCCAGAGCCTGCCGGGGTCACGGGACTTACCCATCACCGTAACCCCAGTACGTAAAGGGCTAGTGAAGGACACCGTGGATTTTAGTCAGTACAAGTCTGACAGTCCCTCTCGCCCTGCCCTGGGTGGGAGGACTCATTTGATGATTTTACCACGTAAAAATAAAAAAAAAGTACACACTGTCACTAAATAATGGTATCGACTAATACTTTCCTCGCATTACCGTTCGTCGGTGAACCATGCTTTCTGTAGATGGTTATATCGTTCAAGGGTAATTTGATATACCGTACGGGACTCTAGCATACTTTTTTTTTTGATCGTGGTAAAATATCAAATGAGTCCTCCCACACAGGGCAGGGCGGGAGGAACTGTCAGACTTGACTGACTAAAATCCACGGTGTCCTTCAATAGCCCTTTACGTACCGGGGTCACGGAAGTTCGTGAGACTCGCGACTCCGGCGGGCTTTGGCCCTCTACAGGGGGCCCTGTCACTATGCTAACACTCCTTGAGACGCGCGTGGAATACAACGCGCCGTCGACCCGGGCATGGTCCATGGACGGACAGCGAGTCGCCCATTACTCGCCGCCCGCATGCCCGCGCCTGTTGTGGCCGGAGATCGTCTAGGGACGTCCGTCGCCGTAGGCGCCTACCACTAGACTCTAACATACTAGCTTTAGTGTTATATATTAGCAACAAAACTACGGAAACTGTCGTGCTTTTACCGCAGCCAGGTCGGAAAGTTGGAAGCAAGCCTCGACCTCGCCCTTTAGAGGTGCATTGTGTTACTAATAAACATATGTAATTTATTTTTACGTTTCCAGCAAGAGTCAAGACATGTATCATGGTCACGGTCGTGAAAATAGCTTTATTATCTTCATAGTGTTTCTGCATATTATGCAATGATTATGGCAGCCAACGATTATAGTTCTTGTCATTTTTATTTTAGTTTAAAGTTCCGCATTTAAATGTTGAGTATCCAATGATCTGGAGAAACAATAGCTATACAAAAAATAAAACGACAGTTTTTGTAAATAAATGTCCTTTGGCAAGAAAATACCAAAATCTTTTAAGTAAATTAGTAACATTTCGAGTTAAAAAAGAATACGAAATTCTGTTGAAATATATGCAGGATTGTGTATTTCAAAATTACAATATTTTTATATTTTTATTTGATAATACTCCTCTTCAGACACATCAGTTTTTTTTTTTTAACTTGGTAAAATCTTCAAATGAGTCCTCCCACCCAGGGCAGAGCGGTAGAGACTGTCAGACTCGTACTGACTAAAATCCACAGTGTCCTTCAATAGCCCTTTAGTGTCTACTGCAAAATCAACTTTAACAAAGTACAATTCACATACTTTGCTTCAAATGAGACACAGAGTAACAATGTTTTTTTTTTTTTTATAATACATTCCTTCTTTTAAAAAGTGCTCAACAAAAACTTTTTTATTAGCTTATTTATTTGAGACTGAAACGTTTAGCGAGCTTCTACAATTTGTCGAGATTTCTCGGCGATCTTTTTATTCATATTGTGCTTCGATCGCTGAAACAAGGGGGACAGGAAATTGAAAGTAGAGCTTTGATATTCTCGAAGTATGCATTGGAATAAACTATTTCAAGTTTTATTATTCTGTGGATCCAGATAATCTCACATTGTGAACAAATTAATGAAGAATATTGTCAATGACAAAATCAAAATCAAAGCATTTATTTCAAGTAAGCCAGTTACAGGCACTTTTGAATTGTCAAAGACAAATTTATATATATAAAAATGTTATGTTGGTTTGTGTACGCTTCAAAAACTCAAAAAGTTCTGCACCGATTGAGCTGAAATTTTAGCATGATATATAATCCGTATCAAGGATTGTTCTTATCTATTTTTTGCATCAGTCACATTTTTTTTTGTGCCACAGCGAAGCGTGGCAGGGAACAGTTAGTGATAGATACTTAAATATTACAAAATTATGGTGCTACAGTCCCAGTCACAAGACATAAAAACTGTGAAAGTACCGTAGATGCCCATTCCAAAGAGTAGATCTCTATGGAGAAGAACGGGCACGAAACTCCATTTACACTCTTTTTAGATCGCCAAAATTATTACAGAACCTTTGTTACATCGTTCATTTTAAGATGGTACACAATGTGAGAACGATGTAGCAAGTTAAAAGTGTCCATAGTAAAAATTTAAACAAAGACAATTCAGAAACAAAATAATTTAAATTTAAATGTAAATTTCTAACTTCAGAATACCATGCACAATGCACAATAAAAGCCTTAGTTTTATCATGCAATTACTGCTATAGTATTAGTCAGTTAGTAATATCCACGCTTGACTCAAAAAACTGGTCAGATTCTGTATTCTAACATATCAATCATAATAGTGACCATATCAAAGTGTTGATGCGCAATAAATTGAAAATAATGTTTCGAATTTAAATTATTTATCGCTATTAATATTTACAGCCAATAATGTTTACGGTTAGTTTTGACGTAGTGATACGAATATTAATGGACGACTCGCTGTCCGACCATGGACCATGCCCGGGTCGACGGCGCGTTGTGTTCCACGCGCGCCTCAAAGAGTGTCAGCATAGTGACGGGGCCTGTAGAGGGCCAAAGCCTGCCGGGGTCGCGGGACCAAGGGATTACCGTGACCCCGGTACGTAAAAGGCTATTGAAGGACACCGTGGATTTTAGTCAGTACAAATCTGACAGTCCCTCCCGCCCTGCCCTGGGTGGGAGGACTCATTTGATGATTTTACCACGATAAAAAAAAAAAAGTGATACGAATATTACGATCATTTTGATCATATCTACGCGTCAATTACTACTATCCAATTTACATCAAAAATGGATAAACTCTTATTCTTAAACCTGTACCTTTCTTCACATAGTTACATGCACCATGTAATGGCGGCGAATATACTAAACCTTCTAAAGAGTTAAACTTTTTAAGATAACAGTCGTAAATCCTGAACACGAAAGAGTTTATTTAAGAAAGATAGTTCTCTGTTAATTCGTTTTTTTTTTCTGGTACTGAATTTTGTTCCTTAGTATTCCTAGCGTTAACAGTGTTAAGTTTATGGAGTACGACAAAGAGTACGAAAAAGATTTTATAGCTTACCATCAGGTGTAGTAAGCTCGTGGCTAAATAAATACAGCCGCACAGGCCGATCTTCCGGGTTAAGCCGCGCTTGCCGAAGTTGGTCTGTGGATGGGTGACCATCTATCATAGTGATTATCCTCCGTGCCTCGGAAAGCACGTAAAGCTGTTGGTCCCGGCTGTCATTGGCAGATCTTTGACAGTTGTTACTGTTAGTCAGAAGCTCTAAAGTCTGACAACCAGTCTTACCATGGGGTATCGTATTACCCAGTTACTGGGTTGTGGAGGTCCGACAGGCAGTCGCTCCATGTAAAATACTGATATCCAGCATCTGGTTTGACTGGAAGCCGACCCGAATATAGTTGGGAAAAGGCTAGGCAGATGATGACCATCAGGTGTAGTAAGGTAACTAATGGGTTTTAAATTCTGCATTTACTTTCCGTTGAGTAGATATATGGTTATCGTGTTATGTTGCTATATGTTACTTGTATTCATTAACGTTAGTTTTCAACTAAATATAAAAAAGAGGATCACAAACTGTATTATGCGCATCCTATTTGCACTTCGTCTCGCATTCACACTTGTCCCCATTCGCAGCTCGATTACCTACAAAGCCCTTAACTATTCTCTATCAATAGATTCAAATAAATACATTACTATGTATGCTAATTGACCTGTAAAACAAATACATATATGAATGTTGAAGAGAAACTAATGAGACCTATTGCTTAGATGTATATAAGACCAGGTCTATGTATTTGTACATTCATTTCGAACCCATGTAAGGGCGTCAGAGTTTGCTAAACCCACTTTCTAGGACCAATATTGGTCTTGAAATATAGTCTTTATTAACACTCAAGAAAATACAATATTTACCTCTTTATAGATTATTTGTTTGCAGAAACTATTGCTGCGGTTGCTTGTAAGATTTACACAGGCGCTGATATTATTTTGTTATAGAATATTTAAACAGCTCCTTTTAAAAGAGCATACTCATTTAGTATTTAAAGTAATGAAGAATTAAACTGTAATCTTGCTATTACAAATGTGAGTGTGTACTGTGTATGTGTTTGTTACTCTTTCACGCAAAAACTACTGCACAGATTTGGATGAAAGGATGATGCAAATTTTGGTCCCACCCTCCAATAGCAATATGTGATACGTCATTGGATAGATATTTTCAAGCTGAATAAAACATACTATGGCACCAAGTCTGAAATCTTAGTCCGTTCTATGTTTGATTTAATATGGCAGTTCAAAAAGTAACCAAATAGTGTTTTTTTCGTAACATTTTACATTTTGGCGCAGAGGAGGAGGAGGAGACGCTCGATTTTAAATAATTACAGCCGCACAGGTCGATCTTCCCTGTCAAGCCACGCTTGCCGAGGTCGGTTTATGGATGGGTGATCATCTATCCGAGTTTCCTCCGTGCGTCAGAAAGCACTTAAAAGCCGACACAAAATATAAGATTTATCCCGATTTAACGTTCTTCGGGGTAATTTTTAAGTTGTAGTGGGAGAACTCGCTGGCAACAGCTAGTATTATGTAATAGAATCTTCAGCATTCTAATGTATAATTAAAGCGAAGGTTTAACCACGATGTTTAGAATCTTTGCGGCACGTTTCGCGTGTAGTTAATTATGTAGGTAGATATTTCGAGAGTTCATCGAACCTTAGAAAGGTATCATTACTTCTGTAGTAGATGTTTATGAAAGTGTCACAAAATAGGGGTTATTAAAACATGAGTTAAGTTAATAAACCAAACACGAAGGAGGTTCATACTAGAGATTTGTCCCACCTTTGTACAGTCACGAGCAACATTATGTATACACTTAATTTGCAAAATTATGTATACGCAGAATTCAAAAATGATGTTATCTTACCATTATGATTTATGTTTTGCGTTTTCATAAACCTTCTATTTTGGAAGCCATGTTTTTACGTCAAAATTGTAAAACAGTTGCGGCATGCGGGCAGCGAGTAATGGGCAACTCGCTGTCCGACCATGGACCATGCCCGGGTCGACGGAGCGTTGTGTTTCACGCACGCCTCAAAGAGTATCAGCAAAATGACGGGGCCCCCCTCTAGAGGGCCAAAATCCGCCGGGGTTGCAGGACTTACGAATTACAGTGACCCCGGTACGTAAAGGGCTTTTGAAGGACACCGTGGATTTTAGTCAGTACGAGTCTGACAGTCCCTCCCGCTCTGCCCTGGGTGGGAGGATTCATTTAATGATTTTACCACGCTAAAACAAAAGGTGCCCATTCCACGAGAAGAATGGGCCAAACTTATAGTTCCTGTAGATACTCAAATTCCATAGATACAATACCAGTGAATTGTCCTTGTGCTGTTAGATAGAAACCCTTGTTAGGCTTGGCCTTAAACGATACCACAACAGTAACAAGTGACAGGGCCGTCCTATTTCCAGCCACGACCGTTTTAACTGAAAACAACACGTGCATTTTATTGTAGAAGACATACTTTTCCACAATGTCAGTGTAATTTTCTACGCGGCCTTGCAATTGTCGTACATGCAAGACTGGAGCTAAATCTGTCGTCAGTAACATTGTGTGTCGGCGTAAGTTGTCGGTGTATGTCGGTGTATAGGGTAGAGTCGGTGTACAGTGTCGGCCAAGTAGCATTGTAGATTGTAGTTAGCTTAATTAATCGCTAATTAAACAGTGAATGTGTTGTTACTTTGCAGTGTATCGTCCTTGTGCAACATTTTATTTTGACTTTCTTGGATTTGTACCAATTTCATGGCGTTATGAATGTGAAGCAACATTGGGAACGGATTTTCATGACTTTAACTTAATTTTTATATCCCAATCCATATAATTATTACCACTCGGTAACTGCGACTGCCTATCCGACCTTCACAACTTAGTAAGTACTGACTGACCTGGTTGTGGAAGTCGGATAAACAGTCGCTGTATATTAAATACTATTTTAGTATTTACTTGTATATGAGGATATTATTATCTATCATATAAGTTGTAATGTCAAGCAATATTAAAATACGGTTTTCATGATTTATTATTTCCAAATCGGCACTTAGTACCTAATACTTTAACAGTGGTTACCTAACCTTTTAACAGTTTTATAGAACTCGTGCTCAAGCTAAGCAAAAGATATATTCTTTTATATCCCAATATAAAACCTCGGTAAAACAATCGCAGTACAGTGAGTGCAACAAAAAGGCGTGATTAATGTAGCGTGCGACGCCGCAGACAATGTTTCTAGAGATGTACGGATGGTACATTTGAGAAAAGCGGTGACGTGTGGGAAGCAGCTTTTATTTTGTTACTGTTTGTATTTAGAACTAGCTTTTACCCGTGACTTCGTTTACATTTATTTTGGCCGTCAATCCACCGTGTCACATACCATCGCTGAAATGAAGTTATTTCTTCAACTTCACCCTCTCGCCTCTTGATCAATTATTCAAATTTTTGAAGTGAAAACTTCTTTAGCGGCGTTGAGCACTTTTTCTGTAATGGGTATAAAATCTTAAACTCGCGTCAGGACACTCGCGTCAGGACACGTGACCCTGACCGAAAAAGCGTAGGACGGCGCAGGGCGCTTGCGTAAATGTTCGTGTGACTTTATTACTTTTAAAGAAGTTTGTATGCTGGATACATTTGTTGCTAGGTAACATTGTTACCTACTGTCACATTGGAAAATTATTGAAATAAAAAGTCAACCATTTTTGCGAGTTTTACTAAAATCTGTTCACAATATATTTCCAACAATTACTATTCAAGTTTTCACTTCTGCCGGCACTCCCAGAGTGCATCCAGAGTGTAAAAAATTGAAATTTTAACGTAACTTTACGTCTCAGTAATTTTTGTAATATACTAATATTATAAAGCTGATGATTTTACTTGGTCGAACGCGCTAATCCCAGAAACTACTGATTCGATTTGAACGAAAACGAACCATTTCACGATCTTTCTAGCGATCGCTCTAGCTAGTCGATGGTCGTCATAAAAATGTTTTATTCATGAAGGTGTTATACTTGATAGTCGGCTCGGGAAAAAGTTTAGAATGCTCGCTAAAACGCCCTAGTTTGTTATTCTATAATTTAACATTCACCAGAATGCTCATTAAAAGTGAATGCTCAAGTTTCAGCTCCTTTTTTTATCGTGGTAAATCACAGGGCAGAGCTCGAAAATCCACGGTGTCCTTCAATAGCCCTTTACGATCTTGGGTCACGGTAATTCGTAAATCCCGCGACCGCGGCAGCCGGGGCCCGTCATTTTGCTGACTCTCATGAGGTGCGCGCGAAACGAAAGTCGCCCATTGCCCACCGCCCGCATACACGCGCCTACTGTGGCCGGAGATCGTCTAGCGACGTCAGTCGCCGTGGGCGTCTACCACTGCGGCTGGGGTGAAGGAAGAACACTGTCCTCTCCCTCACAAGGAGCGCCTCCTCTTTCGATAGCATGACTGCTTCGCGGAATGAGGCGACCGATTCCCATTCCGTCTCGCCACACAGCATGGCCTCGACCAATGCCGGGTGCGACAGGTCTCCGTGTCCTCTGGGCGATCCTCGCAGTGGTGACACCCAGGCGTTTCTTCCCTTTAGCACCTTTAGAAAAATTTCTCTTTAGATAGATATACATATACATAATATGTAAATGTATATCTATCTAAATTATATTATATATAGCCTCACTTAGCTAATATATATCTTTTTGCAACACGATAATTACGACAATATTAATAATCAAAACAAGAGAGAAACGGATCCGTATCGTTTGGAACTTTTAATTTTGTGCATTATAAATCCGTAATAACGAAATATAAAGTTATGTATATTATGTTCATGACGTTATTATGTTATTAATGTTACGAATATTAGTCTTTTTTTTTTTGCGTGGTAAAATCATCAAATGAGTCCTCCCACCCAGGGCAGGGCGGGAGGGACTGTCAGACTTGTACTGACTAAAATCCACGGTGTCCTTCACGAGCCCTTTACGTACCGGGGTTACGGTGATGGGTAAGACCCGCGACCCCGGCAGGCTCTGGCCCTCTACAGGCCCCGTCAGTTTGCTGACACTCCTTGAGGCGCGCGTGGAACACAACGCGCCGTCGACCCGGGCATGGTCCATGGTCGGGCAGCGAGTCGCCCATTACTCGCTGCCCGCATGCCCGCGCCTACGGTGGCCGGAGATCGTCTGGCGACGTCCGTCGCCGTGGGCGTCTACCACTGCGGGTGGGTCGGAGGGAGGACACTGTTCTCTCCCTCACGCGGCACGCCTCCTCCTTCGCGAGCATGACTGCTTCGCAGAAGGAGGCGACCGCTTCCCACTCCGTCTCGCCCCGCAGCATGGCCTCGACCAATGCCGGGCGCGAGAGGTCTCCGCCTATCGCCGTCGTGAGGACACGGCGGTGCTCTGCCCAAGCGGGGCAGTCCTGCACCGTATGCTCCACCGTGTCCTCAGGACGGTCCTCGCAGTGGTGACACCCAGGCGTTTCCTCCCTCCTTATCAGACACAGGAACCTCCCGAAACTTCCGTGTCCGGTGAGGACCTGCGTCATGCGGAAGGTAAGGACGCCGTGACGCCTATCCAGCCACTCCTCAAAGAGGGGTCTTACCGCCGCGATTGCGGCGTGCCCGGACCTCGGTTGCGACAGTCGCCCCCTCCATACTGCCCTACGAATATTAGTCTTAACTAAAAAGTGCAATTTTAATCAATTATTTAATAGGTTCCACTGAATGTTTAATATTTCTCTCGCTGGAACATCACACAATAATATTATCAAAAATACTCAATTTGCTGGTTTGATTTGCGTACCTACTACTATTGTGGGTGTATTCCCGCTATCCCCATTCTCCCCTATTGTTGGGGATAGCGCAATTTGAATAAAATAATTTAAATTGTTTCCACCAATTCCCACCAATTAATTATCAATCCCTTATAATGGGAACAGGAGAACTTGAAAAAAGTAGTTCCTACTGTCCCCATTAATCCCAAAAAAACTTACTCTTGCTGCTGGCACAAAGAGTTGTCTAAAATAAAACTTCAATAATTCTGCAATCCGTTCTAATAGACGGTTTTAACACACACCAGGACATGCATAAAACAGTAATTAAATAATATGAAATATTTTCTGAGTTTATAACTACATACCTCAGCTCTTACTGAGTCGTTGGAGAGCTAAAAAAAATGGCGCACCTCAAGGTAGTGTTTTGGCTCCGCTTCCTTTCAGCATATTCACCAACGACCATCGAGTCCCAATGCATCCCGCTGCCTCTAAGCAGTCGACCTTGCCCTCAGCTCTCAAGCCACTGATGGAGATTCATTGACGACTCTGCTCTGGAGTTTAAATGTGGTGCTACTCCACATACAATAAGGCACTTAATATCCTGTCCTTCGTGGCACTAAACTCGTGGCCCAATTCTGGGCCGACTCAGTTTAGATTTTCATCGAAAAATTGTCCTTAACAAACTTCTTAATCAACTGTATTAACTAACGCTATGCTAAAGTTATGAATTCATTCACACGCATGCGTTTATATTAAAAATGTCCGCTATAAATTCACGGATTACAAACTTTGTTGGCTGTTAAAAATTCGGGCAAATAGTACATCTATATGTATATAGGTGTATGTTGTAGCTGAGGTACCGGATTTTTATGGATAACATCAATGTAGCTGAAAAATAAATGGTGGGTCATGTTTTACGACTGTCGGGTAAATATAGGTAGGTACTGTTTTTATCATGTAATACCGTAAAAGTCTATTTCAGGATATTTACAAAAACTGCTGAAAGTTGTAGATATGTGTATGTAACCACACGATTTGATTTTATAATTTGAGAAGTCTCATCTTTAATTTTTTGACAGCTATATAGGACTTTTTTTCAGTTTCCAGTGCTAACTGAGACGGCGACGCCAAAGCCTGCCGGGTTCGCGGGACTCACAAATTACCGAAACCCCGGTACGTAAAGGGCTGTTGAAGGATACCGTGGATTTTAGTCAGTACAAGTCTGACGGTCCCTTCCGCCCTGCCCTGGGTGGGAGGACTCATTTGATGATTTTACCACGATAATAAAAAATGTGCTAACAGAGGTCTTATCACAAGATTTCTGTATTTTCTTTACAGCGTACTTGAAGTATGTATATACTGCGTTAATTGTATGGAAAAATGAAAGTGTACTCTAGTGTACGAACAAGGAACTATTTTTTTCCTTCAAATTAATGTCAAAGTTCCAGTTTAATTTACATTACAAAAACTGGATAGGACATGATAAGGCTTTTGAATACACAAATTACATGGAACAATACATGTAGGTAGCACAATTCCCTTTAATAAGATTGGTTAACAACCTCATCAACCTCAGCTCTTCGAATCTCATCTCAACGGGCTTCTGAGTTCTCATAACAACTGTCACTCATCTATGACTGACAGCTTAGAACAATGGAGTTAACTTGCATTCTGATGCACGGTATTCATTATCTTGTCCCTTTAGTTTATCATAGGGTACATCAGGCAGCCTACTCTCTTTTTTTTTGGGAAGGTTAGATCATCAAATGAGTCCTCCCACACAGGGCAGAGCGGGAGGGACTGTCAGACTCTTACTGACTAAAATCCACGGTGTCTTTCAGTAGCCCTTTACGCACCCCCCCCAGGCAGTCCTGCACCGTATGCTCCACCAAGCAGACACAGGTACCTTCCGAAACTTCCGTGTCCGGTGAGGACCTGCATCATGCGGTAGGTCAGGACGCCGTGACGCCTATCCAGCCACTTCTCAAAGAGAGGTGTCACCGCCGCGATTGCGACATGCCCGGAGCCTACTCTCTTAGTACTTCAACGAAGATACGGACTTAAACGAAAGTAACTCGAAACTTTTAAGTGAACCCGACTCCCTTACGAGTTTTGAACTCATAAGTTTTGAAAACATATCAGGATTAGTTAAAACTGTTTTTTTTTTAATACGTGCTACAAACTAGTCTTGTATCCGTAAGTGATAAAGAATAAAATCGCCCGAAACGTCGTCAGAAGCTACGGGTTTCGTGCTTAAATTATCCCCAGTCCGGGCAAATCCACCCATGATTTTTTTGTGGGCGAGATATTCCTTACCCTTATTCTTGAAAGCACGACTACTGATCGTGAGCTTCTGGAATCGATTTCCAGGCAGGGCAAAAATATGTGTGTTGAGTTATTTCTACGAGACATATCTCAGTAAAGACAAGACATGTGTCTCTTCTATGCCTTGGAAAGCTCAAAAAGTTGTTGGTCCTGCGCTATCTAGCTTTGTAAGATTGTCGTCATATCAGAAAATGATAGTTAAGTACCTGCGCCTGCGCCGATTGACTTGATTGCCGCACGGAACAAATATGATTTTACTAGCTCTTGCCCGTGGTATCACTCCCACTGCTTAGCTCCTATTGGTCATAGCGTGATGTTTTATATAGCCTTCCTCGATAAATGGACTATCCAACAGAAGAGATTTTTTTCAATTCGAATCAGTAGTTCCTGAGATTAGAGCGTTTAACCAAACAAACACATTCTGCTTTATAAAATTAGATTATTATTATGTTTGATCTACAAGCAGCAAGTGTTTAAAATCGTTACGGTAGGTGGTAGTGGTTAGTTAGTGAATGCATCAACGGTACAGAAGAAATCCCCAGTTTTAAAAAAAATATGTATCTCGTGCCGGTGACTGAACTCCACTGGGATTGTCTGCTTTGATCAAAAGTCGTCTAATCGTAGTATATTGACGTAATCATATAATTCCCTAGAGTACTGCTAAATGTTATGACAATGCTCTACTAAGCCTCCCGCCTAGCTCATCCGCGGATCAATCCTAATGCATAAGTACACTGACCTTTACGCCTGAAAAGATCTCACACAAATATCACGGACGATCGATGAAGGCCCTACATATACGCCTAACATCATACAGAAATTATGAAGCTAACCACGTTTATTTTAGGAGCCTGTCAGGCAAAATTGAATGTAGGGAATGTGGTATGTTTATTCTCTTTTTACCCGACTACGGCAAAGCCAAAGGGAGGGTTATGATTTTGCCGGTATGTGTGTATGTACTCGTATGTATGTTTGTATGTATATGTATGTTTGTTTGTTCCCTCATAACTTCTAAACTACTTATCATTACATGATAGATGAGGTGTCGTTAGAAGCGTCACCGTTGTCCGCTGGTTATAGGTAACATGTCAAGAAATCAAATATGGCGGGCTTTAGGGGATGTAAAGTCGTAACCGAAAAAAAAAAAAAACGACGGGTTGCACTCTGGGAGTGCCGGTAGAAATGAAAACTTCAATCGTAATAAACACACACGAACATTCGCGCAAGCACCCTGCGCCGTCTTACGAATTTTCGATCAGGTCACGTGTCCTTTATTTTTTTTTTTTTGTCGTGGTAAAATCATCAAATGAGTCTGTCAGACTTGTACTGACTAAAATCCACGGTGTCCTTCACTAGCCCTTTACGTACCGGGGTCACGGTAATCCCTTGGTCCCGCGACCCCGGCAGGAGTTCACGTGTCCTGGCACGAGTTTAACATTTTTTACCCATCCAAAAAAAGTGCACAACGCCGTAAAGAAGTTTTCACTTCTTTAGCGTTTTCAACCATTGTGTAAACAAAATATTACAGTTTACCAGTTAAACTCGACTTGTCTTGCTGTTTTAATACACGTTTTGCAGACTTTTTTATCCTAAATTGTATTTTAAACCCCATTTAAAAAAATGTTTCACGTGGGAGTGTGGGGTGAAAAATATTGTACGACCTGTTTTCATACCTTAATATTACTCTTTACCTTAAACTAAGGAGGAGTGTAACCACAAACACAGTGACACGAGATTTTTATGTATTAGATGTTGTATACAAATAAATAACATTTCTTTTGATTTAATGCTTCCTTAGAATCTACATAGATGGGAGTTTCAAAGACCTACTATTGAGTAGGTACGGATAGGTAACGATCCAGTCTAGAAGTCTAGACCGTTATGTTGGTAAATTACTTACTTTAGACAAATCAGTATTTGTGTAACAGCACAATACTTAGAATTGTGAACACAAAATCAGTTGTTTTGACCCAGCAATACAAACCTAATAGACAAATACTCTTTATTTATATCATTATGTTTAGGTACTAACAAGGTTTTACTAATACCTAATACATGGTCTTAAGGTTCTATATTAACGCAAATTGGTCTAGCTATTTTTATCGTCAACATATCTTAGTTCCTGCCTTAGGTATAATGTACATTATATGGTTTATTAAAAGGTAATCCTATGGTCTCATACAGTGAAACTGCACGATTTTTACAATGTAATAACGGGACCGCATGACCTTTTCCTATAGTAGTTTTTTTTCCCCAAACTATGATAAGTTGTATGTTGACGAATAGCTCCGTGCCAACGGCCCCTAAAGTGACCACAGTTCTACTTTAAATCCGTACCTACTAAACCTCTTACGTCATATGTCTGGCTATTTTTATTTCAGTCTATAATAACATTGGCTTTAAGGTTACAGTTTAATACTGTTCGATTTCCTGACGCAGAACTGTGGCAAACATAGCGTATCAAACTAATATTATAAATACGAAAGTTTAGATGTTTAGATGATTTCGTGACTATTTGCCAATTTTAAAAGTGTCGTATCTTTATCAATTTTGGCCAACGTGACAAAAGTAAAAATACGTGTCAAATATTTTTTGATATCCTAACTTTTTTGAAAATTTATTTATCAGTAAAAAAACCAAAATACAGAATTATTAATAGCAACCAAAAACCACAAACAATTTAATTATTTTTTTCACTCAAATATTCTATTTTATGGCTCAACGAATTTTGATGAAAGGCTCAGTGTAAGAAATAAATAAAGGATACCTGCATATCCGTTCCCGTGAGATCATTTCCAAGTTACAAACAGACGAAGCCGCTGGCTACAGCTAGTATTTTTATTTATAAGGTGTCGAGATTTATTAAAGGGTACCGTCGATGTCGGGACGGGTGAAATATTCAAGGATCATGGCTACGCGTAAAAGAAGATTCTCGCTGTACCTAGATGATTTATTTGAAAGGCTCAGAGGTCACGGTCCCTAGAACTGTGTTGGAAACAATAAGGGTATTTACTTTGAAAGCTGAAATATTGGGCGTGTTTTGGCAGGTTCTATGATTAAATTCATGATTTGAGTGGAAATTATTGTTGTCGTTTCATTGTTTTCTTGGTACGTACTGTTCTCAGGAGATTATTATTTTTGTAAAGTAATTGCTCTTAGCAGAAGGCTCGTTTCTAATGTTTAGAAGTAAATAGTGATTTGAACTTGTATACAACATTATTATCACTTGTTTAGAACAAGATCTTACTATACTATTGTTAATTCAACAGTTTATGATATTGGATGTTTGTTTCTAGAACAAATGTGGAGCAAAGGGAATCATAAAGTCTACAACCAGGATTATTGTGTAGTATTCTTTAATCTACTTCCACGAAAAAGAAAGCTAAAGGTATCTGCTAGTTTTTGCTAGCATATGCGAGAGTGCCCGGGTCGACGGCGCGTTGTGTTCCACGCGCGCCTCAAAGAGTGTCAGCATAGTGACGGGGCCTGTAGAGGGCCAAAGCCTGCCGGGGTCGCGGGATACTGTGACCCCGGTACGTAAAGGGCTATTGAAGGACACCGTGGATTTTAGTCAGTACAAGTCTGACAGTCCCTCCCGCCCTGCCCTGGGTGGGAGGACTTATTTGATGATTTTAAACGATAAAAAAAAGCATATGCGAGAGTAAAAATGTATATTTGACCTATCTACTTTTAATCAACAATCTCCATATATTATGGACATTATTTTTAAGAACCTCATGTACAAAAATAGCTTGATTTACGCGATACTGTGAAGACAGTCTGACCTTTCCTTTATTTTGGGAGCGGCGAAATGCCAGTCTTTTGTTAATTAAGATGCAGAATTTATGAATTTAGTTGAAAAACTGCCTGGGTTCTACCATTTTCAGTATTTGAATAAACCAGACTTCGGTAATGACACGAGTTAAGTTAAATAGTTTTTTTTTCTAAACTTCGCGGCCGCCTTACGATATACGAAATTTTCTTATTGTGGTATGTACATATACATAAAAAAACACCGGTCGAATTGAGAACCTCCTAGTTTTTAAGTTGGTTATAATAGTATATGTTTTTAAAAAAGGTACACTAGCAATTAGACTCAAAAAAGTACTTGTAGGACATAAAAGTGTTAATTTATTCCGTGCGGGAATCGGTCACGCAGCTCGGCAGTCAATTGGCTGCCGAGCTGCGTGCTGCTGCCTAAATATAACTGGAGTGGCTTGTGATATGTGCTTGTGCTAGGTTTTTCTCATCTATTTTCGTCTAGCCTGACCAAGTTTTAAAATGATAGTAAATTATCAAGTAGAACCTATAAACTAACCTTCAAAAGACTCAAAACCCCGTGAAAAATAGAAAATCGATTGATATCTAATAATAAAGTGTTGCTCTGTCAATAATTCAACGTTTTCAGCGCGACATTTTCAGGAGCATTATGAGTCGGGGCACGTAAAGTACGGAGCAAGTCTCACGGCCTATCGGTACTGTTAGCTCTAACTTAAAGTCCACTGAGGCAATGGTGTGGAACGAAAAATATTTTTAGAAGAATTTCAAGGGTGGTTTAATTTTAGTTTTTTTTTTTTTAGTGTGTCTATTTTTAGTTACGTTAATAAAAGAAGTTCGATTGAAATCTGTCTGTTAAGATGCTGTCATACTCCTATTTCTTCGAGGAATACCGTCCGAATTATGGTGCGTCAATGATTTTCGTATTATGCTTGCTTCACGCGCATCGCGCCCGCACCGCTGCTGCCTTCACACCGTGTGCGGCGCGGTGCTTAAAAGCGCGTATTCTGAAAGTTGGCAACGTCGCAAATAGTTCTCAAATATTAAAAAGTAATAATTAATTTGGCAATTTTACTATATGTAAATAAGAAATATGGCTCTGTAGTGCACTAAAAAATTGATAATGGAATGCAACAATTAATATCGTAACACCGAATATATAGTTTTAGTTGTAAAAAAAGTATTTGGTAACCTTCCAAATGCCTTTTTTACACCTTGCATTCCTATATCTATCATTTAATTCACTACAGAGCCATATTTCTTATTTTCATACAGTAAGTTTACCAAGTTAATTAAAACTTGTAAATATTTGACAGCTATTTGCGACGTTGTCAACTTTCTGGTTACGCGCCCTTAATATTACACTTCGCGCCACGCGTGTGTAATAGTGCCATTAGGTAAACACCAAGGATGAAATATTTAGACAAGTGCATCTGTACTTGTCTAAATATTTTAACAGATTTTCTTCAATATTTGTATTGTTATTGTGGTAATAAGCCCCAGAAATAAGTCTCACGGTCTATCAATACTGTGAACTCTAACTTAAAGTCCACTAAAGCAGTGGTGCGCAGCAAAGGAAATTTTTTGAAGAATTTTAAGGGTGGTTGATTTTTTCTGTCTTTTATGTTATTATAAGAAGTTTTCGATGAATATTTTTCTGCGTAGAGATTTCAAAGAACGTGGACTACTTAATAATATAAAGTAATGCATTGATAAGAAACTATGAAATGGCGTATAAGCCTTGTATAAACATTTGCGTTTTCATCTGCCGCAGCGCATTTCGTTCTAATTTGCTGCTTTTATCTTAAAAAAAGATTAACGTCGAAAGATCAAAGTTTTTTTTTGAGGAGCTTATCTGTTTTTTTTTTTTGGTTAAAAAAGCTTTGTCCCACCTTTATTATTTTTCCAGTATCGTGGGGTGGGGTTCCAAACATTTAAATTTATATACACAAATAGCCAGTCCCGGGATGACTAAATAATAGACCATACTTCGTTTATTGTGCTGAGAGAAATAAATAAATACTTAAATACAAATATTTGTTCCGTGCGGGAATAGGAACCCGCAACACAGCGCAGCTGTCGATCGCTAAGCCATATGACACCATGCAAATTGATTTTTTTGTCTAAATGCATACCTAGTACTCGTACATTGTATTTTCTTATTTCTTTCTCATTTCACCTTTAAATAATTATTAAAGCTTATTGCAGTCGAAATAATTTCTTCTAAAATAACATTTGAAAACGTTTTCACAAATTTTCTCTACCGCCACAGCTTAACCTGTTAAAACTATTGTAGCGAAGCTGCTTTCAAAAATTTAACAATAACCCTCCAACGGCTGGAATATCGGGAAACGAACAGAATCATTTCAAGTGTAATAATCCCAGATTTAAAGTATTGTAAGCCCTTAATGCATTCCCTCTGTTTGCAACAGAATGGAATAAAACGAAAATCTGTTCAAACGTGATTTTTAATTTTGTTTTCATCGTACAACATTTATTAAGGCAATATGATAGTTATTTCCATCTGCAATCTGCTTCAACTCAGCGGCCATATTATGACGTCTTAAAACCAGGCTTGTTCCAGTGAGTGAAAGAGACAGAGCTATACAAGTCGTCTAGTGCCACCTCATTCACTCACTGAAACAAGCTTGGTTTTAATATGTCATAATACGGCCCCAGGTCCATTGAACATAGTTTTTTTTTTTGTAAATTGTCAGAGACGTCAAAAACGAAATAGAAGAAAAAAAGAGTTTGCGTATGAAATTGAGTCTGCTTTAGGCCGGCCAAAATCGACAATAAATTCACAAAACATGATGTAAAATGGATAAGGAGGTAAAGATCAGAATTTAAATTAAAGTCCGAAAAAGCGCATTTTTGGTGTGTAAACTTTTTTTGAGAGTTGTGATCTTAGGTTTACATAGCCCTAGGTCCAAACAATATACTAAGGTACTATCATGTTAAACGAATTAAGATATTGCGTCGATTTTGATCGATCTAAGTGTCATGATGACTGAGATAAGCAATTGGCTTAAGAAGGATCTCAGAACACCAGTGTTAAAGTTAATAGTTCCAAACACACTGTCTTAGAAAAAACGCGGGAAAAGGGACGCAAAGTAGGTAACTTAGCACTCAGTATTGTTTTCTACTTAAAAAGCTTTCGGGGATTACTTAAAAAGTTAAAGAAAGAAATTGAGTTGAATTAATTATTAATGTTTTGTTATAGGTTCCCCTTGTTTGTTTTATATACTTAGCAAATTTTTTATATTTCTTTTAGGGGATTTGTTCTTAGAAGACTTGCAATTAGAAGTTGCGAATAATTTGTATAGACTTCGAGGTAAAGTGATTTTAACATTAATTTCCAAACTAATAAAGTTCATCATCCTCTAAAACGAATTGAATTCTAAAACAAATTTATCGTAATCTTAGTCCTAAATGTATTAATATTATAAATGCAAAAGTAAGTGTACAAAAACGGAAATTGGGAACTTTTCTTACCGTAAAAATGTACTGCTCTAGAAAAACAATAAAAACTTTCATAATTATGATAATAGTACAAGTATAATTCGAATTAATTATTAAAAAAGTAATCTAGTACCAGGATAAACGACATCCACCCTCTTATCTATTTTTGAGTCCATAAAGATACTTTCAGACTCATTCTGATGTCCAAGATTTCTTTAAGCATAATTGATATAATGTAGCTTACGTTTGTTGAAATGTAGAGGACGTACACCACACTTCAACAGTCGTCCATAAAAAAAACCCATAATCCTTTGGCATGCGGACGGTGAGTAATGGGTGACGCGCCGTCCGATCATGAACGCGCCTCAAAGAGCCGTCAGCAATTTGACGGGGCCCCCCTTAGCGTGACCCTAGACCGTCGGCGGAGAAGGACTATCTAAGAATCACCGTGGATTTTAGTCTGTACAAGTTTCAGACAGTCCCTCCGGTCCAGCCCTGCGTGGGAGGACTCTTTTGAAGATTTTACGACGATAAAAAAAACTTCACCATGATATTACAAATTCATATGAAAACAAACCGAAACCACTGAAAAGCCACCTTCAATAACCTTTAAACTTTACAGGTAAATAAAAAAGTAGCTATCTGAAAATAAAATAGTGACGCAACGCTTTTAATTATAAAGGAGTAGGCAGCATTGTAGCCGATTGTCACAGCCTTCATTACAGTTAGTGTTACAAAGAAAATACTCGGAGCGAACGGCCTGTTTTAAGTAGTAGGGTAAACGTTCCTGTTAGCGGCGCACTGATTTGAGTGGCGTATTTTTTTTTTGTTTTTGTTTTACGTACTGGCTCTGTTGTTATTTTTTTTAATGAATAAAATTTTTATGAGCTATGAATTTTGTTGAAGTTTTTTTGAGCTGTGAGTTTTTCCTATTGTAGTTTTAAATGTAGCTTGTTTCAAACTAATGAACTGTGTAGTTATAAATATATTATGTTATTTGAATTTATGGTTTGTTTTCGCCGTTTAATAACAATAAAGTTTCTTTTTTTAGTTTGTTTTGTTTAACTGTAAGTTTTCTAAAGATAAAATGAAAATAATAATTCATGTCAATATTTTTTTTATTTAATATCGCAATCAATTAGGACTCTCAGCGATATCGTGTACAATAAAGTATACTACTGGTTACCCAATTGTCAAAATTCGATCAAAATTCAACAGAATTCTAAATTAGAAAAAAAAAGAAACATATTTTTTACTCCGTCCTTGTCATTTTCGTAAAAAAGGGTACACAGTGGTTTCTTCACATATAAATAGATACCTACTATGTCCATAATTTATAGTCGATCGTGTTATATTCCACTCCAGAAAAGCTCCTTACGCACAGCAAACTCCCCATTACCCTTAATTCCCCACATAATCACTATGAAACTCCCACACAAAACACATTATAACTCCATAATTCAAGATATGTAGTTTGATCTTACGCCAAACGGACACCGAAGATAGGCACATCCACATACAGTTAAACATTATGTTGCGACTAACATACGTCTGGCAGGGAATCAAATTGGAAACATTAACTTGCTGGTAGATACCTTCTATACATATGTTTGTAGAATATGCTTTATTGTGATTCAACTTGTGATTGAGGGCTGTGGGATAGGTGTCATGTTATCTAAAGGAGTGTGGTTGTAACCTTATGTTGTAGTCATCTTGTATCTTGAGACTGTATAGTTTCTAGTTACAATGTGTTTATCTTGTTCGTTGGAAAGTCAGATCTTATGTGTGTTCTACAATTTTACTATGTTGACGTGACAACGTCTTATAAATTGGTTTGCCGGGTGACACTTCAAGAAACTGCGTTACGCTCCGCTCGCGTTATGCGCTCTCAATGAGAGCGAGTGAGAGGCACGCGTCCCTTTCACTCGGGCATGGTTAGCCTAAAATTATTTTACCACTCAAAGTCGTTGTCACGTAAAACTTTCGCCCGTATACCGACTTTACAGGCAACCAATTTTTTTTTTTCATTCATATTTGTTACGTAACTGTTAAAACTATCTTAAGTTTTAACCAACTTCAAAAAGAGAAGGTATTAACGTTTAGTATAAAACATTAATGCATAATCCCGTGACGTTTGTATTGTAGATTTTCAAAGACGCCGATTATATGACGTTTTTTGTTTAATATCTGAACTAAAAAGAGTAAAATAAAAACTATTTGCAAAATAAGGAACTCACCTTTTCTTTCAGAAGTCGGTGTCAATAAAATCAAAAACAAAGCTACCGATTTCCCAAGCCATTTTTTGTGACTGTTTTTAAAGTCGATTGTTTTTTTTTTCAAATAAGATACTTTTTAGTGTGTCACATAGTCTTATAGTACTTTACACGTTTTTGTTTTCCATCTACGAGTAAGTGCCTTCGTGAAGATACATTCGATTCACTTTTTGTAGAACTTACTTAACTTTTTGCTGAAAAGTAGATTGTTTCATTGGGTTGATAAATGAA
Organism: Agrotis puta; assembly: GCA_943136025.2. Lineage (NCBI taxonomy): Eukaryota > Metazoa > Arthropoda > Insecta > Lepidoptera > Noctuidae > Agrotis > Agrotis puta. Next base: position 14,321,718 of record OW964176.2, on the reverse strand, counting down.
TAGTTAAACTATACAACCTTAGCTATAACCAAAAACCAGGCCGCACGTACACAGATGCTACATAAAGTGGTAAAAAAAAAGAATCAAACAAGGCAGAAACAATTGCTTTTACTTCAAAAAGTACTAGGGCCCCATACGTCGTAAGTAGGTACTAATTTAAACATTGCCTCCCAAGAGAAAATGGTTCCGCCGGCCGGGCCACACGAATACCGAACATTTCTCCTTTAATTTGAAGAACTGCTAGTTATTTTCACTTACTTTCTGTCTCAACGTGAGGTGAAATTGAAATGGTTTCAATCAACATCTCTTGTAGCAATCAATTTGTTGGAATCAAATATCTGTGTTGTTAATAAATAGCCTTTGGGATCTTTCTTGATTAGTCTTACATTTTTAAAATGCTTGGAGCGTTCTGCTTTTATAAGAAGCAATCAATTTTACGAAGTGTTATAATATTCTGAAGTATTTTTCACTGTTTTGGGGCAGATCTAATGAAATAAATTAAACAAAGTAATACAGCAAAAAACATATTTTTTAAATACTTTGAACGCAGAAAAATTCTTTCCACATAGAAAAATAACCTCACGTTAATTTCAAATTCTTTTCAGTCATGCACCATTATACTTAATCATTTCATTATTTTATATCATTTCATTTCAATTCATAATTTCATTTATAATAGTTAAAACAAAAATAAACTAGAACAACAACTATCCATTGTCCCTGCCGCCTTATAAAATCGAACACTTTGACACAAGATGCAAGCGGGGTGACTACTAATTAAACCTCGGAGACATCGAACGTCTCACAGCCAACTACTAATGAACCTTGATGTCTCTGATTATTTCCAAGAAATAGCGCACTTTGCTTCACTAAAGTACCATAGTAGAATAGCTAGACACAGAAGGCTGGTCCATATAACGATCCTTTCGAATTTAGGAATGAAAGTCGCACAGTCTTTTTTTTAATATAATCATGAATTGAGTGCACCTTCCCTCGTTGGAGCGATAGGGATTGCCAGACTCGTACTAAGAAAAATCCACCGTGTTCTTTTGATTGCCATTTCTCGTCTCAGTTACTTGTTTAGACAGTCGTGACCGTGGCAGACGTTTGGCCCTCTAAAAACAATCGACAGAATGCTGACAACTCTTTGAGGCATGCATGCATGGTTTCTGATCAGCCGGCGAGCTGCCCATTACTCGCCGTCCGCATGCCCGCGCAGGCGCACACACTGACTAAAACTAATTTCGGTCTCACTGATTAAATCTACATTCTACATTCGAAATTCAGTTCGAATTGGTCGCGCAAATAGTCGGTCGCGTATGTCGATGTCAATTGTTTGTCTAGTAAACGACCGCGATGACGTTCGCATGTCCGCATGATAAACCCTTTGGAAAAGGCAAGGAGCGAGAGGTGAGACCATAAGCATGTGTGTGCATGCATTTTCAGTTGATGTACGCAGCAGGCCTTCTGTACCTTTATTTTATCGTGCCATCGAACAAACTGTTGTATAAGTTTCAAATAATACCGTACAGTACAACAAAGGGATCAGTAAAATGTACTGGCTAATATCAAAAACTTTCTGTAGGTAGTATTATTTTGGTGGTGTTCAAAACCTGGTTATTACATCAATATCAAACGGAATATTAACATTATTATGTATTTTATAATTAACCCACATAAAGATTTAAATTACTTTATGCCAAAATAATTTTGAACTAAATTAATTCAAAACAAGGCGCTCTTACAAATATTAATATTAATTTAAGTAAAACTTATGATTAATATTAACTGTAAAACAGTTATAATCAAAATAATATGCCTTTGAGTTTTACAAGCAGTTGATTTAAACGCTTTAATTAAGTTGCTACAACTATAAAATGAATAGAGTTGTTTCTAGCATTGCTTACATTTATTTTCATATAGTCCTATTTAAATGTAAATCATTGTAAAGCCGTAATTTTGGGGCTGAAAAACTAAATAGAATTTAAATGTTAGCCGACTACATAATTTTGTTTTTCGTTGGTCGTAACTAAACCTAAGGGTATTCGACGAGAACGAAATATTTCAGTGTGGGACTGTTCTAAATTGAAAAGGATTTTGCTTTTATTTATTTTATTTATCTCGTCGTTTGAAAAACAGTATATAAAATACCTCACACAAAAATCCTTTCACCTCTCTATTTGTGCGTATTTAATTTCTTCTACGTCTTCACTAACATTATGAAATTATTAGAATGATTTCATGTTTAGATAACTCGTCTGTTAAAGTGATATTACTACAGTTTTGACTTCATTCTCAAGTGTAACAATAACCTGTGTCTATTATAAACCAATAAATATCTTTTTAAAAGATAAACCATTCGGTGTTCAATTAGCGGATCAGAAGAGAAGGTGGGCAGGATACTAGGCAAGACATGGTGATGTTGATATGATGACAGGTGGAATAGAGCCTTTACGAAATTTAAGCAGACCTACATCCACATGTGCTGGCAGTGTAAGTGATTGAAACATCAACGGACGCGTGATGACGGGAATCGTCTAAAATTGGAAATTAACCGTCGTTCCACAAAAAGTTAAACATCTGTTGAACACTTGTCTAAAAGAGTAACTTCAAAACGACCCTTATATAAACATCAAATGCCGTCTTTGTCAAAAAAATGTCGACTTTGTCTAAGAAAATTGTCAATTGCAAAACTTGACTATTTTTTTAGACAAAGTGTTCAACAGATGTTTAACTTTTTTGTAGTAAGACTGTTATAATGCATTTTAACTGTTATCTTACTTATCTAATCTTTGTCGTAACCAATCAACAACCGAATTAGCCTATTCGATTCTCAAAGATGTCCTTGTCCAATCAGAAGCAGTCGAGAAAAACAAAGGAACATAATTTTGATTAGGATAGCTTATTAATTCCGAGCGTAAGTGCGTACTTGAAAAAATACCAAAAATAGAAAGTGCTAGTAAAACAAAATAGTAGCGAGCATGTAAATTCAGTGCTAAATAAAGAGGTACTCGCTGGAACACGCCAAGAATGTCTGTTCAGCCGGAATGTTTAATAAATCAGTACTTTACTTGTTTTTCCGGGGGCCAGACGGTCGCCTCAAGATTGTGTGTATAAAGATATACGTTACTTTGTTTGTTACATTATAAAGTTGTTTTTCGTGACATTCTTCTGTTTTAAGTGAGTTTTAATTGACTGTTGTGGATATTGACCGTCTTACTACAAAATAGTTAAACATCTGTTAAACACTTGTCTAAAAAGACGTTTTACTTTGATATAAGGGTCGTTTTGCAGTTACACTTTTTTTGACAAGTCTTCAACTTTTGTTCACTGCAATGGTCATAAAATAATAAGCATAGGTATAAATTACAGCATTAAGGCTTGCGGCAGGGCAGGGCAAGATGGAAGCTTGGTATTGAAACGTATTCGCAAACTAATATCGCTTGCAGATATTGATACAATTTCTCCCCACTTTATTCAAAGTATCTTACAGTATCTCTGTACTAATGCAGTCCTATGTACTATCGGCAAAGTTGAATCATGACCCATTTTGACAATAAATCGTTTGAATCCGTCAAAATAACAAAGAATTTAACGTTACCGTGGATATGTATGTTTACGAGAAAGTGGACTTAATTGTATTTGAATGTCTGTAAGAAAATAAGCTTATAATGGATCATGATTCAACTCTGTCGATTGTACCATACATAGTATCATACATATTTGTGTATGAAAAGCCTAATCTCGGGAAGTCAGGCTTAGATGCGGGCACTATTGTTGCACCAACAAACTATTAACATCTTGAGGCTAGGCTCTAACTTGATCTAGCTTCACAAACTCTAACTAGTTTGATAAGGAGAATATATAATTATGCAAAAGTTGTGAGGAAAAGTCTCGTTAAGTCGTTATTAACAGTTCAGTACTTTGAGAAATATTGGACTCATAATATCGGGCTTAGACGAAGTTTGGTGGAACGAAAGTTTTGAAAGAATTTTGGTTTTAGCCCGGATTAGCGAGTTGACTATGGCTGGTTAAATTTTGTGGAACGTATTTTGTTTATTAAGGAAACCCTAAAGCCTTTGTCAAATAGACAGGCGTGACGAATGCGAAGCGAGGCGTTTTTATTTGTAATGTATGGAATTATTTGAATCTAGTCACATAGAAAAGCGAAAGCGATCCGATAGCGTGACAGAACTATCGGACTGGCGTCTCGATTTGGTTCGGTATCGCTTCGGACTCGCTTCACTTTCGCCTGTCCGATTAACAAAGGCATAAAAGTCAATAGAATGGACCCTTTATATAGCCAGGGGAAGGCAAGGGATATGAGATATGTTTACTTTCAAGCTTTCCGTTACTTGTTTTTTTTTTTTCGTTTTGTGATCCTCGTTATTGTTTTATTATCTTTTTCAGAAAGCCAGATCTGAAAATAGTAATATTCGTAAAAAGTAAGAAATGCTTATGCATTTCTAATATTATTATTACCACAAGATTTGTAACATCATAACAATATTCCGACTTGGATTCTAGGCATGACGCAGGGCAAGAATTCTTGCATAAGGTTGGGGGATACCTTTTCCTGTGGGTAAAAAGATACGGGGTACCGTATCCGATGTGTAGACAATAATTGTAAGATTACGAAACGCCTTACTCGTATAAACCACTTTATTTTGTTTTTTTTAGCGTGGTAATATCATCATATGAGTCCTCCCACCCAGGGCAGAGCGAGAGAGGCTGTCAGACTCGTACTTACTAAAATCTACGGTGTCCTTCAATAGCCCTGTACGTTCCGGGGTCACGGTAATTCGTGAGTCCTGCGACCCCGACAGGCTTTAGCCCTCTAAAGGGCACTCTTTGAGGCGCGCGTGGAACACAATGCGCCGTCGACCCGGGCATGGTCGGGTAGCGAGTCGCCCATTACTCGCCGCCAGCATAGCCATCTGCACTGATAATAGTCAAAAAGAGATTTAAACAAAAATAGGTTTTAGGTAAAAGTTTCAGAGCCTTACGATGAAGACACTTAATGAGTCACGACCGTTTTTTTTTTATCGTGATAAATTCATCAAAAAAGTCCTCTAGCCTACCTCTCGCGCCCGGCACTGGACGAGGCCATGCTGCGGGGCGAGACGGAGTGGGAAGCGGTCGCCTCCTTCTGCGAAGCAGTCATGCTCGTGAAGGAGGAGGCGGGCCGCCTGAGGGAGAGGACAGCGTCCTCCCTCCACCCCAGCCGCAGTGGTAGACGCGCTCGGCGTCGGACGTCGCAAGACGATCTCCGGCCACCGTAGGCGCGGGCATGCGGGCAGCGAGTAATGGGCGACTCGCTGTCCGACCATGGACCATGCCCGGGTCGACGGCCCGTTGTGTTCCACGCGCGCCTCAAAGAGTGTCAGCATAGTGACGGGGCCTGTAGAGGGCCAAAGCCTGCCGGGGTCGCGGGACCAAGGGATTACCGTGACCCCGGTACGTAAAGGGCTATTGAAGGACACCGTGGATTTTAGTCAGTACACTTCTGACAGTCCCTACTCATTTGATGATTTTACCACGATAAAAAAAAAAGCCCAAGGCGGGACGGGAGGGACTATCAGACTCGTATAACTAAAATCTACGGTGATCCTTCAATAGCCCTTTACGTTCCAAGGTCACTTTTACCTGATGAGACAGTTCTCGAACGAGTCACGTAAATGAATCAGGCAATCGATAAATACTACGTAATAAACCTCTTTCACTTGGTACCTACTTAACAAGTCTTAAGTTCATTAGCAAGACCAAGAGAAACTTCTACATACATAATGATGCAGAATTTTAAGTTTACGCAAAGTAAGTACCGAACTATAAGGTTTAAGCAAGTTTTGTTGTAACTATATTATTATCTTGAATCATTCTTCTTATTCTTGTTACTTGTTAATATCTACACCGAAATATACAGGGTGTGTTTCAAATGGACGTGGATGGCTATATCCGAAACTATGAGGAAAATCGAAACACGTTGCAAGGAGTCTCGTGGCCGATTTTGACGAAAACTAAAACTGCATCATTGGATTTTAGAAAAATCAATATGCTTGGCCTTTAATCAGAGCCTTTAAAATGTGCAATCACAAGCAGACATCAAGAACATGGATCAGAATTTAGATTGATATGCATTATCAAATTTGGGCGCTAGTGAAATACTCGCTGTCTTGGGCAACTCGCTGTCCGACCACGGACCATGCCCGGGTCGACTGATGACGCGTTGTGTACCACGCGCGCCTCAAAGAGTGTCAGCAAAATGACGCGGCCCCCTTCTAGAGAGCCAAAGCCTGCCGGGGTCGTGGGTCTCACGAATTACCGTGACCCCGGTAAAAGGGCTATTGAAAGACACCGTGGATTTTAGTCAGTACGAATTTAACAGTCCCTCCCGCTCTGCCCTGGGTGGGAGGACTCATTTGATGAGTTTACCACGTATAAAAAAAAAGTGAAATACAAAAAGAGTTAAGAAAATAAAACAAAAATTAAATCGAAAAAAATAGTGGTAAAGATATATTAGTCTGTCAGCTAGGTTGGTTAGACAGCCTAGGGACCTAGAGACTACGTCTGTAAAGAGAATGAAAGGTTAAGGCAATAATATATTACACTCGCGAACAAAAGTATGGAGTCACTAACTCCGATCTTAATGACTAGTTAAGAACCGGTACTATTAAGTAGGTAAGTATCATTTTACAGGTTTTACTGTTAACTTTCAATTGAGACAAAATTCATTCAAATTGCGCCATTATTTAAGGAGTTATCCCGTGTCAATTCCAAATAAGTGATTCCATACTTCTGCTCGCTAGTGTTTTAAACATACAGTAGATATCTTTATTGTGTTCGCAAGACTGTTTTAAAAAGGCACTGCGGAACGCAAATGGCAACTGAATGTATCAGTTTGCTTTTGGTTCCGATTACTCATTTGATGATTTTTTATACATAAAATAAAATGTACCCGTATCTGAATTTCCTGAAAAAAACTTCGGCCCTTACAGCATTGCATTACCCCAAAATTAACACGTTGAAAAATAAAACCTAGGCACTTGTAAAATAAGTCACTTTTCTTTTGGAGGACGGAGACTTTGCTTTATACTATTTTTTATTTAAACGATTTAATCTTTAAAAACAAACGCTGGCCCACACTAGGAATTTCTTCTGTGTCGTGGGTGCGTTTACAAACATATAAGCTCACATACACAAATGCTCAGACCCGGAACAACTATTACTTGTAGATCATTCAAATATTTGCTCCGTGCGGGAATCGAACCCGCGACACGCAGCGCAGAAGTCCAATCGCTCAGCCACAGCGCTAACCGTGTCATCAATTATGTGTGTTTATGTTTCTTTGATTTTTTTCTACTTAATTGTACCAGCGCTATCCTTTTGTTATGTGATAGCGTTAACAATGCAGAGAAATGTGATAGCAGCCATCCCTTTAAAACGAAAACAAGAATTTTTAAACGGTCTAGTCATCATCGAGACATCGGATAACATAACCAAAAAAAGATGATTCCGAAGAATTCATTTCCTTCTTCATTTTTGAAGTCGTTAAAAATTCTCGCTTTAACACAAAAAAAAACAGTTAACCTAGCTATGTAAATATCAACACAAATAAATATTTATCAACACAACAAACCCATTCATATTAACGCCAAAAACATTAAAGCAAAACATACATACTCGTAGAAGCGAAAGCTGGCAACGTGTTAAAACATCGCATTGTACTATTTGTAGTCTATTCTCCAGTCCCGCGGGTGTCGAGCTCACAGTGAAAGCCTGAAAGGTCCTTCGCTAGACCCCGTTTACACTGAGTTTCGTTCAGTAACGTCATAGCGTCATAGTCCAGGGAAATAACAAAACCGGTTTTCTAACAAATATGTCGGTTTTGACGCTTGTTATTTACTTTTAGTTGGGGTTTTATTCGAATGTGTTAGTTTTTAACCAGTAGACTAAAAGTAGTAAAAAACTGCTTTAGTACGGTAGTATGAACAGTGATGTAAAGGGCTGATAGAAATGGCTGGGTTCTGTGGCAGACCCAAGAAAAAAGACGTAAATAAGACTTCAACAGTGGAACCCTTTCACTATTGAGGTCTTTTAACGATGCCGATGATTAATATATTTTTTTATCGTGATAAAATCATCAAATGAGTCCTCCCACTCTCTCCAGAGCAAGGCGGGAGGGACTGTCAGACTTGTACTGACTAAAATCCACGGTGTCCTTCAATAGCCCTTTACGTACCGGGGTCACGGTAATTCGTTAGTCCCGCGACCCCGGCAGGCTTTGGCCCTCTACTGGCCCCGTCACTATGCTGACACTCCTTGAACGCGCGTGGAACACAACGCGCCGTCGACCCGGGCATAGTCCATGGTCGGACAGCGAGTCGCCCATTACTCGCTGCCCGCATGCCCGCGCCTACGGTGGCCGGAGATCGTCTGGCGACGTCCGACGCCGTGGGCGTCTACCACTGCGGATGATTAATATAATAGAAAAAGTTTGAAAAACCTTTGAAGTATCCAAATTACTATCTCATCGTTTTAGTTAATTCTCAAAATCATCATCATGAACTTCCAGCTAAACGTATTTGCCTCACACTAGAAATGAATCCTGAGTCGAGGGTGCGTTTACAAATAAATAATTCCCAGATGTAGAACAATTTTATTACTTGTAGGTAATACAAATATATGTTCCTTGCAGGAATCGATAGCGTGACACGCAGCGCAGAAGTCGATCGCACAGCCACTGCGCCATTCGTGTGTCTTTTGCGAAACAAGTTTCTTATTCCCTTTCTCCGCTGTCACACTATTATTTACTCTCGTAACATTTCTCAAACATTTTAAAGGTAATTCTAAAATCATGCTAAATCTCTCTCACATCGTTTATCCTTAAACGAAAAATTAATAAGAAAAGCAATATCCTACAATATACGAATCCGTTAATATCACTCCCACGTAAACGAGCAAAAATCCCACCGAAATTCAAAAATCAACACGCACAGCTTAATCTGTTTTCCATCTACGCACGCAACTCATATAAACGAGTAAATTTTATTACACACATCATACACTGTGTTCGTATTATTCGCTTGAACAATACAATCTCACAGAAATTATAGCGGGACACGCAAAGTGTGGGATATATGAAAGTGGCTCGCGACATCCAAAGTATTCGCAAGTTCAGGGGAGATAAAGCTATTTGTTTTGCGACCCACTTCCCTGGCTGGCAGGGGTGGCAGGGGATTACTTGATCTACGTGTGGTCAACTTTGTGTTTTGTTTTGAATTTGTACCTTTATACAGGAAGTGAAAGAACAAGAAATGAAAACACAGTACCGATATTTATCATGTACTGTGATCTACAGGTATTTGTTTCGGAACTGGCGAACGTCTCTACGTGATCGAATCCGAAATGAGGAGATTTGTAGACGAACTAAAGTCACCGACATAGCCCACCGGATTAGCAAGCTGAAGTGGCTATGGGCAGGCCATATTGCTCGCAGAGCAGATGGCGAATGGGGTCTGAGTACTTTTACTAGAGTGGAGACCACGGACTAACTAACAAGCGCAGCGTAGGACGTTCACCAACAAGGTGGACAGACGACCTTATAAAGGTCGCCGGAAGACGCTGGATGCAGGTCGCTTCCAACCGGTACATGTGGAGATCTAAAGGGGAGGCCTATGTTCAGCAGTGGACGTCCTATGGCTGAAATGATGATGATGATGAACGAAACAACTGCCTGTAGACAACAGGCCGTACATTTTTTTTAACAGATTCAAACATTTGATACACAGTGCAACAACAACAACACTGCTTTCAGATTGATTAAGGTTGTTATTGCTATAGAAAGCAGTGTCAAACTTATCGTTTGGCTTGCTGTTCCAATTGGAAAGTAATTGCCTAAAATTCGTAAGACTACCTAACAACGCCCGTTGTTAAGTGAGTTAGGGTCTGGCGGTCTGACAGTCCCATTCGTCCCATCTAGAGCAAGAGATCTCATTTGAAGATGTTATCACCCCAAAAAATAATATAAAAAGGGTCTGCTAAATTCTACCAACACCATTACGTATATGTTACAATATTAGATACTATTCTTTATGACACCAATAATCTGAAATACGAAATTTACAGACCAAAAATCACGATTAGAAATGGTAGCCCTAACCCCGCATGTGTTCGCATAGAGTCGTCTTTTATCTTGAAAAGATAAAGAGGCAGAACACATATCTTTTTGTTATTTAGATAATATATACATTTTGCTCGATTTCGGTAACAAGAAGAAGTGTTATGTTTCTGTCAGTATCCTTATTGAAACGATTTCTATTATACATCGTGTATTTGTATAACAATGTTTATGACATTCCAATAACATCTGTAAAAAAGTATTCACATACTAAAAAAATCGAAAAGTAATGGTCAGATTTTTTATACGTAACTAATGAGTACACGCCTGGTCCCTCAGGACTAGGTAGAAACTTAATTTTAATTTATCTGAAATGGGCACTCGGTCTTAATCTAATCCATAAGTAAACATAAGACCTAAAGTGAAGCAAGCTCACCCAAAAGTCGTAGTATCGCTCAACAGTCACCGCAGGTTACAATAGCCTTTATTGCTGTTGCCCAGGGTAAACCGCTAAGAAGTGGATCCCATCAGCAACGGGTGGGTTGTTCGTCAAACTACAGAAACTACACATGTTGATCTACATACACATTGTTCTGAACTTTGAACAGGTCCTGCCGTAAATCCAACAACCCAAATAACACAATTTAGGACCCATTAATATTAGTAGTCATTTTACCCGTGGTGCTAGGCAACTGGGCTTCTCCCAGTTGTAATGTCCCTTTGTGCCTATTGGCCTTGTTTTGTTCTGTCTCCTGCTTGCATGAAGGGAAGTGGAAACATATATTTTTTCCTACTCCTCCACTATTCTTTTCTGATTAATTTCGTTGCAGGATCCAAGACAGGTAAATTCATTCTTCGGGACACGTCGAGCTTCATTGTCTCGGCCCTTTTCTGGTTGGTTGCCACTGTTGATTCTGGCGCACAGGAGTTGCAGTGGTTAGGGAATAGTGTGGTGGGTTTGTCCCAATAAATAAACCCAAATAACGAAAAAACAAACTTAAAACCTTTTACTTCGAAAGACAATCTGTGCCGTGAAAGCCGTGGCCGATTCAGTCGCGAAGGGCAACTAAGAGTCTGACAGTCTCTTCTGCCCCACAGAAAAAAAACCTTTCTTTTCCCCAAAATAAGTCTCTCAACTCACTTCCTTCCTTAAACAACGGAACCAATGTAATAAATAAGCCCAAAAAAGGGATGACGCAAATCCACCCAGAAAAGGAACTTCCTAATGACTGCAGCAGAGGGTTCAAGAGCTAGTGCTTAAGCCTCTATTACTAACAAGCCTCCTCACATAGATTTAAGATAACATTTCAGTACGAACCTCATTTCTGTGGGTCATCGCGCATAGACATGACCTCAGCTTTAAGGGATGAAGGTTGTTCCCAAGTGTATTACATGCGTCGTCGGTTAATATTTGTGGATAAAATTATCAGGGTGTTTTGTTTACATCAAGATTGGTAGAGGAGTTTTTTAGGAAACATTTTCGTAAATGTACAGTTTTTCTGACGTAAGGGTGTATATTTATATTTCTATAATTTCAAAGATTAGGCAGGTACTTTACCAATCACGTGCTTTACATAATGAAAGGAACAAGTTTTGAAGTGAGTTCTTTCGAGTCTCCCGACCTGGGCAGAGCCTGTCACACTCTTACGGAGTAGAAATCCATCTTGTTGCTTCAATAACCCTTTGGATTCCAGGGTCACATTTGCCTTCACTAACAGTCCTGAATGAAAGGTACCCTTGTCCCATTCTGCACATCTGACATCTGCAACATTTCTGCGTAATTAGTTCAAAGCTTTCGGCGTGAAAATGGAACTAATAAAATGACTTTCGCATTTAGATTAGTATATCATTAGGATTTGGATGGTTAGGATTAGGATAGCCAGTCATATCTAATCTTAGCAAAACAGGGAAGAATATGAAACCTATCCCATAACCCAACAACGTCAAAAACTTCAACTCATCACGATATACAATCACACACAAGTCGTCGCTTAACCTCATTCACCGTTCCCTCTGCAATCGACGCTTTCAATTAACAGCCGACAATTATTTTTAATCAAATTATCAGTAAATCCGTATATAATTCCGTACAAATTAAACGAATCATTATAAACCGTGGACCACTATAAAGCTGAGCTGCCAGTCCATGACCATTAAGCCGCGTGCCACGCAATGCATTCGCGAACATATTCATATTCATTACAGAGAATGAAGTGGGGACGATTCACCTGCTTGACGCAACGCCTGCATCATTTATGGCGTGGAGGTGTATTGTGGTGGCGGTAGATATCATTTTTATCGCTGAAAATTATCTCATAAAATAAAATCTCATATTTAAACATCCTCAAATGAATCACCCCGCCCAACGTAGAGCGGAAAGCGTTTTTTTTAAGACAATCCCACAACATTATATTTTTTTTAAACGGTGCCTCACTAGGAATTTCTCCTGTGTCGTGGGTGCGTTTATAAAGATATAAACTCACATACACGAACGCCCAGACCCGGAACAACTACTTGTAGATCATAAAAATATTTGCTCCGTGCGGGAATCGAACCCGCGACACGCAGCGCAGCAGTCCAATCGCTCAGCCACTGCGCCAACCGTGTCGTCGAAATTCCCAAACCACTGCATCTTCTGGAAGCCAGAATTAACAGGGGCGACAACCAGAAAAGCGCCGAGCCTATGAAGCTCGACGTGATTAGCAAACTCTTACTAACTAAAAATCCGCCCAGTGCCTTCAGTAGGTCTTTGCGTTTCAGGATCACGGTTACCTTCACAAACAGTCCCGCGACCCTAAAACCTTATATTACGAATGCGTAAGTTTGGATGGATGGATAATACATATTTGTTTCTCAATCACGACAGCACAGATAAATAGATCTAGATGAAATTTGGTACAACTCTATACCTAGATTATACTAAGTTAACGCATACGACAGTTTTTATCCTGGTAATTTAATCCCTTAGGATAGTTAACGAAATCTAAGCCAATAACTTTAAATTTCATAGCGCTTAAGTATACTTGTATTGATGTGTAGTAAAAACCTGCTTATTTATCTAGCTATCTGAAGACAAAAGTGCGAGATAAGGCCACATTATTTGTAACAAAAAAAATCGTTTATGTACGAAAACACCAAGAGAAAATCTATAGTCACGCAGTAGTTAAAATTGGGTTGAATCAGAGACAAAAATTCAAGTAGTCCAAGGACTCAAGCCAAGAATAGAACATAATACCTAACAAGTAAAACACTGACACAGTCGATTCTGCGATAGACAATAGACTGGTCGCAAGGGAAATCTCAAGTGAAATTACCCACCCCAAGTCGTTCGATTTGACCACGCAGGTAATAGCACTGTTTTTGTAGTAGATAATAGTAATAGTAGATTGTTTAGTTCCGGCTGATAAATGTCCCAAGTTGACCCTTATGCCGTCCACGGAAGATTGATTGAACAGCCTAGTTTTAGGCAAACCTTACAGAGTTAATCAATCTATCTGTCCTCCATAAATCGGTAGGAAAGAGGTTAATGTCGGATTGACTACGCTTATTGTTTTAGGCGGATATAAAGTTCGGGTTTTTGCTGCTAAATGTAATGTTTACCAAACCTAATGTTTATTTCAAGTTTTTCTGTTGGTTTTTTATAGTTATTTTTTGCTTGTGCTATCCGTCTTTTAAGAAAAAGGACTGTTGTACCTCCCCTGCCCTGTACATTTATCTCTCTACCAAAAAATTGGTTCAGCCGTTTTGACGTGAACACAGAACATACATACTAACAAAACATACACCTGACCTGACCTCACTAGTGTTTTAGCATTTTCCTAAAGGCAAAAAAAATGAAAGACTGTTGTTAAAGACTATTTTCCAATAAATGATTCACATCACACAATTTCAGTGAGACCTTAAAATAACTGGCGAAATGTGAGCCCATATAGGAATACCTCTGCCTTACACGTGTAGAATTAGAGGCTTTACGTTAAGTAATATTTACAAGTAGTTAGTTTTTCAAGCGTAGTATAAATGTCAATGAACTCATATTTACCACATTTTTTTCCTTTACCTGAATTAATTTCTGAGAATACTCCCCCCTCAGGTGTGATTCAACGAAATGGACGCCAGATATTCACGAGCATTTCTCACTAATTGCTCTGAGCCGCTCAATATGCTATGGCACGCAAAAAGAGACAAATTAATAAAAGAATGAATATTGATGTTTAAGTATCAACCGCAAGGAATTCTGACGGCGTCTTTTCGATTAAAATACGGAAGTTTGATCGAATATTGTTAAACGACTTTTTTCTGCATAATTAAGTTTATATTATTAAAAATGTTCAGTTGTCTCCCCTTTTACGTTTTACGAATTCGCAGTAATTGATTAATGTTGTAGAATTTGGAATGAGCTGCTACTAAAAAGATGTTGGTTTTTATTATTCTTCGTCGAATTGACAAATGACTCGGTAAATGAAGTCTGTGTAAGAGCAAGCATACGACGTCATTCTTAACGCACGATTGATCTCGTGATTGCTTCTGAACGTTTAGGCAAAATCGAATTTTATTGGGCATCTAGGTAGCTTTGGTACTTATTCCGGAGTTAAGGAGAAAAAAATCACTCAGGACATATTCTGTTTAGTTGAGATAATCGTTATTATTTTAAGATAAATAAAGTAAAAACTTTAAGGATCCATTTTTAAAATTACGCAAACGGAAAAGGAAGTTTCGCAAAGTTTTATATAGAAAGGGAGTACAGACAGCTACTTATTAATTTTGAAATTAAGAATTTAAAGGAATTTTGGGAGGATTTCGACCAAAATGGGTGAGCACTAGTGCTGTTAAATAGGCATGCATAATAAGCCTTTAATGCTGGAACACAGGCTTCCTCTCTGTGAGAGGGACCGGGCTGTAATGCCTGTAGTCCACCACGCGTGTCCCGTACGAGATGGTAGATGTCATCAGAGTTCTTTTTTAGAGGACTTTTTTCTAGAACATGCTGGTTTCATCACTATGTTTTCCATTACCGTTTTGAGAGCAATGGTAAAGAAATAAATTACACACTGAAATTCGTCTGGCCAGGTTCGAACCTTCGATCTAGAACCTGTGAATAGGGGCCATTGCTATTGGACCCTCACTGCGAAAAATAATCTTTGTTTCTTTTCTACATTGACTTAAACGAATTCAGTAATTGTTTTTGATAGCTTTTGTCACTTTAATATTTTTGTTTTACCTTTTTACCTATAGCTGATATAATTATCATTTTATGTTAGCTCCACAAAGCTAGTGTAGAACCCAAAATGTGTTGATTTAACCGAAACTTTGATTTTGCTCCATAAAAGCTGGACTGGCTCCAATTAATTTCTCCAATAACACCAAATTATTTCACATATTTTATGTGTTCCAAAAATCGTGATACCTTACTATAGCTGAATATTAAACGTTCTTTAAAAGCTAGCTTTACTTTGTTAACCTACAATATTGACTAAAGTGCTACAAATATATGTCTTTTGCATAAAGGTTTTTTTTGTGAATATATGAAACGAGGTGGCGGCACTTTTAGTACCGTCAAATGGTTCTTGAACATCATCATCTGCTTAGCCTTATTCCGACTATGCTATGATCGGCTTCCAGTCCAACTGGATGCAGATGAATAGCATTATTTTTAATGGAGCTACTACCTAAGCGTCTGTGACCTCCAAATCCTAGTTAGTCACTGGGTGATACGACACAGTACTCGCAACAACTGATTGCATATAAGGACCGTCAAAAATCTACAAATGACAAAGGAACAGGAAAGGAGGTTTCGAGAAATTTATGAGATTTTGAATGTATTTCCTGATAGTTACAACTTTAAGAGAGGAGTGAATAGGTAACCTACTTCCAGGTAAGCGTGCTTCACCGTCGATCACTACTTACCATCAGACAAGATAGTGGTCGAACGCGAGCCTTTTGGTAAAAAAAAAAAAAAAACAAATATATAGGATGACCATTCTATACATTGGGGATTGATATTCCCAGACCTACTTAGGCAAGTGTTGCTAAACCTTCAAGTTCGATTTGAAAAATTATTTTTAATTAGCCACGAGCTCCCAAAAGATTCGTGAACAGTTAAATACCAATATTTGAAACCACTAAACCTAAGCGACCAATCCCCAATCAAACTTATATCGATCGCGACACCAAAATAGAAATAAAGGCAGGTTAGCCATCCATGCCGAATTACAGATGACGGATAGACAACAAGGGTAACAAAATGGCCGCTGAAAATGGCCGATCAAGGCGTTGCACAGTGGTCCCATATCGAAAATTAGTGGACATAGGCAACAAAGTTCCAATATCGATGCGATTTTTTTTTATGTGATTCTTTACGTTATTCCTGACAACTTTTACTCTTGTGAAATTTCTTCTAAAGTTGATAGTTTGTCTGAAAAAAAAATAATTAGAATTTTTTGTATGGAACGAATCACCTTTCATTTTTTTTCTTCAATTGTATTAATATGTTGGGTGTATGGCGTGAGTATATAATAGCAACGGTCATTCTCTATCCACGAAAAATAAAATCAGCGCCGGCCATCTGCGGCCGCGCGAGTAATCAGTCCTCAAAAAATAATAATTGTTTATGATATTTTTTGACATTTAAACTAAATTCAAAGTATATTTTTTGTCTCATTTGGCTGTTCTGACCTTCTTTTTTTTTAATATATAGTTTTGATAGTATATAAGGTACCTACAACTAGTAATTCTTGAAAAGATTTTTTTTTTTTACCGAATGATTACTCGCGCGGCCGCAGATGGCCGACGCTGATTTTATTTTTCGTGGATAGTGAATGACCCTAGTTATCATATACTCACGCCATACACCCAACATATTAGTACAATTGAATAAAAAAAATGAAACGTAATTCGCTCCATACAAAAAATCTGATTAAATTTGTTTAATTTTTTTTCTTCAATTGTACTAATATGTTGCATGTATGGCGTGAGTATATGATAGCTAGGGTCATTCTCCATCCACGAAAAAATAAATTAGCGCCGACCATCCGCAGCCGAGTAATCATTCGGTAAAAAAGAATATTTTGTATGATTTTATTTTGCCATTTAAAATAAATTCAAAGTATATTTTTTGTCTCATTTGGCTGTTTTCACCTTCTTGTGATTGATGACTCATTTGTTTGTGCGCTCGGCTAAG
Organism: Agrotis puta; assembly: GCA_943136025.2. Lineage (NCBI taxonomy): Eukaryota > Metazoa > Arthropoda > Insecta > Lepidoptera > Noctuidae > Agrotis > Agrotis puta. The sequence goes on along the minus strand of OW964176.2, from coordinate 14,304,424 downwards.
CGCATAACAAACGAGTCACCGAAAAATAATTGTCTCTGATTGGCTGTTATTTTTTAACTACCTGCACCTTATCTATTGTTATCGGTACCACCTGCACTGTGATTGATGACTCATTTGTTTTTGCGTTTGGCTGAGCGCATAACTAATGAGTGATCGAAAAATTCTCATCTTTGATTGGCTGAATTGGATGTACTTATTCGTTTTACTTATTCGTTTTACAGAAGATGCTTCGGAAGCCCATAATAAGGACTTCAGAAACGTCAGGGAGAGGCACACTCGGAAAACGGGCAGTATAGCAACAAACGAAGACATCCTCCATGGACTTCTAATAAGTTCTGATCCTCACATATCCTACATAAGACCCAAACTAACGAAACAGGTTGTTAATGAGTTGTTGCCTGAAGCAATTCAGTTGTTACAGACTACCGAGCCTCCCATTGACAATGAGATTATGGAGGAAGAAGAATGCCTCGTAGCAGAGTCCGAAAATTTGCCAGACCCACTTCTGTAACATGAAATAAAGTGGTCCGGTTCTAGATTATTCCCACAAAAGCCCATCAAGGCTGGGAATTACAAACCACCCTTTTCAGGGCTACAAATACTACACAATTTCTGATCATACGAACGTTAACTTATATTATAATATACATACGATGGATTATGTAGATAACAATTTATCAACTTCTTGCCCGTACAAATTCAAACTGTTTCACCTATCGTTAACAAAATCTGTTAAACCAGAAACTTATTACGATATTTATTCAGCAATAGATAACGTGCAGATAGTTACAAAAAACAGCCAATCAGAGACGAGAATTTTTCGATGACTCATTAGTTATGCGCTCAGCCGAGCGCAAAAACAAATGAGTCATCAATCACAGTGCAGGTGGTACCGATAACAATAGATAAGGTGCAGGTAGTTAAAAAATAACAGCCAATCAGAGACAATTATTTTTCGGTGACTCGTTTGTTATGCGCTTAGCCGAGCGCACAAACAAATGAGTCATCAATCGCAAGAAGGTGGAAATAACCAAATGAGACAAAAAATATACTTTGAATTTATTTTAAATGGCAAAATAAAATCATACAAAATATTCTTTTTTACCGAATGATTACTCGGCTGCGGATGGTCGGCGCTGATTTATTTTTTCGTGGATGGAGAATGACCCTAGCTATCATATACTCACGCCATACATGCAACATATTAGATAATTGAAGAAAAAAAATTAAACAAATTTAATCAGATTTTTTGTATGGAGCGAATCACGTTTCGTTATTTTTCTTCAATTGTACTAATATGTTGGGTGTATGGCGTGAGTATATGATAGTTAGGGTCATTCACTATCCACGAAAAATAAAATCAGCGCCGGCCATCTGCGGCCGCGCGAGTAATCATTCGGTAAAAAAAATAATCTTTTCAAGAATTACTAGTTGTAGGTACCTTATATACTATCAAAACTATATATATTAAATAAAAGAAGGTCAGAACAGTCAAATGAGACAAAAAATATACTTTGAATTTAGTTTAAATGGCAAAAAATATCATAAACAATTACTATTTTTTGAGGAATGATTACTCGCGCGGCCGCAGATGGCCGGCGCTGATTTTATTTTTCGTGGATAGAGAATGACCCTTGCTATTATATACTCACGCCATACACCCAACATATTAATACAATTGAAGAAAAAAAATGAAAGGTGATTCGCTCCATACAAAAAAATCTAATTATTTTTTTTTCAGACAAACTATCAACTTTAGAAGAAATTTCACAAGAGTAAAAGTTGTCAGGAATATCGTAAAGAATCACATAAAAAAAAATCGCATCGATATTCGAACTTTGTTGCCTATGTCCCCTAATTTTCGATATGGGACCACTGTGCGTTGGACCGACGACATTACAAAAATAAGCGGGAAATAATGGAGAAGGATAGCGCAAAAGGTAAGGCAATAATAGCACGATTACGAGACCTAGCCAATGGATGGTGATGGGGAAAAAAAGACAGTTTTTTGACTGCTGAATTATTTTCTTTGATGTTACAAGGTTTATTTAAATTAGTAAAACTCAAATAGCATCGTTATCTAAATAAACATTAACCGTCTAACTTCAATAAAGTTAAACATCTGTTGAACACTTGTCTAAAAAAAACTTCAAAACGGCATTTGACGTCGATATAAGTGTCGTTTTGCAATTTTTTACCGACAAAAGGATACCGTTTTACTACAAAAAGTCAAAAATCTGTTGAATACTAACTTGTCTAAAAAAATTTAAGTGCAAAAATTAATGATAGTTGTTCCGGGTTTGGCTGTTTATGTATGTAAGCTTCAATTTTTGTAAAGCACCTACGATACGGGAGAAATCCCTCTTGCACTACGTTTTAAAAACATATGCTATAACTGCACTACAATATTGATTCACTGTCAAAACAAAGATTTACGCTCCCACAATTCTAGAACACTGCCCCAAAACTGCCAGCACTTTATCGAAACAAAACGCAATCATCAACAAAATCCCACGTTATCCACGGATAAACGAATTGTCAACAAAATGTGACATTTATCGCTGCGTGACATATTTTCTTTATTTTTCACTTTGAACGGGTCATCCCGGGGGACAGTGGTGACAGCAGCTACTTACATCGTTACTAATCTAATTTGTTACCGTGTGGATAGCGGCCATTTTTGCTATTACTCACAGTATTTAATTAGGATCAATTTGATTTCTAGGTACTTTGTTTAATTTGGGTTCAGGTCAAACTGGTCAACAACACAAATTACGGACGAATTGCGGACACTCGTACAAGTACAGCTGAAGTATCTGTCAGTGTTCGGTCATCCATACCAGTTTAGTTGACCCTTTAATCCAGTTACCGAATATGGTCAACAAATCGAACATGTTTAACGGTGTGGAATGGAACCTTTCAAAGATAAATTAAATTATAAATACGTTAAAAAATTAAAACACACACAACGTGTTTACCTAACCTATTAACTTGATGTTAGCAGCAGAACGCTCGATTAACCTGACTCTCGACATCAGAGGAAAAGGTATCCCACACGAAGCGTTGTTCGTACGTTGCGACGCGACGCCTGAGTCCGACGCTACCTCGTTCTACATAGCAATTAAAACGCCTTTCCATAATTTGATCTTTAGCAAGAGTTCTCACTCCCAAGCTGTCCATAGGATAGCTCGGTTAAGCAGTAGATATCTTTCTTGGCTGAAGTGTGAGAACTGTGCACATGTGTTTTTGTGAACAGCACGTTCACAAAAAACAAAAAACCCGACTGCCTGAAAAAATGTGAAATAACTGGAAACATAAAAACAAACTAAGAAATATTGTTTTTTGGTTTTTAAGCGATCGTAGTGGACATTTTTCATAAACGCAGTCGGAGGCATCAGACACAGTGTACACGATGACTCAGCAGTAGTTAACATCATTGTCGTCATGTGCAACTCGCGTGGAGTTCGACTCGCACTTGGCCAGTTTTATGTACCCAGTGACACTCTCACGTTTAAGACGAATCTAACGACACCTCTCAAGTTAAAATCCATCAAACCGTTTAAGCTGCAGAGCGTGCCAAAGAAATATACCTACATACATTCATACACTCGAAAAACATAACCCTCCTTCTGGCGCAGTCGGGTAAAAACGTGTTCAAAAGACTGGGTGTTGCGACCGGGTGAGAAAGAAGAAGCGGGATGTGGCAAAACATCGCACCGTGGTATTGTTTATAGATACGTCCTTCTTTATTACAACACAGCTAGTAGGTATACGCGTTGCTCATTTACTGCCTTAAAATTATCATCTGACTGCTCTTGTGCATTTTACTTGGGGTCGGTGCAACGCGTTTTCTTCTTCCATTCTTCCCATCAAATGTCACAGCATATTTTTCTCCTTTATTTCATATTCATCTTCAGACATCCAGGCCACTTTTCTTCTTCAAAAACATTCAACGCTGCGGCAACTACCCGTGTGATATCCCTCTTACCCGACTTTCACGGCTTTTGCGACCGCTACCCACCTCGGTCGCGGTTCGTCCGCAATTCATTTTACCGAAGCACACCGCGATAAGTACGTAAGAACGTGACCCGACTACAAGATCTAAGTTTACCGTTTCTGCTGAGAACATTAGGCGATTTTTTTCTTTCTTAGAAATGAGCGCTATCATAATTGCTTGGTGTTTTATTTTTCTTGTTTGTTTGTTGTTGGAAAAGGTTAAGATGAGTTCTATTTGAGGTCTTGTTTACTTATCAGTACAATGAACCTTTTTGCAACTGTATTTTACTTACCGTGGTATATTAAACGTGTCCGTTTATTAATGTTATAAATTGCCTTATTTGATCCACAGCTAGTAGACCTCATCCGTCAGTCACCATTGTTCATTAGCATGATTGATTGAAAATTATCTTAAACGCTTTCCTTTGTGGGCAGCAACCTGCTTGCTTGTCAAACATTTTTATAATTATTTCATAGAACTCAATCTATCAAACTCGAGAAACACTAAAATATGCACGGTGACAAAATTCCGAGCATCCAAGTTACGTCACATAATTTACCAAGAACTTCTCCAAAACTGCCCACAAGGTTAGGTTATTCTTCGAAGGCTCGAGCTGTGTCTTCTAAAAGCTTATTAACTTTAATATTTAGGGATCTTAATGGTTCTTCATTAGCCACTAAAATTCATATTAGCATAAAATGGGATCATTTAAAATTTATATTATCGCCGGCACCGCTTTAATCTTTGGATTTGAGGAGAAATGAGACCAAAGTTTGGTTAGTATTAAAAAATCATGGTTGAAGCCTATCTGAGAAAGGTAATTTAATTTAGTATGTTGTACTGGAATTTTAGAGTTTTGTGACCAAATGCATAATACCTACAGAACTCTTCTAACTTCGTTCAACGTCTGTTACGATAAGCTTTTACGTTTTTGTGACGTAAAGTAAACGGGAACTTTGACGTTAATTTGATGTATAAAATCCGTTCCTACACCACTTTTTTTTTACGTGGTAAAATCATCACATGAGTCCTCCCACCCAGGGCAGAGCGGGAGGGACTGTCAGACGCGTACTGACTATAATCCACGGTGTCCTTCAATAGCCCTTTACGTACCGGGGTAATTCGTGAGTCCCGCGACCATTTTTGTGTTCGTACACCCCTACAATAATTTACAACCGACCTAGGTTCTTAAATACTTTATCATCATAACAAGTTCAAGAGAACATACAATCCTACAGAAAATTACAATGAGTCGCTAAAATACAGAACAATCTTAACCAAGAAACTACTCAGTACCCTGTATATTCAATTAACTTAGCAATACTCGTTAAATGCTGAATCATGTAGCTAGTAATCCCCAAAAGTACTGAGGCTTTTCAAATTCGCTTACATCATCCATCTCACATTGAAGGCACATTCCCTCCACCCTCATCACCTGAATGGGCAACATATAAAACAGGGGGAACCTATTTGTCGTTATTATTCTAAGCACTTATTTGTTCCCTAAGATTGTCTTTTTTTATGATCATGCTTGCACTTTTAAAGAAGTCGCGGGACTGTCTAAATAGGTCACCGTGACCCGGGAACGTAAAGGGCTGATGAAGGAACACCGTGGATATTAGTCAGTGCGACTCTGACAGTTCCTTCCGCTACAACTTCGGCGGGAGGACTTATTTGACGATTTTAACAAACTCAAAAAAAAATTGAAGGCCATAAGGTGTCATACACGTTTATCAAAAAGGTTTTAATTGTGAAGTCTATCCGAGCGGATTGGACAAGCTGATCGGAAAACATCTGACATGGACCTAATGGTCATCCCACTGCTGGGATAAAGGCCTTGTCTCTATCAGGATCGAGTTGTAATCCGCCACACGGACCCAATGCAATTGAACATCTGGTCATGTCTTCACGATGTTCTGATGGACTTAATTTACAAAAACGTTTGTCAACCTCCGAAGTCCGTCTCCGGTCCTCAAACCGATCCGTTTGTTTTAAAGTATCATTAGTATTGAATTATCCTTTTACTTATGTCGATACTTAAATTATTACGAATATTAGAACTCACACTATACAATGCATTTCCTGAAATAAATAACCTTAAAATAAACTTTATTCCAAACAAATACCCCAGCGTATCTTTCCCATCTTCCTTACCTGGAAACTGTCCATAATAAAAAACAATATAAACATTTTTCAACGCGAAGTAATTTCTCAAGCTAAAGATATCGGGTTCCCAAGATTGCTGTGTGATCTTTGAAGTCTGCTGGAGGGTTCTGATTTACTGGTCCCTCGGGTAAAGCCGGGAACACGAAGCCGAGATAAGTAATAACACCCCTATCATATTTTTATAGCACTTTTTGTATTACTGTTTTAAGTAAAAACGGAGATTTACAATGTATCGCTAGTTTTATGGTTGGTGTGGTCTGGCTTTATTAGAAGAGGGTTTAATTTTAAGTTTTTGTGATTTGCAGTTTGTGAATTGCGGCTGTTGCATTAGATTGAAGCAAACTGAGGCCTTAGCACAGGATTTCTGTAGTCAATTTATAGCGTACTTGAAGTATTTACAGCGTTTGTTGTATGGAAAAATGAAAAAAACGTCTTTAGGATACGAATTTATATAAAAATCATTTGCTGTTCGTTAGTCTCGCTAAAACTCGAACACGGTTGGACCAATTTGGATAATTTAGGTTTTATATTATTTTCGAAAGTCCAAGAACGGTTTAAAAGCTGAGTGAATATGATAAAAATATTAGCAATAAAGTAATAGCAACAATTTCGTTTATTAATGTTCGTTCTGAAGCGGTACGCTGTTTGTTGGGTCAGCTAGCAAGCAACTAGTTGTTTAAATTAAAAAAAAAGTTATTTTTTTAATTTCCCGTTTTTTTCACTATTACTATTAATCAGAGGGACTTGGATGTCAATACGTACAATTAGCAAAAAAAACAATGCACATTTTTGAATATAATTATTTGCAAAAGAGTATTTGTCCATAATTTTTTTATTAGGATGAAAGCTAGAATCAACAGTGGCGTAATACCTACGCCTGATAAAAGTACAGAACATCCTCCCATAATACAGTACTAGAGAAAAAACCCGTGGGAATAGTAGAATTAAATGTACAACGAGTTACCCCGCAAAGCATGGACTTATTGGGGCCATTAATATGCAGTGTGGAGCGTGAATTATTATAATGCGAAGTGTTGAATGTATATTTCTGTTGGGTAGTTCATTTTTTGAGATTTTCTTTTGTGCTGGTGATTGTAGACAATAACCGTGTTATTTTTTCTTTTTTGTTTACCGTGGTAAAATCATCAAGTGAATCCCCACCCAGGGCAGAGCGGGATCGACTGTCAGACCCCGAACTGACTAAAATCCACGGTGTCCTTCAATAGCCCTTTACGTTCCGGAATCACGGTGATTCGTAAGTCCCGCGACCCTGGATCGTGGGAGCATTTACAAACATTTAAACTCCCATACACAAAGAGCCGGACTAGTAACTACTTGTAGTTAACAGCTTTGTTCCATACAAGAATCAAACCCGCGATACGTGGCACATCAGTTGATCGCTCGGCCACAACGCCAACTAATTTTATTTTTTTTACTTTTATTGTTAACTGAAAAAAAATAGTTATTGAAATATTATTTACAAAAAAAAACGCCGTTCTCTTAGCCCCAAAGTTAAAGCCGTCATTATGTTTACGCACAATTTAAAACGGAGCCACCCAGTAATGAATATCGCAGTAGAGATAAATGGATTTGGTGCCAATAGAACCGCTAGTCATTACCGCCACTTTTATACAGCTTTTATGTAACTCTGCCATAACGTAACGCGGTTTTTATTCGTTTTTATGCTTATAGCGCTTTTTTGTGAGATAGGTTATTTGAAAATGGTGAGCAGAGTTAATGGTGTATGTGATCACGAGTCTAAGTGCGATGAGGTCGTTGAACTTGGAGGGTAGACTTCACTGCTTTTATTTTAGCTTACTTTTACTTATGTTATAAACGCGTACGTGAATGAGGAATGGATGTTAGTAACTCTTGAAAATTGCAGAATAGGGGAAAACGTTAATCTATTACTGTATGAGTAGAGGGCCAAAACCTGCCGGGGTCGCGGGACTCACGAATTACCTTGACCCCGGAACGTAAAGGGCTATTGAAGAACACCGTGGATTTTAGTCAGTACGAGTCTGACAGTCCCTCCCGCTCTGCCCTGGGTGGGAGGACTCATTTGATGATTTTACCACGTAAAAAAAGGTACAGCGTCTTTAAATATTATTATCGTCTATAAATTACCTTTATTATAAGTAGTATAAAAAATGTGATAGAACTCAAGGACAGCCAGTTATATCAGCAATACATTAATTTACTGTCCGGGTTTTAAAAATACAAAACAACGTGAATTTACTCGCACATTGATACAAAAATATAATGCTATATTGTTTACTCTGCGTAGGCGGGGCACAAACGGCTAGCCACCGACATGCGTATTAAAAATTCAAGTGGTAAATACGACGTAGGTGTGTGTAGCAACCCAAATATGTAATACTTATAGTCCAGGAGCTGTCTGTTATAAAATGCAAGATGGATGTTTAAAGTATTGATTTCATCAAAACAGGGGTACTACTATCTAATAAGCTCCCCACTGCTGGAACGCAGGCCTCCTCTGAGAGGTAGTGGGCTGTAATCAGTGGACCCCATGCGAGTTGGTAGATGTCACAAATGTCTTCGACTTTTTGCTTCTAGAACATGCCAGTTTCAACAAGACCGATTGCAATTAAACTAAACATTTAATGTCATAACTATAATTCTACAAAAAAATCTCACTTCACTGGTTTTATTTCAAAGCCACTATGAAAACAAGCCTCGAACATATTTATCTTCTTGTCATAGGATATAGGATATATTTGACATCATTACTCAAATATAATACCTACAATAATTAATATACTTCTTTATATCATTCCCATAATAAACCAAAACACATAACTTAACAATATAACACCATAAATCCTGCAAATAAGAATTCATAGTGAAAATGAACAACCGACGTTCTCCGTAGAAGTTGGACGTTTTCAACTTTCTTATTAAAAATTCGGTTTGAAAACTTTTAACGGTTAATAGAATTTTAACCGCTGCAATGATTAACTTACGGTCCGTAGTCCGTAGGTACGGGCACGTCTCGCCTTTTAGTTTCTGAATAGTTTTGGTCGGAATTCATTTTGAGAAGTACGTTTGGAATGATGAATGGAAGATAATTATGTTCGTTGAAAGAAGGTGGCTTAAAATATTCCTCGTAGTTTCTGTGTTTTGATTAAAGAGATGGTTTTTGTGATTTTTATAAGATTCTGGTTCAGTGTTTCTTTCGGCGGTTTTCTTGTAGTTTTTAGAAAAAATAATTAAGGGAAAACTTTACATATCTAATACTAAATAGTCAAGATGAAATCATGGTCAGAAATGGCACAATTTAGAGGTTTGGAAGACAAATTGGAGAGGCCATTGCCCTGAAGCGCCAACATTAAAAGCTACCAAAGATTACTAGAAAATGTACAAAACCAGTCTCATTGACTGAAATGTCATGACATTAATGTTTCTGAAGCTTATTATAACAACGGCGCGTTGTGTTCCACGCGCGCCTCAAGGAGTGTCAGCATAGTGACGGGGCCTGTAGAGGGCCAAAGCCTGCCGGGGTCGTGGGACTTACCCATTACCGTGATCCCGGTACGTAAAGGGCTAGTGAAGGACACCGTGGATTTTAGTCAGTACAAGTCTGACAGTCCTTCCCGCCCTGCCCTGGGTGGTCGTGCAATAATTTACACAAAGTAATGCGCCCGGCTGGATTCGAATCCACAACCTACAACTCGTAAATAGGCGTTACAAGAATAAAAGACATTACCATAAAACTCTAATCACCTAAAATAAAACCTTAAGCGGAACAAAAGAAAAAATGTGACTATCCAGTGAAAAATGTTAATTGATGCAATCTTAATGGGCTTCGGGCATTTACCGTTTCCTACAACCTTACCTTCGCTGCTAATTCGATATATCTACTGTAAATCTTGGCAAACAAATGTTCTTTAGAGCACATGGGCTAATTAGAGCACCGTCTTGCCTTTTTTAATTAGCATGCAACGTGAGTTATGTACGGTCGACTGAACAGTTTAGTGTGCAGGGAAGAAATATGCCTTCTACACGTTAACAATATTTTTTTTGGTTATTCTAGTCTTGTCTTCATTTCTGGGCTAGATTGAAGCCTAGACAAACCCATTATAAGTAGAAAGAAAAAACTGTATTAAAAGTAAGTACAACCAAATTGCGGTCAACTGCTAACCGACTTATAGCGCTGGACCAAAACGATTCATGTACCACAAAGTAATCGCAAATCATTCAAACTTTACCATGAATTAAAAAAAAAAGTTTGAATGTAATAACTACTGAACAGGTCCAGTCAAATTTCTATGGTTCTTTCTTCATCAGACCATCTCTGACAGAAACCTGTAGGGTCCTCGCATGACTTAATCAATTTAATGTGTGGACTTTAAAAGTGACATGACCTCTGAGTTTGTTTCGGCTGTTTCTTCTCCGAGCTTAGTCAAGTACGAAAAACCGGCCATCATCTAGTTATAAAAAAAAGTCTTTTAACGTGTAAGAGTGTTTGCTAAAACCTATTTGCAAAATAAATATCATTTACTCATTATTTAATTTAATAATTTCTATTCAGTGTACAAAATCAATTGCCTGTACACTTATCTCCTTTGCGAACGGTACTTGAGGGGTAGTTAGTGACGCAAAAAGGTTGTTCCTGTGGGGTAGGATTTATGAAGGATAATTATTATGAGGGAATTAATTAGAAATATGTAATTAGCAAGGTAGACTGGATTCTGAGAAGTGCGCAGTTGCGTAACTTTGTGAAGGTATTTATGTGGGTATATTATGTCTTGTACCTGTATTAGGAGGTAGATATAGTACATTTAATAACTTTGTGATAACAAATCCACACATTAATTTAGTTTTTACTAACTTCAACTTTTGTCGTAAGCTACGGTAACACAAGATACAATTTTGGATTCACCAATCCCCAAAGGGTCAGAAACAATATACAGTGTACATTATAGTGCTCAATTTTCAACAGTTAGAAGCGTGTCAAACAAATTCAAGGAAAACGTGTTTTAGTTAATACGAGTCGTTTTCTTTTTAGAAACTATACCCCACACTAGGAATTTCTCCTGTATCGTGGGTGAGTTTACGAACGCAGAAACTCACACACAGATAAAAATATTTGTTCCATGCGGGGATCGAATCCGCGACACGCTGCGCAGAAGTCAAACACTTAGCCACTGCGCCAACCATGCCTTCAGTCTGCCAGTCCTTTCCACTACACTTTGAGAGGGAGGACTTATTTGATAATCTCCCGAGGCAAAAAAAAAGATAGTCCATTCCATTACCGAACAATATCCAGCAAGCCATCCACATCCAAAACAAAAACAATAACTCAGCAAGTCAGCACACTACGAAGAATCTTCTCTAATCTGATAAAGGGCCAAGATTCCGTGACGTCACCCTTTTGAAAGGCCAAACAACATGTTGGTATAAGAAAACAACACGTCACGGCTCATTTACTCTCATTATACGTGTAATTAAACACGAAAGACAAATAAGATTGCGTTGCTCTTAAAAGATTCGCCAAATAAAATGAAAGGTCTTGAGAAAATAGTTTTGTTCAGTTTCGCTAAATGTTTTTGTTGTTGATTTAGGATAGTTGAGAGCAAAGTTTATTTGGAACCTCTTGGAGTTTTTCTAAAAATAATTTATTTAATTCTGGTTCTGTGAACTTTTTTTTTTTTTTTATTGTGGTAAAAAAATCCACGGTGTCCTACACTAGCCCTTTACGTACCGGGGTCACGTTCTGTGAACTACGACAATATTTAAAGGAAGAAAGTACTTCGTTAAGTCTCTTAGCGGCTGTTAAGGTTTGACGAACTGTGTCAAGATCAAGAGATGAAAATTAATAATCAATATTCGGTACCAAAACAGTGTAACTATTTAAATGTCTATCTACAGACGCCATCGCTAGAACATCAACCTATTCCAATCTTACTTTTCAAAAGATTTTTAATTTTATCACAAAAGAAGAAGATGCTTAAGAATGATTCACGCTACACCGGGCCGGGACCGGGCCGTGCACCGTCCGAGACCCGGACGTGCCCCATCCGACCCGCAAGCATGAATCGCTTCATACAATAAGTACACGACAATGTTCGACCGTGCCCCGTCTGAAGCCCGGACGGCGCATGGACGGCGCACAGCCCGGTCCCGGCCCGGTGTAGCGTGAATCATCCTTTATTCGATTAGAAAAAAAACATACAGATACAAAAGAAGAAAAAAGGAAAATGATGTGTACAAAACGTACCTTTGTGATCGATATCCAAGTAGATTTTAATTTACAATCTACTGTAACACCTTCACTTATTCCCAAAGAATTTCATTCTCAAACCCACTGTAAAATATCAGAAATTCATTATACATTACACGTTCCGTTAACGAAAGTTGCCAAAGAAAAAAAAACTTTACTGCACTGCAGAACTTCCATAATGCAGAATAAAGTGTTCAAAGTTTAAACCAGCTCACCTATCGTTGTATGCAAAGTGAATATTTAAGGGCCGCCGAGGGTTTGCAGCTGCATGCCGTGATAAAACTGAACAAGATGCTCGTAATTCTGATACTTAAGTGCTTGCTTGGCAAAGAATAAGAATTGGTTGGTTTAAGGACTTTAGGGGAAGTGTACATGGTGTGATTTTGGGCTGGTGTGACATATTATTATGGGAACAGAGTATAAGACGGGGTCGCGAGGTATAATGGGGACATACACTCTTTAGTCATACTTAATAGTAGAGCAAGCGCCATCAGGATGTCATTTGCAAGCGGCCATTAAAAAATGGCGTCCTGTTGGCGCTTGCAGCAGCGGGGATAAAACCACGGGGAAAAGTTAGTATAAAAAAAGATTAACAAGATATACATGTAGCGCTTATAGTGCCCACATTATTTTGGGACATAAGATTTGCCAATCCCTGCCAACTAGATATTTTATTTATTTATTTATTTATATGGAACTCAACAGCTTATCATTAATTTACATGAGTTCTGAGTGTTCACTTCACTATCAATGCACAACCTAAAGTAGTTGCGGAAATTTTATAATTTTGCGTTCTGCATATACTGAACAGTGATAGCAAGATGATGACAAAATTATCTCTTAAGCCAAAAATAGAGTCTCACGACATTAAAGAGGACAAATGTAACTAGAAGTGGGAAAATTTTACATAAATGCAGCATTTTGATAGACATCTTTGTTTACACTCGTATCATAGTTGCGTTTTATCTAAAAATCACTGCAGATTTTTATGTTTTAATTCTGTTAATTACTTATTATAGTTGGACCTGCATCGTGGAAGCATTTCAATTACTTACACATATAATGTTAACAGCCAGTCCTGGAACAACTTGGCGGTAAGCTCTGTACGTACTGTACGCGGGAACTGAACCCATACGCCGCCCAACTGCTAGCTATTAACCCAACCGTGCCGTCAGGCTTCCTAAATACTTTCGCTTAAAATATAATAAATACTAACGACTTCTGCCACAGTTGCCAATTTGAGTTCGTAGTTAACCCGACAATACTCGTATGTCAAACGTTGTACACACAATGCAGAGATGTAAACAGACCTTTATGCCTGTAACAACTTCTCAAGGATAACGACTCGATCCTTGAGAGTTTCACGTGTTTTGTCAACAACACCATATTATGATTAAATGCAAAGTGATTTTATTGATCAAAGCCGTGAGGAATAAATAGACCTGAGCGAATGAGTGGAATAAATTGGAACATGTTTACACTTAGTAGGTTTTTTATGAGTCATTCAAATTCCAAATCCATGGGAATTTTGTTTGTGTGTGTGTTTTTTACTATTTACAACATTATGTTTAGTATATAGGGGATGTAAAGTCGTAATCGTCTATAAAAACGTCTAACCTGAGAGCGTCTAACGCTATAATGCTGATTAGAGCTCTCTTTTCAAGAAAAGTCTAACAGATCGGTCATTACACTTTATTTATTATAAAAAAAAATTGTTGATAACCAAATGTAAATCTAACTGTTTATAAGTAACTTTGAAAAGTTTATTTAATTTCGATTCTATTAAACATTAACGAAAATTACAAGAAAAAATCTGAACAATGAAATTCAATACAATCAAAGAGATTAAATCAGAAAAATATTCTTTAACATTGTTCAAGTTTTTCTTCAGCGGCACGTGCAATGACTTGGTATTCAGAATATACTTTATTACTTAAAAGTTAATTAAGAACAAAGTACGTACCTTCGTGTAATTCATTATCAATTTTTGCGTCTTCATTGAGTATCCAAGATGTTGATTTAATTTAAAGCTTCTTTTCAACTGTTATTTCTATTGCTTCGAAGTTTTAATTTGCCGAAGTAGGTTCTCCGAAAAATGGAACGTTCTATTTTTAAACAGAATTTAATTAAAAAGACGTGAAAAGATCTCAATTAGAATGAACCCTGCAGTCTTTGAGTCTCTCTTATAAGAAACTTTAAAACCATTTAAAATAAAATGTAACGTAGAAATCTATTTTTAAATCTTGCCACTAAGGGAATATAAGTGAACATTAAACCCAGATTGAATATGTACCTTGAGATATAAATAAAATTCTCCACGCTCACAGTGAGGCCATAAAACATTTTTAGAAAGCCTCAAACATTTTTAATGTTATCAAATAACGACTGGATATGTCCAACTCATAGTTTATACACACCGAACCCGGAATATTAAAGCCTCTAATATTATCCTATTCTATATCTCCTCTTTGCTTTAAAGCTAAAGCTTTAAAAATATTGACTGTGTGCCATCATACCCGCTGTCTCGCCCCCTACTTTCCCTTTGGTAAACTTGCTTACATCCTGACAACATTATTTTAAGACAAGCTTACCGTCCCTAGGCCTTCCTCAACAATGATTTATCGAGTCCCGGGACGTATTTACTTCATACTTTATAAACTTCCCCTTATCCGTAATATCTTATTGGGGGATGTTCGTTGTGCATATTTGTGGACTAGTCAGGCCGATGTTTTGTGGCCTTATCTTTTGTGTTAGGCCTCGTATTAGGTTTTCTTGTTTTATGGACATGAATGGCTTTGAGCGATTTATGGTGTACGATATTCCGGATTCAGAAAACGTTTATTTTTTTTTTCAATGAAATGTTTTGTCTTTCCTTCTCTTATCTTAGTGAAATGTTTTGGATTTGAAATGTGAGATATACATTTCTCGCATGTATATACATTTTTATATAAAACGGAAAACATAAAAAGATCTTTCCTACGCTTTAATAAATCGCTGTTGTGAGCTGCTTGCCTTATTAAACTTCGTTTTCAATTAAAGGAAAATTATTGAAATTCAAGAATTGCGCGGATCTCTTAACAATTATTGTGTTCAGCTCTATTTTATAAATCACAAGTAACCGTTTCTACACAAAGTTCCACGCAAACATTTATCCCATCCATAACGTCTACATTCCCTTCTTCCATTTTCCTCTCACGACCAAACCAGACGATGACATATACCAACCTTGGCATACATTACAGCCAAGCTATGGAAACTAAAAACAGTGATAAATAGTCTTCACAAACTTGCCTTTGACAATGTCAAAGCGCCTTGAAGGTTAAAACTAAGACGGCTAGCTCCGTCTCCAGACGTTGGTTCTAACATTGGCCCCGAGTTTGATAAATATTTTAGCATTTAAAGAGGGGTATTTAGGCCAACGTTGGTCCCAATGTATGGAGCCGGCGCAAGACCATTTGGCTCTGAGTTATAGGTTTTGAGTCTACTTAGTAAAACTAGGTTAACGATATTGTTCCACCTGTATTTTGGAAGTCTGCCTTGTCCTTAGAAGTTTTAATTGTAATATTTCTTGGTAAGCCGTTCTCCAAGGTCTTACTCGTGTGACGGAAAGTAATTTTCTTTTTACGTGCAATATAAGGTGAGCTTCTAAAGTTAAGCGTGCCTAACTTTTAATGTCACGTAATATAGAACCTTTTTTTATAGAATTTTCGAAAGACTGTACTTAAAACTCATAATACTACCACTTACTAATATAATAAAGAGAAAGGTTTTGATAAATAAAATGGTTTTTTGTTACTCAGATACACCAAGACGACTTTTTTTTTTTTTTTGCGTGGTAAAATCATCAAATGAGTCCTCCCACCCAGGGCAGGGCGGGAGGGACTGTCAGACTTGTACTGACTAAAATCCACGGTGTCCTTCACTAGCCCTTTACGTACCGGGGTCACGGTAATCCCTTGGTCCCGCGACCCCGGCAGGCTTTGGCCCTCTACAGGCCCCGTCAATATGCTGACACTCTTTGAGGCGCGCGTGGAAAACAACGCGCCGTCGACCCGGGCATGGTCCATGGTCGGACAGCAAGTCGCCCATTACTCGCTGCCCGCATGCCCGCGCCTACGGTGGCCGGAGATCGTCCTGCGACGTCCGACGCCGTGGGCGTCTACCACTGCGGCTGGGGTGGAGGGAGGACGCTGTCCTCTCCCTCAGGCGGCCCGCCTCCTCCTTCACGAGCATTACTGCTTCGCAGAAGGAGGCGACCGCTTCCCACTCCGTCTCGCCCCGCAGCATGGCCTCGACCAATGCCGGGCGCGAGAGGTCTCCGCCTATCGCCGTCGTGAGGACACGGCGGTGCTCTGCCCAAGCGGGGCAGTCCTGCACCGTATGCTCCACCGTGTCCTCCGGACGATCCTCGCAGTGGTGACACCCAGGCGTTTCTTCCCTCCCTATCAGACACAGGAACCTCCCGAAACTTCCGTGTCCGGTGAGGACCTGCGTCATGCGGTAGGTAAGGACGCCGTGACGCCTATCCAGCCACTCCTCAAAGAGGGGTCTTACCGCCGCGATTGCGGCGTGCCCGGACCTCGGTTGCGACAGTCGCTCCCTCCATACTGCCCTGAGATCACGCCGGAGCTCTTCCCGCCGCGCCTCGACTTGTCGAGGCAGCGGGGATTCACCCCGACGCTGCGCCTCCACGCGCCATTCATAGACGCGCTGGAGGGCAGTCGCACACCAAGACGACTTAAATTAATCTAAAGGTATTTGGCATCGAGATACATGTAGAACTGAAAAACAAATAGATATCTCTTATCCCAGTATACGTCACTATGGTAGAGTTTTCGACTAACACGCAGACAAATCCACTGGCAAAAGCTAGTTATAAATATACTTCAGGCAGCAACAACCTTCTTTACTTTAATCTTACTACCAAATCAACCCTACGACCGCCACTCGAAAAATAAAACACTATCGTATGAATACCTCGGACAAAAACGTCCATTACTTATTTCCCTCGTTCTCTTAATGACGTCATTATCTCGAGAGGCTCCGTACGCGGTCACGTCCCCCCTTAATTCTGACTGTGACATCGTCTGAGTGACGTAGCGATGATAAATGACGTGAAGACCGTGACACTTTCATGCGACCACGGAAATAAAGATGTTGGGGTGTTTTCGACCGCGTTTTTAATTTTTATGGCAGAGGTGGGTGTTGACAGGGTTAATTTGTTGATATTTGAGTTTTTTCGATTAAAATTCGTTGGTTTTGTAAATTGACGCCTATGAGAGTGCATGACGGGGTCGCGGGACTGTCTCGTAACCGTGACCCTGAAACTTAAAGGGCTATTGAAGAATCACTGTGGATTTTAGTAAGTACAAGTGTGGCAGTCCTTCCCATCTTGCCCTGGGCGAAGAGTCATTTATCAAAGCCTTTGTCAAACAGATGTGATTTTAACACGAAAAAAAAGGAGTGCATGAGTGTGTACAATTTGAGATACCATACGCCAATTTACTGCACTATAGACGTTATAGTCATAATATACAAGTAATTTAAAATTAAAATAATGTTGACAGCTAAATTGTTTTTTTCTTTTTTTAAATCGAGTGTATTAAAAAAATTGGTACAAAATCAATTCTTTACAAACGCAACATATTTCAAAATTATTGATGTACAGATAGACATAATTCATTCAAATAGATTATCAACTCTGTTGCTAAAGTACAAAATTCATGTTCGATTTTGAAATTTTCAGAGATTAGAGCCTGTAGGTACCATTAACTACATTCAACACAAGTCGGAGACGGTAATTACCCTACTTCTTAAATCAACGAAGTAAATATGTAATTAATCAGATTTTATGTTGGAGGAGGCACGTCCAACCTTTGAAGGAGTATTCCAAACTGTGTGTAAATTGATAGGCTATTTAAGTCAAAAAAAAAATGTCTGAGAGACAGATTATCAAAAAATATTTAACAGTAGGCAATTTTTTTCTTTTGTTGCGTAAACCAAAATTGACGAAGGTACAACGCTTCTAAAAATCGCAAAACGTCGTTCGTTCAGTACAATTTTACCAGCGTTTTGACGTCACAAGCCCCCACTCTCGAATTTCAAAGCGTTTTATCTTTGTCAATATTCATTAAATTTAAATTAAAAACGAGCTTATCATTTTTCAATACTGTAACTGACGGACTAAACATATTTTCAATGTAGTTATGCAGTAAACTACCCTATTGTATAATTTAAGTTAACAAAGAGTACGGTTCATTCACTATGATACCAAGCTCGTGTTCCGTCTTATATAATGGTAAACCTTTTCCACTAGTTCTCTTTTCCTTGTTCAAATTGTTGTTCATTTCCATTTCCACTCAAGAGATGCTACTTTAAGTCAGTGTGAATTAAGTTGACTTCAGAATGACAAGTAGATAATATTGGAAAAACTCAACATAAATGATGTAAAGGGGAACTATAAAGTAATTTTTTCAAAAAAGTCTTCTTACCTTTTACTCCAACGATTAAGGGTAACGCAAGGGCTTTTTCAAATATCTAGTCAATAAGTTCTATTCACAAATCCAGTTCAGATTCTGAAATGTCATTGAGCATTTTCAATGTATAGAAAAGTAAGTATGGTACAAAAGAGCAAATACAAAATAAGTTCAAAGTAAAGTTTTCTAACCTTTAAGAGGTTCGCAACTTTCTGCAGCATCAATTAACTATTTATTTAAAATGTGTGGGTGTGCCCATTTCGGGCAAAAAGTAGGCGATGCGATTTTTCCTATTTTTTATACAACATTTAACATAACACAGAATGGCAAATAATCCTAGTTCTCAGTTTAATTTTATAACTGTGAAAGTAAGTTTGTTTGTTAGCTTCCTTTTCACGCTTAAACTAATGAACCTACTACCGATCATTCTGAAATTTTGCATATAAGTTGTCGGATGTACAGAAACGGACAAATAGTACCTATCTTTCATCCCAAAAGGAGTACTGTTGCTAAGGAAGACAACAATAACATTCTTATGATGAAAGATGGCAGACGTGTCACCGAATTCATTGTCAAATTCTAAATTAGCGTGAGAATAAAAAAATTAAGTACGTGGAAAACGTCGCATTTCACATAAAAATCTCACTAAAAGGAAAAAAACAAAGGCAACACCAATACGCACAACAATAAAACATTATGAAGCTCATAATCATATTTCTCCGCTAAAAAATCGCGAGTACGCCATAAAACTCCTGCCCCTCCTTTATTTAAGGATTGCTTTCGCATCATAAATTCGTTAAACATTGAAGCACTTTCGGTACCATTTAGTTCTTAGCTCAGGACGAGTCCAATTTTCTGCCTCGTTATGCGTTAAAATTGCCATGCGATGGCCTCTTGGTGTGTTCTTGAGTTATGGGAGTGATATGTAAGACGTTTTGGGTAGGTTATCGGTTATCTTGGTCGTAACTTAGTAGGGTAGAACTCTGATTGATGAGTGAGAAATATTAGGACACGACAGTAGACAAGTTGTTGATAAATTACTGAAGCAGATAAGTTCATTTTCAATATACCTTCTTCTTCCGTATAAAATCTTGAGTCACAAGCATTTTTCTGAAATAACCGATTGCTATGAATTTTCGGAATGCTGGTTCTGGCATAAAAGATGGAACAGTTTTGCATCTGATAATTGACGTTATCTTAACCAGGATTACCTTATAAACTTAACAGTACAAGCTATTACAATATTCCGTAAAGAGGTAAGACAGCAATGGCATATTAATTGATGTGTGTGACACCTTTCTTCTCGGTCTCCTGCAATCTGTGGGATTAATTTCAATAATCGTGAAATTGGATAGAAATGTGCGGACGGCGCTTCCGCGCATGCGATTTTTATAACATTTTCGTGTATAATTCAGCAAATTAAAAAGAATGATACAATGAAGCAATTTGCAAAAAAAATGCAACCAACTATGACGAAAATGCAAAAACTATTTTTTCTAGAACAGAAGAGAGAAAAGAGAGAGAACTCTCTAGGCAATTGCAAAAGAAGGATCCTAGCCAAGTTACGCAAAACAGTAAAGTTCACCTCTACACTACATGACTGTTAACTTGAACATTTCCTCTTAGCATAGAGAAAACGCATTGAAAATACCAATGTAACACTCGTATGACGCGCAGGATTATAGGCAAACAGTTTTTTCTTGTTCTTGTTCTTTTACCAAAGTAAAATAACACAGAACTAAATTTTTGAACATCACTGAAATAGTAAAACGTCGACTTCTCTTCGCTTTGATGAGCATAAATATATTTTTATTATTTGTTAAATGTAGTTAAATCACTAGAGCTAAGCAGTCAAGATGGCTGATCAATGTTCCAGTCCTGTCATGAACAGACTAGTATTTTTGACAAAGATACTAACTAGGACGTCTTTTTCATATTTCCTGCAACATTAAATTCTTGGTCGCGGGACTCACAAATTACCGTGACCCCGGTACGTAAAGGGCTATTGACAGTTACTCCCGCTTTGCCCTGGGTGGGAGGACTCATGTGATGATTTTACCACGTAAAAAATAAATAAACATTAAATTCTTTGTCAAGTAAAAATTTTTGTGTCCATTTAGACAAAATGTATCGATTTTCCCTTAAAATTTTAGGAAAGATAACAATCTTCGTTCGATCCAGAATCATCATCTGCCCTGCCTTTTCTCATTTATGTCTTCCATCCTTACAGGATGCCTATTTGACCTCCAGATCCCAGTGCAGATAGATAAATCAGGATGTATTCTGCCATTTTTGCCCCAAACGAAGGCTATGAATCTACACATAAATGTTTAAAGTTGTACTGCGTTTTACCAATGCCCATTGGAATTATGAAAATAGTTTGGTTAAGTAAAGGTATGCTAATTTGGATCTTATACCAACGGGATAGACTGGAACTCTCCAATAAGGGAGGAAATACGACCAATAAACAATTTTATCTACACGAAAAGAATAAAGTCTGCTTATCTTAGGGCATAACACGTGTTAGCATTAATATGATCGTGTGGGTTTATTCCATGTATTTTTCTTATGAGTTTGATAAATTGGTCCACTTTGTATAGGGAGTTTTTTTTTCTACTTATGAGAGTAATTTCTGATGGTCCTAAGACAGGCTGACAAGTAGGTCAGCAATATAATTTACCAGTGTAAGCTAGAACTACAAGGCGCTCATTACTACGATCCTTTCATACTTCTTTCGCATCTTTCGGAATCAAATCTAGCACTTCATAATTTATTTCCTTTGAATATTAATAACAATTTGGATTCTTGGTGCTAGGCAACAGGGGTCGATCGCGGGACTCACAAAATACCGTGATCCCAGTACGTAAAGGGCTATTGACGGACACCGTGGATTTGAGTCAGTACAAGTCTGACAGTCCCTCTCGCTCTGCCCTGGGTGGGAGGACTCATGTGATGATTTAACCACGTTAAAAAAAAAAGCTTCATTGTTTTGGCGCTTTCCTGGTGGTTGCCGCTGTAGATTCTGACTTTCAGGAGTTGCAGTAGTTAGGGAATAGTGCTGCTTCATTTTCCCAAAAAAAGAGTTCCCAATTCATACGCCAATTTCAAGTACTACGCACATGCCCTTTCTGAAGAACCTCACCACTGAGATCAGTGCTAGTCCTAATACGCCCCTCTTAACGTTGCCAGTCACATATGCCTTAACCGAAAGGATATCAGCGTGTTTTTATGTGCTACTGTAAGAGTGTACGTCAGTTATCTGTGTACTAGTTTTTATTTCTAAGTTATTCAGTAAAAATAAAAGAAAAACGAGAACTGAGGATCTAGGCATTGTGGCAGTGCATCAGCAACAGCAACATGACCCGTTCCCACAGCGGGGACACAGGCCCAGTGTAGGTTAGTAGATGTCACATGTTTTCGTTTTTTTTTTTTAATTCTTATCGGTTTCAAAATGTTTCCTTCATCGTTTTGAGAGTAATGATAATGAAATCAATCACACAAAGTAACACGCTACACAGCACTAATTGGTAAGTCGGGCTATAATTACCTTACCTATAATAGTCCTCCTGACTGATTTCGACCACGGCGGCCAATCTCAAAGGAAATTAGCCAACTGCGCGGGATATAATTGCACAAGTATGTGCGCAAGCACAGGAGCACCCTCTATTCCTTTACTCTTATAGTTCCGATGGGACAATCCGACACGACCGGAGAGATATCAGACTGAGGACCAACGGCTTAACGTGCTTCACGAGGCACGGGGCCAACTTTCAAACTCTAGGCAGCTACGGAGAAATTATAAAAAAAAAACCAATAGTATCTTTTGCCCGACCCGGGAATCAAACCCAGGACCCCACGATCAGCAGTCACGCTTGCGACCACAAGACCAACTGGGCATGTTTTACCTATATCAATCACATATTCAACCTTTTCGGTAGGTACTAAAACCTCTTATCAAGGCCATCCATATCTATTGTCTGAAACACGCGTACCTTTCAGTATATGAAGAGGTCTTTGCTCTTCAACGGAATATTACAAGCCATTATTATTCGCCAAACAATTACTATAGAACTTAATAAATCTATTTTGAAACATCAATCAAGCCCATTATTTACTTTCAATTTTATTTAACAAGTACCTATCAAGTGTAGAACAAAGTCAAAGCAAATAACTGGGCGTTTCGACAGCTTAAATATCAGGTTTAATTACTAAGGTTCGAAGCCAGTGCACTGTAATTACTGATGAACAGTCTCTCATATCCACTCTTTTGTTTCTTTGTAATTAATTAAAATCGGAGTAGAAGTTTTTAGGTCCATTTTCGCAAGATATTTGAAACTTGCCAGTTGTTTTTCAAACATTTTCAAGATAAGCTTTTAAAGTTAGAGTGTCTTAGTAAAGATTAAAGTATTGGTCTGGAAGAATCCCTGAACATTTTGACGGCGAACGGCTGTTGCGCAACACGTAGCTGATTCGATTCCCAGGCATTACAAATATTTGCATGGGCTGCATGTAGTTCTTCCAGGCTTGGCTATACAGTATGAGAGATTAAATATTTGTAAACGCACCATTGATACAGAACAGTTCAAATCTCTTTTTTTTTTACTTCAAGAATAGCTAAAACAAGATTTGTGTACCTTGGTTTAAGGTAAATGCAGCCAGTAACGTGTCCCTTGCTTGGACATAAGCCTTTGTCCATGGAGAGGTCCATTAGATGGAGAGAACCATAATCTACCAAAGGGCCTAGCCACGGGTTGGTAAACAAAGTAGCTATCTGGTTAAGTTTCACATCCTAAGTGATGTAAGTCGGGACCGTTCGCAAAGATCCACTACACCCTTTGTACTTTTAGGGTCATCAAAACTTCTATTAAAAATCTACTTCTAACCCCGTCATAATTCACATGCACATTATACCGGTGACATTACCGGCTGGCTTTAATATATTTATTTTATTTTTTATTTTGAAACATGCTTGTCGCCACTCGCTAGTGACACTGTGCCTGAGACATAGTTACTTCCGTTCCTCGCAAGACGAAGAATACAATTGATGATTCTCGGGAAAAAAACAACAGCTGTTTATGAAAATTTGTTATATTACTGACAGATCTGGCAGATTTTTTTTTCTATTCTTCTAGAACAGTAAAATAATCTGCATATTGTAAAAAAAAACCTTTATTTATTCATTGATCATGAAAATTTGGCATATATGCATATGGATAACCATCAGATCACCTATTCTGCCAAATTTTCATGGTTTAACAGCCATTAACGGAAAGCAAATCACAACACGATCTCAGCGCTAAAATGTGATAAAAATAAATAGAATTTTCTCCGCCTCGCCACGTAGCTGTTAATCAAATTATTTTTCCATCAGTCTCTTTAGCTTGCAATTAATTGTACGGCGACAAAATATTTTCAAGATTCACTAATGATTTTTTGACGAGGGTACCAGAATTTGTTTCGCGAAACAACACTGATTATAATGCTTTTCTTCGATAGGCGGTCTAATTTTGGCCTACCTCTAGTAATTAGTATTTGGGGTTTGTTTTATATTCCGAAATTCAATTAATTTGGAGAGGTTCTCGTGATAAAGTGTCCATTGTTTATTTTGAGAGGCAACAACGTTAAAACTTATTTATAAACTCTTTCAGACAGTATTGTGATTTTGGAGGAGTGGTAATGAGATCATGTTTAGAATCAATAAAAAACGGTCTCTTATTTAAATTGCAAAATTATCATACTGACTTATTCAAACAATAACGGACATAAGTATACTTAATGAGTCTGCAACACACGTCTATTGATGGCTCTGTGTGAATATATCTGTGTTCAATCAAAACCACACAGCTATAATCTTAATATTGATTTTAATTTAAAGTGTTTTTAATTAATTCAATGGTGACTTTAATTTTCATAGTCTTAATATTGATTCGGAGGGGAGCGAGACAACCCCGACGCAAGTGCTGTTACCCACTTACTGGGGTTGTTTCAATTCACACTTGCTATGTAAATGTAAGAGACTAATAAATGTTTTTTTCTTTTTGTAATTTTTATCCTAAAAGTACATTCCCATATAATTCCCAACCTCCACATGGGCAAAGTACATTGTACCTACAAGCTGTTGGACACATGCCCGTGACCCCTAAAAACAAAGTGCTCTAAATAAGTAAACCCACTAAATAACTCAACCTAATTAGTGTTAAGCAATACTGTGGCTCGTTTACTTGGGCTCTCTGCGTAGAAATAGATTCTATCAACACTGGCAAAAACTACTTCAACACTGGCTTGGCTACAGTTAATTAATCTGGATTGAGGTTCCAAGGATACACTTTTGTGCTAAGAAAAATCGTTGTTGTGTCTTACATGGGATAAGTAATGTTCTTGATGGTTTTCTATTAAAGGCAATATGAGAAGATTCTCATATTGCCCAAGCCAGTGTTGAAGCAGTTTTTGCCAGTGTGGATAGAATCGAAGGAAGAGGTTACAAAAAATTGTGAAAATTTTTAACCTCAATTTTTAAAAACATTCAAATATGTAAAGCGTAAGCATAAAAACGTCGGTAACTGACAGAGTGTATAAAATGTGAAAGCTGAATTTTACACGCGTTTAATCGTACCTAAGTATATACAGGTGCACACATTAAAGACATTTTTAGCATTCTGATAAAAAAAACACGCGATTTTTTGTCTCACTGTTATGCCTTTGTCAGACAGGCGAGTCCAAAGCGATACCGAACCGAAGTGAGACGTCAGTCAATAGTTCTGCCACGCTATCGGATCGCTTTCGCTTTTCTATGTGACTGGATTCAAACAATTCCATACATTACAAATAAAAACGTCACGCTTCGCATTCGCCACGCCTGTCTGTTTGACAAAGGCTTTAATTTCGACCCTTATAACCCGAACTCCAAATAAACTAAAGCATTTTTAAATGTAGGTAGATAGTAATTTCCAAATATAGGTTCACAGAAAACACGTAAACAATTCGAGAGACTGAAAAATTGTTTCTGATAAAGTATATTTACTGGTTGCGTACAGTGTCAATATCTATATATATAAAAATGTTATGTTGGTTTGTGTATGCTTTAAAAACTCAAAAAGTACTGCACTGATTGAACTGAAACTTTAGCATGATATGTAATCTGCATCAAGGATTGTTTTTATCTATTATTTGCATCAGTCGCATATCCGCAACCGCGAAAAAACAGTTTTTTTGTGCCACAGCGAAGCGTGCCAGGGTACAGCTAGTAACTTATAAAACTGCAATAAATACAAACTCTAAAAGAAATAATATATTGCAATATTACTCTCAAAGTTTTGACAAATGTATGCGATCACACCAAGCAATCCTCAGTATCAATGAACTTTTTAGTACTGAAAGCTAACACCTCAACCAGATTTGTTGATTTCATTTTCTAAGTGGAAAAGCCTTTTAAAGTTTCCCAATCTAATCTGGAGGCGCATAAAATAAAATTAAACTTTCCCTGAAGTAGTAAAGTAACGTTAACACTTTAGTTTTATGTTGGAGATAAAGATATTTTATATTTATAGAAAGTGGCAGTTGATTCTTTATGTTAGTAGGTCTTGATTTTATTTTCATTGATTTTCTTTGTATTTTAGTCTAAATTCCTCTTCAATAATAGTACTAACGAGCAGTTGTTTCTCCCTCACATCTGTCCTTTTCTCTCTCAATACATATTAAGTACTAGTAAGCGCCAACGCTTGATTAAATAAGGCCTATTTCGTATCAGAATATAATCACTGTTAAATTCTAATAAAATTCGGAATTGACTAGGATTACTCTTAATTGAGTAACGCACAAAATTATGAAGGTCTTGGTCTCTCATTTTGACAATTATTAGTACTGTGGTAGTTTGATACGTTCCTAAGGCTGCTTTTCCTTTTTTTTCTGGTTGCGGGACTCACAAATTACCGCGACCCCGGTACGTAAAGGGCTATTGAAGGACACCGTGGATTTTAGTCAGTCAAGTCTGACAGTCCCTCCCACCCTGACCTGGGTACCCACCCAGGGCAGGGCGGGCGGACTCATTTGATGATTTCACCACGATAAAAAAAGGCTGCTTTTCCACCAGAGATGTGCTATGCTACGTTGCTGCTGATGCGTTTGATAGCACAGCAATCGTGGAAACGGATACAACTATGATGTGTTTTTATATGGAAGGATGCGTGCCATGGCTGCGTGCTATGGATGCGTACTATGGAGGCGTGCTAGGGGTCGTCTACTATCGATACTATATAGGTATTCTGGAGGAAAGTCCCTCTTGCCCTGCCCTATGTAGGAGAACTTATTTGATGATTTTACCACGCAAACAAAAAAAAAGCCCTCTGTAAATAACTTTTTCTGTAGGTATTTGATCGCGCGATCGATGCGGGCGGCGAGTAATGGGCGACTCGCAGCGCGACCATGGACCATGCCCGGGTCGACGGCGCGTTGTGTTCCACGCGCGCCTCAACGAGTGTCAGCATAGTGACGGGGCCTGTAGAGGGCCAAAGCCTGCCGGGGTCGCGGGACTTACCCATAACCGGTACGTAAAGAGCTAGTGAAGGACACCTTGGATTTTAGTCAGTACAAGTCTGACAGTCCATTTGATGATTTTAGCACGCAACAAAAAAAAAAAAGGTATTTGATCGCACACACCGACAAAATAATCCGTGCTTAGGCCGACTAATCGCAACATAAATACTCGCAGACTGAACGTTGACACAATAATTATCCCAGTGACACTAGCGAGGCTAGTGTTAGTTTACTACTGTGGTCGTACTGTTCCATGCAAACAGTGTCTGTACGTACATTAGAATACATACATAGGGTGTATATACTGCGTAGATTGTCGGCTTAGTAAATGTTTAAACGGGAAAATAACCTGTGAAATGGAGGGCAGTACTGGATTGTCTGAGGAACGATATGGCCGGAAAGGATTTAACTACTGATATGATGAATAATAGGCAAATATAGAAAAAGAGGAAGAGGGTGGTTGAAATGAAACCAACCATGAATTCGCAATGAAAAGTTGACTTGGTTTCATAGTTGTTTAAGTTGTTTATACCATAAGTACTTTCAGTCCATGCAAGGATTTTAATTTTTAATCGTTGGAACCCCACACCAAGAGTTTCTCCCTGTATCGTGGGTGCGTTCACAAACATTATAAATCACTGTTTTTCCTCTTGTAGTTGCACCGCGGCGTCTTAATTCAGCTTTTCGTTCAAACACTTGCATTGAAGAATAATCTTTTATATCCATTTTGTATCAAAACACAATAAATATCACAAAAAAATCTGTTTGTTTTTGTGCAAGATAAACATTCATCTGACATTAGAACAAAAGGTACCAGCGCCATTTACAAAATCTTTGAGTTGCCAACCCTAATGGGGCTGCAACCATGCAAGGAGTTGTGAAACTCACCTTACAGCATTGCAATGGGTGGGGGTGAAACTCACGCCTGAGACGTAGTTCCATTGTCGCTACGGAACCAACCTGCGGTTACTGCCATGACCACGATAAGCAACATTGTGTCGGGTCCAACGGCTCGAACAATATAGTTGATAGTCCATTCAGTTAACGCATTCATTGGACGCGCAGTTGATCGGAAGACGTGTATCCTAGTTTACAGAGTTTGAATTTATGAGTTTCGTTGTATGTTTAGCTGATAATATTGGCCATACTATGGCAGTTGTGTCTCAAAATATGTTCTATATCCTATCTTGCTACCAATTTCGTAAAGTATGCGCGAACTTAAACGTTATTTTGATGAAAAAAATAGATGACTCTTACATACAATAAACGCCGTACATACTACAACTATTACTGAACGTAAAATAAGGAAATCTTTTGCTGAAGCCTCTGTTAAAAAGTGATAAAGTTTTAGACCTAATACAGAAAGCTACAGCAAGAAGAAGTACAAAAGCCAGGGGGAACTGCTGAGGAAATGCCTTCATTATGGGCAAATAAATTGATAAAAAAAAACTAACTAAAAGTGTAACCGATTTGCGTCCGATATTTGTGTTTCTAGATCGAAAATCAACTCAAACATATAAATAAAATTATCAGGCGTAAGCTGTTGTGATCGCATGACTTGACTTGCGTTTAGTTTTCAGGCATCAATATTTTCTGTTGTCATTTCACCTAGTTTTGAATCAACAGTGTCGTTAATGGCCTAGGCATTTTATCAAACCACTAGTTAATAGCCGAAAAAGATAAATGAGCAAGCAGCGAGAAAAATCACAATGAATAAATTGAAATCGTGTGATATTTCTAATGTATTTCTAACTAGCTGTTGCCAGTGTCTTCGCCCATATTACTTTGAAAAAAATATACGGGAATGTATTTACGGGATAAACGGTGTTCTATTTGTAATAGAAGGCTATAATATTTATATATATATGTTTATTTTCATTATAACTTATTAAAACTAAATCTATACTATAATAAATCTGTAGAAGGGTCAATTCTGTACATTGAAAATATTGAAAAAATAAATAGCGGGGGGTGTTGCTGGATCGATACCAAACCCAAATATATGATAAAAAAAATTTTGTCTGTCTGTCTGTCTGTCTGTCTGTCTGTCTGTCTGTCTGTCTGTTTGTGCAGGCATCACGTGAAAACTAACGGTTCGATTTCGATGAAACTTGGTATAATTATTCCTTATTATCCTGGGCATAACATAGGATACTTTTTATCCTGGTAAAATACGTAGAAAAAAAATCTTATCTTTCAGTCTTATTCATAGACGTTGTTCAGCACGCGTAGCATGGCGATTCTATCTCTATTCTACCAAGAAAAGACAAAGCTCTTTCTATCCAACTCGAGATGTCTTCTGCCCGAGCATGGCGATGCTGTAGACTCGCGTTTCTATGAAGACAAAGACAGACGTTCCCTTTCCATAGCAACGGTGAATGATTGAATGTGACTGAACTAAGACGTTTAGTTAACCAAAAAAACGTGTAAAAATCATAATTTTTCAATACAATTAAAATGATTTATTGAAATCAGACACAATTATACATAATTCTAGTAATATGTGCATTCATTTACAATTAAAAAAAGTTTTTGTTCATAAATCAAAGCGACAACAAAACGCAAAAACTATACAACCCATAGACGTACAGTATGGTTCGAGTCTTTCCTAGCCAAATGTCAAATAAACTTAACAAACTTTCTAGAAAGAGAGAAAAACAAGTGTGGAAACGATCTATGTGTTAAAGGAGAGAGATAGATATTTAATATATGATAAATTATAATTATGACATTTTAGTCAGATAATGTTTGGTCCATTCTTTATGTCTACGAGTGATGGGCAACAAGTTTCTTGCAGCCATTTTTGAACTTTAAGGCATAAAAACTGATGCGATTGCATTGGGAGGAGCCTTACTTGCTTTTAAAACAAATTTAAGTCAATAAACACCAAGAATATTATAAAAAGAATCTTATCTAGGTCTGATATGAAGTAGACAAATTTCTCTTGTAGAGAAGAAACTTGTCTTCCCCCAAGTGTCAAAAGTAGAGAAAATATTATCGGCATGCTTGACGTTGTAGACTTGTCTCTATCGTAGAGAAGAAACATTTCTTTTCTACTTGTCAAACATCGCCATGCTTGGGACGATAGAGATCTTTCTTCAATCTGTCATTATGTCGATTCTTCCGTCGATATAACTCCTTTCTACGGTGCTCATGCTACGCATGCTGTAGAACCGCGAACATACGTTGCATTACCCGCAGTGGATTCAGCGCCGTAATATTTATAAGATGTCACTGTCAGAGTTACTCAAAATGGGGAAATAAACCATCCACGCGAAGACCGACATCCGCACGGACGGAGTCGCGGGCGGAAGCTAGTAATAAATATTCCACAACTATCACACAACGCCATCTAGTCCCAAGCTAAGCAGAGCTTGTGTACTAGACAACTGATAAACATACTTATTGCTAAATACATACATATTATAGATAAATAAATAAAATAGCATGGAAACAAATAAAAAAGCTTACAAACCATCTCTGAGTTAAATTGTCGTCAAAATTTGTTCTGACGTGATTAGATAACAATTATCTGTCCAACCAGACTTTCGCTTTTATTACATTAGTAAGAATGTATGACGAGTGTTAATAGTAAGAATGTAATGGTACGATTTCAACAAAATAGTGTGTGGTACATTTATTCGCGCACTTACGCAGTGCGCGTACTTAGCTGGTATCGTGTTTAGCCTCCATATCCACCGGCAAGCATGTGTGCGAAGTAAAAACAAAAGTTCGCGCACAGCACATCGTGCGGGAACATTTTCACTAATGCCTTTGTCAAACAGACAGGCGAAAGCGAAGCGATACCGAACCGAAGCTAGACGTCAGTCCGATAGTTCTGTCACGCTATCGGATCGCTTTCGTTTTTCTATGTGACTGGATTCAAAAATTCCATACATTACAAATAAAAACGTCACGCTTCTTTACGTGTATATACTGCGTAGATTGTCGGCTTAGTAAATGTTTAAACGGGAAAATAACCTGTGAAATGGAGGGCAGTACTGGATTGTCTGAGGAACGATATGGCCGGAAAGGATTTAACTACTGATATGATGAATAATAGGCAAATATAGAAAAAGAGGAAGAGGGTGGTTGAAATGAAACCAACCATGAATTCGCAATGAAAAGTTGACTTGGTTTCATAGTTGTTTAAGTTGTTTATACCATAAGTACTTTCAGTCCATGCAAGGATTTTAATTTTTAATCGTTGGAACCCCACACCAAGAGTTTCTCCCTGTATCGTGGGTGCGTTCACAAACATTATAAATCACTGTTTTTCCTCTTGTAGTTGCACCGCGGCGTCTTAATTCAGCTTTTCGTTCAAACACTTGCATTGAAGAATAATCTTTTATATCCATTTTGTATCAAAACACAATAAATATCACAAAAAAATCTGTTTGTTTTTGTGCAAGATAAACATTCATCTGACATTAGAACAAAAGGTACCAGCGCCATTTACAAAATCTTTGAGTTGCCAACCCTAATGGGGCTGCAACCATGCAAGGAGTTGTGAAACTCACCTTACAGCATTGCAATGGGTGGGGGTGAAACTCACGCCTGAGACGTAGTTCCATTGTCGCTACGGAACCAACCTGCGGTTACTGCCATGACCACGATAAGCAACATTGTGTCGGGTCCAACGGCTCGAACAATATAGTTGATAGTCCATTCAGTTAACGCATTCATTGGACGCGCAGTTGATCGGAAGACGTGTATCCTAGTTTACAGAGTTTGAATTTATGAGTTTCGTTGTATGTTTAGCTGATAATATTGGCCATACTATGGCAGTTGTGTCTCAAAATATGTTCTATATCCTATCTTGCTACCAATTTCGTAAAGTATGCGCGAACTTAAACGTTATTTTGATGAAAAAAATAGATGACTCTTACATACAATAAACGCCGTACATACTACAACTATTACTGGAATAACAACTATTAATGAAATAAGGAAATCTTTTGCTGAAGCCTCTGTTAAAAAGTGATAAAGTTTTAGACCTAATACAGAAAGCTACAGCAAGAAGAAGTACAAAAGCCAGGGGGAACTGCTGAGGAAATGCCTTCATTATGGGCAAATAAATTGATAAAAAAAAACTAACTAAAAGTGTAACCGATTTGCGTCCGATATTTGTGTTTCTAGATCGAAAATCAACTCAAACATATAAATAAAATTATCAGGCGTAAGCTGTTGTGATCGCATGACTTGACTTGCGTTTAGTTTTCAGGCATCAATATTTTCTGTTGTCATTTCACCTAGTTTTGAATCAACAGTGTCGTTAATGGCCTAGGCATTTTATCAAACCACTAGTTAATAGCCGAAAAAGATAAATGAGCAAGCAGCGAGAAAAATCACAATGAATAAATTGAAATCGTGTGATATTTCTAATGTATTTCTAACTAGCTGTTGCCAGTGTCTTCGCCCATATTACTTTGAAAAAAATATACGGGAATGTATTTACGGGATAAACGGTGTTCTATTTGTAATAGAAGGCTATAATATTTATATATATATGTTTATTTTCATTATAACTTATTAAAACTAAATCTATACTATAATAAATCTGTAGAAGGGTCAATTCTGTACATTGAAAATATTGAAAAAATAAATAGCGGGGGGTGTTGCTGGATCGATACCAAACCCAAATATATGATAAAAAAAATTTTGTCTGTCTGTCTGTCTGTCTGTCTGTCTGTCTGTCTGTCTGTCTGTCTGTCTGTTTGTGCAGGCATCACGTGAAAACTAACGGTTCGATTTCGATGAAACTTGGTATAATTATTCCTTATTATCCTGGGCATAACATAGGATACTTTTTATCCTGGTAAAATACGTAGAAAAAAAATCTTATCTTTCAGTCTTATTCATAGACGTTGTTCAGCACGCGTAGCATGGCGATTCTATCTCTATTCTACCAAGAAAAGACAAAGCTCTTTCTATCCAACTCGAGATGTCTTCTGCCCGAGCATGGCGATGCTGTAGACTCGCGTTTCTATGAAGACAAAGACAGACGTTCCCTTTCCATAGCAACGGTGAATGATTGAATGTGACTGAACTAAGACGTTTAGTTAACCAAAAAAACGTGTAAAAATCATAATTTTTCAATACAATTAAAATGATTTATTGAAATCAGACACAATTATACATAATTCTAGTAATATGTGCATTCATTTACAATTAAAAAAAGTTTTTGTTCATAAATCAAAGCGACAACAAAACGCAAAAACTATACAACCCATAGACGTACAGTATGGTTCGAGTCTTTCCTAGCCAAATGTCAAATAAACTTAACAAACTTTCTAGAAAGAGAGAAAAACAAGTGTGGAAACGATCTATGTGTTAAAGGAGAGAGATAGATATTTAATATATGATAAATTATAATTATGACATTTTAGTCAGATAATGTTTGGTCCATTCTTTATGTCTACGAGTGATGGGCAACAAGTTTCTTGCAGCCATTTTTGAACTTTAAGGCATAAAAACTGATGCGATTGCATTGGGAGGAGCCTTACTTGCTTTTAAAACAAATTTAAGTCAATAAACACCAAGAATATTATAAAAAGAATCTTATCTAGGTCTGATATGAAGTAGACAAATTTCTCTTGTAGAGAAGAAACTTGTCTTCCCCCAAGTGTCAAAAGTAGAGAAAATATTATCGGCATGCTTGACGTTGTAGACTTGTCTCTATCGTAGAGAAGAAACATTTCTTTTCTACTTGTCAAACATCGCCATGCTTGGGACGATAGAGATCTTTCTTCAATCTGTCATTATGTCGATTCTTCCGTCGATATAACTCCTTTCTACGGTGCTCATGCTACGCATGCTGTAGAACCGCGAACATACGTTGCATTACCCGCAGTGGATTCAGCGCCGTAATATTTATAAGATGTCACTGTCAGAGTTACTCAAAATGGGGAAATAAACCATCCACGCGAAGACCGACATCCGCACGGACGGAGTCGCGGGCGGAAGCTAGTAATAAATATTCCACAACTATCACACAACGCCATCTAGTCCCAAGCTAAGCAGAGCTTGTGTACTAGACAACTGATAAACATACTTATTGCTAAATACATACATATTATAGATAAATAAATAAAATAGCATGGAAACAAATAAAAAAGCTTACAAACCATCTCTGAGTTAAATTGTCGTCAAAATTTGTTCTGACGTGATTAGATAACAATTATCTGTCCAACCAGACTTTCGCTTTTATTACATTAGTAAGAATGTATGACGAGTGTTAATAGTAAGAATGTAATGGTACGATTTCAACAAAATAGTGTGTGGTACATTTATTCGCGCACTTACGCAGTGCGCGTACTTAGCTGGTATCGTGTTTAGCCTCCATATCCACCGGCAAGCATGTGTGCGAAGTAAAAACAAAAGTTCGCGCACAGCACATCGTGCGGGAACATTTTCACTAATGCCTTTGTCAAACAGACAGGCGAAAGCGAAGCGATACCGAACCGAAGCTAGACGTCAGTCCGATAGTTCTGTCACGCTATCGGATCGCTTTCGTTTTTCTATGTGACTGGATTCAAAAATTCCATACATTACAAATAAAAACGTCACGCTTCGCATTCGTCACGCCTGTCTGTTTGACAAAGGCTTAAGTTCAGCAATATACGCGCACAAATAACAAGTCCCCTGCTCACATCTGCGCGCACAGAAGTTTCCAGGTGTGCGCAAACTTTTTAAATGATCGAGCATACTTTAGCTCACACTGTAGCTCAGTTACACATTCAGGAATACCATGAATTCCAAACCTCAGTAACTATAAATAATTTCCTGCAAATGTTTGTATGTCCTGTGTACCACTTCATTTGCCATTGACAAACCGCACTGTGTAGATAGTCCAACTGCCATTGGGAGTCAAGTCGCTTATCCTGATGGATTAGTGGTCCCGTACACATCTGTCTGATGTCGGCTTCTTGTTTGCATCGGCCATCAGTTGGCTTTGAGTTTCGGGACTCCGTAAACTCCGTAATGGGCTCATGTGTGTACGTTTGTGAATATTTATCAAGGACTAGTGACCCGACCTGGCTTTGCACTGGCAACTTAAAAATAAAATATAGATTTTGTGTGGGAAGAAAAAATCAACGGGGGCAATACTGAATCCGGAAGTCACAGGTTCAAATCCTGCTCAAAAAATTCAAAATATAATATAATATAATATTCACCCAAGAATAACTCAACTTTCTATTGGTGAAAGAATGGAATTCAACCCCTGCATAAGTCAAGAGGCAGGAATAAAGGCTTCGTCTTTTTGGCAGCGGCGCCTGTCGTCACTAGTTAACACATTATGCTGTGTGAGGGAGTACGAGAAGCTGTCACTTCCTTCTACGAAGCACTAATGCTAGCAAAGAAGAAGATGAAACCCCTGAGGGAGAGCACATCCTCTACTTCATGACCCAGCCGCCCTGGGAGACGCTCGAGGCGTCGGACATCGCGTGGCGATATCCGGCCACTGTAGGCGCTAATTCCACCGCAATCTATATAGGTATGCTATAGATCCATCAATGGTTAGCTTTTCTATATAATAGGCCACACATTATGTAATTTGTATAGATTTTTGAAGTGAAAACTTCTTTAGCGGCGTTGAGCACTTTTTCTGTAATGGGTATAAAATCTTAAACTCGCGTCAGGACACGTGACCCTGACCGAAAAAGCGTAGGACGGCGCAGGGCGCTTGCGTGAATGTTCGTGTGACTTTATTACTTTTAAAGAAGTTTGTATGCTGGATACATTCGTTGCTAGGTAACATTGTTTACAAAAGATGTACGTCACATTGGAAAATTATTGAAATAAAAAGTCAACCATTTTTGCGAGTTTTACTAAAATCTGTTCACAAGATATTTCCAACAATTACTATTCAAGTTTTCACTTCTGCCGGCACTCCCAGAGTGCAACCTGTCGTTTTTTTATCACAATACATACGGTGATTTTGCTCAACAAATCCAATCAAAAATCAAAATAACAGCGAGCATCAGGTTTCTAAACACAGTGTTATTTAGTATTGAATAACCAAGTAAACAAAAGCAACTGATGAGTCTCAAAATTGAATTTGGTGTATAATGAAGCGTTTATACAAACGATAAATAAAACAAAATGGCACTTTATTATGACGATCAGTTATCTCTTACGCTCTGACGCGTACGTTCGGCTTGAACACGAAATTAATTGTAATAAAGTTAAAATAATATGCGCTGAGTACTGAGTATTTAAGTTTTAATGAGGAATTAATATGATTTAAGAGTGGGTTCCTGGTGAATTAAAATTCAAACGTAATTGTTGAAAAATTTTGGTCTCTCAATATACCAATATTTTAAGTTCACCCTAGATTTCATGAGATTACCACATAACATAATTGAAGATAATTATAGTGTAGGAAGGTATGCTTCTTCAAAATCTACCTAAGTTACACTGATATGGTCGCGAGACTCACGAATTACCGTGACCCCGTTACAAAAAGGGCTATTGAAGGTCACCGTGGATTTTAGTCAGTACGAGTCTGACAGTCCCTCCCGCTCTGACCTGCGTGGGAGGACTCACTTGATGATTTTACCACGTTAAAAAAAAAGTTTCACTTATCTTTTTCATCTGTTTCAACAATCGAGATATATGTTGTTAAAAGTATTTGCTACAACGTAATCCAAACAGTACGTAAATCCCGCGCATTGGACGTCTGTTATTTCAGACGGACATATATTACACAGGACAGTATTAGCCGTAATGTGCATAATGTGCAGTGGTAGTATTTCAGGGGTCGCACACATTTTGTCAGCAGTTGGTTCCACACCGTCGTGTCGGCGGCTATTCTAATACTATTCGCTACTGCAAGCTTTTGCAAGCTTTTTTTTGTGGTAAAATCATCAAATGAGTCCTCCCACCCAGCGCAGGGCGGGAGGGACTGTCAGACTTGTACTGACTAAAATCCACGGTGTCCTTCACTAGCCCTTTACGTACCGGGGTCACGGTAATCCCTTGGTCCCGCGACCCCGGCAGGCTTTGGCCCTCTACAGGCCCTGTCACTATGCTGACACTCTTTGAGGCGCG
Source organism: Agrotis puta (assembly GCA_943136025.2). Lineage (NCBI taxonomy): Eukaryota > Metazoa > Arthropoda > Insecta > Lepidoptera > Noctuidae > Agrotis > Agrotis puta. The sequence goes on along the minus strand of OW964176.2, from coordinate 14,266,956 downwards.
CGTGGAACACAACGCGCCGTCGACCCGGGCATGGTCCATGTTCGGACAGCGAGTCGCCCATTACTCGCCGCCCGCATGCCCGCGCCTACGGTGGCCGGAGATCGTCTCGCGACGTCCGGCGCCGTGGGCGTCTACCACTGCGGCTGGGGTGGAGGGAGGACGCTGTCCTCTCCCTCAGGCGGCCCGCCTCCTCCTTCACGAGCATTACTGCTTCGCAGAAGGAGGCGACCGCTTCCCACTCCGTCTCGCCCCGCAGCATGGCCTCGACCAATGCCGGGCGCGAGAGGTCTCCGCCTATCGCCGCCGTGAGGACACGGCGGTGCTCTGCCCAAGCGGGGCTACTGCAAGCTGGCCAAACAATCTGTAAATTGATGTTGTGCTCCGTTTTTTAGATTCCTGTTTTTTTTTGCACTTTTAAACATGCTTATTGCTTGTAAGTATAGACAACGTCACGATGTGATTATCCCCTTTGACACTTTAAAGAGGGGTTACCACATTGTAAACACGCGTGAGGGTTTTTATAACGTGCCCAGTATCTTTTCTACAACGTAAATAAATACTCGTACATGCAGCAGCTATAGCAACATTTGACGATGACGACCTTCTTTCAGATTTATTGTTATTTAAATGGCACCATAATTATGAAGTCTTCTACTAACATATTCTTTAAATATTTAAGAGGACCTATAGAGCTGGAATGGGATGCATAAACAGTAATCACGTCTATAAATCCAAAACACACATTGTATGCATAATAATTATTATGATGTGCAAGCAATTTTCTTTTTAATATCCAGCCAAATTCTCCGGCTGCCAACATTGAGGCGGCCACAACGCGCTGTGGCTCGCTCGGCATGTGCATGGCGATCCAGCATAGCGGGGCAATGGGCCAGCGTTGCGGGGCAATGGCCCACGCGTTCAATATCACCGGAAAATTCACTTTATAACACTGCGATACGTATTCTTCAACGTTTTTCGTGTTTTAATTTTTTATGTGTTGACGTTGGTATGTGGGTGAGGGTTTGGAAACGGTTTTGAAATATTTTTGTGCAATAATGTAAATGTAAAGACGAAAGTTGCATCACAGAACTATTTAAAGAGAATGATTAGATCTGATGGATGAGAAATCTTACCGTAGAGAAACAAAAAAAGAGCAAGGAAAATGCCTAAGAAAAACATTTACACCTTTCTTTCTTTGTTTTTCATTTACAAACAGAAACTCACGTACACAAACACCCAGACCCGGAACAAATACTTGCTGATGAACAACAACCTTATTAGTGATGTTCTTTAAAAGTATCTAGTATCTGCCTAGCTCAATGGGGAAAAACACTTCATATCCTTCACAGATTAAAAAAAAACACTTAACAATCAGAGCATTGACAGGAACACGATTTAAATACAGTTCAGATTAAAAAGACTACAACCCACCGATCCTGCAGCGGACGAAGCAAAAAGAGGTTTTTCATTAAATATTTTCACGTAGCGAACTCGCCCGTATCATGATAAATGGGTTTGACTCTTAACAATGTTAGTTCATCCAAAATGTATTGAGTAAAACGTAGCCGCTCTAACTGAACTGTGAATTAACGTGGCTTGATGGTCGGAAGACTATTCTGGGGTAGGCAGTTACGAAGGGCTTGTCGAAATAACCGCTGTTTCACCAAAGTCAGATTAGTCTCAGATTGATGATATTTAACAACAGTACTTTCAAAAGCACAAAGTTTGCCTTACCCTTGTGATCTGAGGGGGCCCCCATTTGAGACAGGGCCCCCTTTAGATGGCCAGGAAATGGATGGACCAGAAAACCGTGACCCTGGAATGTAAAGGGCTGTTGAAGGATCACCGTGAATTTTAGCCTGACAGGCCCTTTCATTCGATCTGGGAGGGAGAACTCATTTGATGATTTTATAGCCTAATAAGTAAGTCGTCTCGAAGACTGATCCAGAAAAAATCGGGTTAGTACTCGCAGCTGAATTTTTCTTTCTTCAAAAAAGCTTTGAGATACGCGTCGCAGGCATTAATGCGTATAAATATCATCATCTGCCTAGCCTTGTCCCAACTATATTGGGGTCGGCTTCCAGTCAAACCGGATGCAGCTAGATATCCGTATTATACATGGAGCGACTACCTATCGGACCTCCACAACCCAGTAACTGGGTAATATGATACCTTATGGTAAGACTGGTTGTTAGACTTTAGAGCTTCTGACTAACAGTAACTACTGTAAACGATCTACAAATGACAGCCGGGACCTACGGCTATACGTGCTTTCCGAGACAAGGAGGAATCTCGCTATGACAGATGGTTACCCATCCACAGCCCAAACTCGGCAAGCGCGGCTTACCCCGGAAGATCGGCCTGTGCGGCTGTAATTATTTAGCCACGAGCTCCTCGTATTTATGCGTATAAATATCACAGTATAGAAATTATAACAGAAAACCGGCCATCTTTTAATGAGAAAAGCCTCAGTAAGTCGTGTGGGCGAGTACCTATGTTAGTCGGGAGCACCGCATGCAGGTGACGTTGACGTATATGACGTAATATGAGTATCTAATATGGCCGCGGCAAAACGGCTAATGGGAACGAGCCTTTATAAATTACGTAGGTGAAATATTTTCGTGTCGCCGTCCTATATTTTTGTTTGTAACATAAAATGATTGCATCGTCATCATCATCATCATCATCATCTCAGCCATAGGACGTCCACTGCTAAACATAGGCCTCCCCTTTAGATTTCCACATATACAGGTTGGAAGCGACCTGGATTTAGCGTCTTTCGGCGACCTTTATAAAGTCGTCTGTCCACCTTGTTGGTGGACGTCCTACGCTGCGCTTGCTAGTCCGATAGCATCGATTCAATCCTGCGATTGCAGCGTACTAGTTGTTTTTATTGCAATTTGGGCATCAATATCTCCTTCCTGTAAACTGTAGTAATCAAGAGGATCAACAGAATAAATTAATATCCTTTTTTTATCGTGGTAAAATCGTCTATGAGTCCTCCCACACAGGACAAGACGGTAGGGACTGTCAAACTTGTACTGACTAAAATCCACGCTGATCCATCAATAGCCCTTTACGTTCCAGGGTCACAGTTACCTGTCATGAGACGGTCCCGCGACCCCGGCAGGCAGAAGAAATATCCTAGTCTACGGTTAGCGCTGAGTAATTAACTGCTACGCTGCGCGACATCAATTCCCGCTCGGAGCAAATATTTGAATGATTTTTTAAATTAATATTACGATCGGTTTGCTCTTGACATTAGTCTAGGGCAGGGGTGACAAAGACAAGATCTTATCTTACGCCATCTCGAACCCATCTCCACGGTATTCCAAATACTTGGAAATAAAACTAATACTCAGACAGAAACAGCAAACAAAACAACAAACGTATTGAAGTACTTAATAGTGGAAATTGTCTCATCAAACTGTTAAAGGTAAACGTTACCCACTCTACGCATTAGATACGCAAACACCAAATAACCTAAATGGAAACACTTAGGGCGTACTTAGTTGATAATACTTGTACCAAGGATAAGTACGAGATACTCCTAGAACAAGATCTTTACTAGAGGTACGTATTCGAATAAGTGTTCTGGAATACTATACTCACTTACTCTCGTATTTATTTGAATTTCGAGTACATCAGATCAAGCCTATGGATTTTCCCATAAGTATAAACGACAAATTCTCTTCCCCTAATAAACCTACTGCTTCAATCAAAACTTTTCCTTAGGTCTAGATGGAAGGATTCAAGATTCTCCGGTCCGATCCGGTTAAGGCTATGAGGAGCTCGTGGCTAAATAAATACAGCCGCACAGGCCGATCGTCCGGGTTAAGCCGCGCTTGCCGAGGTTTGTCTGTGGATGGGTGACCATCCACAGACAAACCTCGAGTGTCATATCGAGTTTCCTCCGTGCCTCGGAAAGCACGTAAAGCCGTTGGTCCCGGTCTATTTGTGGATCATTGACAGTCGTTACTGTTAGTCAGAAGCTCTAAAGTCTGACAGGCAGTCGCTCCATGTAAAATACTGATATCCAGCTGCATCTGGTTTGACTGGAAGCCGACCCCAATATAGTTGGGAAAAGGCTAGGCAGATGATGAGATCCGGTTAAGACTATGTCGTCTCTTAGTTAGGTGTTAAGTAGGTAGTTAATGCAAGGTGCTATAATAACACAGTTGAGCCAATGTTTGCTTTTTTTTTTTGTTTGCTTTAACTCGTTAGTACCTACCTACAAAATATAACGAAACAACATTACGTATTTGTTTTTTGTTTTATACAGTTCCACTTTTTCGTGGAAATATTCTAGGGCAATATTTTAGTAAAACGTAGTCGCCGTGGGCACATCCACTTTATAATGAAACATTTATTAACTCCGATATAATAAATCACAGTTTCAAATACCAGCAATAAAAAAAAACTTGCAAAATATTTTATATTTCAATGACAAACTGGAGGGTTCCGAGCTCATCCTTGAAAAATCTCAACGATTTTTTCGCCGAATTTCTGAGTGGAAATCACGATGTCTCGACCAAAGATGTCGATGGCCACTTAATATGATTAATTGTGCCCAAGTTTCTTGGCGGAGACACTTTATAACATCCTTTGTTGGGGATGAGCCCCGACGCAACTCCTCAGAACTGTACGATGTTTGAGACAGGAGAAATTATTCTATTAGGAACTTTTTGATGGGAGAGATTTTCTATCATATTTCACGGAGACAGACGTTCTTTGTAATGGGAGGTTTAAGTTTTGTGGTAGTATGCTGTTGTGCTATAATGGTTGAAGAATGTTTTCAATTTCGAAGATTGCACCTTAAGTATGAAATTAATATGGTACTCATCCACATTTATCCGATTAAAAAAAGTTTGAAACAGACTAACTAATTATTTCAGATGTTAATTACAAATTTTGCCAAATTTCTCCTGTTTCGTGGGTGCGTTTACAAACATATAAACTCATATACACAAACGCCCAGACCCGAAGCAAAAACTTACACAAACCTTTGCTCCGTGCGGGAATCGAACCCGCGACCCGCAGCGAGCAGTCCAATCGCTCAGCCACTGCGCTAAGCGTGCCGTCAAATAATCCGAATGATAATTATAATTAATTTACTCTCAATTGTCACTACGTCAGTTATCAGAGTTGTTGTACATTGATTATATTTGTTAATTCACCAGAAAAGAAAGTATATGTACATTCACCACAATTAATTTTGATAACTGTAAACTATGCACATTGACATACCTCTGTAATAGTATGTAAACATGAGAACTTCATACTTCTCAGCCGACTCTCACTATTTATTTAGTGCTTCCTTGACAAAATATAATAAAATTTAATAATCAAAATTCATGAGCCTCCAAAATTGGGACACATTTTAGCATTGCACGTCCACTATCACCACAATCCGAAATAACCAGACCTTTTTATCCTATTGTCTAGCTTTCACCAAGATGTATTATATCTTGACACACTGCCAGCCTTTTGACAAATAGGAAAACACGTTGTCAGCATATTTACATGAGGACGTAGCCCAAAGCCAGTTGAAATATTACCATTGCGGCTTACCACGCTTTTAGTCAGATGTGTGTTTTCTTAGAGTTTATCATAACTTTGTCTTGTGACGTCGGAAATAAGGCGTGAGACTGTTAAAATGACAATAACAAGTGTCATAAAAGACTAAAATAATTTTAATTTTAATGAAACAACAGTGACTTATCTTAAAATGATTCGATCAATTAAAAAATGGAGTACACTATACTGAACTCACCTCAATAACAATACCAATGTGGAGCCCCTCTGCAGAATAGGTCTCACTTCTTTTCCTGCCCATCCTGCACAACCACATGCACTTTCCAGGATTTGAGCGAGGTGAACGCTAGAGCAGGTTCCTAAATATTGGTTTTTGAGTAGTAATCGATACGCAGAGAAAAAGAAAATTGTGTTCTAAAACAATGAATGGTAGAAAAAAAAACAACTGGGGTTCACTCTGGGAGTGCCGGCAGAAATGAAAACTTCAATTGTAATAAACACACACGAAAATTCGCGCAAGCGCCCTGCGCCGTCTTACGAATTTTCGATCAGGTCACGTGTCCTGACGCGAGTTTAACATTTTTTACCCATTCCAAAAAAAAAGTGCACAACGCCGCTAAAGAAATTTTCACTTCAAAAAATGAGAAGAAACTAAGATCCATATTTTATCAGCTTACAAATCGGGCCTGGAGTAAGAGTGAGAAAGAGCGACAAGATGATTAGGTTTAAAAATAGCGAATAATTATGATAGTTTTAAATTAATGCCTCTTACTATTTAAACCAAAACCCCAAAACACGTATACAATCAAGAAAACCGTCAAAACTTCCAAAAGCAACATTTCTCATTTACCCACAAACATTAATTAAACCCATACACACACCCACTATTCTATTCATCCAGTGATTCCACAACAAGCCTGATATCTCCCTACAGGAAACGTACTGTATCGACTAGACGGCCAAGTCGTTAAGGCAAGTCCTTATCTACAAGTGTCTTACATAAGGGTTTACCCGCTGTCTAATGACTTGATTTTCTGACTCGTAAAAGCCGTATCACAGATGATGTTCGTTTGAATTCTGTGTTTTGCTTGTATGGAGTTCTGATACACTTAGTTCTTTATAGCACTTGGTGTAGTTAAAGTGTTCTTCCTGTGTTACTGAAAGATACAGTGAAGATGTATTTTGGTGTGTGTTATGTTTTATTTACTTGTTTTGGTACATTAAGGGTAAGCTTTTTATGTTGTATCTCCAAAAGCTGGTTCGAATATTTGTTTTGTACCTACTAGAATGTTTGAAAAAATAATATGACGATAGGAAACGCCACGCTGTCTTAGAGACTTCACGCCGGGTCGCCGTAAAGATAAAATGTATGGCGATTGACGACTAAAGAGACTTGATAATAATATACAAAGAGTTGTGACTGCTACCTGTGTGCTATAGGCGCTAGCGATTATTATGAAATAGGTCAGTCAAAAAAAAAAAAAAATATATATAGCAGCCACAGCACGCGTAAAACAGTACTTGGGTGATTCACACCGCGGTGCAAAACAATTAAAGCCTTTTTTCTAGAGCAAGGCCCGAGACACTCGTAAAGAATGGTAATCCAGCCACACGCGCCCTAGCCGCTTTGTACTATCAATCCCTTAACTCAGACACTACTAAATAAAAGTCCCAAGACTTATAGCACGCCCGGGTATGCGGACGGCGAGTAATGGGCGACTCGCTGTCCGACCATTGACCATGCCCGGGTCGACGGCGCGTTGTGTTCTATGCGCGCTTCAAAGAGTGTCAGCAAAATGACGGGACTCTAGAGGGCCAAAGTCTGCCGAGGTCGCGAGACTTAAAAATTACCGTGACTCCGGAACGTAAAGGGCTGTTGAAGGACACCGTGGATTTTAGTCAGTACGAGTCTGACAGTCCCTCCCGCTCTGCTCTGGGTGGAAGGACTCATTTGATGATTTTACCACGATAAAAAAAGGACATATAGCCGTGCTACTACGGCTCAAACCAACTTGCTGAACTGATTCCCTCATTCGACCTTTAAGGGTCGTTTCAAGCGCAATGTTCTAATAAAATATCCAAAAAAGAACATTATTTTCTTCAGAACCCTTAAATTAATATTCAACAAAATGTATTGTTATTTTTATACGAAGCCCCTCGCACTTTAAGTAAGTAGGTGTTCAAAACCAATTTATTCAAATACTTCTTAAATAAATCTTAAATCCATTAGGTTGGTACACACGCTCGTCTCTACGCGTTATCATGTCAGTCTGAAACCCCTTGTGTAAGACGATGTGACACAGTTTCGTCAAAATTCAACATAAACTACACCGCGCCTCTTATGTTAATCTAGTACTTCGGCTAAAGCTGAACATTTCTTATTTATTCTCGCGTTTCTCCAGGCCACAAAAAATACTAAGTTGATTTAAAATGTACTTACGTCTTGGAATTTTCACGTTTCGTCTCTGAAGCGGTTTACGAGAGTAGTATTAGATGACTTTTTTACCGTGGCAACATTAGGTTTTAATGTGGTTTTTTAAGTCTGTGGAAGTAGCTAAAATTTTTAATGTACAAAATATAAAGAAAACTAGTAGTGACATAATAACTTTGCAAGATATTTATATATTCTCGTAAATATTATGTGTTATGTTTTACATCAACCTTATAACATGCCAATGGTACTAAATGATTATTCTCTTGTACAGTTTTAGTAACTCATCTTACTTAGCAAATAAAGATAAATGGCTAAAGGGCTTTTTTTACATGGTAAAATCATCTAATAAGTTCTCCCAGGGCAGGACGGGAGGTACTATCATACCTACTTGTATTGACTAAAATCCACGGTGTAGTTACGTTCCGAGGCCACGGTTACCCGATAGTCCCGCGACCCCGGCAGGCTTTGGCCCTCTAAAGGGAGCCCCGTCATATTGCTGACAAATCTTTGAGGCGCGTGGAACACGACTCGCCGTCGACCCGGGCATGGTCCATGATCGGACAGCGAGTCGCCCATTAATCGCCGTCCGCATGCCTGATGGTTAAAGGGCTAAGGTCGAAAATGGTTGGACCGATCGGGCTTACTTTTTTTGTTTATAGGTAATGGTCAGGACATTTTACTTTTTTCTTTTTCCGAAGCAAATCGCTAGTTAGAAATATTATCATGGTCATATTAGGCTATAAGCATATAACAATATCAAAAGGAATCACGGTCCAGATTTCAGAGAACTGTCACGTATTGAGCTTCATTCATTTCCAGAGAGTTGATACAGGTAAAATATTAAAATCATGCATGCATAATTATTTACGTCCACTGCTGAACATAGGCATCCCCTTTAGATCTCCACATGTACTGGTTGGAAGCGACCTGCATTTAGCGTCTCCCGGTGACCTTTATAAGGTCTGCTCTGCGAGCAATATGGCCTTTTTTTACGTGGTAAAATCATCAAATGAGTCCTAAAGAAGAATACAGAAAGAAGATAGAAGAAAGAAGGAGGCGACCGCCTCCCACTCCGTCTCGTCCCGCAGCATGGCCTCGACCAATGCCGGGCGCGAGAGGTCTCCTCCTATCACCGTCGTGAGGACACGGCGGTGCTCTGCCCAAGCGGGGCAGTCCTGCACCGTATGCTCCACCGTGTCCTCCGGACGATTGTCGCAGTGGTGACACCCAGGCGTTTCTCCCTCCCGAGCAAAATGGCCTGCCCAATGCCACTTCAGCTTGCTAATCCGGGTGACTTTACTTCGTCTACGGATCTCCTCGGATATGTAATATGATAATATCATATCACTTTCCTATTGTTTGTTTTGTAAACAAGTTCATTATGTTTTAGACTTCGGAACAATACCGAACTAAATACGTAGTTTACCGTATATTAATTATTGCCTATAATATTTTATCGACGTCTTTGATTACCTGTCAGCCGACTCTTTTGATGACAGGCAATCAATAATAATTCTTCAGTAGTTTAATTACAGTTGAGTTTTAAGTAACTAGTTGTTTGTTGATTACTCAGTGACAGTTTCGTTAAAAGCGTTGACTTAGTTCGGAAATAATCTAGACACTGTAATTAATACAACTTTACTTTCATTTTTTTAGTCGTAATAACTATTATCAACGTACAGCTCAGCGCTGAAAGTTGAAAATCTAACTGCAGTCTTTTATTTAGAGATTCATTCAAGTGATTTAGTGATAACGAGTTTAAATCATTCTTCCTACTTTTATATAGACGCGAGCAGGTCAACCTATCAAGTCTGTCAAATTTTGCCAATCGAACATTAACCTTCCACTTTTGTGATAAGGTTGAAAACCTATTGCAGAAATTTGACAGATTGAGTAGTGGATTGAGTTTGACAGATAGGTTAATGTGCTGGAGTATTTACCTTTATATAAATATAGTATATATATACCTATACGACTCTGGCTTGATTTCCATACACTTTTCTTTCTTCTTTTTTTTCGGGTCACTACAGAAAATCAGCGCAAACAGCTTTACGCTGAAAGGCTTCCCGCCTTTCTTGTCACAGTCATGAGGTACAGCTGCCTATTATGTTTTCATATTTTAGGTTTAGCTAGTTTTGTCATTTTTCTGTATAATTTATATTTTGTTTTTGTTGATTGTATGTGCATGTCTGTGCCAAATAAAATAATTTCTCTTACTTACTTTTTTGTTTTTTGAAATACATAAATATTTCACAACTCCTGTCTCTAAAATTTAATGTTGCCTGCCTAAATAATATTTCCTTCGAACCGGATACGAACCAAGGACCTATGTAAGATAATATCCCAAATGTAAGTAACATACAACCCAACTCAATTTCTTGTAACACCCAAAGTCCAAATCCTCTTCAAGTAGTCCTTTGTACTAATTTTCTCACCTAATTCCTCTCAATACTGTCACAGATTAGGCCTAACAAATTGAGTGGGTGGCCTCGGCGACCATTACAAAAGTCGATTAGACGCGTAATGAATTAAATGGACTCATGAGATAAAGACTAGAACTTAAAGTAGGCTTTTGTGGCTAAGCGGCGATAATTTGTCATTGAGGGAGATATTTTTGAAATGTGGGTACGAGGTAGGTGCTGGGCTTAGTTTAGTGAATTTTGCGGTTTTGTGGCGAGATGAGGGTACGATGAACTTAGATGGAGATATCAATTTTGTACAAATAGAATATTGTTTTTTACAATTCAGAAAAAGTTTTTAGTATTTTTATAGGATTACAAGCTTGAATATTTTTTATTATTCTCCTTTAGCCTGTATTTTTTCAAACCAGGCTTTGCGTCTAAGTCGTGTCCCCACCTCTTTGTAGACCAGGAGCGGCGCAGTGGGACATTACATTCTAAGAAAAAAAAAACCTCTTTGTATTCATTCCCCAAATCAGTAACCAACCCGGGCACGCCGCAATCGTGGCAGTAAGACCCCTCTTTGAGGAGTGGCTGGTTAAGCGTCACGACGTCCTGACCTACCGCATGACGCATGTCCTCACCGGACACGGAAGTTTCGGGACTACCTGTGTCGGATAGGCAAGAAACGCCTGGGTGTCACCACTGCGAGGATCGCCCAGAGAACACGGTGGAGCATACAGTGCAGGACTGCCCCACATAGCACCGCCGTGTCCTCACGACGAGGCCATGCTGTGGGGCGAAACGGAGTGGGAAGCGGTCGCGACTTTCTGCGAAGCAGTCATGCTCGCGAAGGACGAGGCGGGCCGCGCGAGAGAGAGGACAGCGTCCTCCCTCCACCCCAGCCGCAGTGGTATGATGATTTTACAAAGCTAAAAAAAAAAGTAAGCAACCAGTGGTCGCGAGACTAAACAGCTACCGTGAACGTAAAGGGCTATTGAAGGATACCGTGGATTTACGAAAAGGTATAGATAAGCACAGCTCTATTAAAAAACCTAGCAAGCAACCCTATAAATAATGACTGTTCCCCATTTACAACAAAGGCTCCCCACAAACGAAGTAACTACGTAATAAAACTTAAATAGTATATTATAGTTAACTATTTATAGTTGTAGATAAGGCGACATCTCTTGTTTATCGTGTGCAGGAAGTCTTTAGCGTTGACGGGTAGACGAGGTGGGGGTGAAGTGCGGGGGGAGAATGGCCGGCGAATTACGTCGTTATGTGACGCTTTAGCATTTTGTACATACTGCTGTTAAGTTGGGCATACTGGTTTTGAACACGCTTTGTAATTTAAGTTTAAAGTTTTTGAAAAATCGGAATCGAAATTTGAAAAACTAAGCCTTTCCAAACGTCTTTTATAATGCGGACAGCGAAGAAGTGGAACTCTCTGCCTGTGTGTTTCCGAACGCATGCAACCCTTATCTCTTCAAAGATAGAGTGAACAGGCTTCTTCTGGGTAAGCTCGCTCCATCGTCGATCTTGTCTTAGTCACTCTTGACCTAGACTAAGGTCAAGAGCAAACCCATTGAACATAAAAAATATCAATGGTACAATGATAATCTCGGAGCAGTGAAAAAAAATAATCTTCTAATATATAAGTATGTTTATCAGTTGTCTAGTACCCATAACACAAGCTCTGCTTAGCTTGCGACTAGATGGCGTTGTGTGATAGTTGTGGAATATTTATTTATTTTTATTTATTTTAAGTTAACACAATCAAACTATACGACCGTTTACGCCCCTTTTTGCCGCATATTAATAGAGCTCACAATGTAATGAAAACCTATAGGGTACTTCCCTGTGACATGGAATCATGAAATTTGGCAAGAAGTGAGAACTTACAGTATTCATCATCTCAGCCATAGGACGTCCACTGCTGAACATAGGCCTCCCCTTTAGATCTCCACATATACCGGTTGGAAGCGACCTGCATCCAGCGTCTTACGGCGACCTTTATAAGGTTGTCTGTCCATCTTGTTGGTGGACGTCTTACGCTGCGCTTGCTTTTTTTTTTTTTTTTTTATCGTGGTAAAATCATCAAATGAGTCCTCCCACCCAGGGCAGGGCGGGAGGGACTGTCAGACTTGTACTGACTAAAATCCACGGTGTCCTTCACTAGCCCTTTACGTACTGGGGTCACGGTAATCCCTTGGTCCCGCGACCCCAGCAGGCTTTGGCCCTCTACAGGCCCCGTCACTATGCTGACACTCTTTGAGGCGCGCGTGGAACACAACGCGCCGTCGACCCGGGCATGGTCCATGGTCGGACAGCGAGTCGCCCATTACTCGCTGCCCGCATGCCCGCGCCTACGGTGGCCGGAGATCGTCCTGCGACGTCCGACGCCGTGGGCGTCTACCAATGCGGCTGGGATGGAGGGAGGACGCTGTCCTCTCCCTCAGGCGGCCCGCCTCCTCCTTCACGAGCATGACTGCTTCGCAGAAGGAGGCGACCGCTTCCCACTCCGTCTCGCCCCGCAGCATGGCCTCGACCAATGCCGGGCGCGAGAGGTCTCCGCCTATCGCCGTCGTGAGGACACGGCGGGCGGTGCTCTGCCCAAGCGGGGCAGTCCTGCACCGTATGCTCCACCGTGTCCTCCGGACGATCCTCGCAGTGGTGACACCCAGGCGTTTCTTCCCTCCCTATCAGACACAGGAACCTCCCGAAACTTCCGTGTCCGGTGAGGACCTGCGTCATGCGGTAGGTAAGGACGCCGTGACGCCTATCCAGCCACTCCTCAAAGAGGGGTCTTACCGCCGCGATTGCGGCGTGCCCGACGCTGCGCTTGCTTACAGTACTAATAAAGGAATAAGTTCAAAAGTTGGTGATCTATAGGTATATCACAGAAAAACTATTCTAAATTTGTGGTTTTAAGTATAAATTATTTTCAAATAATGAACCCTCCATTGCGCGTTCTCCGACACGCACTTGGCCAGTGTTTTATAATTAAATATTATTTTTCTTGCATTACATAAACTTCTTTTTCATACACTAAGTTGCGAACTTAGTTTTCAAAAAACAATCTTAGCCGACTTTGACCTCGCAATAGTTCCTTAGTGTCACGTTCGGAATTCCCATTCGTCACTGTCACAACCATAGATCAGTCACACGACCTCCCTGTAAGTATCGCATCCGTAAGCCGCTAACGTCCAAGGAAGTACCGATAACGGAGTCTTGTTGGCCACTCGATAAGCATTGTTAACTGAATACATACAAGCTACATATTACCGTGTATCAACATCCTCAAGTAATTGCTATCAACTCGTTAACGCCTTAAACTTCATTAAGAACTTTGATGTACCGAATAATGTTGATGGTGTAATGATAATAGACAAGGATTGGTAAAATGACCGTTGTTAATTTTAGTTGTGGCTTAGAACTCACAGGGTAAAGACCTCTCAAAAGAAATGTATACTCCTACATATTTAACAACTGCGTATGTTGCGTCTAAAAATAAAATTCAATAGTACCCACAATACTTGAAATGAAAAATGTTAGTTCTATTTGAGTTTCTGCTCTGTAATTGGTCTGGCTATTTTTGAACAATAATAAGCTGAAAGCACTTTGAAAATCTCAAGTTTCAACAAACCACTCGTAAGCGTATTTGAGGGTTGAACTTTTCCCTCCTAACCAATTCTTAGATTTCACAAAATGTCAATTTAATACCTACCACAAATTGTGTACTCGCAAAAAACATTTATAGCTGCTTAACCCGCTACAACTCGAAAAATATCCCACGGGAACATAAAACAAGAATAAAACTAAACTCCTATGTTTTAATTCAGTTTATAAACCATCTGTGTACCAAACATCATCAAAATCCGTTCAGTAGTTTTGTCCTGAAAGAGTATAGATAAAAACATTTGTTATATTAGCAAGAAGTAAGATAGTTCCCAAATACGGACTGAACTTCTGAAGTTATTCGTCAATTTTTTTTCAATCTTGTAATTTTCCGCTTCAGTCTCTCAAAGCTCCATCTAGGTAAATAACTTATTTATATACTTACTAAAACACCAAACGTATGTGCAGGAGTAGTTGAACGATAGATAACATTTTGCTTTGCAAATGTGGAGTGTTTGCGAACCCACGATCCGTGTGCTCGCGTTTGCCCGAAGGAATACTTGCCATTAACTGAATCGGACTGTATGAAATGTAATACTCGCGTCTGTTTATTGAAGATGGTTTTGATACTGTTGGGTATGTTAAGGTCTGGGTTTTCAAAGATGTAGAGTGAATTGACAGTTTACAAAACCTCTTATTACGTAACAATGTATATGCTTCGAAGAAACTTGAAAATCTGTTAAAAATTAAAAAAGGAGAGATTTAAAAAATGAGCTACACTCAGCATTGATAGACCAAAAGTTAAAATTGATAACGAAGCATCTCACCTCAATTGTATGTAGCTAAGGCCCGTATTACAGAACGTCTGTCAAGACTCAAGCGTTACTTAAAACTGGCTGACCAATCAAATGTCTTGAATCTAGTCCAAACTAATATTATAAATGCGAAAGTAACTCTGTCTGTCTATCTTTCTGTCTGTCTGTCTTTCTTCACGCCTAAACTACTGAACCGATTTGTGTGAAATTTGGTACAGACTTAGTTTGGAACTTGAGAAAGGACATAGGATAGCTTTTATTACAAAAAAAAAATCTGCCGGAAGTCACTACTCCACGCGAACAAAGTAGCGGGCAAAAGCTAGTCTTAAATAATGCTTGAGTATTGAGTGACGTTCTGTAATACAGGACTGAATGTACTACAATGTCCATACAATGACTCATCGAGTTACTGTATTATGAAGTAAACATTTCCAGTTAAAAGCCGTTGACCTCTCGCCGCAGTAGTTTGATGTGACAATCACAGGTACGTGCTTTAAACCATGAATACTCATTATTATATTTCTACTTCAAAACCAACGCAATATAAACTCTATTTATTTTCCTCACAGTTTAAAACCAAATCACAGTCAAGAACGTGGCTTAATTTACAAAGCAAACTGGCAAGCAACCAAGTGAAATAAACACAGCCAAAACCGCGCGTGAAAGCTAAGCCTTAAGACAAGACTACAACATAATAACGTAGTACCTTAAGAGCACAAAGCTTACGTTAGAACTAGAATGTTCCCGTACAAGGAAAGTGGATATTCCGGTGAAGGATCTAAAGGTAGGTCTACGCTAGACGAGGCGAGCAAGAGCGGAGCACGAGGCAAGCACCAATTCGTCTACTGTGGACCGACTCACGAGCCTTCGAGCGCGCTTCGAGCGTTTGTTTCGAGCTTCGCCTATTGTCGGTTTTTTGACGAACAGGATTTGAAATGCGTTCGAGAAGAGTGATTGTTTTAGGCTCGTTATACATCCACACTTGGCACCGCAATTAGAAAGACGTTTGCTCAACTCGTACTCGGCTCCATAGCATAAACCCACCTTAAAAAGAGAAAATGTTACGCAAAGAAACGTGAACCATTTGTGAAGAATTCATGACCTACTGAGCTTTATTGTATGGCTAATTTTATTGCCGAGCGGATTTCGGGCGAATAAAAGATTGAGCTGAATTGGACTGGCAATAAGCTTGTATAAAACACAGTCATAAATAGTATGTCAATTGTTCTGGTGGTCCAGATATTCATACTTGACACTAATATATAATAGAAAGGAAATAACTCTGTCTGTGTGTTTATTTTGACGTCTAGATTTCAGAAGCGTTCATGAATTTTATGTGTATTATAATAACGATAACTTACTATCTTGCGTAAGCCCTAAACTTTACAGCTCAGTTAAGCGATGCCATAATTGATTTGGCATACAGGTAGCTTGTATTATTGATCTAGGATAGCAGATAGGATATTTTATCCTCTCACAAAAGGCTACTAAGTAATACAATATTTATAAAAGATATAATGCTAATAAATCCGAGTACCGCCATCTTCTTTATAATGATAATGACCGCAGAGCTTTGCACTTAATCTTCGCTTCATACAACACTTAAGGGGCCATTATACAAACAAAGCAAGCTCATCAAACCATCCTTATCACCTGCCAATTAACCCACCAACTGCCAACACTAAAAATAAATAATAAATCTACAAACTACGCTAACATAGTACTTAAAAACACCCGCGTCTTAGCGCCTGCACTCCTAACAAACTGGCACAACTTTCAGCATGCAAAATGGATTTGCGCAGTTGAAATTATGACCATGAGTGCACCGCTTTAGATAATTGCAGCTTAACTTGTCTCCTAATGAGGGAACGTTGCTGTGCTAGTGGCTCGTGTGATTTCGTTTACACCAGTTTGTGTATGAGTGTAGTTGTTTTAATGTTTCTGTTTGCTTAGCTTACTCACATTGGGGTCAAAACAAGAAAAATTGGTACGGTTTTTAAAATCTTTAGGATTTTTTTCTTGGTCTTTATCTAGCCCAGAGCCAACAATCTTTTGTAAAAAAAAGACTTAATATGGAGCGAACTAACCAAGAAGAAACTGGAATTCCTATGCATCGAAAGATAGTAAAAACTGAAGCAGCAGAATGGTGGTCGTCAGTCAAACGACACTAGTCAGGCCTACTAACGATAGTGGGATCGCTCAACCGTTACTAACAAATACTGGTAGCCTTACCCGGAGTGGATCCAGCTACCTACCCTATAACGATCAAATCAGTATATTGCACTCCTCTACTGTCACCTTCATCACCATGTTCAGTCTAGTCTTCTTCATTGCCCGTAGAACAGGCAAACAGAGAGTTTTTGTTTTCCTACTAAAGTGGTTTTGTTTTTTTTTATTATTTATTTATGATCGCTTTTTAACATCTAGGGTCATTTGCCCGGGTCAACGGCGCGTTGTGTTCCATGAAATGTATCATCAACTGTTAACGAACTATTAATTAAAGTTTTACAAAATTTGGCACTTACACTTTTATTGTTTCTAGGAAATTTTTGTTACAATACGAATATTGTATTCGGATTGATATTCTTCATAGAGTAGGAAACAATACTGTTTTTTTAAAAGACAGATTGCATAATAAAGTTGATTTTTTCGAACTAGGCAAGACAAAAACTAAAATTCAGTGTGAATACTGTTACGACTGAAAACTTATTATTATAAAATTTGTTTTTACATTTCTCTTCGATTTCCGTAAATCAATAAGGCTGACAAAACAAAAATTTTAACAACTCCTGAAATCAAATACTTTTCGCAACTCAAGTTCAGATTGTGGTAAAATTTTCGAAATTTTCAGCTGGACTGCCCTGTTTGTGGTCAAAACTGTAACTGAAAAGTAATTCAGAGAACACTGAAAACGTTAAGCCACAAAACAACATTTGAAAAGTTTCGTTTCATTCAAAAACCGCTGAACATTTCTGTAACACAATTCGTGATTTTGCCGACAAACAATTTTCAAAGGTTTTTATGTATCTACTTACGTTGTATATGTATAAGTATGGACGTTTGAACCCGGACAAGGTTTGACCGTTTGTTTTTAGAGCCTAAAATAATAAAAATGATATCATAATCGAGGGAACCCTACTTACATATCATACTGTAAACGCCATTGCTAAACATTGACATTTATATCAAGCTAGCACCATGCGGGCTTGTGGAATCGGATAGAGCACCAACTGTCTAAATATTTCATGATTTATTTAGATAAGTAACAAGTTCTGACCTATTTGTTAAAAAAAATAGGAACCATCATCATCGCCATTACAGAATGTTATTTTCCATTTTCCCCCGTAAACCGACCCGTTATCATTTGATTCTTTTGCTACCATATTTTTTTAACCCGGCTGTCATTTCTAAATCTTTGACGCTCATAACAGGAAAATGGCCCATAAGTCTGCAAATTAGTCTTATTAAACACAAATTGAATTGAGGTCGTCAAATTCATTTCATTAAATTGTTATTTACTGCGTTGGTCCTAGTTTATCTTTTGTGCCTTCTAGTCACGTTTGGGATGTAATTTTGAATTGATGTATTATATAATGTGAATGTTCTATTAAATTGTATACAATCTTGGTTCATCTAACCGTACAGACAGATGTGTTGCTGGGGAGTTTGTTCCGCCACTTCTTCTTCCCAGCCTAAAAACTAGGAAGTGTCGTAGGGGGGGCGCTTTGGGGAATCAGCCTAATTTGAATAAATGATTTTTGATTTTGATATTTGCTTCGTTTGAAATGGTAAGACTGGAAGTCGACCTCAACACAGGAAAATCTCAGTCATACTTCAATGTCATTCCACAATCAAGGCAATCTTATTTAGGCCTTCTTCTGCTTCTTCATACAGCAATAAAAAACCCTAAAATCCTGAATCCTGAAACCAAACGTGAAAATTATTGACGTAAAGTAAACGGTGACTTTGACGTTAATTCGATGGATATAATTAGTTCCTCGTTCTAGAGACTTATTCATTTTCGACGATGTACGTCCAAACACGTAGAATTCATGCTTGGGCCTAAGGTACATCGAAGTAGCTACTTTGAGCTTGATTAAATAAATACGTTATAAACATCCTATAAGCTGACTTAACAATATTATACGAAGCCTTTATTTAAATCCAGTTGCGGTATTAAATTAATATTCGTGCCGATACTTCAGTTGTATCGTGTTTATTGTAACGGGTGAATGGCTTGAACTGAATTAACTATTATTGAGCGCCACGGAGCATAACGACGATTGTGTGAAAGACAAATATGTATCGCTCGAACTCATTGACTTCTATTCAATCAATTGACTCACTTGCCTCATATATAATAGTGATTTTGTTTTTGTTCACATATTGTATATATTAAGGGGATTTAAGAGATAATTTTTGGTATAGACTCAGAGTGTTATTCGTAAATACTGGTTAAAGTAATACCACTTACGAGTATAAAACATGTTTACCTTCTAGTAATTTAAAGGTCTTAGAAAACATATTATGAACTCGGACTTGGATCGTCACCATATCGACTTTTGCCGTCAAACCCGTCAATCTAACGTTAGCACGCACAAAGCCGACTCGCTGTCCGACCATGGACCATGCCCGGGTCGACGGCGCGTTGTGTTCCACGCGCGCCTCAAAGAGTGTCAGCATAGTGACGGGGCCTGTAGAGGGCCAAAGCCTGCCGGGGTCGCGGGACCAAGGGATTACCATGACCCCGGTACGTAAAGGGCTATTGAAGGACACCGTGGATTTTAGTCAGTATAAGTCTGACAGTCCCTCCCGCCCTGCCCTGGGTGGGAGGACTCATTTGATGATTTTACCACGATAAAAAAAAAAAGCACGCACAAAGCGGATCAACGCTAGGCGACCAGGTGCTTATGTCTCGCTGACCGCACAGTTGTGTGCTACAGGCAGTTCGGGCCAGGGTAGACAACGAAACATGAGCTCGGGTACTAAGAGACATTAAGGCACGAATGACGAGCCACCACACCGCAGATCGTGAGCTAGTCCTAAGGCGAGGCGATTTTGATTCAATTCTAATTAGTTTCAGTTGCATTAGAAAGTTTTACACAAAAAGGTACTGAAAAGTTCGATTTATACGGTGACCATCCCTTTCCGAGTTATATGTATTTGTGCTGTATTCTAAGCACAATTTCTTAATGAACGTCTTTCGTAGATAATAATAGTTATACGAGGCCAAACCTGAAATGAAATATTTCTTATCCCTCTAGCTCTAAAAATAGAAGCTTTTCGCATCAATCCTATTCTGTTATTTTCTGAAAGGATGCTTCAAAAAGGATTGAGTTGTAAAAAGTACGTTTGTGTGACTTATGAGACAAATATTTTTAGACAGACGACAAAGTTTTGGTAAAACATAAATGACACCTTTACTAAACAGCAAAACACAGTAAGCCTTCCATTGTTACCACCAACCATGACAAAACAAACTAATTAAGAAAATTCCTTTTCTAATTAATTAACCAACATTTCGCCAATAACTCAACGTTAGAACAAAAACAAAATAAGTGAACGAACAAACAAACTAAGGGTGTATTAGCGCTGTCTATCTTTTCGCGGAAGCTGTAAAAGGTAATTGAGGGTACGGGCGTTACTTAATGTTGGAGAAGACTGCGGGTCTAAAACGGCAATTTAAGCAATAGTCCTAAAAGTGTTTCACTTCAAAAATTTCTAACAAAGTCATTAGCAATTTTTCTAAAGTTCGTAAAATGGTTACAAACACAGGATTGCTTGTCTTGTTCTTTTTGAACACAGACTTATAGCATGGACTGAGCATTTGCTGTTTAAAATTGCCGTACTCTCTAGAAAGAGCGAAAAGCAATAGGAGGACTATCTTTCTCTTTCTTGAACGACATAGATAACGTATTTGGTAATGTAAAGGTATTTAAAAAATATATATTTTATAATTAGTACATGCATCTATATTCAGATATGACATGGAATTCTAATAGTGCTCTTTTATGAACATGTATTGGAAAAATTGGTAAAGACGTTCAAATTCTAGAAGTGAATCATTAGGAATGTTGACAAGCGGCCGTTTATGACCCGCTGGTAGTGGTGGTAATCTTATTTAATGCGTTATAGCTCTGAAATTAATACGATGGCAAAATAATGTTGATATTGTGGTGATAATGGTCTGAGCGGGAAAGCCTAACGCGAAAGCGGGTATTGGGATTTTGGGACGAGACTAGAGTTCATTGACTTTAAATCCAGCCCATTCCATTAATGGCATTATTGTGGAACACCACCACTACTAAGAGGTTACTTATCTTACTGCTTATTTAAACGATAAAGTATTTTTGTTACAACTCTTTAACACAAAATCTACAGAACGTATTTGGATGAGATTCATAGCCCAGATTTACATATAATATACTTTTTATTACCGGAGTTAATTTAGTTTTACCAGTATATACCACTAATGTCGCACCATTACCAAATTCTCCAGGCGTATTGTTAATTAGAGCATTGTGCTTGAATTAAAATTGAAGAAGTTTGATATGTGTTCAGACAGATTGACAGTTTTATTTGCTAAAACATGTTCGTACATACCGTTGCGTGCAAGATGGTACATTAACGTTGTTATTTTGGACCAAAATTGTTAATGCAGGTTTAAATCCTTTATAAAAATGCAAGAAAAAGACTGTTACCGTAGATGCTCTTTCAACACCACATTATAACGATAAACGAAATAAAATATTTTTTAGAAAAACATGTGTCATCTTTCTTAAAAATTATGTTTTTAGTTTTGTTGTAATTCTAAATCTTTTATGTATTTTTAGTTCGAAATATTTGTAAATTTTTAGTTTTAGTTATGTTTATGTAATGTAGTTTCTTTATGTTGTTTATATTAATAGAATAAAACATTAAAAAAAAAACTTTAAAAATATACATCTGACAATAACACAATGACAAAAGAAAAATCACAACTGCCCTAAAAAACCTGTGTCTAATTCCGCTAAGTAATCAGTTATTCCAGTATTCCTGAACTTCAGAAGCTTATTGAGACTGAGTTATTAAAGTCAGTAAAGCGGCCAGTGTTGGCACTGTGCCCATCTTTCACCGCTTGGTTACGCTGTAAAAAGATATGCTTTAATGGGAAACAGGCAAAAGGTACTCGAGATATTCAGTGACCGTTGGTTTAAAAGCAAGAGCCATTTAATTTCGTTTTAGGCATTTTGTTGTCATAAAAGTGGCTTGAAAATATACTTGAGTCTTATTCTGTAGGTTAACTTCAGAAGCACTAGCATGACTTTTCACGTGTTTGTGACGTAAGTAAACAGGAACTTTAACGTTAATTTGAAGAAAAAGAATAGTTTCTCGTTCGTACGCTAGAGGCGCTTTTTATTTTTGCCATACAATAAACGCAGTAAATACTTAAAGTACGCTGTAAGTAAAATACACAAATCTACTGATAAGGCTTCGATGTCAAGTGATTGCACTCGTTTTAAAAATAGAATTTCTTTAATAGATTTCGACTGTGTTTGAATTTCGAATTGGTGCTTATGCCCGGTTTAACAAACACTTGCCTATGTTTTCACATTCACACATGTTTTTACATTCTCTTGGATAATCGACTCAAGGCCAAGAACCGAGTGTTGAAAATCCAACAGCGCTTTTATTAGGCAATTCTTTTAAATATTACGCAGTTTTCGAAGAATTGGGCATTCATCTTTGAGTTCTTATTTCTTACTACTATTATTCTTTTGATATTATTTTTAAGCTCCCTTTTATGAAAATTCACAAAGAGAAAAAAAAAGTTTAACTTCATCTTGTTCACGGAAACCAAAATTTCTCGAAATGATGAAGCCTGATTAAGTTAAGTTCAGTAAACCAAATAAAAATCTTAAACTTTGCTATTTGAACACCGTCTTTATAGCGCGAACAATAAAATATGTTCCACATCTTGTTAACCGACATGCCATAAAATTTTTGGTGCATGTTCAGTAAAACCGAAACACTGGGTAACTGTGCCATGTCGGGTAATTACCGGAAACCAGATTTTTACGTAAAATAGAATATTTACTGGAATTTTCTTGAAAACGATTCTCTTCATTTTTGTGTTCAAATAATAAGGACTTGTTATTCGTAGATCTCGTTGTAATAACATGTCAGTACCGTTGGCGCAGTGGCTGAGTCATCAGTAGTGTCATGAGTTCGAATCCCACACGGAACAACAATTTTATTGTTAAGCTAAAGCGTACAACTATTTGTTCCAAGTCTAGTTGTTTGTGATGTCAGTTTGAATGTTTGTTAAACCAGTCACGACATGATGAATATCTGTAAGCCAAGTTTCATCCAAATACGTCTAATCTGGGGGCACGGCAGTGCCCCAGCCAAGTCTCGAGCAAAACGGGCACGGCCGTACCATCTTTTCTCGATGCGATTCGCGGCTGTTTCGCCCCCCCCCTATATCTTCGACGTGGACGAAGCTAGGAGTTTAGGTTTTCGGTGAATAATAGTAGGCATTAGAACAAGCTTAAGTTCGAAATTACATGCCAATTGAATTAATAGTTTAGGAGTTACGGTCGATCAAAGTTACACCATTTTGTCACTCACTGACTCACTGACTCACTGACCGATCATCAAAAATCTAAGGTACTTCTAGCAGACTTAGAAACTTAAAATTTTGCAACAAGATAGGTCATTAGACACATATAAAGGAAAAATTATAAAAACATTAAAAAATAATATAACATAGAAAACAATTTTATATTTGCGGTTTGGCAAGAACATTATGTATGGATTTTGACTGCATTGTTAACTTTGTTCGTTGTTTAAGTATTCAATTGGATGAATAAATACATAGAATAGAAAAGAATAATATAAATGTAATACATAGACTATAATTAATTAATACATAAAGTTCATAATTCATTAAATTAATAAAGCTAAAACTCCATTGTATTTTTTTTTTTTTTTGCGTGGTAAAATCATCAAATGAGTCCTCCCACCCAGGGCAGGGCGGGAGGGACTGTCAGACTTGTACTGACTAAAATCCACGGTGTCCTTCACGAGCCCTTTACGTACCGGGGTTACGGTGATGGGTAAGTCCCGCGACCCCGGCAGGCTCTGGCCCTCTACAGGCCCCGTCAATGTGCTGACACTCCTTGAGGCGCGCGTGGAACACAACGCGCCGTCGACCCGAAAACTCCATTGTATTGCTATAAATTTCGATTGTATGCGCGCTCGATAGATGGCGTTGTACCTATCTGAATCGCGCTATGGTTTCGTTACCGAGCGCAGTATAAGTAGTACTTTAAAATAATTCGATAATTTTCATTTGATAGCGCCATCTACCTATGAAAAACCATTTCGAAACTAAAAAAATATTGTAGCTATATTCGGAGAACTTAAGTTAGCCGGATTAGATAGTAGATTTATTATTGTTATTGAAACAGTTATTTAGGCAAATAGTTTATTAAACACTTACAAAAAATAAATGAGATCCCACTAAAAACATTAAATGTAAAAAAATGCCAAGTCTCTCGATGCAGTCTTTTCATCGTAAAAAGTCCTATTCAAATTATTTTGTAGTTATAAATCAACATTTAGTAATTGTATCAATAGTTTTCTTTATATTATAATTATAGTGACTTGGCAATGAGCACAAGAAGAAACAAAACGGCATATTTGGAGTTGAAAGTTACACAAAATTAATTTTCTTTTGGTTTATCCGTGTCGTCCCAACTGAATGTCGGCAACGGCAGTCAGTCTCATTCAAGACTAGTAAACTGCGCAGGACATAAATTATAATGCACAAGTGTGTACGCAAACACTAGTGTTAGTGTACTCTCGGTTCATTTACTTTCATAAAGCGATGGCCCGTAAGGTATTTTTTATTATTGTATTGGAGCATGTAGTCGGTAGTGGCCATCATGATCCACACGTAACAAATAATCTGATCACAGGTCTCGTCAGTAACATTTGCACATAATTCCAGGCAGCAAGCAGCTTTTAATTGGTGCTCATTGCCAAGTCACTATAATTATAATATAAAGAAAACTATTGATACAATTACTAAATGTTGATTTATAACTACAAAATAATTTGAATAGGACTTGGCTTCTATGAGATCTCAAAACTTTTTACGATGAAAAGACTGCATCGAGAGACTTGGCATTTTTTTACATTTAATGTTTTTAGTGGGTAGTCTTTTCGTGAAGGAGTAACAAACATTTATCATACACCAACAATCACTTTTACATTACACTCGTAGCTAGTCAATATCTTCGTAGCCTCGTAGGCATCGCGCGTAGCACTTTCGTAGAGGCCTCGTTGACCCTCGTAGAACTTAGTCAGAATTTATTTTTAAAATCCCTCTATCCTTGTTTGCTCTCCGTCTATTCTCTAACTTTATTTATACATATAAAGTACAAAACCAACTCCAATTTACTTTTTCCTTCACTTTTTCTACAATCCCAAGATCAGCACGGAAAATTAAATTTAATTTACTTGAATAAAATAAAATATATACGGGTAATAAAACATGATTAGACAATTGTAGACGAGAAAAATATACGGGAATAGTAATGAAAACCATATCTCTTGCAGCAAACAATTTTATAGGAGATTGCATGAAGAATTTTTATTATCTGACTTTAGTCGGTATACGGATTTAGTACGAAAATACACGTACGTATTTCTTTAAATTAAACTGCGTTGTATATTGAATTGAGAATTGTATACTAAGCTATTTTCTATTTAGAGATCAAAAGTCTAAGCTTATGTTTTAGTTTTTTTCTTCTTGAACGAAGTGTTTCTCTCTAGTTCACTTTTTACATTTATTTGATGTTTGTAGATTGTGTGACTCGTCATTATTCAGACATAGCCTTTTCTTTGTAAACTATCGCTATAATGTAAAATGCCGCAGGCAAATTGCAATTCTACGGCATTTCTTATTTATATACTAGCCTTTATTTTTCCACTTCTGGACGAAGACCTTCCATCATTTCTTCTGTGAAACTACCCATTTCCCAAGGAAGACATATAAAGTTCTCCTCACCGGACACGGGTGTTTCGGGAGGTTCCTGTGTCTGATTGGGAAGGAAGAAACACCCCAGGTCTGTCATCACTGCGAGAATCGCTCGGAGTACACGGCTGACCCTGCACCGTATGCTCCGCCACCGCCGTGTCCTCACGTATGCGTAGGCGACCCCTCTTTTGTCGCCACCTATCGCATTCGTGATTTTACCATGATAAAAAAGGCATACAAAGTTGCTACCACGAGTGCGTGTCGTAAATGTCTAGTAAATACATCGATTTTAAAGTTGAAAATACTCGTTTTCTTTTAATATTTACTACTTTTTCTAAATTTATTAATAGAAATTATACATTTTGCCAACAATTAGACCAACATGCTAAAGGTAACTCTATTTTCGATATATTTACTTTACATTTTTCTTATTCTCACTCATGCTAACCCTCAGTTCATAATAAGCCATTCAAAACAGTTGATAACAGAACAATGACAAGGAACTTATTACCTACCACTTACGGTATTAATCAAATCAATGTACTATTTTGATTCCCAACATTACCACACTTCTGTTTACTTACAAGATAGAACGACATGAACTAATATTCGTGTAGACGGTGTGTTATGATTAACTTGGTAATGGAAACAAATGCTAACAGCAATAAATTACACGATTTTAGTAGGTATATAAACAGACGATAAATATTAAGATACATACTACAGTCAAAAGTCGAAATCATTTCGTCTTTGATATTAAATTTGTTTAATAAATTAGATCAAATTATTATTCTAATCCTGCTATTCCGAACGCACTTATGTTCCTCGTAAACTATCCTATAGATTCTATAACCCCCCGCGGCCTGGCTTCAATCTATAGTATGTAGTTATGATTTTTTCAATTTGAACCAGTAATTGCTGAGATAAGCGCGTTCAATCATCATTTGCCTAGCCTTTCCCCAACTATATTGGGGTCGGCTTCCAGTCAAACCAGATGCAGCTGGATATTAGTATTTTACATGGAGCGACTGCCTGTCGGACCTCCACAACCCAGCAACTGGGTAATACGATACCCCATCGTAAGACTGGTTGTCAGACTTTAGAGCTTCTGATTAACAGTAACGACTGTCAAAGATCTACAAATGACAGCCGGGACCAACGGCTTTACGTGCTTACCGAGGCACGGAAGAAACTCGCTATGACAGATGGTCACCCATCCACAGACCAACCTCACCAACCCAGAAGATCGGCCTGTGCAGCTGTATTTATGTACCCACAAGCTCCTCAGATTAGCGCGTTCAACCAAACAAACAAGTTCTACAGCTGTTTAATATTAAGTATAGAAGATTACATTCCGAGCCCGACAGCAATGCCGCGGCAGCAGCACTACTGCATGGCAGCGTCACCTCGTCTGCCGCTCTGCTGGGAGTCAGTGCGGCAAACAGCACTGTTACGAAGTACCATATTTTGATGGCACGGTTGGCGCATTGGCTCAGCAATCGACTGCTGCGCAGCGTATCGCGGGTTCGCATCCCCGCACAGAACAAATATTTGTATAATAATAAATAATAAATATTCCACAACCATCACACAACGCCATCTAGTCCCAAGCTAAGCAGAGCTTGTGTTATGGGTACTAGACAACTGATAAACATACTTATATATTTCTAAATACATACATATTATAGATAAATTACACCCAGACACAGAACAAATGATCGTGCTCATCACACAAACATTTGTCCTGGGTGGGAATCGAACCCACGACCTCCGGCATAGCAGTCAGGGTCACTAACCACTAGACCAACAGGGTCCGGGTCTGGGTGTTTATATGAGTATGCATGTATGTTTGTGTATATGAGTTTTTATGTTTGTAAACGCGCCCACGATACCGGAGACATTCCTGTGGGGCAGCATTGCTGTCAAAATCCTCTTTTTTTAATACTACCCTAATAAAATAAATTGATCTCAAACATTTAAATATTTAACAGATACAACGTGAATAGAATCGTAATCTACTTTCGAGAGGCAAGTGGGTGCTGTTGATACAAAGTGTAACGTGTCAAAATTGGAAATCATGTAATTTAGATTTAGGTTTAGATTAAATAGAAATTTTTAATCTTTACGTTCTAATTTAGTTTTAGTAGTAGCCAAAGACAGTGGCTAGTAATTACTACAAGCACAGTGGGAATGACGAGCTTCCAGACACGGTTGACACGACCGTACTTATTTACTTCGGTAATAACTTGACCCATGTGAATCGGGCATAATAACCAGCTAATGATAGATCTTATCAACATTTCATAGCAAACTTAATTTATTGAAATTGTCTCAATTAATTTCAGACTTCCCAAAGTAATAATTGAATTTTCTTTGTGTAAGCTATAGAAATTATTACTTTTTACGAAACTCGTTAAAATGTAAAATAATTTCCTTTGATCCGCAAAACCATCAGAGAAATATATTTTCCATAAAATCATTTAATTAGTGATTGATTGATTAACGTTCATCAGGCAGTCTTTTTGGTCGATATCTATACAAAAGCTGTCAAACTTTGTTGCCAGTTCTTCAGTCAAACACCCTTCACTAGCGCCTTAGTACACAGAATAACAACCCTTATTACTATTGAAATAAGACTTAAAGTTCTATGTTTAGTCCGGCAGATGTTATCATTTTCTGTATGACAGATTGCCTGAAAGTTTCCATCAATTTTAAGTTACTTTCGTCTGTTTATTCGCTCAATATTCCACAGCTATAGAAAGTGGAATGTTTTTATTAGCTTCAGCGAACACCTTTTTTTAGCCTGGTAAAATCATCAAATGAGTCCTCCCACCCAGGGCAAAGCGGGACTCATACTCAGACTCATACTGAGATGTCAGACTCGTACTGACTAAAATCCACGGTGTCTGTCAATAGCCCTTTACGTTCCGGGGTCACGGTTTTTTGAGTCCCGCGACCCCGGCTGGCTTTGGCTTTTAGAGAGGGGCCCCGTCATTTTGCTGACACTCTTTGAGCCGCGCGTAGAACAGGACAGCGCGTCGCTCATTACTCGCCGCCCGCATGCCCGCGCCAACGGTGGTCGGAGATCGTCTGCCGACTTCCGTCGCCGTGAGCGCCTACCACTGCGGTCTTCGCGAGCATGACTGCTTCGCAGAAGGAGGCGACTGCTTCCCACTCCGTTTCGCCCCGCAGCATAGCCTCGACCAATGCCGGGCGCAAGAGGTCTCCGCCTATCGCCGTCGGGAGGACACGGCGGTGCTCTGCCCAAGCTTCAGCAAAGACCTAGGAAACTATTTAGATAATTCTAACCATTTTCGTGCCTATTGATTTAAGGTTCCGTAAGTACCAAAAGCCATTAAAGGTTTTAGTGTTTCGGGTTGTTCGCACAAAATTGAATTTTGACGACTTTTTTACTACAGAGCGAGAGTATTAAATAAATTACATTGATTGGACTTTCACTTCAGAGTAGTTGATTGTTAATTGATGTACAGTTGTATTTTTATTTTATTTATCGCGCCATTTTGGATATCTCCATTTTATTTGGGGCAAGATTGTTAACAACTTTAAAACAAATCCAATAGTTTTCAAAGCATTTAACTCAACAATAATGATCGCAAAACCTCTATGGCATCTATTCTTTATACACCCATCTAAATAACATCATACAACAATAAAACATTCATATTTATATTTGTAGCTCAGCGTATACGGAACCCACGCATGTTTAGGAACATAAAAGATATTTGTTTGTTTAGTTGGAGCTTGCCTATGTTGGTACTTACTCTCTGCATGGTTTTTGCCATGCATATTTATTGCTCCTTGTATATTCACTAGCTTCGTATATGGAGGATGAAGTAAAAATAAATCCGGTACACGTTAACTTGATTAAAATGGGTTTTCTATGCCTTGGATTGTATGACATTGCGGCTAGGTGAATGAATGATAATGTAAGTGGCGATTAATTACATTTTTGCATTTTTTTTTTGTTCCATAAATTTAGCACCAAAGCAGAGTTTTTCAACTCAATGGCTTCTAAGTAGGCACGGTTAGCGCATTGGCTGAATGATCGACTGCCGTGCTGCTTGTCGCGGGTTCAATTCCCGCACGGATCAAATATTGATATGGCCTATAAGTAGTTATTCCGTAGTCCAGCTGTTTGGGGTGCTAAGACAGGAAACCTCCACGTGCGCCCGTGGACTTGAGATCCCCCTCGGATACGTCCGGAGGGAAGACCAGTTTTTCGGGCCGGTGCACCCTGGGATGCGGGCAAAAACTCTTCCTTAGGCACTGTGTGCCTAAGGGGTCTCTTTGCCCGTATGCGAATAGCCTGTCGGGTGGATGCTCCAACGCGTGTCCCTCTGAATAGCAGAGGGCACAGCGGCGGAGCGGGCTTGCGGACGGTTATTAATGGGTAAGCTCGCCGTCCAACCAAGGACCAAGCCCGGGTCGGTGGCGCGTCCAATCCAGGATACCGCGGCCCCGAAACGTAAAGAGCATTCGAAGAAAAAAAAAAGTCCAGCCGTTTATTTATGTAACTTAATTTTACAAACATACGCACAAGAGAAATCTATATCCAATAATCAAGGTCAAGGACCTTATAAGTTCTGTGTGTTCTGTGAATAACCAACAAAATAAAAAAACAATACACTATCAAACCACTAAACCCAGCCCATTTCCCCTCTAATCTCGAAGCCTCCAGAATCTAAGCACAATCTACGTTCCCACGGGGATCGACACTCTTCATGAGTGTCAACCCTCGTCGGAGTACAGCCTTAGTGTGACGTCACGAGGTATGGCCCGGCGCACAGTGGTCCCATATCGAAAATTAGTGGACATAGGCAACAAAGTTCCAATATCGATGCGATTTTTTTTTATGTGATTCTTTACGATATTCCCGACAACTTTTACTCTTGTGAAATTTCTTCTAAAGTTGATAGTTTGTCTGAAAAAAAAATAATTAGATTTTTTTGTATGGAGCGAATCACCTTTCATTTTTTTTCTTCAATTGTATTAATATGTTGGGTGTATGGCGTGAGTATATAATAGCAAGGGTCATTCTCTATCCAAGAAAAATAAAATCAGCGCCGGCCATCTGCGGCCGCGCGAGTAATCATTCCTCAAAAAATAATAATTGTTTATGACATTTTTTGACATTTAAACTAAATTCAAAGTATATTTTTTGTCTCATTTGGCTGTTCTGACCTTCTTTTTTTTTAATATATAGTTTTGATAGTATATAAGGTACCTACAACTAGTAATTCTTGAAAAGATTTTTTTTTTACCGAATGATTACTCGCGCGGCCGCAGATGGCCGGCGCTGATTTTATTTTTCGTGGATAGTGAATGACCCTAGCTATCATATACTCACGCCATACACCCAACATATTAGTACAATTGAAGAAAAATAATGAAACGTGATTCGCTCCATACAAAAAATCTGATTAAATTTGTTTAATTTTTTTTCTTCAATTATACTAATATGTTGCATGTATGGCGTGAGTATATGATAGCTTGGTCATTCTCCATCCACGAAAAAATAAATCAGCGCCGGCCATCCGCAGCCGAGTAATCATTCGGTAAAAAAGAATATTTTGTATGATTTTATTTTGCCATTTAAAATAAATTCAAAGTATATTTTTTGTCTCATTTGGCTGTTTTCACCTTCTTGTGATTGATGACTCATTTGTTTGTGCGCTCGGCTAAGCGCATAACAAACGAGTCACCGAAAAATAATTGTCTCTGATTGGCTGTTATTTTTTAACTACCTGCAACTTATCTATTGTTATCGGTACCACCTGCACTGTGATTGATGACTCATTTGTTTTTGCGTTTGGCTGAGCGCATAACTAATGAGTGATCGAAAAATTCTCGTCTCTGATTGGCTGAATTGGATGTACTTATTCGTTTTACAGAAGAAGCTTCGGAAGCCCATAATAAGGACTTCAGAAACGTCAGGGAGAGGCACACTCGGAAAACGGGCAGTATAGCAACAAACGAAGACATCCTCCATGGACTTCTAATAAGTTCTGATCCCCACATATCCTACATAAGGCCCAAACTAACGAAACAGGTTGTTAATGAGTTGTTGCCTGAAGCAATTCAGTTGTTACAGACTACCGAGCCTCCCATTGACAATGAGATTATGGAGGAAGAAGAATGCCTCGTAGCAGAGTCCGAAAATTTGCCAGACCCTCTTCTGTAACATGAAATAAAGTGGTCCGGTTCTAGATTATTCCCACAAAAGCCCATCAAGGCTGGGAATGACAAACCACCCTTTTCAGGGCTACAAATACTTCACAATTTCTGATCATACGAACGTTAACTTATATTATAATATACATACGTACGATGGATTATGTAGATAACAATTTATCAACTTCTTGCCCGCACAAATTCAAACTGTTTCACCTATCATTAACAAAATCTGTTAAACCAGAAACTTATTACGATATTTATTCAGCAATAGATAACGTGCAGATAGTTACAAAAAACAGCCAATCAGAGACGAGCATTTTTCGATGACTCATTAGTTATGCGCTCAGCCGAGCGCAAAAACAAATGAGTCATCAATCACAGTGCAGGTGGTACCGATAACAATAGATAAGGTGCAGGTAGTTAAAAAATAACAGCCAATCAGAGACAATTATTTTTCGGTGACTCGTTTGTTATGCGCTTAGCCGAGCGCACAAACAAATGAGTCATCAATCGCAAGAAGGTGGAAATAGCCAAATGAGACAAAAAATATACTTGACATATTTTTGGCAATGTTGAAAATATAGAAACACAAATTATAGTTAGCATTAAACTAGGAATTGAGAAAACACTAAAATCAACATAATTATCAACAAAAATATAAAAATACAAAATTAAATAAAACTAAACTAAACTACATATTATAGAGCATCGAAAAATTCATCCTCAACGCTGTCAGCTGGTAATGTGCCCAAGAGACTGGCGGCATTGCCTCTCTGTATGGCAATACTTAGCCTCTGGCCAAGGTAAAAGCCAGCTCTTGGGTCACGGGAAGCGTCAATAAGCCTTTTAGAAATTTCTTTGTAGAGGCTGTGAGCACTCGGACCCCATGGCCCTATAGTTTCAACCCCAAACGGCTCAAAAATATAGTTACTACTAAGGTTGCTATATTTACGCCGCTTGAGGTTCTCAGCAACCGCAGCAGCAGCGCCAGCAGAGCACGATGAACTTGGAAGATGAGATGGCGCAAGAGTATCGACACAGGTTGCGTCCCACACTAGAGGCCTACCCATCTTCCAAGGAAACAAAGACATACCGTCAGGTCTACAAATTTAATCAGATTTTTTGTATGGAGCGAATCACGTTTCATTATTTTTCTTCAATTGTACTAATATGTTGGGTGTATGGCGTGAGTATATGATAGCTAGGGTCATTCACTATCCACGAAAAATAAAATCAGCGCCGGCCATCTGCGGCCGCGCGGGTAATCATTCGGTAAAAAAAATAATCTTTTCAAGAATTACTAGTTGTAGGTACCTTATATACTATCAAAACTATATATATTAAATAAAAGAAGGTCAGAACAGTCAAATGAGACAAAAAATATACTTTGAATTTAGTTTAAATGGCAAAAAATATCATAAACAATTACTATTTTTTGAGGAATGATTACTCGCGCGGCCGCAGATGGCCGGCGCTGATTTTATTTTTCGTGGATAGAGAATGACCCTTGCTATTATATACTCACGCCATACACTCAACATATTAATACAATTGAAGAAAAAAAATGAAAGGTGATTCGTTCCATACAAAAAAATCTAATTATTTTTTTTTCAGACAAACTATCAACTTTAGAAGAAATCTCACAAGAGTAAAAGTTGTCAGGAATATCGTAAAGAATCACATAAAAAAAAATCGCATCGATATTCGAACTTTGTTGCCTATGTCCCCTAATTTTCGATATGGGACCACTGTGCGGCGTTTACACCTTTTACCCTTGATATATGTGCCAATATCGTATATGTCAATGGATCAAATATTTTCTTTAGTAAAGGTAGTTTGTTATGAACTGTTTTTGGCTGATCAGGGTTATGGCAGAAATTTTGGGTCACAGGACTTTCTTAAGGGTATCGTGGCACTGGAATACAAAGGACATTTTTTTTTTGCGTGGTAAAATCATCAAATGAGTCCTCCCACCCAGGGCAGGGCGGGAGGGACTGTCAGACTTGTACTGACTAAAATCCACGGTGTCCTTCAGTAGCCCTTTGCGTACCGGGGTCACGGTAATCTGTGAGTCCCGCGACCCCGGCAGGCTTTGGCCCTCTACAGGCCCCGTCACTATGCTGACACTCTTTGAGGCACGCGTGGAACACAACGCGCCGTCGACCCGGGCATGGTCCATGGTCGGACAGCGAGTCGCCCATTACTCGCTGCCCGCATGCCCGCGCCTACGGTGGCCGGAGATCGTCTTGCGACGTCCGTCGCCGTGGGCGTCTACCACTGCGGCTGGGGTGGAGGGAGGACGCTGTCCTCTCCCTCACGCGGCCCGCCTCCTCCTTCGCGAGCATGACTGCTTCGCAGAAGGACGCGACCGCTTCCCACTCTGTCTCGCCCCGCAGCATGGCCTCGACCAATGCCGGGCGCGAATACAAAGGACATTTAGAGAAACAGTCACAATGGTTTTTAGTTAATTCTGACAGTCCTTTTCGCTCCACTGAGAGGACTCATTTTATGTTTTTCGACCAACAAAAGGGTAAAATCAATGCATGATTAATCTTGGAGGGTAATAAAATGTTGAAGGGTAATTTTAACTGCATTTAATGGATAATTAATTAATTAAAAACACTGAACCTTAGTGGTGAAGTGCTTCAGAAAGCTCGGGCGCATAGTACTCGCAATCGGCGTGCTTGTATGACCAGATGTATGAATGTGGATGAGGAGAAGCGAGTATGTAAGGATCGTAGCGCTCTGTAGTTTCTGCCTACCCCCATGGGAAAAGGGCGTAATTATGTATGTGTGTATGTACGAATTAACTGTACTTTTTTTACCGTGCCTGTTATTTTTATAATATTTTAGCAAATAATTTTTCATAAATTTTGTGTTAGTCTAATACTGATTTTAACCTGTCTAGAACATCATTCTTTACGCCCCAATTCAATTTAAACCTAATTCTAAGACATTTCGTAAAGACGGATCTATTATTCTTAGTTATCGTCTTTCACATTTACTACACCGTCAATATCCAAGTCCAAGTCTACGTGATCCCGATCCGTCCAGGTCAAAAGTTCGATAACAATTTCGAACTTGACGAATGATGCATTTTAAAAAGGAACGATTCAAAAAAATACCTACGGCACGCGATTATTCTTATATTCCACACACATCTGTGTGATCGTAAGGGTAAATTTTCTTTACACATATTTTAGAATCTACCACACGTAGTAAGCAAACCTTGGAATATATTGCCGCGATTCGATGCGATTTATTGCGGTTGAGAAAAAAGGAGTGTATTTGAATTCTTAGCTGTGTGAAGTGGGAGACTAGATATCTTTACGGGGTTCGTGTGAACTAGGATTTATATTTATTTTCATGATGTTCATATTGCTGGTGGTGGGTTTTTTTACTGGTGTTGTTTTGAGGCGTCTTACTTTATTGTCTTAAGACGTAGATATTTCTTTTGCAGGAAAGTTGAAAACGGTATATGTTGCACCGTTCATATAAAGATAAAACTCTCTCTGGATATACCTGTTATTGAAATAGGACGTAGAGGAAAAAATAAATAAAAAGACGAACAGACTGTTTGAGAAATTACTAAAGAGTAACACATCTATACCAGTAGAAATACGTCTTACGTTTCATTTGTAAATTTTACAAGAAAAAAAACGACGGGTTGCACTCTGGGAGTGCCGGCAGAAGTGAAAACTTGAATAGTAATTGTTGGAAATATCTTGTGAACAGATTTTAGTAAAACTCGCAAAAATGGTTGACTTTTTATTTCAATAATTTTCCAATGTGACGTACATCTTTTATAAACAATGTTACCTAGCAACGAATGTATCCAGCATACAAACTTCTTTCTTCTAAAAAGTAATAAAGTCACACGAACATTCACGCAAGCGCCCTGCGCCGTCCTACGCTTTTTCGGTCAGGGTCACGTGTCCTGACGCGAGTTTAAGATTTTATACCCACAGAAAAGTGCTCAACGCCGCTAAAGAAGTTTTCACTTCAAAAAGAAGAGGGCAAGAAGATGATCATTTCAATTGATGTAACCATAAGCAGTAACTAACTTACAGACAGGCTGATAATACTCATTTTCGAATTATAATAAATTAACTCATATGTGGGTATTAACAAGCCTTAGCATCTGCAGTTACCCTTAGCCCGGCTCCTACATAATCAATGTTTGTCCCAGTTCCAGTTAGGAACTTTAAAATATTACCGCGCTATGCTAAAACTTTTCTATTTGACGACACCGGTATATTATAAAGTTTCGCCTGCATACATTTTTCTAATGTTCTAAGAATGAAATACTTGATTTATTTTTATCCTACGTGTTATATGTGGAATTTGATATACATATGATATTTTTGCTTTTAATACACAATTTAACTCACTGTGGAAGGCATAGAAAGGAGTTCTTTTTAAAGGGATGTGGGAAATTGGTCTACAATCTATAGATAGATAGCCTACCACGTCGGCTTAAAACGAGAATTATTCCAGTGTGGGAACGAGGTGGCGATATATGACTTATATAGCTCTGTCTCTTTCCCACACTAGAATGACTCTCTCTTCAAGACGTCATTATAGGTTACCAGTAAGTTGTTTTGTATGTCTAGACTAATCGAAATAAGAGAAATAGTAACATTATCTTGCTTATAACCACTAAGCGCACAATTGGAGTCCGTGTATTGACAACATCTTTTCAATCAAGATAAAATAAACGTTATAACGGTCCATCTCTGAAGTAATAGGATTCAATTTAGCAAGTTGTCCATTATGTGTCGCCTATTGCTTACTCTGTGTTTACAATAAGTTTGTAAGCTACTAGAAGTACACTATTGTATTAGGTGAACCCTGTGATGATAGCTTGGCTGTATGTGTTTAAATGGGTACATATCAAAATGATTGTCTGGTCTAAAGTTCAAAATCCTGAAAGTTCATTTGCCCGAAAGTATATTATCCCGAAGTTTAAAATCCCGAAATTGTGTACCTGTGCACGCACTCACTATTCAGGCGAAATATCTCCTGAATCGTGGGTGCGTACCCGAAACAAATACTTCTCACCAAAATGTATGTAATTTTGACCAGTGTGTAACAGTAGTCTTGATTAAAAAAGAGATTGCTACCCCATATTCCTAACAAAATGATAATCTGCAAATTCCACGTAAGCAAAAGCAACTACAAAACAAAATATAAAAGATAACACCAACCATTTTTCGCCGAAAAGTCAGGAGTAATAAATTCATTTTTTCCTGCAGCAAATACAAATAAAATATTCTAATTCAGAGCTCTTCCACGCTATTGTATCGATGACACACGCCAATAAAGTAAAAATAGGTCAGCCGGTTGCAAAGCGATATGTGTATGAGGCACTGTGTTCGGAACACGGAATCCGTTTTCCAATCATCTGCTATTTTGTCCGAGCCGAACGTTTTCAGACGAGGAATCTTTGGCACTGTGCCAGTTTTAAACACAGTGTCCTGTTGTGTCGGCTGTTAAAGATATAGTGTTCCTGTCGAAAGGTTTATCTGCGAATTAAAAATTGTTTGGGAAAGGAGGCTTTAGTTTGTTTGTGTTTATTCGTTCGTATCATGAAATTGCTTCAGTTATCGTAGGTTGCTTATTGGTAGATGATACCGACTAAGTCTACAAAATTACTATGAAGGTTTTAGAAACAATATCAACTACCCGAAAAACCTATTAACCTCAATATTCCACACTAATTTGCATTGTGTTTACAAATACATTTTTTGACTAAAAATTTTCAAAAAACTCCTCCCACCCTGGGTGGACTGAAGTGGACTGTCAGACTCATACTGACTTGCGTTTCAGGGGTACTACTCTTGAAGCACCTACGCCGTAATTTCGGACGAAGTATCGGACTTATTCTGCTCCATACGACTTACGGCCATTTGATTAGTGAGGACCACAAGTAAAAACTTAGTGACAACGCATTGGACAGTTGCCCCTACTTTGTTGCCAAAACTCATAAATTCAGAGAGTAAAGTTTACTAAAATGTTTTTTTTTTCCATAAAAGCGCCAAGACAATGAAGCTCGACGTGTCCCGGAGAATGAATTTACCTGTCTTGGATCCTGCAACGAAATTAATCAGAAAAGAATAGTGAAGGAGTAGGAAAATATGTTTCCACTTCCCTCCACGCAAGCAGGAGACAGAACAAAACAAGGCCAAAATTACTAAAATATTACTAATTTCTTTCGCACGGCCACGTATCCTCATCGACGGACTTAGAAAGTAGACCCCTAGAGCCGTAATAACCTCTTAAGACAATCCGGCGACTTTGGCAGAACTTTGATATGCTTTTAACAATCCAAAGACATAAAACATTCTGCCGAAAATGATAATCAACTATGAATGCAGCGTCGCGTCGTCGCCATGAATCTTACTAACTCTATTCACACCCCTTAAACGCTAACGAGCTATAATAAACACATATCATTAGAGTATTCACACCTGATTTCACGAAGTTCTGTAATGTATGTTTCACGGATGTAGGTAGACCTAGATAACTCAAGAGCAAGTTACATTTTATTTTAATGAACAAAAATATTTTAGTTCCCTCGTTCATGCACTAGATGGGCTTTTTCATTTTCCATAAAATACGGTTCTTAAGCCTCTTGTGCTAAAGCCTCTGATCTATACTTGCATTATCCAGGTCTATCTATATCTGCGGTATGTATGTACCATAATCTACCTACCTTGATTAAGCGGTTAGCGTCCGCAGATCTCACACATAACGTCTAATTACGAGGCAGCCATTGTTATTATGTAAGGAAATTAACTATTAGTGGTACATCTCGGGAATAATGGGATTCAATTTTGCAAATTGTCTGCTTAACAATTGACAATTATCATGGACAGATGGCTTGAGGCTGAAATTAATAATAGACAATCAATCATAGGGAATAAATTGAACCTAGCCTAGCCTACAATTGTGTTTCAAGGATGTTTGGTAATTTATCTTTTCTATTTTTTTCTGATTTTCTTTCCAGAAGTGACGTGAACCTATTTTCCCTTATAACTATTGATTATATTTTAAAATAATTGAAGACTTACCAAACTAATTGTGAACGTTTATCATCATGGATTAACCGTATGGATGGATTAATGTTTCAATGTTGAAGCTTAGACGATACATGAAATTGCTTGCAAATAATAATACATTTTTTTTTACGTTGTAAAATCATCCAATGAGTCCGCCCATCCAGGGCAGGCCGGGAGGGACTGTCAGACTTGTGCTGACTAAAATCCAAGGTGTCCTTTGATAGCCCTTTACGTTCCGGGGCCAAGGTTACTCGTTAGCCCCGCGAACCCGGCAGGCTTTAGCCCTCTATGGGCGCCCCGTCATTTTGCTGACAGCTCTTTCGACCCGAGGTCCGTGATCAGAGAACAAGTCGCCCATTACACGCCGTCCGCATGCCCGCGAAGTTTGAATACATTACGGCGGTATTTATTTGATCAACTAAATTAATAGTTCACAATATAGTCAAACTTGTATACAACTCGCATGCAATTTTCTGCAGCGTGTAAACGAAACTTTACGTACTCTTTCACGCTAAAAAAACAAACTACTATGTAAATTTAATGATCCCGGGGTCGCGGGACTTACGAATTACCGTGACCCCGGAACGTAAAGGGCTATTGTAGAACACAGTGG
Source organism: Agrotis puta (assembly GCA_943136025.2). NCBI lineage: Eukaryota > Metazoa > Arthropoda > Insecta > Lepidoptera > Noctuidae > Agrotis > Agrotis puta. Next base: position 14,227,257 of record OW964176.2, on the reverse strand, counting down.
ATTTTAGTCAGTACGAGTCTGACAGTCCCTCCTGCTTTGCCCTGGGTGGGAGGACTCATTTGATGACTTTACCACGTAAATAAAAAAAAGCTATTGTCGTATACGTTTGATTCGTGGATAAGCTCAGGACTTTGCTCAGTGGCGAACATTAGAAGAAGTTCATGTCCAGCAGTAGACGAATAAAAGCTGATGATGATGGTGACTAGCACATAGGATACTTTTTATCTTGGTAGTGTCAATGACCAATCACCACATGGGCAAAGTCATGGGTATAAACTTGGATTTTGAAGAAATACTTCGATTCAAAGATAAAACCATTTCTACTCGAATGCTGTAAGAAGCCAATGGCACTAAAAACCTTTAGAATTTATAATTTTATGGCAAGTTATTTGCAAGTAGCGTACCCACAGTTTATAATCGGTCTACCTCGGGGACCATATCGAAGATAAACCGGGGAAGTATCTTACAATCTCCTCCTTTGAGATTATTAAAGTTTTATAGTAACTGGACGTACTGTAGTTGATTGCTTCCGTGTTTCTTTGCACAGTAATGGGAACTTATTCCCGGAGTATTGTTTACTTAATATTAAATCTGATTCCGCTGTGGATTTCTTCAGTAACAGTCTTATGAAGAAAATGTTCTTTGATTTTCTTTCTACGAATTTATGTTTATTTATGAGATTATAATGTAATTAAGTGTTAAATAATCTACGTTATTACTCTTAATTCTAATGTTTTAATTACTTACTACAATAATAATGATTTCATGAATAATGTATTCATTATTCATTGAAGTCGTTACGGAATTGTAATTTAAAGCTTTTTCTCGATCCTTTGAGTACATTTTCAACATTGTGTTATTTCGATGGTGTTAGAAATTCAGTAAGAGCATTGCTCAAAAGCTTGGCTTGAATAAAATTCCAGGTTGTGTCATTTACTACTTATTAAACCAGGAAGAGAAGAGAGAGAGATTCTCTTTTTTTTGAGATAATGCCACCTCTCTAGCTTTTGCTGAACTGAGCCTTTTTGGCACAGCTACTGTGTTCTTCCTTTATTTATTGTAAACACATTGTGTGAGATTGTTTTCTTTCTTTCTTTCCTTTTTTTCTGTTTTTATTTCTTTCTTTCACTATTCCCAGACCACAGAAACTCTGGAAAGTCAAAATCAAGAGTTGCAATGATTCTACACCTCTGCAAAACTCTTCAGACAGGCGAGATTCTGTCCAAACGTTTCACAACTACCCCACTTTCAGAACAGTACTAAATAACCCACCTTCCCCACCCATACATTAATACATATTACAACCCATTTGTATTATAACGTCGGGAGCCCAGCAACAATTCCTGTGGGACTAATCTCTGCCCGGATTACGCGTTATTGTCGACTGGTACGATTTAGACCAGTGGGTCTAAAAAGAACACTTTATCCGTTTCAATTGACATTTCATATTACAATGCATTACGCACAATTCATCTGTTTGACCGTTTTGTGTGAGGAATCGTTAAATGGATAAAAAATATACGTAGACTTATATATATATATTATTATCTACTTTACTTATACTCGTAGCATGATAAGTAATTAAACAAAATTGTTTAATTACTCAACATTTCCAAATAAATTATCTATGTCGTACAAGAAAGAGATATATGGTCCTACAATTGCTTTTCTCTGTTTCTAGAGAGTATGGCAAATTTGAAGAAGCTAATGCTCAGCCCATACCATAACTCTTTGTTCTTACATAAAATGCAAATCTGCTTGTTCGTGGCCCCCGTGTACAAATATTAGAAGAATGGCTTATGATTTTGCAAGAAATACTTGCAAAAGTGAATTACTTTAGAAGAATTACTTATAGAGGCCGTTTGAAGCCCTCTGCACTATTACCAACATGTTTGGTAGCTTGCAGTCAAAGCCTGGAGCTGTCCACAGGACTCGGGTATGACAGGTTTATGCTTTGAAGACACCATGGATTCTCCACAGCCGTAATAACAGCCTGCAATTCAAGTGTTTTGACTGATAGTTCATGTGACTGTTGGTTCTGGTCGAGATTCTTGATTTGACGTATTTCTTGATATATCATAATATCCGCAGATACCGGCTTAAATATTCAGATTTTCAAACTTCTGACTAGCAAGGCAGAAGCTCGAATATCTGTCAACCAGTCTTACTCAGGGGTATTGTATTACCCGTATACTGGGTTGTGGAGGTCAGATAGACGGGTGTGTAACGGTTGATATAATAACAAAAAATCTAACGTTCACTTGACCTAATTTCAGTTAATATACTTTTGTTTAATATAACGATCAGTTGAGATAATGAATTGTTGATATAATTTCATTTTATCTAATTTCTTATGGTATAATAAACATTTCCTATAATGCACATTTGACATAATATTCATAATCTCTAATAACTTTTAATATAATTTAGAAAATCTGATACGATTTTCTAAATCCACCCTCAACTATTGTAACCAGTAGAAATTGGATGCAATCTGGACTTTAGGGCACCCCGACTCGGACAGGATAGGTTAGAAGGGGATGGCGGGGTCGTGTGAGCGAGCGAAGCGAGCGAATAGACCCCGCTATCCCCTTCGTGGTTATTTTTGTATAAACCATCCAGATAAAGGAGCCCCGCGAAGCGGGGCTCCGTCGACCAAGCCCACCCTCGACCATGCATTGAATATTTTAAGATTTGGTTAGGTGCCATTTGAGTTAGGTTAGAACTGTTACCATTAAACATGAAAATTAGGTCAAATGAATGTTATATAAAAAGAATATTATACATATTGAAAGTTATATAAAATGAACGTTATACTAAATGTTTTATATTAAATGAAAATTATATCATATGAGACATTAGGTCATATGAAATTAGGTTAAGTATATGATTTTATAGCATATGAAAATTATATTATATGAACGTTATTTCAAGTGAAATTAGAGCATTTGTTATTATATCATACATTACACACCCCAGATAGACAGTTGGTCCAAGAAAAATTCAGATATTGAGCTCAGAAAAATATTAATAGTAAGTTAAATTATTCACACTATGCACAATAATTTAAGCAAATATTATTTGATAATGAAAAATGTTCAGAAACAGACTTAACAACATTAATTTACGAAACACAATTTAAGATTCTCTTCAGAGTACAGATGAAAGAAATAAATCAATGTCTTCTCTTCATCTATTCTTGTAAGTTGTATACCTACAGCATACATTTTAGACAGCGAGCAATGCTGCCCTAAATTGGTATTGCTTTTGACATGCAAAACAGCCTCTTCGTCGTAGATTTTGTGGCACATGGAAGGATATTTTGTTGAACAACTCAAGACAGTTAAAATTGCCTGATCACTAATTGTTTATTTTATTTATTTATACTTCTTTCCTGCTCGGTACAGTTGACCCTTTGTCCAAATTACAGTAGGCCTTCTAAATAAATAAAAAAACAGAAGAACATACACACATTTGCACAATTAGTCAACATGCTGCCTATAATTAGTATACAATCTCTGCAATTGTGTCTGTTTTTGCAACTGCTACCTACGGGTAGTGCCATACGCAAAAAAATAAGTAACAAACTGTATAGAAATAAATGACTTGGTATATTCTTGGTAGGTAGAGATAGAATTTAACCACGTAGACCCACGCACTTCTTGTGGTACGTTGAGGTAATTGACAAATCTGTCAGTCGACTAACCCAGTTTATCACGCCTCTTCTAAATCCATTCATGCAAATATTTGAACTGGAGCGACGCCAACTTCTTATTCAAAAGGCTGGCGATTCAGGTGTAAGGATTGAACTAGATTTTTGGTGAGAAGTAAGTAGGTGCTTATCAAGGTGACTGTTTACAATTTTTATTTTATTTCTTACATAATCAAATAGTCTGGCAGTCCTGGGAGGAATGGAAGGGACGGTCAGACTCATACTCCAGTTGTCTTTTATCTTCCAGGGTCCCGGTTACTTTTACAGACAGATTCCGTAACCCTGGCAGGCGTTTGGCTCTTTAGGGTTCTCCGTAAGATAACAGATAGCTCCCTGAGCATGGAGCCTTACGAATGTTGTTAACCCGAGCTTATTCCTTGATCGGGGGCTAGCGGCTAGCGAGCTTGCATATTTACATGACTTACCCGGTCGGTGACACACCGAGGTTTTAAAAGGGCAAGCCATGTGAGTGCCAAACTTTTATAAACTCTTGTAATACCTAAATAGGTCCTATATGAAGTTGGCTTATTATGAGCCAATAATATACATTTACATCAATCAAAAGAATATGTGCAGTCGTTACAAATTATAAATAATACAGAAGTTTTACATATCTTCTGAGAAAACATTTTTACTCAAATCAAAGTTATCGACATATTTATTTTCTACAAAATAAAACGTATTTTCAACACACCTTTCAATCAGAAACTGTTGAAATAAAGCGCTTTTCACACTACACCACGATTTGTGTGAAAAATGTCCGCTTGTTAGCGAGGCGGGGTTATTTATAGAGGCACTAACAAGATAACCGCAGTAATGAGAAACGAAGCATCCCTTCGCACTTCGTTGCAAGGTCTTTTTTTATATTTTTCAATATCCCGCATAGAATTCCCGGGTTAATGGCGGCGAATAGAGATCGTCTGGTGTTAACTTAATTAAGAATGTTCTTTGTGATGGCATTCAAGCAATATCTATTGATACTGATAGCCTATACCCACTGATGGACAAACTGTAATACTGTTAGTTAGATGTATTCAAATTTCAAATGGCTGACTTCACTATTGCATTTTTTTAAATAATATTATTAGAGAAAAGAAAATAAAGTTAGAGAATTTATTTAATTTTCATCTGATGCACCTGCATCAGATGAAAATTAACTGCAAAAAATAGGAAATTTTGTGCCATCAAAGGCCTAATATGACGTCTTAAAACCAGGCTTGTTTCAGTAAGTGAACGAGGTGGCGCTAGACGACTTGTATAGCTCTGTCTCTTTCACTCACTGGAACAAACCTGGTTTTAACACGTTATAATACGGCCGCAATTCCTTTAACTGACAGAGTAAATAAGAAAAATGTATGTATAAGCTGCCAGCATCTGCAGAGTACAGGTACCAATGGTATTATTTTGCGCGTCGACATACCTCTTATACACCGAACATTTGGCAATTCCTGCTAAATAAGAAAATAGACACAGAGTGCAGTGAGTTTGGCTACAGAATAGTCTAACAGAACCACAAAACCGACTAACATCAAAACAAACAATAAATATATTATAAAAACTAAAATAATACAAAAACAAAGTGCGCTCAGCTATTTGTTGTACCAAGGCAACATGCATAAAAGAAGGCTTGCGTTACACAACGCAGAGCACAGCAAATGAAACCACATTACGGTGGTGACATTCGCTTTTTATTCCCTATTTTCTTCTGTATTATTTTCTGCATAAAGCTACACGTGTTTTCTATACGTATTTACTCTAAAGTCCTGTTGTTTCTATGCCGGCTTTGTCTCTGATACTTTTGTGAAGTGAATTCTAGTTGGGTAAAGGAAAATACGCTATGTTTGTTTTGTGTTTCTGATTCAACAGATGAAATTCATACTGTCTTGTGTTGTATGTTTTTTTACTGTACATTATTTTTATGTTTACATGGTATACAATAATACACTTACAAAAACATAGAATCTCATTATTTTTGAAAATCAGTTAAAATTCGATAAAAAAAACCATTTTGATTAGAACAGTACTCTTTGCAGCAACTGACGCACCAAATTGATGAGGATAATTCATGTAACAAAGGTGTTGAACTCACTAATTTTCTGATTGAAAAAGAGCGTCCATGGAGTTTCATTCCTCGCCATAGAGATTACACCTTGGAAACCTTGGAATGCACCTACGGTACTTTTACAGTTATTAAGTCTTGTGACTGGGACTGCACCATAACTATTAATTCAAAAGTACCTGTGCCTACTTTCAATAAATGCTTTGATTTTATTTTTTTAGTACTTTTATCTACCCCTCAGGGGTTACAGGATTAAATATGAAAACAGGGGTAACAGGATTATATATGGAACTCATGGATTACTATGACCCCAGTTACTGACGCAACTCGGGTCATAGTAATCCATGAGTTCTAGATATCGGTCTGAACTAAGTTACGAGTTAACACTGGGTCAAAAGCGGTACAGTGTAACATCTGTCTGAGTTAAACTCTTGAAGTTACCAGACACTGTACAGTTAGTGTCGTACAACACAATAACTATATAATCCCTGAAACAACAAGCCTAATTGAAGTTAATATTGCGAGATGACTTATGAGTCAAATGAAGTGAACTCCAATAGGATAGATTTTTTTGGTTATCTAGACTGCTTGCTCCTAGCTGCTGCATAGCGGTTGACTTATTCTGTATTTCTGCTACTTTCAGTGTTGTGCTTCTTTTCACCAATTTATGAGAAAGGTATCCAAGGCCCGCCACGGAAGACGCCCACGGCATCTTCTGTGGAGAGGCATTTTCCGGCCACCATAGGCACAGGCCTGCAGATTGCGAATAATGGGAAAGCAAAATCGTCCAATCATGGACCATGCCCGGGTCGAAGGAACGTCGAGTTCCCATGTGCCTCAAAGAGCTTAATCAAAAATCAAAGCGTTTATTTCAAGTAGATCAGTTACAGGCACTTTTGAATTGTCAAAGACAAGTAAAAAATATAATTACTACAAAATTTTGACACATGTATCAGCACTATTCAGCTCAACCACTTTGTAGGCAGCTAAATGATCCGACACACGCGCCACCATCAGAGAGACATAGACTAGAGGCCCAAAACTTGCCAGGGTCGTAGAACTGTTAACTGTTAACTGTGACCCTGGAACATAGAGGGCTATTGAATGACAACCATAGATTTTAGGCAGTACAAGTTAGACAAACCCTGTCGTCCCGCCCTGGGTGGAAGAAATCATTTGATGATTTTGACAAGATTAAAAAGAAGCTATCCAAAGCCATTCGTGAACCCATCTAGCTGTTTCACGGCAATAACTATGCAAATGGCAATAATGGCCACACTGCTGTGGAAAATTAAAATTATTGGGTTTTGCTGGTCAACTTTGCCCAGTCCAAGTATGTTCTACAAATTTGTGAAGCTCGCGAGACTCGAATTACCGTGACCCCGGAACGTAAAGGGCTATTGGAGGACACCGTGGATTTTGGTCAGTACGAGTCTGACAGTCCCTCCCGCTCTGTCCATGTTGGGTGGACTCATATGATGATTTTAACACGTTAAAACAAAAAAATAAAAAACTAATTGGTGAAGAAACTCTGCATTTGTGCCACTCATTATTCCGAGGTAACTCCTGTCTGTTTTGCTACGATTACCCGATAGTAATCGTTTTTTAATACGTTCGAAAAAATCTGTTTCTGTGGGCATCGGCCCATGGAGACAGAAACAGATTTTTTCGAACGTATAGTCACATAGACTTTATTGATGGAAAAGCTATTAATAAAAGTAATATATTTCCTAGAAACCTACAAAACAAACATTATCCGCCAAGAAAACGGTCATTTAGCTCACAAAGCAACATTTTAACACATGTAAACTTTACGCGACCGTAAAATTACTTTTTATCGTCCCAAAGGCATAAAGTTGAAATTCCAATAAAATAGATTTCCAGCGATATTATGACGACGTGTATTCGTTTAATTTCGCCATTTGTGTGGAGTTTACCCGCCACGAGAGGCATTATAGGGGCCATACCAGCGTTTTATATGAAAAAATCAGCCATTCCTATTTCAAATTGCCACTTGTGAACGTCGCGAGCACTTGAAACCGGGGAGAAAGTTTAATATAATACAAACAAGAGGTGTTTATTATACGTAGGTATACAGATAAATACGTTTTGTTCATCCCGCTTTGTTTTCGTTCAAAGATTAATTCTTTCGGATGAATATAACCGAGTGGAAAGTCAATTTCCATTGATCTTTTGTGTTCATTGTTGGTTTGGATACGGTTTGGTGACAATGTGATAGCACGGATTACAGGGAACCCACATTACGTTAGATAACGCGGTACATATAAACTGCCGAGAAATTCGGAAAGAACATAATTTTCTTATTATTCCACAACATTTTCTTTTGGTACATTTTTTTTTAAATATAATAATAGTTAGCCACTAAGTGAGGCCTTGAGCTTGCTCTTGAAAAAGATCGAATGTAATCTTCTTTTCATTATAGAGTTGCATAAACCACTAGAGCTTACCAAACTTCTTCAGAAATTGCGTAAAATACTCCACTAAAATGAGACTATCATGTCGGAGAACCGTTGATAAGTTGGAGATTTTTTCCTTTTTGTTTGGAAAAAAAAAAATTCTTGAGTTTTAAATATAATTAATCCTTGAGAAACATAATTGAACAAAACATAGAGCTGTGTTGAAAATTTATGATAAAAATCTACTAATGTAGATTTTTATCACACAGACATTCAACTCTAAACCTAGTACAGGCTTAATAAAAGCCATATCCACGCTTGTTTAAAGTTCTGTTACAAAACTGAATGAACAAAAATAATATTGAATTTAAGGAAAAAATCAGAAGCACAACTCTACACAACTTTTTCATGTCTAGACTCATCGAGGCATGAAAAAGTACCCAAATACAATTATCGAAAGTTAAGCCAAAAGTTTCTCAATAATTGTTCTAGTTTTAATAGTTATATGAGTAATGTCGTTAGTTGGAAATTGATTGAAAATGTTTGCTATACATATTACTGCAATCTTTGGTAAAATAATTTGTTTGTTACTGAGGTGATTCTCATATGAATTTTGGAAAAAGGTGCGCCTTAATAAGCGCGGACGAGCGGTTCACCAACCGCTCGTCCGCGCGGTCAGGCGGTCCACATGTGTTAGGCACCAACGTTAGGCAGTACGAAACCCAGCCTCTTCCATTCCACCCAGAGCGGCAGGAGTAGCGACGAACCGCGGGAAGAGCGATGTCGTGGGTCGAAGTTGCGGGATGAAGTTAAATCTAACTAACAGCTATGGTTTTCTCTACCTCTTTCTATGAAATCTCATCGCTAGACTCTACGATGTACTCTTCAATGCGGCGGCTTTGAGATCGTTCAATCGCGCAGCGTGATTGGATAGTGCCACTGTTAGTAGCTTAGTGTATGCACTAAGCTACTAACACACATGGGAGCGAAGCCACTAGCAACAGTTAGAAATTTTATAAAGACAGAAAAACCGAGAGTAGAATAGTCCAAACTTTCAGTTAACTTTGAGCTAAAAGATGACACGAAAAGCAGGCGAGCTTGTGTAAAAATACAGATTAGATCGTCCCGGGAAGGTTGATGTATGAAAAATTCAAGTTGATCTTTGCTTAAGCACAAAGCCCACTCACTGGCACGCTGTACAGTGCCGTGTTAAGTAAGGACGAGCACACACGATGTCACGGCCTTTTTAAAATAATACAGGATCTTTTTAAGACCTTTTAGAATTTTATAGTAAGAGGTCTGAAAATCGGATTCTTGATTTTACCGACTACATCGTGAGAGTCGCAGGCAACCGATGGATGCAAGTGGCGGATTATTGTTCGGCGTGAGGAGGAGGCCTTCCTTCAGTAGTGGACGTCTTCCGGCTGGTGATGATGATGATAAACCTGATTTTTAATTAATTATTAGACAAGTGCGAGTGTATACCATATCACTTTGGGAGGTACTAAATTTAGTCCTGTTCCGATTTTTTTTTTCGTCAATATGTAGTTCAATACCACCATAACCTTTTTTTTCCATTTGGTAATCTTAATCTATTTTTTATTTGTCTGTTTACATTTACTTTTTAGCCTTTTCCTTCTCGGGGACCGAGTGTCTCTTTTGTTCGGACATCGTGCTACCTAATATTAGATTGGAAACTGCTATAGACATTTCCGTCCGCTCTTTTTTTACATTAACATTGAAGGGGGAATATGAGATTTAATTAAACTTCGTTGAAAAGCTAGTACAAAATAATTAACCAAAAATAATTATCTTCCCTTTACACAAAAACCAAAAAAGCCACAGTGAACCATCAGCTTAAAACGTAACCCAACATAAGCGGCCGACAACAGGTGTTATGTGATAATGACTAAACAGCCTTTGAATTTGTAATGAACGCAGTGAGTACGGGGTGGCGGGTGCCATGGGGCCTTTGTGACGTCACAGGCTTGTAGGACAAGGCAGACAGTTTGCAGAAGTTCAGCTTCATACAACAAACAAAAGCAAACCATAGAGAAAACGAAAGAAGTGTTTAAAAGTGCTAACATGGACATTACTTGCCGGTTGTTCATAGAAAACTACGAATTCAAATCAGAAAGACGCCAGGACAATCTACCCAAGTCTGTCAAACTCAACTTAATCGTAATAAAAGAAGGTTCATGTTCGATTGGGAAAAAATTATCGCTTGAACTGCTGGTGATCTGTACATCTAGCTTTTGACGTTTTGTTATTGTCCATTTGGACAAAGCAGAACCATAAATTTACATAAGCTGAACGGAACTGGCAATCGTCTATGTGCAGGCGTGGATCAAACCTTCAAAATAAGGTGTGGGCACAGCCACTCCAAAATTGGTCAGGGTATGAACTCGCTATTGTGAATTCTTACAAATGAGATATCTAGACCATATGCCGGAGAATTCGTTGGAGAATCTTCTCGAAAAATTTGAGCTTTCTGGAACACAACTGTCTATGTGTGCATGCGTCTGTTTTATGAAGCAAACCTTCTGAATTCATTTTTTGCTAACTAACTACTGTGGAAGTAAAGTAATTTAATTGTGGGTAGCTTGTGGGTAGTAATGTACTTTGGGATACTTGATTTTTTCTGTTGGAAGTACAAAGGTTTATCGATTTAATGTTAAAATAGTATGAAAGGTAGGTCAGGTGAGGTCGCGGAGGGATCAATTCTCACTTCAAATAGTGCGTGAAATTGATTGAGCATTTGATCAATGGGAGATCTGAGTCAATACCATGTTTCGTGTTCTGGTTTAACTGAGGGAGGTTTTCTCCTCGTACCATAACCGCGTTCATTCAGCTGATCTGATCGGTTTCGTAAGACATTGTATAGGTCATTGTACACGTCTATGACGTGTGACATGTGTTATACGAAATTGGCTGCAATACAGAACTGTACGGATGAGTGATATTAGGAGTAAGTGATACAACGAATGCTGTTGCTATACTGCCCTTTATTATAAAAGAACACAAGTTTATATGGTTACATTGACATCTCCCTCTCATCTCCTCCCTAAAACTAAAATAAAATAAAAGTTTACTTTTATTTTATTGCATGGATACAATATAAGCACAAATTAAACATTGATACTCTTAGGCTAACACGTATAAAATATAGTTATAACATAATCGTAGTACATATGTTCGTTATGTTTGGTATACAAAGTTATACAATAATAAGTAGTTACATACTTATAATAACAATCAATCCCTGAGTACCTATGAGCGCACAGCTGGCGCTTATTATTCGTCTCCGTTTTCTGCTGACCTGTATAATAGCTATTGTTAAGTGCTTATAGCATTGGTAATTAATTGTCTTATTGTTTTTATCTTAAACATGATACGGTTTCGTTCTGTTTTTGTGAATAATGTCGGGTTTTCCCTTATAATTGACCTCAACATTTGGTGACAAATCTCTAATCACCTTGTAAGGTCCAGAATATAATTGTTGAAGTTTATTGCCAGTTTCATTTTTAATTAAAACTTGATCGTTTGGCTTGTAGCGTATTGGATTTACATGCTGGTCGTATCTACTTTTTCTGCCTATTTTATTGGCTATCAAATTTTCCCGCGCTTCGGTTTGAGAAACCTGTAGGCGGTACTTAAGTTCAAGCGGGTAACTGTCGTAATTATATAGAGGCTCTACACACTTTTCCAAATTATTGGGCAAGTTACACTTTCTACCGTATACGAGTTCGAATGGTGTAAATTTTGTTGACGAGTGAACTGTCGTATTATAAGCAAAGCACCAGAATGGTAACCAAGTACTCCATAATTCGGGTTTTCCTTCTGCTTGGATTCGCAAAAATGCACCTAGATTTTTATGCGAGTTCTCTAGCGCTCCGATGCTTTGGTGATGATACGCAGTTGAGTTTAACTTTTTAATATGTAGTAATTCACAAACCTGTGTCACGGTCTCGGACATGAACTCTGTGCCTCTGTCGGTAGCTATGTCCCTCGGGATGCCATGTTGAAGTATGAAGTTATCCACGAAGGTGCGTGCTACTTCTGTAGAGGTTTTAGTGACGAGGGGATACGCACATACATACTTGGACAGCTCGCATTGCAATGTCAATATATAAGAAAAATTGTTGCTGTCTTTGTCTAATGGTCCTACCAAGTCTAAGAAGATTTTATCGAAAGCCGAATGAGCAGTTGTGGTGATTGCCATTGGCTCTTTCACCTGAACTGTATACTTATGCTTCTGACATTGAACACATTTTTTGACATAATTTTTGACATCACTTTCTAAGCCTGGCCAAAAATAGTATTTTTTTATATTAGTCAGCATTCTTCTCATGCCCGCGTGCCCACTAGTGGGCAAAAGATGAAAGTCGTTGAGTATCACTTTCCTATCATCTTTGTCCTCTATTCTTTCGACATCTTTTAATATACATAATCTGGGCCCTTTCCAGTTGCTTTGTTTTCTTATCTCACTAGTTAATTTCTCTACAAAAATTTTATTATTCGAATTTTTAATGAAGTATACTTCTTCTATATTTAGCTTGTTACATAGATCACTCAGCTCTCTCGCAAACTCGGCTCGCGTAGTTTGTGATTGAGATGCCGAGTTTATGAATATAGTTTTCATTTGGGCATTATACAATAATATTATGTGTGTTTGTAACACTACTGAGCTATCGCTCTTTAACTTCTTAAGACTGCTACTGGGTGCAAATCTTAACTCTACTGCGCCTCTTGGTTTGATATGAGTTTCCACTACATGTGGTTGAACTGGCAAGTTGTCGGTGGGCAACTCATCTGCCGGGGCGACAGCATCTAATTTTCGTTTTTGAGCGCGAGTCATTACTGCACACAGACACTCATTCATTTCTTTAAGTTCTTTTGACGTAATTTTTATTCTAGATAATGCGTCTGCAACGCAGTTCTCACTCCCTTTTACGTATTCTATTTCGTAATTGTATTCTTCTAGAGCTAGTCTAAATTTAAAGAGCCTGCTAGATGGGTCTTTTAAATTAAATAAGTATACAAGGGGTTTGTGGTCGGTTAGTATTTTAAATGTACGACCGTATAAATAGGGTCTGAAATATTTGACAGCCCAAACTACAGCTAAGAGTTCTTTCTCTATAGTGGGATAGTTCTTTTCCGCTTTGTTAAGGCTCCTACTAGCGTAAGCTATTGGTCTGCCATTTGAATTTGATAGTACTGCCCCAATTGCGTACCCAGATGCATCGGTTTGTACTATGAATTGATTTAGTTCTGAGAAATCTGGGTACTGTAGGATTGGCGGTGACATCATACTCTGTTTTAGAGTTTCAAATGACGTTTGACAGTTGCTATCCCAGTTGAATTTAGTGTTTTTCTTACTTAAAAGGTTTAAATGATAGGCTTTGTCGGCAAAGTGGTCTATAAATTTTCTATAGTAGTTTGCAAAAGCAACGAAGCGTTTCACTTCGTCCGTACTTTTAGGAACTGGATACTCTTTAATTATTTTAATCTTATCTGGGTCCGGCAATATACCATTGCCTGTCACCACGTGGCCTAAATAAAGCATCTCTTTCTTAAGGAAATCGCATTTAGTGGGATTTAATTTTAAGTTGGCACTGCGCAACTTTTCGAATACTTCTATTAAATTTTTGTTATGGTCAGTTAAGTTCCGTCCCATACAAATAAGATCGTCTAGGTACACTAAGCACTTGTCGTAGGATAGCCCGGTCATTGCCATGGTCATCATACGCGAAAATGAGCTGGGACTAGTTTTGAGTCCCATAGGCATTCTTGTCATTTGATACTGACCACCGTCTGCACTAAATGAAGTATATTTCCTACTGTGTTTGTTTAACGCTACGTTAAAAAATCCTTGGTTTAAATCTAAATGTGTGAAATAAATACATCCACACAAGGAATCTAGTATATCCGTGATGTTTGGCAGTGGAAACTTATCATCCTGAATACAAGTGTTGAGCTTACGGTAATCTATAACTAACCGCCATTTTTTTTCCCCGTTTGCGTCTGATTTTTTAGGCACTAGGAGTACTGGGCTGGACCACTCACTGGAACAAGGTTCAATAATTTCTTGTTCCAATAAGTTGTCCACTTGTTTTTTTAATTCGGCTTTCTGTGAATGCGGCATTCTGTAGGGCTTAACGTACACTGGTGCCACGTTTGGTTTCAATGTTATTGAGTGTTCATATAATTTAGTTGTTCCTAATTTATCACCCGGTAGGAAGAAAATATCTGCATATTTTGCGCAAATGGACTCTATGGACAATTGCTCCTCTTTATTTAAATGTTTCAGCGATAGCGAAGCGAATACCTTTCTGACACGATCAGCATTATTATTGGTTTCTTGAAATGAACATACATCATACTCGCTTGCTTTGTAAAGTGTTGGACTAATTGTTGTCAAGACTAAATCTGTCTCCGTGGTGTTTAAAATCCTAATTGGTATTTTCCCATTCGTGGGCTTAACTAAAGTATTTGCGACAAAGATCCCCTTTTGCAGTTCTGTTCCATTAACTACACATTCTTCTATCTCACATGTTCGAATAAAGTGAATAGACTCTGATCTTGCCGGTATATTAAAATGATTGTTTGTCATTATTAATGGTAATGATACCTTTGAGTTGTTATTCCATAGTAACAAAGTTTGGTTACCGTAATTTAATACTGATTTATACTTGCTTAAAAAGTCTTGTCCCAGTATGCCACTACCTTTACAAGGCAATGTTTTAAAAACATAGAACTTATGTTGTAGGGTCTGATTTCCAATAACTAGGCGCAAATAAGCATATCCTATAGCCTGTACTTTGCCCCCGATGCCGTTTACAAGTGTCTTCTCGATATGGATTGGAATGTTTTGGTCGAGAATTTGTTTATACTTTATGACAGATATGGATGCACCGGTGTCTACTAATAATTGGTATGAATAATGGTTATGCGATTTTATATTTACGTAGCCTACGTTATTGCATGATAAAATTATATTTTTAGTCCCGAAAAAACTGGTCCTCATTCCGCTGTTCTGTTTCTGTATTTTCCTGCGTTTCTGAGTCATCCAATGTATGTATGTGTTGATCCCTGGAGGTGCTATAATTGGACCTACCTCTGTTTCCATGAAATGGTCGGGTGGACCGGCGCCAGCTTGCCTGCGATCCTCTCCGAACCTGATCCTGCTGTTCGTCTTGGTTTTGGATAACCTGTTGATTGCCACGTGCGCGTCCTCTACCTGCGTATGAGAAGCGGCCTCTCCGCTGTGACCAGTTATAAGACGATCTCCCTCTATAATTCATCGTTAAAATATCGGAAGATGTTGATGGACTTGTTATATCTTCATCGATGGCCGCCTGTACTGCATCTTTCAATGATGTAAAATTTCTGGCTGAAATTATTGTACTAAGTCGTCGATTTCTCAATCCATCTGAGAAACATTTGATAGCTTGCTTCTCATTAATTGGCTTTAAAACTTTCAAACTGGCCTCGTTGGCCCCCGATTGAGAGATCGTCAAATCAACAAACAATTCCGTAATTTTTTTGCCGAAATCATCGATTGATAAATCGTTTTGCCTAAGACTTTGCAGCTTTCGTTGAATTGCTGTAGCCGATTTTTTAGGCAATAACTGAATCTTCAAGTCAGCTATAAAGTCGTCAATATTGACATATGAAGTCGCTAATTTCAATTTTGCGGTCTGTGACAGTCTATTTTTTAATACGAAATTTAACAGTTTTCCTTGTGAATTTTCGTCTAACTCTGTTTTGTAATACTCTATGCCATCTATAAGTTGCTTTACGCTAGCCTCATCGTCTGTACAAACTGGTAATAAACTTAAAGCAACTTTTAAATCAAATTTACAAGTAGTTGCCATTTTATCTGCCGTACTAGGTTTCTGTGAGCACAATTCTAATATTTGTTCATATAAATGATCAAAATTTGCGCAAAGCTCTTGAATATGCGAACATTCACTCTCACATACGGTGCTTTTCGATTTTGAATAATATTCTAAAAATAAGTTGTACTCTTTTACTAAGTTGTCTGCCTCTGCTAATTTTACGACTATAATGTTACCTTTTCTTCTATCTGGACCTATCTTTATCAAATATTTTCTGATTTCAATTAACTTGTCGTACAATGTTTTTAAGTTTTCTGCCATTTAACATAAATACTTATTTCTATTTTCTTAGTAGGTACTGAATTACATACCATTATTTTATACTGCATACACTCCAGCGTTCATTTTTTTTTTCATTTGTCACTTATTTTAGTCCTCTAAAATAATGTCATGTATATTTTATGCTATTACACGTTTACTACTAATAGAGAATAGACAACACCTTATATATAACCACGCACTGACACATAACGAATACAACTTTCGCGCACTTTTCTTCGTAAACCCTGGGTTTTTAACTCTTCAGATGACGTCCTCAGTGTCCTTCTTGTAGCCTCTGGCATTCGTCCGCATTTCCTCTGCGTCAGCTCTACGTCTCCATATAGAACATCGTAATCTGTCCTTCCTGATCTCATTACCCATCCATTTCTGATGGCAATTCTTGTAGATTCTGAAGATACCATACAAAAACGCCAACGATGCTATAAGAAGTAACACGATTAAAATGATGTTTGTTGTGCTGGCATGTATCGTCAGCTGCGTGATGTCAGCGCTGTTACTTCCACCTGCTGCGTTTTGTGGAACTATAACTTCTTCCTTCGTATTAGTTGTACCCATTTTGTGATTGTCGTGGTAAATATTCACAAAATAGAATAGTGACCACGCTAAGTCCCAGTACGAGATTGGTCTCGTTACAATACATTGCGACACCCGTTTTGGTCAAAGAAATGTAAACATACGCTGCTAGCGTTTACGCTGTCACGGTCGCCATGTACGGATGAGTGATATTAGGAGTAAGTGATACAACGAATGCTGTTGCTATACTGCCCTTTATTATAAAAGAACACAAGTTTATATGGTTACATTGACATCTCCCTCTCAGAACAGATAATTACCAACTCGCTAGTATCTGTAGTTCGGTCGCATTCGGTATGGCAACGTCGCATAAATGCGGCGACTTTGCAGACACATCTAATCAGATGCAGATAAATCTAAGTTTCATCTTGACTTAGCCACAAGTCGGTGCGTGTGAAAGATATACCTATATTAAAATTATTGCATAAAGTGAAAAATTATTCATAAAGACAAATTATTGACTTGGCATCAAGTTTCATGTACCTGTTTCACTACGTTTACCCGTAGACGGAGCCCCGTTTGGCGGGACTCCTATTACTGGGTAGTTTAAAAAAAAAACGTGTCCTGTCCCCTTTTAACCTAATCTGTTCAAGTCGCGGTGCCAAAAGTCCGCGTGGGTGAATCCACTGGCAACATATACTTACTCTATTTATTATTGACTCAACTTGATCTTCTGTCTCAAATATTCCAAGTGCGAATCGCGACTCATCATAATTATAAAGATGATGCGTGTTACATCATTCTCATTATGATTAATTTCCCATAGATTACGGCGAAAAGCGACCTTGTTGTTAACATAATGTTTACATGACGAGCTGTTTATTAATCATACGTGTTTACTGCTCAAGTTTTCAGTAATCTGTCGCGACATGTGTTTCTGAATTTGGTTCAGTTGGTACAGATCGTCTTACAGATAGACTAGATTTGTTTTTAATTCTGCTAGATTTCGCCATCCAGGTGAAAGTTTATTAGGATGGATCGATGGATGGATGGATATTTTGCTAGTCTTTCACGCAAAAACTACTGAAACGGATTTAGATGAAATTTGGTATAACGATGGTTCATAACCTGAATTGACATATAGTTTTTATCCCAATTTTATCCTCCCGAGGGAAGTAAGCGAGCGAAGCTGGCAATGGCTAGTACATAAATAAACTTAAAAAAAAAAGAAAGTGCAGATACACACAACAAAATGAAGGCATTTTAATGTTGACGTTTCGCATATTTTATTTACATATTTTACAAATATGTTGATAGGTCACAGCTCGTGTGTGGGGTTTACCTAAAGCACACATTGAGTAAAAATATACCATAACTCTAAATGGGACAACTTTTTCCATTTCCTCTAATAGCACACATCAGTGTACCTACACCTCAACTATACCCGTTGGAATTCAATAGTTAACAGGGCCGGAATAGGCCGTGTGGAAGGGTGCAATTTTGGAAAGGGCGCTTGGGAATAACTGCCTGCAGTTGGTTATTGTTTTGATGTTGAAATACGCAAGAAGAGGATAGAGGTCTACATTAGCTACTCGATAAGATAAATAGTTAGTATGAGTACATAAATATGTGGCGTTCATTTAGCAACGCAACTAACGTTACCACAACTAAACCTAATTATTTGGTACACGAGATAGGTCAGTACCTACCATCCTTCAAAATTAAGCATATATCTTTATAATACTTCTAAACATTTAAGTGTTGCACTGTTCTCAATTTGTACCCTTACCCAAATCCGACCCTGTATATTACTAGCAAGATGTCCTCGCCAAGGGAACAAAAACTATTTCTCGTAATATCGAATGTGCCATAAAACGCGATAGGAAAGCTATTGCTTATCTCAAAGCGTCCCGTGGGCAATTCAGAGGACAATGTCACCCGACCTTGATGCCCCAAATTATACACAGAATGTTCCGTGTCAAGACACTGTGACGGGCCCTATGAACCTTCGTAGAAAAGATAGGGTCGACGCTCACGAGTAGGTTCTCAAAGGAAATGGAAACATGAAAGGTGGAAAATGAAAACACATTTGTTGCTTTAATTAAATGGTGGTGACTTTCATGTAAACGAATGTGACATTTAATGTAGTAAAAGGAAGTTCTTAGTTGATGTTTCAGCATTAGAGTTTTACAACAGAAGAGGAATTCTTCTGATAGCAACAGCATAATTACATAACCTAATGTGGTCAAAGGAACAAGTAGTTTGTTAATAACTTTTTATTCTTTAAAAGGTTATTTTTATCCTGATAATACTTTCACGTTCATAATTCTAGACCGCGCGCAAAACCTCGATCAAATGCTGTTATTTATTCGAAACCTTACGGCAAAATGTCTATTGATTTTCAAGAGGAATATAATGGAAATGTCCCCTCTTATAATGAAGGTCTACGAGACTTCAACCACTGAAAACTCATCGATGGAAGTCTTCAGAATTTTATGCGGAAGGGTTCGATTCTCCATTGAAACGCACCGGTGAACATCCAAATTGTCGCTTTCGGCAACCTTACTTTACTTAAGAGGCCTCTTACAGTCCACTAGCGCCGCCAATCGAAAAAATGACATAACTCGTAAATAGAATCAAAACTACAAAATGTGGTCTGTAATTACTGTAGAAAAGGCAATGACGTAATTTTATAACACATTGTCAACACTTGAAATATAGCTGTTTAGCTATATCGTGCATTCTAAACATAAACGGCCGTTTTTGTTACAAATAAAAAAATTTAGCTAAACAGCTATATTTCAAGTGTTGACAATGTGTTATAAAATTACGTTATTGCCTTTTCTACAGTAATTACAGACCACATTTTGTATTTTTGATTCTATTTACGAGTTATGACATTTTTTCGATTGGCGGCGCTAGTGGACTGTAAGAGGCCCCTTAAAACGGCGCGTGACTTAAACATTACACCGTACTCGTTATTAAAACAAATTCTTATCAAAACACAAGCCTATATTTACAACATTAAATGGCTAATAAATTAAAAAAAAACAGACGCCAGCACATCAACCAACCTCAATCTGTCAAATTTCTTTAGTAGATTTTTAACCTTATCACAATAGTGGAAGACCTGACCTGTTGGCATCTGTATAAATGTAATTAAAGTAAGTCTACAAGAAGTAATAATGAGAAGATAAAATTAAATGTAAAAAAGAACCATGTGTAATAATATTTAGGAGGAAATACGGCAGGATCAGAATCGTTAGACTTCAAATGATCAACTTTATAGTTAGCACAAAACACAGGGTTTTACGAGTAATCGCGCTTGGAAAACCGTCTCCCTAGGTCTTTATTTTTTTTAAGGTTTGCTTCCATGTTTTTAAAGTGGTAAAATCATCAAATGAGTCCTCGA
This sequence comes from Agrotis puta, assembly GCA_943136025.2. Taxonomy (NCBI): domain Eukaryota; kingdom Metazoa; phylum Arthropoda; class Insecta; order Lepidoptera; family Noctuidae; genus Agrotis; species Agrotis puta. The sequence continues at coordinate 14,206,961 of OW964176.2, read as the reverse complement.
TCCCAGGGCGGGACGGGAGGGAATGTCAGACTTGTGCTGATGGAAATCCACGGTGATCCTTCAATAGCCTTTAACGTTTCAGGGTCACGGTTACCTGATGAGACAGCCTAGAGAAAATAAGAATTTTTGTGATAACTTAATTTTTCAAGTGTATATTAGAGCTGAACTATTCTACGATATTTTAGTAATTTTAAAAATCAGATACTGTAATGGTGGTCAGTAAAACGTTATCTTCTAGTAACACAACAGCATAGCTACATTATTTTAAGAGATAGAAATAACTGAGTGACTCTCAGTTTAACGTATCAGTGAGCAAGCTTTTACCTAAAATAAAGATCTAATCAAGACTCCGAATAATAACACTTATAATCAATAATTTTATAAAAAAAAACTAGCTGTACCCTGCCACGCTTCGCTGTGGTGTGTTGAATTGTTGAGAAATGAGAAGGAAAAAAAAGAATACATTTCATATAAGTTTAATTTTCCTCGCTTCCGGTAGATGGCGCGGTCAATGGTATTTTTTTCGCGATCGTGGGTATGTGACTGATGCAAAAAATAGATAAAAACAATCCTTGATGCGGATTATATGTCATACTAAAATTTCAGCTCAATCGAGCTCAGCAGAACTTTTTGAGTTTTTGAAGCGTACACAAACCAACATAACATTTTTATATACAACATTATTTCTTGTTTATGCGAAACCCGATACACCTGTCTAATATTTTTGTGTAAAGAATCTATGTACAAAATTTTAAAACCGTATCATAAAAAATTACAAGGTTACAAGTTTGTATATTACCTGGTTGTCCGTTCAAAAACATGCTCATTTCGCGGTACACCCGCGTAAACCGCGTCTCCTGTGTTAAACACTCGTGATAATAGCTTGGCAATAGGTACCTAACCATACGGTGATTGTATTGTAATAAACTGGTAATAAAATCTTATTAAAATATTTAAATAAATATATACAACATGGTGTAAAAATTATTGGAATCGAATCAGTTACTGATTCTGAACAAACTATATTCGGGTTTCGCATATACTAAAAATAATGTTGTATATAGATACTTAAATAAAAAACTTTATCCATAAAAAAAGTCAACAGTGAACCTTGAAATGCTCACGTCGCCGTATTACGAAGTATCGGCTAGGTTTGGGCAAGTCCTTGTTGCCAATTTATTTTATTTTACGAGAGCAACTTGCGATAAGTGGCGCGGCACGTGATCTGACTGATCTATGTCCGCTATCTCATCGACCGGTGATGTGGGACTTCATATTCTAAGTCACAGGGAGATTGGGTTAAGGAGGTTGAAAAATAGTATCGTGATAACGTGCACTAATAAAAAAATAATTAGTTGTTTGGGGATCATTTTGTTCTTGTAATAATAGTCTTCTAACAAACAATTTGAATTGAATCCGTTTCACGCAAAATATATTTTTCTAACAATATTATTTTACCTATGTGATTTTTTTACGAATATTTTTTTTAACTTGGTCAAATCATCAAATGTGTCCTCCCACCCAGGGCAGAACGGAAGGGACTGTCAGGCTCGTACTGACTAAAATCCACGGTGTCCTTCAATCTACGTTCCGGGGTCACGGTAATACGCAAGTCCCGCGACCAAAATTAGGGATTAATTCAGTGATATTTTTCAAATATCTATAGAATTAAATAAGTGTGACAGCCTTAATGTCGTATTTACAATCATACAACCAAAATTTTTTACCTGTGTTTTGCATTTAAAAACGGATCTGAACTGCTGTACCAAATCCCTTGTGTCTATTTCCTCTCCGCATTGCGTATCTTCGTCTATTTTTATTACTACCAGTATACATACATTTTGACTGCCGTCTGAAGAACTACTGATTTTCAGACTTCAAACCTTTTTGGGGTGTTAAAATCATAAAATGAATCCTTCCGCCCTGGGTGGAGTAGAAGAGACTGTTAGGCCTTTCACGGACAAATATTAATCAATAGGATTGCACTAAATATCGGCTCCTCTTTAGTAATACAATCCTATTGGTAAATATTTCTCCGTTCCTCCGCTCCTCTCCTGTGGAGAGTTAACTTAGACTGTTACTGACTAAAAACCACCCTATTCTTTCATATGCTTTTTACGTTTCAGGACAGCTGTGTCCTTTTAAGATAGTCCCGTGACCTCGGCAATCGTTTGGCCCTGGCTGCTTCAATTTGCTGGCAGCTTCTTGAAAAGAGCGTGGGACGCACGCCTACGATAGAATTATGAGTTTACCAATATTATTTCAGCCACAGTTTATAGGGGCACCGAACGAACTACCTAGATAAATATTTATGTTTCACCTTCCTAGATCGAAACGTGCCTATAATTTCACAAATCATTTATAGTACAGGAATAAAAACTTCTCTCGTCGACTTTTATTTAGCCTTTGGTTGTAACATTTATTTTTACTCGAAGTCAAAGTGTTTTTGCTCTCGTAGACGTATTAAATTTACGGTAACATCAACTTTCGTATGACAAAAATAATATATCGAGCAATAACACAAAATGTTTGTACAATTCTTTCGTTGATAAAAACTTGTAAAAGATGTTTATTTCATCGATTTTATTAATTAGGCTTTAGGTCTGTTCGTATAGGACATACAAGATTGTTTTTATAACACATTAATTTGTTCTGGCAAGTTTTTACTAATACAAACCGTACACCGTTTGTTTGTTTGGTTAACCCATTACTATCTTTTTGGTTGACATTCATTCAATCATTTTGTTATGTCTCTGTGCCCGACTCGATGTCCGATCATGGACCATGCTCGAGTCGAAGGCGCGTTGTGTTCCACGCGCGCCTCAAGGAGTGTCAGCGTAGTGACGGGCCCCCTGTAGAGGGCCAAAGCCTGCCGGGGTCTCGGGACTCTCGAATTACCGTGACCCCGGAACGTAAAGGGCAATTGAAGGACACCGTGGATTTTAAGCAGTTCGAGTCTGACAGTCTTTCCTGCTCTGCTCGTCTGGGAGGATCTTTTATCCGAATGGCAAAGTAGGTGGGATAATTCTATCAAGGGGCGGCACCTCCACCAGTTCTTTCCATCCGTTCGTGAGCGGCTGGCTAGGACGTGGCTGGAGGTGGATCACTGTGTTGCCCAATTTCTCACGGGACATGGTAACTTTAAAAGTAAATTATTTTCCTTCAAGCTTGTTCCCTCGCCTTTTTGTCAATGTTCGACATCTGACTGTGAATATGAACAATCAGCACATCATATTCTATGGGAGTGTATTCTTTGGCAGAACGAACGTAATATTATGTTGAACACTGTTCAGACAACATCTGGAGTCATTTACTACTCGGACCTTGTTGAAACTCGAACAAACTTCCGTGCGTTCAAGCGTTTTTGCCATACCTATTATTGGAATCAAATTTAGCAGCTCACAATTTAGGACCCATTAATATTAGTAGTCATTTTACCCGTGGTGCTAGGCAACTGGGCTTCTCCCAGTTGTAATGTCCCTTTGTGCCTATTGGCCTTGTTTTGTTCTGTCTCCTGCTTGCAGGGAGGGAAGTGGAAACATATATTTTTTCCTACTCCTCCACTATTCTTTTCTGATTAATTTCGTTGCAGGATCCAAGACAGGTAAATTCATTCTCCGGGACACGTCGAGCTTCATTGTCTCGGCCCTTTTCTGGTTGGTTGCCACTGTTGATTCTGGCGCACAGGAGTTGCAGTGGTTAGGGAATAGTGTGGTGGGTTTGTCCCAAAAAAAAAAAAAAGTCTTTCCTGCTCTGCCCTGGGTGGGAGGACTCATTTGATGATTTTACCAAGTTAAAAAAAATGTCTCTTTGCCCTTAAGTGCTAAAGATATCAAAATTACCCAGCATGTGCAAACACGGAACAATAAAACAATTTATTATTCCGTGTTTAATAGTAGTAAACGAAAGTTTAAGCTCAATTCAAATTCAATCTAACTAGTTGCAGAGTTATTCAGTTTTTTAAATCCTTTATCCTTGTCACCAATCGTTTTCAGTTAAAGGGAACTCGTTGGCCATTGTATGCTTTTTACTTTATCGAGCTTAATTCAGCTTCAGCATGACTCAGTACTAACTTTGGCATAAGCCATTATTGGTCGAACTAAAAGTTAGGCGTTCGAGCCGACGCACCTACCCACCTAATTTGAAATTCTTATTCGGTTTCACATTTGCGAATTAGATTGTGTTCGTAGATTAGTAATTCGAAGAATAATGCTGACTTTTCCTCTGGGGAGCCTTTTTATTGAGAGATAAGCGGTTTTGGTTCTAAAAAGCTATGTATTCTAGCGTAATGTGGTCATTTACTGAAAATTCGTTTATAATCTGCATTTTTTTGCGATTTGAAAAGATTGCTAATTGTGGCTTCATCTTACAGCTACAGTATTACAATATCATTACTATACGAATTCCTCTGAACCTTTATATTTTACATGTAACATATACAATAGTGGAGGGGCGAGAGGCCTTTGTCCAGCTGATGGTGATAATGAGATCGCAAACCAATCTGATTTACAGATTCTGTATTCACGATGTTGTGAACCTAACTAGTAAATCGGTAAAATACTGTTGGTGGTGAAATCATCAAATGTGAGGTCTCTAATTGGGTGCAGCGAAAGGGACTGTCAGACCCGTACCGACTTAAAATCAATCCCTGTTCCTTGAGTTGCATTTTGCGTTCCAGGGTCATTGTTAGGTCGCGGGACTTACGAATTATCGTGACCCCGGAACGTAAAGGGCTATTGAAGGATACCGTGGAGTCTGACAGTCACTTCCGCCCTGCCCTGGGTGGGAGGACTCATTTGATGATAATACCACAATAGAAAAAGGTCACGGTTACCTTCATAGACGGTTAAAACTTTCTTAGTAAAAGTTCGTAAACACTACGCCGTTATTCGAAACCTCTTGAAGTGTTTAAGAGGACTTTATTTTCTGTCTTAATGAAGTGCCTGGAATAGTCAGTCAGTTGGAGTAGGCGGCGAGCGGCGCGCGTCAAAGCGATTGATCACGTGCCCTGTCCTTCTCTTAAGAGTGCTCAGCCGAACAATTAGAACACGCTTGGTTACGGGATTCTTTGAAATTCATCATGTATTAAATTTTGCATATTATTCGGAGAAAAACTCTTTGTAGGTACCTGAATTGGTAAAACAATGTGTTACTGAATATTAAGTTATTGGTTCAACTTCAATCCATACAAAGGCTGTTTGAAAGATATTGCCATTTCTCTATACATAACATGACATTGCGTCTGTTATTCCTAAAGAGTTGGACAAAGGTAATAATTTAATAGTACTTTATTAACCACCAAGTAATTGAGGACGAGCTTTTGGCCAATAAACGGGTATTTATCCAAACACCATGGCTAGTGAGAAATTAATTGTGAAAACCCAATAACTCTTGTACCCGACCTCGGAATCGAACCCATGACTAGAGAAATGAGGAAGTCTAATATTATAAAATAACTGGGTATATACACATTTTGATAAACAAACAACAAACTTTTGTGGTAAAATGTAAATTCAAGTAACTCTCACAGAAAACAATGGTTTTGCTGGAAAACCTTGTGATTGTTTATACATGGCCATTTTAACATTGAATAAGATATAGTATATTTTGTGGTTAGTTACGACAAATGAAGATTAATTACCCAGCAAAGCAAACGTGAAATTTTCTAATTTGAGTCACATTTTATTTTAACACATTAAAAAAAACTGTACTAGAGATGACTATGATTTTGCCTGACTAGCCGACTTGCCGACTACTTTGTTTAAAAAAAAATGCCAACTGAACATTGTTGCCGGTGAAGTTCAAAGGAAATCGGCTATGTCCGTGGTGTTTCATGTGAAGCTGACATTGAATTCGTCTTAATGCGCTTGTAAGGGAGCACAATCGCGGAGTGCAACAACCTACTACAGGCCCTTGTAAATATTAGTATAAGACATGATTTTGTGTAATCCTAGGCTAATTAAGAGACTCTATTATAATTTTTGTTACCTGTATTCTCCCTTTGTTTGTATAATCTTGTTATTGTGTAGTAATCATAAGGAATAATGTAAACGTATCGCTCAACGTCCATGTGTGTGTGAACAGCGGCCGCACGCGATTGGATAGAGCGAGACAGTAGCGTGGGCGCGACCCTCCCACGCACTGCGCTTGCGGTCGCGAGAATAAAAGACGGGCGGTTGCGCGATACGGGGCATTGTGCCAGACCGTCTCGTGCTCATCTTACGAGACTTTTTGTCAGATCGCACATTCCGCTATCGCATCGGGAATGCCCTCTCCTCCCCTCACCCTATCCGAGCCGGTGTCCCTCAAGGCTCAGTCCTCTCGCCCCTCCTATTCACGCTGTTCACTAGCGATATCCCCAAGAGCAAAAAGGCTCAGTTAGCTCTCTTCGCGGACGACACGGCCATGTATTACACTGGCCAAAGTCCAACCGCTATAGCCCAAACCCTCCAATCCGCAGCCAACGCCCTCGGCGACTGGTTTAGGAAATGGAGAATTGAGGTTAACCCTGATAAAAGTCAGGCGGTCCTCTTTAGGTCGCCGCTCAAAAGACTTCCCCTCCGCCCCCTCAGTCCGATAACCATGTACGGTAAGCCTATCCCTTGGGAGAAGCAAGCCAAGTACTTAGGCGTTATCCTCGACAGTAACCTGTCCTTCCGCGCCCACATAAAAGCAGCCCGTAATCGGGCTGCCTTTGCCGTAAGCAGGCTCCACTTCATGATTACAGCGAGAAGCAAATTATCGCTTAAATGCAAAATTCGCCTCTATACCGCTGTAATCCGCCCCATCATGACATATGCCGGTGTCATATTCGCGCACTCCAATCCCCGCCACCTTTATAAAATGCAGGTCCTTCAAAACCGTTATCTTAGGAAAGTCACGGGAGCCCCGTTCTATGTCCGCAACGATAGCCTCCACCTCGACCTTAAAATCCCCACCATTCTCCAATTCATGAAACGCCTTTCCAAGCGTTTCTTTGACTCTGCCATCAGGCACCCCAATCCCCTAGTCGCAGCGGCCGCTCGATACGAACCGTCTCGTATCAGCAAAATTCGCCGACCAAGGCATACTCTTGTCACCCCCGATGACCCCATCACTCTCCTCCAGGAGAGCAGTAGGGAAACTAGCACGCTCAGAAAACATAAGCGTAAACCGATCCCGTCATTCCGTCCTCGCCGCCGAGGACGACCGTCGCGACGTCCGAATCAATGCCCTCCCCGTCCCTCGCAAGAGCCAGCCCGCGATGCTGAGCCGTAGAGTTTTAAAAATCAGTCCCTAAATAATGAACCATTGTGATCCAGCCTGTCCCTTGCTGTCCTCTCTCAGTGACGCCCTAAGCCGAGGTCCGAACCCCACAGGGGGTGCCCTTAGCGTGCGGTCACTTAGTTTGTAGTTTTTATTTAGTTTGTAAGCTCTGGCTGGAGGCCTTAAAGTAATTTAAGGCATCTCTACAGAAAAGTCCGGTTAAGCAGCTCACAACCTCTTCTAGGTTGACCTGCGAGATGCCATACACAAAAAAAAAAAAAAAAAAAAAAAACGATACGGGGCAGTCCAGTTTTGTAGTCCAGTTACGCCAGTCGTCTTGTGAAGAGTAGCTCCTAAGAAATATTGCGAAGAATAAAAGTGATTTCAAGAAAACTCATCTGTGTGTTTTTATGTTTGAGTTCCCTGATCAAATGAATCCCCGCGCCTGAATAGCGTACAAGTTTTGGTCCTTCGTCAGCCGGATCAGGGAACTAGAAGAAAGAATAACGAGTACACATCATGAGTGAGAAAAGTACCGTCACAACGAGGAGTCAACTAAGATGCATGGAAGAAAATGCCCTGAGAAGACGGGCTCTAGAAGTGGACTCCGGTGTGCCATCAGAAAGGGCTCCGTGTTCACCGTCCATCGCACCTACTCTGCATCCGGATCAAGCGCAGGTCATCCCACTGACGGGTCCCGGTCGAGTCGTAGACTTCCGGGATATGTCGACGCCAGTGCGGTCGGTGACAGCAAGAAGAGGAAGATCCGGCACCAGCATCGCCTCGTCAAGGAGCGGCCAGAAGAGCGCCGAGTACCTGAGACGACGGGCCGAGTACGAAGCAGAGAAGGAGTTAGTGCGCATGAAGGAGAAGCTAGTGCAGAAAAAACTGGAAGCGGACCTGGCAGAGATCGACGCCGCCGCCGAAGAGGAATTATGCTCAGAAGCGGATGATACAGCGTGTCGAGTCGAAGAATGGGTGACGCACACCACGCCAGTCGCAACCAGTCATGAACAAGTTCGGACAAGTCAAGACATGCCGCCGCCCCGACCGCAGCCGCAAGTACCGACCTCTGCAATGCCAAGTGAAGTGCTACGCCGCCCGCCTGTGAACGTTATTGTGAATGTGCCCGCGAACGCGACCGCGAATGTGCCCGCGAATGTGTCCGCGAACGTGCCGCCGCCGACGCCGCTCGAGCGAGCACCTGCGCCTCCCATATGTGCGCCCGCGCCCGTTCCGTTTCCCGACACCGCACATGCCGCGACCACGGCTGGTCACGCTGGCACCGCGCGCGCGTCGTTTCATGACCCGATCGAGTGGAACGCAGGCGCCGACGAAGCAGACAGGACCAGGACGACACGGGACAGAAAAATAGACCAGCTGGCAGAGGCAATAGCGAGTATCGCGCGTCCGCGGCCGATACCCAGACAGGCGTATGAGTTGCCGGCTTTCAGAGGCGACCCGGCAGAATGGCGATCATACAAAAATATGTATTTCGACACCACCGCATTGTATGAATTTAAACCACACGAAAACCTCGCCCGGCTCAAGACGTCGTTACAAGGAGAAGCGAGATCAGCGGTCGAAGACTTATTGCGCGCATCGGCCAGCCCGTCGGAAATAATAGCAACTTTAGACGAAGAGTACGGGCACCCCAATTTAATCCTCGAGTGCGCAATAAAGAAGATTCGCGAGCTGCCGAAAGTGACGGAAAGCGGCCGCGAAATACGAAGATTTTCCACGACAGTGAAGAATTGCGTCTCGCTGTTGAAAAGTGTGCAGGCGAACGGATATCTGAACAATCCGCAATTAGTAAGCGAGTTACTGAACAAGCTCACGCCTATCCAGCGCTCGCAATACGGTGACTTCGCCATGGGGATGGCAACCAGTCAGGGCTTGGATATGAGAGTGTCGCCGAGCTTGGAGATGTTGTCTGAATTTCTCAGTCATCTGGCGCGCGCCTCTTCGTTCTACACTCAGATGGATATTAGTCAGCCAGCCATAGTGACAAGCAGACCTCGGGCCAGCGCGCCGCCGGCGAAGACACCGAAGAACTTTCAGCGCCTGCATGTGCACGCGGGCGAAGAGAACGGCGCCCGGACCCAGCACACCGAGGAGCAGTGCCAGCTGTGCCAAGAGAAGCACACGATCGCGGCCTGCAAAAAGTTCAATGACCTCGAGGTGAACGACCGGTGGGCAATCGTGAAAGAAAAGAGATTATGTTTCAGGGTGAATATTTCATTTCGTGCATATCACACGGCAGACGATAAAGAATATATGAAACGCTGAAAGAATTTGAACCTAACGTTGATTTTGTATAATTAACTTGGTGTTCTATTAGGCGCAATCCTTAAAATATCTTTTTTTTTATTAGAAATGCACTAAATTTAAAACAAAGGATCTAAAATCTAATTACCATCTGTGTCCCTTTTACCAGATTTTATTCAATTGCCACATTCTGTTAAAAACTGTGTTTGAAGAACGAGTTTTTTGTTACTTATAAAGATAACAGGATAGTTAATCTTGTTCAACGACGATTTATTGTTTAGGAAGAACATATTTAAGGAGTTTTATACAAGTTTGAAAAATGTCCCTAAACTTCCCCATAATTACCATTCGACGGTATGATCGATTCGATATTTTAATATTTACGCGTCTCTGTGCACCGCGCTTCGCAGTTACATTTGACGACAATCAACGCTCACCCACCGAGCCGAACACACGCGTGAAAGAGGTAATAAAGGGACATAAATTTAAGTTCTCCTGTCCAAAAAGTGACGTGGTTAGGAATATTTCTGCATACCGTTCATGTTATGAAAGGTATTTATACTTATTTTTATCAAAGAATTATTTGACAGATGTATTCGGTATGAGTCTCTTTTTCCGCTGATAAACGTAACAATGCAAACCTGTTCCAAATAACGGTAATTTATCTAAAATATTTATGAATCTAATTACCATTCTTCTAATTACCATCGATTACCGTTCTTTTTGATTCGAATGGTAATGAGAAGAAACAAACGGTAATGATTATATTCTGTGATTCAATTCTGTAAACACTGTATCTTTCCATATGTGACATAAATGGGATATAACGAATACTTACAATATATTTCCCAATCTTATCACTTGTCTTTGCACGTTTGCTTAGCACACAATTATATTTTTAAAAGACCCTGTCCTTAATGCTCTACAAAAAGAAAAAGAACACCAAAGGTACCTAAAAAGGTTCCCTATCCATTTGCATAAAATTTTAAGACCTAATATAGCTTAGCATAATTTTGTTTGGCATAATTATATTATCGCTTAATATAATTACGCATAACAGCTTACGCATAATTTTTTTAAGCATAATTTCTCTAACCATAATAATGATTAAGCATAAAGTTCTAAAGCATAACTTTTTTAAGCATAATATCCTAAAGCATACATTTATTTACGCATAATGATATTAAAACATATTTTTATAGGTATAAATATGAAATAATTATTAATAGGGTAGCAATAAAACGAGTGACTGTAAATTACATATTTAAGTGTCAAAATTAATTAATTTGGGTTAATAATTACTAAGTGAGCGACTGACTGTAAGTGACGAGAAATCAACAGAACAGTATCTTACAAACATTAATTTGAGTTACTTAAAATACAAAATGAGCTGCTTCATAATATTTGAGCGACTTAATATTTGTTTGAGTGTCAACGTTACGTTCTGCATTTTTTTCAATATTTGGCAAATGTGTTTTTATATACTGAGCGGCATTTTATCTTAAATAAAGTGTTTCGAATACATAAACTACTTTGAAAAATACACTTATGAGCAGAGTATAAGGAGCTCGCATTGGTAGTAGCATGTCGACAGAGACCCGCTTCGCGGGGCTCGTACTTCTGGGTGGTTAAAAAAAAAATAACCACGAAGAGGATGCCGGGGTCGTCCAGACTCCGCCATCCTCTTCTAACCTAAATTGACCGAGTCGGGGTGCCAGCAAGTCCCGAGCTGTATTTCCAGTCGCTCACTTACTAATGTACCAAACAAGATTACGTGGAGTCGGTTTTGCAGCAATTCGGTTCTGTCACCAACTTTTGTTGCACAACATATTAAATTTTTAACCAACAATATTATTTAATTGTTACAGAAACTATAGTAAATTGGTTTGATCAGAATTATGTATGGGGCACGACAAGTTCACCACCACAATTTCCACCCAAAGTCTGGAGTACGTATCTACTAGAAAAGAATAAATATTACTTTATATTACGAGTACTATGCTAATAGTCATTAGGCCTACTAACGTTATGCGAATCAAATTTATGCCAAAACAAATGAGCCTTTAAGATGATTATGCCAACATAAAATGTATGCCTAAAAAAATTATGCTAGAGTATTATTATGCCAAAACAAATTGTGCCAAAATCGTTATGCTGAAGTATATTAGGACAAAGAACATTATGCGAAAAGAAGGGATCCCACCTAAAAAGAAGAGAAGAAAAAAAAATCTGTCAATCACAGATGAAGGATCACAGATGAAGTTATGGGCAATAGCTAGTAATATTATAAATGTGAAAGTAAGTTTGTTTGTTACTCTTCTACGCCTAAGCCACAGAACCAATCATCCTGAAGCATAAGGTACTTTTCATTCCCCAGTTCGTTTCTGTACACCTGGCAACGTATCTGCAAAATTTTGGGATGATCGGTTCAGTAGTTTAAGTGTGAAAAGGTAACAAACAAACAAACTAACCTACTTTTGCTGTTATAAAATGTCTAAGATGAGACTAAGATTATTATGTTCCTATTTTGAAATATTTTATAGGTTTGTTTTATTGCAATTAAAGGCTGATTTATCGAACTGTTGTTGTATTATTAATTACCATTTTTTTCAACCTCATTACCATAAATAGATATCTAATTTCCGTTTGTGTTAAATCTCATTACCGTTCCTTTAAAAATAAAAATCCTCAATATCTTAAAAACTAAAGGTCTGATTACCGTCCCTTTGTTATATTTCACTTATAATCATTAAATACTTTAAAAAAAACGTATAAAGAACATGATTAGGCACAATTATTTGACAATTCAAAAAAATATCAAAATATGCACGAAATGAAATATTCACCCTTCAACTGCCTGAGTGCGAAGCACTCAAAGAGAACCTGCCGCCGCAAGAGATGCCCTACATGCAATTACGCAAACCACGTGCTTCTCCACCTAGAACGAAAGCCAGAGAGCGTCACGAACGTAAGTGACTATGATGGAAAGGCGCTGCTCAAGATAATACCGGTACACGTCGTCATCGAGGGAAGAGAGCAGCCCTGCTACGCGCTGCTGGACGACGGCGCCACCGTGTCCCTCATCGATAGTTCTCTGGCCGGGAACGCGAAGGGCAAGCGAGTGCCCATAACCATCCGAAGTGCGCGAGGACAGGAAATAACAGATAGTGCGTCGCGAGTGTTGTGCGTAGGAGTGCGTGGACCTAACGGACATCTACACCATATCAAGTGCCGCACGTTAGTGAATATGGACCTGCCCTCTCAGTCAGTGCCCGCCGCCGTCTTGTCGGAGCACGCCCACCTCCGTGACTTGGGCTGCGAAGCGATGGAGGGAGCTAAGCCGTTGCTGCTGCTGGGCCAGGACAACTGGGAGCTGCTGATCGGAGGGGAGACTCGCCGAGGGAAATCCGGTAAGCCAGTAGCCTCTTTGACCTCATTAGGTTGGGTCGTGCACGGGCCCCTAGGCACAGGTAGTCGCGGTAGTCACTCAGTGAATTGTGTAATACAATCAAACGTAGACTTACATAATTTAGTTAAAAAGCAATTTGAATTAGAAGCAATAGGAATATCAGAGACGCCACGCAAGCACGCGGACGTAGAGCGCGCCAAGCGAATCCTCGACACCACCAGCCGCCAATCGGAGGACGGAGCATGGGAGGTGGGCCTGTTGTGGCGGAGGGACAACCCTCAGTTGCCCGACAACTATATTAACGCACGCCATCGCTTGGCAGGCATAATGCGTCGTTTTAGCAAAGATAGTGCCTATGCGGAGGCGTACGAAGCTCAGATAAATAGGTTACTCTCAGAGGGATACGCGAGTAGAGTAGAGGGGGGAGTTAGCACCGAGCCAATATGGTACCTGCCCCACTTTGGGGTCACTAACCCAAATAAGCCGGGCAAACTGCGCTTGGTTTTTGACGCCGCCGCGAAGTATAACGGAACTTCGTTAAACAACCAACTTCTCACAGGACCCGACCTACTGAACCCGCTGCTAGGGGTTTTATTCAAGTTTAGGTTAGGCCCCGTCGCCTTCACAGCAGACATAGCCGATATGTTCTTGCGGGTAAAAATACGAGAGCAGGACCGCGGCGCTCAGCTGTTTCTGTGGGCACCGAAGGGTGATGGGGAACCGAGTACGTATCGTATGAATTCAATGATTTTTGGCGCAGTGTCATCGCCGACCTCAGCGATCTATATACTAAATAAAAACGCTGACAGGTACATAGACACGCACCCAAGTGCAGTCGCGGCGATACACAAAAACCATTACATGGACGATTACCTCGATAGTGCGTGGTCTGTCGGGCAGGCCGGTCAGCTGATTGAGGACGTGACCCACATCCACGCCGAGGGCGGATTCGTCATACGGGGGTGGGTCAAAAACTCCCAGGAGCTGCGCGACAGACTGTGCGCTGAGATACCGGATAAGGTGTCATTAGACAAAGGTGAGGACGGCATAGAACGGACGCTTGGTCTGACGTGGTCACCCGCAGCGGATAAATTAGCCTTCGACCTCTCTTTCAAACGACTGCCGAAAGAGATCACCGAGGGGCGGGTGATACCCACGAAACGCGAATTTCTAAGATTCATTATGTCCATTTTCGACCCGTTGGGTTTTTTGTACCCATGCGTGATTCAGTCCCGGGTCCTGATGAGGAAGATATGGCAGACCAACATAGGCTGGGACGAGCCTCTAAAGGAAGCAGAAGCCCACTGTTGGTTCCAGTGGTTGAGCAGTCTGCAGTCCCTCGCTGATGTCTCTGTTCCCAGGTGGTACGGGTTGAATACAGACCACCTGGAGATGCACGCGTTCGGAGACGCGAGCGAATCCGCGTACGCGGCGGTAGTATACATCGTAGGTACGAGCGCCTCCGGAGGCAGAGACGTCGCGATGGTTATAGGTAAAGCTAGGGTAGCTCCTCAAAGGGTAGTGTCCATCCCGCGTTTAGAACTGCAGGCGGCCGTATTAGCCTGCAGGTTAGCCGATACCGTGGAGAGGGAGTTAGGAGCTACCATAGAACAAAAATATTTATGGACGGACAGCAAAACGGTGCTAAAATGGATCAACTCGGAAGCGACTGAGTTCCAACGATTTGTGTCCCATAGATTAGCCGAAATAGACAGCCGGTCAAAGAGGTCACACTGGCGCTGGGTTCCGTCGGCGATGAACCCAGCCGACAAGGCTACTCGATCAGACTGGCCTAGTAACTGCAGCGAATGGCTGGAGGGCCCTTCGTTTCTTCGTTGTCCACAGGAGCGGTGGCCGGTGAGCGACGACTCTGGCGGAGTGGTGGAAGCGGACTTGGAGCGGGTACAGCGAGTACACGCGACGAGCACCCCAGCAGAGCCGGTGTTGACATACACCCGGCTACCGACGTGGACACGAGCCCTATATGTGGTGGCGAGAATTTTGATTTTTAGAGATCGCTGCCACAAGCGACGACGGTCCCCTGACGTGACCGCCGTCGACCTCGACGAGGCGAAACTTCGCCTGCTGCGCCTGGCGCAGGCGGAGAGCTACGCGACGGACATCGCAGCGTTACGGGATGCCCGCCCGCTGCCTGCCGGCAGCAAGCTGCGCGCGCTGGACCCGATGTTATACGAAGACGGGTTACTACGAGTGCGCGGCCGGCTGAGAGCCTGCAACGAGCTGAGCTTCGGTGAGCGACATCCCGTCATACTAGACGGCAAGCACGAGCTCACACGCCGTCTCATTCAACATTACCATGAAGAGGCCATGCACGCCAACCAGGAGGCCGTAGTGAATCGGATCCGAGAATCCTACTGGATTACCAATCTACGGTCTTCTGTCAAGGCCGTCGCCGCGACGTGTCAACGCTGCAAAATCGAGAAGGCGAAACCCAGGGCGCCTAAGATGGGCGACCTACCCGTCGCCAGACTGGAGGTGACACGTAGAGCGTTCGTACACTGTGGGGTCGACTATTTCGGCCCCATGGAGGTAGCCATCGGACGACGACGGGAGAAACGGTGGGGCGTGTTGTTCACATGCCTCACCACACGCGCCGTGCACCTGGAGTTGGCGGCGTCGCTCAGCGCTGACTCGGCCATCTTGGCTCTGCGGCGTCTCATTGCACGCCGAGGGCGACCCTCAGACATATACTCCGACAGAGGCACCAACTTTGTCGGGGCTCACACCGAGCTCCGCGCCGCACTCCGTGAACTAGACCATGCGAAGGTGGAGAGCGAGGCAACTGGCCGCGGCATTGCGTGGCACTTCAATCCCCCGGCGGCACCACACATGGGTGGCTGCTGGGAAAGACTGGTGCGCTCTGTCAAAAACGCACTCAAAGCGACTCTGCGCGAGCGAGCCCCTCGCGAGGAGGTATTATACACCCTCCTCTTGGAAGCCGAGCTGGTAATTAACAGCCGGCCCCTGGCCTACGTGAGCAACGACGTGGATCAGCCGGTGGTGCTGACCCCCAACCATCTCCTGCTGGGCACAGCCGCGGGAGATGCTCCGTGTACGCGAGGTCACGTGACCGACGAAGATTCGCGTCGCATGTGGCGCAGGGTGAATGCGCTGGCCGACACCTTCTGGAGGCGCTGGCTGCGCGAGTACCTGCCGACGCTACAGCGTCGCAATAAGTGGTCGGGAAACGCGCCAAACGTGAAAGTGGGTGACATAGTGTTGATAGTGGACGACAACAAGTCAAGAAATCAGTGGACGAAAGGAATCGTACAAAGTGTTTTCCCCGGTACGGACGGTATAATAAGGGTGATAGATGTAAAAACCAATCACGGGACCCTACGCCGTCCCGTTGTAAAGGTTGTTGTGCTCCCTACAGATGAGAGTATGATCGGTTGAACCCTCATACGGGGGGTGGAGATGTAAGGGAGCACAATCGCGGAGTGCAACAACCTACTACAGGCCCTTGTAAATATTAGTATAAGACATGATTTTGTGTAATCCTAGGCTAATTAAGAGACTCTATTATAATTTTTGTTACCTGTATTCTCCCTTTGTTTGTATAATCTTGTTATTGTGTAGTAATCATAAGGAATAATGTAAACGTATCGCTCAACGTCCATGTGTGTGTGAACAGCGGCCGCACGCGATTGGATAGAGCGAGACAGTAGCGTGGGCGCGACCCTCCCACGCACTGCGCTTGCGGTCGCGAGAATAAAAGACGGGCGGTTGCGAGATACGGGGCAGTCCAGTTTTGTAGTCCAGTTACGCCAGTCGTCTTGTGAAGAGTAGCTCCTAAGAAATATTGCGAAGAATAAAAGTGATTTCAAGAAGACTCATCTGTGTGTTTTTATGTTTGAGTTCCCTGATCAAATGAATCCCCGCGCCTGAATAGCGTACAGCGCTAGAATTGCACACTGTTTGGTTAAACAAATCCTTAAAATATTTGTCATATTTAAATTCAAAAACGTTAGCCCACACTAATTTTTCCTGTATCGTATGTGTGTTTACAAGCAGAAAACTCACAAACACAAACACCCAGATCCGGAACAACTACATGCAGATCTTACAAATATTTGTTCCGTGCGGGAATCAAACCCGCGACACGCTGCGCAGCAGTCGATCGCTCAGCCACTGAGCCGTACGTGCCGTCAAAATCAATGGTACCATCATTAGAACTTAATTCACTTATTGTTTTCAGTCTCCAATAATGATTATGTTTAATCAAGAAATTATTTCATTTTTACTCGAGCCGACTAGTACGCGCTTTTTTGCCGACTACAAATATGGTCGCCAACTGTACATCTCTAGTCTTTACATTAAAACAAAGACCACGCATCAGTAAATTGATAAGTTCAAAATTAAAAGCGTACAGTCAGTCCCTGGAGAGGTCATATTTCCACAATGCCCGCAAGCGGTCATTAATTTCCCAAAAGATCGAGTAGCTAATTATAAAGGTTTATTCGTAACTGCCCCGTGAGGGAGTCCATCGAGGCAACTTGTTCATTTTCTTACAATATTTTCTTTTTCATTTAATTTACAAATGTAATAAATCGTTCGTCTTAAGTAACCGTTTGTTGGTTTGAATTTACTAGCTTTGTTTTTGGATGTCATTGGAATTGTATCTTACGGCTTTCTGAAAAGAAATCCCAAAAATAATGACTGACCAGAGCATTCATTGTAATTTCTTACTTTTAAATGAGGTTGAAATCGCTGTCAAAAACTAAAATTAATTACTTGTCCTCAACGCCTGACAAAGCGTTCTCTCGATTCTCGGTTGTTGAACTCTTAATACAATATTTATCAACATTAAATACAAAAAACCTTCAACACGAACCTTCCTTTTTTCTTTATATTTATAGTAAAATAATCAATCAATCGAACGTAATAGCTCTTATAGGCAAGGTGAAAAAAAAAAAGAATTATGACTCATTGGAACGGCCCTTGTATAAGAAAAATTCATTTTAGTGTCAATGACCCACACACAGACAGACATACAACGGACATTCCTACATATCGACGACCGGTATTGACTGTCTGTATTTGGATACTACCCCTTATCCGCAACGGTTGGTACTTATTGAACATTTAGAATAGAAACCTGATGCAGAATTGTTTCTGAGAAAGTTACACCACTTTGGTTAAAGGACACTATCAATAAAAATAGATGTGTTATAGTTTGTGTCATAATTTGTAATTGTTATGTTTTATCCGAAAAAAAATACTATAATCAGAAAACTAAATGGTAGACCACACATCAAAAAGCTTGTATAAAACAAGAACCGACTGAAACTCACACAAACTGCGGTGAGTTATCTGCGGATCTATTTGAAGACATTCGCGCTTATTGTTTCCTTGACAAAAGGGCGGTGGTGTCAGTGGCAATTGATCACGTAGCTTCCCATCCCTACGTCCGATCCGATAATATTGAGAGCCGCACACATTCGACGTGAAAAACTGCGTCATTGGCGAAAAGATTCTATAGTTTTAAGAATTTAGGAATCACTTACTCGGAATCTTGAAAACTTAAACTATCCCGGGTACAAGTTACCAGAATTCCAGCTAACCAACAAGGTAAGTCTGAGTTCTGGAATTATTCTCGGTTTTTGTGTATGTATGCCTCCATAAGTCAATACTCAATACTCAATTCTTTATTGCGTTCCACAATGTAGGCTTAGGTGGTAAAACATTTATTGTAACAATCATGGACCCTGTCGGGCACAGCAAAAGAAAGAAATTTGGAGAGGACCTATCAATAATCTTAAAATCATAACAATCATGGGTATACAAATTGGTGCATTGATGTTGTTAAGTTAGTTCTCCAATTAAATTTTAATTATTATTGCAAAGTGCACCGTGCATGTCAGGAATAATGAACTAAACACAAGATTCTTATAATTTAACTTATTCTAATAACATGGAATTTGAATCAATAAAACATTAATTTTCAAGTTTTAAGGATTTGTCATGTAAATATTCGCTGACGCTGTAGTAACATTTTCTCAATAATAACCTTTTTAACTTATTTGTAAATAAATGGAGTTTTTTTTCTTTTTTTATTGATTCAGGTAACATATTGTAATTTTTTATTGACATAACCAGAGGACTTGTTGAGTGTATTTTTAAGCGGGATGATGGTAGGTTGAGTCGTGTTTTGTGTCGGAGTGTGTATCTTGTTTGTATGTCTTCTCGTTTGGTGTAAAAGTCTTGGTGTTTGTGAGCGAATTTGCATATTTCTAGTATATATATACACGGCAGAGTTAAAATATTTAGTTTTATAAAATGGGGTTTGCAGCTATCTATCTGCTGTATATCTACTAGGATACGGATAAATTTCTTTTGAACGGTGAACAGTGTTAGTGCATCTGTACTGAATCCCCACATTATGATGCCGTAGCTTAGCCAGGCATGAGCATAGGCGTAGTATGCAACCAGGGCAGTCTGTAAGTTTGTGGTCTTTTTGGTTTCATGAAGAGCGTATATAAATTTTGAAAGTTTTGATTTTATATTTTGTACGTGTGATTTCCAATTTATATTTTTATCTATGGTTATGCCTAATAATTTGAATTCATTGACTGTTTCTATAATATGATTATTAAAAGAAAAGGATACATCTAACGGATTTTTTTGGTGGGGATGGAAAGTTATCAGTTTAGTCTTTGAAAAGTTGATATCAAGGTTGTGTTCGTTCATCCAGGTTATTATTTTGCTAAGAATTTCATTAAGGGTAGCGTTTAGGTTTATGTTGTCATGACATTGGGTGAGGATGGAGATGTCGTCCGCAAATAAAACGCAAAGTCATTAACATGTGTGATGTCTTACCTTTCGGTAACCTAGTGCACGGTATCAGCTGTTTTAGGCGCTTTAGCATAATATTGCCTTCCAAGTATTATTTACTATTTCAACCTCGTTTCTCGAATAAATATCTGATATTTTGAGCCTCAAACTAAAGCCCCAAGTTATACAACTAATCCTCTTGTTATCTCAAATCACCGGTAATCACAACACTCAAAATAAAAGAAGAGTACAAACGAGAGAAATAGAATAACAAAAAAGATTTTCCCCAATAAAGGGGCCACAAAAGATCCTAACAGCTAACGTTACGCTGCATTTTATTACAGCCAGTGTACACGGTCCGTTCGTCCGAACCGTTACGGCGCGTCAATTATCCGGAGTCGTTGTGACGGCTCGGATACGGATTGAATTAACGTCGAGAAAAAACGCTCCACCGCGTTATATTAAAGCCAGCCAGTTGAGATCAAGCTAACCGATATTAAATGGTGGCTCAGGCTGTTTAATTAAAGATTTGGTTGAAGTTTTGCGGGGTTTGCTGAAAAAATATCTGTAGGGCTGATATTACTAAGGAATGGTCTGGTAACAAAAATAA
The DNA here is from genome assembly GCA_943136025.2 of Agrotis puta. NCBI lineage: Eukaryota > Metazoa > Arthropoda > Insecta > Lepidoptera > Noctuidae > Agrotis > Agrotis puta. Next base: position 14,186,634 of record OW964176.2, on the reverse strand, counting down.
TGTGACTGACTTTTTTTGCGTCATAAAGTGGACTATTTTTAGGACCTAAAATCGCTCCTGGGAGCATTCCTTTTCGATAGTAATTTTTTGGTATTCCGAAGTATTATAAGAAAACTGAATATTAAGAACAAAATAGTGAAAAAAAGTATTTTAGGAGCCGATTTCTTAAGAAATTCTATCATATGCTCTGCGACTGCTATGCTCATAAATTCTATCTTTTGATATACAAAATCTCAACATACGGCTACAAAATTAAATTATGAAATTATAATCATAAGTAACTGTGAATAGCACTGTTGTTGTTTGGATACAGATTACTAGGAATTCACAACACTACCACACTACAATTAACACAAATATCATAAACTAACACAACTTCCAAACCCGTAACCAACCAAGAAATTGTGTGTGTTCGAACCACAAGTTCACGCCTCCGTCACCCAAACTTTCATTTCCTGAAGGCACGGCAAGCAATTGTGTGTAAAGTTCGTAAGAACCGCCCTTTCTTATAAAAGTGGCCACTTTCTTATAGACTTAGCCGCGACTTAGAACGACTGTTTCCGAACTGATTATATCAGTTTTATTATTGTTTTCGCCTTATTAAGATAGTTTTTGGCTTTATTAAAATTGTTTAAGAACTTTTATTTTAATTTGTTGGAAGTATTTTCTTGGGTTTGAGTTTTGTTGTCTTTGGATTTGAACACTCTCTGCTACTGTGTTCACAAAAAATTCGATTCGAATTTTATAACAGAAAATATAGAAATGCGACTTCCCGAATAGAATTTGAATCGAAGTGTTAATAAAAGATTTTCATGCAAATAACAGTGTAATAGCATTACTTTGTATGATAAATTTCATCAGCACTGCTCTCAAAATCGTGAAGGAAATAATCGTGGGAGAACCGTTATGTCCTGGAACCAAAAATTCAAAGACATGTTATATCTGTGAACCCGCACCGCCTGGTTTATTAAAACCCACTCCCTCTTATAGAAAGGAGGTCTATGCCTTTGTCAATACCAACAGTGGGAACATTCCAGGCTGATTATAATTAACGATTTTCATCCAATCCCTATCTTGATTTCGTATTAAAAAAGTCAATATAATGTATCTTGGTATAGTTGTCACTTAGTAACTCCAATCTATGTTTCGTTAGACAAACACAAACTTATACGTATGTGTACAATATCTTGCCAAACCGCAATCATTGCCAAAACTCTACTAGAAACCATGTTGGGCTCAAGTGTGGTGAGTTACAAGTTGATGATATTGCCAGCTCAGCTACCGAAATAACAGTTACCTTGCTGCATGCTGAGACGTCTTAATTATGGAGAATGCATTATCAGTCATTTTTATACATTACCAAACACTTTTTTTTTCACGTGATAAAATCATCACATGAGTCCTCCCACCCAGGGCAGAGTGAGAGGGACTGTCAGACTCGTACTGACTAAAATCCACGGTGTCCTTCAATAGCCCTTTGCGTACCGGGGTCACGGTAATTCGTGAGTCCAGCGACCCCGGCAGGCTTTGGCCCTCTACAGGGGGCCCCGTCACTATGCTGACACTCCTTGAGGCGCGCGTGGAACGGCGGCGATCGGCGGTCCATGGTCGGACAGCGTGTCGCCCATTATTTTGAAGATTTGAGTCCCTTTTGTCACGAGCAAGGACAAACATTGCTCCTCGCACTCACATCTTTATCTAAATATATCCATAATATCTTACAAAATGTTAGTTTGTAATCCTTACCTCAAAAAATACATGCGATAACTCCTATTTCCGACTATCTCTAACACAACTAACGCCTGCAAAGATTTGTGCGCACTTCCCTGTCCAATCTAAAACATGACCCAGTTAGACTGGTAAACAAATGGAGGGACTTTGCGGATGTATTGCAGTTTCTTCAGTTTCAAAAGCAACCGTGGAAAACATCATACATATTTTTCGTTTTATTCGAATTCTGGTAACACGCTTTACATTTCTGAGTATTAACTTACAAATAAAAAAGAAATAGGATGAAGTATTAGGCCAGAATGTAGCAACGACATTTAAGTATTTATAATTTATAATATTTTTTTTAAGATCCTTTATTCGTTACACTTTAAAATATTTTATTAAAAAACAAATAAAAAACATTAAAAAATATAAAAAATAGCAGTCCACCAACATCGGGAACGGGGTCTGGGCTGCCCCTGGTCAGGGCTCCTGAAAGAGGAACCTCCTAACAATACGCGCCGTGTCCAGAAGTACTGCCTTCTGAATCAGGTGCTTGATCCAGCTGCCAAACGAGACCCTCCTCAGATGTTGTTCGAGGCTCTTGACAATTAAGGTTATTGTTAGTGTCATGTAAATGTTATTTTTTAATAAGATTTATATCGTTTATTTAATAGCATGTAAGTATTAAAAAAACTACGCATGAATAAAACGCATAGGCTGTGTGAATATCTAAAAGATACATTTCTAGCCTTTGCCACAACTTAATTCAATCCGTTCTTTTCAGACAAGTCTTCCTTGAACCTCCATTATTAACTGACGCGAACACTTTGAAATCTACCCCAGATCCAATCGGATCGAATGTCTAGGAATCATTTAATGGGTGAATAGAAAAGTCGAATATAAAATTGAATGAAGTGCAGTTCCATGTTCCTTGCTCCCGTTCCCGGCGAAGCCTCCAAGACACTTGATAATTGATTTTGTAACAGTTTCAATAGAATGATTTTATTAGTATTCGGTAGTAGAATGAAGGAAAAGCGAGCTTAAATTTCATTTATCATTCCAATTCGAAGGCTCTTTCAAGACTCACGAATGGATGAACATTATAAAGAGCATATCGCTTTCAGATAACTAAATTATTTTTGATACAATTTCGCTTGAATAAATAATATTGTTATTCAAATATGTAAATGGAAAACTGAATAATGTCTGTCTGTAAATGTTAATAAATTCGTTTTGTTGTTCTTTGTCTTGTAGTATCTTACTACATCGTCAAATATTATAGATGGGTAGAGACCGACTGAATTGCTTATTAAATTATTCTTGACCTTGACATATTACGTTACTCTTTTTCGAGACTTGTCTATTTCAAAACATAGTACATGAATATGTAGGTATATTTTATCTATTTTATTTTAAGTATTTATTTGTATGTACTCGTATTAGATTGTTTACGTTACTAATATTTCTTTGTTTCTATATTTCATCTTATTTTTTTACTTGCACTATCTCAATCTTCTCTCTTCTTTCTCGTATCTTCATCTGTTTTCTCTATTACTCCACTGGAGGAAACTGGTGTGTGCAAAAAATAAATAGATAAGTATAGATACCACTTTAACCTTCTTAGTTTATACTTTAGCTCCTATCTTGAAAATCACGAAAAGGTTTTCAGACTTGTTTTAAAACACTGCCCCCCTCTAGGAATTTCTCCTGTGTTATGGATACGTTAACATACATTTGAGAAACTCAAATACACAAACACTCGTTTGGGTGTTAACCCTTTACTTGTATATCATGCAAATATTTGATCCGAGCGGGAATCGAACAAGCGACAGTCAGCGCGGCAGTCGATCGCTTGGCGACTACGCCAATCATGTCGGCAAACGTCAGACTATCAATTGTCACTTTCCCCCGAGACACCAACGAGCATAAACTTCTAAAACATCTACTTCTATGCAACGCTTCCCCAAAATACCCATACGCATAAATCTAATTTCAACCTTCATGCTTTTTCAAAAGCTAACAATATCAGGTATCACTTCCAACCACTCATTAAGTACAATCTACACTGGCAACGTGACAGTAAGGCCGTTCTATCTGGGGTCGCGTGAATGCGGCTCGAGTGGGTGCCACGTTTCATTAATCAGGCCAAGGGCTGATCCCATCCCGACTAATTGACGCGCCACTGATAGTCCAATAATGACTGCTTCGGTCCTACATCGAATCCCGTCTAATCTACTGGCCAATACATTATGTATTAAACCACTGAGTGAGTTTTAAATGAGAATCGACATTTAGGAGTGTGGAAATAGCTTCAAAGTTAGTATTTTTTTTAAATATCTTTTTGTTTTATGCTCACAACTACGGACATTATTTTTATCAAATGAGATGGAGAGCGCTAGGTATTGAGCAAGAGATTGTTAGACTTGACTGACCTAAGGCCAACCTGTTCGTTCAGTGGCCCTTTGTATTTCTGGGTGCCACAACCATAGGGTTGTATAACAATGTAAAATAATATCCCGCCGTGTATAGAGACGGCTGGATATTTTTCCCCTTTAAGAGATTAAACGTATTTTTTTCGAGAAAAAAACACAAAGGTTTTGTAAACAATAGACGCCCAGGGGGAGCTATAGAAATAAAATGATAGATAATAATTAATGCCGCATTGTTTACCACGGAACCCATATTTAAACAACGACCAGCAAGTAATGATGCGGCCAAGAGCTTTAATTTTTGAAATATGCTTACAGTTTTTTGAAGTGGAATTAATGTGTGAAATTGCATTTAATTTTTAATCATGACTCGGAACAGTCCTCATAAAAGACGGCGGAAAAAGATGGTCCTGATTTTTGGTTCTGATATGGTCTGAATTTGATGGATTATCTTACAAAGAGGAGGCTTGTGTCACAGGAGTGAGCACATTATGGGAGTATAACATGATGATGAAGATGAAACAAAACTGGTGAAAGGAGATCATTCACGCTCCATACATTTTTGGGCCTTTTCTGAAATGCCAACGAAAAAAATGGTACCTATGGGTAGTACTAGTCATTTAGATAAATAGTTACTATGGCACAAAAGTTGTAGGATTGCTCTCGGTCAAGTTATAGAGGTTCGAAGATTCGTCATTTTCGTACGTTTATTGATTTCTGAAAGTGTCGAGAAACATAAAATAATGATAAGTTTTGCTAGAACTAGCGACCTCAAACAATTTAATATAACATATCATCACGACTGTAATAACGGAAGGGTTGGGCAGAGGTGTACGTAATTAAAATGAATAATTATTATTTCTTTGTAATAAGGAATAAAATCATTTTGTAATATAAAATTAGGCACTGATGTGCCTAACTCTTGGGGGTTACAAGAAAATGGGCCATGCTACGTTAAAGTCTGAAACACTTCCAGCATCTTTTATACAAGGACATCTTCGTCGAAGCATTGTGAATATTTGTCGCGAAGATGTACTTAGAATAGTGAATGGAAACGCTTGATTAATGTTTCTAAACGAAAGGGAAATTCGGCCAGAATCAATTCACGACAATTTATAACTCCCTCGATTCCATTAAATATATTTGTTATTTCACATTGTTGAAATCGGAATAAGTTTAGCGAACGTCTTGTTTTTAATTACGTATGGGCAATAATCTGTATGTATACTAAATACCTACGTGATTTTGTACCCTTTTTTCCAAAATCATGCGAAGAGTATTAAAATTTGTACGGATGAACAGTGCCAAAACCTTATATATTATTTTATTAGATAAAAATATTAGTGGTATTGCGCAAGCGTGCTCAAGTTTTGCGCTTATAAGCATCATATTTAGCGAAACATTTACATTTTTATTTATATTGGTTTGGCGTTTGTACATTAGAATAATCAAGTCATTCTCTAACTTTAACCTACTATTCTGCTTCATAGCTTCATCAATAGTTTACTTTTAATGACCATCAGTTTAACTAACCCTGAAAGCCATAACATCTAAGTGAAAACTATAAAACTTAACTATAAACTATGTAACATTAATAGCTCTTTAACCGCATTAAGGCTTTACGATCTCCCTCACTTTAGGCATACTCTTTGTTTTCATACAATTTTCTACTAACATTTTAATAAAATATTAGGCTAAGCCCGTATTAAAAATTGATGTGGCGTTTCAAAGTGACTGTTTGAAGTTCAAATATGAATTTGGAGTTTTTGTACGTAGTAAGCTATTACAATGCTTTAAAGTGTATTACAATGCTTTAAAGTGTTGTGTCTTGCTCGTATTAATCGTAGTACCCAGTAACTGGGTTGTGGAAGTTACGTTGGCAGTCTCTCTATGTAGAAAACTGATGATACAGCTGCATCAGCCGGTTTGACTGGAAGCCGACCCCAACATAGTTGGGAAAAGGCTTGGCCGATGAAAGTGAAAGGTACATATTCTTATTTTAAGTTTTTTTTTTTATATCTGTCTGAAATATGGACTGGTAACAAAGATGACTTAGACTCAACAAAATAGATAATAAAGAATTGAACGCAATAATAGTCGCACTAATAAAAATAATCGAAACTGTTTTCCTTTAATGAAACTGACGTCAACGCACATTCCTTGCCAACATAGTAATCCCCTATACATTTTAAATAACTTTTCTACCAACATATTCCAAACCCCGCTAGCCGATCCCGTTTCCCGTCACCGAACACATCTCCCTATTATGCAGAAAGACAAAATTCGGATAAAAACGACATCGTTACTAGGTTGATAACAAATGCTATCGCAAAGAAATATTACGCCAATATTACAGGAACCATTACCTGAAACGGGAAGCAGGAGAGCAGACAAAACGAATCGTGTGAAATGTTGCTTCCACGCCTACAACTGCTCTTGTAATAGGAAAATAGACTCAAACTTCTTATCTGTAGAGTTGGAAGTTCCTTGTTAGGTGTAGTGATTCGACGGTAGTTAACGCGTATCACGCATTTGGATGCCCAGGTGGAAGCTGCGTGATCGATTGCCTCTTTGTCGTCTCAGGCCGATATTACGGGAAACATTTCTTCTGTTGTCATCGCTGTGCCTTTCCAGTGTGGTCTATTGATGAATTGCAGGTAAAGTGTACTGAGGTATCAGAATGTTTTACAGCTGATTACATTTTTGTACTGGTGTGTGATCTATTGTTTTTTTTTTTGTATGCAGCTGTATTTTAATGAAGGAGGAGAAATCAAAATCGCCGCCAAGTGTGGAGTAATTGACAAAATATTTTTTTTTTATTGGAAAGCTTAAGTATACTCTTGAGATAATCCCATTGTCCCCAGATCCTTGATGTTGGAATCCTAAGGAAATCGAGGGCAAATCTCCATTATTTATTCAAAGACACATGGTTCCAAGTCTACAGTTACTGGGTTGTGGAGGTCCGACAGGCAGTCGCTCCATGTAAAATACTGATATCCAGCTGAATCTGGTTAGACTGGAAGCCGACCCCAATATAGTTGGGAAAAGGCTAGGCAGATGATGATGGTTCTAAGTCTACTTTTTATGTCTTTTCTTATATATTTTTTGTTCATATCTAATGTTTGTCATCATCATTCTATCAGCCGTAGGACGTTCACTGCGGTCGCGGGACTAACGAATTACCGTGACCCCGGTACGTAAAGGGCTAGTGAAGGACACCGTGGATTTTAGTCAGTACAAGTCTGACAGTCCCTCCCGCCCTACCCTGGGTGGGAGGACTCATTTGATGATTTTACCACTCAAAAAAAAAAAAACAAAGGACGTTCACTGCTGAACATAGATCTCCCCCATAGATTTCCAATAGAACCGGTTGGAAGCGGTCTGCGTCCAGCGCGAGTCTCTATAAGATTATATACTATTTGGGTATATGTTTTCAATCTCATATTAATACTGACAACAACTGCCACTAAGTTCATTCTTATCGCATGACATACTGAACCGGGCATGCGGGCAGCGAGTAATGGGCGACTCGCTGTCCGACCATGGACCATGCCCGGGTCGACGGCGCGTTGTGTTCCACGCGCGCCTCAAAGAGTGTCAGCATAGTGACGGGGCCTGTAGAGGGCCAAAGCCTGCCGGGGTCGCGGGACCAAGGGATTACCGTTACCCCGGTACGTAAAGGGCTATTGAAGGACACCGTGGATTTTAGTCAGTACAAGTCTGACAGTCCCTCCCGCCCTGCCCTGGGTGGGAGGACTCATTTGATGATTTTACCACGATAAAAAAAAAAATGACATACTGAAGGTTTTAACGATAATACGCAATTCAATTCATCGCATTCGTCACGTGTTGAAGTTAGTCATCTATGCAATCGTAAACCTCGCTTTATTGCAGTGAAACCTTAATCATGCTGTTATCATAAAGAGGTTAGGTGTTGTTTCTTAAATCATTGTTTTTATAGTACTCTTGTTTAACTAGTAATAGAAATTTGAGTCGCGGGGCTATCTTATGGGTCGCGGGACTGTCATATGGTTCGCGGGACTGTCTTATGGGTCACGGGACTGTCTTATGGTTCGCGGGACTGTCTTATGGTTCGCGGGACTGTCTTATGGGTCACGGGACTGTCTTATGGTTCACGGGACTGTCTTATGGTTCGCGGGACTGTCTTATGGGTCCCGGGACTGTCTTATGGTTCGCGGGACTGTCTTATGGTTCGCGGGACTGTCTTATGGTTCGCGGGACTGTCTTATGGGTCACGGGACTGTCTTATGGTTCGCGGGACTGTCTTATGGTTCGCGGGACTGTCTTATGGGTCACGGGACTGTCTTATGGTTCACGGGACTGTCTTATGGTTCGCGGGACTGTCTTATGGGTCCCGGGACTGTCTTATGGTTCGCGGGACTGTCTTATGGTTCGCGGGACTGTCTTATGGGTCACGGGACTGTCTTATGGTTCGCGGGACTGTCTTATGGTTCGCGGGACTGTCTTATGGGTCACGGGACTGTCTTATGGTTCACGGGACTGTCTTATGGTTCGCGGGACTGTCTTATGGGTCACGGGACTGTCTTATGGTTCACGGGACTGTCTTATGGTTCGCGGGACTGTCTTATGGTTCGCGGGACTGTCTTATGGGTCACGGGACTGTCTTATGGTTCACGGGACTGTCTTATGGTTCGCGGGACTGTCTTATGGGTCCCGGGACTGTCTTATCAGATAACCGTGACCCTAGAACTTAAAGGGCTTTTGAAGGATACCGTAGATTTTAGTCAGTACGAGTCTGACAGTCCCTCCTGTCTCACCCTGGATGAGAGGACTCATATGGAGATATTAACACGAAAAAAATCTTTAGTGGTACGAATTATTAGGACCACCTCTAAAATCACTGCCGGGATCGCGGGCCTGTCTTATCAAGTAACCGAGGCCCCGGAACGTAAAGGGCTATTGGGAAAGACACCGTGGATTTTAGACAGACAGATCCCCTCCTGGGTTGGAGAACACATAGTTGATTTTACCAAGTTAAAAGAAATAAAAACGCATCCAAAATTGCTAAATTAAATTAGCGTAAATTGTCTATATGTAGGTGATTTGTTTTTGCGATTTCAGGGTCCGAAAATATATTAGTTCTTGTTTATTAAATAATCTTTGAAATGAATATTTCTGAGTACCTACAGAGAGTTTATTTATTAAAAAATCTTCATCTGAACAACTCAAAACAACACATGAAATGATGAATAGACTAACCCTTGTTACAAAAAAAAAACATCGCTTGTCAATCCAAAAAAAAATGTGGTACGATCTGACCTTTGAAAGCTGAACACATTACGCACAGACCCTTACTCATTTGTAGGAAGAAAACCATGATGAGGTCGTCAGAACTAGCTCACAACTCCCCCCTCGCCCCTATCTTCAGTGCGACCGTTTCCTCAACTCCCAACTTTAATGGACATCATTTGGTAAATCACTGATGTTCGCTTTAATTACGCATTCCAATCTTTCTTTTAAACTTTGCCCGTATTTTTGCCGTTCAACCTGTTAAGTGCTCTCGTCCAGAAAGTTTGGAATCACGATTTGTGTAAGCCGAACTCAGAAGTATTTTAGTAGCTTCTTTATTTTTTTAAATGCGACACTAATTGTTTGTTTTTGTTGGAGTAAAAATGAGTCTTCCAAAACGAAAAATAATATATATTCATCACCCGCCTAGCCTTTTTCCAACTCTGTTGGGGTTGGCCAGTATCTTGTATGCAGCTACTGCTTATCTGACCTCCACTACCCAGTTAACTCGGTAACACTATACTCTTTGGTAAGACTGGTTATCCTGGAGAACCCGCAGTGATAGGTGGTCACCCATCCACAGACCAACTTCGATAAACACGGCTTAACGTAGATGACTATTTAGCCACGAGCTTCATATAATAATATCAATTAAAAAACAAAGTTTTACTATTTGATTTAAGATGCATTCGTTAATTTTAAATGGGTTTCGCAAAGCACCTAACGCCTGATTCAACTAACTTGGGCTCTCAGCTATCGAACCAAACTGTACTCTCCTATATAAATAAGTTGTGCCTCGGAGCACTGCCACTGAAACCGGCTGTTGACGAACTTAAATTGTGTTTCCGAACCGACTGGGTGTTTGCTTTCGAGATGAGACCCGAAATAGAAAAGATATTTCCAAAAATATTTGTTAAAACGAATTTTGTTTACAGAGAATTATTCACGTTTGTTCAGGAACCGTTTTTTAATTGGTTCCTTTGAAAATGAGTTGTTTGGAAACTGAAACATGAAAAAATATAGGACGGTGTCCGTTATAGCGACTACATCGAATCTTCATTTCCATACACTGTTTTTCTTGGCAAATATCGTCCCAAAACTTCCCCTAAAATACCCTAGTAAAGTGCCTTATAAAATCTGCCGCTACACTGAACTGGTTTACTACACGAATGCGAGGATTACGTCCGAAATGAACACGACGAAAGTGGAATAACGTGACGTGAAATGAAGGACGTAAAAACTGAAAAGCGTCCACCCATTGTTTCTGAACTGACCGTGTTACACGTTGTTATTATTTAGGCGAGCCACGCCGCATTTAACATCAGAAAGTTGCCCGTTATAACCTTTAGGAGAGAGTTCCGAAAATAAAGAATGTCAACGCTTCGGCCGGGTCTCTTGAATGTGTTAGGTGAAACGTAAAATGAAATTATTTAGATATTTCCACACCTCGCATTCAAATTCTTCGGGACTTATCTCAGGGCCTTTGTATGGGGATTTACCGGTTTTTCGTTTTATAAATGAACTTTGCAAAGTTTCGTGGACGCTATAAATTCGGAAAGGTATTTTCGGTCCGGTAATGAAGCATTTTAGGTAAATAATTTTCAACAATTTAGGGCGCTCCTATTCATTTGAAACTTAAAAGAAATCCTTCAGAACATAACATTACAGATGCGTGAAATGTTGATTGATTTAAGTCCTCCCTATAGCTTTCGGTATCTTACGATAGTATGCTGGTAAGAATAAAATTTCGAAGCACATTTTTGACAATTAATTCCACAATATCAAAACGTTGATCAACGGGCGTCCAGATTCTTTACCTGTACCACAACAACAGACTCACAGTCAGAATCTTCGCAACTTGGAATTATGCCAACCACAAAGCCATTAGCAAAAGAAAAGCAGAAACATTTAATAATACTTGCATACAATTTCGTTATACGCAGAGCGCGGGGCAATATAAGGCGACATCTCACCACTAAACTATTGCTCAGTGCCCAGTAGTAAGGCAGTAACAAGCTGTTGATAAATTAAGTTGTCGACTCGACAACAGGGAGGGACTTGAAATTGCGCGACGAGGTCCTTGGAAGAGACTGCGCTTTTTACGGCTTATTTTATGTTGCTTTGTCGCTTTTCTTGGCTGGTTTTTGCGTTGAGAGTTGTTAACAGTAATGAATCAGTCAAACTGCTACTTAGCATTTTGCACATGGGTTAGACAAGTTTATCAGCAATCAGTGACGGAAACTTTATATACGAGTATGACACAAACAATAATACAATAATGTTGATGTCAAACACAAAATTAACTGGAAACCACCATCTTCACATAGAAACGCAGGGCCCGCCGTTATCCAGAGAATTTAAACAGAATAAACACAGCTAATGCCCTTTCCAAAATGTTCACCCCATCCCACTTACTCCGGCCCTGTATTCTATGTCCCTAGTTATCCGCGACGCGGATATTGTTTCTCTACTGGCGAGCACTTAGAAAAATTACAATTACTCCAATGAAAAGAAGATTTGATATTGCCTCAGCCTTTATTGTTGTTTACCCTTGCTCCTTTCATAAATGATATTGTATTTTCTTGTTGGCTGTAGTGCCTACTTTCCTACCTATATATAGAATCGCTGAGTGTGTCATCAGGTAAAGATATGAGAAGACAAATATCTGTACAATACTAAACAAATAAATCTGTGTAAGTGTGCTGGCAGAAATTTCTCTACAAATAAGCCCTTGTACTCAATTATTATATGTTATTATTACCCTGTGTTGTGTATACATAGATAGTAAAATAAATAAATATGAGTGAGTGAATGCGTTGCTAAGCGCATAACTCGATAACGACTTAACCAATTCAGCTTTTTAAAATATTTGTTGAAAACCAAGGACCTTCCTTTATACACCCTTGTATTTGACCAACATCTATAGACAAGTAAAATTTGTTTCAGTTAAGGTCAATGAAAACGTACCAAAAAAACAAAATAAGCAGCAACATCCAATCGCTTTACTTTATGAATTTAAAGTTGCTATTCAAAACCCAACCTTAATGGCACTTAAATGCCTGTCAAGCAATAAAATGCATACACTTACAAAAATTCAAACGCGATTTTCTCGTGAAATACTGGTTTCCACTTTAATATAAGACATACTTCGTAAAAGCATGGCTTCCAAAATAGAAGGTTTATGAAAACGCAAAAGATAAATCAATAAAGATAGGAGAACATCGCTTTTTAATTAAACTAATTCTACTAAATGTATACATATCAGGAATATTCTAAAAAAAGCACAGTCAGCAAGAACACTAATCAAATTGCATTTCTCAGTAAAACCCCTTTGAAAAAGAACTTTATAATAATAATTAACAGCAACATTACTTTTCAAAATCACTAAAGGAAAAAAAATACAAGCAGAAAGTTACAGATAAATTCTTGCTTTGAAGAATGGCATATTTTATTTAACTTTTTACTAATATAAAAACCGATACGAGTATATCCTGAAATGCATATAACGCGTTGACAGGTGAACAGAACCGGAAATAGAGTACCTTTTATAACAAAAATTACTGTCACAAATGGTGTACCAAGTATCTTCGAGTCGTAATTGTAAAATGTGTATGACTAGCTGTTGTCCGTGGCTTTGCTCGCTTCCTCGTCCCTCAATAAAGCCTACAACCGACTCTAGGGTTCTACTTTTGTCTAGTTCCAAAATTCATCCAAATCGATCAATCAGTCGCGGGACTGTACGAATTACCGTGACCCCGGAATGTAAAGGGCTATTGAAGGCCAACGTGGATTTTAGTCAGTACGAGTCTGACAATCCCTCCCGCTCTGCCCTGGGTGGGAGGACTCATTTGAAGATTTTACCACGTAAAAAAAAATCTGCTATTAGCATGATTACAGAGGGGTGGGATACTCAACTTCGAAAACCAAAACATGAACAATCAAAATATCAGCACCACATAATCAACAGTTTTACGACCCGAATTGGTTGTCAAATTCGAAATTAACGCGAGCAAAGCCGCGGGCAAAAGCTAGTGTTTTTTTTATAATTAAGTACAAGTGAGTTTATTCTGTGCCCGCGGCATTTTAACGTATTTCCTTTAGAAAAGCCTGTTGCAGAAAAACTCACTATATAATAATAATACAATGTTTTTAGATGCTTTGTGACTTACGTTTGTTTTATAACTTTTACACGCTTTTTAAATAAAAACTCCGTGCTGCTGTTCAATCTTCTAGGGCCCGTGTTTGAGGCAATATAAACGTTATTATTGTTTTTCACGGGAACATTACTGTCCTCCCACCCAGGGCAAGGCAGAAGGGACTGTCAGACTTGTACTGACTTAAATGCACCGGTGTCCTTCAATAGCCTCTTACGTTCCGGGGTCACGGTTACTTGATCAGACAGTCCCGCGAATCGACGCAGTAGCTTAGGTGTGAAACGGTAACAAAAAACTTACTTTCGCATCTTACTATCCTAAGTGTGTTGTGACACTGTCCTAAAAATGTACACTGGTACTATAGGTCTTTTTTTTTTTTTTTCGTGGTAAAATCATCAAATGAGTCCTCCCACCCAGGGCAGGGCGGGAGGGACTGTCAGACTTGTACTGACTAAAATCCACGGTGTCCTTCACGAGCCCTTTACGTACCGGGGTTACGGTGATGGGTAAGACCCGCGACCCCGGCAGGCTCTGGCCCTCTACAGGCCCCGTCAGTTTGCTGACACTCTTTGAGGCGCGCGTGGAACACAACGCGCCGTCGACACGGGCATGGTCCATGGTCGGACAGCAAGTCGCCCATTACTCGCTGCCCGCATGCCCGCGCCTACAGTGGCCGGAGATCGTCCTGTGACGTCCGACGCCGTGGGCGTCTACCACTGCGGCTGGGGTGGAGGGAGGACGCTGTCCTCCCGCCTCCTCCTTCACGAGCATGACTGCTTCGCAGAAGGAGACGACCGCTTCCCACTCCGTCTCGCCCCGCAGCATGGCCTCGACCAATGCCGGGCGCGAGAGGTCTCCGCCTGTCGCCGTCGTGAGGACACGGCGGTGCTCTGCCCAAGCGGGGCAGTCCTGCACCGTATGCTCCACCGTGTCCTCCAGACGATCCTCGCAGTGGTGACACCCAGGCGTTTCTTCCCTCCCTATCAGACACAGGAACCTCCCGGAACTTCCGTGTCCGGTGAGGACCTGCGTCATACGGAAGGTAAGGACACCGTGACGCCTATCCAGCCACTCCTCAAAGAGGGGTCTTACCGCCGCGATTGCGGCGTGCCCGGTGTTGTGACACTGTCCTAAAAATGTACACTGGTACTGTAGGTCTAGATTCAATTGAACGAACAGGTTAAGGTTAATCGGTTCCAGTCTGACAGTCTCTTTCACACTACCTAGGGCGGGAGGACTCATTTGATGATATTTACACCCCAAAAATAAGTTATAGCAGGCTATTAAAACATAACGCAACGACCATAAGGAACAGATCAGCGGATGAAACCGCATGAACCAGCTACTCTGAGATGAGACGGTGGCTATCTTCCACCGTTTTAATAAAAAAAGCGTAAAGCAGCTGTAATTGTGCATGTACATGAATCAATCTGTTCCAATAAAATTTGCTTGGCAACGGTAAAATCCCTAAGTTGATAGCAACGGACGTCAGTTAAATTGAACCATTTATTTTTCCTCCAACATTGTAGAACGTGAACAACCTGGGGATCTAAAATCGCCACTTTAGTAGATTTGCTAATATCAATAAAACTCAAAAAATTATTTAAAAAAAAATGTTGTTATTCTTACTCTTGCTATATACTCGTATATATCTCTCTCTTGCCCAGAAAATAGAAGAATGGTAATAGCTGAATCAGGCCTATGTGTCGCAAGACACTATCCAAAGACTGGGAAATACAATTAAAAACATTGAATAATAAGTTTATAAAACTGTTACAATGATGTGACAAAAAAATTGTATCATTAATAAAGGCAAAATTAACACGACTCCTCTTTTCGTCTACATTTTAGGAATATAGATGAACTGAGTACTCGTATGTAAGGATCGTGCCAGTTGGCGCTCTGAGGTTTCTGCCTACCCCCATGGAAAGAAGGCGTGAGTTTGTGTGTGTATGCATATATGAAACAAATACCTAAATTGGATTTTAGTAGGGAATGACATTCTTTTTACAAACAAATATGATCATTCATTATTACTAATGCGTCACAACTACAATTCTCTGAAACTGCATATATCGCACTTGGCCGCAGTAGATCCCCTAATACTTGAACAATATACTGTATACTTCAATTAAAGCGTAGTAGCTGATTAAATATATAAAGGGGAAGTAGACCAGGTAATTCATCACATTATTGAAGACGCCATCATGGAGTTTCGACACTTGTATATTTGTGTGGTCCTGTTTGTAGCGGGATTACAGCTTGCTGTAACTGAAGAATTAAATTTTGGTAAGGTGTTTTTTTTATTGATATTTGTTCTTCTTCAATTATATTTTTTTTAAGATAAATAAAATCAGTGTTTTAAGAAACTTATTTTATGTATATGTGGCCAGGTGGTATCGGCCCCGACTTACGAGTCAGGTGCATTCCTTTGTGTAATTTATTTCAATACCACTGCTCTTAAAACGGTGTAAGAAAACATCGTGAGGAAACCGGCATGTCCCAGAACCAAAAATTCGAATGTGACATCTGCCAACCCGCAGTAACCCCGCGTAGTGCAATATGGCCCACTCCCTCTCACAAAAAGAAGGCCTGTGGCCCAGGAGTGGGGAACATTGTTGGCTGTTGATGAAAAAAGTGATCGCACCAAACATTATTGAACTATTCTGTTCATCGAAATCACATCTGCATATTTGCCATGAAAAATGATGTATCACAACGTTACACTTTTTGCATCATATTTTTGTGTATAAAATCGAACTGTACCAACAATACAATTAATTTATTGTTTTCAGAGCGGAATGACGCGGTATCGAACCAGACGGCGACCGCATACAGCGTCGGGGTCCACATGGGAATAATCAATCCAGAAAAATATTCACTCGCATCATTCGAAAGGGACGAGAGGAACGTCTTCAAAGATGCTTACCAGGTATATACGTCACTGAACATCAGCCAGCCAATTAGTTACCAGGAGTGGCTCATTATGAACAGGTACGGGATACTAAGCGATACTCAGGAGTCTATGTTTCAAAGAAAAATTGTCAAGCGTAGCACAGCGGATAACAAGAGACGTTTTATGAACACTGTGAGAACGGGGGATATCCTGGTCGTTACAGGCACAGGACTATTTACAGGGGTCCTTGGTCATGCTGCTATTATGACCTCTAATAATTGGGTATTAGAGATGCCTGGCGGTGATGGATTTTGGAAAGGTTTACCGGATAATAACAGACAAATTCAGAAAGACAAATGGTTCGATTTGCATAAAAAAGATTGGACGACGGTGTACCGAAATCGTGACAGTTCGGTGGCTCGTGATGCTGCGCGTTGGGCTGACCGACATTACTACGATGCAAATGGAGGCTCTACGAAGACCATACATATAACCTATAACATAAATCCACCGGCATTCAAATCTTTCAACCCTAGCTATTGCTCCAAGCTCGTACTTCAGGCTTTCTACTACGGAACTGGCTCCAGAGCAGTTGTGAGGAATCCGCTAAATGTACCAATCATTCCGACTGAATTACCAGCGCATTTTATGGCACCATACACTCTAATGAATATGGGAAAATTCTAACCGTATTTTCTAAAAAACTTCTGAACTGCATTTACTAATTCTAGATCGTATTTTTTTATTGTTCACTTATTATTACTTTAAGTTAAAGAAAGAGAAAAATAGGATTCATGAGTGGTGAAATTATTGTAATTGTTAATTTGATCTCTCGTCTTGAAAAATATAAGTTTAAGTCATATTCATTGTCTTTACTTTTAAAATATATTGTACTTTCCGTAAAAGGCTTTACTTATTTAAATTAATCATGCCGGAACCCTACCCCTACTACTGAATGGTAGCCATTTCTGTTTTTTTTTTTTTGACAGATTGGATCAATCTACCTTCCCTTTTTTCAGACTGAAACCGCACACATTGTAAAATGATGTGATTTGCAATCTTTCCGCACACACAAAAATAGACATGACCACAATTAAAAATTGAGTCTTATTTATATGACTATTTATGGACACACAAAAAATAACAGGCAATTACATATTTAATACTAAAGTCTTCTGTTTTGTACAAATCTACCTTCGGTAGGTTAGAGACCTTCCTTATAACAACAGTAGTAGTAATTCAGTCCAGACACAACAACAATATGAAGGATCTTACAGTAATTTTTTATTGAAACTGACAAAACCAAAGTAAAATCTACACGTCGTTTTCATGGCAACAGAGTATTTGTAGTTCTTTTACGACACATTCCAGATTCAAAACTCTTAATCATTTTTGAGAATCAGACTATTTGAACAAGTGTGTATATGAAGGACAAGTTCGCGATAATCTGAAACTGTACTTGTAATAGTAGGTTACAGGACATCCCCTAATCTCGAGTGCTTAATTATGAACAACCTGAACTTTGCGTATTTACTTTGCCTGATACTATATAAAGGTTGTTGACTAGTAATTCATCACATTATTGAAGTCGCCGTCATGGAGTTTCGAGACTTGTATATTTGTGTGGTCCTGTTTGTAGCGGGAACACAACATACTGTTGCTGAAGAATACAATTTTGGTAAGTTGTTTTCTTTGTTCGATACCTGTATTGCTACTATTGGGTTTCTGATTTCTTGTACGTTAAATTAAATAATATAACAAAACTTAGATCTATACATATAATATTTAACTTTCCGAAATCGGTCGCATCTGCATACTTGTCAAACAAAATGCAGATGTATCGTAACGTTTTGCTATAGACCTGAACAACAATAAAAATGACTTCTGCAACTTTTCGTTTTCAGAGCAGAATGACAAAGTATCGAACCAGACGGCGACCGCATACAGCGTCGGAGTCCACATGGGAATAATTAATCCAGATAAATATTCACTCGAATCATTCGAACAGGACGAGAGAAATATCTTTAAAGATTCTTACCAGGTGTACACATCATTGAACGGCAGCCAGCCAATTAGTTACCAGGAGTGGCTCATTATGAACAGGTACGGGATACTAAGCGATACTCAGGAGTCTATATTCCAAAGAAAAATTGTCAAGCGTAGCACAGCGGATAACAAGAGACGTTTTATAAACACTGTGAGAACAGGAGATATCCTGATCGCTACCGGCCAAAACTTACTGACAGGGCTTCTTGGTCACGCGGCTATTATGACCACTAATAATTGGGTATTAGAAATGCCTGGTGGTGAAGGATTTATGAACGGTATACCGGACAATAACAGACAAATTCTCAAAGACAAATGGTTTGATAAGCACAAAAAAGATTGGACGACGGTGTACCGAAATCGAGACAGTTCGGTGGCTCGAGAGGCAGCGCGATGGGCTGACCGACATTACTACGACAAAAACGGTGGCGCTAGGAAGACCATACATGTATCATATAAGATCTTTCCACCGGCATTCAGGTCTTTTAACCCTAGCTACTGTTCTAAACTCGTGCTTCAGGCGTTCTACTACGGAACTGGCACCAAGGCATTTGTAAGAGAACCACCACACGCTCCAATTGTTCCAACTGAAATACCTACGTATTTCAAAGCACCATACACTTTGAAGAACATGGGAAGATTCTAATTTTGTTTTCGAAAATAATACTCATTCTTGTTGCATTATAATGTACTTATCATTAAAATTAAATTTACTTTATTTCTTTAGGAAAAACAGGCATACGTTATATTTTCACAAATTCAGTTGAATCAGTATCAAATTTAAATCTAAATAAACTAAACTTAAAATGCTTTAATTATTAAAACCCAAACTTGTTGACTAAATCAAGTATTGATTATTAGCTCTATCTAGATACTACGTTACTTACGTACATCGAGCAGCGGGGTTCAAGTGCCCAACTAGTCCTTAAAGATTAATATAAATAAAGATTAACAGTGTTAATTTTAATGATTAAATTGATAAACTAGGGGAGGATTCTAGAAACTTCCAACATCAAATAAATATCACATTGAAACGAAGATTCCGCTGTTATTTGTAAGATGCAAACACAAATCTCCTACAATCCAAACTACTTGATAATTGAGAGTCTTGAGATTTCAATTAATTTGTTTAAACAAATTAACGGAAGCTATTTTGGGTATCCGTAAGGACCTCAAGTGTTAATGGAGAACTGTTCCACAAACATGCATTTCTAAATTATTTGTTTCATGTAGATAAATTAATTGTTTAATAAAACAATTCTGAATGGAGATCCAATACAAAAACTGATTAATTTGGCACAAGTATATTATATTACTTTGTTAGTTTTCTTAAACAAATCTTCGACGTGATTTAGAATTTTTATAATAATAAAATAACCAAAAAAAAAACAATCGGCTTCTCTTCAGTAAAATAACTTTAACTTCGGAAGTAGAGAAAGATGATCTTTGTTCGTTTGATTTACTACTTTAGTCACCGACTTCCCATCCGTGTCTTAACGATGAAAACGATGAAGTTCATCAACAGTTCTCGATATCTTTGCATGTGTGTAATATTTGGTAACAAACTAAACGTGACTATCGCAAACATTGGCATCCAGTGAAGGTGCAGATCCCACCCCGCTTGTATCCTTTGTTCTTGCAACTTGCAATGCACTCGTAAAACACGCAGCGGTTCGGTAACGGTGGCCCTTGTATCGTTTCCCTTTTTACCATTATGTGGGATAGCTCTGTGAAAACAACAAACATATTAAAAGTAAGTAAGTGATTTTATAGGTCGGCAGACGATCTCCGGCCACCGTAGGCGCGGGCATGCGGGCTGCGAGTAATGGGCGACTCGCTGTCCGACCATGGACCATGCCCGGGTCGACGGCGCGTTGTGTTCCACGCGCGCCTCAAGGAGTTTCAGCATAATGACGGGGCCCCCTGTAGAGGGCCAAAGCCTGCCGGGTTCGCGGGACTCACGCATTACCGTGACCCTGGTACGTAAAGGGCTATTGAAGGACACCGTAGATTTTACTCAGTACTAGTTTAAACTCACATATAGAAACAGGCCCAAAAAATAATTAAAATAGTTTTTCTTACCAGCATGTCCTAGGTCAGCAGCCAAAGTGACGACTGCAAAACCGACGAGAAACAACGCAACAATTGCGCAAGTCTTCATGATTAAAACCTTTCAATGTATGCAGAACTTTGCGAGCTTCACCTTATTTATACTAACTCCGACCCGCGTATAACTTCTCCCAAACTATACCACCTGATCAATAAATAACACGACCAAATCCACACAAATTTCACCAGCACATTCATTGACGCGAAACCATTCCGACAACGTATTTGCAATCGTGTTCAGACGGAAATGGATACCGCAGAAACAGTCTCGTGCAATCAGTCGCTTCGCACTATATGCTTGCACATTAATATTGTATGTGGAGGGAATACCCTGAGTCAATTGCTCTGGCATAGAATTGCAAGTGATACATCCCGTATTCGTCATTCAATTTACTGCTATATTAGAAGGAGATTAAGTTGATTATTCTTTGTTAAAATGAATCTTTAAACAGGGTTATGTTTATTTGATATTGCGAACGTCGGTTATCATTGTATGTGTTCTTGTTATCTGGGAGGACTGGTAAATATTAAGTTTGCAGAGTTTTGTAATTTATTTTCCTGTTTAATTTTGTTTTACATTGCAATGTTGTTTGTTTGCAGTGAGTTGTGAAGCATATTTCAGGAAATTGTTATCTCCTACATGATATTTTGTAGTTAAAGTAGGTCGAGCTCGTTATGTACTAGTTAGGACCTTATGGTTTACGATTTTCTAATTTATGTTACAGAAATACGTTTTTGAAAACAGGCACACCATTTTGCGACCTGAAGTAAAATAGTTGAAGATGACTTATCCCATAAGCAAAAGTATTTTGGTTATTGAATTAGCTGTTGCCAGCGACTGCGCCCGCTGCAACTGGAAAATCAACCCACGGGAACATAAAATTGGGATAAAGACTGTCTAATGTGTTAACCCAGATTATAAACTATCTGTGAACCTAATTTCATCCAAATACGTTGATGATGAACAAAATGAACTACAAAAGGAAATGAACTATACATAACTTTGAAATTTTTTGGTAAAAGTTATTAATTAACAAACGTACTTATTCCATTATTTGTACCGCAATGTCTTACTTCTGGTCATATTTCATGATTCTAAGTCAACGGGAAGTACCATATATGTTTTGATTCCACCAGGACTGCCAAAATATGCGGCAAATCAGAGAAAGAATGGCCGTATCTTTTGATTGCGCTGAACAAGACGTTTTTTTCATTGTAGTATTTGATATTAATTTCAGATTGATACCTCCACGCGTTCCTGAGAAAAAGGCTTGACAGGCGGACAACAAAGTGATAGTAATATACGGAGTCCGTTTTTTCTTTTGACATATGGAACCCTAAAAATACCCTGTATCATGTTTCCCAGATAGATAAACATAAATCCATGTATGCCATGTATTTCTATAGAGTGACGTCATAAAGATTAAAAGTCTTACTGCTTAGGTAGGTATATAGGTTTATTTGAACAAACCGGTGTCGGTGGACAACACAGTCAACATCTAGCCAGCCGAAGAGGTGAATGAACTTATTTCATTAAACAGAGACGAGACGAACAAATTAATTTTGTGTGGTGTTTATTTAATCGCATTGAACAACAAGTTTCAAATACAGTGCTACAAAGATCTATTGATTATTTTATGACACAGAATGGTGCTCTTTGTAAATACTATTTCCAAGCGATAGCCTGAATTCGGGAGGTTCCTGTGTCTGATAAGGAGGGAGGAAACGCCTGGGTGTCACCACTGCGAGGACCGTCCTGAGGACACGGTGGAGCATACGGTGCAGGACTGCCCCGCTTGGGCAGAGCATCGCCGTGTCCTCACGACGGCGATAGGCGGAGACCTCTCGCGCCCGGCATTGGTCGAGGCCATGCTGCGGGGCGAGACGGAGTGGGAAGCGGTCGCCTCCTTCTGCGAAGCAGTCATGCTCGCGAAGGAGGAGGCGTGCCGCGTGAGGGAGAGAACAGTGTCCTCCCTCCGACCCACCCGCAGTGGTAGACGCCCACGGCGACGGACGTCGCCAGACGATCTCCGGCCACCGTAGGCGCGGGCATGCGGGCAGCGAGTAATGGGCGACTCGCTGCCCGACCACGGACCATGCCCGGGTCGACGGCGCGTTGTGTTCCACGCGCGCCTCAAGGAGTGTCAGCAAACTGACGGGGCCTGTAGAGGGCCAGAGCCTGCCGGGGTCGCGGGTCTTACCCATCACCGTAACCCCGGTACGTAAAGGGCTCGTGAAGGACACCGTGGATTTTAGTCAGTACAAGTCTGACAGTCCCTCCCGCCCTGCCCTGGGTGGGAGGACTCATTTGATGATTTTACCACGCTAAAAAAAAAAAAAAAAAAAGCGATAGTCTGAAATTGAAGTACTTCTATGAGCTCTTTGTCTTTTTAACATCATATTTTTTGTTTTATTTCAATTTAGTGATAAATCTCCCCCAGCCTTAGCTTAAATGATTAGGTAAACAAATTAACGTAAAATATTATTTATTTAAAGTAAATTATAACAATAAATATTTAATCTTAGCAAATACCACAGCCGATTTAATTTCTAACAATTTCACGAAATTCATTGGAGGACTTATATCCAATTATTGCTAAGTAGGTAAAGTGACTCATAAATGCAATATGGAAACGAGAAGACAATAGGCAGTAGAGTTTGGAAAAATAACAGTGTATAGACACGTATTTTTTCTTTTGTTAAACCTAAACGCATTTTTTTTAACGTAGTAAAATCATCAAATGTGTCCTCCCACCCAGGGCAGAACGGGAGGGACTGCCAGACTCGTACTGACCAAAATCCACGGTGTCCTTCAATAGCCCTTTACGTACCGGGGTCACGGTAAATCCTAAATCCCGCAACCAAGTGCATATTTACGTATCTTTGTCAATTTTGGTTTACGTAACAAAATAAAAAATTCGTGTCGAATATTTTTTGAGAATCTAACTGACAGACTAATTAGATTTTTTTGTCAAAAACCCTATTAGAATCTTCCCATGTTCATCAAAGTGTATGGTTCCAAGAAATAGTTTGGTATTTCAAACGGCGGGATTGGTACATGTGGTGGTTCTCTAATAACTGCTTTAGAACCAGTTCCGTAGTAGAAAGCCTGAAGCACCAGTTTGGAACAGTAGCTAGGGTTGAAAGACCTGAATGCCGGTGGAGTTATCTTATATGTCACATGTATGGTCTTCGTAGCACTGCCGTTTGCGTCGTAGTAATGTCGGTCAGCCCATCGCGCAGCCTCTCGGGCCACCGAACTGTCACGATTCCGGTACACCGTCGTCCAATCATGTTGGTGCTCATCGAACCATTGGCTCTTAGTAACTTGTCTGTTATTGTCCGGTAGACCACTAATAAATCCTTCTCCACCAGGCATCTCCAATACCCATGTATTAGAAGTCATAATAGCCGCGTGACCAAAAACCCCCGTTAAAAAGTCTCGCCCCGAAGTGATCAAGATATCCCCTGTTCTCACAGTATCCATAAAACGTCTCTTGTTATCCGCTGTGCCACGCTTGACAAGTTTTCTTTGAAACATAGACTCCTGAGTATCACCGAGTATCCCGTACCTGTTCATAATGAGCCACTCCTGGTAACTAATTGGCTGGCTGACGTTCAAAGACGTAAACACCTGGTAAGCATCTTTGAAGATGTTAATCTCGTCCCGTTCGAATGATTCGAGTGAATATTTTTCTGGATTAATTATTCCCATGTGGACCCCGACGCTGTATGCGGTCGTCGTCTGGTTCGATACCGTGTCATTCCGCTCTGAAAACAATAAATTGTGAACCGTCATTGTATTGTTCGTTCAGTTCTATTTTTGAAACAAAAAGTTGACATAAATAGCGTAACGTTGCGATACATCATATTGCTTGACAAGTATGCAGATGTGACCACACTGACTTCGGGGACTAAAACTTTTTATTAATACGATGTTTGGTTCATTTTGCCACACAACATTAAGTGCTTTAGATCATTTCTTTAACATACAAGAAAATATTAATCCCAATTAAATAACACAGGTATAAATAATTAAAAATAATCAACTTACCAAAACCGTATTCTTCAGCCACAGCAAGTAGTGCTCCCGCCACAAACAGGACCACACAAATATACAAGTGTCGGAACTCCATGATGATGTCTTCAATAATGTGATGAATTTCTAGTCAACATCCCGTTTATATATTAAACTAGCGACCCGCCCCGGCTTCGCACGGGTGGTAATTTTTTTTTCCGGGATAAAATATAGCCTATACGGATTCGGAAGAATCCCTCTAAGTAATGGTAAAAGAAATTTTGAAATCGGTCCAGTAGTTTTTGAGCCTATTCAATACAAACATACAAAAATACAAAGGTTTCCTCTTTATAATATTAGTATAGATAAGTCCAGGTTTAATCTCAGTTCACAGTAAAATGCTCGAGATTAGGGGATGCCCTGCGGCCAACTGTAAATTATGCAGTTTCAGATAATTATGTGAGTGACGCATTAGGGATAATAAATACCCAATTAATACGTATTTATGTTTAAACATAGTCATTATCAATGTTAGGGTCAAGAATACGTTATTGTAATGAACGAATAATTTCACGATAATAATGACAAGCAAATGTAAATAAACAGAAGAAGATATTACTACAATAAAAATTCTACGAACAGAAACTTCATTCATATTGTTTTCGGAATTCTTGGAATAAATTGTTACCATGTATTGCTCCCAATCCTTGTTGGATTATAGCTTTGTAAAATAAAGGAAAAAGAAAGACTTCAATTAAATTCACAGTTGTTCGGCAGCGTATTTTTGTGTTTAAAAAGATTCGGGACAAACAATTTGATTCAATTTTAGTGACGTCAGCTGTCATCCCAGATTAGGGATTTCGCAGTTGCTAAGCAATGATACATTCCTAATTAACGAAATAAGGATAACAATTCTGTATTGAATTCTTTTGTTTGCATTAGTAACTTAGGGACTTTTATTTGTCCCCAGACTTTTGTATTTTCTTATCAACCAGAAAACCGTAATGCCTTTGTGAAACAGACAGGCGAAAGCGAAGCGTTTCCGAAGTGATACCGTGCCGAAGCGAGACGTTCAGTCCGAAAGTTCTGTCACGCTTCGCACTCGCCACGCCAGTCTGTTTGACAAAAGCTTAACTGTAGTAAAATGCTTTTTATTTTTAGAGCTATAATACACTGTCGCATCTACTATACATTAAACAAGATGTAAATTGGATCAAACAGTTCGTTAATACAATCAGTATTTGACCTCCCTCTCCCTCTCAAACCACAAATGATTTAGTACAATTACTTACCTTATTTATGTGTATTTCTTAATTTTGTATTTGTCTTCTAACAAGCAGGCAAGCATAATCAGCCTACAATGTTCCTAATGCTGAGATACAGGCCTCTCCTCTATGTGGGAAGGACTTGGCTGTAATCCACCACGCGGGTCTGGTGCAGATTGATAGATATTACATGTCTTCGAAATTTTAATTCTAGGTTATTCATTTTCATCATCTGCCTAGCCTTTTCCCAACTATCAAACGAGATGCAGCTAGATATCAGTATTTTACATGGAGCCACTGCCTGTCGGACCTCCACAACCCAGTAACTGGGTAATACGATACCCCATGGTAAGACTGGTTGTCAGAGTTTAGAGCTTCTGACTAACAGTAACGACTGTCAATGATCTACAAATGACAGCCGGATCCAACGGCTTTACGTGCTTTTCGAGGCACGGAGGAAACTCGCTATGACAAATGGTCACCCATCCACAGACCAACCTAAGCAAGCGCGGCTTCACCCGGAAGATCGGCCTGTGCGGCTGTATTTATTTAGCCACGAGCTCCTCTTTATTTCATTCATTTTATTAGAGGTCATTCATTTTATTAGATTAAATTCTAGGCCTTAAGTTTTTCTTCTCCATTTTTCGATAAGTGGTGCTGTAATAAAGTAATTCGCACGGCTAATGTCGAACCTACGACCTACTTTGTAAGTCAAGACCTCTTACCACTGGACCAAATTTCGACAAATGCGAATCATCCAATAAACCAAAATAAATAAAACAGCACTAAAGAAACGGCACCTTCAAACAATTAAGCCTTATGTAGCAGATACGAGTATTTTTTATCCTCAGTATCAACCTCTTACGTGGAGAGTAAATAAATTAACACCAGGGATTAGGCAGACGAGCGATTTGTGTCAGACAATCGCCGATTATAGACCCCCGACTATGGTGATAGTAACAGGGGTCTGATTTTTCACGTCTTAATGTCGTCGTTATCTGTTTTTACTCGTCGTTTCTATTTTCTAATAGTCCTTATTTTTTTTGAAGCTCGTAATAAGCAGTGACTGTTGATGGTTTTATAATGCCGACCATATTTTTTATTCTTCCATTTTAACTCAACTTAACTGAGTTATTGAGAAGTATTTTTCTATTATGGTTAATTTACTTACGGAGGTATGTATCAGGCTTTATAGCTGCTGGTGTGATATATATTTCTTTGATCTGATGACTCTAACTGATGACATCAGTGAGTCCGCTAAATATTTCATCCGCGAATGAAATGTTCACCTAATTCGAATAAATAATTAACTAAGTCGAACTGAATGGTACGATTAAAGGTTTATGTGAATTTGAAATACTAATTAGTTAATGCACTTTACTCTAAGTGCTCTAGTTACTAGGCGTCAAAGCCAGGCATGGCTCTCAAGCATTCCAATTATAGCAGAATATTATTTAAATCCCTTTTGTGAACAATTTTTTCGAACTAGTCTCTCGTCTGCTCGCCCGCAAGACGTATAAATATTCTCGGCGAAGAGCAGCCCAAAAGTTTATCTGCGTAAATGTAGGAAATGCTTGGTAACTGGCAAGTTCCCGCCCTGGGCGGCTCGCCCTCAAATTAGATACTTACCTAGTTAGGCATTCAGTTGAGGTCTTTAGTATTCTTTGCAAGCTCTTCGACAATCGCTCATGGGCACTTGATTATTTCGATAAAGTTCTATTTGAAGGTGAGATACTATAACAGTCGATGCTCTTGTTCTGTGTTACAGTTTTAGACGAAGTTTTATCACATTTTTTCACTTATAATATAAAAATTCGCGTCATTTGTCGTTGCAGTCCTCCGAAACGACTCAACGGTTTCTAATAAAGTTTTGGTCGTATTTTTCACACTCGTCAAGCTTCTCACCGACGTCACAATAATAGACCATCAAAGTTATTTCTTATCGCATTCGCTTAGTATGATCTATCATTAAAGTTGCATCGCTGAATGACTAGTAAACTTTTTAATGACAAAATTAAGCGTCAAACAACACGCAATCTCCTTAACAGCTCGAAACAGTTCTCAAAGGATTATAGTGCACATTAAATATAACAGCAGTGACATTACAGCATAAACTCTGTACTCTGGGTACAGGTGCAGGCAAGCACATCAAACATCATCTGTATACGTTAAAGCAGGAACGCTGTCGTATGCAAATTATTCTCAGAAACTAAATGGAGGGTAATGGAGGGTATTAGTAACATACTGTGACTGCCAGCCAATCTGAATGCGAGGAGCATCGACCAGCCAATCACGTACAAGATGGATGTTCGACATTTAAATGTGGAACTATCGGATTATAATGTGTTTTTGTTGCACTATCTCTATGGTTAGTAGGAGAAATGAGCCTTCCTTAGAGATAGATAGATGATTTCATATTTTATCCAAACGGAAAATTTAACGCTTTTATGGGTGGTTAAATTATCAAATAAGTTTTCCCGTCCCCTCAGTGGACCGAAAGTGGAGTGACTGTCAGACGGCACGATTAGCGCAGTGACTGAGCGATTGGACTGCTTTTTTATTTTTATGGTAAAATAATCAAATGAGTCCTCCCACCTAGGCCGGGATGGGAGTTACTGGCACACTCGTATTGATTAAAATCCGCGGTGTTCATTCAATAGTCCTTTACGGTTACCGGTTTAGACAGTCCCGCGACCCCAGCTGGCTTTGGCTCTCTATGGGGACCCCATCAGATTGCTGACAGCTCTTTAGTGAAGCCTACCCTTAACCTGTAAATCACTAGTTAGCCCCCCGGTTTGATCCAGAAGTCTGGTTTCACAGTTGCTTGTGACTAACAACATTATACTTTTTCAATACTAGCGACCCGCCTCGGCTCCGCACGGATGCAATCTCTACTATATTATGCTTGTTAAATACATATATAAACCTAGCGGGAAGCGACTTTATTTCATACTATGTAGTGACGTCCACGAAGATTCACAGTTACCAAGAACCAATAATGTAAAAAACACAAATCAAACAGTAGTTTAATACTCAACAATTTATTTATATCCTAAGTATACAGGTCATTTAAACCCTCTTCTACAACAGTGTTAAGTGAAGTACATCTGCATATGGAGCCCGCGCAGGTTCCGTGACTGGTGCCCCGAAGCTGGCACAGCTCGTCACAGTCGAACTTGCATGCCCGCTTCTTCTTTATGGCAGCTTGTGACCCTGGGGAAAAAACAAAAATGTATAAATATAACTGATATTATTAACCTTGCGGTTGCGCCCACGCAGCTCGGCTCAAATTGGTTGTAGCATGATGCTATATAGCTTATAGCCTTCCTCGATAAACAGACTATCCAGCACAAAACTATGTTTTTAATTCAAACCAATAGTTCCTGAGATTACCGCGTCGACCAATCTAACTCTTCAGCTTTATAATATTAAGTAGGTATAGATAGGTATTAAGTATAAATACGAAAGTTTGGATGTTTGCAGCAAATAAAGTTCTATTGAAATATAAGCGCAGCGTCGCGTCTTTGTGTGAATTTACCCTCATACATTCTCATTTCGTCAGTTACTTTAAGTCCCGTGTCTTGTGTGGCGACTGCAATTATTGAGAAATTCCTGAAAGAATATATTAAAAAAATCTTATGAAACTGCCCGACGTCAAAATCAAAGCCGGACCACTAAACCAAAAGACAGTCATCTAATTATAAGGATAATGGTCAACTCAAAATATGTATTAATGAGCTTAGATATGAATGTTGTTACAATCCAAGCTCATTTGTGTTGCAAGTTTTAAGTTAACAACCGTAGAAATAAAGGTGCAATAAACATAAATAATTGCGCAGATTAAAATCAACGCGATTTATTTACTTTAGTTGGCTGTTCGAGAACAAAGGAAAAGAGTTAATTTTGTGTTTAAATACTAAATAGACTATTTTTGGTTTCATTCCTTTTTTTTTAATTAGTAATATCTTTAAATGAGTCCTTCTGTGAAGGGTGGAGCGGAAGG
The DNA here is from genome assembly GCA_943136025.2 of Agrotis puta. Lineage (NCBI taxonomy): Eukaryota > Metazoa > Arthropoda > Insecta > Lepidoptera > Noctuidae > Agrotis > Agrotis puta. Next base: position 14,156,730 of record OW964176.2, on the reverse strand, counting down.
GACTGTCAGACACGAGTCTAACAGTTCCTTGACTTTGCTGACTAAAATCCACATCGTTCCTTCAATAGCCCTTTGCGTTCCAGGGTCACGGTTACCTGTTTAAACAGGTGTATGCTCAATCGAATGCCAAATTATCGAATGTAATATTTTATCGACCGAACTTCTAAATATTGGAACGTTTAATAATCGAATGGTCAATAAATCGCTTATTATAGTCCCGCGTCCCATGAATTTGAGTCTTACAGGCGGGATTTGTGGTTTAAGTTAGCTTATAAATTGCCCTGTAGTGAGTTCACACTGCATGACAATAATATTAATAACACGCAGGCACCATACAATACAACGAGAGCTGTGGTGGCCCAAAGGTATCGGCCCAGACTTAATGCCTTTGTCAAACAGACAGGCGAAAGCGAAGCGAGACGTCAGTCTGATAGTTCTGTCACGCTATCGGATCGCTTTCGGTTTTCTATGTGACTGGATTCAAACAATTCCATACATTACAAATAAAAACGTCACGCTTCGCATTCGCAACGCCTGTCTGTTTGACAAAGGCTTAAGAGTTGTAGGTCGTGGATTCCAACCCAGCCAGGCGCATGACTTTGTGTAATTTATTTCATAACCACTACTCTCAAAACGGTGAAGGAAAACATCGTGAGGAAACCGGCATATTCGAGAACCAAAAATTCAAAGACATGTGACATCTACTAATTCGTACTGTCCCCTCACTGCCTCTCACAGAGAGTAGGCGTGTGTCTCAACAGAGTGGGGACATTTACAAACTGATGATTATGATGTTATCATCATCATCATCAGTTTATAAATGTGTATCGTATGATACAACACAAAAAAGTCATTCAACATTTCTGCCCTGATAACAAAGAATGCAGTAATCGTCATTTTTGAGATTTTCATTTTTTTCCAGAAATGGCATCCCAAGAGGTTCATGTACATGAAAAAAATATATTTTCATAAAAAAAATCACTCAAAGTATGTTTTTTATGTAATGATTTTCGCCGTCAGATGTAACCGCCATTTTGCGATTACTGCATTCTTAGTTATGACGGCAGATTTGTTATCATTCTGCAGTTTGAGTTCTTTGTTTTGGTCACTTACAGCTTTGGAACTGGTTGTTGGTATAAATTGTAGGTAAGTACAACCCACGCGGTATTCCCCCAGTATAGTATTAAACCTTATAGGGGAACAGTGTATAAGACGGGGACGCGAGGTATGATGGGAAATCACACACTTAAGGCAAAATTAACACGATACTAACGTAGCGCAAGCGCCAAAGGACGCCATTTGTTAGTGGCTGATTGCAAATGACATCCTGATGGCGCTTGCGATACGTTAGTGTTGTGTTAAGAGTACCTAAAGAGTGTATGTCCACATTATACCTCGCGTCCCCGTCTTATACACTGTTCCCCTAAGATTAACTTATAAACAGGTAAACACGGAATCATTATGTTGCAACTAAATGCAATTCTTCGATGAATGCACAGCATGATAAATATAAGTGATAAGAATACGATATCAATAAAAACAATAATCAATGTGCAATTAATTACGCATAGATCACACGAGGACAGGTGATTATGAAGGTGATTAGTGTAGTGACACTGGTATGTGTACAGTCACGATCAATAAAAAAAGTGCATGTAACAAATGTATGTAACATTTCCGTGAACATACACCTACATTTTTCATCATTGTATACAATTCCTAGGAAATACATCAAATTCCTCTTCAAACCGACTCTCGGGGTGCCACAGACTTTATTTTCAAAGGCACCAACAACTCTTGGGCACCCCGAAGTTCCGTTTGGCTAGGTTCCTTTAAACCACGGACTCCATCTACCTCAACAGGTAAAACACTTTTTTTATGCATTTTCTAAACAGCGTCAATTCCTAGATATCATACATTTCCGGAACAAATTTCAAACGCGATTGTCTCGTGAAATACTGCTTTCTACTTTTATAGTTTATAGTAAATATATATGTAGGTATGATTATTTATACTATATTTATCTTTTTTACAGTCCCGCGGGACTGTACGAATAACCGTAACCCGGAACGTAAAGGGCTATTGAAGGACCATGTGGATTTTTACTCAGTACGAGTCTGACAGTGCCTCCGGCCCTGCCCTGGTTGGGAGAACTCATTTGATGATTTTACCACGATAAAAAAAACCTACACCACAACCACTACACCACTCGTGGTCAAATGTACCTAGACAAGTCACTTATGTTAATATCTGGTATTCTCAGTCATCAGTAAGATATTCATTGATAAATGTACTGACCAAGGTTGATAACCTAGAAATAATGTGCTTGCTCAAGTAACAAGTGCCATTTAGTAAAGAATTTACTTTGAATTCATCTGATAAAATACAATGACAAATTAACATAGACATGTTAAAGTATATGAGGTATATACTCGTAGATACATACCTTCCTACTCAACTCGCCTGAATAGGTACCTGTCCCCATAACCGGTTTAACAAGAAAACAATGATTTAATTCTGTGTCCTCGTAATTTAAATCAATGTAATTAAATTAAAATAAACTAAGGGACAAAATAAATGTTTAGAATTACCGCATTCAAGTTCAATGCTGCGGATGGGCGCTGTTGTGGTATTCTGGTAGTATCATGGCTGTATACTTCGCGGATACCACAGCAGCGTGAAGACATAAAGAAAAGCATAGCTCATAACTAATACAATAAGCAATGGTGAAGGTATAAAAATAATGCAGAATTTTGTCTAAAATCATCATCATCATCATCCACAGCCCGTCTTCACCCACTGCTGAGAATTTATGGGTATATACGTGTACTATGGGTGCTCTTTGCTTGTGCCAAGCCCTACGGTCTCGCGCCAGCCTCATCCAGGACAGTCCCGCAATGGCAACAATGTCGTCTGCCCATCTCGCCGCCGGACGGCCAACACTTCTTTTTCCACTCCTTGGACTAAATTTGTCTTAAATACCTTAATTCTTTCAATTTCTTGTCATAAATACAAAGCATGAATCTTAAAACAAAGACAATTTTATTGTTATCTTGCATGAAAGAGTAAACTCGGTTCGTGGCTTATAAGAGAACTTTATCAGTTCTCTTATAAGCCGCTTACTGCAGTCATAATTTTCTTTTAATTTTCTCGGTTAAAGTTCTTTGTAAAGGTGGTCATCCATTAGACTATAACATAAATTCGTCCTGATTGTCTTCAATCATGGCAGCAAATCTTAGCAGAGACATCGCATCGGAGAAGGCCTTATAATTCACAAACATTGTGCTTTTTCTCTTTTCTCACTTTCATATTCAGATAGGTAGGCAATCCAGTACTATCTAAGAGAGATTAATCAGGTGCAAAGCCAACGGTTTACCGCAAACTTGTAACATACCCTAACCCTATATAAATAAGAGCAAAAATAATTTAAAAGAGGTTGCTCGCGATGTCGTCGATACGTGGGATATGGACTTAACTATCATGTGCCGAGAAATGTGTCAGCCAATAGCCATAGAAAATCCCATGAGGCTCTCGATAGGCAGTTGGATGAAGGACCTTATTCTGAAAGCAGAACTTCTTGAAATGTTGTGCTTGCAATAGGAGGTTTCTCTCTCTAGAGCGCTGACCGATAACTTTGACCCTGTCCCTGATGCTATTAAAATAAACATTAAGGCTATCTATGTCCCAATACATTTGAATTCAGCTTGTCGACCGTTTTTTCAATTTCTAAAATGAATACATAATATATTTATTGCATTCGTTCGTTTTTAATTGTTGTGGTACGGTGTAATGTGTGGAGTCCTTTAAGCCATAATAGTGAAATAGGCACGAATATTTGAAGACATTAAAACGTTGCAGCTAATTATACTGTCGTTTTTTATAGTACCACTGTAGTTCTGGTGGCGAATAGTTTTGAACTATTGTCGTGTATCATGGCAAACGACTTCATTAGAAGAAGTAAAAGAAAAAGGAAAATTGTATGCAACGTAATTAGGAAACACGTTGCGTTAGACTGATAAGATACGGCAAAACTCATTTTGTAAGACAGACTCAATTTACTCAGAAGTCTGTGCATCAGGCACCTATTGACCTGGCTTTTCAGCTAAGCTGGGCCTATTTGGCACAGCCGTGAGACACACAGTACCCTTTTGTGTTCCGTTTCAAATTGTTTGTATTTTTTATGAAACATTGTGTACCTCGACTGTCTAATAAACATTTTTTCTTTCTCTCTACACCTACTTAGTTGTTTTTTATCTAACTCACGCTAGTCGACTGGGCAAATGCATCTCCCAAGTCTTTTCGAGAGCTTTTGTCCCGCAGCACCGAGATAGTGTTTATAGTTTAAGTTATTATGTTCTTTATTTGGAACTAGCTTTTGCCCGCGACTTCGTTTGCGTGGAATAGTGACTTCCGGCAGATTTTTTATTTATTTATTGTAATAAAAACTATCCTATGTCCTTTCTCAAGTTCCAAACTATGTCTGTACCAAATTTCACACAAATCGGTTCAGTAGTTTAGGCGTGAAGAAAAGACAGAGTTACTTTCGCATTTATAATATTAGTTTGGATTTGGATTGATTTATTTGTTTCTAGTTTCCGAGGAATGAACATTCCTATGGAAGGTTTCACATCTGCAACCCATCTACTCTACTGCAAGCAACATTGTTTCAAAAATATGTCATGTCTATTTACTACGTCAAGCAGTGAGACATTCACAAAGTATTGAGGGAATTCCCACGACAGGGCATTCACCCGGTCCAAGACTTTACATACTTTATTATTATGTATTAATATAAGGCATGAATTAAATAAAAAACATAAATTAGTTTTCGGTTTCCCAGAATTATATCATTTAACTTCTGATTTGAATCAATCTGTTATCTATTCTGATTATTAGTAGCATATAATTTTACCATCAAAATGTATGTTTACTAACCAATGAAAGTAAAAAACTTTTTACAATTTTGTACGATGCAACTTTGCAAATTATTGAATATTAATGTAAACATGTAACCTTAACGCATTTGATTAGAAGCCATAAGGTCGTTTTTAAACAACTGGATATTTTGTTTTTCCCATTCAGCGTCCGATATAGAGGTCTTATTATTTACATAACTGTTTATTAACTCTACTCAAATGAAAAATCAACCAAGTAACGTTCTTTCACTTATTTGGTTTATTAACCGGTTTAATGGGTAGATAGCCAAAACGGTGTTTATTACGTTATCCTCAAGAACCAGTTTCGTTTAATGGTTTTCAAATAAGTATCTTCAAAGTCGTCGTTCAAAAACTACTGACGATCGAAGCCGAACGTACAAAAGTCACCTTACCAACAGACTAAACACAATAACTTGATAAAGATGAACTTAACCGCGATAAAAGTTCGTAAACAACATGAAACAAAGAGACAATACTGTGCCAGAACAATATGAACCGTGAATCAGATAACAATTATGTCAGAAACACAATTGTAAACTCAAAAACATGTTTATATACTAACCTTGTATACTTAAACCTAATATCACAAACAAAACGATAAATAAACTAAATATTTTCACTTTCATTTTCGTAAATTGTATTTTTTATCCAAACACGATTTTTCCACTGTGTGTTTACTGCACATTATGCAGAAAATGCCTGTTTATAATATTATTGATACTGTGCACAGCTTCATCGAACTAATGAGACGATCGACTCATGCGCACGAATGATGCTAACTTCAGTGCGCAAAAAGCGCGCTTCGTAGCAAATGTCAGAAGGAAAAAGTAATAAAAATTACAAGCGGAAAAACTCGTTTTGAGAATAATGTATACGTCTTTCAACATTTTTGAACAGGATTTTAATGACTATATTATCTTTAAGTGTAGCAGTTTCAAACAAAAATAGAAGATGTAATCTAAAAAAACTGTATAGAAGTTATGGAAAACATTAATTTAATACAGGTTGCTTTAATAGTTATTGTAATTAATTGCTTCAAAACTATTTTAGATTTATTTTACAACATTTAGCTAATTAATTTCAATTAAAAAAACTTTTTTTAATGAACTTAACATATCATCACACCTTTGGTTACCGAAGGGTAACTGGTCTCAAGACTAACGAGCTACCATGACTCCGGAACGTAAAGGGCTATTGAAGGACACCGTGGATTTTAGTCAGCACAAGTCTGACAGTCCCTCCCGCCCTGCCCTGGGTGGGAGGACTCATTCGATGATTTTACCACTTAAAAAAGGAAAAAGGGCTACTCACATTTCACCAGTTATTTTAAGTCCCATCTTATAGGGAGCAGCGAGCTTATTGCTATAAACTAAGAAATACTTGGTCGACCTGGGAATTGAAACCGGGGCCTCATGCTCAGCAGTGCTTAAAACAACTACACTAACGAAGCAATATTTGTACCCAGTAAAATCTATTTTATAAAAGTAAATGCTTTTCTTTTAAGTAACCTAAAATACTACAAATTCCTCCAGTACATACATATATCTATGAATTAATAGTAGATCTCTATCTTACAGAATTATTTACTAGCTTCTTAATATTATAAATGCGAAATTTTGTGATACTCGCACCAAAATTCTAAACGAATTTGGATGTGGTAAACAGATAGTTTTAAACTCGGATTAACACAAAAGATAGTTTTAATCCCAGTATGACTTGACATGATTATTATATTTTTTGACAAATATTGGACAATCTGAATAAATAAAAAGACTCTTTACTTTTACATTTACGGTTACAAAAACTAGTTCATCGTTGTCGTTGTATGTACAATTAGGATAATGTCGTACAGGTAATAGTTTTGTGCATGAATTATTCTTTACATTTGGTACAGGAACAAGGGATTGGTTGAGTGTGTGAATTAAGCAGAGACGCAAGAGAAAAGACACGCAATGAAAAACAAGGAACAATAATCCAGAAAATTGTCCTTCCAGATAGCTTGGCACAGAACAATATGATCTAAAACAAAGCTACTATCACTATAGGTGAATCCTACCGTGTGACAAAGATTATGTTGCAATCCAGTAATTATTATCAGTTTAACACGACTCACAAAGATTGTGACTAAATAAAGATTAATGAATAATAAAAATCACAAAAGATCCTTTTCACCGTGGTGAAATCCCGATGTTGCAACGTACCTTATAAAAAGGCTCCTTAGGAAGCTATCAGTACTATTTACATTGGTAGAAGTGCCAAAGTAATACATTCATCATGTACTCTAGAATATTTTTCTTCCTTGTGATAGTGTGTGCCATTAACGCCTCCGTGTTAACAGCCAGTGTCTTTGATGGTAAATATTTTATTTTAATTGTCTCCAAAAAAAAATAAAAAAACCCTGTAAAATTCTTTTTCACTTATTTTTCTAAAATTTATGAATGTTTTTTTTGCATAGATTATTAGTAGCATATAATTTTGCCATCAAAATGTTAGTTTAATAACCGATGAAAGTAAAAAAACTTTTTACAATTTTGTACGACGCATAATTCATGCAACTATGCAATTTATTGAAAATTTATGTAAACATGTAACCTTATCGCATTTGATTAGAAGTAGTAAATTAAACTATGATCGTTTTAATCAATTAAGAAATGTGACAAAGCAGCGAAGTAACCTAATAAACAGTATTACATTTATTTTTCTTCAAAAAAGATGATTCTGAAACTGAACTTCTGAGTAGTCCAAAAAACTGCAACTCTCAAGAGTGCGACCAGCGATGTCGTAGACTTAAGTTCCCCGGTGGCGCCTGTTTCAAAAATCGCTGCAAATGTGTCAATTTCCCTAATGTAGAAGGCATTAATATCAGGACCCTCTATTCTAGTATTTATTGAACCTAATTATATTCAGTAACTCTCCTTTTTATTTGTACTTCTGTTTCTTACTAATTTTATATTTGAGTAATCTGCTTTACTTGTAGATTATTTTTTTGTAGAAATCATATTGTGAACTTTAGAACTCAGTTTGACGAAACATTTTTTTTTTATATTTCGGTCATTAAGTTCTTGATAATAATTAATTACATATAATTTTCATAGATGATCTCGAGGCTGAAGCGGCAGCGTATCCGAGAAAATGTAGAGACAAAGCATGTGACGCGGTGTGTCGTGTCCTCAACAATACCAGTGGCGCCTGTGTCGAAGGTCGCTGCAAGTGTACCAAGGGTGTCGTTTCAGAAGGTAATTAACATAGAAGATTTATTTATTATTGAACAGGGAATTCAGCAATTGTAGTTAATGACAAATTTTTATATGATATTGTACCAATATCGTTTATTTATTCCTCAAAACTACATTTAGAGAATTTAATTTAATGTAGCTACCATCGATAACAGTTATTTGAAGACACTGCCATCGTTTAACCATATCGTAACATATTTTTTTTAAATCATAGATGATGCCGAAGCTGGAGCCACATCAAATCGTATTTTTAAATGCAGAGACAAAGTTTGTAACGTGGTGTGCAACATCTTTAAAAACTCCACTGGCGCCTGCGTCGATGGTAAATGCAATTGTACCAAGGATGTAGTTGGAGAAGGTAATAGTAGATTTATTAATAACTAGCACTTTTCCTGCGACTTCGTCCGCGTGGGTTACGTACTTTCCTAATTCCCCCTTTTCACCCCCTTAAAGGTTAAATTTCCAAAAACCCCTTCTTAGTGCTCCCCTACATTATAATAGGAAGCCGTGTGCAAAATTTCACATTCCTAGCCCCAGTAGTTTCGGCTGTACGTTGATATGTCAGTCAGTCAGTTCTCCTTTTATATATATAGATGAAATGAAAAACTAGTTCGGGAAAAGTGTATAAGACGGGGATGGGAGGTATAATGGGGACATACACTCTTTAGGCATAATTAAACACAACACTAACGTAGCGCAAGCGCCATCAGGATGATATTTGCAAGCGGCTATAAACAAATGGCGTCCTGTTGGCGATTGCGCTACGTAAGTATTGTGTTAATTATGCCTAAAGAGTGTATGTCCCCATTATACCTCGCGTTCCCGTCTTATACACTGTTCCCCTAAAAAAATATTCCAAAATTATTATTTAACTTTACTGTTATATCTTCAATTAATAATAGATGATATGGAAGCTGAAGTGGCTGCTAATCCGAGCAGATGCAGAGACAAAGCATGTGACGCGGTGTGTCGTACATTTAAAAAGACTGGTGGTGCATGTGTCGATGGTCGATGCAAGTGCAATAAGCCTGTTGCTGCAGAAGGTAGTAAAGATTAAAGATTGAGGATTTTTAATTCGAAAATTATCATTTAAGTGTACTGTTACATCCTTAATTAATGACAGATGGTACGGAAACTGAAGTGGCTGCTACTCCGAGCAGATGCAGAGACAAAGCATGTGACGCGGTGTGTCGTGCATTTAAAAAGACTGGTGGTGCATGCGTCGATGGTCGATGCAAGTGCAATAAGCCTGTTGCTGCAGAAGGTAGTAAAGATTATAGATTGAGGATTATTAATTTGAAAATATTTTTAACTGTACTGTAACATCTTTAATTAATGACAGATGATACGGAAGCTGAAGTGGCTGCTACTCCGAGAAGATGCAGAGACAAAGCATGTGACGCGGTGTGTCGTGCATTTAAAAAACCTGGTGGCGCTTGTGTCGATGGTCGATGCAAGTGCACTGAGCCTGTCGCTACAGAAGGTAGTAAAGATTATAGATTGAGGATTATTAATTCGAAAATTATCATTTAAGTGTACTGTTACATCCTTAATTAATGACAGATGATACGGAAGCTGAAGTGGCTGCTACTCCGAGAAGATGCAGAGACAAAGCATGTGACGCGGTGTGTCGTGCATTTAAAAAGACTGGTGGCGCTTGTGTCGATGGTCGATGCAAGTGCACTGAGCCTGTCGCTGTAGAAGGTAGTAAAGATTATAGATTGAAGATTATTAATTTGAAAATATTTTTAACTGTACTGTAACATCTTTAATTAATGACAGATGATACGGAAGCTGAAGTGGCTGCTACTCCGAGAAGATGCAGAGACAAAGCATGTGACGCGGTGTGTCGTGCATTTAAAAAACCTGGTGGCGCTTGTGTCGATGGTCGATGCAAGTGCACTGAGCCTGTCGCTGCAGAAGGTAGTAAAGATTATAGATTGAGGATTTTTAATTCGAAAATTATCATTTAAGTGTACTGTTACATCCTTAATTAATGACAGATGATACGGAAGCTGAAGTGGCTGCTACTCCGAGAAGATGCAGAGACAAAGCATGTGACGCGGTGTGTCGTGCATTTAAAAAACCTGGTGGCGCTTGTGTCGATGGTCGATGCAAGTGCACTGAGCCTGTCGCTGCAGAAGGTAATAGAAGATTTTTTTAAATAGATAAATGTGTCAATTTTCTATATTTTTTTACGAATTGAAGGACACCGTGGATTTTAGTCAGTACGAGTCCGACAGTCCCTTCCGCTCTGCCCAGGGTGGGAGGACTCATTTGATGAGTTTATTAAAGTAAGAAAAATTGCTTCTCAAATATTAGAGCTCGACACAGCTGTGGATGGAACTACTCGAGGGAAATGCAGTCATAAAGGAGAATGCAACACGTATTGTCGAAATCGTCATTACGACTTTGGAGTTTGTTTGGGAACCTGTATATGCGGGATTTACCCTTGGAGGAACTACTCGTATATCGCACCAGGTGTTTATTGTTTTTAGTTTTTAACCATGCAAAAGTGCCTGTAACTGAACATACCATATTATAGTATCAGCTTGTCATATAATGTAAAAATAATATAGTTCTGTAATGTAGTTTTTGCAAAGTTATACCCAAAACACTTTATTACTCGGTAACAGCACTCTCAAACATACATTTCTTCTCCTTTTAGGGTTCCGTACCCAAAAACTAAGACTTTGCTGCCCGTCTGCCCGTCCGTCTGTCTGTCGATCCGTCATAAGGCTGTATCTCATGAACCATGATATACAGCCAGTGATAGTTAAACACTTATTATTTTAACAGATAATGTATTTATGTTGCCGCTATATCAACAAATACTAAAAAACAGAATAAGATAAATATTTAAGGGGGCTCTCATTACCACAGACATTTTTTTTAAACATCTTCATATTAACAGTTACAAATGTTTGGTTCTTAGCTATTGATGTATCCTCTACAGATGCAGTATTCACTTCCATCATTGACGACTCTGTTGCTTCTAGAGGTTGCAATAACAAAAGGTGTAACCAAACATGCCGTAAGCAGAAGTTCCGCGGCGGCGCTTGTGTCGGAGCTAACTGTTACTGCAATAAATTTTTGTCCCAAATAGAAGGTGAAGATAACAAGGCAGGAAAATGCACCCAACCGGCATGTAATGATTTATGCCTCAGAATCGGATTTCCTGCAGGAGTCTGTAAAAAGAAACTTTTCCAGTCCAGAAAACACTGTGTCTGCAAAAGTTCCTTTACCGCCCTAAAAGGTACAGACCATAACTTAACGAAACATACTTAACTAACTTAAAATAATGTGAACAATAAAATAAACTACGATTATTGAACTGGAGCGTAGGTGCATTAATGACAGAATAATCTTCCTAATTATTTTTCCCATAAATAGATAATACCGTAACAGAACATGCAACTAGTCCAAAATACTGCAACCCCTAAAAGTACAGTTAACGGTGTCGCAAACTGCACTTCCTCGGTGGCGCTTGTTCAATGATTACTGCAATTCTGTCATTAAATCCGGAGCTGAAGTTCCGGAACTTGTCGAAACGAGCATAAACATGTACTGTATAAGTCAGGTCACAGGGGTCATTATTTAATGCTCTTTATTAAACTTGAATTTAAACAGATCCTGTTGGCGAATACGAGTATTCGGAATTAGACGAAAGACGCGGCTGTATAATACCGAAATGCAATAGCACGTGCACTCGTCTTGGCTATGACAGTGCTGTCTGCGTCAATCATCACTGTAAATGCTTCAACAGAACACAAGCACAAGGTTACTTTGCACTAATAAAGTTGCAATACTAAAATAATTCCTGTACTGTGTCACCTTAATAATAATTTTGTTCTATATTTTAGCTGAAATTTCTGAAACATCTTTGCCTGTCTCTGAATTATCAGAGGATGAAAATGAACGCCGATGCAACCCGCGGGCATGTGACCTGTATTGTCGTAAAATAAACAAGCCCGTTGGCGTCTGTGTCAATGGTCGCTGCAAGTGTGACAACTTCTTCGGAACAGAAGGTAATATTACTGCTGCCTTCTCAGCCACTAAACGGATTACATTTAACAGAATTATTGTTTTCATGTAGTGCTCACAGCCTCTTCTAAGAGTTATTTAAACGACTTGTTGACGATTCATATGACCCAAAGACTGGCTTTTATCTTGGCCAGAGGCTAAGTATTGCAATACAAAGAGCCGCCAGTCTCTTGGGCAAATTCACAGTTGCCAGCAATTGAGGGGATGCTTTTTTCGATGCTTTGCAATTTAGTTTTGTTACATTTGAGGGCATCGTACAATTCATCCTCAACACTGTCAGCTGGTAATGTGCCCAAGAGACTGGCGGCGTTGTTCTTTGTATGGCAATACTTTGCCTCTGACCAAGGTTAAAGCCAGCTCTTGGGTCATGGGAAGCGTCAACATGAATTTTACGATGCCCCATAATAGTTTAGCTTAGTTTTATTTCAATTTAGTACCTATTTTATATTTCTATAGTTTAAATAATATTTATGTTACAAGGAAAACATTTTTTTTTTACCATAAAATAAATATTTTAGACTTATATATTCCTATTCTTAATTTTATAATAAGTTATGTATTCTAATCAATGTTATTAATGTACTTACAAGACAAACATTATTTTCCAGTCGACTCTGTTGATGAATATGCAGAATTAGACGAAAGACGCTTATGCAACATAACGACATGCAATCGCACCTGCACTCGTCGAGGCTATGAAGGCGGCAAATGTGTCATTCATCGCATTTGCAAGTGCTACAACAAGATACAAAGACAAGGTAACTATATTATTTATATTTCTATTATCTTTCTCATTGTACACACGGTTACACATCATGACCACTGTCGGTCAGCTTACACTGGTTTTATTATGGTTACCTTGATGATAGCCGAGTGTACGATATTTAAATACTGACAAGATTTGACTTAATTTTTCTTTCTAATACTAAATAAAGCATTCTAATAAAATTAAGAATGTTATCAAAGTTTTATAATAATTATATCAACAATTATTAGACAAGCAACACTGAGCAGAAAATTCATTAAACTGGAATAAGACTTTTCTACAAATAATAATGTAGTTATTAAATTTTTTTACAGATGCTTCTCCACTAAACGATGTAGTCAGCGACGAAAATGGAGAATCTATCGAAATCTTACAGGAAAATGAAGGTGAAATACGTACAACGTACATTAAAAATTAATCATACTTAAAGCAACATTAAAATTCTGCAGAGAATTGTACTTTATTGTAACTACAATACGGTATACTTTTCATATTAACAACTTTTCTTTCCATGTCTTTATTTCCTTTAGTTATTATTCTCTCTTTAGGACGATTTCTTCAATCATTAATTCATAATCTGTTTTTTCTTCCAGAAGCGCTAACTGATGATTCTTTTGGAGCCTGTAACAAGTCGACTTGCAATCAATCGTGCCAGGGCCGCGGAAACGCCGGGGGACGGTGTACTAGTAACTTTGGCCATTGTCAATGTTTCAAATAAAAGTTGATTGATAAATGTTCTATTCAGATTAACTTACATAATTATGTATACCCGTGTATAAACTTGTTAGTAACTGAAATTAATATAGCGAATATTTGGATAACGTAGTAAATAAAATATATTTTACTATAATTAATTAAATTGCTAGTGAATGTACCACTTTATGATTTTGTACCAAAATTCTGCTTCTGATAAAAAAGTGTTTCGTATGAATTTAAAAATCTTCTTATTAATATTTTTAGAAATTAAAGTTATGTAAAACAATAAACAATTTTTTTATATTCACCCAACATAATAAACATATATTAAATATTCCGTTAAATGTTCATGAAAATGATTAAGCGTGAAACAGGTAAATCTCCATTTTAAGTCTGCATCCTGTAATCACGACTGCTGGACACTACACTGCGCGTTGCAATTGGTTTGTTTTTGTGTCTTATTATTGGAAATTCTTCTTTACATAGTATAAAACAAAGTCTTAGATCTATTAAAAGACACAACGAATTTTAATGCAGATTTCTTTGATAGATAAAATGATTGATTGTTTGATGACAAGAGATTGGACAAAACAAGCATGTGAACATCCGAGCGAAACCGGGGCGAGTCGTTAGTATGTTAATAAAGAATCAGAGATTCGACGGTTAATTTGCACTGGGGTGGATTGCCTGAATCAAAAGCTACATAATAGCTTTCAAAGATTAAACATTAAGAAAATTAAATGCATGTAATGAGAATGCAAAAATTAAATAAAAACCTTATTCTTTTAACTAAGTTGAAACATTGGTGGTGGCCCATTGGTATCCGCCACGACATATGAGTTGTAGATCGTCGGTTCAAACCCAGCCAGCCCCTTACTTTGTGTCATTTATTTCGTCACCACTGCTCTCAAAACGATGAACGAAAATAGCATGAGGAAACCGGCATGTTCTAGAACCAATACTTCGCACATATGTTACATCTAGAAACCCGAACTGGGCACTCGTGGTGGATTATGACCCACTCCCTCTCACAGAGAGGAAGGCTGTGTCCCAGAAGTGGGAACATAGGCTGATGATGATGATGATGAGCCGTCTTTGGCACCCATCAGCTCCATACCAGCATGACATACCGAAAATGAGGTTAACAATTATCTAAGGTGTAAAAACTTTTTTGACCCCAGTTGAAGCTCTTCTCTCTCAATCATAAGGGTGCTTTTCGATCAATCATATTATTTGGTACACAGCATAGGACTGGTGGAAACGGGTTAAACTAAGCTAAGTTTTTTTAAGGAAAGAAACGTACTGTGGCTGCGAGCTATGTCTCCGTGTACGTGTAAGAAGCGGCGAATCTTCATAGTACATCTTACTCGCACCGCTACATAGCTTAGCATCAGTGGAAACTACCCTAAAGATAGACAGTTATTACCTTCAATACTGAGTCTGCCAGCCAATACACAAGCATTTTATTTTTAACTCGTTGCCCCATAATAGGAATCACTCCTGTGTCGTGGGTGTGTTGACTCACATACACAAACATTCAAACCCGCAACAAAACCAGTAGCTATAGATTGTGATTATAACAGCAGATGAATTAAAATATTTAAAAGCATTCAAGAACATATGTACATGTAACATTTTCCCATGTAGGATGGCAGAAACTACCGAATACAGTAAGCTTCAGGGAAATCTCACTCCCTTTGATAGTGATGTCACTAACAAAAGGGTGAGTTTTCTCTGAAGCTTACCAAACTACATTTCTTGCATACTCCTTTCGCTTCATTCATACATGCAAACATGAGAGACCCGGTTAATAGCGGGAGGGACTGTCAGACTTGTACTGACTAAAATCCACGGTGATACTTCAATAGCCCTTTACGTTCTAGAGTCACAGCTACCTGAGTCCCGTGACCCCGGCAGGCATAGGCCCTCTAAGGGAGGCCCTATCAGATTGCTGATATCTCATTGAGGTGCACGTGGAACACGACGCGCCATCGACTCGGGCATGTTCCATGATTGGACGGCGGGTCCTCACCGTCCGCATGCTCATGAGAGGAGCCCTGAAGTAGATAGCGTACATCGGAATGCGTAGTGTGGGACGCCCCTGAGCTAGTCCATCTAATTTGAGGGCGTCCCACACCAACACTCTTAAGAAGGCTAGGACAGATAGGATGTGGATAGCGGAGGGTGATGTGGTGCAGCCTGGGACTACAATAAATTAACAGGATCTATTAAAAATACTGAGCACCTGATCTTTCGTAAGAACCTACATTGACTTTATTGCCAACTAGCTTTTGCCGGCGGCTTCGCTCGCGTAGAATTTGGTCTGCCTCATTGAGTTACGTGACATTTTTTTTTTAAATACTTATATTTTTTTAATGTAACTTCACATCGTACATCCCAGATTTCTAACTTCAAAATTAGTTTCCATACAATCTTTGAACACCTATACGGAATCTCTTGAGGCTGGAATTATCTGAATTCCTTTTTAAGTGCTCATTATTTTAGAGGACCAAAGCCTGCCGGGGTCGCGGGACTTACGAATTACCGTGACCCCGGTACGTAAAGGGCTACTCGTGTAACGGTTGACATCATTGCGCGATCACCGCCATCTATCGAGCATAAGGACCACTCGACATATAGTACTAATAGAATTATCTATACTCCGTTCATCATCTGCCTAGCCTTTTTCCCAACTATATTGAGGTCGGCTTCCAGTCCAACCAGATGCAGCTGGATATCAGTATTTTACATGGAGCGACTGCCTGTCGGACCTCCACAACCCAGTAACTGGGTAATACGATACCCCATGGTAAGACTGGTTGTCAGACTTTAGAGCTTCTAGTAACGACTATCAAAGATCTTCAAATGACAGCCGGGACCAACGGCTTTACGTGCTTTCCGAGTAGTTTTTACCCATCCACAGACCAACCTCGGCAAGCGCGGCTTAACCCGTAAAAATATATATAAAAACTATCCTATGGCCTTTCTCAAGTTCCAAACTATGTCTGTACCAAATTTCACACAAATCGGTTCATTAGTTTAGGCGTGAAGAAAAGACAGACAGACAGACAGACAAACAGGCAGACAGACAGAGTTACTTTCGCATTTATAATATTAGTTTGGAAGTTTGGATAATACCTTCTAGATAATTACTTCGCACAGAACTGTACAAAGCTAACTATCGTAGTAGGTGAACCATCCCATGTGTGACAACGATTATCTTGAACCCCCTTATCAGTTACAAATATGGACTGAATCACAAAATATACTTTTCGCATGGGTGAAGTCCCGATGTTGTAACGCTCCCTATAAAACGGCTCCACAGGAACCCAACTTTACTATTTACATTGCTAACACTGGCAAAGTAATACGTTCATCATGTACTCTAGAATATTTTTCCTCCTTGTAATAGTGTGTGCCGTTAACGCTTCTGTGTTTACTGTAAACGTGTATGATGGTAAATACTTTCTTATATTTTTATTTTTCTAACGTTCTAAAATTATCTGTTGAAAAATACTAAATTAAATCATGATTGTATGGACCATTAACGCAATCGAAAGAAACTAAATAGTAACCTGTGATTAATAATTTTCTGTCTAATAGATAATCCCGAAACTGAATTTGCGAGCAGTCTAAAAGGCTGTAACCCCCAAGAGTGTGACCAGCGATGTCGCAGACTGAAGTTCCCTGGTGGCGCCTGTGTCAATGGTCGCTGCAAGTGTGACAACTTCCTCAATGTCGAAGGTATGACCTTTTGTTGTAAAGCTGTGCTACTGTCATATTCTGCAGTTATTGATTTTCTAATACCGAACTTATTGCCACCTTGTAGGTCATGTCATGTTCATTTAACGTAACTATTTCAGATGACATGTCTGTTGAAGAGCCTGCGATTCTAGAAGACTTGGTGTCACTGGAAGGTAGTATTTCCTTTAAAATTTTACAATGATTTAAAATTTTATGACGGGCATGTACATTGGAGGACGATTTCAAATAATATAGACGTTCCAAAAGTGCTGATTAATCAGCCTTATTTGACTAAAACACTTGCTCAAATAATTGTCATAGACACATGCTTTTTCTCGTTGTGCTTGCCGTCCAGTAGATCCAGATGCAGCTTAAAGTGACTAGACTAAAAATAATAAAAATTATGTTTGTGCAGTAGATAAGCCTGAGACTGAAGTTGCAAGCAGTCCAAAAGGCTGTAACAACCAAGAGTGCGATCAGCGCTGTCGAAGGCTGAAGTTCCGCGGTGGCGTCTGTGTCAATGGTCGCTGCAAGTGTGACCTCTTTAGTGACGCAAAAGGTATTCATATTATTTTGATGTTGACCATCAACACGATGTAACAAGATAATTCAGAAAGTGCTGATTATCAGCTTAATTTGTAATAAACTCTTACCCTTGTAGTCGATGATCCTGAAGTTACAAGCCTTCCAGAAAACTGCAACCCCCAAGAGTGTGACCAGCGCTGTCGTAGGCTGAAGTTCCCCGGTGGCGCTTGTGTCAACGGGCGCTGCAAGTGTGACAACTTCTTCAATGCAGGAGGTATGATATATTCTAAATTTTTGCTCAGTCTTAGTTTTTTAAAAATCGGTCAGGCCTTCTTCAATCAGATATTTTCTTTTCTTGCAGATATCATGACTGATCCTGCCGAATCGCTACGCTCTTGTTACCCTTTATCGTGTGACAACCAATGTAGAAGAAGGGGCTTTCACCATGGTGTTTGTATCAATGGGGAATGCAAGTGTGATTTCATCCTCGATTCAGAAGGTAACCACAATTAGTTTTAAAATTGTGTAGTGTGTATTAGTTTTAAAAGTTTTATATGAAAATTGCAAAAACTTTTGTTCAGAAATGTTTTTAAACATGATTCCTGGGTGAAGAGGCATTAGTACGTTTGTTAGTTCGGTTGATCTCACTAATGCAACTTTTTGTAGGAGTGGTTTGTTGAAAAAAACCCCGAACTAATGATACTCTTTAGTGGAAGTAGTTCAGTTCACAACATTTAGAAAATGAAATGAATGGTAAGCTTTCTACCTATCATTTCTCTTACTAATATTTGAAATGTAATTACATTTTCTTCTCTAGAGCAGTTTTCGAAGGCTCACTATCCGAATCAGAAGTTTCTGATTCTCAAAGAAGATGCACCCACCAGGCATGCAATAATCTGTGTCGTGGATTTGGATTTCGTGAAGGCATCTGTGACGGTGCACGCTGTACCTGCCACAACGTTTCTCCGACATCTGAAGGTGCTATAAAAATGTTAATTCCCTTTGGAAACAAATATTTTTATGACCTACAAATAGTTGTTCCGAGTCTAGCTGTTTGTATGTCTTTTGAAATGTTTGTAAATGCACCCACGACACAGAAGAAATTCCTAATACGGGGCAACGATTAAAAAAAACTCATTAAACATTAAACACTTCTTATTGATGTTAAATTTTTGGTCTGTAAATGTAATGTTTTGTTTTTAGTAGTTGCTCTTGATGAAAATCCGCAAGTTGACGCAAAACGCTACTGCAACTTAACGCAATGCAACCAGACGTGCGCTCGTCGTGGCTATGATGGTGCTAGGTGTATCCACGGTTGGTGCAAGTGCTACAACAAGATGGAAAGACAAGGTAACTTTTTAATATACAGGGTGACTGGTAACTGGAGTCCAATACTGAAAATGCTATCAGCTGTAGTTATTAGCTTTTTTTTTCTTTTTTTATCGTGAAAAATCATCAAATAAGTCCTCCCACCCAGGGCAGGGCGGGAGGGACTGTCAGACTTGACTGACTAAAATCCACGGTGTCCTTCAATAGCCCTTTACGTACCGCGGTCACGGTAATTCGATAGTCCCGCGACCCCGGCAGGCTTTGGCCCTCTACAGGCCCCGTCACTATGCTGACACTCCTTGAGGCGCGCGTGGAACACAACGCGCCGTCGACCCGGGGTAGTTATTAGCTTAGCTTATTATTTTATTTTATGGGTTAATTTTAGTCCACAGACTACCTACAGTATTGTCTCTCCTTTCTTAAATCCATCCAAAGGTTGTTTTAAAAAGATCACCTTTAACGATGGGACCGCCCATTGTGTCACCCTAAAACACTATTCTACCAGTAGCAGTAAGAAACAGACAGACCTCCTATATGTTTTTTAACAATTTTTTTCCAGTGATTTTTGTATCTGAGGAACTTTGGTTATCGCCATTTTAATTTTTGTTTAGCTGCAGTATTTATAAGGCCAAATTTTTATAAAGCTTGAATGTCTATTCATTAAACTAATATAACAAATTATATCTTGTATTTTTATAGATGCATCTCCGCTAAACGATGTGACTGGCGACGTAAATGAAGTATCTAACGATATCCTAGGGGCTGTTGCAGGTAAAGTATTAAATTATTAAAGATTATTGACCTGCCATTTCTTCACACGGATACAATATTCGCTTCATTGGTCTAGTGGCCTCAAGAACGACTGCTGAGCAAGAGCTCTCGGGTGCGATTCCCAGGTCGGGCAAAGTGCTACTTGCCAGAGGTTTCACCCGCTATCCCACAGGAACATAAAATCGGGATAAAACTATCCCGAGTAACAAAGAAGACCGAAGGCCCGAGTAACTAAAGAGTAACAAATACTAGTAGGAAGTAAGAGTAGAAGTAGGAAGCCTTCTCCTTAAATAATACTGCCCTCGTTACTTTCTTTTTTTTAAATCTCACTCCTGTTCTTCCTTGCAGACCTGACTGATGTGTCACCTAGGGCCTGCAATCCAGCGACCTGCAATCAAGTATGTCGCGCCCTCAACTATAGGGGAGGGTGGTGTCGCTTTGGACAATGTCAATGCTTCTAAAATCTTTTTTTTTGTTATCTTTTTCTAAAATTTTGACTTTCTTGTTTATTATACTGTTAACTGTATTATGTTTAAAAAAAGAATATCTTAATTTTAGAAAAAGTAAACCAAAACGCTATAATTAACTAGTAGTTAATGATTGTTATAATTGTCTAGTAGTTCATTATTGTTTGTCATAATTAACTAGTACTTAATTATAACGCTTCTGACAAAAAAAAAGTGAAACTTCAAATAATTCTGTTAAATATAAATAGGAATTGAAATAAAATTTTGTAAACGGAACAATGCATTTGATTCTTACCTTGAAATTTTATTTTTCCATTAATTCAAATTGAAATAAATCTTCATTTCCTATATGATATATTTTTTAGAAATCCTTTTAAGGTTTTGCTTCAGGCATTAAAAAACAACGGATGCTGCCTGTATGAATTACTTTTTTAAATTAAAATATTCTGATGTTAAAATAAAGTTACATTACTACGAAAAATTAAACAAAATGCAATGAAACTGAAAGACTGCTATTTTTAATTAATCTGAACCATATTCAAAACTTCTAATCAAATTGAAAACAAAAAAGCTACAACAATTTTGCAAAATGAATTGCGAATTTTCATTTCGTTTGATCGCGCTGAACGGAAAGCCCTACTTTTTGTTAAAAAAACTTTTCACCAACTTAAACTAAACAATAAAAAAATTTAAGTTAGACGTCCGAATGAAAAGCATTTGGTCCTGAAGCGTTAAATATTAAGAGAAAAGTAGAGATGTACGCTACTTTTATTTGTATCGATACTCTGAATCGATCTGAATTAAAACTAAGTGGTACAAGTCTAGAATGACTTTCGCAAAATCGCACAATATTTGCTTATGGATCAAAATAGTCCTACTTAGTACTCCCACTGACTAAGAGTATTTGACTGATCATGCATTTGCTAGCAATGTGCTTACTGATCAGTTGACACTGATACCGATATTTTTGTAAAATACCGTATCGATACTAGGTATAAAGTATCTGATTGTACATCACTAGAGGAAAGATAGGCAGGCGTCGAGTACCTTCTTAGTACTGGTGATGCCGAGACTCCCGCGCCGAGCGGCTGAGCCGGCCCTTTGTATAAGTCCTCACAATTAACTTGAAGGACTCGCTCGATTGTTATCTCCGAACTTTGGAGAAGTGGCTCCGTTGGCAGATCAAAGATTAAATAACAAATATGTCTACTGCCAGTTCCTAAAACATTAGTTTTATTTTCGTGGCGGTCGTAAAACTGAAATGTGGCTATGAATCAACCGGGGGAATAAATTATTCGGATGACAAAAACAAAAACATGTTGATCATCACGGTTTACGCTACAAAAAAACACTCATTTGTACACTAATTCAAATTAAATTGCCTTAGCAACGTTTTCAAAATCCAACACGAATATTCTGAAAGCCGTTGTCTTATCAATTGGCCTAGTCTTCTCAGTAGACACCCAGTACCAGCTTTACTAAACACACATACAAAAACAGCAATTTTCTTAATAAATTGCCTCGCAAATAATCTAATTAACGGAACATCTCACGCAATTATCCCCTGTCCTGCGAAACTAACTCATCACGTTGATGCTACGATATTGTCTCTAAATATACGGTGAAAGGGACCCCGGTCACTCGGCTATAATTTTCTATTTACGGTCTATAAAGACTTTCATTTCTAGGCACTTGTTATTGGAAAAGCGTTCCTGAAGTCCCCTGTGTATTCCCCTGCTGGTCGAGTAAATAAAGCACTGATTTATACCATCGCTTTGACGGTATAAAAATGTTGTTTGTGAATACTACGCTCTGTTTTTTCAGCGTTGTTGGAACTACGGTCTTTTCATTAGTCAATTACTGAATTCAAAACCTTTTTTTTTTTTTTTTTTATCGTGGTAAAATCATCAAATGAGTCCTCCCACCCAGGGCAGAGCGGGAGGGACTGTCAGACTTGTACTGACTAAAATCCACGGTGTCCTTCAACAGCCCTTTACGAACCGGGGTCACGGTAATCCCTAGGTCCCGCGATCCCGGCAGGCTTTGGCCTTCTACAGGCCCCGTCGCTATGCTGACACTCTTTGAGGCGCGCGTGGAACACAACGCGCCGTCGACCCGGGCATGGTCCATGGTCGGACAGCGAGTCGCCCATTAATCGCTGCCCGGAATTCAAAACCTTGTGTCGTGTTTTAGATTGTTGTTTTTTAACTGCTAACGGATTTTTTAAAGGAATTAAAAAAGTATTTTAGAAAAAGAAGTCATGCATTTTTGTTAATATTTAGTTGTAGTAATAAGTAGAACAACATTGAGGCGTGTCAAATGCACAATTAGATTGTGACTATCGCCTCATTTTTTGAAGTGTTTTCTGTGAAAACTTGCAAATAAACAAACTTTTAAGTGTACAAGGAAAGATAAGTTGAAGTAATATTTCTTATCTTATCTTATCTTATGTCTCAGTTGACTACTGAAATTGTGCAGTAATTTCTACGAATTTTGCAAGGTTAGTCAAACTTCATGTCGATATTTCGTGTTTAGTTTCTGTATGTTATATAGCTTATTCGTTTATCGCTAACACAATAAACAAGTCGTGAACGAGACATGTTCAAAACTCATCGTATAAAGTTATCAGAAACGTCAAATAGATCTACTAACAAATACAAGAATTTTGCACACAACATGTTGTCTAGTTTCGTTAATGTTGCAGAAAAAGTTTCGCAATATTAACAAGGTTGTAAACACGAGCTTACAATTCTTCAACACGAAAACATTAATGACTCTATTATTTTACTAGAAAAACACCCAAGAGGTCTTAAAAGACCACTTGCAGAATCTTACAAGAATTGCGATTATATTCCTAAAATGGAATATACTCTTCTTGCTATTTATAAAAGTCGTGATGGCCGGAGGTTTAGCGCCTCACTTTTCATGCATAAGGTTGCGAGTTCAGACCCAGACAATTGCCAATGTGTCTATTTCAATTCATTGCTTACTTTCTGAGTTTATCTTGAACATCATATCGGTGACTGAAATATCGCGAGGAAATCTATACCTACTAATGTTATAAAGCTGAAGACTTTGTTTGGTTGGACGGGCTAATCTCCGTAACTGCTGGTTCAAATCGAGAAAGGCATTAAACATCACGAACCAACCAATAAGAGCTGAGCATAAGGATTGAAACCACGGGGAACAGTTAATAATAAATATATAAGTCCAAAGCCATGTCAGAAGCCTGTGGTGCTCCCAGAGGCGGCTATACTCAAACAATACATAACAGATAACAGAATAAAATAGCATAATCAGCCTATAATCTCATAGCTGGAACACAAGCCTCCCGTCTGCGAGAGGGAATCTGTAATGTAGAATAATTTTATCTTAGTTATAGAATAAAAGTATCGCAGTTCATATGAGTATTCTGTTGTAGTGGTCTTTTTAGACCCCCCAGAGCAAAATAAAGTCGCCAACTCAGTGCAATTCTCATTAACATTCCGTGTTCATAATTCGTCCATCATTCTCACATTGTGTTCACAGAGCAAGTTGTTCTGAACAAACTTAATTAACTCAGTTGCAATGTCTTCAGAATTTAGGCTCTTTCATTAAAACTTTAATTAATATGCGTCACGTATGGTTGTTTTGCGGTTGTTAAGAATACGCTGTTAGGTATTTGAATTTCTGTTTTGAAATGAGTTTAATTATACTTAGTGGGTGATTGTAGAAAGAAACTAACTACTTTTCAGTGTAAACTATGATATTTAGAGTAACATAACTACTCGATGAAGTTGTAAAGATGATTTCCGATGCGACTGGATGAACGAAACAGGTTACACGTGGTATCGCTGATGTATGGTGTAGCCTTCTACGGGAGCATTAATTTATTTGATTTAATCGCTCATGCGTCTCAGATCGCGTCGCGGCCTAGCGTAGCTTCAGCCTTAGGCGCAGCTTCTAGAACAAAACATCAAAACAAAGTGGATGTGGTTCTATGTGTTTCAATTACGAATTAAATTTCTTTAGCGCCATGTTGTGACGAGACAATTACGTTTGACAAAAAATACAAATTGTGCAAGTAATTTTTCATAATTAATATTTGATATCGTAATTAGCTTCTAAATGTTATTTTCACGTGATTACTATTTATGAGCGTGTGTATGATATAACAATATGGTGCTATTATATAACTGACTCGCTTATGCCGGCGGTCACTCAGGACCGATCCAGTAGTTTTTGAGTTTCTTCATGACAAACATACACACAAAAACACAAATCTTTCCTTTTTATAATATTAGTGTATATAAGTGTAAGAACAAATACAGAAGGAAAATAGTTTGAGGTCTGCCGAAAAACTATACATAATTCAAACTACCACAATCATTTAAAAAGAGAACCTTTATTGTTCTCAATCCAACCTCATTGTATCTTGAACCTTACCTTACTTTACCTAAGCACAATTACACAATCCAATATTAGAAAGCTGCCGCTAAAACATAAAGAAAAACCCTTGGAAATATGTGAAACACGGAGTAGTCGGCCCTCTCGAAATAGAAACGTCGCGGGCTCTCTCATGAATATTGATGTTCAGTAAAAACCTACTTTCCGTTGAAAGCTCTGGTGTCTACGTACTCGTACAAATGCCGATAAAGAGTGCAAAAGATACCATTGTTATGTTAAACATTGATACAAACTTGCAAATGCAGCGAGTGGAGTCTGGCTTGCATGATAGTGTCATTTCCCGGGGGTCACTGAAGGCAGTGTATTGCGCATTTATATTTTATTTTCTCTTTCTTTGACCTATGCTGTCCCAGGGCTGGGCAAAACTCTCCTCGTAGCCCTAGATAAACTACTTTCTCTTGATACAGAAGAAATGAGTAATTTTAGTTAATTTAATCACACCTTGTGTACTTCAATAAAAACGCACCACTATACATGAGAAATTCCTAGTGTAGGACAAAGTTTAAAAAAAAAATTACATGTCTTTCTGTACCAATAATTGTTATTTCTTTGCTTCTCTCTTCTTTTTATGTCGTTCGCACGTGGCGGAACTTTTAGTGCTCCCACGCATCCTTAAACCCACGTTTCCACACATGACCTCTGTCATGTCGCAGAGACATGTTGCCGGACTTTTGCATGGCATGTCCTCGCGACTTTGTAGAACAATGTCGCCGGCCATTTGTCTACCCAGTTTTTACTAGCGTCGACTAGCGACTAGTTTCTCGACCCGTTGTTGTTACAAGCAACTTCTACACGCATAAATTGAGTCGCGGGACAAAATGCCCCGTAGTGAAAATGCGGCTTTACTGATTCGTGTTTATTCCTCGTCTTATTTCCGCAGGTACCCAGAATGAGTGACGTGGGCCTCGAGTTTTAGCTTGACATCACCAATTCTTCCAAGCGTCAGAATTTAATGTAACAGGAAAAACATTTAGAAGTACGAGTAAATGCTTTCTATCCAAAAACCAACACAGGAAATTGACATAAACTACGAGTATAGAGAGAGTTTTAATCTCTTAACATTATTTCTGTACACATAGCTTAACATCAAGCTATACAAAACCAATTTAACGTGGTCTCTCTTCGTATGATTTTTCCGCACATTTAACAGTCAATTTATTCTGGTTTGGTATTGCTTTACTCAATGTGTAGCCGTGTGTACACTAATTTTTGCCCACGATTTTAACAATCAATTCGAGTTATACTCTGCTTGAATTAATAAAATACAATCATGATTTTAAATACACACAGCACCATTAAAAAAATCATAAGAACGTTTTTGTTTTTTTCCTTTTTTTTCGTACTTGTATCGAAATTAAAGGTACCTTATGTCTGTCTCGATACACCTGACAGTGTTCGGAAAAGTTTACGATGTTCAATTCGTAACAAACTTATTGTTATAGTTATAATATTAAGTTAGGATTAGGATTTACATTGACCTATGTATGAGATTATATGTTTGTATGTGAATGCAACTTTCATCTGACAGGCCTGTTGGTCTAGTGGTTAGTGACCCTGACTGCTATGCCGGAGGTCGTGGGTTCGATTCCCACCCAGGACAATGTTTGTGTGATGAGCACGATCATTTGTTCTGTGTCTGGGTGTAATTTATCTATAATATGTATGTATTTAGAAATATATAAGTATGTTTATCAGTTGTCTAGTACCCATAACACAAGCTCTGCTTAGCTTGGGACTAGATGGCGTTGTGTGATAGTTGTGGAATATTTATTTATTTATTTATATTTATCTGATGACTAAAGCAAAATCCTGTACATTTCCAATATCCCTGGTGTATTTCATGCAATACAAGCTGTCATGTTGCTTTTGCTTGTTTCACAAAGAGATTTTACATTTGTAAAGTATATTCGAGATTATCATGTGCCGAAGCAAATAGATGCATCTATTTTTGAAGTGTTGTTGAATATTTCCATTAGGAGCTTTCTCAATAGCAGCCACGGATTCTGGATCTATGTCCAGTTGACGAAAATAGGCTCGCCCCTTGTCACATTGGTCTTGAATTTAGTTTTATCTTAACCTAAACTATATAGGGTATAGGCGAGGTCATTTCCAAATTTTTTTACCCCTGCGTAAGTCGATGCGATCTATTTTTAATTAACTGATTAACTTTTCAAAACTTATGATCACTTTTCGAGTTCAAATAAGCACCCAATGTCTAAAAACAGAATTAATTTAAATTCTCTAAGATAAAAACTTATCACAATATCCCAGTGAATAGAGAATATCGCGATGGAGAAGTTTCTTTAATACGTTGTCAACTTTCGTAAGTGTAATAATTTTGATAATAAAAGATTGAGATATTTACAATTTATGCGTACAATATCGAATTCTACTAAAGGGAAAGTCAAAATGAACCTACATAAATAGTACATAAAACAGATATCGACATTTCAGTAGGTATCTTCTACGAAATCTTAGTGCGACAATACACGCGTCCGCGATGTTTACAACTAGTTCACACGGTCCGATTGTTTGACTCGATTCGGGTTTGGCAAATGTAATCGATTTGGCCGCAAACTCGGTACCTGGACCCTTCGTAAGTGCCACAATAAGGAAACACACCACCACATAACAGCTATGTTTTGGAACACAGACAGAATTACAATCGATGGTTAATAGGATGGTAGATACCTTTATGCGTGTTAGGAAACATTCATTTAAAGAAAGTTAAGTAAAGTATCCATGGCTTTTTTTTATTTAATTTGCTTGGATAACAGACGAGTCGGTTCCTTTTTTAAAAAAGTGTCTTATTTTAGGCCAGATATTATTAGAAAACGGCCCAGCAGTCTTTACATCATCAGCGTCTTTGAAAATGCGCCATCCAAATAAGCACTAACGTTTCATGCGGACAAATATACGGGTCGAACTGTGAACCGATTTTTTTGAAGTCGATTAAAAATCAGTATTAACAGAACTGTGGTTAAACCTGTCACAAGTAGGTTCTGCTATTTATCATCATCATTAGCCTTAAGACGACATCTGCTGTAGAAAAGCCTCCCACTTAGATCACCACGACCAACGGTAATGCACCACTCATCTTACTTGGCCATAATTGCAAGTCTTTGTAACATACATACTTTACAACATAACTGTCAAGTTTTTGTGTCAATTATGGAAGAAACAATGTCCACAAAGTAACAGTTTCCCTCATTAATTCCCTATATTTTATAACTAAACCACAATATTACAAAACTGTGGTATACCTATGAATAATTTTACCTCAGTAAATTTAATTATAGGCAGCGTGCACACCGCCGCAGGCAGCGGTTCATTTGTTAATGTCGTCGCAACGCGAGGCGCATTCCTAATTCACTGCCGCAAAAAATTCGATCCAGCTCGGATAAATTCTGTTAGGGAAACAATAAGTGGTCGGTTTTACTGAGTGTGGCGATCCGGAGAGTTTTAAATGAAGGAACGTATTTGGATTTGCTTGTGATGGAATAGTTTTCGTCGTTGGGAAACTGTTACAAGAAAAAAAAACGGTTTTGAAGTTTTTTTTTATATGTAACATCTTTACTATCTACTCTCTACTTCTCTTGGAGTGATTTCGTGAAGTGCAGCGGAAATGGGACAGAATTGGTCAAATAAGACACGCGCGTGGTGGTATGGTTACCCGTGTGATGATAACAACTCTTGCCGAGATTTGTCTTTGGATGGATGACAAAATTAAGCAACTGTTACCAAGGTCTGCATTATTCCGTATTATATTATTCTACTAGGTGTTCTCAGTGGTTTCACCCGCTGTTCGGCTCCTATTGGTCGTAGCGTGCAGTTTAAGTTATGTTAGATTATAGCCTTTCTCGATATACAGACTTTCCTACACAATTTTTTTTTTCAATTTGTACCAGTAGTTCCCGAGATTAGCGCGTTCAACCAAACGAAATCTTCAGCTTCATAATATTAGTATAGATGTAGAGGTAGTATTATTGAGGACGGGAATGGTTTAAGGTGTTACCGTGGCCCTACGCAAAGGGCAATTTACTGAACAGGGTCGTTTGATGTCAGTACGAGTATGAGAGTCCCATCTGCTGCATCCAGGGCCTGAGGAGGCAATGGAAGAATGAAAGTTCCACACAAAAATCAACACTATTAAAATCAAGATCACCAGCCCTTTTTATTTATTAATTACACTAAAGCTGATATTCTGTAAGAATGCATTGTGCTCATCACTCAACAACTAGTGAACAAAAACATGAAAACGCACCCACAAATAAGACGAAACATAAAGAACAAAACTGGAATACAGTACACCAACATTCCACATTTGCAAATTGAACAGAACTCGAAGCAAACTTGTGAATATGAAAGCACACACAGCCTGCACAAAGTTGTGCACACCTTGCATAGGACACGTGTGGAACTGGCTGAATAATTCACTGACACATATTTGTGCAAAGTAAAGTATCCGTTGCACCGCAGCTTCTATTCGGAAGTAAGTGGACGAACCTCTGTTTGAGTCCGACCGTACTCGAGAAAATAGTGATACGCTTGGTAGACTTACAGTAGATCGTGGTGTGAACATTCTCTTTGAGTTTTTGTATCCGGTTGTCTATTTTTTAAGTCTTTGAACGAAGACACGGGTACGGATATGGATGTACGAACGTAACTGAATCAAAGCGGATAGATAATACCGCCATGATTAAAGTCCTTCTGACTCGGCGACAGTGCTAATTTACTGCAGGTCATCCGGGTGGCGCGGACTCTAAGAAGCTAGTCGTATAATAATGTCAAATCGTAACATAATTTACTATTAGTTGTCAAAACGCCCGTAACTAAGGCCGAAACCACGGATTTCGTGCTTAGAGATTAGACTATCAGAATCCTGACTATTATTATAAACGTGAGAGGTTGTCTGTTTGTTATGCTTTTATGCCTAAGTTGTTTAACTTCATCATCATATCAACTGTAGGATGACATCCACTGCTGAACATAGGCCTCCCCTTATAGATTTCCAATCGGACCGATTGGAAGCGGGTTGCATCCATCAGTCGCTGAACTTATTTTGTTGCTTATTGGTACAGATTGAGATGAGATGATACAATTTTTTGGAAAAAACGTTGAAGGTAGAGGAATGAGGGCGAGCGAAGTGACTTCTCTAGTAATAAATCGAACTAATAGTGAATAACATCACATAGAAACAATCGCTACTCTAGATCACGTTATACCATAATAGACTGGCTCGATTTTTCTTAGGCATCAAATACATCTGCCGTTTCATAAAGTTTATTGGGGTCAACTAGTTCATACTGGAACCCGATCTTAATATCAAAATTTAAAAAAAGAAGTATTGTATAGATGAATCACCATAACAGTTTAACAGCTTGATAATTACACGTTTTTCCTTATTTACTGACTTATCGTTGCTTGCTACTTTTATACTGATACACACAGATTAGAATCGTCTATTAATAAAAAGCAACGTCTCTTTGTCTGTATGTTCGTTCGATTGACTTCAGACTTCCAATACCTACAGTTTACCAGGTGAAAGCCAAGAAGTACAGCTAGTCATTAAGAAAACTTTTGTCTTCTCCAAGTTTTTAACAAAAACGATAACACTAGTATGAGTCAACGGATTCAGCCTTAGATGTGCCCGAGTCCCATCCTCTAAGGCAAATAGCAATCTGCGCGCAAATATTTCAATTCGTTCGATCAGCGACCGATAGCACTGAGGTTATTTCCTTTGTCGCTTTATCTACATATTGCGCCAACATTATCGTTTTATGATTCGTATCTAACTTTTAAAATGGGTTTTAGTGAAAGAAAGTGATACGTTATTTTAAACTCGCAACTTCTAATTACGTCAAGACTAGTATTATTTATAAGTTAGGGCTTCTGCTGATAAAAAAATGCTAAAACGACACTAGGAGTACATAAAAGAATTAACAAACTATCTATACCAGCTTTTCCTCTGTTATTCTTTTCGTTGCGGGATCCTCCAATTTCGAGCTTCCTTGCTTTGGTACTTTTCTGGTGGTCTTCACTGTTGATTCTCGCTTTAAAGAGTTGTAAAGGTTTGAAACGAGTGTGGTGGAACTGCCCCAAATATATAAAAAATACTACACCAACTCAAACAATCTTGGAGGTTAAACAGCGGATTATTAGTATTTGCGCAAAAAGCCTAATTTGCAAATTGGCAACAAAGGCGCAAAAGAACAAGTTCACAAAATGGAGAATACTCTAAAAATTTTATTCTCATAATGGCAAATTCTCGTAAAGCACATTTAGCAAAATGGCAAATTATAAAAGAATCTGTGTGTTTCGTTCGCTAGCTCGAGCGAGTCTAACCTGTCCGAGTCGGGGTGGCCCAAAGTTCCGAATCCGTTCCACTCACGACGTATAGATCGCACTGTCGCTATAATTTGTGACTGCATTTCATGTCAATAAATAGTACATCGTTATACAAGGGGTGAAAGTTACTTATTTACGTCCCGAGACGGGGTTTGACGTTACGGGCGCCAATAGTTGGAGGAACTAAATGTAAGTAATTCACCCGAGGTAAACACTGTACTTTTCAATGAGTGTATATCGGATTGTCGCTACCCCGCAATTTTTTTTTATTTTTAATTTTTGTCCCGTAGTCGTCTAGCTATACAGCCAGTATTTTTCACGTTCATAATTTATAAGAATGGCAAAGATTTTGTCTAAATCTATTTTATTTTAGAGAAATAGCTGACATTAAATTATATTAAAGTCGTAATATATATTCTTAATACTTAACTTTACGTTATTTAAATTTTAAACCACGCTGTATTTTAGTGGTTGTATAAAAAGTTACAACATGGTTCAATAGAAATGTCAAAACAGAACTATTTTTATTTGGCAGCAGTCAGTTGAAAGCGATTCTCCCTAGGGCTGCAATGCATAACTTTCAAACCGCTAATCAGGCATGCAATGACCTACTTTCAGAGTATGAGTAATGAAATATATTTAACCGTACTTTATCTTAACTGCTACAACTTTTGGATTTGTCGATTCATATACCAATAAATGAACTTCGTGCAAATCGCCTACAAAAAAAATTAAAACAAACTCGATTTGTCGCATATTTCTTGCGACTCAACAGATTGCGATCAAACAGTGCTATCGCGCTGATAGTATAGTAAATATCATTAATAGATACAACACGGTCACATTAACTTGACGCATCTCTGGAATGCGAGGCCCCGCCCGCTTCCCCCCGCATTCCCTTAGCTCGCCCGGCAAGGGTCAGTATGGTCAGCATCTTTGTCACCGATATGCGCGTCGATAATTTGGCTAGATTTCTGTTGTTGTTATATTGTTTTTGGATATTATTGTTACGTTTTGATTATTGTTTTGTTAAGTTTAGACTATTTTTGTTACTGTTAATTGTTTGGACTGTTGTTTGAAACCCGTAAAACATGGGGAAAACTATACACAGTGAAGGGAGAAATCTCGTGTTAAAAGTGCTACAGTTTTTCGAGAATGAAAAGAAAAATGGACGTTTTTGCATACCTGTGGATCAGGTTGAAAAACGAACCTGTGCCGCAACCGGGATTTCAAGAAGTACTCTTACTCGGATAAAAACAGAGGCCAAAAGGACATGTGTACCACCGTCGCGTTCTTCGCCCGACACTAGTCCAAGTACTATTACGAGCACTAGTAACATTACTATCACGGCTCCAAGTACTAGCACGGCTCCAAGTACTAGCACGGCTCCAAGTACTAGCACGGCTCCAAGTACTAGCACCGTTCCAAGCACTGGCAGTTATCCCAGTCCAAGTACTAGAAACAATCCAATGAGGGAATTAAAGTTGTCCACACCGGGTAAAAAGCGAAAGCCATCAAAAAAAAAAATTGTAGTTGATGATTTTGACATTTGCGCAATTCGCAATATGATAAACAGTTTTTATACAGTAAAAAAGGAAATCCCCACCCTTAAGAAAATCCTGGCAGCTGCTAAGAGAGACCTAAATTTCCAAGGTGGAAGAACTTTCCTTAGAAATATTTTGATTAATCAGTTGGGCTACAGATTCAAAAAATGCAAAAGTGCGCGTACGGTGCTGATTCAAAAGGCCGATATCGCTGCATGGAGAGAACGCTACTTGCGCCGAATGAAAGAGAACAGTGAGCTTGGCGTAAATAAAAAACCGGTCACGTACTTGGATGAAACGTGGATCCATTCTCACTACACTGTTAGTAAATGCTGGCAAAATAGTACAGATAGCAGCGTGAAAAAAAATTTTAACCCGGGTCAACGGTGGATTCTCGTGCATGCCGGAGGAGAAAACGGATTCATTCCAGGTGCCGACTTATTGTACAAGTGCAAAAGCAAAACTGGAGACTATCATCATGAAATGAATACCGACAATTTTATGAAATGGCTTAAAGAAAAGCTTATACCAAACTTGCCGCCAAATGGAATAGTTGTCATTGACAACGCGCCATACCACTCAACGCAGTCGGTGAAGCCACCCACGAGTGCATCTTCAAAAGGGGAAATGCAACAATGGCTGCGTGAAAACAATGTTCCATTTGAAGATAAAATGAGAAAAAGGGAATTGTATCCAATAATAAAAAAGACAAAGCCGCCGAAACAATACATTGTCGATGACTTATTAAAACAACATGGCCATGAAATTGTACGTTTGCCACCCTACCATTGTGACCTGAACCCCATTGAATATATATGGAATTTAATTAAACAAAGGGTGGCATACAAAAACGTCGACCAGCATGAAAAAGATATTGAAAAACTCACAAGAGATGCAATAAACACAATAACAGCATCGGACTGGAAAAAGGAAGTGAATCATGTTGAAAGACTACAGCAGGTCAGTTCGTAATTAAATTATTTATCAAAAGTACTCTTTACCTGATTTATGGTTACTTTATTAACAATATTTTATTAAATTTCAGGAATACTGGGAAAAAGATGGCCTGACTGACCACGCTATACGTCAACTGGTGATCAATTTAGGAGAAGAGACATCCGACAGCGATAGCGAGAGTGAGAGTGAAGGCGAAGTCAGTTTTGACGACTTTGTACCTATTGTTTATAGCGATGATGACTAGTTTTAGTTTTGATTAAATATTTTTGACAATCAACATAAAATAGTTTTTTTACTACCTACACTTCCTGCAAATAAAGATTTGAAATTATATAGGTAGTATCTACTACCTACATACATTTTTTTTTTCTTAAAAAAAAACGTTGCCCCACACTAGGAATTTCTCCCGTGTCGTAGGTGCGTTTAGTTGTTGAATCTTTTTTGTCACACCGTACCCGAGTGCCAAAATGACGTCATCAAGGTCAAGCGTCAAGTTAATGTGACCGCGTTGTAGTAATATCCTTTAAAAGTTTATATAAACAATTAATTTCCAGAATTTCCTTAATAAATATAAGTACTGTATTCTTATCTTATTTATTTTTGGAACCAGGTCTTCGAAACAAAGTCGTACATCAAACAGTGAATTATTGTTATTATCAAACTGTTATCTAAAACTTCGTAATTAACTTTAATAATTGGCTCATTATTAACTTTCTTTGAATAACTTTCTTATTTTCAGACACTCTGTTAATCATGCTTTTAATAAAAATAAAATTAAGTAAAAGTATCTGAAACAATTATTAAGCGCTTATTTAGTAATTAAGAAAAAAAAACAACAAACATAATGAACATTCCATTCATACTTGTTCACACTACTTTTTTTTCTACACGATAGCACATTCGGGGTTCCCAGACTCTTGTGTCAGTTTTAGTTAAGCCGACATTTTTACACGAAAAAGCGTGAGCAATTAGGTACTTAGCAGTGAGACAATTTTAAACTCCGTAAAAAACAGGTCAATCCATACCTGCACTCATACTCGTACCATGCCATTTTACTGGAACATAGCACTAATCACTCAGCGTGTATCAAAAGTGTTGTCAAATTACTAGTGATGCGCAACAAAACATCAAATTGTCCTTAGGAAATAATTCCGTAATAGATAGTGAAAAAAATATCTGAGCTCCATACAATTTGGGCCGAAATTGATGTATGGCATTTTATGTTTTTACGAATGTTTGTACTCTATTCTTTTCACTCTGTACTTTTCACACTCTATTCTACTACAATGGCAAAAATAAAGACAGGTATAGGATTATTAAACAGATCGTCATCATCAACCTATAAATATTCCCACAGCTGAGACACAGGCCTCCTCTCTGTGAAAGGGAGTGGGCCACAATCCACCAAGCGGGCCCAGTGTGAGTTGGTAGAAGTCAATCTTCGAATCTTTGGTTCTACGACATGCCGGTTTCCTCACGATGTTTGCCTTCACCGCTTTAAAAGCAATGGTGTTGAAATAAATGAAACAAAGTAATGCGCCGGGCTGGACTTGAATCCAGGTCAGATATATACATAAAACAAGTAGCCTAACAATTTATACATCCCCTCTAGAAGGCCAAAGCCTGCCGGGGTCGCGGGACTGTACGAATTACCGTGACCCCTGAACGTAAAGGGCTATTGAAGGACACCGTGGATTTAGTACGAGACTGACAGTCCCTGCTGCTCTGCCCTGGGTGGGAGGTCATTTGATGATCTTACCACGATAAAAAAAAACACAATTTATACATATGTAT
The DNA here is from genome assembly GCA_943136025.2 of Agrotis puta. Taxonomy (NCBI): domain Eukaryota; kingdom Metazoa; phylum Arthropoda; class Insecta; order Lepidoptera; family Noctuidae; genus Agrotis; species Agrotis puta. Next base: position 14,121,126 of record OW964176.2, on the reverse strand, counting down.
AATGGTCACACTGCTGCGATTACAAAGTCTCCTTAAAAGGAAATAGGCTGTAATCCACCACGAATTATAAAAGTACAATAGTTATTTATGCAACTGTTGTATAATCAGGGGTATTAAAACACGAATGTGGGTTTATCACACGAGGCGTAGCCGAGTGTGATAATAGTATCACATGAGTGTTTTAATACCTAATTATAACGGTTGCATACAAGACTTTATCTACAATCATGCTGTGAATCCTCTATAAAAGATTCTCATAACATACCATATTCGCATACCATATTCGAGTGAAAAAATGGCGGGATATAACACGATAAGACGAGTTGTTCTTTTTTCAAAATTTTAGCGATCTGGTGGTGAAAATGTCATTGCATGAGAATGTTCTTTTTTTGAAATTCATTATAACACGCGTTTGGATGATATAATGATCATTATATCATTGAGTGTTTTAATGTTGGCAATAAGCTAATTGTTATAGGTTCTTTTATAGAGGATTAATAGCATGATAGTAGATAAATAACATTACAATCACAGTTACTCATATTATCATACGTACATTCGAGCCTTACCCGAAAGACTAACAAATAATATTTTAGAAACTAAGTTTGTTTTCACAGGCTCATAGGCCAGTGGAGAATTCACGAGTGGATTTTAATTAATTTGGACAAGTTATTTTGACACTCTTTCTCAAGGGACATGGACAGTTTGACGTATTTTACTACTAAGTCATAATGATCAAACGATTAAATAACTTTATTGGTAAATAAATATTTTAGTATCAAGATTTGAAATGAAAAGTTATGGGGAACACTTTCCATATTTATCCCCAATTTTATGAATGCTAAAGACCCGAACGGTATTATTTTTACAAGCTTTTATTTAACCTGTTTCCAAATAGCTTCATATAAATTTTGATAGCTCGGATTACATGCATGATTATTTGTATCCCTAGTGAAAAATGTAGGTTCCCACAAGAAATAAAAATGAATTGCACTGAAATCGGGATAAAAACTATCCTATGTAACACATAGGATAGTTTTTAGGATAGATATACATCCAAGTATCATCCAATTTCGTTTTCGCAAACATCTCTTTAAAAAACCTTCACGTTTATAATATTAGCATGATGACCATGTCTTCGACTTTTAATTCTAGTTAGGACATGATTTGTTTTATGTTCTTCACCATTTTCAGATAAATAAAATACAAGAGAACAATTTTCTGAAACAAAATACAGTAGATTTCATTAATTACGACCTTGGTTTTTACCTATAGCGACGTTAAATCTAAGTTCCTTGAATTTAAAGTATACTCTAGTACAAAATTCATGTGGCTATGGCGACTTTGGATGTGACGCCGAGTTTGGGTGTAGCGATTGTTTTTAATGAATCATTTGTAATTCAAATTCTTACAAATTCTTAGAAATCCCATGCTGATATTGCGACCGGAGTCGGCCGTCAAAGACACAAAGATTGATTTCACAAACATTTCTTATCTTTTGTTTACATCCACACAGATGGTCAGCAAAAGTGGAGATAAATTAATATAAATTATACATGTGTACGTGTCTGTATCTTTTTACCTTTGCCTGTAACGACTTCCGAATATAACGACGAAAACAGAGTGAGCCCTTCATTGTAGTTATAACCGAAATCCACTGTACATTATATTTGTAAACATTAATTCTTTCAGCTTCACCTTTATGGAAGTTGTACATTTATTCTGAAAATCAGTGTTATTTAATTAAAATACATTTTGAAAGCTATGAATGGCAGACATTTTATTTACATCAATCCTTGACCAGTGACATATAAATCAAGCATTTTACATGCCACAAACAATGAAATAATTAAATGAATATCAGGATCGCAACAGTATTAATATTTGCATTGTAATTTTGCGGACAGCTCATTGTACACGTTGCTGTGTGTGAAAATATTGATTTCTGAAAAAGACTACAATTTGTAAGTTCAGTTAATTCAACTTTGCTACCACAGAACATATAAATATATGTTCTGTGTTTGCTACTGTGTATTCAAAAGTATAATGTGTCTTTAACACAATACTCAGTTTACACAAATAAGTCTAAGACATTGTACAGTCAACAGCAAAAGCAGATGATCAAAATCAGAAATTCAATACTAATGAAAGGAGTTCGCTTCAAAACTGTGTAGCGTCGAAGAGATTCAAAAGTATGTGATTCACTACTACATACTACTACATACTATATATCTACTCAAACATTTACTACTAGTTCATCTACACAGAATGAATTCTATCTCTCTGATTTTGATCATCCACTTTTACTGTTGACTGTACATGAGTATACTGGAATGTTACATCGCATAGTCTTTTTTATATGGGGTGGGAAAAATCATAAAAATAAGTCCAACCTCCATGATCATGATCGGAAGGGTCTGTCAGACTCTTGCTGAATAAAAATCCACAATGTTCCTTCAAATGCCTATGGCAGTCTGGAGCCGTAGTTGCCCTTACCCCTTATGGACAGTTCCGCGACCAAAGAGGTTTAAGATGCAGCGGGCTCATCCAGAAGGAACTGTTTGGTACCAAACATCGACAGGAAGGTGGAACCAGACGGCCTTGGTGAGGCCTACCACAGCCATTGGAATTGCTCTACCATCACCGCAGGTTACAGGTAGCCTTTGGTGGTTCATCGCTACGAGGTGAATCCCCCCCAGACCACCAGTTTTTTTTTTCACCCAGAGCAGAGCGGGAGGAACTGTCAGACTCGTACTGACTAAAATCCATGGTGTCCTTCAATAGCCCTTTACGTTCCGGGGTCACGGTAATTCGTACAGTCCCTCGACCCAGACCACCAGATAACATATCTTTATTGCGATCTGAAGAGAAATTAATCAAACCTACATATGAATACGTAGACACCTGTCTCGGAATCTACACACCAGACTCAAATTACATTTGTCACGGCATACAATATTGATGCGTATCGCCTTACTTGGCCCAATTGTGTTGGTATATATAATTCATACGATATTGTACACCGACTTCATTTCGTCACACTAATTGATTGGATTGTACATAATCATCGTGTAATGTAACAACTGGTATATTAGGTGTGTTAAGGTAAAGAAGTGATTCCACCGGTGTGCACTGCAGCACACAGTTGCGACACAAATGTTCGATCTGGTCGACACAAAGAAACATGAACAAATTGTGCGCGAACAGTCTAAACATGTTTAAGCAGACCTACTTATAGGGTTCCATTTACCTTTTGAATACGGAACCTTAAAAACAATCTATTACATTTATTTTTATTTTATTTGATCCTTTATTTCAGGCAAAGGTGGCCTAAACGCACTGCACATGTGTATAAGTATAAACATAATAACTATAAGCTAAAACATCTTTTTAAACCACGCTCGGACTATTCACTATATTCCGGCGCTGAATTAAAAAACCTTAACAATACAAATACATATATGCAACAATACTACCAACAGAACCAAAAATTTGCCTACCAAACAATTTCCACTGAACATTTTATCAACGCTTCATTTAATCGAGTTTGTCAGTTCAAAACAAAATGGGTGTAGCTGTAATTTGAAACAAACGTACAGTTTTTATTTTCAATGTTTTTTTTTGTCCGTCAAAAACGAACTGGCACAAATTGATGAAAAAAAAACTACTACGTGTGAACTTTGTAGAACGAAGGTATCTCTATTTCAAAAATATAAAAAATCTTTTTAAATACAAGCTTAATTAAATTTGATGACTTTAGGAAACAAATTCAATTTTGTAATGCATGAGTGACTTAGATCAGAAACCACACAAATGTTTTTGATGCGGTTTTTACCCACCATCAAGATTTTATTCCGTGAATAATGCTAGTCGCTCCATACATTTGAGAAATACCTAAATTACAAAAACTACTAAAAATCTATTTCATAGAAAGATCTGTCTTATAATCAAGACTAAAGAAAACTAACCTATACACTGTTTTAAAACCACCATTAAATGTTTGCTCCGACAAACAATTTTTCTTAGACGTTCGCCATGAAAAATTGTTTTCCACCGCCAACATTTTACCACCAAGTTCTACGTTAATTTCTATAGATTTCGTCCCGCCCTTCGCAATTAACGCTGGCAAATAATTAATTTGCGACGCGGTGCCGTGAAATGAGTTCCGACCGGGCTAGACTTAGATTACGGCTAGAATACCTTTAGCGTACCTAGTTTTGAAGATAATTGGTGTTTATTGTACATAAAATTAGAGGCATAAAATAGGGTAATTTACTGAATAAATAAATTAAAAATCTGTTTAGTCCGTTACTTAGAGTATTGAAAAATAATGAACATATTTTTTTTTATCAATGAGTACTTTTTTTATCGTGGTAAAATCATCAAATGAGACCCAGGGCAGAGCGGGAGGGACTGTCAGACTCGTACTGACTAAAATCCACAGTGTCCTTCAATAGCCAATTACGTTCCGGAGTCACGGTAATTCGTACAATCCCGCGATTATCAATGAGTACTGACAAAAATATAAAACACTTCGAAATTCGAGAGTGGGGGCTTGTGAAGTCATAACGCCTGTAAACTTTTACCAAACGAGTGACGTTTTGTGATTTTTAGAAGCGTTGTATCTCCGTCAATTTTGGTTTTCGTAACAAAAGACAATAAAGGGGTCAAGTATTTTTTGATAAACTATGTTTTGAACTAATTTAATTTTTTGAGTAAATTAGCTTATTGCTGCGCAAGAAGAGGTAGGTAAATGAATTTTTTTATTGTCTTGATTGGGCGGTCAGTCTTCTGATCGCAATCTGCTGAGCCAAAGGACCTGAGATCGATTTATCGGTCGGGCCTGATGTTATTGATTGTTTTCTTCAGGAATTTCTTATTAGCAAACAAAAAGTCTGGATTTGTGCCTGGTTGATCTTAAACTTAACTGATGAAATGTTAATTTACTATTAAATACACTTCTGGATAACCCTTCGGGGATAAGGCGTGATGTTATAATTTTATTTATTGAAACTAACTTTTTTAAGTAATAACTAAAAATAATGTGTAATGGAAATATGAATCTTTAAGTAGTTTGGTACGTAATAAAACCGAGAATTATTTTACAGTAGATTCAAACCCAATTTCTGAAGGGGTTCAAAAAAAGTTATGGCGTACCTCAAGTCTAGTCTAGACAAAGAGTAATTCTATCAGTTATGATGAAAGAGAAGTCAAAAAGTGTAGGACAAAAGCCTTAAAAAACTTATACGTCTTTACTAAAAGTCGTTACAAAATTAATACTTTGAAAGCAATTGAATAGTCACTTGCGTAATGGGCCCTTTTCACACAGATTGTCAAATTCATGTCAAAGAAACTTGGTTGACTTAAAGTTAACCAATCACAGACTTGTATATTTTAAACATCTTGAATAGAACTCACTATCAGCAAACAAAATGGTGGATAAGACAATTTTTCTCCCACCATATCTTACCTCCAATTTAACGGTCCCCAATGCGCCATCACCTTAAACTTTTGAACAAAACCTAGGCAATATAGAGCGCTCCTATCTCCGATAACCATTACCATTACGATAAGATTAAAGGGCAACGTTAAAAGAAATTATTAGCTATTACGAACAAACTGTTGGTTAGTTAAATTGCCACAGATGTTCAACCACTTTGCTCTCGTTTCTAAGGTCTGAAAAAAGTGAAGTGGGTTTCGAAGAAAAAAAAAGGAACGTTCGATTCTTGATTTCATTTGAATTTGTTTGTTGAAGTGTTTCTCAAAAAAAAAGAATTATCGATTTTTGATATTGTTTTGAATATTTTGTTGAAGTGGTTTGAGACACTGATAATCTAAAGTAGATACCTACCTAACCTAACCTAACCTAACCTTTATTTTTTTTTAGTTTGCTTTATGACAAAGTAAAGTGGTTTAAGTACAAAAAATGGAAAAAAAAAACAAACTTGAAAATGATTCATCAGCTACGTATTCTGCGGTAACAAAAACTATAACAGCCAAGTTTTGTCATGTTTATACAGCTGTATTGAGGGGACTACCCAGACCGCATATTTATCTGTTGGTATACTGTCTCAAGGTTAAAAGAGGACAGCAACACTAAGCGTCCCTTTGTCATCAATTATTTAAAAAACAATGGACTATCGGGACTTTTTGTAATAGACGGACATGTGTCATGTCCGATCCGTTGAACAAGTGAACATGAATAAGGGTTCAATCGAAGTAGTTTTTTATTGGCGAAGCATGTTTTTCGATAATGGGACCGCTACACTACGCTATGCCATGACTTTAAATGGCTTAATTTGGACTAAAGGTGTAAATAATAAAAAAAAAATTTTTTTTTTTTTGAATGTTTCTTAAAAAAAATCTTTGTTTAAGATTACCTCAGTTTAAATTACCGTCATAATTTCTAAAGCAACTTCACGGAAGACCTAAATACAGCTATAAGTTGGCAGTGTACAAAGATAGAGGCAGAAAAAGTGTTGTAATCATTCTTACTTTCTGGGACAAGATACCTGGCCCGGAGAGACGAGATCATTAATCTGCTGTGAGGCAAGGTCGGCCCTTATGACGTTTTTACCAGGTTTTTTCTTTGAAATTACTGTGGACGTAGAAAAAATTGCTATGATTGTGGAGCAAATTATCCAGTGTTTTATGTCGTTAGTAATAAAAACAAAAATAGAATAACAATGTTTTATTAGATACAAAATGAAATACAAGGAATATTGTAACTTAGTATTAAAGTAAATAATGAGTGACATCGCAAACGAGTACAGATCTTAGTCATCATGAGCTAAAACATATGTCTAAAAGGGCAACATTTATCAGAAATACAACAAAAAGTAAAGTTCCAATACCATTTGTAAACACACACACAGTCCCTTCCACCCTGCCCTGGGTGGGAGGACTCATTTGATGATTTTCATAAATCTGTTACACACGTATTTTGTTACATTATTGTATTGTTTGCTTTACGGGTAAATGGGTAACAATTCCGGAAAGTCGGCTGCAAAATTTTTCATGATAATCTTTGAGAATTATCGCTATAACCATTCTCAAGTTCATCACCCCAAGGCCAGACATCAACCACAGTACTATTCACCTCGTTTGCTAGTGCACTGTCTCTATCATCGTCGCAATTTATACAGCGATACTTATCGCAGCGACAAATATCGCTGGACTCGCAGTAACTTGTACTGTAGTCGAGGATTCCACAAATGTGTATACACCTTGATGTGAGACAAGGTCCTGTTTTCTCCATTCGAAATCTAATAAAAGCGGGAATTTTGTATGGTTCTGCAACAAAAAATAAGCTTTAGTCTTACACTTATACTTCAGTATCGATTTATTGAATTTTCTTTAACAATTATTTTTTAATTACAATTTGACTTAAAGATTGACTGGTAGAGAATGCCATAATTATGAAGCATTATCATTATTTACTTTACCTTTTAGAAACTAATTCTCTTCAAAGGATAGGCACTTTAATGGACGCTAGTTATGAGTAGGTAAAGCCAAAAACCTGTTTAGTTTACGAATAATTAAAAAAAAAACACCGTCTATACCACATAAAGTCTCCTAATAACCACATAGACATAATATTAAATTTGTTAGTTTCGATATTCCCCATACAAAATCTAAAAAATACTTATATAATAACACCTAATAATACCCTCAGATTTTACATTTATATACGAAGAACTAGTGTGTTCAGAACTTATAACAGAGAAATAGACTATATGACTGTAAAAATGTAATAACTCCACTAATTAGATTACTTATCAAAAAAATATTGACACGTATTTTTTCTTTTGTTACGTCAGCCAAAATTGACGAAGATACAAAAAAATGACAATACGTCACAAGCAACTAAAGTTTTTACTTGCTTTTGACGTCAAGAGCCGCCACTTTCGAATTTTGATGCGTTATATCTTTGTAAATATGCACTGATCACTGCAAAAGAAAAAATACGTAGGTATCCATTCTTTTTCAAAACTCTGACTGACGGACTAATTAGATTTGCGATTAGATTATTGATGTTTTCAACATGCCTATTGTTTAACTAATCTTAGATTAAATTAGGTAAACATTTAAAATAATTATAGTAGTAATTGCCAGGCAAGAACAAAAAACACAAAATCAAAGTTGCCAAAGTCTTTCGGCTCGCGGACGTCCGAAGCACGTACAACGTTTTTGAGATTCGCATGCGCCCCTCGTGTACTCGAGCCGTTGGCACACGTAAAGACACGAGGAGTTGGCACAGTGTTTTACAACAAATGGGATATGTAATACTTTAGGAGGCATAGATAATCCTGGAACAACGAGAAATGTAGATTGATTTAAATTGTAGCAACATTCCCTACCGATCCAGTCGGTGTTAATTATCTACTAGACACTATACTATGAATACTGCGTGGGGAGGCATATGTTCAGCAGTGGACGTCCTACGGTTGATGTGATGATGATGATGAGACACTATACTCAACTTATAATGTTCCTACTGTTGATGCATAGGGCTTCTCAATATAAAAGAGAGTGGACTCGTCAAACCCGACAGACACATTGATGCCTTTTTTTTTTTATCGTGGTAAAATCATCAAATGAGTCCTCCCACCCAGGGCAGGGCGGGAGGGACTGTCAGACTTGTACTGACTAAAATCCACGGTGTCCTTCAATAGCCCTTTACGTACTAGGGTCACGGTAATCCCTTGGTCCCGCGACCCCAGCAGGCCACATTGATGCCTACGTTAATATTATGATTACTCACTGGTATGGTTTGCTCTGTAAATCCTTGGTTTTTCAGTCGTCCTTCGACGTAACTCATCCTCGTATCTACGACGATACTTCAGAAAAGGTTCTTTATAATCATCCACATAAGTGTTAAAGTAGAAAATCAGGAGAGTGGCATTGTCATCGTCTGAATAAATATATCTGCCATAACTAAACACTGCTAACACTAAGACACTTGCAACGAGAATTTTCATTTTGTTCTACAACTTCCTTTAACCGGGACGTGATACAGAATGAAGACATTATTACTTGTAATAGAAGAAATTAAGAACCTGTTTAGTATAGTTAAAGAGACAATACGCATTCTATGAGTACTGCAATAATGGGTGACATAACTTAAGGTCATAATAAAATGCTTAGCATGTTTTATCGATGCATTGTGATACGTTAGGTTATTTTAACAATACTTATATCAAGCATGTTACTAAAGTTATCTAAGAATCCCTTCACTGGTTAAAATGTAACCAAGTAGAACAATGCTCTCTATTACTACAATAATCGTTATTTATAATTGTATTTATTTATTCGTGTAAAGATCAAATTGAAATTAGAGCACTGATATTTTTTTAACATTCAATATATCTATCTACTAAACAAAATTATTCTTATTTTTCTTCTTTTTTTTTATATTTGAATACACAGTATGGATGGTCGATGCCGTTGAGGCCATCCTAAAAAGAAGTGACAATACGATCTCGGCGGGAAACTCTACCTTGATGGCTGGTCCGAAGTGGCAGGACGATCTAGACGGCTATCTTGATGGCTGGTCCGAAATATTAAAAAAGCGTTGTTCCACACTAGGAATTTCTCCTGTGTCGTGGGTGCGTTTACAAACATATAAACTCAAGCCTCACTCACATACATAAGCCCTCAGACCCGGAACAACTACTTGTAGATCATGCAAATACTTATTTGCTCCGTGCAGGAATCGAACCCGCAACACGCAGCTCAGCAATCCAATCACTCAGCCACTGCGCTGCTTGGAGGGACATGGAGGAGACCTTTTACCAGCAGTGAGAAAACAAAGACTACTAAAAAAAATCGCTTTCACGGTACGAAATTCCTCCTGCTTCACGTCCGGACTTTAGAAAGACCTCGTAAAAATTACAGGGAGTTTCTGTGCGTCTAAGACTTTTTTGTTTGTTTAGGACTCATGTATATTAATGATAATTTTAATCATCAGATAAGATAGAATAATGAATAAAGAAAAGTAAAAATTGTTAATCCGTGATACTGAACAACAGCATAATATTGATGTTGTTAACGTCCCTTTAACTGTTGTTAATACTTGTAAACTGTTATTTTGCTGTACTTTTATGATTTTAGTGGCAGTCTTTTCTCTTTTCATTCCAGAGGATCACGGATAATCACGTTTTTGTGTCGTAAAATAAGCGAGGACTTTCTAAAACAACAAACTACAGTTACTCGTTCACAGCTTTAAATAACTATAGTTTCTCGTTCGTACACTAAAGGCGCTTTTTCATTTTCCATACAATAAACGCCGCACATACTTCAAGTACGCTGTTCCTAAAATATGGGAATCTTGTACTAGGGCCTCTGGACTAGTCTACCTACAATACTAATTGGTTTCACTAGTTAGGTAGCTAGGTTAGCTAGCTTTTTTTTTATCGTGGTAAAATCATCAAATGAGTCCTCCCACCCAGGGCAGAGCGGGAGGGACTGTCAGACTCGTACTGACTAAAATCCACGGTGTCCTTCAATAGCCCTTTACGTTCCGGGGTCACGGTAATTCGTAAAGTCCCGCGACCAGGTTAGCTAGCTAGGTTACTTGTCGAATAAGGTCGGATGTTTAAAATAATTTGGTAAAATAATTTTGACGACACGGTTGGCGCAGTGGCTGATCGATCGACTGCTGCGGAGCATATCGCGGGTTCAATCCCCGCACGGAACAAATATTTGTATGATCTGCAAGTAGTTGTTCCGGGTCTGGGTGTCTGTGTAGCTGAGTTTTTATGTTTGTAAACGCACTCAAAATACAGGAAGAAATTCATAATGTGGGGCAAAGTTTAAAAAAAAAAAGTTGTCTACAAAAAATACATTTATTTCAATCGTTTCTATCACAAAAGTCGCTTCAAAAACATTCACATTTTTCAAAAACAATACGCAGTTTTATTAAAAGTTTTTAAATAATTATTGATTGGTGCACCAACATGATCTATCGGATATACAGATGCCATACCGGAAAGCAAGTCGATAACAAAGGTCGAAACACGCAGGGTTGAGACAAGCCCTCTCAATTATTGAGAAAATCACGCCTGGCGCAGGAGTCGTAGCTGAAAACAAAATATAAAATATTTGTAAAATATAAATACAAAATATAAAAAAAAAAAATTGTGTTAGAATAGAATAGAATAGAATAGATTATACTTTATTGTACACCAACATTTTAAAACTACTGTTTACAATATTGCTTAGTGTTATCCATACATAATCCTATAAATGTTCCCACTGCTGGTACACAGGCCTTCTCTCACAGATAGGGACTGTGTGACCCAGTGCGGGTGGTGGAATGAATGTTTTCAAATTTGTGGTTCTAGGACATGCCGGTTTCCTCACGATGTTTTCCTTCACCGTTAAGAGAACAGTGATGATGAAATAAATTACACGAAGTAATGCACCTGACTCAGTTCGAGTCCACGACCTACAACTCGTAAGTCGAGGTTGATACAACTGGGCCATCACTGCTATTTCTATACATACTCGTATTTTTATATTATCCATACATGTACTAAAACACAGTCCCCGTTTCTGATAATCGAAAACGACAGTAGAATTATATAGAGATAACCACAACATAACTTTTTTTAATTCTTGATAGAATAGAACTAGAATTGGTCAAGCATAGCACGCGTAGTGCTATACCTAAAAGAAATACAAAAGTCCGAACTGGATTATAATTTACTGGTGATTACTAACCGTCCTCGTCCCGTATATAGTCTGAATATTCTGTTGTTAATATTTGTTCACCCCTTAGTTCTTCTTCATCACTAAATACGCCCTGGGATACTTTACTATCAGCCTCTTGTCCAACAATGTAACCAGCAACCACTTCAGGTTTAACTCCGTAGAAACCATCTTCATCGTCGGATGGAGTAACATTGCCATTTGTGACCAGCACCAAGGCACTTGCGATAACTATCAGGAGCTTCATCGTATTTCTTATTGTGATTTTATAAATGTGATTTTTTTTTGTTTGTTTCTCAATCTCAAAAAGGCTGGATAGTTTTGGATGGCAAACAGATAATAACCTGAATTAAAACATAGGATATAGCATCCCGGTATTAGGTTTTTTAAATGTGAGATGATTGTGCTTGAGTTTGTAAACGACTTTCTTTACTGGGAACAGTTTCAATTATGATGTTTCTAGGAATGCTATGGGAATTTTATATCGATGTACATAGCTGAATTGTAGTCGACACAATACTCATTATGACTAAGTATAAAGGAAGAGGTTCCTGTTCCACGAACCCATGATCCTATTGTATTGCAAATAACCAAGTGCATCGCCACAATAAAAATAAGAAAATGTTGCAAAACTATTTTATTTCAATCACAAAAATATCATTTAACAAGAAACATTGACTACATTGTACATCTACTTACATTGTATTTTTTTAAGAATAGGCAAATGGATTATTCTACAGTTGTCAAAGTTACATAACTATTATAATGCAAAAAATAAGAAGCATACAAAGCATATATCTTAAATTTACTGATAAACTTGAACATTAACATAGAATAAGCATTCTTGCGAATGTTACATTACAGAAAAACAAACGAGAGCGTTTTAGCGAGCATTCTCGAACGTTCTGGCGGGCTTTTTTCCGAGTTGACTGTCAAGTCTGACATCTTATTGACGACAACAACTAGTGCGTTCGCTAGAAAGATCGTAAATATGTTCGTAGTGATGTTTGGCTCTATGCTCGGCTCTGTTAGTTGTTCAGTTCTGCAAAATTAATAAAACAGCAAATGCTCGATGTTCTGCTACAAGTGACTGCTCAAGTCTATCAACACCTTTCTGCACCAGAGCCGTGTGTTACTAATTTCTGCACCGACATACGTTGATGCTAATACAGGCGTAATATCTGAAGCCGAGTCGTCGGCAAATGTTGGCACAAACAGCGTTAGTGCAGACCCTCGTAACAACCGGGATGTCCACGTCAGCTTCAAAAGGAGCTTCTGAAACAATAGAATGTGATCATGTAGGATGTAACCCTTGACAACAACTAGATGGAATTTGCTATATAATTTAAGGTACGAGGAGTATCGAAATTATGGAGTGGGTTCACATTTTCTATAGCCAAATATTGCACATAAAACAGATTTGTGACATCCGCGACTTTCTCTATCCGTCTGACTACTACGTCACTTTGAATTTGTATCTCCTTTCTCTTGCTCATAAATGACAATTATTTCTTAGTCTACACATTATATGAGAGCCTTCAGAGGACGATCAAGGAAATTCGATGTTTCCAGCGATTGCATTTGATTACTTTGAAAGACAAAAGGATTGCTCATAATATTATAGATTAGACATCTAAAACCAAACTTAGACATTAGAATTCTAAAACTGATATATTTCCAGTACTTATTTCATTTATCCTGTTTAATTTTCTAGAATAGAAAAATGTTAGCAATTACTTACCGGGTTCAAGCTCTTGTGGGGAACCAACCATGGATTCTGGTTCGTCATCGATTACACTCTGGAGTCCCACCTCATCAGCTTCTTGTCCAGCAGCAGCAGCATAATCAGCAACTTCTTCATCGTATGCAGCTGCATTACCATGTGCAACCAGCACCAAAGCACTTAAAATCACCAGGAGTTTCATTTTGATGTACGAATCCGACTTTCTTTTACTTGAATGAGTGTCAATATGATTATAATTATTAATTGTTTACATGTAGTATTTATACCAAAAGACTACAATGATTGTGGCGGTAGTGTTGAAACATAAGATAAGGAATGAAACATATGTCTGGACTGACCTTGATATGTCAAGGACCTAGTAGCAACATGATGTATCAAGAGTAATGCATTCAATTATGTTGGGGCCGGATTCCAGTCTTGATAAATACTTTGAACTTTGTGCGTAATTGATGGTTGGTCCCAGCTGTTCTTACATTTTTTATAGTAGTTCCAGGTTGCCAGCGGAATAAAAATCTGACACTCGGTATCACTGAGAGGCATCGTATTAATTACCCAGTACTGCGTTGCGGAGTTCTGGTAAGCAGTGGTCATCCTCTGCCAAGTCTTTTTCTACCTACGCTGTGGCCAGTCTAACCAGAAACAGTTGAATATTTTATTTTGGGCGTTCCAACGTCACAAAAACACGTAGCAAACTCAAACCTTTGTGCAATGCCTATCTAACTTTTTTTTTTATCGTGGTAAAATCATCAAATGAGTCCTCCCACCCAGGGCAGGGCGGGAGGGACTGTCAGACTTGTACTGCCTAAATTCCACAGTGTCCTTCACTAGCCCTTTACGTACCGGGGTCACGGTAATGGGAAAGTCCCGCGACCATGCCTATCTAACTAGAGAAAAAGCTAGGTACATGATGACAGCCATAATATTTCTACATCCCTAGTCATTGAACCATGTTGCAACTAAGTCCTTGACATATCAGGGGTTATATCCCTTATCTTAAATTTCAACACCGCCACAACCATTGTATCTATTCGGTATAAATACTACATGTAAACAATTAATAATTATAATCATAATCACACTCATTCAAGTAAAAGAAGGTAGTATTCCTAAATCAAAATGAAACTCCTTGTGGTTTTCGTAAGTGCTTTGGTGCTGGTTGCCCATGGCAATGTAGCTTCATACGACGAAGAACTTGCTGATAATGCTGCTGCTGCTGGGCAAGAAGTTGGTGGTGCAAAACTCCAGGGTGTGATCGATGACGTACTAGAACCCATGGTTGGTTCCCCCCCACAAGAGCCTGAAGCCGGTAACGATCTGCTGACATTTTTCTATTCTTGACGAAATGAAAAACTGAAAATATTTCGGTTTTAGAATTCTATTTTCTACGTATAAATCCTATAATATTAAGAGAAATTCTTTTGTCTTTCATCTGCCGCAAATTTAAACGCTGGAAACACCGAACTTCTTTGACGTACTTCTAAAGACTCTCATGTAATGTGTAGATTAAAAAATAATTGTCATTTAGGAGAGGTCAGAGGGATAGAGGTCACGCATGACACAAATCTATTTTATGTGCAATATTTCACGGTAGAAAATGTGAACCCACCCCATAATTTTGATACTCCTCATAGATATCTTCCTTCTCCAAAACCGTAAATTCAATTTACTTGTTGTCAGTCTTCAAGTGTTACATCCTAAATGATCACATTCTATTGTTTCAGAAGGTCCTTTTGAAGCTGACGTGGACATCCCGGTTGTTACGAGGGTCTGCACTAACGCTGTTTGTGCCAACATTTGCCGTCGACTCGGCTTCAGATATTACGCCTGTATAAGCTACTACGTATGTCGGTGCAGAAATTAGTAACATACGGTTCAAATACGTTAAGATAACCGATGATTTAAAAACTGTGTTATCTCTGTCGCTTATTTTTGTATTCATATTAATAATTTTATTAATGTCAATATTATAAGAATATTGCACAAATAAATTATAAAAATGTTACCTACGAAAAATATAGTTTCATTACCTCTTCCCCTTCCTTTGTTGTTTTCAAATAGCATGACATCACGCCTTTTCTCCCAAAGGGTCATGCAAAGATGACCAATACAACTTTCAACGAGTATTACTGGGATCAGCTTCAATGTAAAGTTTCTAGGAATGCTGTGGGAATCTAGTCTAATCAGCTAGTGATATATCATAATATATCAGTAGCTGTGCCCGTGACTTCGTTTGGGTCTGTGGTTTGCGTGGATAACCTAATTATGTTATGTATACCTCCAGTACCACCTATTAATTTTATTTGCTTTATGCAAGTGTTTCTTGGTATACAATATTAGCTGTGGAACCATCTGGAGCATACAAAAGTTATTGGTGTTGTTTAATACATTGAATCAATCAATTCTAAATGTTAGGTGATTATCCAACATTTTAAAATAATCTTACTTAGCTTACAAAATCGTCTGTTCAAATGATTCCACAACACAAACTTTCAAATGAATGAGACTAAGTTGAAACTACGAAGAAAATAAAACTACTTGACTCAAATGCAAGTACATAATTATTATGTTCCGTAATGTCGTCTCCATAATTTTATACAGTAGTATGCAAATCTTTGCATGCGCGTTGCCACATTATTAAAAGATGAAGCGAAAAACGCCCATCTCTATTTCAAGGTAACATCCCTAGTGCTCCAACTTTATCTGTCATTGTACTTTTTTGTGCGTTGCGTTGTCACGTCAATCCAAAGTTTTCTCGAAATATATATTATAATAAGTGAAAATTGTTAGTAATGGATATAAGAAAGGGTCAACGACGACCCAGTGACTACAAATTCTCCATCGAAAGACTCCATAAAGAACTAAATAGACTCAAAAAAGGAATTGAGCGAAGTCGCAAGTGCCGCTGTTCCGGTAAGTCGTACAAAGCGTTTGATCTAGCTAAAATCTGCTTAAACGTATTAAGCATCGGAATTAACGGCAAATTAACCCTAGAATTATCACGAGAGGCTAATCATGGGTATAATAATTGTTAATGCAATTCACTAGACTATGGGCGAGTCCATTATTCGGATATGTAAATTAACCGGCAAAACAAGCTAAAATCTGCTTAAACGTATTAAGCATCGGAATTAACGGCAAATTAACCCTAGAATTATCACGAGAGGCTAATCATGGGTATAATAATTGTTAATGCAATTAACTAGACTATGGGCGAGTCCATTATTCGGATATGTAAATTAACCGGCAAAACAATAAAGTTAATGTGTTCATTATATGTACGTAGAGTACTCAACACCTGCCAATACAGAGCTATTACGAGAGGATAGCCGGCGGTGTAACTGTAGGTACCCACCTTGACATAATTCAGTGCCCTAGAGCTTTTACGAGAGCTCAGCCGTGGGAAGCCATGAGTACTTACTCAACACTTGCCAAGAGAGCTAACACGAGAGGTTAGCCGGCAGTGTGGCTGCACCTACCTTAATATTCAATTCAGTGTCCCTAAAGCTTTTACGAGATGTAAGCCATGGGAAGCCATGAGTACTCAACACCTGCCAAGAAAGAGCTATTACGAGAGAATAGCCGGCGGTGTAACTGTAGGTACCCACCTTGACATAATTCAGTGCCCTAGAGCTTTTATGAGAGCTCAGTCGTGGGAAGCCATGAGTACTTACTCAACACTTGCCAAGAGAGCTAACACGAGAGGTTAGCCGGCAGTGTGGCTGTACCTACCTTAATATTCAATTCAGTTCACGTACCTGGAGCCCTACACACGCTCGGAGCCACGGTGGATCCAACAACCATTCATGTGTACATATGTTAATGCCGGAGACTGAAGAAATCTGCAAGATCCTGAAAAAGGAAGGTCTAGTACTGGGAAAGAAAGGAGAATACTTAAATTACAGGCTAAATTAAAGGAAACGCAAGATTTTGTAAAGGAAAAAAATATTATTAAGCTTTTTTCCTCATATGTTGTACCCAAGGGTTAAAGCCTCCTCAATCTCTTCTTTCCCCTTTTTTATGGAAGGAATATGACATCCTAAATGATTGTTGATGAATACTGAAGAATTAGCTGAAGCCATGACTCACAGTGGGCTTAAACAAGAGACTAAGTGTCAAAGAAGTCATCTTGACCGCTACTGTCTGCAATCGGGCAACTGTTAAATAGTTAATATATACTATCTCAACAGAACATGAGGGAACATAAAGATGTTACTCACACTATTTAGTGTGAGTAACATCTTACACAGTGACACCCTAACTAGAAGGTCACTAACCCCCCTAGGTCTAAACAAAGAACTAAAAGAATTATGGAAAATTCAATAATTTCTGAATTAATCTGAGGACAAATTACAAGATAAGCTGGCTGTCTGTCAAACAGTAAAGAAGTCTGCTGCTAAAATCAAAACCATTAAGACTCAAGTTTAACAATATTTTAAGCTTCCCGGGCTCTCAATGACTACCATTGCCTATTGAGTGGGCATTCTCTACTGAGACATCAACAGCACTACCAGACACCCTAGAACCATTTCTTTGTCATTGGGATAGTATCAACACTAGTCCCACTACTTGTGACCAAGATATAAAATCGCATTTGAATGTGAACACTCAAATTTCACAAAGGCTAATCTATAATTTTTCCAAAAAGGAAGTAGTGTTGCTGTAAAACCATATAAAACCAGTTCCTTCTAGTATTTTTTTTTTTTTTTTTTTTCATCCTAAAGCAGAGGAGACATGGCGTTTTAAGCTTAATAACTTAATATCAATACATAAGTATTAATACACACACATTTAAATTAGGACATAAGAATGGCCACCAGACTGATAAGTCTAAATGGTTTTATGACAAACATAGATCTTAAAAATGCATATTGCTCATTATCTGTGGAAAAACATTCAAGGAATATTTAAGGGTTAAAATTCATATTGTGATATGTGAAATTACTTCTCTTCTCCTTAGCCTTAGTATAGCATCATATGTTTTCACTAAATTATGTCCTACTTGTGGTCCCAAAGACCTAAGCCAGTTTTTCACCTAGATTATTCTAGATGATAATATATAAGTTTTGATAGTAAATATGTCAAATTTAGAGATTACTGTACAGTTACTGAAAAACTTAGGTTTCATAATAAATGGGGAGAAAAGGTGTTTACAACCCAAGCAAAAATATAAATTCTTAGGTGCCATCTTGCTTTCTATATCACTTCCTGAGACTGAAAATGAAACAATTACAGAAAGCTCTGAAAAATATAAAATTAGATCTCAAGTGTAAAACTATATTGCAGAATTACTTGGATTACTTATTACAGCATGCCCAGCAGCGGAATATGGTTGGTTATATACAAAAGTTCTTGAAAGAAATAAAACAATAGCCCTGTTTAACAATTTTGCAAACTGTTACCTAGACAGCAAAGGCATAAAGGATTTACAACGGTGGACATCCTACTTTCTCACTAATTGCAAAATAAAAGAGTTCTACTTTATATCACAGATTTCCTCTGATTCCTTGCTAACTGACTGTGGTCTTGGTTGTAATGACATGAAGAGTCATGGAGTACTGGACAGACCATGACACAATGTATCACATCAATTACCTTGAATTGATTACAGTTTTTTATAGACTTGAAAACATTGCGTCAAATCTATCTAATTGTGAAATATTGCTGAGTATAGACAACATTACAGCCATATCATGTCAATAAGATAGGTGGAACACAGCGCCCCATCTTATAGTCTAGATTAGCATGTTCTATTAGCTTTGAAGAAACTTCTTTTAAAGCATACAAACCCATTGTACGGTTAGCTCAGTGGCTGAGCGATTGGACTGCTGTGCAATGTGTCGCGGGTTCGATTCCCGCACGGAACAAATATTTGTATGACCTACAAGTAGCTGTTCCGGGTCTGGGTGTTTGTGTATGTGATTTGTAAACGCACCCACGACACAGGAGAAATTCCTAGTGTGGGGCAACGTCTTAAAAATATAAATACAAAAAATAAATAAATACAATTGTTGAAAAGTTAGGTAGCCTTTAAGTTGACTTATTTGCCAGTTGAGTTAATGCTAAGTACCAAAATCATGTTTCATGATACTCGGACTAGATACCTTATCCATTGATGATTTAATCATCAAGTGAGATGCAATATTCTTTAATACATTTCCCCTGTTTGCCCTATTAAGTAGGTCCCTTCAAATAAAAAGAGAGGGGGGGGGGGGTGTAGTAGTATGTAGTGAGGTGGTTGTCACAACCTTGTATCCACCTTTTGAATCTATAGTTACATCTGTGAACGTTGTCCTTGCATCTCACCAGACTTGCAATATCCTTCCAGAGTTCCCCTTACACTTGATACTTATACAGCAACTGTATTATCAGGGAAGCTTTCATGAGGAGAGGAATTACATTGTACTATAGTCCTTTCAATTCCATAAGATCAACATTGTAGCAACAACTGGTTATAGGAACACATATAGAAGTCAATGATAGAAGGAAGATTTCCAAAGGATGATGTCAATCAAAACTTTACCGCTCACTGAGTGCAAACCCTGCCATTTATAAGGATAGAAAACATTCGTGTAAATGAAGGAATTTTATTATATATAATATAATTTTTGAATTAAGATTCTAGCCTCTGTTAAGACATATGACTGTAATTCAGATGTCTTTTACCATTATCATTTTTTTTTTAAGAAAACAAATGACTGTCCTGTTGTCCTATCAAACAATATTGTTACCCTACTTAGATGCAACTAAAAACATAAGAATTAACAATTGTGATAATTAATAATATTACCATAATTATATTATTACCAACATTAATTAAGAAACCTTGTCATTCAGCTTCATCAACATCTATTAGTTAATGGATTAAACAAATACTATCTGTTAGTGGTTTAGATGTCACTAAATATGCTGCTCATAGCAGATGCAGCTCATGCCTTACGCATACTGCCACTCCAAAAGCTTCTGATTCAGGTGCTAATATTAAGATAATTAAAAAATCAGCAGGTTGGGACAACAACTCAATATCTACTATATTTTGTAAAAGGCTTATCATAAGTGATCCAAACTATTTTGCTTGGTGTGGCCTTAATGATGATTCAGATGTTATGGTGTAAAATGAAAAGATTGATTATAAGTATTTCAATGTAGAACATAGACAAGTCAAATTTTATGTTGACTGATTGTAACATTCTTCACATTGTGTAAGTTGTTGTCAAAGTTGGCTGTGATCGGACATATTTATCTTCGTTCGGAAATCTAACTGTATTGTATTGAGTATCAGCATTTTGGGACGACGTTCCATTTCACATAGATTTAAATTGCAATATTTGATATTACTATTTTGGCATATTATTATAAGGGAAGAAAGCAATAATATTACATACCGTAAAATACAAAGAACCAGTTCTCTAAATGATATCAGCAAAGACAGTTCGACATTATTTGATGCGACTATGATGAGTCTGCCAAACACATCATTAAATACCAGCCAAACTGTACTAGATCTTAACGAAAAAATTAAGCGGTTATCGGACGATTTAAATTATATTTCACAAAAGACTGATTACAAGAATTTAAATGTTTAGCCAACATGTAGAAGGCAAATTTTATGTTGACTAATTATAATAGTCTTCAAATTATGAAAGGGTGGTTAAATAATTTGAACGTGTTATCACAACTTTCTTCTTTAAACATCTACTGTATAAAATTATGGAGACGACATTACGGAACATAATTATAAAGATCGGACTAACTTACCAAGTGACGTCCGATCCTCAATTATGTGAAGTAATGTCGTCTCCATCCTATTCCCGACCCTACCCAGAATATGTTTCAGATTCTAACCCTGCACGAAAGTTGTGAATTCTTTGAAACAATGACAGATAAAGTTGGAGCACTAGGGATGTTACCTTGAAATAGAGATGGGCGTTTTTCGCTTCATCTTTTAATAATGTGGCAACGCGCATGCAAAGATTTGCATACTACTGTATAAAATTATGGAGACGACATTACTTCACATAATTGAGGATCGGACGTCACTTGGTAAGTTAGTCCGATCTTTATAATTATTTCGTACTCAAAATGTTAAGAACGAAAATCTAAGACCAACCAAAACGAATAAAACGAACGAAACTATCCAAACCTTTTAAATGTGTGTACTTGTACGAACATCAACTTAAGTAAAAACAAAAAGGCAAATACAATCATGTGTGGCCCATTTAAATAAGGCAATTTTTTTTTTATTACGGATATCTAGAGGATTTTATGTATGATGTGAAATAACCAGGTTCAATAAAAATAAGAAATATTTTATTTCAATCAGAAAATTTATCCAAAAACATTATCATCTATTAACATTGTGTTTTTTCACGAATAAATGTATTATTTTACAGTTGATAAAGTAGTTAATACTCGTAGAATATGCAAAAAATAAGAAGCATAAAAACAAATTTCGTTTCAGTTTTAAAATCATTGTTTATCGAACTGTAATAAAAATCTAATTGCTGCACCAACACTCGGTGGCGCTTACGCAGACGCCATTTTTGAAGCCGAGACGATGGCAAATGTTGGCACAAGCTGCGTTCGTGCAGGCCCTTGCAGCAATCGGGATGTTCACTCCAAAAGCGCTTTCTGAAACATGTGAATGTAAAAGTATTAAATAAGTATATAAGCTTAGCAGATAACCCTAAGAGATACATATTAGGGAGGAGCGGGATGAAAGTATAATTATTGTATTCCACCTATGTACGAAGAGAGGAGCTCGTGGCTAAATAAAAACAGCCGCACAGGCCAATCTTCCGGGTTAAGCCGCGCTTGCCGTGGTTGGTCTGTGGATGGGTGACCATCTGTCATAGCGAGTTTCCTCCGTGCCTCGGAAAGCACGTAAAGCCGTTGGTCCCGGTTGTTATTTGTAGACCTTTGACAGTCGTTACTGTTAGTCAGGAGCTCTAAAGTCTGACAACCAGTCTTACCATGGGGTATCGTATTACCCAGTTACTGGGTTGTGGAGGTCCGACAGGCAGTCGCTAAATGTGAAATACTGATATCCAGCTGAATCTGGTTTGACTGGAAGCTAGGCAAAAGGAAAAGGCTAGGCAGATGATCTATGTTCTTGTGATCTATGTACGAAGACAATCGAAATGTTGGCATGGGTTGACAAGTTATCTGTCACACATTGCACATAAAACAGATTTGTGACATGTTTTACCATTTTTTCTTCAAGTGCCTAACTCTATCTATATGATTAGCTCCTCATTTCTAGCCCCAGTTCACCTACACACACTATATTAGAATTGAGATACTAAGTTTCCATTATTAGGATGATCATAGAAATTGTATGTTATTTTTATGATATTTGATATTTTGATTTGATGTGTTTTCGGGGCTGCATTTACTGTTTAAATTTGAAAGAATTGCTTTCAGTATCATCAAATATTCCCATGCAAACAAGTTCATTTAAAAAATGAACAGATATTTAATTTACCCAATATCGTTTGATCAGCAAGTTCAAAAATAAAAACTTTTATGGTTACTTACCAGATAGAGGCTCTTGTGGAGAATCAACCATGTGCTCTACTTCGTTATCGATAACATCCTGGGGCCCTACACCATTATCTTCTTGTCCAGCAACAGCAGCATATACAGCAGCCTCATCTTCGTACGAAGCTACATTGCCATGTGCTACCAGCGCCAAGGCACTTACGAAAACCACCAGGAGTTTCATTTTGATACACGAATACGCCTACCTTTTTCTTGAAAGAGTTACAATATGATTGTAACAATAAATTGATTTAATTGAGTATTTATACCGAATGGATACAGTGAAAGTGGCTGTTCAAATAAGATAAGGGATAAAACCCCTGATACAACAAGGACCTAATCGCAACATGATGGTTCAAGGATTCGGGATTCCATCTACTTATTAGGGTTCCGTAGCCAAATGGCAAAAAACGGAACCCTTATAGATTTGTCATGTCCGTCTGTCTGTCCGTCCATGTGCCACAGCCACTTTTTTTCGAAAGTATAAGAACTTGAATGAAGTTGAAACTTGGTAATTAGAAGAGATTTTGACCAAACCCATACGTGTGGGATATCTATGGATAGGTCTTTAAAAATGATATTGAGGTTACTAGTTTCATTTTTTTCTAAACTGAACAGTTTGCGCGAAAGACACTGCCAAAGTGGTAAAATGTGTCCCCTGTAACTTTTAAAATAAGGAAATGATAAAGCTAAAAAAAGTATACGGATGTACATTACCATGCAAACTTCCAGCGAAAATTGGTTTGAACGAGATCAAGTAATTAGTTTTTTTTTTAATATGTCATAAATCGTAAACCGTAATTTACCTTTCATTAAATCAACTCAAATTTAAAAAAAAACTTACAAAGAACTACAAGAAACTTTATATTACAATGATACTTACGGAACCCTTCATGGGCGAGTCCGAGTCGCACTTGGCCGCTTTTTTATCAGTCTTCAAGGGTTGTAATAATTTCCAATATCATCACATGCTATTGTTTCAGAAAGTCCTTTTGAAGCTGCCGTGGACATCCCGGTTGATGCGGGGGCCCGCACTATTGCTGTTTGTGCCAACATTTGCCTTCGGCTTGGCATGATTTTGGTGAGACAAAAACGCTAAGGAAATGATCCGGTAATTTGATACATCTGAGTAACGACTAGTTGAAAGATATTTGGATCGCTAGCTACCGGTAACTACTATCAAAGATGTAATGACAGCCGGGGCGAACGGCTAACTTGGTATGTAAGGGGTAAACCTCAACTTCATGTTTGACAGGCCTCTTGGTCTAGTGGTTGTGACCCTGACTGCTATGCCGTAGGTCGTGGGTTCGATTCCCACCCAGGACAAATGGTTGGGTGATGAGCACGATCATTTGTTCTGTGTCTGGGTGTAATTTATCTATAATATGTATGTATTTAGAAATATATAAGTATGTTTATCAGTTATCTAGTACCCATAACACAAGCTCTGCTTAGCTTGGGACTAGATGGCGTTGTGTGATAGTTGTGGAATATTTATTTATTATTATTATATGAAGGTAGCAGTATAGTCAGTTGCATTAAGTAAGACTGGAGTCCAGTCCCAATACAATTGGAAAAAGCTAAAGATGACTTAAGCACCGTTTTTCTTTCTTTACTTTATTATCCTTGATCCATCATGTTGCAACTAGTTGCTTGACATATGAAGGGCCTTACCCTTATCTTATTTCAACACCGTTGCCACAATCATTGTATCCACATAATATAATAAATATTTCTCTGAACCCATTTATAATTACAATCATATTGCAACTCTTCCAAGTAAAAGAAAGTCGTGTTCTCGTAAAATGAAACTCCGGGTGGTTTTTGAAGTGCCTTGGCGCTGGTAGCACATGGCAATGCAACTCCATATGATGAAGAAATTGCTGATTATGCTGCTGTTGCTGGACAAGAAGTTGGTCTCCAGAGTGTATTCGACGAGGAAGCAGAACCCATGGTGGGATCCCTGCAAGAGCCTGAAGCCGGTAAGTGACTGCTAACACTTTTCTGGTCTTGACCATAGTGATCGCATAATATGCAGGAAAACACCGAATTTCTTTAACCGTGCTATAAAGGGTCTCATGTAGTGTGTATACTTTTTTTTTTTTTTTTTATCGTGGTAAAATCATCAAATGAGTCCTCCCACCCAGGGCAGGGCGGGAGGGACTGTCAGACTTGTACTGACTAAAATCCATCGCCGTCGTGAGGACACGGCGGTGCTCTGCCCAAGCGGGGCAGTCCTGCACCGTATGCTCCACCGTGTCCTCCGGACGATCCTCGCAGTGGTGACACCCAGGCGTTTCTTCCCTCCTTATCAGACACAGGAACCTCCCGAAACTTCCGTGTCCGGTGAGGACCTGCGTCATGCGGTAGGTCAGGACGCCGCACGGTGGGCTGGAATCGTCAAGTGGGGACTTAAGGATTAAAATGAGTATTTTTGAATTTTATGTACTAATACAAATATTTTTTGTTATATGTAATTTTTTTATACTTAGTATTTTTCGAGTTATAGACCCCTAAACTTTGTATGAAATATTAATCGGTTTTTGGTTTAATCTGACATGTTTTAATATTGTATTACAGAAATATAGCAAAAAAACAAATTATTGGTAAACATTCTACATCACCCTTATTACGTCATTTGTTTTTAACAATACTCAATAGTGCCGTGACCCTCATTAGCGCATCGTCCATTGAGCGCAGCAAAATGATGACGTGTCATTATGTGATTGGATGATGAATAGCAGGTAAAAAATGATACGATTACATTTGAAAAACAACCATCCTCAGTACGTTGTTACACATCGTAATAAACGCACTATCCTATCTCACATTTTCGGAATACTAATACTATTTATTACGTAAAAATGTTCGATTTGTTGTCAAATATTGATATTGTTGTGCTATTAAAGGAAAGTGGAAGTTTTAAAAATAATAGTGTTTTATATAGTGCTATTAAATCTAGATTAGTCCCCACTGTGTTAAGTGCTGAAAACGATAAAGCGGTAAAAGCGTTTTGTGCAAAATATTGCTATAATCTGCAAAGGAGACGGCAAAATGCTCATAGCAAAGAGGAATTGTTCAGCAACAATAATAGTGAATGGTTATCATCGGAAATAAAGTGGCCTGATTTCATTGTAAGTGCATTTGAAAGAAACCAAGACTCTGTTCCTAGTACATCAAGTGAACATGAATCTCCAGCAAAAGTGTCTACTGCCACGTCAACGAATGTAAGTCCAAGAAAACCATTTTGTGAATTAGGACCTAAGCAAAAAAAGAGACGTACAGAACATATTCATACAAATATGACTACAGAGGAAATATCTCATGCATACATTATGAAATTACGAGAGGATGGTAATCAAGGAATATCTGAAATCCTCGAACACCTACTTAAAAATCCACAGGATGTGCAAAAAGCGAAAGATAGTCTTTTAGGTAAAAATGAAAAACCTAAATTTACTCCAGATGAAGCTTTGGGACTTGTTTTGTCCCTTAAGTTAACAAAGTGACAATATAATACTTTAAGAAAAAGTATCAAAGAGAAAAATGTCGACATGTTCCCTTCCTACTACAAGGTGCAAAATGCAAAACAAGAATGCTTCCCGCCAAAAGATGATATCACCTTAACAGATAAAACTGCTGGAATAAAATTGCAGCGTCTATTAGATATAACCACCAAAAGGATATTATTCAAAGCAATCAATATTGATAGCGCAGACTTTAAGGAGTTGACAATGATAAGCAAATGGGGAATGGATGGTGCCTCGAATCAAGCAAACTATAAGCAAAAAATGACAACGGAGGACAAAGTGGACAGTGCTTCGACATATGATTCAAGTATTTTTATGGGTAGTTTAGTACCAATAAAAAATATTTCTGAGGAACAAATTATCTGGGAAAACGACTCACCAAATTCTGCATATTGGTGTCGTCCAATATTTTTCAAGTTTGAAAAAGAGAATAAATCAACGATTTTAAGAGAGAAAACCGAAATTGAAACGGAGATAAATGAATTGAAGGAAACAGAAATTAGCGATTAATGAAGAAGCGGCTGAATCTAGAAATAAAGACTTTAGGCGATATCGCCAACACCATTCAAGGAAAGTCTGCAGAAGAGCTAATAATGAGGATATTTTAAATAATTTAATAATTAGTTCAGACCCAGTTAGTATATATCATCAAAACGTCATAAAATGATACGGAAACACAAACCATTTTCAGAAGAAGCGAAAGCCATGCTTCTTTTATCTACAACATTTGAAGATGATGAGCGGGAAAATTTGTTAATGTGGAACATTTAGAGAACGAATCTGAATCTGATGAAATTGTCTAAGTGATAATTTTGTGAGTGCGTGTGTTTGTGAGTGAGTTTGTGAGTGTGCGTATGAGTGGATTAGGCCTCCTGGAGACACCACTGATAAAAAAAACGCGCTTAGTTCTCTACCTCAAAGGTGGTGTGGAAAAGGGAATGAAAAACAATTTTCTCCAAAATCGAAGAAAATCGAAGCAAGTGCTATATCGGATAATTTGCCTAAAAAATAGCGCAATCGAATACCGAAAGCGGTTATTTGAGAACTCTTGAGAATTAAAAGTTATTCATATAAAATCAAATTTCTCCATACAAAAATAAATTCAAATCGTTATAACTTTTAAAATATTAAGTATATACAAAAATCGCAGAAGAAAAATTTCTTGTATTTAGTGGTAGATCGCCAAACCGTCTTTATTTTTTTTTAATTGCTTATCAATTTTCGTGAATCCCTAAGTCCATTAGAGCTTGATTTCAGCCCACCGTGCGCCGTGACGCCTATCCAGCCACTCCTCAAAAGACCCCTAAGACCCCTAAGACCCCTCGTCTTACCGCCGCGATTGCGGCGTGCCCATGTAGTGTGTATACTAAGAAATAATAGTCATTTACATGCAATTAAAAGAGGAAACTATTAAAAGTGAAGATATAGCCAGATTGACACAGACAGTTGGGATATCGCAAAATCTGGAAGAAAATGACAATTCACCCCATGGCTGATTGACATGTTGTATGGTCAGTTTCGAGACTCCTCGTAATCCGCGGATGATTGAAGTCTTCGTCATCCTTCATCAAAACCTTAAATTCTATTTACTTCAGATACAAGAGAGAAAGTTATTGCGGGAAAACTTACTTTTTGTATAATTGGTTATCAGTTTCTATTGTTAGATATTGCACATGAAATAGTTTTGTGACATCTGTGACTTATTCCTTCCACGCTTGTCTACTTGTCCGCAGTTTAACTTTGTACTTATATTTGCTTTAAGATAGTAATTTACTCAATGCTTTCATTTGCTCCTCGTTTCAGAAGACGCTGCTGATGCTAGCGTGGACATCCCGATAGTTGCGAGGTCCTGCACTGACCGTGGTTGTGACGCCAACTGCCGTTCTTTCGGCTTCAAGCATGGCTCTTGTCTGCATGCTCATGCATGTCGGTGCTACAATAAAAAATAAATGAAATGGGGAAAAAATTAAATATTTGGAAATGGGGTTATGATCACGTAAAGTTACATCCAATTTTCCAAAAGTTTTTGCAGAGATGACCCACAAGTACGAGTACACTCATCAATTCAGACATCAAATACTGTTGACTTATTTAATACGTTACAAGTCTTTTGCGATCAATTGGCCTGAAATCTCAATGTGCTCCGGGCTGTTACTGAGAAATTCTGGATGGAAAAACCCAATAATACTACCTTTCCCGGAGCAGCCTTTGCCAAATCCGGATTCTCAGCAATAGCGCTTGAAACCACAATGCCACAATATGTTATTATACAAATAAAAATATCAGAAACCTCACAAAATCAACGTGTTCTATGGCTTTATCATTGCAACTGCAGAAAATTGTTTCGTGACTCCTGACATGCTTATAGCCTGATTACAATTGTGTAAATAATATATTTTTTGTGATTGTACCTTTACCGTAGAAACCAGACCGTTTATTACGGGCCTTCCGTTGCGGCACCTTAAAATAAACATTTTTTCATTAAATATAGTCAATATCAGCCAACATGAACAGAAATGATAAAGTCTACACATTATTAAAGTGGTGGCAATCTAGTAGATACACTTGAGATTGCGATTGAAGCTCTTGTAGAAATTGGAGCATGATTCATCATATGGAGAATTTTAGCCCACTCTCTCTCACAGAGGGCCTGTGTCACTGGAGAGGGAACATAACAGTCTAGAATTGACCTCTGGGATGGACGTATTTGCATTTGTATGACGTATTTGATCAATACAATTAAATGCTAATATTGGATGAAGCCGCGTTAACACAAACACGTTGACAGATCGACACGTTGACACATTCGACTCGAATCGATTCGACCGATGGAGTCGGATCTTAGAAAATATTTTTTTGTTACTCTCTGTTCTCCACGACATAGAATCCAAGGGGAGTCCAAATTCTTTTCCTTTAGCCAGGTGCTTATCTTTTTCCCGTCTTAACTATTCAACTATTATCTCTGCGACAATTCCGATACTGTTTCGCACATTTTTCGATGTTGAAGGAAAATTGCACGCCGCCGCCGCTGGGGCAAAATATGACTAAACTGACTTGATGTGACATCTCGCATATCATATGTATGTATATTCTTAATTAGAAAAATAATATGTTGTTACATCTTACCTTATCTTTTTCTTCCGGAACTTATGAGGAAACTCTATTACAGAATTTTCAACCCTAAAAAACAACGTACTTAAAATATCGAGGGTTTCAATCCTATCTTGAGTGTCATCGTCAGCTCCAATGCACTCATAGTAAACGGTCAGTATAAATACTGCATTGAATTTACTCTATTTATTGATTGTGACTCTTTCCGGTTAAAGAAAGTCGTATATCAAAATGAAACTCCTTGTAGTTTTCCTGAGTGCCTTGGTGCTGGTGGCACATGGCGATGATTCTCCACTTGATGAAGAGGATAGCATATATGCAGTTCAATCCGAAGACGTGGATGATTATGTTGCTGTTGCTGGGCAAGAGGCTGATGGTGTAGGTACATCAGTATTTGATACTGAAACAGAAATTGTATCATCATATCCTACTTTTATTCATTAATTTTCGTCGACCAGGCCATTTTTGAAACGAATGTAAACGACACAACTCAGTTGAGCAGTTAGTTGAGCAGTGGGGAAAAAGGGACTTTTATAATTATTAGGTAGTGGCAAAATATACTATCAGAAATACTAGCCACATAAATATTAATGAGGTGGTGAATATCACAAATTAATTCAAAAGGACCATTTAATTTGATGGCTCACTACATAATTTTCTCAAAGTTTTTAAACTGTTGAGTCAGTCGATGTCTTCCTACATTAAAATCTTTATTATTAAATGGGGGGTCCTGCACTGTTACATCTTGAATAGAGGGCTATTCAATGCTAATATTATTTTTTCTTTTCCTAGAAGACGTTCCGGTGTTCGAAAATGGCGTTTACGTCCCAACTGTCGCAAGGGCCTGCACTAACGCTGCGTGTGGCAACATTTGCCATAGGCTCGGCTTCAGATATGGCGTCTGTATAAACGCTAGTACATGTTGGTGCCACAACTAACTGCATCCACGTCTTGGATCCATCAATAATATTTAAAATGTTTTTATTCCCACGAGTTTTATGTCTTAACTGTGATAAAATTATCTTTATGGATGTGAAATGATGTATTTTCTTTGGTTGAAATAAAGTTGTTAATGTTCATTTCATGTTTTATTGTTCACCAAAAGCAACAGAATCTATATGTTTTTTTCTCCCAACTAGCTCGTTGATCATATGACTACTGTAAGTTGTGGACCCGGAGTTGTGCCCTGATAGTGGTGATAGATAAGGTTACCGTTTATTATTGAAACATACCTGATAACACATGCTCATCATGTGCAGTTCTTCATTCTCCAAATACCAACGGGCAATACCTATCAAGTGAACCAAAATATAAGAGATAATTGTAATCAGTAAAGGTGATGTCGCTAGTTATGGGCTTATATGCTCCCCACATCATCTGAGTTCGAAACCACAAAGTTAGCTTAGACAAAACAGAATAAAATTAATAAACGATCAATTTTCTTGTAATCGTTACCCATCCATTGTACAAATTACTTATGTATCGTTCATGCTTATACACAAACAGCCAGATCCAGAATATCTACCTGTAGGTCATACAATAATTTGTTCCGTTCGAAGACCAGCTGTAAATGATGGGAAACTATTATAGTTTTATAACTCTGAGCTATTTTTCATGTTAATCCAAACAATTACTTCCTCTGACTTTCTGCATTATGGCACAATTCATGTTCAATCAAACAACATAAAAAACTTTCTATTTATTTCAAACACAAACGTATATAAACCTATTTGATGAAGTGTTTACATTCAAAACAAAAGTAAAAACACAATATCCAGTAATATACTTAATACAATGTAAAAACGCAGCATGCATGAAGTTCAGAAAAAAGTACACTTCCAAAATGAATTTATTTACACAGACGACGTGTCTAGAAAGACTATTGAACGCATATTTTTAAAAGCATCGGCAGGTGGACACACAAAAGCCGTTAGCATAGCCGAGCCTAGTGCAAATACGGATACACCCAGCATTAGTACAGAAGCTCGAAATTGATGGAACGTGGAAGGAAGGTAGAAAGATATTGCGTTCTGTAAAAAGAAAATATAAAATGTAAAAAGAAACACGATATTATGGTGAAAGGTCTTGTTTTGAGAGGGATAATTCCGGACACCCGTATTCTCACATTTCATTAGAACAGAACCTCGAAATTGATGGAACGTGGAAGGTACGTAGAAAGATATTGCGTTCTGTAAAAGAGAACATAAAATGTAAAAAGAAACACGATATTATGGTGAAAGGTCTTGTTTTGAAAGGGATAATTCCGGACACCCGTATTCTCACATTTCAAGTCCTAAATGAAAGTCGGTGCTTCTTGCTACGCCAACCACATTATCAGGAGATAGTGAATAAAAGAACTGTCTCAGCCGATTCCTAAAATTCGCCAGTCTGTTTTTCTGTAACTTCAGATTTCGATTATTCAACATTCCTTTAGGTACATCTTTTCTCAAAAGCAATTATTAATGTAAAATTTTTGCTTGCATCAACAGCAGCATAACTAGTAATTTCTTTACCTCCTATCTATAGTATGTGCCATTTAACATGGCAATAGCGGTCATTCACTCCCGCCTACCAAGTTTTTCATCACTAAGCGATAATGACACTTATTGTTACCTAAAACTACCAATAAGCGATAGTTGCTTCTATCGCTACAGCATCGTGGTACCAGCCGGCTTGACATAAAGGGGTTGTGAATCTTGTGTTGCTCTAATTCAAAATTGAAAAATGCACCCTGAACACACTGAATGAACTGAACTGATTCAAGAAGGATTCAAGAAGGACTTGAAGAACTTTAAAAAAAAAATTGGGTAGACAGTGATGCACATCAAATAATAGATTACCGATGATATAAATACAATACACACAAACATTAATAATAAAATATAATACGGACGCTTCTACCGGGCTCTTCACGGGCCCGATGTAGACTTTCTAGCGTCCGTATCCTGGCTACGTTTCGGTGACCTCTTCGGAGAAACTGAAGGTTTTGTCTGTGCGATTATGGACGAAGTTATCTTGACTAGGAACTACCGAAGACATATTATGAAAGACGGGACGGTTGACGTGTGTCAGGCATGCCACCGTCCGGGTGAGTCGATCAGACATATTATCTCTGGTTGTTCTCGTCTTGCTAACGGCGAGTACTTGTACAGGCATAACCTAGCCAGTATCCCTGGCCAGGATTATTCACCAGCAACTTGCTTTATTATACAAACTTGTGGATTCAGAGGTGCCGTATTACAAGTATGTGCCCGACCCAGTTCTCGAAAAAGACCATGTCACGATATACTGAGATCTGCCTATCATTACTGACAGGACTATTATTGCTAATAAGCCTGACATACCTAGTAGTGGTAGTCAAATCAGCGCGCAGCGTAGTGATAATCGATGTTACCATCCCGCATAACGAGAACCTCATGAAAGCTGACAAAGATAAACAAATAAAATATCTTGACTTGGCGCGCGAGGTTGTCGACGTGTGGAATGTGAGCTCGGCTATCATTGTGCCGATTGTCGTAACGGCGAATGGCCTGATGGCCAAGAGCCTCGACGAACATCTCTCGAGGCTCTCGTTGGGTAGTTGGATCAAGGGCCAGATTCAGAAGGCAGTACTCCTCGATACGGCTCGCATTGTGAGGAGGTTCCTGTCTCTGGAGCCCTAACCGCCGGTAGCTTGGACCCTGCTCCCACACCGACGGATCACTATGTTTATATTTTTAAATGTTTTTTATTACTTTTATTTAAGAAATATTTAAATATATAATAATATCTACAAAAGATAAATAAACGAAATTATAAAAGCAAAGAAATTATAGCACACCGAAACAGACCGAACGCAAGCGAATTTCCACACGGAATGTCAAATCAAAATGGCGGGTGCTGCACCCCTGACGCGATGACCTCGTAAAACAAAAACGACATAAGATCAAAATTAGCATTTTCTGTGATGAAATAGTTTTTGTAATTTATTTTAGGAAAAATAAGGTGTTTTTACCATCCTGATATCAAAAGAATATTAATATACTTATATCCAATTGTCTCAGTGTGTTAGACTTGTGTTAAAACGAAAATACGTTATTTAAAAAAAATAATTTTGTTGGGTAGGTTTGCTAAATTTTCTATTATTTTGGGTTGTGCACTGTTTTGTGTTTGTGGTCATTTTTTGATGTATTATGAGACACAAGCGATGTCAGTTTTGCGACTGTTTGCGACAGATTTGTACGGGTGAAGTGGAAGTATCGCTAATATTGAGATATCGGGATGAAAGTCGGAGCAATGACCGCTATTGCCATGTTAACTGGCACATACTATACCTATCTCATCTTTGGATGGAGCAACTTGGCCATATATTACCAGCACCATGACACTAGGATGCTCCAACGCGTGTCCCTCTGAACAGCAGAGGGCACAGCGGCGGAGCGGGCTTGCGGACGGTGAGTAATGGGTAAGCTCGCCGTCCGACCAAGGACCAAGCCCGGGTAGGTGGCGCGTCGTGTTTCACGCGTCACCGACGGGGCCCCTTACGGGGCCAAATGCCTGCTGGGGTCGCGGCTTTTTTCTTAATCCAGGATACCGCGGCCCCGGAACGTAAAGGGCATCCGAAGAAACACGGGTGGATTTTAGTCAGTAAGAGTCTGACAGTCCCTTCCGCCCCGCCCAGGGCGGGAGGACTCATTTGATGATTTTGCCACCCTAAACCACCACCATGACACTAAGAAGAATAATTTCATTTTAAAGTACGACTTTTGGTGGGGATCCCTTCTTTTCGCATAATGTTCTTTGTCCTAATATACTTCGGCATAACGATTTTGGCACATTTTGTTTTGGCATAATAATACTTCGGCATAATTTTTTTAGTCATACATTTTATGTTGGCATAATCATCATCAGAAGTATCATCCTCTGGGATAGATAACGAAATGCAAATGTTATTCGCTAAAATATGCCATAAAATTACTGTTTGTAATTTAGTCAGAATCAAGCCACACAAAGACACGACAAAGGCTGAAAAAATGGCACAGAATTACATTTTAATCTGGAATATTAGATTCCATTAGTTACTTTTAGGTTCCCGTAAAATAATTTTTGACTACCACGTAGCAAAACTGCTAGCAAAAGCTAGTTATGATTATGAACTTGTTTATTCGTGCTATCACCCCTCAACAAGAATATTAAATGACTCATTATATTAAATATATTATTTTCCCTATTTGTTGTTAACAAGTTATTTAATGTCATTTTGCAAAATAATACGGTACGGTTCAATGCCCAACTGTATTTCAGTAATGAGATTCATTGATTTAATTATATGGTTAAAGCTTTTAAAAGCAGAGCCTGGTTTTAACACGGGATTTGTAGTCGGTCAGGGATTTTTAAACCTTTTTGTTAATTAATAAAATCAAATGCAGACAACATCAGTAGTAATTAATAGAGAACATTTTTGTAAGCGACAAAAGTAAATGATTATACTCATCAGCATCATAAGCCTATATAGGAGGGCTGTGTGTCCCAGTAGTGGGATACTGGGACACAGCCCTCCTCTCTGTGAGCGGGATGATGAATGATTGCACTGCAGTCGTACTATTCAGTCATGTTCACGAGCTCACTTCATCCAAGTGTGCGCACAATCGCAGTGGTAGACAGACGCCCACGGCGACCGACGTCGGCAGACGATCTCCGGCCACCGTAGGTGCGGGCATACGGGCGGCGAGTAATGGGCGACTCGCTGTCCGACCACCTCGCTGTGGACCATCCTCGGATCGACGGCGCGTTGTGTTCCACACGCGCCTCAAAGAGTGTCAGCATAATGACGGGGCCCCCCTCTAGAGGGCCAAAGCCTGCCGGGATCGCGGTACTTATTGAATTACCGTGACCCTGGAACGTAAAGGGCTATTGAAGGAGACCGTGGATTTAAGTCACTCAGTACGAGTCTGACAGTTGGGTGGGAAGACTCATTTGATGATTATACCACGTTAAAAAGTGACTTTATCACAAATACGGTGCATTATGCACTGCAATACATGCCATCAAATGCAAAGTCGCCCACAACATATTACAGTTTATTTAGATTTATTGCCGTTTCGTGTATATTTTCCCCGTAAATTAGTATCCGGTTCAATAAATTCACAAAATTACAGTTATGATCCGACGTATTCGTGCATGGAACAGCGTGGACTTCAAAACAAATTATTGTTTCAAACGTATGTTTACAATTTACAGAGTGCGGAATAAATTTTAATGATATCGAAATACACCAAAATTCCTAAAGTGTTTCCGGAAAGGAAAATGAGTTAATATTATTTAAGGTTAATATTTATGATCATTAATAGAAACCGTTATTAATAGACTTTCGAAATTATAGAGTAGTGTAGTAGACCCAGAAAATATTTTTTAATTAATTTCATCACCACTGCTCTCAAAACGATGAGGTAAAACTAGGAAACTGGTGTGAACTAGAACCTGAATTTCGAAGACATCTGACATCTACCATTCTGCACCGCTCGGCATGGCATGGTGGATAGTTGGTGAGATTATAGCCCCTCTCACGGAGAGGAGACCTATGTGCATGTGCAGGGACTAATAACAAAGCTATACTAAAATTATAAATTGCGCAGCTAATGCTACGCTAACATTATGTTACTTTTAAATGTTCATAGAAACACTGAACACGAATCCGTAACGAATGGTAGGTTGTAGGAATCGGATAACAGTTATCCATTTCAATCAATTTCCTTTATCTACTCGACCTTAGCTCTGAAAATCGATGTCTAATCTCGTCAACCTCACGATTGAAGGACGGGTTATCAATTATCCCTAAAACGATACAAATACGAATTGACAAACCCTTGCCTTAACGGATATTTGTTCTCGATTAGACACGTTGATTAGTGTTCTAGCAACCAACGATTGACGTAGTGGAATTCATTTAAACCAATTTGATTTTATTCTCGAAGTTATTTCGGATCAGTTTGGACAGTATACTTCATATTTATTATTGTCGATATAATCCAACTATTTTGTTAATTCAAAAGTTACTTCTGTTACTCTTTCGCACAAAAACTACTGAACACATTTGGATGAAACGGATAGAGATGGGTTATAGACTGCAATAACACATAGGGTACATTTTTTACCAGTATTAAATTTCTGGGGGAAACATTTTTACTGTATTTGCAGGCGAAACCGCTGGCAATACACCTGTATTAAACCTGGATTATAAGACACTAGCCCGCCCCGGCTCCGTACTGGTGCAATCTCTACTATATTATGCATGTTATATACATATAAACCTTCCTCTTGAATCACTTTATTTATTAAAACAAACCGCATAAAAATCCGTTGCGAAGTTTCAAAGATCTAAGCATACATAGGGACAGACAGACAGACAGCGGGAAGCGACTTTGTTTTATACTATGTAGTGATAGTGAAGTGTGAATCAAAGACATAGAGCATGGACCGATCCTTGTCTGCTCAAAATTGCCATACTCTCCAGAAAGAGAGAAAAGCAATTAAAGGAACCTCTCTCTTTTCTGCATGACATAGATAATTTCTATGGTAATGTAATCCTTTACAAACCAATTGCAGGACGATCTTATCTCTTAGGAATATGTAAATTGGTTTCTCTCATCTATGTTTCTCATACAAAATAATTAACATGACTTCATAATCACTTAACGTAATAATAACTTGTAGTTAGGCAACAAATTTAAATAATCGTAATAAAAATGTACATAATTCATGCTTCGTACTCGATAAACAAGATAATCAATATGAAGTAACAAGTAACCCATGCTTCAAATCTACTGTAAATATTTTATCCATTTAGCAGATTTCTCATTTAAAATTGATCGCCTAGAAATTTTGTTTCAATTTAACTTAAATATTTATTCTGTAATCTCTAGTTTGCACAAATACGATTAAAATTAAACTTTTTATTTGTAAACACTTAGGCATTATAGTTTTATTTGTTTGTTTATGAAATGTTAAAATTTTCTAATAAAATTTGGAATTGCAAACACTGACTTACAGCAAAATTTTTAGTTTTGCTTTATGTTATCAAATTACTTTTGAATTAAAGGAAAAACATTTATATGGCGTAAGTCACGAAAGAAAAAAAAATGTCCAGATTTAAGTTAGTCTTTTTTTTCCATATTTTTAACAACAATTTCACGAGCAATAAACTAATAAAAATAAATTCATTATACGTTTTCCACGGCTGCGGCAAATACACAGCAAAAAATCACTACAAAATGTTTTTTAGCATATACTCGTAACTTGAGTTTCTTCGAAATTGCTTATCGCCCCCTCTTATAGATGTCAATATGTTTCTAGTAAGAGCTGCTTAAAGTAAATTACGTGAGTAACTGAAACGAGGTACTGAAATAAAACAATCAACAGTTAGTTCAAGTGTTCCATGAAATACATTGTTATGGCACTTCAATAACATCCTGTTTGGGAGTTCTGTAGTGCTGCAGTAGGTACGTTAAATTCTATGATAACGGAAATAATCCACCTATTGGGTTATTTAAATTTTTGTTTCGTCAGATTTTCATTTCGACAGCCGACGATTTTTATTTCGACAGCAAAAGTAAAATCTTAAGGAGTTGTATATTTAGTTCTAATATTTTTTTATCACTAGATTTTTATTTATATGTCAACACAATATAATTAGGTCCAACTACAAGGTGCACAGATGATCTGATGAAGACCACAGAATCGCGATAGACGCAAGCAGCTTTCAACCGGTGCTATTGGTAATATAGAAGCTTCCTATTGAAAATTAACTAAATATGGTTAAATTGTCAACCATTGGACCAATAATTGTTTTTCCAAAAGCATTCTCTTGACAATTTTGTTGGATCGCCAGTAGAATTTATGCAACATGCACTACTGCACATCAATTACCACTTCAATGAGCTCGAATGACTTGACAAACGTTACGGAAACTTAAAACAAAACACGATCTAGTCTCACGCAAGGTGCAGAACATCACAAACTGCAATATTTGCGAAGTATAGAGTCCAAAGACGTGAGAACTCGACTGTCAACCCCGGCTTGTAATTAAGGGTGATATTAATACAGAACTACTGAGCGCATGCCGCCGCCGAGGTATTCCGATATTGCGAAGCCGTATTGGTGATCGCTCAAGTGATACGGAATATTCGACATAGCTCAGAGATCATTATATTCGCTTTCTTTGTTCATTATTGTGTGTCACGAATAAAAGGGCAGTGTTTATCTGTGTGTAAGGTGCTTGGCCTTATCTCGGGTGGCGTTCTTTTAGTAAACAACTTTTCTCAAAGTGTCTACTAAGGTAAGTCGCTTATGAGAGCTATATTGTTTTGGGTTGTGTGTGTTCTTTTGTTTTTGTTTACGTCTATCAAACTTATGTGTGGTCACATATAAGTACTTGCGGAAATATCGTAAGCAAGAGGCTATTTCGGCCCTGAGAAATAAAGACCTTTAATTGAAGGAACGTGAATCAGTACGTGTCTGACAGTTCCTTCCACTCCGCCCAAGGCCTGGCTGGAGGAGTCATTTCGATGACTTCCCACGCAGAAAAGACATTACTTCATTTCCTTTGCTGAATCACGTATAGAATAATCATTGTTTCCTCTCGTCACATCATTTCGTGGAACCCGGTTTGGTTGGCATAAAGTACCAATTGTTTAGTCTATAGCAAAGCATAAAATTCCAAGTAACATAATCATAATGACCTAACGTGCTGACTGTCGAATATTTTAACCGATGCGACGCAACCATACGATATTTTAAAAGAGCAACCATGGAGTTTCTTGCCGGTTCTTCTCCATGTCAACGTTTTATAAGTGCCCTCATGTGAAATAAAAACATTTGATTTTGAACGTTGACGGAGGTCAACCAGAGCGTTTAAAAATCCACTTTAGCACAATCATAATATGAATTACTATAAAATAATTATATGTGAATATTTTGCTTCAGCAACAGAATTGAATATTCCACTTTACGAATTTCATATTATGTTTCTGCTAAAGTGACTTTTTAGACCTCTAGGACATAGCTTTGCTGGTAATAACGATTCGAGTAATACAAAAATATGGACAATAACGTCACTCATAAATAAAATAACGTGTGAGTTATGAACAAGTGGAAAATCCAGAGTTATGATATCCGAAAATTGAGATCTAGATTTATGTTTGCAGTTGTTATTAGAGTCAGCCTCAACTTGACTAGTCTAGGTTAAATTATTGCATGAACACGTTTTGATGCGTTTTCAGCTTTCATTGTCACTATAATTGCTATATAGGAAAAAAGGGCGGAAAAACTTTATTCTACTACACTAAGGATATTTCTTAAGAAAATATTCTCGTTGGTCTAGCGATCGCCAACTGCGACTGCTGAGCTTTGGCCC
Source organism: Agrotis puta (assembly GCA_943136025.2). Classification (NCBI taxonomy): domain Eukaryota; kingdom Metazoa; phylum Arthropoda; class Insecta; order Lepidoptera; family Noctuidae; genus Agrotis; species Agrotis puta. Next base: position 14,081,102 of record OW964176.2, on the reverse strand, counting down.
TAGGTTCAACTCCCAAGAGAGGCGAAGTGTTCGTTAGTTTTTATATGAGTAATTCCTCAGCAGCTACGGAGTCTATACTATGACCATAAGTACGCTCGCTTGTATTACATTGGACTTAAAGATAACTGGAGAAATAATTATACGTATTGTATTCATCATCATCATCATCCACAGCCCGTCTTCACCCACTGCTGGGTATAGGCCTCTCTTTGCTTGTGCCAAGCTCCACGGCCTCGCGTCAGTCTCATCCAGGACACTCCCGCAATGGCAACAATGTCGTCTGCCCATCTCGCCGGCGAACGGCCAACACTTCTTTTTCCACTCCTTGGACGCCACCTTATTATATTAGTTTCTTTAAATATAACAACTAAACCTAACCCTTCAGGAATTTCAAATTTTTATGGTAGTTAAAATATTTCATAGTTTTTGTTGCTCTATATTTTTTATCCTTCCTTTATGCTCGCTCTTAAAAAAAAAACAAGAGAATCAACGATATTGTCTATGATTTTTCGTACTCCAAATTCAAATTGCGTTTTCATGAGCAAGGACAAAATGAAACGTGTTTAGGAGTCCGACAGTCGTTTTTAAATGCAAAGCGTGTTCACTCGTCGCTAATTGTATTGAAATAATTAGCAGCCATTGTGATGATCATTTTAATTACACCGTTTTGTCTGAAATTATTTATTTTGTTTAGCAATTAGAAGTGGCTTGTTGTTTTTTAAAACAGAATAATGTTTTTAATTATATTATGTATTCTTATAAGTGTGTATTTTGTCAAACTTTTTCTGTGTATTTTGACAAAAGTCATAGATACCTTTAATCTATGAAATTGAAAATATTTCAAGTTAAAAATGTTAGTAAAGTAAGTGCTTACGTTCATGAGCTCACACAAGTGTACTCACAAACGTCGTCGTTTTTGATTAGTTACTCATCGCATATTCTAAACGAAACAAAAAATGTTCTCTAAACATTACGTTCGAAATTTGAACGATGCCGATGTGTCGTTGAGAATTCGTGATTATTAACTTTGGTATACTTAACTCCTTCGTACACAAGACGAAGCAAGTCTGCGATACCTTACGACTTTGGTATCCATTGACGCGTGCCTGTGTGTGAACCTCTATGGATTTGTACTGCGATAGTCACCTGGATACCAAAATCGGACTTACAGTTCAGGTATACCTTCACCCCATTTCAGTTTTTTCACCCCATTTTAGTCCATATCTACAATTTTTATTAAGTTCATACATAAAAGCTATCCCAAATGATACAGTATTACACACATGGGTATACTCGGCTGACAAACTTCCAAATGCTGATCAAACACTCGAAAACCATTTCGATCACCTACTCCGCTATAAATAACTTGAATGGACTGGCAAATTTACGTGCTCTCTGCTAAAATAGGGTTTGCGTAGGAATTTCATAGAATGGTGGACTACTAGACGAACTTATTTACTAGAGATTTCCTGACTAGTCTGCAAAAGCCGACTAGTGGGCCTTAATTGTAGTCGATAAATATTTAATGACGAATGTAGTTCCTAATAAAAAACAGAGTCGACAGCTTGATTGATTGATTGATATGAAATTATAACCTTCATTTTTCAACTTTTTTTACTACTACTTAATCAGACACATATTTTTTTACATGGTACGTCCTTCCCTGAGTGGAGCGGAAGGGACTGTCAGACTCGTACTGACTTAACTCCACGGTAATCGTTCAATAGCCTTTTACGTTCAAGGGTCACGGTAACCTGCAGGGCTATAGGCTAAATTTATTGTAATTGACCAGCAAATTGTCCACTGAACTTGGATGGCTTGATACCTGTTATGAGGCTAAGTTGAGGAGTGGAGTGTCTCAAGAGCGTTAGAATAGTTGATTTTAGAGAACATTTACATTTATCAGTTTCATTGCAAATGCAAAAGCCAATATGAAATTTACCTTTTGACAGCTATTTGATGGTCACCACACAGACGTCGAGATACGCAATAGCCGCGCTGATAAGACAGTCCCACGACCACAGTCTATTACATAGTCTATGAATTCGCCTGCCTTTTTTTTGGGAGTTCATTGAATGAGTCCCCCCACTCAGGGTATAGTGGAAAGAACTATCCTCTGTCTTCTTCAATTTCCCTTAGCGTCACAAGGCCCCGGTAACCTCTCTCTTTCATCCATTGTTACTCAAAAGAAATATAATTTTAACTTTTAAAATTAACCTCTAAATTTCCAAGACCGCACAGCGTGTGCAAACGATTGCATTTACGATGTACTCAATACGAGCAACTCAGCTTTACACGAAACACTACGGACATTGCCGAACACAAACTCTACAGACAACAATGAACAACTTAGCCAAATAGTCGACTTTTTTAAGGCCGAGCCCTGTTCACCAGTCGGTAAATGACGGCCCAACTCTAGTGCTTACTACGTGTGTCTGAACCCAGCTGCTTTAATGACGTGCATGTCAACCGTGTCTAGACGAAGCAGACAAAGTGATTTGTAAATTGATATTGATGTCTCTCTGAATATAGATATCGTCTTGAAGTCAGCCATTTTTATTTCTCACCTTTTCTACAAAGACTGACATTGAACTTAGAGATTATTCCTAAAGTAGTTCGCGAACGTTCTGGAATTAAAAAAATATTTCGACTGTGCTGGTATGCATTTGGGTAAAGAGATCTCGTGAACGTTACAGAACAGCTAACTACTGGTACAGTCAGCTTCACAAAAATCTCACTATCTTCACGAAAACTCACCACTTTTGGTAGTGATTTCACTATCAAAAGTGGTGAGTTTTCTCTGAAGCTTACCTCACATACAATAAAATAAGATTTGTATTCATGTAATGGTGCACTGTCTACCTAAGCGGTTAGCTGCAGAACTAATGTTTGTATAGCCTACAGGTTCCGAGTCTGTTTGTGTATGTGCTCAATACAGGAGTAGTGTGGATTAAGTTAAAAATATAACTGTTCAGTATGAACCACACAGATACAGCATTTCAGTAACGATGTATGTGGCAGTAAAATACGATATAAAAAAGCAAAACTACGGGAAAAAAATCCAACATCTTTGTCTATAAGTCTGGCACACAAACGAATAAATATCTCTCACATGAAACTGACAGATAAACGGGTATCGAGGGCCGATAGTACCCTAATAAATAAAATGCGAGAAAAATCGCTGGCAAGACGAGAACCCTTCCCGCGGGAGTGCAGTGGCCGAGGCATTTACATACATAATGATGAACTCTTGGGGATGGCTGCGACCCTAGTACCTACCTTACGAGACGATCATTTACGACCAGCTAACATCACTTTTTTAACGTTTTACGACCTTTCTATAGTTACGATCGCTGACGTTTAAGATTTTAAAATGTGGGAGATATTTTATATGATTTATTATTGTGACATTTTCATCTATTTGGGAGGACACGCGCTGGTGAAAGGTAGTCTTATTTACAAAATATCAATGTTTTCTATTTGACAGTTCAAAAGTCCATGTAACTAACTTAAAATAAATGCTTTGATATTGAATGATAAATTACAATTTCGGTTTCAGTATTTATCTAGTTACTGCACTAAAGTGCCTTTACAATCAAACAACTCTGTCGCGGTAAAGCTATTGCATAACATTTTTATCAACTTATCCAGTTATAATTTTTCATTTTTTTTATTTATGAAAAAAAAGAAAAATATCGCCTATCGCAAATATTTAACGAGAATATCATGCCATCGTTGCTCTATGGGAAGTTACCCTACTAATTAGGCTATGGTCAGTCACGTCAATCAAAAGAAACGTTAAGAAAAAAATTCATTCATTCAAATTTTATTCATTCACGTTGACATGACAGATGTGACAGTGACTGTGTTAGGTTTATTTTCGTTACGGAATTTTTTGATTCGGTCGCGGCGCTCAAAGCCCGTGATAAAAGCTATGCAATAGCTTAAAAATTGAGTTATTGTTTTTCTATCTCCTCATCGATCCAAAAGTTATCTTGACGCCATGCTATTAGCGCTAAGACCAGCCTCCTAAGTCGGCTAGTTATAACTTCAGTCTTGCAATACTGTAATTTGTATGGTGTGCATAATAAAGATCTATCTATCTATTAGACTACTATATCGGTACATTAAAGTTTCAGTCACAAAGCTGCTGAAAACCAATACATCATAAGGTGATCTTATAAGGGGCCGTACAAACTGTGGGGATATTGAAAACTGTACAAATTAATAAATGACAAAAAAAAGTTGGTTTGCTTTCAATTAAATTAAAAACTATGTAGCGGCTGTGCATTAGAATGTTGCTCTGCGTGTTGGGTTCGACCCCCGCACGGTACATATATTTATTTGAACTACACTTGTAATAACTACTTAGTTATCCTGGATGTTTGTATAAGTAGGTAAGTCAGTTTAATTTAAATTTTCGTAAACGCACAAATGATATAGGAGTAATTACGAATCATCCAAGAGAATCAGGAATTTAACAAAGATTTCACGAATGTGACCAAAAAGGCAGTCATGTTAAAAATAGCGATCGAATTACGTATTTTAAAAGAACCAAAGTTTCTAACACTCTACGTGAAATAACCCTAACAATGATTCCAGCAAGGAAGTGCCCACACAGCCATCGGAAATTACATTTTTAATCTCCTCTCGCACGCGTTACCCCGATTGGGGTTTGAGGGTTAATATTGTAGTAGGTACACTACACCACACTAAACAAAATATAGTGAAGATACTAGCCACTTTAATGAGAAACCTTATTTGTAACTACCTACCTGAGTTTGTTTAGTTGAACGCACTATGCTCAGGAACTAACACATAACGGACATAAAATTTGCAATACTGTAAAACAGCTGTGTAATAATTTTGATGTACAGACAGCGTTACGATGTAGTTAAACCCCTTTTTTACTGTCCTAAAATCATCAAATGAGTCCTTCCACCCAGGCCGGGACTGGAGGGACTCTCAGAATCGTACTGACTAAAATCCACGGTGTCCTTTAACAGCCCTTTACTTTCCAGGGTCACGGGTTCCAGGGTTACCAGATGAGGCAGTCCCGCGACCCCGGTAGGCGTAGTAAACCCTGAAAGCGTAGATGCTCTCATAGTCGTGTCGTGTTTTTAAAACAACATGACGCTGTTTGTGTAATAAAGTATATTCTATCTATCTATTCACCTAACAACTTTGTTATCCAAACTAGATAACCTAGACCAGGGATGGCGAACCAGTGGCACGCGTGCCATTGATGGCACGTGATATAATATTTTGGGCACGCCACAGATCGACAAAGTACGTAACACACTATGAAATGTAAGAAACGAATGCGACTGAACCTAGCTACGGTGCGGAGGAGTTGTTAGCATTGCTTTATTATTTTCCCAATACTTACTAACTAGGTGAAAATTATTGGATGGCACATTTATAGTCTCATTAAACTTTTCATTACAAAAAATGGCACGTTGATCCATAAAGGTTCGCCACCCCTGCCCTAGACACTCACTGCTCGATTCTTATGCAACTACGAAAAGAAAAACACTAGAGCGAACAATACCTAGTGGCTTTTTGTGTGCTACTGGCGCTCTCTACCGGCGCGCGGTTTAACTAATGGCTCACTCATACATAAATAAGGGATCGAACAAAGGTCGTGTCTTTAAAGTGGTAGCCGAATGTTCGAGAAAATAAACTAGCACCTGTTTATGTACTGTTCTGTATTTACGTAGAGAATTTAATTGAACTGGTTTACATACAGTACACCAGCCAATAAATAATGCACATCACCCTCGCTCTTTGCAAAGAAGCAAAAGGGCACCAGCTGTAATGGCACCTGAGCTAATCGCACCTTAACTATTCCACATACGGGTACTGTAAAAAATTTTCGCATGTGCCAGGTACCCAATGTGGAGTAGGTACTGGTAATAAGGTTGATCGATGCGACGTCGTCGTTGCATAGGTTGTGTGTAATAGAGATAACGCTATTCAAAGCCGAAACTGGCCGTCACCGGTGTGCATTATTTGTTCCTAGGAACTGTACCTCAAACATTATACTCACCTACTTTATTTTCCTTTTATTTCCCTGCAAAGGGGCCCCGAGAATTGAATTTCCTAGGGGCCCTGACAGGGTTAATCCGGCCCTGCTCATTTGATCTCTCTCTTTTTCTCCGCCAGACATCATCACTTCTTGCCAGGTATTCCCTTTAGAGCCGCTACCTGCACTCCGATATTGAATGAATGTAATAAATTTATCATAATATTGAACTTGGCTCAGAGGCGGCCTTACCCATTGCGAGGCTCCGGGCGGCAGGACTTTGCGAGGCCCTTTGTCCTTCGTGAAAAGTATGTAATGCGAAAGTAGGTCTGGTAGTTTGGTTTAGGTATTAGTCACGTTTAAGAAAAAATGCTTAAATTATACAAATAAATCAAATTTGAGTTTTAAAATATTTTTCATTTTATTTCATTTTAAGATTTACGAAATTAACAAATACAGAGATGATAAATATTAAAATTGATGTTTGCGGCTTTTCCTAAGGCTAAAATCTTTAATTAAAGCACAATAAGCTACGTCATTTTCGATTGAAAGAATAGCGAGGGCTGAAAGCCGATCTTGTTCCATCGAATTCCTCAAATATGTTTTAATAATTTTAAGCCTCGAAAAACTCCTTTCGGCAGACGCAAATGTAACAGGTGTGGTAGCAATAATTATAATTCTCAGGACTATTTCGATAGAGGGGTAAACTTCAGTTAATTTTTTTTCTATTATGTATTTTAGCACCGAGATAATAATCCCTGAGCGATAGAAGAGCAGAACATTATGTCTCGAATCACGAGTGTTATGCAATTAAAAAACCGATCTTCAAGTGTTTCGAGGTGCGATATTCAAGTACTACACTGAGAGATTTTTTTCGATAACCGCAAGCACAAAACGTGACAAGTCCATAATTCGAAGTTAACAAGTGAAAATGTACGTAGATCGTAGTTAATTTTGGGTTATGATAAGTAAAACTGTACTAAGATTAAGTAAAATATAGAATAAAGTACCTACATCTTATGACTTATGATTACAATAACCCAAAGTTTACTTCTGTTTACACACATTTGTACTACTTGTCATTTTTTATACTTACGGTTATCGAAAAAAATCTCTCAGTGTACATAATGGATTTTTCAATTATGTTTTGAATGAATGAATTAGTTAACTAACTTAATTTTATATATATATTTACGGTTATGTTATAACCTTAATAAGTAATTAAGGATCAAAATCAAAAGTTTAAAAAAAATTGTTGCAAAATTTTTTTTTTTATTAAATTTGCTTGGGTTGATGCGCGAGGCCCCTGTAGGAGCGAGGCCCCGGGCGATTGCCCTGTTCGCCACCCCCTAAGGCCGCCACTGACTTGGCTCTCATTACACATTTATGTTTTTGATGGAATATGTGTATAGTAGGGACCTAGATGACCTATATTGCAAGGAAATGACAAAACCTAGGTACTTTACCTATTAGTTGTATTTAATTAAAATAACCGTTTGTTTATGTAAGCTTACCACAACAGTAACCACAATATTTAAGTCAAAACAAATTATAGGTATTGTTTTTGTTATTTCATAATTTTGCTATGGCTTTGTAATGTCATATTTTCCTTATGCGCATTTAATAAATTAAATATGTGTTGCCTGTCTAATAAAAATTAATAAACGTACTGTTGTCATATATTTTGATTTAACGTATTATTTAAGGAATGAATCGCATTAGGAATTCCACACTAGGAATTTCTCCTAAATCGTGGATGCGTTTACAAACATTTCAACTCACGTACAAAAACGCCCAGACCAAAACAGCTAAATATTTGTGATCTACAAATATTTGCTCCGTGCGGGAATCGAACAGCGACACGTAGCGCAGCAATCCAATCGCTCAGCCACTGTGCCAACAGTGCCGTCGAATCTATCAATGCGGAGTCCCATTTTTCCATGCTCTACCTACATCTATCACGCCAAGAAAGATGATGCTTAAACCTAAAATACATTGTTTATCAAAACACATGGCGTAATTCGAGGTATTCCCGTTTGGGCAACGATGTTAAGAACCTGATTATGCTAGTCTAGTACTTTTCATGGTAAGTATTTTAGTTAAGCTTCCCTGAACGAAATGCCACCTTGAACTTATGCTAGCCTATTACTCCTATTTTTATTACACCCCATCACTACAACTACGATAGCACCCCATCACTAGAACTACGATAGCGTTAGTTGCTCTAAACATATATCATGGCACGGGACTCATGAATGACCGGAACGTAAAGGGCTATTGAAGGACACCGTGGATTTTAGTCAGTACGAGTCTGACAATCCCTCCCGCTCTGCCCTGGGTGGGCGGACTCATATGGTGATTTTACCACGTAAAAATAAACATATATCGTAGGTCACGGGACAAACGAGCGGGACTAGCGACCGTGATCCCAGAACGTAAAGGGCTGAGGGACACATGGATTTTAGTCAGTACAAGTCTGACAGGCTCTCCGGCCCTGCTCTGGGTGGGAGGCCTCATTTGATAAAATTATACCACGCTTAAAAAAAAACATAATTATATCGTTTTAACTGGAATACCTCCGAAGCTCAATACGTACCTAAAGTTAATACGGAGTTGAATGCACCTCTTTACTTGGTACTTCCCCGGCCGAACCCAGTTACGATCTAAAGTGGTTATTAGTTAGCGATAAGATTAACCTTGGTGAATGAACTGCACAATAAAGTATCTTTTGATCTAGTTTTTTAAACAAGTAGGCACTCTTGATGATAAATACTTGGAACAAGGATAATGACGTAACGTCCTCCTTTATGAATGAAGAAAGATTGCGAGGTTTTATACAACAAAGTTGCTTTTCGCCATCTGTAGGCTTAATATTTTATCTTTCAAACAACTATCAATAGATAAAGTCATTCAAGATGAAGATTAACATACACATTACTAGCGTAAATGGACTATCCAAAACAAAAAGAATTTTTCAAATCGAAACAGCAGTTCCTGAGATTAACGCGTTAAACCAAACAAATTCTTTAGCTTCATAATATATAATTATATATATAATAATTCATAATATATATTATATATGATTGTCGAACAACACGGTTGGCGCAGCAGCTTAGCCATCGACTACTACGCTGCGTGTCGTGGTTTCAATTCCTGAGACAAATATTTTTAAAGCCGACAGAATTACCGACAGTTCCAGGTCTGGGTTTTATATTTGAACTAATTAATAATTTTTAAAAACAGGTTTTTTTTTAATCAGGTTTATTTACGAATTGCGTGTGTTAAATATTCTTACTTGTTGGACTCCAACCTACTTTTTTATCAATTGGTTATTGATTGAATTTATGAATTCGTTTTCTTAATTATTTAACACACATCGGTCTAACAACGTTTTCACCAACTAAGTTGGAAAGAACCGTTTAACGCGATTATACCAGATAAGATTGCAACCTAATGTATTGGCCTTTCTTCAGTACAACTTTTCTCTTATCTACTTAGCCAAATAAAAACTTGATTATTCACCAAATCATTTACAGCTCTATTTCAAAGCAGTAGAATATGTATTTGTTTTCCTAAATTCAGATCCAATAGTTCCCGCCCCATTTGACTTGGGCACCATGGAGGATAAGAGCTTCAACATATAAATAAAGCGACTGATTTCATAACGTATTATTTGTCACTGGGTCCCTGTTCCCATCGTGTCAATTGTGGTCTGCCAGCCCTACAGGAAAGTCGTGAAAAATATTAAATAAATTACAATGAAATTATTACTAGTATTGTTCGTGATAACTGCAATGCTCGTGGTAGCAGATGCGAAGATTTCATTTAGAGATTTACTGACATTGTACGACATGTCAAAAGGTGAGTGTTTTTATTTTTTCTTTTTTTTTTACTATATCCTATCCCAGTGATGAGCAAGGGACTCACACAATTCCCTTTAGAAAGTCTTCTCTAGTGCATCCTCGATATAGCACTCGTGGTATTGTATCTAGGTATTCTGACTAGGTACCTGTTTTTAGGCCAGCCTCTGTGGTTTAATAACATCATCATCAGCCTATAATGTTCCCAATGTTAGGACGCAGGCCTCCTCGCTGAGAGGGAGTGGGCCATGATCCACTAGTGGCCCAGAAGTGGAAACATATTTTTCCTACTCCTCCACTATTCTTTTCTGATTAATTTCGTTGCAGGATCCAAGACAGGTAAATTCATTCTCCGGGACACGTCGAGCTTCATTGTCACGGCGCTTTTCTGGTGGTTGCCACTGTTGATTCTGGCCTTCAGGATTTGCAGTGGTTTGGGAATAGTGTGATGGGTCTGTCCCAGTTAGTGGCCCAGAGCGGGTTGTTAGACGTCACATATCTTTGATTTTTGCTAGTACAGGCCGGTTTCCTTACGTGGTTTTTCCGTCAACACACAACTCATAATTCGGGGGCGAGAACACTGGGTCGCCACTGTTTTTACCATTTTTACGTCTATTCTATCCTCTGTTTTGTCATTTGACGGCACGATTGGCGCAGTGGCCGAGCGATTGCGGGTTCGATTCCCACACGGAGCAAATATTCGCATGTGCGAGTAGTTGTCCCGGGTCTGGGTGTTTATTTGTGTGAGTTTATAATGTTTGTAAACGCACCCACGATACAGGAGCAATGGATAGAGGGGCAAAAAAACGTTTTTTTTTTTTATATTGATACAAAATCCTTCAATTGTTTCAGATGGCACAGTGCAAGTGGCATCACAGGCGCTATACATACCAATGACTTTGAAAGAATGCGTTAACAGCCTTTGTGAAGAAGTTTGTAAATCCCTTGGCTTCCATCATGGCACCTGCGTCTCAGCAACAACTTGTTATTGTTCCTATTAACTCTTTACATTGTTATAATTATTAAAATATAACTTTAATCGTTGTTTCACCAATTTCATAGCGTGTTCGTCAATGTTTTTTTATCGCTCACTCATTGTTAGACGTTCCTATTCGTATATGACACACTAAACACAACCGCTTTTTAGGATTATGCACATTAATTTTAAGCAATTAAAGTTGATTTTTGAATGACGACTTTTCTGTAAATCTTAATATACCTACTTCCTGAATATTATAAAGCAGAAGAGTTTGTTTGGTTGAACGCGTTAATCTCAGGAACTGCTGGTTCGAATTGAAAAATTATTTTTGTGTTAGATGGTCCATTTATTGAGGAAGGCTATATAAATAACATGACGCTATCAACAATAGGAGCGGAGCAACAAGAAATGTAGTTTTAAAACATGTTTTTTTCTTATTGTTTTATACAGTGTTTTAAACTTGTAATAAAATAAAATGGTTTATTTTCAAACTATTTTAAACATGTGTTTTAAAACAACTTGTTTTAATCATGCCACACTATGCCTGCTCTCTGCTCTAGGTGGGAGGAGTCATTTGATGATACTACGCTGAAAAATAAAAAAGGTACTAAGTAATGTTACCTGTTATAAACCAAATCCTTGTCAGAAAATGAACAAAATTTGTTCATTTTCTAATTCATTTTTCATTCATTCATTATATTTTTCTTTCTTTTTTATTCTGAGTGCAGAAAAGTTAAAAGTAGTTTCTTATAGAAAGTTCAAGGTGTGAGTAGTGTGTTCAGATGTAATTAGGAAGAAGATGCACTCATCCCCATACAAATAGAGAAAAGCTCAAATTAAAGAAATCTAAAGTAAGTTCATATAAGTTTTATGTAATAAAGCTAAAATATATTATAACAATGCATGTACCTACTACCTAATTAGGTCATATAAGGAAGGAAAAAAGCATTAATTATAAATTAATCACGGGTATAATAATACCCTCATCGTAAAAGATAGTAGCAATTATACTTACTAGATTATAGATTAGGTACCTACTCGTATTGAAATGATAACAAAAGTATTTGTTATTAGTCCACAAAAAGTCGTCTTACTCACATTGTGTGCTTGTAACTTAATGTACAGACGCCAGCAGGTCAACCTAGCCCAATCTGTTAAATTTTACCATTAAAATATTAACCTTCCACTATTATGATAAGGTTGAAAATCTATTACAGAGAGACAGATTAAGGTAGGTTGATGTGCTGGCCTAACACATACAAATAAAACTTCAAAATAAGAATTGTTCAGACACATTTAATAAAAAAACACATAAAAAAATAAAGAGCCAGTGCTAAAGAAAACCAAAGACTATAGACTAGGTTCACACTGGGAAGACTTTCGAGACTTTTAAATTTGGAATTGGAAGACATTCTAACTGTAGCAACGACACGTGTCGGAATTAACGCACGTGCCATACTTGTAACCGAGGAATTTGCACACGAAGTTGCAGGCTCCGCTTGTGCAAGACCGCAAACTCATCGGTATGAATAAAGCTTCACTCGCCGCCTTCACTGAAGTTTCTCCTGAAAAAAGAAACAAAAATACATTTAAAAAAAAGTTAATCAACGCTACAGTAAACTGAAGTGAGATTGGGCCGGCCAAAGCCTACTTAGTGGGTCAAAATACTATCTGGAGGACCGACACAGCTAGAAGGTATCGTGGTAGTCGCAAAAGACCAACTTGGTCTCACATGTCTTTGTACGAAGGCTGCATGTGGAGAGGTCTTCGTCCTGAGTCAGTCTAATCTACATTTAATAGAATTGTTTTCAAAAGAACTAACTACTTGGGCACCAACTTTTTTCTTTATGACATCAAAGAGAAAAAATATATACGAGTATAATAATATAATATAGAATTTCCATTTCACTGGATTACAATATCAAATTTAAAAAAAAACTGAGATGCATGATATTCACATTTTCCGAACGAGGAAAAATGGTACTAATCTAAGTTATTATTCAAACTAATAATTTACAAACAATTAATTAATGCATTCAAAACATAACAATCACAATATTCTTCGATTGACGTGCAACAAAAAATATTTATAAGACTAATATATATTCGTAAACGCACACATCGATACAGGACGATATTCCTAGAGGCAGTGAGTAACTTTTTAAAACATACCTTTGCCAATTTCGTTGGTAGTAAAATCCGAGGAAATGTCGTAAGCCCTCAGCAGATCTTCAAGTGAAATCATCTGAGATGATACAACCAGAATCATGGCACAAAGAACAAGCAACACAAACTTCATCTTGATATTTAGGACACGTCTCTCTTGCTCGGTAACAAAACACAAATTGACCATACTACTATACCAGGGACCTTTATATTTTGTGAGCTACAAACACTCAAAGCGTCGATCTTTGATTTAAAAACGCATGGAGTTTGTTTTATGCTAATCTGTAATGTGAAGCTTCGGAGTTAAAGTTGAAATTGTCTATTTAAAATGGTTTGTTTATGTTCTCGTAAATGTGGTTAGTAAGTTGGTATTATTACATAGATATAAAAAAATTGTGAGTAGTTCGTCATCAACCGTCTGCCTGTTTGTTGTTTCAGTTAAGTTCTCAGATGAACGACTTCTGCCTTAAGAACGCAAAGTCTAGGATCATCCCGTCCTGCAGTGGCGTCACTAGGCGGGGGCGAAGCGTCTTCGGCCTAACACCTGAAGGGCTATCGCACTCAGAGAAAAAAAAATTCTTGATAATGGTGATCACAAGTTTGTAAGCAGTCATTAAAGCAGTACAACTTCAAAATGTTGCTGTCACCATGATGATGATCACGTTTAGGTTCTAGGGCTTTCACTGCTCGCGCGAGGCCCCCATGTATGTTGCAAGATAAAAACTTTTTAAAACAGTCCCGCGATCCTGGCAGTTGTTCTGCCCTATGGGGCTAGAGGGCTGGCTGTTTCTCTGGCCAAGGATTTTTTTTTTTATAGATTACATAGGTAGAGGTAAAAATAGATTAGATTAAAATATGTTACTACTCCTAGAACTCATCCCGAATTCTCAGAAATTCATGTCTAAAACAAAGCTACATTGAAAAATATAATGTTCACATGTGGACTTGATAAAATCGGTCTTGTTATTTTTTTCAACAGTTGTGGTATTATTATGAATCATATTTCTTAGACCTTGTGTATAAAAAGTATAGGTAGTTACTATGTGTATAAAACCAGACCATAAACTGTCAATCAGTAATTTTATTCTACACAAAATAGATTTTTCTGAAGCCGAATCAAATACCCATATTGTTGCTGACCGTAATGCATAGCGGTCAAAAGGTTGAATCTAATTATAGATTGAAATCGGTCACAGTCATGCACACACACAACGTATACTATAGCTAAGTAGGTATTCGAGGCTTTTGAGGGGGATTTCCCTTCCATAGACTACACCACACACACACAGCGTTTTGTGGGTGATTCTGATTAATATTGCAGATACCTAGGTACTCTATTATGAAGATTCTGCAACATTTCAGATAAATGAATTATGTCGATTTCAGAATGTTTCGAGAACTATCGGATTGTGGTATAAACTCCCTTCCGAGGTTCTCCTAATTGATTACAACATGGGGCTCTTCAAAAAGGGCGTAAAAATCTGAAGGATGAACAACTCGCAGGCGATACCCCTTTTTTTTTTTTTTTTATCGTGGTAAAATCATCAAATGAGTCCTCCCACCCAGGGCAGGGCGGGAGGGACTGTCAGACTTGTACTGACTAAAATCCACGGTGTCCTTCACTAGCCCTTTACGTACCGGGGTCACGGTAATCCCTTGGTCCCGCGACCCCAGCAGGCTTTGGCCCTCTACAGGCCCCGTCACTATGCTGACACTCTTTGAGGCGCGCGTGGAACACAACGCGCCGTCGACCCGGGCATGGTCCATGGTCGGACAGCGAGTCGCCCATTACTCGCCGCCCGCATGCCCGCGCCTACGGTGGCCGGAGATCGTCTCGCGGCGTCCGACGCCGTGGGCGTCTACCACTGCGGCTGGGGTGGAGGGAGGACGCTGTCCTCTCCCTCAGGCGGCCCGCCTCCTCCTTCACGAGCATGACTGCTTCGCAGAAGGAGGCGACCGCTTCCCACTCCGTCTCGCCCCGCAGCATGGCCTCGACCAATGCCGGGCGCGAGAGGTCTCCGCCTATCGCCGTCGTGAGGACACGGCGGTGCTCTGCCCAAGCGGGGCAGTCCTGCACCGTATGCTCCACCGTGTCCTCCGGACGATCCTCGCAGTGGTGACACCCAGGCGTTTCCTCCCTCCCTATCAGACACAGGAACCTCCCGAAACTTCCGTGTCCGGTGAGGACCTGCGTCATGCGGTAGGTCAGGACGCCGTGACGCCTATCCAGCCACTCCTCAAAGAGGGGTCTTACCGCCGCGATTGCGGCGTGCCCGGACCTCGGTTGCGACAGTCGCTCCCTCCATACTGCCCTGAGATCGCGCCGGAGCTCTTCCCGCCGCGCCTCGACTTGTCGAGGCAGCGGGGATTCGCCCCGACGCTGCGCCTCCACGCGCCATTCATAGACGCGCTGGAGGGAGGCGATACCCCTAGTGTTGCAAGAGTCTATAGGCTAGGGTGACCACTTTCCATCAGGCGGGACGTGTGCTTATTTGCCGCCATATAAAAAAATGTGTATGTGGAAAAAAAAGGTAGGAATGTAAGTACAACTTAAACAATGCGTTAATAAATACATTACCTGACTACACTAAGAAACCAAGTAGGTAACAGATCATTAACTAAAGAAAACTGAAGTGGCAGTACTCCGATAACACTTAAGTATTTTTAGCACAGAACAGTCAAAAATGATTTTTAAAGTCGTCGCGTCATCGCTTGCACTACAAGTAGGTACCTAAGTACACACTTGAGTCTGCATTCCCTAACAGAATTTATATTAACAAACTGTCGTACTTACTTATATGTATACACATTTAACGTAGGTATCTACGTTAGAAATAGAATCCTCAAAAATGTTATTCTGATCACAGACACTTCGTTTCGCCCAATTCTCCCCAGGACTCTTTTGTGAAGACATTAATTAGCACACAATGCTAAAATAATTAAATGTGAGAATTAAGCGTCATTCATCAGGATTTTAATTAAGTCCCGACATTGGATCCAGATTGAATTTTCATTTGTATGACAATCATTATGCCAAATCTTGGATATTCACAAGCATATAATTGTACGAAAAGCGGAAGATATAAAGCACATTGAGGATTTGGAATCGGACTAGACTGTCATATTAGGGTCAATTCTTGCACAACTGTTTTCTTACTAGACGAAAAAATACACATTGATGACGCGATACATCGCGTCATCAATGTGTATTTTTTCGCGCTACATCGCGACGCAGCGAGTCGCCGCGCTCCCTTTTTAATAGCGAGTAAAGTCTAACTTTATTTACTGTATAAAAGAAACACATTTCCAGGTCACGTCGCGTCGCATGTCGTCTCCTTGTGAATTGACCCTTAAATACAGATGCCAGCCCATCGATCCATCCAAATCTGTGACATTTTACCTATCGAACATGACTCTTCTTCTTTTGTGATGAAGTTGAAAATCTATTAAAGGAATTTGACAGATTATGTTTTCACATTTGTGTTACTTCACACATGCTTAGCAGTCGCGCTTGAAACCACAAGACTAACGAGACGGTAGGTATAGTTTAATGTCTGAAGAAAAATGTACCTATATCATGAGAAAAAATCTCTGTTCCATACATTTTAGTTCATATAGTTCGACAAAATAAATAAGAGCATAGCTATCTTTTGTGATTTCAGCGTTGGAACAAAATATCATGACGTAACTGTGTCCTATGATAAGTGATTTTGTAACAAAATGTTGTGTTAGGGTGCGTCCACATCTGTCGAATGTGCCGCAAATGTGCAGCTCGCGACCCGTTTCCGAGCTTGCCGCGTGCAGCCACGGCTATGGTTTGGTGCGCCTCTTTAGCGCAACTCATGTAAGGCGTGCGCGCGACACGCGATCTGCGCGCACTCAATTCTCGCAATTAGGCCTCTGCCTCGAATCTTGCGGGCAGCGGGGCGGCGGCGGCGGCGGCGCGGGAGCGGCAGGATCTTAGGCATACATTCAAATGGACCGGCCCTCGGAAACAGCGGCGCGGCAGCGGGGCGGGCGCGAACTGCGAGCGCCGCCGCCGCCGCCGCTCGCCGCCCCGCTGCCCGCAAGATTCGAGGCAGAGGCCTTATAGTTCCGTTTATTATCTTTAGGATCCCACAATACTGGAAATCTTTTATATGCTTCAATTAAGCATAAGCAATTCTCCTCCGTCCACTCCATGACAACACGCACTTAGCCTCCAGTAATCAGAAACGAACTGAGCGGATAGGTTATGTTTTAGAATCATTTAATAACAAGCGCGCCGCCCTGCGCGCTGATCGCATGTATACGGCGCTTAGGTCGGGCGCGAAATGCTCGCGGGCGGCGCACGAACAAAAATGCGGCACATTCGCGGCATATTCGCCGGATGTGGACGCACCCTTATCTATGTCATAATCATAACTTTTTGGTTCTTCTTTGGAACTTCAAATAAGGTTTTAAATAGGACTTCGCAAATATCATAATCCTTGATTAGTAACAAATATTTTTCGGTTATTAATCAGCTTAATAAATTCATATTATAACATCACATTGCATGCCTACATTACTAATTATTATACTGTCCCTACCTAACGCGTGGTTAAGTTATAGTCATAGGAATAATATTAATTAGAGTTTAATAACATTGTTCATGCCAACTTGTTGGTACTAGGTATTCATAGTAGTAGGTAATGTTTTTTCTCATAAAACTGCCCCACACCCACACAGGAATTTATCATGTATCGTGGGTGCGTTTTACAAACTGTATATAAACTCACATATACAAACGCCCAGACCCGGAACAATTACTAATGCAATCGGTTTTTTCGTGTACCAGTTAGCAGTTACTAGTGACTTAGGATCAGATCAGGGGCAGATAAAGTTCCCTGACTGAGTCTCGGACTGTCTAGGCAGGTTACCGTAACCCTGGAACGTAAAGGCCATTGATGAAACAGGGTAGTTTAACCCTTTAACCGCCAGAGTCGTATATATCCGACAAACATTTCCGTGCCCCTATCGCCTGTGACAGAGAATATTCACGATTTTTGTTGTTTTCTTCGATTTTATAGCATCTATTCTATATCTCTCTATTTATGTAGATAGACAGATAAAATACTTTTTATTGTACACCATGATATTTTACAAATCGGAGCTTAAAAGGTGCAGAAAGAGAGGAGAAGAGGAAAGCTCGATTCGTAGCCGGGCGCTAGGGGCACGGCAATTGATATTTAGCCAAGCGCTTAAAGGGTTAAGTCAGTCTAAGGCCTGTGTTACGCTGATGGGATTGCCCATCAGCTTAACACAGGGCAGGACTCGTGATGATTTTACCATCCAAAAAAAGGGCAGATAAAGTAACAAATAAATAAAAGAAGTCGATAGTATAGTAATCAATGTTTTATTTTCCTTCTGGATACACTGGCGACTGGTTCCGTCTCATATTCTATTTCGACGCGAGCCTTCTTCTTCCGAGGTATCCTTTCAGCCATGTCCTATAAAAAAATATATAAGTTAGTTACACGACATTATTTTAGGGCTCACACAGTATCCGTCGTTGACGATTCGGCAAAAACATGAAATTATCATGACGGATAAAAATGCATGTTGCTTACGGAAAATTCGACGACAAAATTCGTGTTATTGACGGAGGTTTGTAACTTTTATAAGACGGTACGTGATTTAGGACGTGTCCATAATTTTTCACAATTTTTCGATCTTTCTATGCGCTTGTGTGTGCAAAATGTTTATTGCAAATTAAATATTTTCTTTCTTTCCTAGTAAGCGCATTGACTGACGATAATGACGCAAAGAATTACCTCAATGTCAGATGTGTCTGACTCAAAGTCACTGGCAACATCCGCACTTTCTTTCTTGCCTGAGTCGGAATCCTGAAAAAGTGTGAAAAAATATTGTCAATGTTGGTAATCACTGTAAGACCGGTCAGATATTTCAGTAGCGACTGCTTTGCATAGCAAAGTCTTTTATGTAAACACAGTAATACAGAACCGGTACATGCATCATACACTGACTGCTAGCTTGAGCATACCACATGAACTGTGATGAATCTTCATCACTGGCTAACTGCTTGACCAGTCAATATATGGTAGGCCTTAATTGAACTGTTGTGCAGCAGTTCAGCAGTATAAATAATGCCCCAATACATTAACCCTGGTTAGTCTATTGCTGGGTTCCACACCATGACCCTTTTATGCAAGGGACTATAATACAAGGAAAAAAAACTTTATTTTCTTAAGAAACAAAACCCAACTTACTTCATCACTGTCCATATCACTGTCAGCTTCAACAAACTCATCAGCCTGTTCCACAGTCCTCTCCAACTCTCTCTCCAGTTCTGGTTCCATCTCCCTCTCAACTTCTTCTTCATCCTCATCTTCTTTTTCACTCTCACTAGATATCTCTTCCGCTTTGAGCGCCGAGTCGAACGCCATTTGTGGAAAGTTGTAGATGTCATTGTACTAGAATGAGAGAAAAAGACATGAATTAATTGTGTTTTGTTTTAAAATGATGATTCAAGAAGCTGTTACAGACAGAATTATAACAACCAATTTATACATAATTATGTAGTCCCATTTTTAGGAGACTTTATTTACAAATAAGTTACACTTGCATTATTGACAAGTTTTCTTGCAGTGTTAGAAATATAGCCTTACTAGCTTTTGCCCGCGACTTCGTTCGTGTGGAATAGTGAAAACTATCTTATGTCCTTTCTCAAGTTCCAAACTATGTCTGTACCAAATTTCACACAAATCGGTTCAGTAGTTTAGGCGTGAAGAAAAGACAGACAGACAGAGTTACTTTCGCATTTATAATATTAGTTTGGATATTGACTTAATTGACATTGACTATCCTATTATGTTTAGGTACAACCCAACTTTTAACAATGCTTTTTGGAAAAACATTATTCTTGCTTTGTAAATATCAGTACTACCGGAACATGCATTGTTTATATGCACCTCAAACAACTCCTAACAGGCCGTGTACATTTCAATAGCTTGTGCCTTTAGTGTGATGTAGTTGTACTTACAGTGCCCTTCTTCAGTCTCTCCAGCAGTTGTTTTTCTATAGCATTGTCTATTCTTGCAGCAACTAGAGCCTTCTCCTCTCTTCTTCTTTCACGTCTCTCTATCTTACGCTGTATTGGTACTAATTCTTTCCTGTAAAGGAAAAACAGGGCTTTTTCTTTATTTGGAACAGCATGATATTATCTACCTATTGTTTTCCCAACTATATTGTGGATAGGTTCCAGTTGAACGGGATGCAGCTGAATATGAGTATTTTTTAATAGAGTTCTTACTAGCTGGTTCATTTTCTCAAGCAGTATCTCATGATCTTAAATCATGTAACAAGGCATCCATTTCAATATAAGATAAAGGGTTTCAAACTAAGATAAAAACTGAATGATATTTTAATGAAACTTGGCACACTGGCAGATTTATACTTATTATCCTGGTATAACATTGACATGTGGTCTTTTTGTGTAAAAGACAGTGTTTTCATCAAATATTTCAGACAATTAATACTTACACTCTTCTCAGTTTAAGTTTCCTCATCCGTATAAGGTATTGGGTTATTTTGACAAACCTCTGCTTACATTTGGCTTTGATAAAACCAGGCCAATATAAGAGATTCTCATTAATCTGATATATAGCCTTCTCAAAGTTTCTTGATAGCTTTACTTTCTCCCATTGCTTAGCTGGAAACATTACTCTGAAAAAAAAATGAAAAAAAAATAGCAAGACTTGATTTAGGTGCAGAATTATTTTATGAATAACTTTGTGCAATAATGTAAATTAGGTTCATAAGCTAAAAACCAAACAACAAAGACTTTTTTATTTGCTTTAGTTAGATAATTATAGAGCTACACTTTAGCAATACTAATTCAGCTTGGCGCTGTCTTCGAACAATTTAAACTGATAGTAAATTTGATTGCATGATAATTAACAAACAATTACAATAAAATACTAATTGAAGCAAACTATGAATAAAAACTTAATAGTGATAGGAATATAAACTTGTTTTACAGTAAGTGTATGCCTCCAACCTGAAAAAAAAAACTCAAGTAATAATCATACCTTTCAGCAGTCTTCATAAACAAATAAATAATACCATTCTCCTCCCGAATTGTCGCATATTTACTGTTAGCAAGCGGACAGGACGCCCTGCTGCATAGACCTGTTAGGTTGTACTCATTTCGGCAAAACTGCTGAGTTTTTGTCCTAAAATGTTATTCGCTATCATTAATCATAAACTTTGGAACAAGAACACTGGATGCGCCAACAAAGATGATGGTTATGATCAGTAATAGTTAAATACTTACGTTACTTTATGTGAGCAATGTGTTTTGTTAATAATGGCCCACACAACCTGAAAAAGATAGTTACCAAATTAGTAAATGAACTTGACTCTTATATGAAACAAATGTACATACGCAACATATGGATAACTTACGTCGTCGTGCTGCATTTTATCTTATAATTGTAACTAAACAAACTATATAAAACACATGGACTCAGACAACATAACCTCAATCCCAATACAATAGCAAAATGACAGTATTTTTGCACTACACTAAGTGACAGTGACATTGCGAGGAAAAGTGTTGCCAGTATTGCAGATTGTTAATCTGCTGGTAACAAGTTTGTGATTTATCCAAATAGAAATCCATAAAAGCGATGGAAAATCAACACCATTGTTTTAATTAAATTGAATTGCAATTTCTAAGCATTGTTTGCCTATCTGAACATGAAATATAGCACTGTTCATTTTAAAAGTTAGAAGTAAAAATATTCGAAGTGACCTCTGCCATGCCTCTGTTCAATTTGATCCACACTTTCTGGTTATGTTTTAAATATGATAAAATATATTTAGTGTAAAGTTTCTGAACGATTTTTTTTTAATCTGTATTTTACATTCGTTAGTCGGGAATCGATTCAGTTTAGTTTTTGTTTTATACTGCGATTAAAAGTCGTTTTAATTGATTGACAACATTGTATTACAATACGCACAATGTGCGCACAATCTACAAAAAGCACATACATCCAAAACAAATTTACAATCAACCAAAAGCTTATGGCGATAGCACACCTTCATTTATCTCAAGTGTGAAAAATAAAGTAATTCAAATCAAAGATGATAAAATAAATTGTTTCTGCCTATCAATTGTTATTACAGACGCCAGCAGGTCACCCTGGTCACCCAATCTGTCAAATTTTACACATCGAAAACCTTCCACTATTGTAATCAGGTTGAAAATCTATTAAATTTTGAAAGATTGAGATAGCTTGATGTGCTGGCATCTGTAAATATTGCAATTCCTTTGGGATGAGTTTATAGTCACGCCGCTAAACGTGCCGGCGCCGTTGGGCAGCGCGTTGTCGACAGCGAGCGTTTGAATAGCTTTTACACTGTGAACTATGATTTGATTTGAAACAAGATTAGGTAGTACTAAACAATAGTCAGTTACTAAACAAATATCTTAGGGCGAATCTCAGCAGCATCATACTAGAACGCATACTGACCGTAGAAGCGCACAAGAGACGCGCAATTCAACAGCGCCGGCGAACAATGCGCGTTTACTGGACGGCGCTGCTCAAGCGCGCGACTTTGGAACGCAACTACTAGCCCACAGAGTATTATGTACAACCCCATCACAGACTCCCCCATACCCCATAAATCTCTAAACGCACGCGCTCCTATGTTGTATTTGAAAGCACTTGATTTCATCACAAAAAAGTTAGAATTTTATTGATATAAGGAATTAGGAATCGATTTTAATTTTAATTGATAAATCGATTTCAATGTGACATGTTCATCACTATTTCTAATTCTATTTTTTCAGTTTGAAATCGTATGTCGGTTATTTTGGTGTTCTGCTTCTGTTTACGTTTGTTTTCTAAACGTTAAAATTGCATAGGTCGCGGATTGTTAAAATGTCGATTGCGCTTGATTTTCATGCCTACTTTTGCTAATATTCATATCATATTAGGAAGACGTAGTTAAATAATGATAGAAAATGAGTGACAATATAAAAGTAGTTGTCAAAGTTAGACCTCTAATTTCCCGTGAAATAGAAGAAAAACTTTCGTACCAGTGGCGGGTCAAAAATAACACGCTATATCAACTCGATCAAAATGGAAAAGACCTCGGGCAGTCTTTCACATTCGGTGAGTGGAACTTTGATAACCCCTAATTAATTATGTGCGGATCAATTGTGATTCTAATGTGTGTGCAGTAAATACGTCATGGTATTGAAGGCTAACGCATTATACGAATACTAATCACGGAAAATGTTTTTTCAGACAAAGTCTATGACAGGGACACGAAGACTACAGATGTGTACGATGACATTGCGAAGCCAATCGTGCAAGCCGCGACGGCTGGCTTTAACGGCACTATCTTTGCGTACGGACAGACGTCTTCTGGCAAGACGTATACTATGACCGGTACAGACAGATCGCCAGGAATCATTCCTCTGGCAGTCATCAACTTGTTTGAGATTATCAGAAATGTGCCTGACCGAGACTTCTTAGTGAGGTACGAACTTTTATTGTACCTATTTATCAATTTATAGTACCCACAATCAATGTCACTGACCAACCACTTTCACTGACCAGTACTTACCTTATTTTATTAGGATGCATGGTATGGCATTTTAATTGTCAACTTCACTGAAAACACTTTAAAAACCTTATCCTTGCAATTTTAATATTTGACTATATCTTCAAGGTTCTTCAACACTAAACAAACTTCTCTCATAAATTCTCAAGCAAGGTTGTACAAATAGAAACTTCAACCAGGCTTATTCATTATAAGAAGCCAATCAATTACTACTGGATATAATTTAGCAAGATATTAGCATTCTTATCAGACAGATATGATTACTCATTGTAGAAATCACAGGACTATTATATAAGTTATAAAAATATTACTTTTAATTGTGTCAATGACATTAAATACAAATAATCATGAAACTTATCTCTTGGAGGATTTTTTCACAGCAGAATATATAGCGGCTTCATACATCCATTGTATTTAAAGCCTTGACCATGTGTATTTCAAGATGCAATTTACTTGCAATGTTGACGGGCAAGCCTATATTACCAGTCCGTGACTAATTTATGAAATGGCAGTAAGCCTGTTTCACAACTGAACAGCATCCTGCTATTGAGATTGGGAGCAGAAGGGGGTAGCGACCCACCCCTACTAGAGTAGAACTATGACGTGATGTTCGACCTAGTTACATCCCACCCCTAGGTATATCCAACAAACATTTGAAAGCATAAATTTCTCTTCCAGGGTGTCCTACATAGAAATCTACAATGAAACAGTGAAGGATCTTCTAAATGTTGACAAAAAAGACATAAAAATCCATGAATCTTTGCAAGGAATCAAGGTGGATGCCACTGAGAAAGTCACATCTTCACCTGATGAAGTTCTTGAAGCTATGAGAGAGGTAATTTTTTGACATGTGCTAATAAACATCTTTTGTTTCTTTTGCTAATATCAGGGCTCAAAGATCGGGCTGAACTTGGTTCGGGCCCCCAACCAAGGTCATGAGAACTCTCAATAAAAGAGAGTGCATAACATGGATAAACATTACTATCCCATCTACGTAAAAATCCTTGCACACAGTTATATTGAAGTCCCATGAAATAGGAAGCATGCTTATTTCAATCAAAGCCATGGTTGCAGCTGAGATATTCCTAACGGTAAAGCCCAATACCACTTGGTGTAACCTCAGAATTGAACTGCAGTCAGCAGTTGCACTTGCGACAATCACTAGACTAATGAGGCAGTAACTTTTGCTATAGAAAAGAAATAATACTTGCAGAGTAATAAATGTTGATTCATCATTTAATTTGTTTCTTGCTTCATTTCAACTTTCACCTTTCAGACATTTGATACAAGTCTTGTCTAATTCTCCTTTCTAATTATTTTGATGAATAGGCATGATGACAGCATAAATAAATTATAAATCTACTTTGTCTGTCACTAAGAAGAGTATTGAAAAATGATTTGATATGTAGTGTTTGTTTTTTTTTATATCAATGAACATTGATCAAAACTGGGGTGGTTAGGAACTTGTGTCTTCAGAAGTCACAAAAAATGATAGCAAGATGTGACATGTTGTAAATTTTAAAGTTAAAAGTTGTTTATTTGTCAAGTTATTTATATAAGTAATAAAAGTAGTGGTATAATATTTTCAGGATCTTATGTGACAGACAATTTTTTTTTCCATTATCTAATATATATTGTTACTTAAGGTACATACAATGGTTCAGGCTCAATACTTTGCAGGGGTTGCAGGACTCACGAATGACCCTGGAACATAAAGGGATATTGAAGGACACATGGATTTTAGTTAGTAAGAGTCTGACAGTCCCTCCCGCTCTGCCCTAGGTGGGAGGACTCATTTGATGATTTTACAACACAAAAAAAAAGAATAAAGGCTCAATACTTTGCAAGATTTTATTGTTATTTTTTTTTAAATAACAACTTTTTTTTTAATAATTTAAGTTCATGTGTACAATTTCAGGGTGAAGCAAACAGACAAAAGGGAGCCACAAATATGAATGAACAAAGTAGCAGATCCCATTCCATATTTCAAATAGTAAGTAAAATTGTTTAACAATTATTTTTATAATTATTTAAAAATCAGTACTACCTGTATTCAGTCTCTTATATTTTTTGGTGGATTGACCATAAAATTACACCTCAATGTGTTTTAATTACTTTAAGTCCTCTGTCATACAGTCTAGTAGTCTATGGTAAATTCAAATATTACAAATGCAACAGGAACTCCTTTGGCATTTATAATTATTTTGTATGTGTTATTACACTTCTGTGCTACTGCCAGACCAATTCACACGGGCCGCATTTGGTATTGTAACTTCAAATCGATCAACTTCGTGTGTTTAAATAAATAAATAATAAAATTTTATGGGCTATTGAAAGGAAGGAATTGAACCTGCGGGCGAAAGCTAGTATAAAACATCTACTGAATCATGATACATGCATGTAATCATCAAGTCATTTGATTTTCAATGAGCTTTTTATTTAGAACTTAGTCTCTAGCTATTTAAAGTTAGAACATAAAAACTTCTTGTGTACCAAGTAACATTGTGTGGGACTACAATTTAGTATTCAACCTTAATCATTATGCACCTTTTTAGGACATAGTCTGATGTAACAAGATACACCCACGTTTTAAGCTACTTATTTACTTTAATAGTGTAGAAGTTTTGGAAGCAAACTATTAATAAAATATAATGTTACAAGTACCTTGTACAGACTTATCTTCTTTTCCTCTAGTTTAAAAGCTATGACGGGGCCCCCCTCTAGAGGGCCAATGCCTACTGGGGTCGCGGGACTTATGCATTACCGTGACCCCGGAACGTAAAGGGCTATTAAAGGACACCGTGGATTTTTGTCAGCACTCCCGCTCTGCCCTGGGTGGGAGCACTCATTTAATGACGTTACCACGATAAAAAAAAATGTTTAAAAGCTGTGCCAGTTTATAAGAAAATACGAGCTTTCTCGCTTTTGTTGCTATAGTTTTGTCTTAAAGTAAAAACTTTTTGTAAATAATTAAATAAAAGTTTGCTATGACCTAGCCAATGATATCTTTTATGGTCTTGGTCTGTGTGCCTAGCGCGCCATATGTAGTGTGATGATTTGATCATGTACGCGCGGCAAGCACGGTCGAAAACGGTACATACTTAATAGAGAGATTTAGAAGGTAAACAGGCGGAGGCTGGAGGTCTTTGCGGTGCCCTGCAGTGGGACACAAAATACATAGATAACCAACCAAAAAACTAGTTTCCTTCATACCTCGAAAAGCACTTAAAGCTTTTAGTCGTCGTCGTTATTGTTAGTCAGAAGCTTGAAAGTCTGACAACCAGTCTTATCAAAAGGTATAAAGTTAAGGTATAACCAGTTACTAGGTTGTGGAAGTGGATGTTAGAAGGCAGTCCCTCCATGTAAAAAAAAACTAATATTTAGCTGTATCTTTGACTGGAAGTCGACCCCTCCATGGTTGAGAAAAGGCTAGGAAGATGATGATCACCTATATAACTATCTTCAGCTACAAGAAAATTAAATTTTTCAGATAATAGAATCTCGTGAACACATCGAAGGCGAGGAGGAACCGGGTTGCGTGAACGTGTCACAACTGAACCTCGTCGACTTGGCGGGCTCGGAGCGCAGCGGACAGACCGGCGCCACCGGGATACGGTTCAAGGAAGGCACGCATATCAACAAGTCTCTGTCAGCGCTTGCTCTTGTTATCAAACAGCTTTCTGAAGATCCTAACAAGTATGTATCCTACTCCTCTGATATTTTTTCTAATTAATTTTGTTGGATGAGTGAAAGGCGACTAACAAAAGGAATTTATAAGGCAGAGGTGAGTGGAAACGCCCTAGGAAGACGTACACATTCATTGGTGAAGTGCTTCAGAAAGGCCGAGTGCGTAGCACTCGCAATCGTCGTGCGTTTATGACAAGATGTATGAATGAGGATGAGGCGATAGGTGTATGTCAGGATCGTAGCAGGTGGCGCTCTGTTGTTTCTATCTAGCGCCCTGGGAAGAAGGCGTGAGTTTATGTATATATGTAATTTCGTTGCAGTATAGTCTCATCATCATCTTCCTGCCCTTATCCCATTTTACTTGGGGTAATTTCGTTGCAGTATAGTCTAAACAGTAAAAATCATTTTTCGGGACTCAGTCGAGCTTCATTGTCTCCTCGCATTTCTGGTGAACGCCAATGTTGATTCTGGTTTTCAGGAGTTGCATTGGTTTGGGAATAGTGATTTAACACCCGCGCTGGGTGGCTACGTGGTGAATTATATCCCACTCCTCACAGAGATGAGGCCTCTGTCCTAGAAGTGGGAACATTCTAGACTGATGATGATGATGAAATCTTTATCTCTCTCCTAACATATTTATCTTCATAGATATATGACATATAATATGGTATAATATTATTATTTCAGGTTCGCAAACTACCGTGACAGCAAACTAACTCGTATACTACAAAACTCACTCGGTGGTAACGCTAAGACCAGTATTATATGTGCGATCACACCCGCGGCCGTCGAAGAAACTATATCCACTTTACAGTAAGTAATTTCATTTTGTAATACAAATAAACTCATACTAACACCCAGCCCTGGTTTCAAACAGGTAAAATAAATTTAAAAAAAACAGTCAATGGTATGGTAAACTCGACACTTCACACGGGTAGCAGATTGAACATGAAATACAGAGGTGAAAGAATTTTAGAAACCGATTTCACTTTTTTACTAGTTTATCTAAAACTTACAAAAATATGAAACCTTTACTATTCTGTAGGCCCTACAGAATAGATAAGTGTAGGGACCCATTGTCATTGTTTGAGTCCCTACATTGATTTAGCACAATATTCTGCGCACAAGATCGACCTGAAGTAGTTACTACATACTCGGCCTTCATTCGCCTCGTGTCGATATACAAACTCCTAACCAACACCTACAATATTTTATTTTACCCAATGGGCGCTTTTACATTAGACGATAACATTAACAATACGACACTGGCATATCGTTCTGTCTTGCTCATTTACCCTAGCAATGTATGAAACTACTAAACCCGCCGATATTATTTCGTTACCTGTATTTCCCGAAAGAGTAGAGGTCTGTTTTTTGTTAACTACCAAACATTTATTTATTTTTAAATTAACATAGATTCGCGAACCGAGCCAAAGCTATAAAGAACAAGCCGGAGGTGAACGCTGTGGTGACTGCCGACGCTACTATGATCCAGCGACTCACCAAACAGATGTGCAAGCTACAAGCGCAGCTGGAGAGCAAGAAGAATATTGAGGTATGTTGGAACGGCTATAAAGGGCTCGAGTCTAACATTAAAACAATACAGACAGTTACATACAGCGTATCCAATGTTATACTAAGCGACACCTTAATCTCATATTAACATAATAGAGAATATATGGGAACCAGCTGCATGCTACCAAGATCGGAATCATACATAGATATAGAGGGAAAGATCGAACTTAGGAGCTTATCTCATTCCCTACTTTTGTAGTAGTTATCATTTTAGTAGTTCGATTTCAGTGCTATTTTTGTCATTTTCAACACTGTTCTGCATCACAATAATTCGGTTGCCGTGGCCACACATCTGGAACTCATGGCATGAAAAAAGGATGGCAAGCCTTACATGATACATTTTCTATTGCAGCAAGACAATTACAAACTACAAAGCAAGATACAGAATCTACAAAAGCTCATATTAAATGGGTTCGCTCAAAGACGCAGCGTGGAGCTCATGAGTGGCGCGCGGAGGAAGCTGCAGCAGCCGAGGAGAATAACGATATCAACGTTACATTCTATACCTGATGACGAGCCCGTTGTCAGTATACCTAAGTTTTGTACGCCTAGTTTGAAATATAAGTAAGTGATTTATTTTTTATTGTTTTTGTAGGAGTCAACTTTTAAAAACAATGTTTTATTTTGTGTTTCGTTTGTACATTAAATTGACAGAATGATGTTTTACATATTTTTAATAATAAATATCGATTTAACTAGAGGCTTAGGGCTGACTTCTACTAACACATGGCGTGGTGTGGCCTGGCAAAAGTTGTTTTCTGGGACCTATTTATATTTATTGCTTTAGTGAATTTTAATACGAATAGTTCACGCGGATGACCCTAAATACCACGGCACGTCGCATCACGTGTGACGCAAAGGTTACTTCATGTCTTTAAAGTAATATGTGAGCGTTAAGTAATTAAAATAAAGTTGAATTTGGCCCATTGGGGCGGATTTGATGATAACCTTTTGTTAAAACGAAATCTATGTTTAACTCGATTGAAATTTGTGTAAATGTTCTCCAGTCCCGCGCTGGTGAAGCCGGACTTCCTGCCGATCCCGAGCGACAGCAAGCTACCCGCGGTGCCTGAGGAGCCCGCGCGGCTGGTGACTCCGCCTCCCACACGTACAGTTTTCTTCAGCAACGAGGTCATTGAACTTGGTTAGTATGACTACTTCATATTCTATTTTCTTAACACTTGACATTTTTAAATTATTTTTACAACCACACTATAAATGTGAAAAGCCATGTTTTAGCATAATCAAATCACTGGCCTATTTTTAGGTTACTTTCTTGTTTGTTATTGTCAATAAATGATTGTTCATCTGGGTTTCTGTGAATAAAACGTACCTACCCACTTCTGAGACTGTGTGGACTTCTAAAAGCTCACCAAAAGAAAATCATTCAAAAACTAAATTAATTAGTAGAAGGAGCAGGATCGAAGCTGCCAGTGGTTCAGGGCTCTTGAGAGAGGAACCTCCTAACCATACGCGCCGTGTAGAGAAGTACTGCTTTCTGAATCAAGCACTTGATCACTGTGTCTTATAGTTTATCCAGGAAAAGAAGAAATCATTTTTCTTCTTCTTTCCACAGACAGTGACGATGATGACTCGACGCGAGATGATGTAGAAACATGCTCACCAGTTCATAAATGTTACGGTAATTACTCATTACATTCATTTTACTACCAAATTATAAACAGTAATACTGTAAGTTTTAATGTTCTAATCGTCAGAACTACTGATTCGATACCGTAAAGTCTATCAGTAATGAGAGGGTTGATTAACCCCAACTGTCATAGGATGTATTAAAAAACTTCAGGTTGAATAATTATAACCATGGCGCGATCGAAGCTGCAATGCTGCTGAAATGAAAATTTTTGTACTAAACTTAAACACTATGTAGTGGACCGATTTTTTTAAATTTCTTTCACTTATTATAGAAAGCTACATTATATTCTTTGTAGTGTGCTATATTTTTATTATATTTACGAAGTTACCTTATTTTCAGGTGCAACAAAAACCCCGCCATGCGTTCTAAGGCGAAATGCGAAAGAGGCTGAAAGGAACCTGAAAGGTATTATGGAACTGACTGAAAGAGAGAAATTGTTTTCACCTAATGTGGTAAGTTTTTAAACCAAAGTTATTTACTTTTAAAATTTCAAAGAATAAGAATTAGGTGGTACCTATATTTTAAAGGCCATAATTATTCTCAATGTTAAAGAATCTCCATCTTACTACAAAGTTAAACAGTGGTTGAACACTTGTCTGTTTGACTTTTTTGTAGTACTAGCACTTTGCCCGCGACTTCGTCCGCGTGGGTTACGTACTTTCCTAATTCTCCCTTTTCACCCCCTTAAAGGTTAAATTTCCAAGTACCCCTTCTTAGTGCTCCCCTACATTATAATAGGAAGCCGTGTGCAAAATTTCACATTCCTAGCCCCAGTAGTTTCGGCTGTACGTTGATATGTCAGTCAGTCAGTTCTCCTTTTATATATATAGAAAATGGTCTATGTTTAATATCAAAAAGCTCTTTACTTCTAGATGATAATGTCATGGAAACTTCTTTTTCTTTCTTTTTATTTGCTTAAGCCGACTCTTTGGAATTGGAATTTGATATTTGGAAGTATATGGGGGAGGCCTTTTGCCCAGCAGTGGAACATAAACGGCTAAAAAAAACGACGGGTTGCACTCTGGGAGTGCCGGCAGAAGTGAAAACTTGAATAGTAATAAACACACGAACATTCGCGCAAGCGCCTTGCGCCGTCTTACGAATTTTCGATCAGGTCACGTGTCCTGACGCTAGTTTAACATTTTTTACCCATTCCAAAAAATGTGCACAACGCCGCTAAAGAAGTTTTCACTTCAAAAAACCAAAAAGCCGGCTCTTGACACGGCTTTAGACTTAAATTGATCATAATGGTAATGCTTGTTTGACACGCTTATAGTCTAATTCCGGATCGCTCTTTCACACAACAAGTAATTTAAATGAAGACAGCAGTAGAATATAGCCCAGTACGGCTGGAGTCCCTTTAACATGGCGTTTGTCTTCTCAATAAATCAAATTGCATAAAAAAAAACGACGGGTTGCACTCTGGGCGTGCCGGCAGAAGTGAAAACTTGAATAGTAATAAACACACACGAACATTCGCGCAAGCGCCCTGCGCCGTCTTACGAATTTTCGATCAGGTCACGTGTCCTGACGCGAGTTTTACATTTTTTACCCATTCCAAAACAAGTGCACAACGCCGCTAAAGAAGTTTTCACTTCAAAAATGGAATTACGAATTTTCCGCAGGACATGAGTCGTAATGCGACTCAAGATCTACTACGGATCTTCTTGTAAACACTTCCATACTAGTAGTACTACTGGTATTTATTAGAGTCCTATGTTCTGAGGTTGAATGCATCATCTGTAAATACTTTTTAGAAATAATATCTATACTATCAGCCTGTTGACAATTAACGTCAACTGTTATTTCTTGCATGTCATCTCGAATATGTCACAAATTGTTTATAAAAATTTTGTTAACAACTTTTTCGGCTAGTTCTAGGAAAATCAATAAAAATGCAAAATAATTAGCTTTGGAAAAGACAAGCTTGGAGCAATCTAAAGTTATTAATTATGCACTTTTTACTGACTTTCCTGGAAGTCGATTCTAGAGAGAGTCGTCAGTGAGTGTTCTATAAAGTCGCTTTTCCATTTAGCGCTCCGTACAGTTCTAAGCGAATAAACGTTCGTTCAGCGATGTTCGGCTGAACTCGGTGAACGAACGTATTTTCACTTCGTCGCTGAGCAAACAATTTGTTCAGACCAAATGTTTGCTGTTCTTCCATTGAATGAGCGAGCGAGCGACCATTTGATCATAAGTTGAGCCTTTACCGAACAAACACAAGATTGCTCGCTTAGAACTGTTCCAAGTGCTAAGTGGAAACCCGACTAGCTTTCAAGCACACACATTATGAAATTGTATCAAATAAATAGTATCAAAGAGCATATATTTACCGTATACCGTATCCGGTTATACCGTACACTCAACAGCAAAAAGCAAAAGCATGAATAATTAGTGTCTATTTTCCCGTCAACTTTGAATTAAGTTACATACGAAGAGGCTACACGGCATCATTCCCTTTCAGCCGATTTTTTTTCTGGACTATCCATGGATTTCTACAGCCCTCTGTATTTCATTATGAGCTTATGCCGCCAAGACCACTACTAGGTATCTAAGGACAATGATGTGCCGCCTACTATACATTTTACTCTACTTTTCAGGTTGAATATATAGAAAAACTAGAGCAAAATACGACTGTGATAGCGCAATTGCAAGACCAAATTGAACATATGACTAAACAGAGCAAAGAAAAGGATTTAGAAGTGGAACATTTAAAAAGTAAAATTAAACAGACCGAAGAAGCTATGAAAAGTTTAACCTCTAGTAAGGTAAGGACATAATATCATAAATAAATAACAAATAATAATATTTTTTTTTAAGAATTGTAATTTCATTGTTAAGCAAAACGAGAGTATAGATGCTTGTGACTAGACTTTACTCTTCATCTCATTTGACGGCACGGTTAGCGCAGTGGCTGAGCGATTGGACTGGCGGGTTCGATTCCTGCACGGAGCAAATACTTGTATGATCTACGAGTAGTTGTTCTGGATCTGGGCGTTTGTGTATGTGAGTTAATATGTTTGTAAACCACCCACGACACGGGAAATTCCTAGTGTGGGACAACGCTTTTAAAAAAAATAATCTTCGATTGAGATTATAATCAAAAAAGAAGAATAAAAATAAGTGCCTCACACACACAGGGATGCTCGGATAAAGTTTTAACTCCGCATTGTCATTTTTATCTATTTTCTGTCTTTTTCTAAAGAACTTGCATGCCTATGTTCAGGTTGGTGTCGGTATGGAGAAACATTAGCTCGAAGCTCGATAACCTATTCCGACGCGAATTATACGATACGTGTTTCATAATACACAACGAAAGGAGTTCAAAATTCAAAAATTATGTTCGAAACCAATCAATGTTTACTACAACAGTCACTTTAATGAGGTTGCCTGTATTTATAATGAATTGGCTTCACAGGCCGATCTACAGGCACAGTGCAACAACTACAACACTAGACTAACAGACGCAGAAGTAAGTTACGAGACTCTCAGGAACAAAGCGAAACTCAGAGAAGAAGAACTGCTGTCTTTACTGGAAGAACTCAACGCTAAGAACAAGAAACCTGAAGATATTGGTAAGTTTAGAATGTAAGACACTATCGATATTGTATTTCACAAACAAGAGAAAATCATTCCAATTTATACTTTAATTTAACGAAATAAGAGTCACAAACCATAATCGTGGATTGCGTACTACTCTTGAATAGGCTTCACTTCGTTGAAGAACAGTCCTCTGTTGTTGCTGTGTTGATTAAACTTTCTTATTGTAATTTATAGGCAAAATATTGTCCCGCACGTTGGACAAGGAGATACAATTCATGGATATTTCCAAAGATATTTCTCTGGTCAATAGTGACAATGAAAGCATAGTGAATACTAATGACGATGAGTCGAACCAAATGAGTGAATTACTTGCTGAAACGCAATCAGAATTGAACCTAAGAAATCAAACCATCATAGAATTAGAGGCTAATATCTTTGCTCAACAACAAAAAATATCTTCATTAGAAGACCTAAACAAAAACCTCTACGATGAAATAACCACTTTCAAAGAAAAGCTCTCTTTAATGGACAATGAAAATTCTCTCCTTAAATCTACCATAGATACGCTCAATTCAACTATAAAAGGCCAAAAAGAAAATTTAGAAACTGCAAATAATGACATAGATTCCTATAATAGTTTAATACAAGAATTGCAAATAAAAATAAGCCAAAAAGAAAAATTGCCTACTATCAACATTGACGATAGCACACTAGAAAATGTGATTGCTAATGAAGAGAAATTTATTGCTAGCAACGAAAACATGAAAAATATAATTCACTCTCTTAAAATGGCCCTTAATTTGCGGAGTAAAGAAATCGTTGAATTAAGAACATCAGCACAAATAAACAGCGACGTAACACAGGAAAATATAACCCTTGCAGAACAACTTGAATGTAAAACAACAGAAGTAGAAAGCTTGAACAAGCAAATAAATGAAAATATAACAAGTATCAATAAATTGATGTACGAAAAGAATGTTCTTAAAACTGTCGAACAAGATCTCTCAAAAAAACTGGCAGATTTAGAACATAAGATTGGTGAACTTGAAAAGTTAAATGTAGAGATCACCACTTCTGCTGAAAGACTGAAAAAAGTAAATGATGAGCTTATACTTTCCAAAGCAGAGGACATTTCGAGAAAAGAAATATCTGAAATGAATGATCAATTGCTAAACCAAATTGAGAATATGAAAGACAAAATTGCTGAATTAGAGAAGGAAATAAGTGAAAAAGATGAGCTGATATCTTCTCTTGAGAAAAAAGATAAAGAATCGGAGGAACATTTGTTTAATGCTAAAGCCGCTGTCCTCAAATCACAAATTATACTCAACACTTTGTCTGGGAACATCGAGGAAGTGCCAGAAATGATTGATAACTTAGTAAATGTTTTAAACGTTTTAAGTAATAGCATGAATACTTTAGAAAATGTTGCCAATAATGTTGTCAAACAGAAGGATGAAACTTCAAAGCAAAACAATGATTTGAAAGTTATGCTGGAAGTACAAAGTTTGAAACATAATACAGAAATATCAGCTCTTCGGGAACAAATAGATATTGTCAGTACTAATGAAAGTAGTAGAATCCAAGAAGTGGAAACTTTAACTCAAACAATCAGTCAGTTGAACAATGAGCTCAAAATTACGCGAGATGAGGCTCATTCAAAAAATTCTGAAAATGAAAGTCTAAAAACTTCTCTAGAACAAGCTACCGAAAACATAGGAACACTCAATCAACAAATAGCCGATTTACTTGATAGGAATAGTGTTCTTGAAAATCTTACAACGAAGTTAGAGGAAGAGCGTAGCCTTCTGCAAGAAAAGCTTTCAGAATTTAATATCATTAAGGAACAAACTACCAATTCAATTCAAGAGCGAGATGAGTTATTAAATAACATCTTTGAAAAAATAACTCAATTCACGATCAATTACAATATTCAAAACGATATAAGAGGAGAAATTGGTAATGACTGTAGAAAAATTCACGAACGCATTCTTTCAACGTTGGAGAAAATAGGAAGTCATATCACGTTTATCAGCTCGAAAAACGAAGATGATGATGACGAAAATACCAAAGTAAATGAAATATTATTAGAAGCTAAACGAGAAATAGTTGAACTCACACAACAGAATCTCAGTCTTATCGAACAACTATCTCAGGTTGAAGCCGATCACGAAAAATTGACAACTAAACTAACAAAAATCAAAGAAGACAATGAACAACTGAATAAAGAATTGTCAATGAGTCAACGCGTCCTGGAAAGTCTACAAGAAGAACTTCAACTGAAAGCTGATGAACTTACAAGAATGGAAGACAAAGTAAAAGATTGGAAAGAACAATTTAAAAATCTAGATTCCATAATGAAACAACAGATGGACGAATTAAAACTAGAAAACGAAAAACTCAAAGATTGCATTACAGATTCTCGACGTAAACCTGAATTAAACTCCATAGTAACTTACGAGCACAAAGATTCATATGATATTGAAAAACATGCTTCTGATACTGGTGATCTATCGTCCCCTCCTAGCCTGTTAACTATATGCTGTAACAAAATAGTGGACTCAATACAACCTAAGGAGGTTGATTCCAACACTAGAACTTTGAGTTCTAATGGTGATTCAGATAAAAGTGATCAAAACAACATGGTCGAATGCAAATGTAGTGAACTTTCTTTAGAATTAGAATCCATTAGAGACGAAAACTTTAAGATCCTTGAACTTTTAGAGCAAATGGAAGCTGTGAATCAGCATCTTATGCGCGAGCAAGAAGAAGCGCGCAGTGAAATACAGCTTCTCGTTGAACCCGCGCACGAATTGCAAAAGAAAATTATAAACCATAAAACTAATCTGTCAATCTTAACAGCAACTACTACCGCCGAAAATAGAGCTTTGAAGTCACAGGTAAAGGGACTTCAACATCACCACAGCCGGTTCCACAATGTGTGCCAAAGAGATATACCTGATTTTAAGAAGCAATTGAATGAGCTCATGGTTTTGTTGAAAGGGGATCCATCTTTAGCCGAACAACAAAACGCCAGTTTTAAACGATATTCACTACCAGATGTACTAGACAGTAGTGCTGCTCTACCAAACTTTAAAAACGAATCTACTTTAGACGGGGATCTTTTGATGCTTGATACAAATATAACGATAACTACAGCAGCAGATAACACTTTAACAAATCATGAACAAACTTGTTTGGATTTAACTCAGTTCTACAACGAAGCTTCTTGCCAAACGAATGAGCTGAATCAAACGGAAATTGTAATTAATGACATGAACATGTATGAGAGATTAAATATTTTGAAAGACGAAAACATTAAGCTACGCGAATTAGTCAATAAATACGCCGAGATGAAACAATCAATGATTGACGCACAAATTAGTCCCATCAAGATAAATAATGTTTCCCATGAAAATATTAAAAGTCCGAGAAGTCCTAAGATAAGTGACCATATTGAATGTGATCAATGTAAAGAGTTACAACAGGCACAGGAAGAATTAAATGTCCTTTTAAAAACACTTTCTGAAGAATTGGTTGATATAAAATCGCAAAAGTCTGATATTGAACTAAAGTACAACAATTTGGTCTTAGAAACACCATCTACTGATCTTCTTATAAAGAAATTGAACAATTTAGAGAAAGACTACGATATTAAAACTCAGGAAATTAATAAACTTAATAATACGCTTAGCATAAAATCCGAACAACTAAAAAATTTACAAGAAGAAAATGATTCGCTATCTACACAAGTAATGGAAAACATATCCGAAGCAGATGACTTGAATAAAGAGTTAGACAGTATGAAAAAAAATAATACTGAACTATTGGAGAAATGCCGCAACTTAGAACAATCGCTTAAGGAATTGAATGATAAATCACTTCCTGACAGCTGTTCCGAGTGCTTATTGAAAGACGAACTTATAAAAACATTAGAATTAAAACGAACAAAAACGTATACAAAATTAAGTAGAAGCCTAAGCGATTCTGATACCTCATCAAGGTATAATAAGATTTGCACGCTGCAAAGTGAATTGGATGCGGGTAGAGAAGATTGCAAAGAGATCACTGAGGATGTAGTCACTATTAAAAATCATTTAGATCGAAGCAACCTCTCAATGGATTTAGATGATAGTATGGGAGAATCTAACATGTACCCATTCACTAAAGACTATGTTATCAACAGCCCTCAGTCAAATAAATGTAGTATGCCTGATATTCCTGAGGAACAACCCATAGATATATACAAAATGGACAAAATAGATTGTTTGAATTATTACAGTGAAAAAACAGGCGTAAGCAATGAAAATATTAACCGTGATGTCAAAATTATCGATCTCATGAAAACGTTTTATGAACACTTTATAACCAAACACGGTAACGAAGTAGAAAATTTAACAAATAAATTGAAGGATTATGATGAAAGTAAAAACCAGTTAGAAAGTCAAATCAGCAACTTGAAAGAAAAATATTCTCAAGTAACTGTGGAGTTGGAACAGAAAGATCAAAGTCACAGTGCTTTTCTCAAAGCACTATCGCAAATTAAAAACAATATTAATATATTAAACCAAGAGATTAACAAGATTTCTGATGTGGACGTTACTAAATTAGTAAATATGTACAAAGAATACTTCTTTAAAGTCCTAGACAATGAACTAGGGTTGTCTAGTATGAAAACTATCGAAACTCTCATCGATAGCATTGTTAACAAGCATCAAACTGATTTGACCAGAATTATGGAGCAATACACCAAGTTACAAGTGCACATGGAGAGTGTTACCAAGGAACTAAGTTCTGTTAACGAAAACCTAGAGCACATGAAGTGCCAATTATCGGCTAAAGAAGAGGAATATAATTTAATCAAAAAACAGAAAGAGAGAATTCATGAAATAAGCAATGCAGTCACGTTAGACATAGTACAGAAAGACAAAGAATTAACCGAAACAATTAGCAATGGTTATAAAAAACTAATTGAACTGAATGTACTAAGAAATCAAGACGTTGATTTGACATTACCTGTTACTGTCAATATTCATTTGCTATTTGAGCACTTGTTTAACCAGCATAAAAACGGCATTAGCCCCGATACAGAAAAGGAGAAAGAAAATCTTGCCTTAGAAGTAAAGAATTCAAAAGAAATTATAGAAGTAAAACAAAAGGAAATAGAGGATCTCCAAAAACGTAGTCAAAATCTACAAGAAATTAATAGCGCCGTTACTATCAATTTAGCGGACATAAATAACAAACTACAAGCCCAAAGCATTTTATATACAGATTTGAACGAAATATACGAAAGCAAAGTTAAAGAGAATAAAGCAAACGTTGATCTCATTGAAAAATTGACCGAAGAAGTTAAATTATTAAAGAGTACAATTAATGAGAAAGAAAAGGCTATAGAAAAACTTGAACTGGAAATTGAAACACAGAATGATAGCAAAATGAGTGAATTTACCAAACTGGTAGATAGTGTAAAAGTACTGCAAGAAGATCTTGCTCACTTGAAAACCATGAATGAAGTAATAGTTAAAGAAAAAGATTCCTACGCTAGTGAATTACTGAAGTCTGGCGAAACTCTGAAACAGAATAGCATAGAAATGGATAAGATGACTTCAGATATTTTAGTACTGAGAGAATCTGTTCGAGAAAATGGTATAATAATAGAGAATATGAGTGTGGAAGCGAAGAATTTGTTGAAACAGAATATGGAGCTTAAGGAAAAGTTAGAAGATAAATGTAGAGAATGCTCTAGATTGGAGACTAATATCAAAACGCATGAGAAGACCGCAGAAATTCAGACCAGGATGATAATGAGGTGAGTTTTTCTATAATAATATTGTTTTTCTGGTGGATTTTGAATTAACGTATCTTTTACCCATAGCTTCAATTGCATCTCTGGGGAACTGCTACATGTGGTAGTATGATACGACCTTGTATCATTCCAAGACACGACCTGTTGAATATCTTACGAAAAAATATGAAAACAAAAATAAAATTTAAATTGTCAAATCGTTATGACAAATATCTGGCCGTCTGCAGTTGCCTACCCGATTTGCAAATCCATCCTAACTAGTTTAAACAAAATACATTGCTTGATTTTGTATATCATAACAACATCTGTATACAAACAGTTGCCATGGAGACCAGTTAATCATATTTTCAAGTGTTTCTATACCACTCATACAAGCAGAATCACATGCTTTTTGTCAAAATTTATTTTTAATCATTAAAATCAGATTAAGAATCGGCATAGTAATGCCTCCGAATTTTGGGTAATATTTTTATGGGTCATTAAATTTTTTGGTGATTATGATACTGCTTAGCCAAAGCACATGCTAATTAATGTCTTATTACCTTGGGCTTAAACTATAAATAAAGTGACTAGGTACTTTGTTGATGTTTTAGTAGTATAGGCTGGGTAAATATGTTCGTGATATTATAGTTTTAACAATGAATTTCAGGCTAGAGAAACAAAAGAACGAAGACGATAGAACACTCAACGAGAAGAACAAACAGATTGAAGAATTAACACTTAAAAACTCGCAGCAAAACGATAGCAACGAAACGGAACTATTGAGGAAGGCCAAGGAAACTTTAGAGGTATGTTCTATAATATGATGTTGTATAAAAAACTAGCTTTTGCTATCGACTTGATAATAATCCCATAGGAACAAAAAACGATCTTATCGTGTGTTAATCTACGTTATAAACTATCACTGTGTACCAATTTTCATCCAATTTCCAATTTTCTTTTGCGTGAAAGACTAACAAACAATCATACATTCCCACAAAATTTCGCATTTATAATATTAGTAAGAAGAAGAAGAGTCCAAGACTGTTTGTACGTGCTTCTGAAATACTGCACCAAATCGGATAATTGTTTTTTTTTTGTGTTTGATTTCGTCGCGACGCTTCTATACATTTTGTATGAAAGGGACGCTGTAGAGTCAAATGCCCGCGCCCCGTGTCTGCGTCTTTTCTGTGTGTCCAGCGCCTAAGACTGTCAGCCACTCTAATCCAGCTGCCCTGGTATGAGTTTAAAACCGTCTTTTGTTTTGAAGGCTCGCGTGACTGAGCTTGAAGAACTGCTTTCAAACAAATCTCGACCGTCCATTGATGCCCTCACTGACTTGTCCCGACGACGACGACAGAGCTTGCACGACTCAAAGCGCATGTTTGGCGAAGAGAAACAAGAGTTTGGAGGTGAGTTACATAATATTGTTTGGTAAAAGCCTGACTAATGTACTTAATAAGTAAGTTGAACAATATACTCATGCAATCTGATATTGATTAATAATTAATTGCTCAAAAAGCCGCTAAGCTAGTGTAACAGCTATGCTTTTCTCTAAAATACTAAGACGAAGTCGTAATAGATTTTCAACTTTATGCTCTAGTGAATTAATTTAAATATCCATAATTTCGCAAATAAAATTGGCAAAAGTCAGTAGTTTGTTTGTAATAAATTATCAACTTTGTATTCTAGAGTATAAAGTTTGTTTTAAGTGCGCTGCCGCGGCGTTTTAAAGCGCGTTCGGCAAGTTTTTATAGAGATTAACCTGCTGCTAACTGTGGAAACACAAGAAAATCCACAAGACAACCTTATATTATGAAGATGAAAGACTTGAATATTCTTTCCATTTAAGGATTCAATAGGATAAAACTTGTTAATTTCTTTATAGGAAATCAAGCTTTCAGTGGTCTACCAATATTTATAAAAACTTGTTTTTATTTATTTCAGATCATAGCAGCGTGGAAGCCGTGTTTGACTCCCGGCCGAAGCCTGATGATCTCTTCATGGAAGTTGATGAAGATATATCTAACAGAAGCAGTCCGATTATGAGGCATAGCAAAGGGTAAATATTTTTCTTTAATTTTTTTTTTGACTCAAATCTTTGGATTTAGTACTTTATTCTTTCGTTTGTTTTTCATCGTCGTGGCATGTATTTTTCAATTTATTTATTTTTATAACTATTATAACTATTATTTGTGTTGTTTCAGGCGTGACAGCTTATCCCTTTCAAAAACTGACCAGGTAATCATATTTTACAGATTTTTAAACGTTTCAATTAAAAACCATTGCTCCTTCAACATTTCTATATCCTCCTACTGCTGCTCCTTCAACATTTATTTTGTTTCAAGGACGAAGACCAACCGTCTCGCCCCAGCAGCGTGGTAGCGACGCGGCGACGAAGGCAGAGCATTCATGACTTGCATAGAAGCGTGTTACGTCATACACCGTCACCAGGTAACGTAAAAAGACTTTCATACTCTTATCCATGTAAACTGAGTTCTTGTAGTTCCAGGAACATGTTATATGAGGTCATTACAGTCTTAAATCGCTGAACCGATTTTTTTTATGAGTTTTGGTACAGAGATAAATGTTCATTTCTCTGTACCAAATTCATCAAAATCAGACCATGGAGATGGTTACAAGCATAACATAAAGGTAGATAAATGGGGAGGAGCTAAGACACAAGCTGCGATCGGACCAACATCGTCGGATCAAATCTT
The DNA here is from genome assembly GCA_943136025.2 of Agrotis puta. Taxonomy (NCBI): domain Eukaryota; kingdom Metazoa; phylum Arthropoda; class Insecta; order Lepidoptera; family Noctuidae; genus Agrotis; species Agrotis puta. The sequence goes on along the minus strand of OW964176.2, from coordinate 14,038,488 downwards.
CGGGTTGTCGTTGTGTGGATCGCATCTTATCTATAAACTTTAAACACCACCACCTGTTTGTACCCTGCATTGTAATATGATAAATGTGATTCTTTCAGATGTCGACCAGTCGAACAGAATACTTGATGAGTTCAACCATTCAAAACCGTATGACACTTCCGGTGATGCCGTCAGGTTAGTAATAAACTCAATAAAGTAAAAATAATATGTTGTTTAGCTATTAATAACATGTCATTATGAGAAAATATAAAAATCTTATACTTGTGCTGTTAAACTTGAACAAAACATACCTAGCAAGAATATGGTGTTTTCATTTCCAAGAACTATTATTAAAACATCTTTTTTATATCTCTTGACTACAGTGAGGTGTCTCATCTACGTGAGCGTCTAGCCTTTTGCCAGCAAGAGTTAGAAGATCTGAAGGAGAAGTACAGAGAGCTGGATGAAGAGTGTGAGACGTGTGCCGAGTATCTACGTGAAAGAGACGAACAGTGCGGTCGGCTCAAGAAAGAAAAGGCGGCGCTGCAGGTAAGATTGTACAAGAACTTTACATATCCGTCATCGTCATAATTTAATGCTTTTGATACCCGAATGTTTTTTTCTTAATTCACCCATTGTTTTTCGAAATTCGGAATGTGATCACTTTATAGCAATACTAGCTGACCCGCTGAAAAAAGTAAGAACCTCGCTTGGTTTCTTACTTTTTTTTTAAATGCGGTGTTGGTGTTGTCATAGGTCGTAGGACCTATTTTCATACAATCAAAATATAGAAAAAAAAAAAACATTAAAATCGGCCGTATCGTTTCGGAGGAGTGCATTTACACAGCTTGATACGAGATTGAGGCTACATTAGGCGATTTGCGATGCGACTTTATGAGCGAAACGAGTTACATGTGTGTATGGTGTAACCACATACGTTTAATTTTGTTTTATTTTCGTTTCATCGCTCTTGTGTCACAGATCGACTCACAGAATAAGCTTTACCCTTCAATAAATTGGTTTATTTAACTTTGAAAATGAACTTTATTACAGGCAACAGTGTCAGATCTCAAAGAGAAACTACAGTCGTGCAATCCCAATCAGAGTCAGCAGATCGCATCGAAACCGAGCGTGGCTCATGTCGGCGTCAACACGGACGAAGGTAAAAAAGAGTATTTTTATTTCATTTATAAACTACTATTCGCTCATATCCCCAGTGGATTTTCCGAACACTTGGTGTATTTTCCAACTGAGTGTGGATGGCTATATTCGAAATTTTGAGGAATATCGAAAAATACTGAAACGAGGGTCGAGGCCAAAATTCATCCTGTATATCAATTTTATCTTGACAATAAGGGTCAAGTCACACCGAGACGACGCTGCGCGCACATTTCAATAGAGCTACTCAAAATCTAACTTTATTTACTACACGAAAAGATACATATTTGCAATATCGTTGCGTCGCGTCTCGGTGTGAACTGACCGTAATAAACACGACAGAAAGAAGAAATCTATCCAGTTATGCGCGCACAGGCAGTCTTATGCGACTTTATTTTACAGAATATAAAAATTATTTCAAAGAAATCTGAACGCAACAGTGAATAATTATTAACTTTCTTTTCCTTAACTGTTTTCATGATTAAAGTTTGTTTTAAAAATGTGTATTTTGAACAGATTGGACAAACCTACATTCAGTGGTAGTAGACCGCATGTCGTTTGATGCCGAGGTGGAGAAGAACAAAAAACTCACCAAGACCATAGAAGAGTTGCGCTTCAAGAAACAAGACTTGAAGAACACACTTGCTAAGATGCAGAAGGCTTTGGAGAAAAATAGTAATCACAGGTATTTATAATTTAATACTACAAGTACTGCTACTTTCCACTGCTGAAGATAGGCTTCCAGATTCTTTGATACAATGCTAAAGTATAAAGTAGACCACAAAACTAACAACTAGGATTTATATCCAACACGTCCCAGTATCTTCTAAGAGTCTATGACTGTTGCCCAAAAAAGCCAGTGAGCTGAAGTGCCTGGTGAGCTGTACACCAAAATAATATTTTTTTTAATGTGAGACGTGAATTCAGCAGTCATTGTGCCGATTGTCATGTCTGACATTGGCTTAATTGCCAAAAGCCTCGAACAGCATCTGAGGAGGCAATCGCTTGACAGCTGGATCAGGCGCCTGATTCAGAAGGCAGTAATTCAGGACACGGCGCGTATTGTTAGAAGGTTTCTCCCTCAACAGCCCTGACTTCCGGAAGCCCGGACCCTGTTCCCGATGTTGGTGAACTGCTATATTTTTTTAATGTTTATGTAAAAATAAATAAATATGTATGAAATAAGGGTATGAATAAAAGGAATAATAATTTTAAATGTTAATGAATTTAAAATTTTACCATCGTATTTTTTATAAACAGAGAACTAGACGCGACGCGGCACGAGCTTCAAGCTTGTAAGCAAGAGCTGGTGCAACTCAGAGAGAAGTACAAAGACTTGGACGAGGAGTGCGAGACATGCGCTCAATACTTACGGGAGAAAGAAGAACAGTGTCGCAGGCTGAAAGAAGCTAAAAAAGCTCTAGAGGTACGTACCCCGTCACCAAAATCTTTGTTAGCCACGACTCAAGAGGTCCTTACGAAGGTCGTCGTTAAAAAAATTACTTGCACCTGTGTATAAGTGCTTGTTTAGAAGTAAATATTGTTTGGTTGTTTGTTCTCTCCCTGTCGACGAATAGGTCGATAATTTAAACGTATTTTTTAAGGCTCGGATGTGTTTTTCGCCTTCTGACTCTATTCTACTATGAGCAATTCATACATTCGCTCACTTTTCCTCCATAAAACTACAGGACTTGCTACTTACTGCCGACCTTTACAAATATACTTTTCGTAATTAATTTATAATTCAGACTCAACTGCAAGAGCTCCAAGGTGATCACAACTCGAAGTCCCACTCCACGCGTAAGAAGCGTCAGAGTCTACACGATAAGAACCGAACTGCCACGGTTGACTTCAAGGACGCCTGTACTGAAACTCGCGACGGTAAGCAAATGTCTTTTTAGCTGCACGGTTGCAATCCAGCGTCTGTCGTTTTAAGGGCTGCCATCCATGTAGGCGGCAAATTCAAACACAATTGGCAAATGGAATCCAAGCTCCCTCCAAGGTCACGCTGATGTACGCTGGATTGCATTCGTATGAAACCTGCTTTACAGACATAATAGGGTATTTAACTGAAAACATTTAATTAGTGCATCACTTAGCTCATCATATAAAAAATATTTGACGCATATTTTTCTTTTGTTTCGTAAACCAAAATTGACGCAGATACGACAGTTTTAAAATTGCCGAAATACATATGTGCATTATTTTTTGGAGATAAACGTCAGAGACACTGTATACCTAGGCTGAAAGTTTACTACAATGACACCAGCTTTAAATTTACTCCATTATAAAATTGTACCAATTTATCCCTCAAAACATTCACAGATTTTCTAAGTTATCAAGTGGAGCTTGATGGAAGTGGCCGTCCTATGCCAGAAGACAAGACGAAGGAAATAAAACACTTGAGATTGGTAAGTACTGTTATTGTACGTGTGAATTGAATTCAGCTGTTCGTTATAAATAAAAATATTCGTAGCAAATTGTCTAGTAAAGCTTGTCTCAATTCTGAAATTTGAAAATCTAAGAGCGCGCTTTTATGAAGACACCAGCTGTTGCCAGCGGCTTCGTTTGCGTGTAACTTGAAAATTCTCCCATAGGAACGCAATAACGGGATAAAAACTATCCTATGTGTTAAAACAAGATGACCATACCGGGATCGACGGCGCGTTATCTCCACGCACTCAAATAGTGTCACCGTCAGTGTCACTCAGTGTTTAGAGGGATCCGACGATATCGATCCACACACACTTTCACAATATTAGTTGATAGTTAAATTAATTTACGTTAGTTAGGTAAAAACCGAACAAACCAAAAAGATCATAGGAAATAGCTTATTTTTATTGGAACTTCTAATATAACTGCATACTTTTTGATCAGGTCGTAGAGAAGCTGTCGCAGCAGAAGACGTTCTTGGAGCAGCAACTGGTGAGCGTGTCCGCCATGCAGGCACAACATCCCATGTATGTGGCCACCGGCAGCGCTATTGTACAGGTAAGAACAAAAGCAAAACTAGTTTTAGTTAGCAGCTTGTTTCCATGGATGAACCCATGGGAATTTAGTACCGGGATAAAAATATCCTGTCTGGACACAGACCATGGTCCTTGCCCTGTTTTATTAGTCCTGTTTTTCCTGATGCAGTCAGTCTATATATTATATATCTATATATATAAAAGGAGAACTGACTGACTGACATACAGCCGAAACTACTGGGGCTAGGAATGTGAAATTTTGCACACGGCTTCCTATTATAATGTAGGGGAGCACTAAGAAGGGGTTTTTGGAAATTAAATCTTTAAGGGGTGAAAAGGGGGAATTAGGAAAGTACGTAACCCACGCGGACGAAGTCGCGGGCAAAGTGCTAGTATTGTATATGGTCTTAATTTCGCTAGTTTTGTTTATGACTATACTTGCTCCAGATTCTGCATGTCCTGTATATAGTTTGTTACAAGAGGCTCAGTTTTGGGCCAAATTAATTTACATTGTCATCAACACCCTGAGAAGAATAGGGTGTTCCACTGTCTTAGACAAGGAGGCAAACAGTATCCATTAATTTTATTTTAGTGCACTGATTGTTTATAAAATCTTTTTTTCCAGAACCAACAACTAACCGATGTGATGAAAGAAAACCAAAAACTGAAGAAAATAAACGCAAAACTGGTCAATATTTGCAAGAAGAGAGGCAAGGACTCCAACAGAGAAAACGAAGACCCTGCTGATCAGGGCTGAGAATAATAATTAAGTAATTTTTCGAACGAGTAGTAAAATTTTCTTTGACCAATGCACAAATGAGACGGGTAATGACTAATGACATAATAATCGTAATTAGCTGGACTTTTATTACGTAATACTCATGATTGTGGTATTTAGTAGTGTGGAAATTATTATAGTATATTTTTGGTATGTTTATTCTAATGTTTGTCTAGTAAGTAGGCTCGGAGGCTTTACTTGTTATTGTATCTCCATTTTCCTAATGATTACGTAAAAATAACTATTGGAGATGCTAATGTACGACTAAATGCTTGCCTTGCCCTATAACATTAGTGTGGGCACTAATTTCGAGATTAAAATGTGGCTCCTTGTAAGGTTACGATAAAATACTATTCAGATTCGTGTCCTAGTATGGACAGGCTGATTCTAGTAATTTCTTATAAGAACAAATTAATTAAAGCCACTCGTATCTAAATTAAGACTGAATGTTGCAACGACATTCCAAAAGCATTTATTATTGGAACAGTGCAGGAGTTGCCTAACATTTGTGTTTTCTACGAAATCTTTTATCAAATAGAATCTTTTTTTTTTTTGCAATTTAATGTTTATTTTTTTCAAGAAATTAGTTTTTTTTCCTTGATTTGACGTTAGGCGACTCTGGGCTGATTACTCCAAAATGGAATGATCAACATGATTGCGATTGCCTGATTGCAAAGCGAACGTTGTGAGTATGGTGCCATTGTAGATAGTAATTAGTGAAACCTAATTATTCTCATAGATATATTGAATGTGGTACAATATAGTATTATTAGGGTGTACTTAAAATGTTTGTGCCTAAAAGTATTTAGTGATATTAGAATGCAAATAATATTTATTATAACGTTTGTATCCGTCTGTAAATAAGTAACACGCTCACAAGTTCTCCTAAAATATTGGCGGAAATATATTAGCTTACTTCATGCATCTTATGACGTGTTGCCAAGTAATTTGATTATCAGTCCACTTATGTGATTATTGAAGTTCGTACTTAAGCTCTGGTCCAACTCTGATATTGCATGCTTCAATTTTCGATAATTAACAAGTTATGCGATTATTAGCGACAATTTGTATAACTCCATAGTAGCTGACACACAACACACGTAAGTGAGGTGAGGTTGACTTTTTTTGAACCAGAGGTTCAAGACCCAAGAGTATTTGGACCTTCTTTTTTGGTTGTTTGAACAGCAAAGCTGTCACCCGATATAAGCTATGCATGTTCCGCCTATCGCACAAATTACTAACTTCGAATTATAATGATTCGTCCATTAATAAAATTATTAAATTAATGCGCAATTACTCTAAAGAGAATTACTATGAATGTTGAATGAACGACTAATATTCTTTGAATATTATTTTAAATTTAATTAACTGTTAATCTTCTGATATTGATGGTACCAATACAAAATAAATGTTTGATTATTATAATTTGTGTTTTCATTTGGTACTAGCTTCCGCCCGCGACTCCGTCCGCGCGGATGTCGGTCTTCGCGTGGATGGTTTATTTCCCCATTTGAGTAACTCTGACAATGACATCTTATAAATATTACGGCGCTGAATCCACTGCGGGTAATGCAACGTGTGTTCGCGGTTCTACAGAACAACGTCTATGAATAAAACTGAAAAATAAGATTTTTCTACGTATTTTTCCAGGATAAAAAGTATCCTATGTTATGCCCAGGATAATAAGGAACAATTATACCAAGTTTCATCGAAATCGAACCGTTAGTTTTCACGTGATGCCTGCACAAACAGACAGACAGACTGACAAAAAATTTTTTAATCATATATTTGGGTTTGGTATCGATCCAGCAACAACACCCCCCGCTATTTATTTTTTCAATATTTTCAATGTACAGAATTGACCCTTCTACAGATTTATTATAGTATAGAAGATGTAACCCATGTTGCGATGCCATTAAGACTGGTGTAACAAAACAAGCTAATAGCAAAGACAATTTTATTAGATAAAAAGTTGCTTTTACAATTTCAAGATTGGCTGCGACTCCATTTATAAGCACGCCAACAAACTTCAACAAGTTATGGATAATATGGCCTCGAGATTTAAGGAATTTATTTGGAACTCCCAACTGACTGAATGGTTCGTGCTTGACAGTGTTATCAAAGACATTTTCTCCCCTTTCGGAGTTGTACGCTAATAATTTCAAGTTCATCCGAACTTTATAAAAAGAAGCGAGAGCTTTGTGTTCAATTTTGTTGGCGTATAATTATAACGCAGCTTTATACACAAAGATATAATAACACATGCATATTCAAAAAGCCTATGCCCAATAAAGGACTACGACAGGCGGAGTAAAAAATGCATAGACACCTAGACTCGACAAAAGTCGACAAAATACACATAGTAAGTCCTTAGGAATTATTTGTTGGTTCCATTATCACCATTCAAATTATCACTTTTTAAGGTTTCACCGTTTAACGATTCACTTTCTGAGTTAAAACTAGTTTTCTCCTTCAAAAGGAGTTCTATCTTCGATGGCAATTCTTTCAATATCTCTTCAGTCTTATCTGACGTTGACTTAGGTTTGGTAAGATCAGCTTTCTTTTGTACATGATCAGCGAATGTGGTTCTACCAGCGGCCTTGGCAACATCTGCAGCTAGTCTGAGGTGATCTTCATTGTGGGACTTTGCGAGTTCGTCTGCAGCTCGAGATAGATTACCATTGGCTATGTGACTGGAAAATAAATAGAATAATTTTGATTGTTGATAAAATAAGACAGATGGTATCTTATGGCCCATACATAATGGTCTGCACGTGGATCATAACATGCAATAATAACAACTGCAAACACAGCATTTTTTTTATAACTGGGACATGTAGTTGGAATTTCTTCTGTTTTGTGTGTGTACAAACATTTAAACTCACATTCACAAATAGCCAAACACAGAAAACTATCTTTGTTACCATGGCTGTAGGCCATAAAAATATTTGTTCCGTGTGGGATTCTAACCCGCGACACGCAGCTCAGCATCCAATCGCTTAGCTACTGTGCCATCCGTGTTGACAAATTCACTCACTCTTCAATTTCTATTTCTCAAACCATATAATTCTAGTCTAAAATATATTTTAGCAAAGCAAACAAATATGAATAAAAGAAATATAAACCAACTTACAGCATAGCTGCTACAGAAATTTGACCACTATTGGAAAGTTCCGTAGCCCACTTTCCTAAAATTTCTTCAGCCACACTGTCCATGTATCTGTGAACATTTTATAAACGAAAGTTGTTCAATATTGCAAGCCATGTTTGTAACATGTTGCACACGAACATGTCGACTGTGACTACGAGCACTATCGAAACTGCAAAATCGCCGTTTATGTTTTATTACAGAAATTGAAAGTCCTTATAAGCAGAGATTTTTTGATAAAAATAAAATTCATCATGTTTTGCATCGAACAAAATCAAAACTGCGTCTGTGTTCTAGGGCAAAATAAAACTTTAAATTGCTCTCCTGTAAAGTACGTGATTTGCAGTTTCGATACTGTTCATCACAGTCGATGTTACTGACTATATGCTAGATATAATATCAAGATGAAGTCTCATAATCGTAAGTACTAATAGCATGTAAGTTGAATGGAGTAAAACATTTATATTCACCTTATCCTGCAGAGTATATAAGCTTCTTTGAACAGTTTTCCTTCAAGCAGAGCGTTCACAGCACCGACCACGTCATGCATGCTCAGCAATATGGCAGCTTTGCGGTACTTCGGACCACCGTACAGTCGGTTTACTATGAAAGAAAAAAGAATTTCAAGTTTAATTATCCTAATTACTTTTGGGAAACGAGTTTGTCTCTAAAACGATTTTGATTGTCAGTACAGAGATAGGCCTCTGGAGACGGCTATAGGTTGCAAAAAAAAAATACTCGAAGGGGTATAAATGAGAGGGAAGGGCCAAGTGAGTATGCAAAAACTAGATGCACAATCGACAAAGTTGAATTATGACCCACCATAAGCATTTATACAGACATTCAAATACAATTAGGTCCACATTCGCGTAAACATACTGGTAACGACCTTGATCTTTGTTATTTTGTTATATTCAAACGAAAAAAAATGGGCCTTGATTCAATTTTGTCGATTATACATAAATTTCACGTTTCATAAAGATTTGCAGCGAACAATATTGTATAAAATAAACAATATTTTCCATACCATAAAGCCTATATTCCTCTCCTCTAGCCACTAAGCGATCTATTTGCTCTAGATACAGTTGAGTAGCATCTTTCCAGTATCTGCAAGCAAAGAAGTTTTAATTTCATTAAACAAAAAAACCACCAGACTACTTCTTGGAAGAATTATATGCTGAGTAGTTTTAAATTCTATTTTTTTTTATTTCGGCCATTATTAAAGTTAAACTCGAAAATCAATGGCGTTTGATAGTTACCAACAGGATTCAGCGTGTTAATTTTTCGACTTACTTGAAGGAAACACATGGCGCCATACTGAGAAGGAATGGGCAGAGCATATCGCGTTCGCTTGCGAATTGAATCATTGTGTCGATGTGACCGCGAAATATCGACAGCATTATACACGCTTCTGGGTGAGCATGGGAATTCAAATGACCATCCACTGTAAAAAAAATAGAGGTAACTTGTTAAGTATAATTAAAAAAAAATGGACACAGAAAACTTATTGAGGTCCGATTGGATTTTAGAAACTATCAGCTTAGTATCTACCAAGCAAGGAATAAAGGGTTAACCCTTTAACCGCCAGAGTCGTATATATACGACCAACATTTCCGTGACCCTATCGTCCGTGTCGTATTTATCCGACAGAGAATATTCCCGATTTTTGTTGTTTTGTTCGATTTTATTGCATCTATTCTATATCTCTCTATTTATGTAGATAGAATACTTTTTATTGTGCACCATAATATTTTACAAATCGGAGCTTAAAAGGAGCAGAAAGAGAAGAGAAGAGGAAAGCACGATTCGTAGCCGGGCGCTAGTGGCACGTCAATTGATATTTAGCCAAGCGCTTAAAAGGTTAAATGGTCATCTAACCCAAATCTCCAGTCTTTGGTGTTATCATTTCACGAATTGAAATTACTTGAAGGATTGATAAGCTTGGACACCGTCAACAAGATGAATCACGAATCACGATCCGTAGCGATAGTCCATTATGCAGTGTTATGAGCCAAAAAACATCACGGTAGTATTTTCAAATAATAAAAATTACTTACTTTCCATATCCAAAAATTCATTAACCTCCTTGATGCTACCAAAAACTTTAAGGTAATCTAATCCAAGTTCGTTTACCTCCTTCTGTTTGTTCGCTTCAGTAGTTTGTGCAGTTTCTTTGGTGCCAGTATTATTTACTGTTTCTTGTGCGTTTGTACTCTCTACTACACCTTTTGTATCAGTAGGAATATCTTCCTGTTTTATATCCCCTTTTTCGTCAACAAGCTCAGTTTTATCTACAGTAACATTCTGTGACCCATCCCCTTTCTCCCCATTAGGGTCAGTCTTCTTTAAGTACATTTCCAGCATCTTCCTCGGTGCTTCCAACTTATGAGGATAATTTATTTGCTTAAACATTATTGGTAATAAGAACTTTTTGGGCGGCTTCGCTGTTTTGTCGGAAATCTCCGTCGTTATTGCAACATTATCGTGTTCTTCACCTGAGGAACTCTCCTCAACAACTGGTTCTGTTTTTCCATGTGCTTCTTTCTTTGGTGCTTTCCTACGCTTCTTTTTACCTATTTTGTATACGGCATCTGTTGGAGAAATAAAAGACAATCAGTCATAACATTTTTGAAAACAATTGCTACTAAAAATGAGAATTTTCTTCACTGTCGTAAAAAAAATATAGTAAAATCCATAAATCGACAATATCTTCAGCACTATCGATATTTAAGGATCACAACACTATCAATAGCCATTCGAACACCAGAAAAGTCCAAAATTCACCAATATAATCGTCAGGCTTATGTTGGTAGATGTCCCAGAGGCGCAGACAGCACTCCCCGCCGCCCGACATCACGTGGTGCGGCAGCTGCGGCTGAGCCAGCCAGCACACGCCCAGCGACAGGCACGAGTGGCCGCCGAATATCGATATACACTGCCCTGTAGAGATGTCCCATACCTGTGTGGAAATATGGTAACATCTTAGATAGACTATCTGGGAAGCACGTTATAAGAACATGTTGTTAGTGTGTTTCTTAAGTGTATGATAACAAACGTATTGAGAAGAACATGTTCAATTTCGTTACGCAAAAATGTAAGCCTTGATGAACAAAATCAATTGGGTACCTATTTGAATAATCAAACGACATCCTTTTAATCATCTGACTAAACGCTAATGCCCCATAGATTTTGTATGGCATTAGCAAACTGTGTCGTCATTAAATAATGAACTCAATGGTAACTATTTAATGATTTCAGAGCTACTCAAAATCTTATTTTATAAGTTTGTTTTTAGTAATCTTTTTCGACCCCTAAAATAAAGTCTAATAATAGACATACTGTTTCACTATTCTAGCATTATTTGAGTATTCGAGAATTTGTACATACCCTAACGGACGAGTCCTGCGAGGAGGACAGCAGTAATCCATCGCGATGCGGATTCCAAGCCGTTTGCAACACCGCCTTTGTGTGACCAGCCAGTGTCTTCCATAATGTTAACTGTTTCTTGCCATCTGAAAACATAAATAAACTGACTTTAGTTCTGATATATTGCAATAAATTATTTATCTTGTTTTATCATTCTAAAATCATTTTTCATTATCATTCAAGTACCTTTTTCATTGGTCCCATATTCCAATATGTTAACAAGATTTTCTTTATCCAATGATGTGACTACTATGAGGTTTTTGTATGGCGACTCTTCGTTCGAGCTCGATGTTTGCTCCGGATGCCACTCTAACGAGTGTATCATTTTACTAAAATTAAATAAACAAACTTTTTTTTTAATTGCACTGTTAGACACTGATTTAAAAGTAATTAATTGAACATAATAACAATTATCTGTATCAGTGCTTAAAACTTATAAATAAGTCCTTCTATATAATAAAGCAGCTGTACTTGAAGACGTAATCATCAACTGCGATAGCAAATTCAAATGTATGTGTAACTAGCACTTTTCCCGCGACTTCGTCCGCGTGGGTTACGTACTTTACTAATTCCCCCTTTTCACCCCCTTAAAGGTTAAATTTTCAAAAACCCCTTCTTAGTGCTCCCCTACATTATAATAGGAAGCCGTGTGCAAAATTTCACATTCCTAGCCCCAGTAGTTTCGGCTGTACGTTGATATGTCAGTCAGTCAGTTCTCCTTTTATATATATAGATAGATAGACGACAATGGTAACAACACGATACTGGCATATAAATCATCCTCTCTCGCTCATTTTCCCTAAAATGTATGAAACTACCGATATCGTGTCGATATTGTTATAGTCTTATGTATATATTTTATCTCATCTGTGGATTTTAGTTTTAGTGGAAATAATGTGAGTGAAATAGTATTAAGGAAATAATTATTAACTCACCTGCATACAAAAGCAGCAGCGATAAGAGTATGCGGCCGCTGTGGCGTCAGTATAGCGACCGCGCCGTTGTTAGAGCCGACCAGCAGGCCGCGACTAGACCAGCTCACTGAACATATGGCCCACGGCTGACCTTCTACAGTCAGGTCTATTAGCTCTGGATCTGAGGAAAGTAGACGTATTATTAGCTTCATATTTTTAGATTTCTACTATACTCACGTACTGAAATTTAACACGCCACGTGAGTAAACAGTGGTGAGGCTATTGAAAAATTACAACCATTGTGCCATCAAAACATATATTTCTGTTTAGAAAATAGACAAGGCATTTATTTCATGGTCAGTCTTGTCAAGTACTTTTAATCAACTTATCAAGTAGTTCTTATGGATGAACTGAATATACAGAGAAATGATTGAAGTACTTCTCGTAATAATAGAAAGCGCTTATAAAGAAGCCAAGTATAATGGCTGTGCTTGGATCTTTTAAAGCATTGCCATTTATCCTTTTAACAACAGCCATTTTAGCAATAAACAACTGAAAATGGTGAAGAAAAACATCGTGAGGAAACCGGAATATAGGAAACATCTACCAACCAGCACTGGGCTGGTGTGGTATTTTATGGCTCACTCCCTTATTTATAGGATGATGACGATTTTAACAATATGAATAAAGCGCCAAAGTATCCTTGAAGCACTAAACAAATTACCTTCACTAGGAACATTAGCGCGATACACAACTAGTTTGTTGCCTCCACTAGCATACAGCTGCATGCCTTCGCCCCAAGAGATGGAGTACACTCCGTGACTGAGCGCAGGATTTAGTATCCGAGCTGCTTGCTCGTACTTGCCGCCAATATCTATCAAACCCACCTGAAAGCAAACACGTTTATTTCATCACTTGAATAATATCTAGACTCAATAGGGAAGTAGAAATTTGTAGGACACACCATGAATTGTCATTTTTTGTTGAGAGCTTAGTTGAAACTAGTTTTAAGTTTTAAACCAACACAATTAAGAAACTGAGAGTAGGCAAAAAATCTCGAATAAAATATTGAACTTTTAAAAGGTATGGCAAAGATACCAAATGATTATGGGGATTTACACGGGTGGATTCTTCCGATCGATCAAAAATTTACTCATAAAAATCCCCAATAATGTAACAATTTGGGACATCAGCAGCAAAGGCTTGTTGAAAAGTAAACAATCTAGAATTTTAGAACACTGACCAAGTGTTACTGCCTACTCAGTAATATTCTGTACTTACTCTTGACTCTCCTGTACCAAAGGCCAGTAAGTTCTCCTTAGTAGGATGCCAGGCCACGGTCAAAACTTTCCCCTGCACATTTTGCCAGTAGAGGGACACGTTGGCCCGCGTCAGCTTTTTCTCATCATCTGGTAGGATACCGCCATCCAATATACGGACCGCGCCATCTCCTACGCTTACTGCGATTCTGAAAGAAGATTGTTACTGTTGGTTCGCAGAACAACCTATTTATCTCTTCTATTTGTCGTTTTTGTTTTTTTTTTTCAACAAGAGTTCCAATTTTATAGAGGAACATAATAAAGCTGTTTATCATGCTGAGAATTTTTTGATCATATCACGGATTTGAACGTGCATAGACCTCTATTTACAGCACTCAATAAATATGCATTGAACATTACTGGGTGACACATTATGATATTGTTAAGAATGCCATTTTAAAAATATCAGAATATGATCTATAATAAAAAATTCGTAAAATGTATTATTCGATTTTAAGATTCTCTTATCAGCAAAAAAACACATAAAACTTACTTTCTAGCATCATACGGACAAGGTATAACAGAATATACGGCACCTCCAGTGGTTGCTGTAACACTGAGAACCTTCTTAGTCCTCACACAATAATGTATAAGGTTACGGTCCTGTGCTATTGACCATATGGACCAATCTTCTGAAGATTTTGTTGACTCAGTCTGTACGCGAGGTGCATTTGATTTCACACAGTACAACCCACGCCTGTGTTTCTGATGCAGTATTTGCCATTCTAATTTGTTCTTACTATGAAAGAAGTGAAAGATTAATTTTGAACAATGAGGAAATGTAGAATATGTTATGAAATATTAAAAAGGAAGTGACAATGGAGAATTTAACTTTTTACATACACATACGGCCTTATTACAAAAACTAAATAAACCTTGGTTTAAACCTGGTCTATCAAGTCCAGGCTTATCTGCAGAGCCATGGTTTAAATTTGACCGTATTACAAAACTAAGATGAAACGTCGACTTTAGTACCGCCATTTGAACGATTATCTAAACAATTAAATCCAAAATGAGTAATAACAATTAAATCTACCTTGTTTCAATCCATTTTGGGTGAAAATAACACAAAAACTACAACACAATGAAAAATTTGCTATGAGAAACTTTGACACACCTTTGACAGCTACTACTGTTAGACCGTGGTTTATCGCAAAACCACGATTTGTAATAACGTTTGTGTAAACCATAGTTTTACAAGATAAAACCTGGGTTTTTAGTTAAACTCCTTTTTGTAATAAGACGGATAGTGCCTGATTATAGATTGGTGAAGGACATTACTACAAGTAAATATAACAAATAACATTCTAGCTTTAAAAAAATGCTAAATTGAGTAATAGTTTAAAAAATGTAGTAACATACCTGTCCACATTTTGTGGGTTTATCTCCAATATTTGATTCTTACCATCACAAACAATGAGTGAATCAGGTTTGAACCACAGTATTGAAGTCACAAAAGTGTTTTTATGGTTTTTTGGTGGAATGGGTATGCTACATGATCCCACCAGCTTACCAGTGTCTGACCAAATCCGAACTCCTCTGAAAACAATTTTTTTTTAATAGATAAGAGCCACATAGATCCAGGTTTAAGCCGCACTTATCAAGGTTGTACATGCGTACCTAAACCAAGCTTACTTTTAGGTTGGTTCCATTATTTAGCTGTTACAATAAATTGTTAATGTACTTACCCGAATTTTCCAACTGCAGCAAGGAGATGTTTGTGACTAGATTTATTAGGATTTGATGTGTCTATCTTAACACACTTTACTGTTGTCTCTGTACTTGACTGTATACTTTCTGACTGGGATGGACCACTTTCCGACTGAGATGGACCACTTTCCGACTGGGATGGAACACTTTCTGACTGAGATGGACCACTTTCTGACTGGGATGGACCACTTTCCAACTCAGATTGAGCTGACTGGGTGCCAGCTGCAACATGAGTCTTATCCAAAGCAACAACCAGTGACTCTATGGTTGGTTCAGTTTGAGTCTTCCTTCTCAATATTTCCTCTTTCAGTTTCAAACAATCAGCCAAATAGTCCGTATCATCTGTTTTCTCTTTCTTTACTTTAACCAGTATATCTTCTGGTTCATATTTCTTATGGCCAAATTCATCAGGTTCATGATCTTTATAAATATCGAACATATCATCTTCTTGCACCATGACCTCATCAAAACTGTCTTCGGGAAGGGTCTTACCAATTCCAGATTGTTCTAGAACATTTGTTTCCTTTTCTAGTTCCTTTTGACCTTCACTCCTTATTGCTGCTAATCTTTTATCAAGGAATGATTTGTTTTCTGTGCCCGACTTACTGACAGTCATTTCATATTGTGGGCACCAGCTTATATTCATTACCATATCATCTTGGCCTCTAACTTTATATACTACTTTTCCTTTACCTGTGAATATGTATGTTTTATCACATCAATATCAATACTAATATTATAAAGCGAAGAGTTTGTTTAGTTGACCAGGAACTACCGGTTCGAATTGAAAGATTTTTGTGTGTTGGATTGAGCATTTATCGAGGAAGGGTATAGACCTGTGATACTACGACCAATAGGAGCCGAGCAGGGGTGTGAAACCACGGGCATAATTTAGTACTTATTAACCTGTCCCATTTCTTTTTCTTTTCATACAATAAAAATTATAGGAACATGAACAAAAGGCATTCAAAAATTTGTCTATTTAACACATTTTTAAGGACAACTACAGTCAACCAAAAAAATAAATATTAGAGAGTAATATCTCTAATAGATTCAGATTTCCTTGTTGGTTAACATAAAAGAATGAAGCTTTACTTAAAAAATATTAATAACTAATACACATTACCATGAAGATCCACAACAAGAATGACACCCTGTTTGCTACCCACAGCAATTTGCAGTGGAGTATGTTGTGAGCAAGCCATACAAGTGGGTTTGATGCCTCTCAGAAAATGGTTGTACACCTTTGTAGTATTAGATGGCAGATCCCATTTCACTATGTTAGTTGCTCCAATAGAGATGGCCACTGCTTCAGTACTGTAACCCATACCAATGAGTTCCTGAAATAATATAAATTCGAATTTATTTGGTGGATAAGGTATTGCGCAAAACCAGTTTGTTTTTGTATTTGCAGATTACTTTTTATTAAAATTGTAAATGTTTTTTATGCATTTACAATTTTTTGTCTTTTATACCTTTACTTATTAACCATAGGTAAGTTTATCTTTGAGTCTTAGTAACCCAAGACATTGCACCCAAGAATTGATGTTAAAAATGAATGAAATGTAGAAAACTACAATATTAAAATATGTGTTTCTAAATAAAAACCGCCCCTAAGACAACCCACTGACCAAACTAGTTTATACACAATGTATGTAACATAGTGCGGAATAATTTGTCACCAATAAGTTACTGTTTTTGTGAATATTTTAACTGCGGAGTAAATGTGTAGTAAATATTTAATTTACTGAGAGTTGACATAAGTGTTTCAACAATACTTACCTCATGTTCAGTTTTATGAACCTCATGGCAATGAGTTTCTTTTACTTTTACCCTGTTGTTAACAATTTCTACAGACCATTGTTTCACAATGCCATCTAAACTGCCAGTGAGAAATTGTTTCTTTGCTGGCCAATCCGGAGAAATATCCACAGCTATAATCCTGAGTGAACAAAAAAAAAGTAGATTTACATTCAACACATTTTTTTTCCTTTAAATTGCGTTTCGGTAGGGGAGGTGGTATAACAGTCATATACTTACTTATCAGAATTTCCACAGAAGAACACATGAGCCTGATATTTATCTTTTGCGGCTATAATGCCAACATCTGCGCTAAGAGGCTCTAAAACACAAAGACTTTTATTTGGTCCTCCATAAATAAGCCAGCCGTCATTACTTACAGCCATAATAGATGGAAGGAACCAATTAGGTGACGGCAATAGTATTGTCTCGTCCATGGTGATATTAAATTAAAATGTAACGTTTCGGCAAGATTAACAAAGCTCGCCGCCCGGTAAATTAAAAATTTTCACCCGCGCTGGCTAATTTCACTTTTTGACATTAGACAGTAGATTTGAAGGCATAGACAATTTTCCGAACATTTTAGTCTATGGAAGACTAAAATGTTCATCACAGACTAGCACTTTGCCCGCGACTTCGTCCGCGTGGGTTACGTACTTTCCTAATTCCCCCTTTTCACCCCCTTAAAGGTTAAATTTCCAAAAACCCCTTCTTAGTGCTCCCCTACATTATAATAGGAAGCCGTGTGCAAAATTTCACATTCTTGGCCCCAGTAGTTTCGGCTGTACGTTGATATGTCAGTCAGTCAGTTCTCCTTTTATATATATAGATGTTCATACAAAATCTTACTTGCTCAATGTGGAATTCTGAACTTTGCCTAGTTAATTAATTCAGAAGTTTTTCTAAAAATCAATAATATATGCGTGCAATTATATCAGTTTTTATTTGTTTTTACCTCGTGGCCAATTACAAATTAAAATAAACTCGCCTTAAATGACTATGCGATGAATTAGTACAATTACGTATTCTGTGGATGAACTAAAAATAGTACCGTCAAAAAGTCGGAGTCACACTATAATAGTAAAAATAAACCCTGAAAAATTTGTGGAACCTTTCTGATCTTTTTTTGGAATGGAATATTTGTCTTTTGGTTCTGATACCAAAAGACAAAAATTCCATTCCAAAAAAAGAAAACATGCTGTCATAATATTTTTGTTTTGTGTTGTCACCTGTCCCTGTCAAATTTCAGTAGAAGTTTCTGGGAAGTAGTGAAGTGGTGTGGTGTTCTTTGGTATTTGTCAGTATTTGTTTGGAGTTACTACGTTTTACTGCCTTAGTGGGCCTGCTTTATTAAGACACTCAAAGAAAAGTATCTTTAAATTTATAAAAACAGCATTGTTCATCACATAAATCAACTCTGATCCAATCATGGCTCATTACAAGGGCGCAGCCTCTGAGGCTGGCAGAGCCATGCACCTCATGAAGAAACGAGAGAAAGCCCAGCAAGAAATAGAACTCCGCAAAAAGAAAATAGAAGAAGATCTAAAGATGGTAAACATAGAGAATAAGTTTGCTACTCACTATGATGCTGTAGAACAACAGCTGAAAAGTTCTACTATTGGTCTGGTAACCCTTGATGAGATGAAGGCGAAACAAGAACACATAGTCAGAGAGAGAGAGAAAAAATTGGCACAGAAAAAGGCAGAGAAAGAAAAGGAGAGGCAGAAGGAGATTGAAGCTAAACAGGCACAGAAAAACAAACAGAAAAGACAGGTAAGTTCACAAGTGATGTGGAAATATATAAGGTCTTAAAAGAATATCTCAAAATAGAGTACTGCAACAACTTTTTTCGAATTAGATACCATCTTTGGAAACAAACATGATGTGTACAATCTTTGAAAAGATTCTATAATAATATATTTGGAAAGATTTTGAGATACATTTTGCACCTAAAGTTATTTTGCAGTAGTAATAAATACTGGAAATAACTATAATAAGTTTTCAGTCCCATCTGTCGTTGAGCACAGTTCTTTTTCCCAAGTTATGGATTTCTTTAAGTACTTTCTGAATCAAACATTCCAAATATACGATGCCTGATATTTTGTTTTTACAGATCCAAGCATTATCATTTGATATGAATGAGGACGAAGAAGATGAAGAACTAGAGAAATCATCAGCAGAAGAAGAAGCAGCAGAAGAGTCGTCTGCTGATGAGAAACCACCCGCAGATGATAAGAGCTGGAGGGACAAAGAGGAACCGGTATGCAGCAGTTATTTTTTTTACCTTCAAGATAATATCTTTATACAAATTGATGTGAAATTGTAACTGTGAAATTATAATTTATTTGTTATATTTCAGCTATTCAAGAAAATAAAAAAGAATCCTGATGTAGACACATCTTTCTTGCCAGACCGAGAAAGGGAGGAAGCAGATCTCAAACTACGTGAGGAACTGCGGCTTGAATGGGTGATGACACAAGCTAGCCTCAAAGATGAACCTATTGCAGTTACCTTCAGTTACTGGGACGGTTCAGGACATAGACGAAATGTTACCTTGAAAAAAGGTGTGGATTATTTAGTTTTAATTTGGAACTATAGTCCCCACCAGATAAGTCTGGAATTTAGATTTATTTCATTAATTGATCCTAAAAATGCATCGTTCAAATTTCGTAAATAATACATCGCGTCTTACCATGATACATCGTGTTACGAAACTTACATTACATTTTGAAATATTGGAATATATTGGTACATGGGGGTCAATGAATTTTATTCCGGGCTTATCATGCGGAGACTAATATCCGGAGAAAAGTCAGCACTTGTCTCTAATTGGTGCTCATTTTTTTCTATCACAATTAATGTAACAAAATATGGTATGGTTTCAGGTAATTCCATATATCAATTCCTTCAAAGATGCTTAGACACACTGCGGCCGGAATTCAGTGAACTGAAAACTGTATCTGCAGACCAGCTTATGTATGTCAAGGAAGATCTCATATTACCTCATCATTATACATTCTATGATTTTATAGTAACTAAGGTAAGTTACATAGAGATTAGATCTACTATATTATTACACTCATATCTATAAACAAGTCTTTACTTATTTCTTGTGTGAATAATAATTATGTATAAGCTGCACGGTTGGTTAAGCCATGCTAGCCAAGGTTTGGCTGTGGATAGGTGAGACGGCGCGTTGTGTTCCACGCGCGCCTCAAAGAGTGTCAGCATAGTGACGGGGCCTGTAGAGGGCCAAAGCCTGCCGGGGTCGCGGGACCAAGGGATTACCGTGACCCCGGTACGTAAAGGGCTATTGAAGAACACCGTGGATTTTAGTCGGTACAAGTCTGACAGTCCCTCCCGCCCTGCCCTGGGTGGGAAGACTCATTTGATGATTTCACCACGATAAAAAAAAAACCCCTGATGGAAGAAAGAGGCATGAGTTTGAGTAGGTATGATATATGTACACAAATGAAACATCATTCTTCATCTAATTATTCTGTTTATTTACTTGCATGTCATAAGTCTTATTTCCTTGCTTGAAGGCACTCATAGTCATTTTGCTCCTCATTTGAATGTCTGACAAACGAGAGCTGACGTTAAGTATAGCTTCAAGACCTGTTCTGTCGATTTGGAAGGGCTCCCCATCGCTGTATGGAATGCTCCTGGTTGTTGGAATCCCCTTTGCAGCAACATGGTGAGCCACCGCTGGTTTGCTGGTTGCTGCGTTTGGTTGCGAGTCACCAGGCTCAACTTGCGTAGAAACAGTAGCTGATGCCACCTTGCCACCTCTAGGCCCGTCCATTACTTTTTAAATATAAATAATTCTGTTTTTATTCTAAAACAAAATAATATATTTTTCCTATGTAGAGCTTTTAGACAAGTCCACTTGTGTTCAAACTGACATGAAATAAATTGTCATTTTTTTAAATTCCAAATATAAAACTCTACATTGATTTTATTACCTGCCAGTTTGATAAATTATATGCTAAAAACAAAAGCTCGTGCAGATAGCAGCACTGTTGAAATTTTAATGCTATGACGAATGGAAAAAGGCCCGGATTGTACCTGTGCTTAAAAAAGGTGACTCGAGCAACGTCAAAAACTATAGGCCGATTTCCATTCTGTCATGTTTCCCGAAGCTTTTTGAGTGTCTGGTTTGTCCCATCCTCACCAATTATTTGGATGCTAAGCTTTCCGACAGCCAGCATGGATTTCGTGTAGGACGATCTACCGAAACTAACCTGGTCAGATATTTGACCGATATTTCTGATGCACTCGATAACAGACACGAAGTTGACGCAATATACACAGACTTCAGCAGCGCATTTGACAAGGTGAGCCACTCGCTTATGGCAGCAAAACTAAAGCTCAGTGGTATCCATGGGTCTCTGTTGAGGTGGTTCACATCATATCTCACCAATCGTTCACAGTTCGTTGCCGTCAATGGCTATGTTTCATATGAATTTCACGTGCGATCCGGCGTCCCGCAGGGTTCCCATCTTGGTCCGGTTTTGTTTTTATTATTTGTAAATGACATAATTAGCAAAATCAGTCATTGTGAAGCTTTGTTGTTCGCTGACGACTTAAAAATTTACAAAAAGATTACGGGACCTGCGGACTGCGCGCATGTTCAAAGTGATCTAAAAAACATTGAAAACTGGTGCACAGCTAACAACATGACTTTAAACACCCAAAAATGCTTCTTCATCCGTTTCTCTAGAAAAAAGTCATGTTTTCCAACTTCCTATACACTGTGCAGCACAGTATTAACAAAGGTACGGCAAATGCGAGATCTAGGGGTTCTGGTCGACGACGAACTAAGTTTTAAGCCGCACATCAGTGACGTTGTCAAAAAGTCGGCTCAGATGCTGGGGTTCGTTAAACGCAACACTCGAGGCTTTCAACTTCCAAAGACCAGGATAGTTTTGTTCAACACTCTAGTACGCAGTCGGTTGGAATACGCCAGTGTTGCATGGAATCCGTACTATGCTGTTCATTCTCAAAGAGTTGAGGGAATACAGCGAGCTTTTTCTAAACATCTCGCCTTTATATCTAGAGGAATAAGCCATCGCTGTCCGTACGAGCAGCGCATAAAATTTTTCAACATTAAGATGTTGAAAGACCGTCGCCGTTCGCGTGACCTTATATTTTTATACAAAATTGTTAACGGAATTGTTAAATGCAGTGATTTAATCGAGCGTATTCAATATTCAGTTCCCTTGAAACCCCCGAGATATCCCATCAGTAGATTTTTCCATATTCCTTTCCGTAAATCGAACCTCGGTCTTAACGCTCCGATACTTCGAATATGCAGAAACTATAATAGCAGTTTTAAATCATTAGACTCTGATTTATTCGGCGTCTCCTTTAACAAGTTCAGACGATCAGTTTCGGAGGTACGGGAGCGCATTAACCAACCTACTTAGTAAATTTTTTTTTTAACCTTTGTCAATATCTTAATTTCTTTCTTTCCGTATCAATTTCTTGTTAATTTATACCGCACATACCCATTTAATTTTAAGAAAATATTATATTTTAACTTATTTATAACATTTTTGTAACTACAAATTGTTACTTTGCTGTCTCTTTTATAGTAAATGTTGCGTATACCTGTCATAGGCTCACATACTAGCACACATGTTTTATATTTTTGTTTTCAATTACTGTTATTGTATGTTTTGCTGTTGGTGTACCTTAAATAAATAAATAAATAAATAAATAAATGCTACTCAGTACTCAGTCACTAGTTCTAATCACTAAGGCTATTTTGATTGAGATCAGCTCTTACCATTCACAACTATATAATGATAAAATGGTTGACTGTTATAACGTGGAACCCCTACTATTCAGAGAAAGCAACAATTAGAAATAGTTTTATTACAATAATAATAAGCTTTGAAAAATACTTGTACGCGAGAGAAATAAAGAACAAAAGAAGGTTATAACAGTATTTTTCGTAGCCAAGGTGACGACCGTTAAATAGACAAATTGATGTCGTCTCTTCAGAAATTACTTATATTCCAGGCAAGGGGAAAAAGTGGACCGTTATTCCAGTTTGATGCTTCTGATGACGTCAGACTCGTGAACGACGCGACGCAAGAAAAACAAGACTCGCATGCAGGAAAAGTGTTGCTAAGGTACGCAGTTTTTTTTGTTCTATAAGAGAATGTCCTAAGTCCTGATAAGATTGCACCAAAGAGAATAAATATACCTACTATAGAGGGGCTATGCGAAGAAATGTCATAGAAAAAGTGTGATCCTTTTTTCAGTAACGCCATCTAGCTTTGAATAGCATACTAGAAACTTTGTATAGGGATGTTACCATTTAAATAAAAAGGTATCGATAATAATAATAAAAGTTACGAGACTATTTTTTGTTCACATTTGAATAGATTGAATCAAATGCCAAAAAATTAGGAAAACAATAAAACGATTAGTGGTTTCAATGTGTACGAGTTATTTTTTTTTTACATATGTTTGACGAAGCAGATGGAAGCCAATTTTCTTCTTTACGGTCTATTTGAACAAACCGTATCCACTTTTCACGTTCTACATTATTTACACTCGGAAACCTGCAATAACAAAACCCTACTTGAACGAATAGTACTTGTTCCTTTATTGACATTTAAATTAAATGATATGATTATGTTCAAGGGCCAATCTTCAATGTTGAGGATAATGACGTCCGATACTTTTACTACTAGTGCAACCATCCATTGACAAAAAACAAAAATATAAATTAATTTGATTTTTAGTAACATAAATGTAAATAAAATAATTTATATTTTTGTTTTTTGTTAATGGATGGTTGCATTAGTAGTAATAGTATCGGACGTCATTATCCTCAACATTGAAGATTGGCCCTCAAACAGTATTATATTTTAAGTGTTATTTATTATTTACCTCATAAAATATCGATGACAAAATCGATAAACAACATCACATCTCTACAAGGCAGTAGTAAAGCTATTCAGCAATAGAGGGTGTTTATTACAAAATTAACATAATGTTCTAGAACTATTTATTAAAATTATTATTACTAAGTAAATATAACAAATACTTACGAAAATAAACCGAAGTTAGATCCAGTCGTTCTACCACAACGAGATTTACAATACCGTAATGCGCAACTTGGCATATTTTCTTAGAAAATATTTTTCTTTTGTTTGACAGTTTGTCAAGAAAACGACATATCATGCCGGCGTACCACACTAGACTGAGCGACTTTTGTCCACTAGGACAAATGTTTCGGATTACGATTTTTTTCGCTATGTCCCGTCTATTGTGTAGTACAATTTAATGTCTTTGGATTGCACCAATCTATTATAGAATCTGTTTTAATGCGGAATTTTCTTTTATTTATATTTGGGTATTATGGAAATAATATTTTTGTATTTATTAGCCAGTCAAGTATTTGTTACACAAGCTGTTTTAGAATTTTTCATTTAAGTCCAGCATAAGTGAGATTCTTGGAAAGAAATAACTCCCTGACTTTGCCTTGGCCATCATCATCATCATCATCCACAGCCCGTTTTCACCCACTGCTGGGTATAGGCCTCTCTTTGCTTGTGCCAAGCTCCACGATCTCACGCTAGCCTCATTCAGGACACTATGACACACACACACACACACACCTATGGGTAAGGCGGGGGGGTTATTACAATTTCATAAATAAGCATATACTTAAAACCTTTTTTCATTTATATTTTTCAGATCCTGGTATGAGAGGAACAAACATATCTTCCCTGCATCAAGATGGGAGCCTTATGATCCCACGAAAACTTATTCCAAGTACACAATCAAAGGGAAATGAAACAAAAGCTGCATTTTAATGATAGTAAATAACTTATTAAGCAATCTTTAAGACAATGTTGTACATGCAACGAATGAAGTAAAATATTTGTAGTAACAGTGATGAGTTTTTATTTTCAACGAAAATATTAAATGCTATCTTAAACCGCCGCTGGCATACTCGCGAAGCATTATTTTGTGCTATTACAAAATGATCTTTGTTCAAGTAACAAAGAATTCATTTTTCTTGACTTGAACGACTCGAATGTTTGGGTACTTATGTTTTACCTAAACATTATTCTCTGGATTATTAGCAAAGCAATTCAAAAATAGAGTTTGATTTGTTTCTTCAATTCAGTTCATCTATCCAAGGTCGATTGGAATGTGACCATCACCACCTGCATTCATTCCAATGCAATTAAATCTAAATAAAATGATAAATTAGGGAGAAGAATACAAACAAGTATATTAAAATTTAAATATAATTATTAATTCTAATTAACATTTCACTTCTATTGGTACAGGGTTGCCAGTTTACTTCCGGGACAATTCGAGGGTTACGAATTCAGCTTTCGCTTTATTTTGCAAATATTCTGTTGTGCTAAAAACTAACTTACCTAACCAAGATCTACATTACTAATACAATGGGTAATGTAGGTCTCGGTAAGTTATTTTCGCATTGTATTTTTAAAATATTAGAAAAGCTAAATTTCAATCAAAAATTGAGCACCGCATCTCGACTTATTCATTAAATAAAACTTTGTGAGAACAGTGATAAACAACGTGGAGCACAGACAGCTATCTGTGCCCCACGTTGTTTATCACTGTACGCACGTTAATCTACGCGTAACATTGTGAAAAAAAAAAAACGACGGGTTGCACTCTGGGAGTGCCGGCAGAAGTGAAAACTTGATTATTAACGTTGAGCATGTTTGATATTTTGGAATGGTTAGGGAATAATTTTGCACCAATTGCTTTATCAGTATAAAAGTACTATCATTTATGTGGTAGAATACAATATTCATTTATTGCGCTATCGTACACGGTCGAGGTCGACCTCGACCTCGACCTCGATTCGTGGCACGCTGTAACATAGACGAACATTCGCGCAAGCGCCCTGCGCCGCCTAAACGAAACAGTAGGCCCAGGCATACATTATCGCCGCGCCGTAGAGAGGGGATAGCTGTCTACTCTCCATCCGTCCTACGCTTTTTCGATCAGGTCACGTGTCCTGACGCGAGTTTAAGATTTTATACCCATTACAGAAAAAGTGCTCAACGCCGCTAAAGAAGTTTTCACTTCAAAAACTAGTTTTACTTGGCTATTCGAAATCTGGGACAACAAACTGCAATTCCTGGACACGGGACAAGACTCGTAATTCCGAGACCATCCCGGGTTTTCCGGCCAACTGGCGACCCTGATTAGGTATGTACCTAGAAAACCATAAATTAATAAACTAATAAAATTCTCTATGTACAACTGACTAATTTTTCTATTTGCTTCCATCTCTGACTTTCCAGTTTATCCAGAAACTGTTGTTTTGTTTCACTGACATTTATTGCCTCTTTGGGAGGTGGGGCATGTCTTTGGAAATGTATTATGGCGGCCAAAAGGTTCCAAATAGTGAATTCTGGCCATAATGCTTCCGTGAAGTATAATACGGTGTTGGAAACCTGTAAGAAAGGAGGAATAAACTGTAGTCAATAAGCTTTTTCTATCTCACGAATTCTAGTTAAATCAATTCAGAGATAATGCGTGCTTACGTAAATTTGTGGAGTTGCCATATCGGTTGAATTGAATTAAAAGTCATGAATAAGTATTGTGGACGTAACCACTATTCATACGCCCTTGGCCCTACATAAAATAAACGAAGCCAAGACCTCCTTTGGTGCTTACCGTCGTAATATTATGTACTTTAATGACCCCATCTTATTTTTTATCTGGGCAATAATCTTTCCGAACGCCAACTCGAAGCAGCCCCCGCAGTGCGCGTCTAGGTCATGTTATATGTACTCGTATTGTCGTTGCGTTTTTCGCTCTGTTATCTATCGACTAATATGGTCCAGTAAATAAACACACGATAATGTCCTTAATTTCTCACCTGCCATATCATAAAGTCTGATAGTCTGACTTCGCCTGACGTCCTCACAAGAAGGTCAGGTTCCCCAAGTTCCAACGTCTTTGATACAAGCTCATCGTCAATATCTTGTGGCGTTATTTCATTGTTCTGCACTCCATCCACTATGTGTGAGGCTGCTCTGCTGATTTCATCTCGTCCTGAAAGAATAAAAAAAATGGTGAATGAAATTATATTCCGAAATATGGCTGTATTATCACATGATCTTCGGTCATTTTGACTTCGTTACAGGCGTTGTGTTAGAGTTCAATTCTTCTTACGCTGATGTTGGCCGCGAACCTATCGTCGTAACGAAAAAGGCGCTGTTGACGTCAGCGCAGTATAGTACTATATTCGCTATGTTCAAAGTCAGTGGTGGAGACTATCAAATCGAACGCAGCGCGCGATGTGTCAGAGATGCGAACTAACGGGGTCACCCGCACGTGTCAAGTTAAGAAGAAAATGTTTATCATAATATCTAGGTTGGCAATAATTGGCAGAGCTAATGTCCCTAAATGATGTGGTCACTAGGAGGCGCTGTCATCGCGCTTAGAGATTATAGACCACAATGTGCGACACTCACTTGACCGATTTCAACGTAAGAAGAATTCAGACCTCTTATATATAACTACCTTTGGCTTCGCCCCTTGTGTATTACACTCGAGACCAAAGCAGCTTTCAACTGGTGAGAGAATTTTTGAAATCGGTTCATTCGTTTTTGAGCCTATTTAGTACAAACAAACAAACAATCAAATCTTTCCTCTTTACAATATTATTGTAGATAAAAGTGACCGCATCCTGATACTTTCGTGCATGAGATTGCTTCCCAAGAACGGCGAATTTGAACGTGTAGCGCCGACAGAGTGCGCTTACAAACTTGTAATAATTTTAATTTATTTGAGAACTGATTAAATTTGTAAATGTACCTGTATACGCATAAGCAATGTTGAGTCTGAGCTTATTGTTATGTCTGGTAGCCAACATAGCTGTGGACACTTTTCTTCTTAAATCTTCGGGTAAGAGGGAAAGTCTGCCAGCAACATGTATCCTTACACCCCATTCATTGATTTGATCACTGTTATGAAAACAAAATTGTAAGTTCTACGGTAAACCCTTTTTTATGTGGGGGTTGTCTATATTATTCAAAAGATGGTAAATAATTATGGATATCATTAAACTTATTAAGATCAGAATATTATTACTAATACCTTAACATATTTGGGATCTATTATTGATTGTTTTGTTTTTTTTTTGGGTGCTTTTACAAACATTTAAATTCACAAATTAATACAATAATATAACAGCCAGGCCTAGACTAGAACCATAGACCAGTACACCACACAAATATGTGTTCTGTGTGACATGCAGCACATCAGTTGGTCATACAACTGCACTAACTGTAATGTTGATTAAAATTGTGCAACTAATATGAATACATACATTTCCTCCATCAATCTCTGAAACTTGTCCCTCGCCAAGTCCATGAGGCCATCAACTTCCTCCTTACTTCTCTTAAAGTTCTCAATACTAAATGCATAGACTGTTACTTCACTTATTCCTAGATCTAGACACCACTGAAAACAAAATATTATTCATAAATTATTATTATTATTTATTATCTAAATATAAAATATTATGTTAAGAGAGAAAAGAAAGCCTTATATTTATACATGGTGGAAGGGATATTGGCGCACAGTTTTTTGTGCTGTTGTTATTGCCGGAAAGGAATGGTGAAGGAGAGGATTAGACTTAGCCATTTGTCACTGACATCTTATCATATGCCTACAGGCTCTAGGTATCCTTCTGAATATGCTATAACTCTGTCTAATCAAAAGCAAAAGGCAGAATTTTCTTAATGCAAAAATAATGCAGAACAATGAAGAATCAAAGACCTATTTAATGTTACAAAGACCACAGTTGAAAGTTAGGGTACAAATAAACATTAGCTTAAAATAGGTCCATATATTGTTTCCTGCGTCATTCTCTATTGAAAAACAAATATAATATCAACATTACATCTTAACACCTATCGAAGATAGTCGTAAATAACAGTAACAACTGTCAAAGATCTACTAATGACAGCCAGGACAAACGGCTAAATATTTTTTCTGGGGCACAAAATACGATAATAGACATTATAAAACCTATGAGTATATAATAGTAACTACATTAACTGCTGCATTCTTTTCTCGTTTTTTTTTTTTTGCCAACTACTTCTTAAAATAGGTTACCTGGAGATACCTAAAATGTAAATAAAAGCAATGGCTATATAAAATACATAAATATATATCATAAGCTTTAAATTTATTTTTAAGTATCTTAAAAAAGGATATACTTTTGAGATAGCTGTCATTACAATTCTATATACTCCAAAAATACTGTACAAACATCAACAACATATACAATCAACATATACAAAAATCACTAAATATCAATAAATCAAGAATTTACAGTAATCACTTAAGTTTTTTCTACAGGCATTGTGTAAATACAAAAGCCTTATGATTTCTTTTCAAAACTCACCTTCACAGCTTGGGATAACTTGTCAAAGCCTTTATAATGACCAACTATAGTATCGTTGCATTTTCTTAAAAAAATCTATGAGCAGGAATATAAGGAAAATATTAAAGGTGGGAATAAAATGGAAGATTTTATTTTGTTTAGAGTGGAGGCTTATGGGATGAGGGTGCAAGGTATAAGGAGGATGGTGGTCTCTTCTACGACACAGAGCATCTTGCCGTCTTACCACAAAAAAGATAAACATCTCTTGAATGCTTGTCTAAAAAAAGTGTAACTCCAAAATTACCCTTATATCAATGTGAAAATTAATGTTGTTTTGACATTGACAGTTTATTTATACAAGCATTCAACATAATTATTATGTTTGTTTTGGTAGTAAGGCGGTTGGGTTCTACAAGCAGAACACTGCACATAAATTCCTTACTGGGACTAAGTAGGGAAAGCATAAGGAAGTTAGTTTTTTTCTTGCTGTGTTTATAAACCCACTGCTATTAATAATTAGGTCGAACTTACCTTTAAAACTTCAGACAGTTTGTCAAAGCCTTTATAATGGCCAGCGCTGGTATCAACGCTATTTTTCTTCGCATAACGTCGATTTCCATCCATAATAAATGCTACATGTTGAGGAATACGACCGCTCTTCAATACTTTTATGCAAAATAGTTGAAAGAATGAAACACAGTTTTCTTTGACCCAGGACATGGTTATTCGTTAATTATTTGTAGCTTATATAGGTATGAGGTAATATTATTAAATAACAAATTAGATACTAAAACCACGTCAGAACTGCGGTGACATTCCTTATCTGTAAGAAAATGTACTGTTGCTTTTGATTTACACAAAAAGACGAACACACGACACGAATGATGTTCGATTGTTGATATATATATATTGATACATAATTTAAATGCATAAATTATTATGCAAAGTGAATTCGTGTGTATTTTTGCGTCGAGTGCTTTTTGTTTATCAGTCAATGTCAAACTGTCACGGATAAGATTTTCGAACGTGTGATCAAATTAAATTTGACAGAACTACACTCCTACCAACATAACTAGTAGAATAAGCTTTGCCATGCACCGTGCATGCACCAGACGACAGTAATTAAGGCAGAAACAGACACGCAACTAATAGCGTTACTTTGACTATTATCAATTAGATTAGACTGTGGCAACTTAAACTGGTAACATTAAAAAGTAAATTGACAGATAAATTCGTGTTTGTGGTTCCAAAAATCGGAAATCGGCGAAATCCAGCTTAAATCAGGTTATTTATTGGAAATTCGTCAACAAACCCAAAAAAAACTATTATGAGCACTATATTTAAGCTTAAACTGACTGCTTTAGGCCATCCAAATCCAGAAGATTTCAATTGTGAAGGTAAATAAAGTAACAAGTTGTTTCCATATCGCATCCTACGCGTCGGTTTTAAATACCTACCAATTTTACAGATGAAAAAGAATACCGGAGTGTAATTCTGTGGCTAGAGGATCAGAAGATCAGGCATTACAAAATTGAAGAGCGAGATGGTTTGAGAAATATAGATAAAGACGGTTGGAAGGAAGCTTATAACACGTACCAGCGCGATTTGGTCAGCCCGGTCGCTGAGGGCACTCCTAACGAACAATTAAACTGGTTACTATCGTATGCTGTAAGACTAGAGTACGCAGATAATGGTATGTTATTTTATAGACAATTTTTTAATTGATTACATACTTTACTTATTTCAAGCCATTACAAATCCAATAACTTATTGCGTGGTTCTATTGTATTGCACAATGATAATTATTTTGTCTTGATGCTGTACCCAATTATCCAAACATCATGCACTTCAGTTTATTTATTTAAAGGTGGAAAACTGAAATGTGCTAATTTTTTGATGAATAAATAAAGAATAGAATAGGTGGAGTATGTTTACTTAAACTTCAAGGAAGTAAGTTACATGCAGCTCTAGTATAACAATTTTTCTTCTAAATCCATGATGGAGACTTGGGGATACTCAAATATTTAATACTATAGGATTTACTAGGGATTTTTATCCCTATGTTACTTTTTCCCTATTATTTTAGACAAATTTACCTAATTATTACTGTTGAGACGCATTGCGTTCCTCGGTGTTGTAATAAGCCTACTTAGTATAACTATATTTAATAGATACTTGTCTTCACCAAAAAAAACAGTTGCTAAATACACTTGCAGTGGAACACACGTCTTTTTCTCATAAAAATCGCGACAATCCAAAGTGAACCCTATCACCAAAACATATGGTCGTATTCGAGCCGAATGCAGCACCTACGGAGAAATAAAACATCGAGCCGTTTGGACAAAAGAACCGCATTCCACAGCGATAAGGATTCGTAGAAAAACACCTCGTCGTTATGGATAGTTATGAATCTATTTGAAACTTAAGTAATTGGCACTGCTACGGACTATAAACAAGTTTTAAGAACATTTTGATTTGTATTGAGTGAAGTGCAATTAAAGTGAAATAACTATGAATACTACTAAAGAACAACAACAATATCTCGCTGTATTGGAAGATGGTGCAAATTTGCTTCGAAAAACGCAAACAAACTTGAAAAAGTGTCCAAAGGGAAGACTGACAAAAGGTTACATAGAAGCACGTGTGAAGATTATTGACGAGTATTGGATGTCATTCAAGAATGCACATGACGGGTTAATAAAGATAACACCCAAAGAACAAAAAGGAGTTTTGCCATACTTTTTAAATGAAGAATTCTTTATTTATGAAGAATTATACAATTCATTACAAGGAGATTTAAAAGATATGCTTACGTCATTATCGGAATCGTCTTCGATGGATTCGAGAAACGCAAGTAACATGAATATATCATATGCATCGCAAAATATAGTGCATTTACCAAAAATAGAATTGCCTAAATTTAACGGAAGTTATGAAAGATGGCCGACTTTCAAAGATTTGTTTATTTCTTTGGTGCATGAAAATAATAACCTCAGTGATGTACAGAAACTACATTATTTAAAAACAAGTTTGAGTGGAGAAGCTGAAGCATTATTAACCCATATACAAGTGACATCCAGTAATTACGCAACTGCATGGAATGTTTTAAAGAAGAGGTATGGTAACAGACGCATAATATTAAACTGTATCATGAAGAGATTATTTTATCAGAGGAAAATGACTTCGCAATCAGCCATCCAATTAAAAGGCTTGTTAGATACAACTACCGAATGCCTAAATAACCTGGAAAACTTAAAAATAACCACCGACTCTTGGGATCAAATAATAATATTTCTGCTCGTTCAGAAGTTTGATCCAGAGACACATAAAGGCTGGGAAGAGTACGCATTTAAAGAAGACAGCGAAGCATTGCCTAGTTTGAGTGAATTAAAGAACTTCATGGAGTCCAAGTTCCGCACATTGGAGTTAGTTACAGGCGTTACAGCTACTAATAATACAAAAGAAAAACAAGTCAAAGAACGTTCCTATCATGTTGCCACACCAAGTACAGAGAAGACATGCATCATGTGCAAAGAAAATCACACGTTGTGTCACTGCAAGAAATTTATTGATATGAAATTAGATGAGCGAACCGAATACATCAAGAACAAACATTTATGTTTTAACTGTCTAGCACCTGGACACTCAGTGAAGAGATGTAAATTACCAGTGTCCTGTCAGAAATGTCAACGACGTCATCATTCTTTACTACATGAGACTAAGAGCACAGAACCAGCGGCTACACCGAGCACCTCACAACCGTTGGCTTCACAGCATGTAGTAGAAGAGAAGGAAGCAGTTCAAGTGAACACAGTGATCGCGTCACATCACACAACTAGACATGGAATAGCACTATTAGCGACCGCTGTAGTAGAAGCAACAAATGCAGAGGGTCAAATCATTTCTCTACGCGCGCTGATAGACCAGGGTTCTCAAGCTACATTTATAAGCGAGAAAGCGACTCAACTATTGAAGCTGAAGCGACAACTATTCAAGGGAAGTGTTTTAGGAGTGGGATCTTCGAGAACAGAGATCAAACACGTGGTACAGCTTAATATAAGATCACAATGGGACCATAATTATAATTTACCGATTCAAGCCTACGTGATGCCGAAACAACTGACCACTAAGATACCCACCAAAACAATTGTCAATCAATCATGGCCTCATATCGACGGGCTTACCTTGGCTGATCCGAGTTACTTAACACCTGGTTCTATAGATCTGCTATTAGGAGTTAAGGAATACTCACAGATTTTACAGCCAGATTTAATAAAGGGTCCACCAGGCACTCCAACTGCACAAAAAACAAACCTGGGTTGGATTATTTTCGGAGATGTCTTTGAAAAACCACAAAACGAAACTTACCTTGTGATGCATCATCAAATCGACGTAGACGAAATATTAAAATCAATATGGGAAATCGAGATTGACAAAGACAGACATTTAACAAAAGAAGATAAGATTTGTGAAGATATCTACGAGAAAACAACAACTAGAAATCAGGAAGGAAGGTACATAGTCAAATTACCTTTCAAAACATACAGTCCACATCTAAATGAAACCATCACGAGTACAAGGTTACAGTCACCTGAAGGAAACACAAAGGAGATAGCCAAACAAAGATTCTTGCAACTCGAGCGGAAGTTTAAGAAGTCATCAGACCTGAAAAAAGAATACACAAAGGTCATTTACGATTACATAGATCAAGGACACATGGAAAAGATACCTGAAATAGAAAAAGAAAAAAGATCAGTATACTTACCTCACCACGCTGTAGTTCGTACTGACAAGGAGACTTCTCGAACACGCGTTGTCTTTGATGCTTCCTGTAAAGGCACAAACAATATTTCACTAAATGAAGAATTATTTGTAGGTCCGCAGCTGCAAGATGATTTGAGATACCTTCTTATGAAATGGAGAATGAAACGTATCTGCTTCATGGCTGATATAACACAGATGTATCGCCAAATATTGGTGACTCGGGAAGACGCAGAATTCCAAAGAGTTATCTGGAGACCTGATGAGAGCGAAGACTTCCACGAATACCGTTTGCTAAGAGTCACATTCGGTACAGCATCAGCACCGTATTTAGCTGTTAGAACACTACATCAAACAGCCGATGATGAAGGAAAGGATGAACCACTCGCTGTACAATCAATTAAGGGTAATTTTTTTATGGATGACTGGCTTGATGGAGCTGACGAAACCGAAACTGCTATTTCTCTAGCCAAAACTGTCTCTAACATCCTACAAAAGGGCGGATTTCAACTCACAAAATGGTCATCAAACGATATCAATTTTCTAAAATCTATAGATGAAGAAAAGAGATCAACCAACGCACATATAGACATGAATCTTGATGGAAAGGTCAAGGCATTGGGCATCGTGTGGAACCTAAAAACAGACGCATTTCAATACAACTTAACTTTCCCAACACATGAAACTACTTATGTAACAAAACGAAGTATTTTATCTGACATACAAAGGCTTTTCGATCCACTTGGTTGGATTGCACCGAGTACAGTAATGGCAAAAATACTGTTACAGAAACTTTGGCTCGAAAAGTTGAATTGGGATCAGAACGTAAGTGAAACGTTACGTGAAGAATGGAATCAGATAAGATCGGATTTTGCTAATGTGAACGATGTACAAGTGGACAGATGGCTTGGTACAACAAATACAAACAAAACTCATACACAAATACATGGATTCAGCGATGCTTCGACACGAGCTTACGCAGCAGTAGTATACATTAGAACTGAAACAAATGGCAAGTTTGAAATAAAACTCATTGCTGCTAAAACAAGAGTAGCGCCCCTGAAAACAATATCCTTACCAAGACTAGAGTTGTGTGGAGCATTACTCCTCTCCAAGCTTATGAAACATATTGGTCTAGCAATGAAAATTCCAACTTCAGATATGTATGCATGGACGGATTCATCTATAGTCATAGCATGGCTATACGGTGATCCCAATCGATGGAAAACATTTGTTGCCAACCGCGTCGTCGAAATTGTAGAAAACCTAAACCACAAGCGCTGGTATCATGTACAATCAAGTGACAATCCCGCAGACTTGGCCTCTCGAGGGATGCTGCTATCCGAACTAACGAAATGTGACTTGTGGTGGAGAGGACCACGCTGGTTATCTGAAAAGAAAATAAAAATTAGTAAACAGGAAGTTATAAACACACAATTGGAAATTAAAAAACAGAAGGTTATTACTCACCTCAGCACAGAAAACCAGGATAAATCTATAACTACACAATTTGAGAAGTTTAACAACTTACCAGAATTACTCAAGGTTGTTTGTTACTGTAGAAGATTTTTGAACTACCAAGATAATGGGAACATTG
This sequence comes from Agrotis puta, assembly GCA_943136025.2. Lineage (NCBI taxonomy): Eukaryota > Metazoa > Arthropoda > Insecta > Lepidoptera > Noctuidae > Agrotis > Agrotis puta. The sequence goes on along the minus strand of OW964176.2, from coordinate 14,002,517 downwards.
ATAAACAAATAACTACACAAGAATTAGAAGATGCTCTGACAATTTGTATAAAAAGAGTTCAAGAAATAGAATACACTGAAGAAATTGAAAGATTAAAGATAAACAAACAAGTGAAAAGGAGAAGTCCGTTGCGATCCCTCAACCCTTATCTTGATGATAAATATATCCTCAGGGTGGGCGGTCGCCTCAGACACGCAAACATACCTGATGAAAGAAAACATCCGATTATTCTCGGAAATAAAAATACGTTGACGCCTCTGATTATAGCCGACGCACACCTTAAGACAATTCACGGAGGAAGTCAATTGATGTTATGTTATCTTCGTTCAAAATATTGGATTTTAAAGGCAAAATCAATGTCTAAAAAACATATCCACAAGTGCCTAATTTGCGCAAGACTTAATGCTACTGCTAGAGCTCAAATTATGGGAGACTTACCAGATGAGAGAGTGACTCCATCCAGACCATTCTTGAATAGTGGCGTGGACTTCGCAGGGCCCTTTCAGATTTTACTTTCTAAGGGTAGAGGAAATAAGACAACAAAGGCCTACGTTTCGATATTTATTTGTATGTCTACGAAGGCAATTCATATTGAACTTGTAAGTGATCTTACTTCAGAAGCGTTTATCGGCGCTTTTAGACGGTTTGTTGCCAGGAGAGGCAAATGTAGTCACCTGTGGAGTGATCAAGGCCGTAACTTCGTCGGAGCTGACAAAGAACTCCGAGATGCCTGGAACGAAGCAAGCTTACAGTTCACTGGAGAAATTGCAGAAACACTAGCCACAGAAGGTACTCAATGGCATTTCATCCCCGCTTACAGTCCCTCTTTTGGTGGATTATGGGAAGCAGGTGTAAAATCAATAAAATACCACCTGAAAAGAATTATGACAACTCACCTGACGTATGAAGAGATGACGACGATACTCTGCCAAGTGGAAGCCTGCTTGAATTCTCGTCCGCTTTGTCCCATGAACGACACTGATCCAGATAATATTGACCCGCTTACTCCAGGACATTTTTTAATTGGAGAGGCACCTATCGTTGTCCCATCACCAGATATGAAAGACATAAGGCTGTCCAGTCTGTCTCGTTGGCAACACACACAGAAACTTGTTCACGACTTCTGGCGACGATGGCAAGATGAATACTTATCAAGATTGCAACAACGTTCCAAGTGGCATAAAAAGGAAAATGAATTTAAGATTGGAGATGTCATTTTGATAAAAACTGATAACTTGCCACCTGGAAAATGGTCCTTGGGTCGAATCGTCGATAAGCATCCTGGTCCGGACGGTCTAACGAGGGTTTATAGCGTCAAAAGTGGTAGTTCCGTAACTAAAAGAACTGTAACAAAGTTATGTCCATTGCCTCTCAATGAACCCCAATGAATATTTAATGTTTTAGAAATTTAATTAATATTCTTGTTCCTTGATTTATACTGTTTAAAATGTTTTCATTTTTTATGCAGTACCCACGTGTACATTTTGTTGGTAGATTTTTTATGCATGTTAAATATAAATATCACAGGCCCCTACAGATTTATATAAAGGTTTAGTGACTTAGTGTCAATCATTTGTTAATTATATAACTTCAATTCCTATTTTCTTAAAAGACCTACAGGCCTTTTGGTGGGCGGTATGTTGAGACGCATTGCGTTCCTCGGTGTTGTAATAAGCCTACTTAGTATAACTATATTTAATAGATACTTGTCTTCACCAAAAAAAACAGTTGCTAAATACACTTGCAGTGGAACACACGTCTTTTTCTCATAAAAATCGCGACAATCCAAAGTGAACCCTATCACCAAAACAATTACACTACTCTCTATTGATGATTCACATCTGCTCCATTCTTTTTCAGTTGAAAAATATAAGAATGCAAAGGTGGAAAAACCAAAACAGGCCACACCCAATGTTGTGTCTTCCAATCCTCTGGATAACATTGACTGTAAGTATAGATAATATACTACTTATTTTCTCTGCAATTTCCAAGACATCTTTTATAATGCGTATTGTATTCTTGTTTACAGTTTCAAGTCCAGCATTCAAGGCAGGTGTAGAAAGAGTGTCTACACTAGCTGGGGTTGGCCCACACACAGATCCAAAGTTCCGGTTGTCAGCCCTTGCAAAAATTCTTAAAACCTCCCCCCACCCTGAACCACCAGCAACAGAGGGGAACCTCGTCCAGCAACCAGCTGATGTCCTCAAACTACTGTTTGTTCAGGACCTGCGAGATTTACAGACCAAAATCAATGAGGCTTTGGTCGCAGTTCAAACTGTTACTGCTGATCCTCGAACGGACACAACCCTTGGCAGAGTTGGTAGATAAATTATGAAGATGATCAAGTCCATCTTGTAAAATAATCTAGTCTTTTACATGACTAAATAAAAGTTATGATTTATAACATCATTTTTTCTGTAATTACATTATTCAAGATGGCCATGTAATGTACTAATATACTACACAGCATTTATTTTCTCTAAATTAAGTTTTAATAAGGATTTGATTTTAAGATCTTATTAGAGAAATAGATAAATACACTATAAACTGTGAAACTCATACTACTGTGTACTGATTTATTTTCTAAACAAAATGCAGTAGTAAAGACTAAGTGTAAAGACTTTAACACCCAAGTGAACTGATTTGTAAACTATTTATATAAATAAAACAATAACTTTAATACCTTAGTTTAATTCTGTCACTAATTAACAATTTGTTTAGGTACTCCTAAGTGTACATTTTTGGTAAAGTAAACAACAGTGTGACCACTAGCTACTAAGATAAACAAAAATGCACAATTCCATTAAAATCTTGAACCTAAAATGCACAACACTTGCATAGATTGACTGAGCTACAGATCAGTTTTTAACAAACAATATTTTTCTAAAGATTCAATGCATTCCACCTCCTTTCTCGAGCATTTGTGCAAACCTATTGGTTATAAGTAGTGAAACGTCAATAAACCTCTCGACACAGTTTGTAATGCAAGTTTCGGTGCGAGAGTCCAATTTCGCTCCAGGCTTGTCCACGCATTTGTCCCAGCAGAAGTCATTGAATTCATGAATCTGGAATTAAGATACGAATTAAATAAAAGGGGTCATCGACAATCGTTTCTTCATGTATTAGGTTTAAAGGTCGTCGTGTTACCGACGCAGTTAGACAGCAGCTATCGCAATTAATTACGTAGAAAAAGGGCATCCTGTTTTTTCATTTACCTACATGTTTCCTACACGAGAAGAAATAATGATGCAATGATGTTAAAAGTATTTACCTGTGCATGAAACTGAGCTTTCTGTTTTTCTTGAAGGAGAAAATCTTGCAGTTCAGAGTCTGGAGCCTTAGGGCTTGGATAGTCTGACGACAAGTCACTCATTGTGTTTGCTAAATTTTCAATTTAAGTACTTATTTCCCAAGTTGTACTTCTGCAGCTTCAGCCTGATTTGAGGTTTTTTTTTTTTTTTTTTTTTTTTTTCTTCTTTGGCAACGAGTGGCTTGACTACTCTGCCAGTGTCATGTGGCGACGGCTACGTAGCGAGTTGAGCCGTCGGACTTTAAACTTCAAGGTAGCTTATGTTAGTAGCTGCAAGGACGAACACATGTGTTAGTATGTATTAATATTCTAATCTACAATAATATGTACAGACATATATAAAATACATAATAAACAAAAATATAAGCAATCACGCACCAATTAAAATTTTAAATCGTTTTCATTTATAAAGGTTGCAAGGATATTGATAATTTTGGGGGAGAAATGGGATAACAGGCAATGAAAGTTAATTGGAAGAGGAATGTTATTTTTGGAGATTTTATGGTACAAGTCGAAAGAATTGGAATTTAAGGAACAGGAAAAGAATATGTGGTCCAAAGTACCTTCCGCAAGACCGCACTCGCACAGGGAATTGTCCCGAACACGTATTTTGTTCAAGAATACTGGGCTACAACAATGGCCGAGTCTAAGTCTACACAGGGTCGAAACAGTTCTCTTAGACAATTTGGGGCATTTGAAAAACCAAGGTTTGCGCTGGATATCAGGCTGAATGGCTGCGTAGTAGACGCCCTTGGTTTTTGAGGAGTTGATCCAGTATTTGGTCCACGACTCGTACAACTTGGGTTTGGCCCCATTTCGCAAATCATAGTTATGAGCTACGTAGTGCTTTCGATCAGCTGGATACGATGTGGCATACTTTGCTAACGAATCAGCGCACTCATTGCCAACAATTCCTGAGTGACCAGGGATCCAAGCTATCTCGATGTCCAAGCCGCTTTGGGAGCAATCAAATAACAAGTTCTTAACATCTGTAACAATTTGACTATGAATTTTACTATGAAATTGATTTTGCACTATGGCCTGAATACTACTACGCGAATCGGAGAAAATGACTGACCTTGTTATTTGATGGGATTTGATGTAATGTAAGGCTTCCAAAATGCCAATACATTCGCCTGTAAAAACTGAGGATGCTGGTGGGCATTGAAAAAGTAAAGCGATTTTAGAATTTTGAAAATATATTGCCACACCTGTACATTCCGTTTGGGATAATTTTGAAGCATCTGTAAAGAATAAATTCCATCCTTCCCAATAACGCTTAAGAGCCAACTCAAAGTCGCCCATCGCACTTTGGGAATTCTTAGAAATACCTAGTCCCAAAACGGCTTTTGGTTCGAAATGAATCGATTCATATGCGGCGGAGAAGACAGGTAGGATTGGATATTGACAAACAGGGGCAGAAAGGTGTTTCAGCTCTCTATACCTGTTTATCAATAAGGGAACTGTTTTACTGTTCCAGTAAGAGGAATTATTGAAGGATAGGTTAATTTGTTCTAAAATTGGGAGAAGGGGGTGGGTTGAAAGGGGAAAAACTTTGGATAAGAAGCGATCTGCCAAATACTGTCTTCTTAGGTGTAAGGGAGGTTCTGCACATTCTATTTGGAGAGCATTAATTGGGGAGGACTTCATGGCTCCGATAACAATCCTCAGACTTTTGGCCTGGATGCTGTCCAGTTTCTTAAGCGCCTCTTTGTTGCAGGGCTCAAGAAGGAAGCAACAGTAATCAAGCACGCTTCTGGTCAGCGCATTGTAGACCAGTTTGAGAGTGTAGGGGTGAGCTCCCCACCACACCCCGGCCAGAGACTTAAGTACAGACACAGAGCGCTCGCATTTTTTGACCGTGTTGTTAACCTGGTCTACACCTGACAGTCTCGAGTCTAATATTACTCCCAGGAACCTAGCCTTATCCTGGATTGGGATGTTTTGTCCGTCAATATTAATATCAGTTTGGGGAACAGAACGCTTGCGAGTAAAAATGACTGCTGAACTCTTTGGCGCACTTAAGGACAACCCGTGATCAAGAAGCCATTGGTTTAGTGAGGAGAGGGAGACATTCATCGATGATGCGGCATCCTGAATGGAGTTGCTAGTGACCAGTAGCGCAATATCGTCTGCATACTGAAGTATTTTACAGTCAAAATTTAAGGAGGAAGGCAGGTCGGCTGTGTAAATATTGTACAATAGGGGACTCAGAACAGATCCCTGAGGTAAACCTCTCCAGATTGTTCTTTTTTCAGAGTCTGACCCAGGGATTCTTAATTGGATGACGCGGTTTGAAAATATGTTATCGATGATGCGAGAAATCCTTCCCGGGATTCTCAGCTCATGCAGCTTTTGCCTGAGAACAGGGAGGAGGACCGAATCATAAGCGGCCGATATGTCTAGAAAGACAGCAACCACCGACTCATTCCTACTGAGGGCAAGCCGGACCGCTGAGGTGAGGATACCTACACTGTCAGCGGTGCCTAAGCCTTTCCTGAAGCCAAACTGGGTCGGCGGAAGTAGTCTCCTATTCTCTACCAGCCACTCTAAACGATTTTTAATTAAATGTTCTATGATTTTGATAAGTATGGACGATAAGGCGATAGGTCTATATGAGCAATGGTCGTTAGGATCTTTACCGGGTTTTAATATCGGAATGACAACTTGAACCTTCCACTCTGTGGGAATGTAGCCGGACACAAAACAGAAGTTAGCCAAGTCAAGGTAATATTCTTGAGTTTTTGGTCCTGATTTAGAAATAAAAGAGTAAGGGAATCCATCCACCCCAGGTGCGGAGTCCTTGACATGGGATAGTACAGTTTTTAATTCCTCCATACTAAATGGTGCGTTCATTGGATCGTTGGTGATGTCTACATCCTCGATGTCAACACCACTCTCCCTCCCATCTGGAACGTACGATGGAGCGATTTTTGTAAAAAACTGGTACCCCAATTCTTCTGAAATATAGCTAGTGGACGGTGAAAAACTACTCCTAAAGCGCTTAATCTTCTGCCAGACTACCGAAGCTGGGGTAGATGGACTCAACGAACTACAATATTTTGACCAACCATCTCGTTTCTTTTGTTTAAACAATTTCCTTGACTTAGCCAAAATCTGTTTGAAGGCGATGAGATTTTCAAGGTTCATATTGTTGTTAACGGTCCTTTCAGCCTCCTTCCTGGCCTTGATCATGTCAGTGCATTCCCTATCCCACCATGGTGGAGAAGGAATTTTACCAGATTGGGTTTTTTTGAGGGGGAAGCAATCGTCTGCTGTAGAGGAAATGGTGGATAAAAAGGACAAAAGACATTCCTGGGCATTATCCCTGTTAATTTTTGGGAGTGCGGATACTCTTAAGTCCAGGATTTTGGAATATAAGTCCCAATCTGGTGAAACTAACTGATATTTAAGAAGGGGAGGGGAAACTTTAGAAGGAGTATTTTTAGAAGGGAGTTCAATCATGATGGGGTAGTGATCACTTCCATAAGTCATATTCAAGCGACGCCAAATGAGGAGGCTAGACATATTGGACGAACAAAACGTCAAATCAATACAACTATTGTTCTGTCCTGGAGAAGATCTGCGTGTAGCGCTGCCGTCGTTGATGACACAGAGGTTAAGGTCATCCAATATATCCAGCAAGCCTATGCCAAAATTGTCGCAAGTATCTGATCCCCAACGATAGTGATGGCAATTAAAGTCACCCATGACAAGTATTGGACCGCTGACACTGGACAGTAAATTTTTAATTGTCGAGAGATCTTCTAGTTGAGGGTGCGCAACATAAAAAGAAAAGATATTTATATCCTCAGCCTTAACAGCAACAACATTGATGTTGTCACCAACGGAGGGTAGAGGAATCTGAGAGAATGATACTTTGCTATTAATGAGCAAAGCACATCCCCCGTATCCATCAGATCTATCATAACGAACACTGCTAAAACATGGCAACCTGAAATTACTTCCAGGCAGTAGCCATGTCTCCGCAATGCCGCAGATTGATGGTTTATATTTATTAATTAAAAAGGAAAGATCAGTTTTCCTGGGAGTAATACTCCTGACGTTCCATTGAAGGAATGTTAGAGGATGGAATTTTATTAATTAAATTTAATATGTTGGTCAATTTAGAGGCAACGTGGTCAGGTATAGAGTGGTTTGAGTTAGCGAGAGCAGATATTAGCATGTTGGTGATGAGGTCTAATATATTTTTTGAGGAAGGTTCCTGTCTGTATGAAGTTGGCTCAGGATCTTCCGTTGGGAAGCCACAGCCATTTCTTGAGGGAGAAAAACAGTAATCCTGAGTTAAATCTTGGTGAGTCTGTTTATTATATCCAGGTGAGAGGGGAGCACGAGGTTTTGGAGTTAAATATACTGTTTTATGGTATGACTTTTGGGATGCAGGGATTGGGCTTGGAGGTTGGGATTGGGATTGTGATTTATTAAATGGAGTCTTTTTAATATGGGATCTGGAGACATCGGCATAAGATCTGGAAACAGGGGGGAAAACTCGACTAGCCTCCGCATATGAAATAGATTTTTCCGCCATCAGAGCTTTGATGCTCTTCTGTCGGCCCAATTCAGGACAAGCACTATAATTTGCGAAATGATTCCCAAGACATGAAACACAGAATCCAGATTCAGGTGTGACTTCACACCCATCACCTGGATGGTCAGCACCACACTTGAAGCACCTTGGCTTTGATCTGCAAAGATTGCGGGTGTGGCCAAACCGACAGCAATGGTAACATTGGATCGTTGGGTATGTATATCTCTCGACCGGAAGAGCAGAGTAGAAGCAGTACACACGTTTGGGCAACATTTGGCCATCGAAAGTTAATACAACAGTTTGTGTCGGCTTCCACTCGGCTATCCCAGAGGAGGTCACCTTTCGGCTCATCCGTCTGGCCTTAATCACAGCTCCGCATCCTTCTGGAACCTTGACATTATTTATAATCTCCTCCTCAGTCCATTCAATTGGGATGTCCCTAACAATACCCATCCTAGTGATGTTGAATAATGGAATGGATGCAACAAAGTTATGTTCTACTAGAATTTTTTGTCTAAGGAAACTATTGGCGTCTTGATGAGACTTAAACTCTACTGACAACCGGTTCCTTCCTACTCGTTTGACCCCATCTGGGTGTATGTTACTGATATTGTGCGTCATCAAGAACATACCAAACTTCACCGGTTGTAGTACAGTATCTGATGTTAGTTTATCTTTGAGAGATACATGAACAATATACGGGGGATTATCTTTTGGTGTATACATCAGTCTATCATTTACACTTTTTGAAATTTTCGGGGGTACAATTGCAGCAACAGTTGGTGAGACAGCGGTTCTTTTTCGATTATTAGGCGTCTCAATTTCCATATCGGCTTCTTGTGAAGGTACTTGGATATCATGAGGAAGTGTGATTGTGAGGGTAGGAGGTAAATCGAAAGGACTAGGAGGACGCCCACGATCGGGCGGTTCGGCGTTTTTTTTGGAACTCATATTGAGTTAAAAATGGACGATAACAAATATGAACTAAACTTACGGACAGACACAAACACTAGGAATACTCTCGACAAAGTTTCACACCAATTAGATCCACTTAAACTCGAAAATATTCTTAGGACACACAAAGCGTGTTATACCTTCACCAACTACCGACGAAGTCCTGATTTGAGGTTAACTTCTTGCGTTTTGATTCGACTCAATGACAATGATGACAAATAAACGTCATTCAAATATTTAAGAGGCTATGAATGTCACGAAAAGTACGCGGGGGAAACTAAACGCGCGAGACAACGGCTTTTGAGATTAATTGAACAAAAACCAGTTATGGCAAAAAAATCATGAAATGAGCTGATGAAAAAATTGGTTTTTGAAATAAAATCTAAAATTAAAATACTATTGTCCCCCCCCCCATGTTGGAATTTTTCGTCGGTTTTTGTTACTTTAGACTGTTCATAATCGTTATTCTTGCTTTACCTAATGATATTATTCATAAAAAACCGGCCAAGTGCGAGTCGGACTCGCCTTTAAAGGGTTCCGTAGCAGCAAGTAACATTATATAAAAGTTGGTTGTAACTTTGAAAGATAAATTGCGGTTTACGATTTATGACGTATTAAAAAAAAAAAATGTAAGTTGGTACGCACAATATTGAGTGATTTACCATGTTATTTTAATATCATGGACTTCTTATAGGTTTTCCTATAATCTATAAGGAGAAAACTAATTTCTGTATTTTTTTCAAAATTTTAGGTTCAGTAGTTTCGGAGATAAGGGGGGGGGAATGGTCAATTTTCGTCTATTTTCTTGAATAACTTGGAAACCATTTATTTTAAAATTACAAAAAAATACATTTAAGATCTTCTCAACAAGACCTTTCATTTGATATGCCACACGATGCAGTTTTCAGATTTTTTTTTTAAATTTTCCCCTTCCCCCCCAAAAATGACCCCCCATATACAGATTTCATCTGCTCACGTCACACCTCTGTGTTTGGGTCACAGGAATTGATATGTGTACCAAATTTCAACTTAATCGGTCTAATAGATTCGGAGATAATTGACTGTAAGCGACGGACGGACAGACACACGAGTGATCCTATAAGGGTTCCGTTTTTGTATTCAGACGTACGAGACCCTAAAAAAAAGTAATTATTTCGCTACTTTCACTAAAAGTAGCAATGTAAATAATACTAGAAATGGTTGTTTTCTCAGCTGTTTATAAAAGTTCAAATAAAAGGTAATCGTATACATAAATACTGTGTCCAGTACAGCAGTACCTGTAGGACTTAATGCGCGGCACACTATTAAAAAAAAAACTTGGAAAGAAACCGACGAAAAATCCAGAATAATGTCCTGAACCCATGGTAACCGTTTGTGCGTCGATGTCTCTTACACCCTGTATTATTTATTTTCCTGGGCAGTTAAGGCTGGTTTACACATCCTTATGGGAAAGTTCAACTTGCGTACTGTCTTAATTTACTAGCAACATAGTAACACACTTAAACTTGCCAGGCCCATGTAAGGAATATTAAAAGAAAAACTTGCTAAGCGGTGTTCAAGCGGTTTTTTATTTCGTTACACATGAATGTGTAAATTGGCCTTTAGACCTTGTCCAGAAGGGGCGAATTCGCGCACTAGCGAGATACTATTATGCACCAGTACATTGCGTCTACAACGCACAAGCATCGCGCGAGTTCTAAATACGCGCGTAAACCGTGAGCACTTTTCCAGGCCCTTGATACGGGCGGGCGTATTGCGCGTGAGTTTAGATACTAGAGACGCCTTGTTGCGTCCAAATAACGCGCGAACTCCAGAAAGTGCAGGTACCGAGGGCAAATTCGTCCTCAAATGTTCGCGAATTAGTACGCTCGTTCTGCACGCAACGGTCGCACGTAACACGCGCTACAAAATCGCGACGAATTCGCCCTTTCTGGACAAGCTCTTAGGTTCAAATAAAACGAAGGGTTAGTGACTATTCAATACCCTGTATTGTCATGCAACATGTTGAAATTAACAAAATACATATTTTACAAGGAATATTTTCCAATAAAATTAAGCAGTTTATCATTGAGCATCTTACGAGCGTTATCAGCAAACACATATTGACACGCGTTCAGGGCTAATCTTGCAGTTTGTGATGAAGTCAGAGAAAAAGTATTGACACATATTTCGTATTCTCGTGATAGAGACGTTGCAAAAACGCCTTTGTCGTCCGTCTGTGGAAATAAAAATACAAATCCTGTAAAGAGTTAATAATAATAATTTTATTTGACACAATGACATCACAGTTGGTAACATTCGTCCCCACTACTGGGGACACAGGACCCCCTCTTGGAGTGGTCCAAGACGGGGATAAGAGTCTCAATGCATGGTGGGAACAGATTTAATAAATATTTATACTTATACGTGAAGAACTGTTCACATAATAAGTTGTATTATTCAACTGATTATGTATGAGTTGTTTCATTACATATTTTCCAGCAACTGCATTTTCCTACAAACTGCTACCACATTGTAATACTTACACATATTATAACAGGTATTTCTGCATCATAAAGAAGTTTGAAGTGGTGAGAATCATAATCTGGCGTTGACTTGGTGTTAACATTACTTGTGAGGCACACCTCTGGAAAAAAATTAAGAAGGCAAAGATAAAATTTATAAAAAAATTAATGTTGCATCTGCAAGTATCATTTAGCATTTCGTTTATTTTTGGAAACATACAAAAGCATCAATATTGATTGTTCAATTGATGGATTGAGGTCTTTATTTTCAATGGGTATAAAATGTTTGGAACAAGTATCTTAAATTACGAAATTAAAATGCAGAGTAATATAATTGATTCTCATGAATCAAAATTTGTTTACAACTTACCAACTGGTATTTTCAGGGCACAGAGAGTTGACCATGTTTCTTCAGTTCCACCATATTTGGGATGAATACAAGTGCCATGTCCAAGTCTATTAGGCTTGAACTTTAGCATTTCAAGTACTTCTTCTGGGTTGCAAACCTCACCACAATGTAATGTTACCTGAAAGAAAATAAGCAAAAAATTTAAGGACTACCTGCAGCAATTTAAAATGTGAAAGTGTATTTTGGTTTGCTTTTCTTCATCTCTTATTTGTTGGATTGAATGTTTAGGTGTAAGTTTAAGCATAATGATACTTTATATGAAGGAGAGAGGCCTTATTGAGGCCAGTTATTATCCTGAAAAAATACCGACTGATCCTGTAGGATCTATGTTTTTCAGAATAAATAAAAATTCTTACTTTCAAACCAGCTTCCCTTGCTTGCAGCAGAGCTGGTACAAAATTCTTGAACACACCCGCCATTGGATCGCCACTTAATTCAATACCCACAACCACTTCTGGGTATTTTTTGTAAAACTCTATAGCTAGTTTAGCAATTTCTTCTGCTTCAGAAACAGGTGATTTTCTATTAATAGAAATGATGAGGCAGGTCCTCATTGACAGATGTAGAGAAGACTTCCTGAAAAGAAGTTTTGCATATTTTAGATAACAATATCAATGGTATCCTTGACTAATTGTATATGAAGCAGAAACAATAGTATAACAATATTACTGTGAAGTGTTTGTGAACTTGTTGAATTGATTTGATACTCACTGTATAGCCTGAACAATAGTTTCAATATATTGCATTTTGTTCATATATGGGGTATCCCGTGGTGTACTTCGGAGTTCAAGGTAGCAGCAGCCATCATCTTGAAACTCTTGAAGCGTCCGAGTGGTGGCCATTGCTAATGCTTTAGGTGTACTTGTCAAGGAATGTGCAATGTTGAACACTTGGAAACAACTGCAAATAAAATTATTTGTTAAATTACTATATTTTTTTAAATAAATAATCAGATCTTGCAAATTGGCATATGTGTTTGACCAGTAGTATTTTATTTAGATAAATAAATGTCCTCAATACAAATAAAGAGATGCCAACTTATGAGTGTATAAGATTTTGTTATCTTTTTTCTGACATAGAACTATCCTTATAACAGTGTGAACAATGTGAATGATATCCACACAATCTACATATTGCAGTTTATTTAAATTAAGTAAATTTCCATGCACAACATATTTTATGAATGACTCATTGTGTTTATTTTAAGATATATCTACATATATAAAATTTGCAATGTTAAGTTAGACTGCAGGAAATATACTGAGCCAATAATTAACCTTGGCTAATCAGAGAAACGCATTATGAGGAATCAAATAGATTTGATCTGGTTCTATGGGTAGCAGAGGTTCATTTAGGCAGACTGCTTTATCTCAGTGATTATCTCAGTCTTTTGCCACAATACAAAATACATTAAATTTGATATTATCAATAAAAACATACATATTACTAATAGCGGCAAGATGTAAAAGTTAAATATAAGCTGGTTGGAACCGGTTAATATTAATTTTAAAATACTACACTTACTCGGATAGATTTCTCGTGTCGCCGGCGCCGATTTGAAATTCATCAAAAAAAGCATTGGTCTTGTCTTCGAGACCAGAATCAGCGGCAAACCTCTTTAATTCTAGCATAGTGGCTGGGCTCAAAGAACCATTTAAATGAGCATGTAACTCCTGAAATACAAAATGTTATGATTGTAGAACTAGAAGAGAAGATTATAATTTTTTTGTTAACTACAAGGTATACTCACCACTTTTGGCAATTCCACAAAAAAAGTATCGGAGTTCATGATTACTTTTGTTAAAAAAAAGTAACAAAAGAGCTTTTTAAAACTGTCCTAGCTGCAACAAAATTTTCAAGTGTTCCTTCTCAAGTACTAATAAAATACTTCAAAACAAGGAAAACTGTCAGTGAGTGAAGAGAAGAATATTTATCTTTGGATACGTTGACAAACCAATCACGAGTTGGTACTTTATCAATACTGTGTGCTATTGGTCGATGGTTTTTATTTGTTTATGTCACCTTTGACCAATTGAAATGCATTCCTCATGGAATGACAATGATCCACAACGTAGATAGAGTAACTATCCTATCTATCCACAATGATTGTTTCATTATTTTCAGCGCAAAGACAATTACTCCATCCTTGATTTTTTAAGTTTGAAGAAAAAGTGTAATGTCAAGCGTTATCAGTGTTATATTTTTCGTTGTTTATTTTTGAAAGAAGTTTGAAACGGCTGCTTAGTGGTGCTGATCCTGAAATTTCCAATATGTTTAAATTATTAATTATATTGTTCTGTTCAGGCTTAAATTATTATTTAGTTGAAAGTGAAACGAATGTTCCAATAGTAATTACAACGTGGTGGTTCTCAAATTCTACCGTAAAAGGTAAACAAACTTTAGTTATTTGTATTTACGACTTTTACGCAAATTCATCCTCTAAAAGTTTGTGTGATTGACTGGACAACAACAGGGAATAATAATAATAAGAAGAAGAACAGGGCATAATAGAAAACCAACAAAACTGGATTTTAATAACTATTAAAACGCCAATGGGAAGTTTTCTTGGAGGCAGTAGTGGCTAAGGAATGTTTTTACTTCGTAGACGATTTTCCTGTTAAACATATTATTCTAAATCTATCCTCATTCAACTTTGTCCCTAATGGAACAGCATATTTTTAGACAACTCAGAATAATATTGATGTTTAATTTTATTTTGTTGCAGCCTGGGAAGTTCTTAAAGAAGGAGGTACAGCATTAGATGCTGTAGAACAGGGTGCATCGGTATGTGAAGCTCAGCAATGTGATGGGACAGTTGGGTACGGAGGAAGCCCTGATGAGAACAGTGAGACAACACTGGATGCCCTCATCATGGATGGGTAATGTTTTATTTTTTAATAATACCTTACACCTATATTATTCTCATAATTAATAACAAAAATACTTAGTCAACAAGATAATATAAACATATTTTAACAACAAATGTGCAATGCCTCAAAAAAAAAACTCATAAACTAGATATTTAAGTACTTAAATTTCATTAACAATAGGTACTTAAAATACTATGTTTATTTTACATTTCTGTAAATACTTGAATGAATAATAGAATGTATGTTGAATGAGAATTGTTATTATTTCTGAAATAGTAAGCTGTTATTTTTTTCTATTTCTTCATATTTTTCAGGAAAACAATGAATGTTGGTGCTGTAGGAGCTCTCCGTAAGATAAAAAGTGCAATATCGGTAGCGCGCCATGTGTTAGAGCATACAAAACATTCATTCCTTGCTGGTGAACTGGCTACGCAGTTTGCTGTTCAGATGGGCTTCCATGAAGAGTCTCTTTCTACTTTAGAATCGAAACAACTTTGGTTGAAATGGCACAATCAGGACCATTGCCAACCTAACTTTTGGATGGTAAGGTATTAAGGGAACTCATTTGATCATAGCTTGATAGATAATATTAATGTGAAAGTAAGTTTGTTTAGCTTTCACATTTAAACCACTATACCACCCATTTTGATGGATTTTGGTGCGGTGATAGATAAGACCCTGGATATGTTAAAGGCTCTATAGTGTGAGTATTGGGAGTGAACAAAGCTATCGGTAAAAAATAGCAAAGACATAAAATGAAAAGGGAAATTGTTTTTGTGTAATCCATATAAAAACGTATGGATGTTCATCAAATTAGTTGTTTTTCAGAATAACAATGACCTATTTTCATAATTTCATTGAGTTTCAAGTACCCATTGAGATAAACCTAACAACATTCTATTTATCTTATCTCAGGGTGTCAAGCCAGATCCAAGCAAATACTGTGGTCCTTATCGTCAAATAAAAAAGCCTGAAGATATGCGGCCAGAAGTACAGATGATTGTGGATAGATATAATCATGATACGATTGGAATGGTAGCCGTGGATAGCAACGGCGACGTAGCAGCAGGCACATCGACAAATGGCGCTAAATTCAAAATACCTGGGTATAAAGATATTTTTAATTATTCACAAATCAACACTATCTTTTTTATCAACCTATATTGCCCCACTGCTGCCAAAAGTCTCCCCCATAACCTTACACTTTCCTTTGTGCGGCTTTCTCTGGCTAATCTCTCATAAATGCATCTAGATCGTGACGTCAGCTACGACACTATCACTAATTTTAAATTGCGCGCTTCTTTTGAACAACATAAAAATCTTAGAGACTGTTGAAGTTAAGACAGCTTTTATTTAAAGATTAGAGTTTATTTGAGTCAGCACCAGGGAAGAGCTGTTGGAGCGTATTCACGTATTTTTTTATGATACTTATGCCTTTAATCTTAAAGTTCATAAAAAGCAACCAAAAAACAAAAATGGCTATTGTTCAGGGGGGGTTAGGTTCCGACCCGCTCCCCTTATCTTTTAAGTTTGTACAGACTGAAACTGGACACAATATTGTATAAAAGATATCTATCTCTAATAAAACCTATGCTTTATGTGTTCTGCACAAGCAGTGAAGGTCCAAATAATGTTTCACACAGCACACACGATTTATTATTTATTTGGATTTTTAATGGTATGTATACAGGCGAGTTGGCGACTCTCCTATTCCTGGGGCAGGCGCGTACGCAGACAATGAAGTAGGAGGTGCCTCGGCTACCGGCGATGGTGACATCATGCTTCGATTTTTGCCCAGGTAATCAAATATCAAGATTCAAAGAAACAGAACAGAGAATTTTGTGGATACTTGAGTGACGGGCTTAGTTGCTGATGATTTATTTGGATAACATGACATTTTTACGAACCTATTTTTACTGAGCATGCTGGCAAGCGCGGTTTTTAGTCTCTTCCGTTTCGCAAGGCGAAAGGAATAATTTAAATTTGATGACTTTCCACCCCATATAAAAGCCCTATTTTTTTTAAGTACTATGATATTAAATTAATATTATGGTATTTTTTCAGCTTCTTAGCAGTAGAAGAAATGCGACGAGGAGCGTCACCTACAGATGCCGCGCAAACGGCAATCAAAAGAATAGCAGCACATTACCCTGATTTCATGGGAGCTGTAATAGCTTTAACGAAAACAGGCCAATATGGAGCTGCATGCCATGGAATCCCTACATTTCCATTTGTCGTACAAGATAAAACTCGTGATATGTTTGAAATTATTACTATTAAATGTTGATTTTATTTGTTGTAAAAATTATTTGAAATTATTACTATTAAATGTTGTTGTCTTTGTGTTTTTTACCATTATAATAGCTGCTCTCCGCGGTTTCACCCTCACTGCTCGGCTCCTATTGGTAATAGCATGATGTTTTATTGCCTTCATCGTTAAATGAACTATCCAACACAAAAAGGTTTTTTGAATTTAAACCAGTCGTTCCTGAGATTAGCGCATTCAACCAAACAAACGCTTCAGCTTTATAATATTTTAAACACACTGGGGCTTGAACTCAGAAAAATACACAAGTTATATGGAATCTATTATGTATTCTGTTTAGTACTAAGTACGTGGGGTAAATCCTACTAGTGTAATAATCAGCGTCTCTACTTTTTATATTTAAACCATATTCTCTCAGTTTCTGTCAGAAAAGTTCTTGATGCTTGTCGGTAGTACCCCGCATATTACTAGAAAATATGATCTAGCAACTTATTCAATACAAATTGGGCCTTCTGGCAAGCATCAGAAGCGAACGATCCGTCAGAATATTTATTACAGTGCAGTGTCCCGAGTGTCCGGTAACTAATACAAAATGTACAGACGCCAGCAGGTCAACCTACCCCAATCTGTAAAATTTTACCAATCGAATATCAATTTTCCACTAATGTGGTAAGGTTGAAAATCGATTAAAGTTTCGCAGATTGAGGTAGGTTGATGTGCGGCGTCTGTACTTATGCAGCGAGTGCCTTTCGGCGAGCATCAAATTTTTCTAACAGAAATTTGCTAGAGTATGCAGATCGTGCTTCTTTTACAGTACTGCTCTATCTGCTGCTAAGAAATAAATTGCTGAAATAAACACCCCGATTTTTCTATCAGAGTAGGCAAAATACAAGGTGTCGAATAAAAAAAAAGAAACCATAAACAATGGCGAGCGCAAGCTGAAAGCAAAGTCAGAAAACGCAAATTCTTCGGCCATTTTGTGTTTGACTGTCTCACTGCGCTCACAGTTCAACGTAAGTTTAATTTTATTGTTATTTTATTTGAGTATTTTAATTAAAATTGTTTCTTGTTCTGTATACAATAATGAAACCATCATCAAATTCATGTATATTGTTACAGTATATTGTCCCAGTGTTTTGAGTGATCGTTTGACCCCACGTGGTTCAGATCTCAATTTCCATGATGAGAGCTAAATCCTAATTCATTCGTGGTATCTACCATAGTGTTTACACGATGATGGCCTTAACGCGTCTGATTTTCACAGCTCAACCGCTAAAATGTGATTATGAAAGACCACGCGACTAATATTCTAACCTTACCAACAGAATGGCGGACGCAGCTCCAGCCGGTGGACGTGGCGGTTTTCGCGGCGGCTTTGGGTCTCGTGGTGGCGATAGAGGCCGTGGAGGTCCTCGTGGCCGTGGACGCGGTCGTGGTCGTGGCCGTGGACGTGGCAAGGAAGACCAGAAAGAGTGGGTGCCCGTAACCAAGCTGGGTCGTCTAGTACGCGAAGGAAAGATCGACAAACTCGAGAGCATCTACCTGTTCTCTCTGCCCATCAAAGAGTTCGAGATCATCGACTTCTTCCTTGGCCCCTCTCTCAACGATGAGGTCCTCAAGATCATGCCTGTACAGAAGCAGACCCGTGCCGGTCAGCGTACGCGTTTCAAGGCCTTTGTTGCTATTGGAGACAACAACGGACATATTGGTCTGGGTGTGAAGTGCAGCAAGGAAGTCGCCACTGCCATCCGTGGTGCTATCATTCTTGCCAAGCTCTCTGTCCTGCCAGTCCGTAGAGGTTACTGGGGTAACAAGATCGGCAAGCCCCACACAGTGCCATGCAAGGTTTGTATTACTTATTCTTATTTAAGCGTTATTGTTTATTCAAAGTATTTCAATGATGATACTGATAATCATTTCATTCGTGGTATCCCCTGAGGTTTTCCAATGAAGTTTGTTAACGCGTCTGATTCATACTTTTCTAAACCATTTTAGAAGGTTATTATGACTTTGGATTTCAATATTTCATCTTTTGTTTACAGGTTACTGGGAAGTGTGGTTCCGTCACGGTAAGGTTGATCCCTGCTCCTCGTGGTACCGGTATTGTGTCGGCTCCGGTCCCCAAGAAGCTGCTTCAGATGGCTGGTGTCCAGGACTGCTACACATCAGCTCGTGGCTCCACTGGCACCCTAGGAAACTTTGCTAAAGCCACTTATGCGGCTATTGCCAAGACCTATGCCTACCTCACTCCTGACTTGTGGAGGGACATCCCACTGACCAAGTCACCCTACTCAGAGTTCAAAGCCTAAAGACAGTTGTTTTAACTGAAATAAAATATGTGACTTTACCATCTTATTTCTGGCATTTTATTTTTCAACCTTCAATCAGCTTTTGTTCTTAGTAATGTGTACGTACTTTGTTTTTTACTTGGGACTTAAAAGCACATTATAAGGTGCCGATTCAATGATTAATAAATTTCTGTACTGTGTTGCGGCTTCGATTCCCGTACGAATCAAATATTTCGAAGGCCTACAGGTGGTCGTTCTTGCTGCTGCAAGTGGATGGTCCTAATGTGGTGCCAAGATTTTTACTTTCCCAGAAGTAATCTATAGGCCATACAAATTATATGTCCCCCGTGTGGGTATCGAACCAGCGATACGCAGCGCAGCGCGGCAGTATACTGCGCCACCTGGGGCCGTATTGTGATTTCTTAACACTGAACGCCATATTACAAACCATATTTAGCCCAGTGGGCCGCGGCGGACACCGTGTGACCGCCAATATGTCGGGTCCAGGGGGCCACGGCGGACACCGCGTGACCACATGGTCTTGATCACTACGTAAGCTTTTAGTACTAAAGAAGCCGTTTCCGTACAACACCCATTATTTTTGAGTAATTTCCTAACAATATTTTTGTAAAAAAACACCCCAACCATTTTTGATCAATTCGTGATTTATTGGTGCGGCCCCAGAGGAGTGTACCGACGGACACATGATGTCAACGTGTTTAAAGCCATAGAAGTTCCAGTAAGTGCACGAAGTGGCGCTAGACAACTTGTATAGCTCTGTCTCTGTCACTCGCTGGAAGAAGTCGGATTTTAATACTTCATAATATGGCTGTTCTCACACTTTTGCATGCCATTACAACATGACCAACTTCTTATGTGAACCTATATATACCTTATGCTGCCAATAATGTCAAATCTAGGGGAAAATTCCTGTAACTTAACAGTTGTGGGTTGGGTATATACCAATTACTAATCTAGTTTATTCCACCACAGACTGGGTGAAATAGGGAGTGACTTGGGACAAGATGCGCTATATCAGCCCATTTTACTAAAATGTTTGGCAGATATGAACGTACATAGAGTACACCCAAGATGGAGATAGGGAATAAAACAATTTAATACATTTTGCTAAAATCCTTTACTTCTTTTTCAAATAAATCTATGGTGTGATCACATACTTTTTCCAAGTCTTTCAAACCTCTTTTGAGTATTTCTAGGGCTGGTGTTTCTTTTGATTGTATCCTAAAGTGCATTTTTGATTCGGCTGGATGTGGGACTGTGTAACCGCAGAAATCTACATCTTCACTGTAAACAAAGTTAGTTCAAAGTAAGTCAATTTTCTGAATACTTTCAAGTTTGTTAGAGTTCCAAAAAAATTTAAGGAGTGAAAGATACTGCCCTCTGTTTAATGAGTTCTACTTAATTACTGATAATAGGATACTTACTATCTGTTAATAATACATTTTAAAGCATTTCCTAATGTGTGACTTTCGTTTTGAAATACGTAGGTTCTGCATGTGGGGCCTGAGTCCTCATCACCGGGAAGCTGAAGTTAGAGATTTTATCAGATTTATTTAGAGAATTGTAGAGGTTATGTTGTCATGTGGTGTATTTTTTAGTAAGTATATTCATAAGGCATGACAAATAAATCGTTCAGCTCAAGTTGTGTGACAGATTTTCATCATATTACAAGTTACCTCGGATATCTTCATTTTTAGGGTATTTTTTTCAATACGAGTTTTCCAGATATAATTTTATAAAGAGCTAGGAAAAGCCGCAGTAAGTAATTGCAAGAATATCTTCACTCAGTTAATAGATAACACATTTATCATCAGCTATATAAATCTTCCCAAATTCATAAGAAAAAGCTTTACGATGAATGTTTACAAATATTTTTACCCTCACTACAAAACTTGAACTTCGCTTTTTGACAGTCGTTGCTTTTTTTTTTTTTTTTTTAATTTGTTCTTTTCAGAACAGGCTAAGGTCTGAGACCATGCTGCCTAGTCTTCAGTTAGCAGTTTTCTTGAGTAAGGTAAAAGATCCAGTTCATCAGTATTTGTAAAGTAGGGAAATCCAGTATGATTCATTAGTTTTTTATATCCATAAGTAAGTGATTCCAGTGTAAAGACAGTCGTTGCAGTGTCATTGTCAGAAGTCAGTCAGCGACACACATGTTAAATTTTTAAAGTGTGTGCAACGTAAATGCTACCTAGTCTTTTGAGTCTAAAGCTTACCATACAAAGGCCGACATTTCGTAAATTGCCTCGGTCAAGTGACAAAAAGGGTTAGTATTGGAAAGTTGTGTGTTCTAAACATTCTAAACGTAGTACATAAATAAATATTAGTTTCATCCTGTTTGTTTACGTAATACGTGGGCTATCCTTCCCTATGAAGTGAGCTTTCTACAACTCGATGTCTATTAAAATTTCCATTGAAACACAATTCAGGAAATTGAAGACATTGAATAACATACACACGAAAAGAGATAGATCTATGATCGGTAGGTATAAGTAATAATAAGTGGTGTTATGTTTTTTTTTTCTTTTTGCGTGGTAATATCATCAAATGAGTCCTCCCACCCAGAGCAGGGCGGGAGGGACTGTCAGACTTGTACTGACTAAAATCCACGGTGTCCTTCACTAGCCCTTTACGTACCGGGGTCACGGTAATCCCTTGGTCCCGCGACCAAGTGGTGTTATGTACGTTACCATTAGATTATGCTCGGTCCATGCTCTATGTCTATGAGCTATCCTGAGGTTTGAGTTAAATACTTAGGTTTTTTGGAAATATTGAAAGTTTAAAGTTATTTTTTAAAATGCGTTCACAAGTTATATTTTTTAATCTTCCTCTCCTCCTTAAAACGTCTACCTATTGTGAGAAATTAATGCTCTGAAAGCTATGTGCAATTTTAGGGACAGAGTTTAAGGCACGCTCGAAACTTGCCCCATACCAATTATATATAAACACAGAAATGCAGACTTGGTTGAGTAGTACTTAGTTGGATTTAATCAAACCAGACAATTTTAAAGACGCGATTTTTTTTGGTTGAAACCTATAGAACTTAAAAATTCTAAAAACGGACACAAAAAGATTTTAACACTTCGAATTCAATTTTTCAATTTCATTAAATTTCATTAAAATTCCTGAGATTAGCGCGTTTAACCAAATAAACTTTTCAGATTTATAATATTAGTACAGATACTACGTCTACTGTCGTGGTTTTCTTTTTAGACCCATAATTATGGCAAAATTTAAACTGAAAAAGTATAGCAGCCAAACAGATTTAGAACCTAAAGTTGAGAATGTTTCTTGTCCGTTATTTTCTATTATTTACAAAAACAGATCTACATTATGGGCTCATAACAGTGTCAATGTTTTGTTCAAATAATTAGTCAGGGTTAAGGTGGCAACCACAACTTAACGTTGGGTGAAATGAAGTGCTATAACATCCGAAGTAATTTCCCTTTATTACAACCTTTGTCTCCGAGTTTAAATTTATCTCATCATTGCGTTTCGTGAGCGATCATTCTCGAGGTAAATTAAACTTTGCGGCGCGGTGGCCCATTATGTTGGTGCTGTCATCAATGTTCCAACACTGTCTTATGAACTTGGAATGAAGAAACAAGAGGGATAGAGGGAGACGCTGAAGACACTTTAATTTTTTTTAAAGTATCTACAGCATAATTTGATTTGATTTGACAGTCCCTTCGGCCCTGGTTGGGGTGGAAGGGACTGTCAAATTCATACTAACTAAAAATACACCTGTTTCTTCAGTTGTCCTTTGCGTTCCAGTGTCACGAATACCTTTACAGACGGTGCCGGGTCCCATCCTGTAGACCCCAGAACTACAACCCACAAAATATATCTTATTGTTTCTTTATTTCTGCGAAATAGGCATAGTTTTAGAAAAGTGTGCATTAAAGTTGTATGTAAGTGATGTAAAACCTACACTACCATTATGAATTTCCACTTCCACTAAATGTGAGGACACATCAACAGTGTTTTAGGCAAAGAAGAATAGAGTAAGATAGGAAGAATCAATCAATATGGTATCTAGATCTACGGCAAGGCCAAGTAATTACTGTAGATACATAATTACAATAGCACTGCATTTTGAGCATATTGAAGTGAGAAATCCTACTACTTACATTTTTTTTACTTTATATTTTATACCCAGTTTCACAATATCGTCAAAGGTACAGTATTCAAGTCATTATTACAATAATCAAGGTTTAGGTATTTATCCAGGAACGGAGCAGCTTTATTAAGTAAAATCCGTGCAGTAGCTTGTTTTAATGGATAAGATCATTGTTAGAAACATCTTAGAAACTTATAAAAAAAAGAAGATACAATGACATGAACAAACTGTCTCTGTCTCCGGCAAGTTTCTTTTTTTTGTCGTATAAATATCATCAAATGTTTCGGCCGTTGGTGTAGCGGAAAGGACTGTCAGACTGTAAGAGTCCGACTGTTCCTTGCGTTACCAGCGTTGTTGTGTCACCAGACTTGACTAAAAACCGTCGTGATTCTTCGGGCCGTACTCGTACTAGGCCTACGTGCTATTCTCTAATAACAAAGCCTTGTGACTGCGCAGCCGCAGCGCTCATGCCATCCTGGTATTAAAATTTGCTTGTTTATTTTTCAAAAGTATGGCCAAATCGTGGTGCTGTTTTTGAAATATTAACTATCAGTTTCTAATTGAGGTCTATTTCTCTTTTTTGTTTTGATTTGCAGAGAATGTCAATTCACATAAATATGAAGTGGCGAATGACACTAATAATTTTAGAGCTTCCCTTGTGTCTTCTTTTCTTCTTATGTACGTTGTGATCGTCGTATTTGTTTATTTCATGTTTTAACAATTATTTAATATATTTTTATTATATCTTTTCTGTTTGTTTCAGTCCTCTACTAACCCAACAAGATCTACACTGCGTTCAACTGTATCAATCAAAATTTTTAATTTTTTTCTTTATTTTTAACTGTTTTTGTTATAATATTCATGCACATTTGTTTTTCCAGTTCACTGTCATTGGCAGAATAGTTGACATCGACTTGGTTGCCATATAGGTACCAAAAATAGAATAGAATAGTCTTCTTTTCATCCAAAATACCTACATCGAAAAATCTTGAACGTAGCCTTTTAATTAAATTATTTCCTTGTAATCTTTTTTCCCACTCTCCCTTTTCCCCCCTTTTTTTTAATGCATAATAGGCATTAGAGTTGCTTCTCTTACAAGTTGAATAAAGTCGATAGGTCTGCTTTACCGCACATAGCAAAAAAGGGGAATTTTTGTTTAGCTCTCTTACTACTACTTAAAATAATATGTAAGTCGACTTATCAACCTATTCACGCCTGGTACGAAATTATTCGGAACAAATAGCAGACACAGCTTCTCTTGCAAATTAGACGTCCATGGATATAATTTTACACGCTGGTCATTTGGTCAACAAGTCGCTTTACCATAAGTGAATTTATGTACAGGCAGGTCAACCTACCCAAATAAAGAAATTTGACAGATTGAGGTAGGTTGATGTGCTGGCGTCTCTACAATATGAGTGATTGGTAGGTAAGAGACCGGCTTATATGATTTTTGTTTTGATTTGTAGTGATGGGCCTAATGGCCCAATATTAATTTTAATTGGAATTGAACAGTTTTGTTTTAATTCTTTAATTATAGAACTATT
Organism: Agrotis puta; assembly: GCA_943136025.2. Lineage (NCBI taxonomy): Eukaryota > Metazoa > Arthropoda > Insecta > Lepidoptera > Noctuidae > Agrotis > Agrotis puta. The sequence continues at coordinate 13,977,679 of OW964176.2, read as the reverse complement.
TTAATTTTGTTACACCCAAAATTACTTAAATATTCTTAAATTACATATACATACCTAACTAAATCTAAATATTTTCATGAGATACTAAATTAAAATTAAAACTAAAAATATTTAGAGTTCATTGACGCCTAAGTGTCTCTTCCCCTTTTTGTGTTTTTATTTTAATAATATTTTTAGTTTCAATTTTAATTTAGTACCTATCTCATGTAAATAACAGTTTATTGATGAAGTCGTTGTTGTTATTTATTAGTTACACGAGGCACTGCTTACAAAAACAATAAAAAGTAAAAATTTCACGCGCGATAATACTGATATAGGTATTAGGAAGGTTTGATAACGACATTTTGTAAAGTCATGCGCACGTTTTTTAACATTTGCACGATATAAAATAAACAAATATCATTATGAAAATAACTTTAACAAGATAATAAAGTTCGCTTAAACTATGAAGATATAATTTGCACAAAATATTTTATTTTGTAAATTACAGTTTAAAGATAAAGGTCATTGACGGGATCTCTTAAAGTTGGGTCGCATTACGAATTAAGTACTTAAATTATATGTACTTAGATTATCACTAAGTATAAACAATCCCATATATCTTTCGTGCACTAAAAACCTAAAAACCTAAAAACCTGATGTTGTTTTTAGTAACTGTACTTTGAACTCTGGACATCAGACTTTGGACGGAGATAAGTATGTAGAAACGAGTTTGTTGTAAGATAATTATGCTTTATCATGATGACTATTTGGGATACAGTACAAAGTCCTATAATTATTTACATATTACGTGGAAAATGTCAAGAATTATTTGAAGGTCGTTTTTGTTATTATTAATCTTCGTTTTATTCATCTAGCTGTGTTCGAGAACGCTTTTATTAACTCTCAACTTGATGTTATTTAGTTTCTTTTATTAACCGGCTTAAAAAAAGTAGGTTCTCTTTTAGACCTGCGTGTTTGTATGTTTGTCTGCGATTATCTTGCGTTCCGATGATCCGATTTTGATGCGGTTTTAAAACGCTTGTAATTTTTTTTAGTACATATAAGGTATTCATTGTTATGTAGAAAATGCAAGGGTAAATGAACATTGCCTAATCTTTTCCCAACTTCAACGGTATCAGCCTTCAGTCAATAATTTTCTAGTCTATGTCCATAGAATAAAAAATTAACAAATTTTACACATGGCCTCTTGCAAGTTGCAATGGTACCTATTATTAATAATTGATGACACGATTGGCGCAGTGGCTATGCGATCGACTGCTACGCAGCGTATCGCCGGTTCGATTCCCGCACGGAACAAATATATTTTGTATGATCTACAAGTAGTTGTTTCGGGTTTGGGTGTTTGAGTATGTGAGTTTATATGTTTGTAAACGTACCCACGATATAGGAGAATTTCCTAGAGTGGAGCAAACAAAAAAGAAAATTACAGCCGCACGGGCCGATCTTCCGGGTTAAGGCACACTTGCCGAGGTTGGTCTGTGCAGGGGTGACCATCTGTCATAGCGAGTTTCCTCCGTGCCTCGGAAAGCACGTAAAGCCGGTGGTCCCGGCTGTCATATGTAGATCTTTGACAGTCGTTATTATTAGTCATAAGCTCTAAAAGTCTGACAACAAGTCTTACCATGGGGTATCGTATAGCCCAGTTACAGGGTTGTGGAGGTCCGATAGTCAGTCGCTCCATGTAAAATACTGATATTCAGCTGCATCTGGTTCAACTGGAAGCCGACCACAATATAGTTGGGAAAAGGCTAGGCAGTTAATGTCACAGATTTCCGCAAAGTAACGCCTGATTCTATTTTTTTTCTTATGAGTATGTTGATGCCTCTGGTGTTACAGTTAATTACATGGACAAGGGGACCAACTGCGAATAGGACGAACCGTGAATGCGACCGATTGCAACGCGAGACGTAAATGGGATGAAATGCGAATGAGGGAGAGGACAGCGTCCTCCCTCCATCCCAGCCGTAGTGGTAGACGCCCACGGCGTCGGACGTCGCAAGACGATCTCCGGCAGGCGCGTGCATGCGGGCGGCGAGTAATGGGCGACTCGCTGTCCGACCATGGACCATGTCCGGGTCGACGGCGCGTTGTGTTCCACGCGCGCCTCAAGGAGTGTCAGCATGGTGACGGCCTGTAGAGGGCCAAAGCCTGCCGGGGTCGCGGGACTTACGAATTACCGTGACCCCGGTACGTAAAGGGCTAGTGAAGGACACCGTGGATTTTAGTCAGTACGAGTCTGACAGTAACTCCCGCCCTGCCCTGGGTGGGAGGACTCATTTGATGATTTTAACAGGAAAAAAAAACCGGCCAAGTGCGAGTCGGACTCGCCCATAAAGGGTTCCGTAGCAGCAAGTAACATAATATAAAAGTTCTTATAGTTGGTTGTATCTTTGAAAGGTAAATTGCGGTTTACGATTTATGACGTATTAAAAAAAATATGTTCTCCCACACATTCCACCTGCAAATGTAAGTTGGTATGCACAATATTGAGTGATTTACCATGTTATTTTAATATCATGGACTTCTTATAGGTTTTCCTATAATATATAAGGAGAAAACTAATTTCTGTATTTTTTTCAAAATTTTAGGTTCAGTAGTTTCGGAGATAAGGGGGGGGGAATGGTCAATTTTCGTCTATTTTCTTGAATAACTTGGAAACTATTTTAAAATTACAAAAAAATACATTTAAGATCTTCTCAACAAGACCTTTCATTTGATATGCCACACGATGCAGTTTTCAGAATTTTTTTTTTTAATTTTCCCCTTCCCCCCCAAAAATGACCCCCCATATACAGATTTCATCTGCTCACGTCACACCTCTGTGTTTGGGTCACAGGAATTGATATGTGTACCAAATTTCAACTTAATCGGTCTAATAGATTCGGAGATAATTGACTGTAAGCGACGGACGGACACACGAGTGATCCTATAAGGGTTCCGTTTTTGTATTCAGACGTACGGAACCCTAAAAAGGGCACTCCCTGTGGGGACGGACCTCGGCTTAGGGCGTTACTGAGGGAGGGCAGTAAGGGACAGGCTGTAGGTGATTCATAATAATTAGGGGCTAATTTAAAACTACAGGCTCAGCATCGCCGGCTGTCAAGCAAAGGTCGGGGGGGAGCATTGAACGTGATATCTGGGTCGGTTTTTGTGTATATGTACTTGTTTTCCTACTACAGACAGGAGTTATTTACTATACGGACCTTGTGAAAACTCGACAAACAAACTTCCGTGCGTTCAAGCGTTTTTGCCATACCTATTATTGGAATCAAATATAGCAGCTCACAATTTAGGACGTATCCATCAATATTAGTAGTAATTTTTATCCGTGGTGCTAGGTAACTGGGCTTCTCCCAGTTGTGATGTCCCTTTGTGCCTATTGGCCTTGTTTTGTTCTGTATCCTGTTTGATATGGAAGGAAGTGGAAACTACGTGTTTTTCCTACTCCTCCACTATTATTTTCTGATTAATTTCCTTACAGGATCCAAGATAGGTAAATTCATTCTCCGGCACACGTCGAGCTTCATTGTCTCAGCGCTTTTCTGGTGGTTGCCACTGTTGATTTCAGCTTTCAGGAGTTGCAGTGCTTTGGGAATAGTGTGGTGGGTTTGTCTCAATAAAAAAACATGTCTGACAGCAGAATCAAAACGATGTTTGCTTTGGCCCATGTTAAGTATTAGGTAAATAAGTTATACAAGCAGACATATATTGAACTGGTCATGGTTATAAGCTGATCGTTGGGTACGTTATGAAATCATAAACATAATTTTGCGAGCAGTTATCTTCGTAAATCAAGTAAGCTCAGTTATCAATTAATCATGGATATTTTATTAATTAATAGGTATGCGTTTATCGGATATGTTTAGCGACTCTGTGATAACAATATCTACTGTGTTGTGTTGATAATTTCATTAAAAAAATAAGCGAGTGATTCCATATATAAACTGTTACACATTGTGGCATTGACTTAATATGTACCTAGTACGTTTTTGAGTTAGTCGTCTATTATTATCTAGCTGGCGTTTAAAATCGACTCGCATTTTGATTACAAACTTCTTTGAATGTGGTCGAGTATTAAGTAGCACACGTGCCAGTGTCAGAATTTAAAAATGATTTTGTTATTAGTATCTGTTATTGTAGTGTTAGCTTTGTTAGTGTCGTGGATTAGTTTGGTTCGGGAAAGCAAACGGTTCAATGTGCGAGGACCATTTCCTCTGCCTATAGTGGGAAATGGTCATTTATTTGTTTCCAAGTCTTCAGGTATGATTTATTGATCTTTTTTATGGATTTCTTTTTAATGACTTTTGAGTGATTTAATTAAAAAAATGAGATTTTATCTATCACTCAATTGAATGTAATCTAACAAAAAAAAAAAAAAAAAAACTAACAATACTTATAAATAATAAGTAAGTTTATGTTTCATAGGTAACAAGTAGTTACCTACTTTAGCATAATAGCATTCATCCGGATGATCCGGGGATACCGCACGATCGCCGGCGAATCAGCCAACCTCCTAGCGGGATTGCTGCCCTGGGATCTGGAGGCGACTGCCCTCCAGCGCGTCTACGAATGGCGCGTGGAGGCGCAGCGCCGGGGCGAATCCCCGCTGCCTCGACAGGTCGAGGCGCGGCGGGAAGAGCTCCGGCGCGATCTCAGGGCAGTATGGAGGGAGCGACTGTCGCAACCGAGGTCCGGGCACGCCGCAATCGCGGCGGTAAGACCCCTCTTTGAGGAGTGGCTGGATAGGCGTCACGGCGTCCTTACCTTCCGCATGACGCAGGTCCTCACCGGACACGGAAGTTTCGGGAGGTTCCTGTGTCTGATAGGGAGGGAAGAAACGCCTGGGTGTCACCACTGCGAGGATCGTCCGGAGGACACGGTGGAGCATACGGTGCAGGACTGCCCCGCTTGGGCAGAGCACTGCCGTGTCCTCACGACGGCGATAGGCGGAGACCTCTCGCGCCCGGCATTGGTCGAGGCCATGCTGCGGGGCGAGACGGAGTGGGAAGCGGTCGCCTCCTTCTGCGAAGCAGTCATGCTCGTGAAGGAGGAGGCGGGCCGCCTGAGGGAGAGGACAGCGTCCTCCCTCCATCCCAGCCGCAGTGGTAGACGCCCACGGCGTCGGACGTCACAGGACGATCTCCGGCCACCGTAGGCGCGGGCATGCGGGCAGCGAGTAATGGGCGACTTGCTGTCCGACCATGGACCATGCCCGGGTCGACGGCGCGTTGTGTTCCACGCGCGCCTCAAGGAGTGTCAGCGAATTGACGGGGCCTGTAGAGGGCCAGAGCCTGCCGGGGTCGCGGGACTTACCCATCACCGTAACCCCGGTACGTAAAGGGCTCGTGAAGGACACCGTGGATTTTAGTCAGTACAGGTCTGACAGTCCCTGCCGCCCTGCCCTGGGTGGGAGGACTCATTTGATGATTTTGCCACGAAAAAAAAAAAAAAAAAAAAAAAAAAAAAACAAAAAAAAAAAAAGCATAATAGCATTCGAAGTCACCCTGTAACTAGAACACATAAGAATCCAATTATCTTGATCACATAATTTTGGTTTTCAATAACGTAGCTGTATAAATTATGCACCTATGTGCATGATAAAAATAAATAGTTGCATTAAAATATCACAATTACTTAAGGGGGCCTTTTTTAATTTTAATAACAAAGTACTAACTAAAAGTATTAACATAAAAATAAAACTAGAAATTTAAGAATAAAACTAAATATTTACAACAAAATAGGGGACCTTAACATACAAATTATCTTTTGTTTTTAATTTTAAAATTCCATTTTTCTTGTGTTTATTTTATTTTGTTGTGTGTTTGTCGTGGTTTTGTGTCAAATAAATGTTTATCTTTCTTTATTAACTCGTGAATTTAATGTGTTCCCAATTATAATGTTGATATTTTTTTTGTTTACAGAGGTCCTAAGCTTACTTCACAGTCTATCGGAAAAGTATGGACATGCGTTCCGGGTACATTTATTCTCAGACCCAACCATAGTGATCTGCCATTCCAAGTACGCTGAGGTGAGTTTGCCAAACTTATGTTAAACAAGTACTCCGTTTTTTTAAAGTTTTTATTAAGGTCCGACCGAAACTGGTTTTTCGGCCGTTTCGGCCGAAACCGAAACCGAAACCGAAACAAACGTGGACAAGTAAAGAATTCCTTAAAATACTGAAATTTGGTGCATTGTACGGTAAAACTTGAAATAAGTTTACCCATACAACGTAATTTAACAAATTAAACACTTCACATTTTTCATTTAAACAATCTCTTTTTAATATGTAACTTGATTTGTTAATAACAACAAAACAAAGTTACTGACTCAATATTTATTTAATTTAATTAACTACATAAACCATTCAAGTACAGAAACGAATCTCGATCGATCTGCGTCTCTTTAATACGAATCGTGTTAAAGAGACCATGAAGAGACCTGAAGCAGCTTAAGAACAACAAGGCGCCGGGCGAGGACGGAATTACTTCAGAGCTTCTGAGAGCGGGTGGAACACCGGTACTTAAAGTCCTCCAGAAACTCTTTAATTCCGTCCTGTCCGAGGGCAAAACGTCTGAAACGTGGAGCAGGGATGAGGTGGTGCTGTTCTTCAAAAAAGGTGATAACAGCCTATTGAAGAACTACAGACCCATCACGCTTCTGAGTCATGTTTATAAGCTGTTTTCAAGGGTTATCACGAACCGTCTCGAACACAGACTTGATGACTTCCAGCCTCCCGAACAAGCCGGTTTCCGAAGAGGCTATAGTACCATAGACCACATGCATACGCTGCGGCAAGTTATACAGAAGACCGAGGAATATAACTTGCCATTATGCTTAGCGTTTGTGGACTATGAGAAAGCCTTCGATTCGGTGGAAACATGGGCGGTGCTTGAGTCACTCCAGCGATGCCGTATTGACTATCGGTACATCGAGGTATTGAAGTGTTTGTATAATAACGCCACCATGTCGGTCCGAGTACAGGAGCATAGCACGAAGGCGATTCCATTGAGAAGAGGCGTAAGACAGGGGGACGTTATCTCCCCGAAACTGTTTACTGCCGCAATGGAAGACGCCTTCAAGCTCCTGGAATGGCAAGGACTTGGCATCAACATCAACGGCGAATACATCACTCACCTTCGGTTTGCCGACGACATCGTAGTCATGGCAAAGTCGATGGAGGAACTCAGCATGATGCTCGATGGCCTCGACCGAGTTTCACAACGGGTGGGCTTGAAAATGAACATGGACAAGACGAAAATTATGTCAAATGCCAATGTTGTGCCCACCCCAGTCTCTGTTGGAAACTCGGTACTCGAAGTTGTTGACTCATATATCTACTTAGGACAAGTAGTCCAATTAGGTAGGTCCAACTTCGAGAAAGAGGTCAACCGCCGAATCCAACTCGGTTGGGCAGCGTTCGGGAAACTACGCTATGGCCATATTGCTCGCAGAGCAGATGGCCGATGGGGTCGAAAAGTACTAGAGTGGAGACCACGGACTAGCAAGCGCAGCGTAGGACGTCCACCAACAAGGTGGACAGACGACCTTATAAAGGTCGCCGGAAGACGCTGGATGCAGGTCGCTTCCAACCGGTATATGTGGAGATCTAAAGGGGAGGCCTATGTTCAGCAGTGGACGTCCTATGGCTGAGATGATGATGACAGAAACGAAACAAAAACTTACATTTAATAATCACTTCCATCAAAACATAACCTCTAAAGAATGTTTGAGTCGGGTGAAAACGCAGTAAATTTTGTTGCTACGGAGCTATCCGAACGGCGCACGACAATTCCCGAACAGGGCCGCGAGCGCGAGCGTCCGCCAAAGCGTTAGTGAAGTTAGACGAGCGTGCACGACAACTTCCGAAATCAGTTTCGGTTTCGGCAAAAGTTTCGGCCAATTTTGGCCGAATCCGAAACTGCCGCCGAAACTTGATTTTTGGTCGAAACTCGGCCGAAACCGAACCTTCGGTCGGACACTAGTTTTTATATTACCCTTTTTAGTTCCAATATTCATCCCAAATTCTTGTCAAATACATGTCATGTACACTAGAACTTTGTAATCCGTAGCATAGGAAATAACATCGTCCATGTATACTGTACACATTAAACGAAAAATGCTCATAAAATAAAAACTACAGAATAAAGCTAAAGATACTTTTATGAGATAATGACAGGTAGGTAGACTGCATTGAACAAAAAAAGAATTACAAATCGGACCGGAAACCTCGGAATAATAGTAAATAAAAACCTCCAAATTAAGAATCTCCTCCTTTTTTAAGATGTTTAAAAAGTCATGAAAAAACACACGTTGTATCGGTGTCTATTTTCTAAGTCCGTCAATGAAAACCCGGTATCGGACTCATATTATGTACAAACGTAACTAACGTCAAAATAAAATTGCGGACGGACAATGTCACCACTGAGTACATTATATATAGCTGAATGTCACCACAACTGAAGGCATCTTGACGCGGCGCTATTGTCTATGTAATTTTCATCAAATTGCATTTAAAAACTGTAGTACCACCCGCCGGTCATGAGTGGTGGTGCGGAGTCTAAGGAGCTATTTGTCAATCGTAATATCATTCATTCTTAGTTCAGGTTCGTACTAAGGCGTACTAAGGTGGAAACCTGTGGTTTCCACAGGACTCGTGCTTAGAGATTAGACCCCCTGTTTGGTTGATAAGTCTACATTCGAAGTTTCAAGTAAATCAAATGAAATTGTAATTCATTTATATATGAACCTTCCTCCCCGTTTTAGGGGAAGAATTTTCCAAAATCCATTCTACACTCTGGATCGTTTGTGGAAATTTTTCATGCTTCTAGACCCAGCGATTTCAGTTGTGCGTCGATGGATTAGTCAGTCATTTAATTAATTTCGTTCAGACGTAGTCCATACAATTTTTAAATAACAAAACAAAAAATAAAATTAAACATCGTCTCACTACAAAAAAGGTTAAACAATTTCTCAAAAAAAAATTCAACTGCAAAACGGCATTTGACGTTGATATAAGGGTCGTTTTGCAGGTTACACTTCTTTTTGACAAGTGTTGAACAAACGTTTAAATTTTGGTAGTAGAAACGGACAATGTTATCACATTAAATTTAACAAAAATAAAATATTGTAATATTCAATAATAACTACTAATATTTCAACTTGTAATTGTTTCAGGAGATAGTGTCGAGCTCGGAGCACATTACAAAAGGCAGGGCTTATCAATTCTTGACGTGCTGGCTTGGAGACGGTCTACTCACTACCACGGGTAAGAGCGTGCCCACTTTACAAGTTATCTTTTGCGTATTACACTCACAGTTATAATGTATTTTCGATACGAAAATCTGCGTTTTTACAGTCGTGCTAGCGCTTCTTGTTAGGATTGATCTAAAGCGTAGGCCACACAGAAGAGATGTAAGACGAGGACGCGTAGCGATAGACAGATGTATACGCATTGCGCCCGCGACGCGACTCTTCTGTTTGTTTTAATCGTGTGTCACGACGCTTCTATACATTTTGTATGAAAGCGACGCTGTAGAGACAAATGTCCGCGGCCACCTAATGTAAACGCAGGACGAAATGCGAATGGGACGAAGTTAGCTACTATACCAAATTGTTCAATTGTTTTAGGTCAAAAATGGAAGGCTCACCGCAAGTTCCTGACTCCCGCCTTCCATTTCAACATCCTGCAGAATTTCCTGCCAGTATTCTGCAAGAACCAGCGCGTTCTGACGGAGAAGCTACGACGCATGGCTGATGGCCGCTCCATTGATATATTCCCCATTGTCGCTTTAGCGGCTTTAGACAACGTAACAGGTAGGTTTTCCCTAAAAAAGGAACACTTTTTTACCATCAGGTAATCAAACTAAGTTCGTCAATGAATAAGCCTACTATCTATTTTTATTTTTTTATTCGTAAGGCTTACAGACTTATAGCCAGTCACCTATTGCAACATAAACTTATACTGTTAGAGCATATAGATCTTTATTTACCTTGTTATTCAGATTTGTTTATAAAAATCTGACATCTAATAAAAAAACATACTTTTGTTTTCTAGAGTCCATTATGGGTCTTTGTATGAATGGTCAAGAACAGAGCGAGTCCGAATATGTAAAAGCCGTCGAAGAGTAAGTCATCTTATATAATATTAACAACAACTTCATGCATCAACCCTGCAATAAAATCAAAATAATTGGTTTACAAAAGCAGCATAAAACAGCATTAATGAATAAGTACAAATATACATGTGACTTGATAAAAAAATATTCAACTAAAAAAAATTGCTAATTATATTATAGATTGTCAAGTATTGTGGCGATGAGGATGCAAATACCATTCTACCGTGTTGAAGCCATTTTCAATTTGATGGGATACAAGACGAAACAAGACAATGCTTTGAAGATTCTACACGGACAGACTAACAAAGTGATAGAAGCAAGACGAAAGGAGTTGAAGCAGGCTAATATAACCACTCTTAAGGGCAGCAGTGATATTGGTAAGTTTTTTGATAAGGATAATAGTGAAAAACGATTAGGATCATCATACGAGATGTTTGTGCGAGAATGACTCGGAGAGAACTGTATAACGGAAAGAATGGAAGGCTTTTGGGAGAGACCTTTCCAGCAGTCGGGTAAAAAAATAGGTTAACAAGTTTAACTGTCACTAACATAGACATGAGCATATTTTACAATATGCTGGCACAAGCTGTCCCTCTTCGAAGATCGTTGGTCATAGAGCTGAAGTCTGTTCTACTGTCAAAACGGGTAGTTAAACTGTCCATACATAAATACTCTCATAAAAATACTCCAAGGAACAAACTACATGGTCGCGGGACTAACGAAGTACCGTGACCCCGGTACGTAAAGGGCTATTGAAGGACACCGTGGATTTTAGTCAGTACAAGTCTGGCAGTTCCTCCCGCTCTTCCCTGGGTGGGAGGACTCATTTGATGATTTTACACCGCTAAGAAAAAAAAAGGAACAAACTACAAAGAACATTTAAGCAATAATCATCTTTTTTTTTAAAGGTATTAAGAACAAGCATGCGTTTTTGGACCTGTTGCTACTGGCTGAAATAGACGGCAAGAAAATTGACGATGAAAGTGTGAGGGAGGAGGTCGACACATTCATGTTTGAGGTGAGTTACTTTAATTTTTGACTATGGATTATTATCGATCACTTTCACTCAAATTATAATCATCATTAACCTTCAGCAGTCTACTGCTGTAGAGAGGTCTCTCTACAATGTCAAAAATACAAGGGACTGTTTGTACAGGGCCACGACACAACGACCTCAGGCATCGTGTACACTCTCTACTGTCTATCAAAGCGCAGAGATGTTCAAGAGAAGATCTATGAAGAACTTCAGACTATCTACGGTAGTGAAATGAACAGAGACCCGACTTACCAGTAAGTTTAATTCAAATTGTCTCTCAGATCTATCATCTTTCTACTGCCCAACAATTTCGTCGGACATGCCTTCTTTTTATTTTTTATGTTATTCGTACCTGGGATCATCAAAGTGCGCGAGACAAAAACTAGCCATTAAAAATAATAATTTTGTAATCGAGAGCTATTTATATTATACAATACAATATTAAAATTATAAAGTACCTAGTAGATAATGGATATTACTTAGGAACTAAAACTATATTATTTATTTAGGGAGCTTAACGACATGAAGTATTTGGATCTGGTGCTCAAGGAGTCAATGAGGCTGTATCCACCAGTGCCACTCATTGAAAGAATAATCATGAGAGACTGTGGTGAGTAACATACTCGTAACAATTTGTTTTTTTTATTATCTTCTTCATTAATTCATTAGTATGGCTCTACAAAGTGGTGCCCACGGCTTCGCCCGTAAAACCTGATTTAGAAATAAAATTAAAAAAAAAATAAAGTCAGTCCGTTGGTCCTTTAAAATAGTTTCATTCAACAACACCACATAAGCAGCTAATGGCGGTCTTTTATTAATTTAAATATTACTATCATGTATTTTGGTAAAGTAACAATGATGTTTCAGTTGGTCCTGGACTATCTTAAATACGGGTTTTCCTTCTCATTTTAACCGTTACAATGAAGATAAAAATCATTTTTACACGACTAATGAAGAAGGGTAATGCATTCTTTCTAATTTAAAATTGCAGAAAAATAAAAAAAAGAGCGTTCTGATGAGCTTTTTGCTGAGCCTTTTGGCAAGCAAAATTTTGATGTCTATCTACTAGAGCGTTCGTTAGAAACATCGTAGTTAGACTCTATGCTTGGCGCTGTTCGTTGTTCAGATCGACAAGATTAAAAACGGCGTATGCTCGATGTTCTGTTACAAATGAATGCTCAAGTCTATCAGCACCTTCAGATAAAGACAACGTTTTATTCTGAAAATCACGTACTATACGACCGAGATTAGTAGCAATTTTTAAAAACGATTTATTTTCATTCCAGAGGTGGGAGGAATGAAACTCATAAAAGGCACATCAACTTTAATAAACATCTACCAGATCCAACGTCAGCCAGATGTATTCGACGATCCCTTGGAGTTCCGTCCGGAGAGATTCGAGACTCCGCTGAAGAATGCTTTTAGTTGGCTCGCGTTCAGTGCTGGACCTAGGAACTGCATTGGTGAGTGGCTTCAAAATCGTAGACTTAGACTACTGGCAGAAATATGTCATCATCGACTGTTGTTTACCGGTGGAAGAACAGATGGGTCATTAATTATCAGTCGTATTTGGTGTAAGAAGACACAGAAAGCAAAACAATATTAACCTATATAGACATGAACCCGTTATCCCATATACACAGTTCGTTCATACAACATTTTTTGGTTACGGCGACACTTTCAATCGACTTGTCAATTTTGTAGTTGAAATGTGATGATATCTCTTCAAGACAGGCACATTTTCTCCAGGTATATTAATAAAATGAATAAGTCGTTTTTCTTTTTCCACAGGTCAAAAGTTTGCTATGATGGAACTGAAAATAACTATCTCAGAGATTGTCAAGAACTTCTATATACTGCCAGCTGCTCAAGAACCTGAACTAAGTGCAGACCTCGTTTTGAGATCCAAGAACGGAGTCCACGTTAAGTTTAAGCCAAGAAATTAATGTAATACTTAGATTAAACAACCTGTAAGTTACTGTATGACATTATGAATTAGTTGTAAGATATAATATATTTTTGTACTTATAAGGCGAGTCAGTAGATATAGGGAATGAATAAAATGTTACAAGTTAAAAAGTAATATTAATTGAAACCTCATCACCCTTGCGGAATAGTGAAACAATATTGATCACTGAGATTTTACATACAGATTAGACAGATTACATATTGCTCATGTTAGTGGTCACCAAGAGGTTTTCACGATGTTTTTTTAATGATGTTGAATAAGGGATCTTCCCCATAACGCGATGCGACGCAATTCGACCGATTCCAACTACAAGTGAAAATCATCCTTACCACTATGACATAAAACGTGCGCTTGTCTACGGGTAGATGAAAAACAAAACACGCTCGTCACGTCGTCGTCAAGTCAATCGAATTACATCATTATCTCGTAGTAGCAAGTTGCGAATTGCACGAATCGCATTATAGGTAAACTCCCTAAGGATTACAGACCTCTATCTCTTACAAGAAGATCTCATTGCATTTTCTAAGTGAAAGGATTATCGACTTGAACGATTGGAACTTGACAAAAGCGGTACCTTGCGCAAGTATTTTTTAATTTCTGTTTGCGACGGTATTGTATGTTGTTACATACCAGTATCAACCGTTGTTGATAACGGACTCGCAAAGTAAAAGGTATACCATTTTTAGTGTTTTTGAATCCGCGCTTTGGCGTAGCGACATAAAGATGTAAATTACATATTTTTTTAACTTTCGAAGTCCACTGTCAACTTCGGTGTACCACTTTAGTCCAATCAATCATGACACTGAGGTATTTGGTGTAAGTGTCACGGTATATACATGAACACGTAGAGGAGTTGTTAATTGTATGTGCCGTTTTGGTAAACTCTGATGGGCTTTTGGTCCTGTGACTGATGGTTATCACATACAACAATTGCTGTGTCGTCAGCGTTTATGAAGATCTTGGAGTTGGGAAAAAGCAGTATGCAGAGGTCATTAATATAGACTAGGAACAATGTAGGGCTGACCACACTGCCTTGCGGAACTCCGTAGGTGGTGATTTACTCATAACTGACGCATATCTCTTCTCTCTTCATCTTAATACTGAGTTTCCCTTAGTGGAGGTAGCTTTTGAAGAGGCTATGAATGTTGCCTATAATACCTATGTCCTCCAATTTTGAATGGAGGGTTCGAACAGGGACTGTGTCAAAAGCTTTTATGAAGTCCAAGTACATGGTAAGGCATTTACTAAGATCATCTAGCTTTTTTGCAATTCGGTTAACTTGTAGTTCAAACGTGTTTTTTTTTTTCAGATAGTCGTACGTAATTATTCGTGCGTTTTCGCAGGGCGGTTGTTTTTTTCTTATTGTTCTTTACAATGTTTTTTTTAATCTGTGTTTTAAATATGATATGTGATGAAAAATACGATGTAAATTAAAACTGTTTTAAACATGTGTTTTAACAATTTAATAATCGTAATCGATATCCTGATGAACTATGCCCCTCAATTAAGAAGGAAGGTATGCTGAAGTTATATTTATGACATCATGCATCGTAATAAATAATTGTTCCATGAAAATAACCCTAACAAGACAAAATTAAATTAATGTGCACAAAGTAATTTATTCCTAAACATTATTTTCAAGAGACAGTTGACAGATGGGGTGCATTGACGGGAATTCTTAAAAGATGGGTCGTATAGTACAGACGCCATCAGGTCAACCTACCCCAATCCTACCAATCGAACTTCCACCTTCCACTATTGTGATAAAGTTGAAAATCTATTAAAGTTTGAAAGGTTGGGGTAGGCTGATGATTGTGCTGGTGTAAAGTGATTGTGTAATTATTAACAATTCCATAGATCTTCATGCACCAAAACAAGTGATGTTGTTTTTAGTAACTGGACTTTAGACGGAGATTTGTTTGCAGATACGAGTTTGTTTTAAGATTGCTTTGTCATGATGACACAGTACAAAGTTCTATCAATGCTACGTAAATACATTTGCTCCTAAAATCTATAATGATCATTTGAAGGTCGTTTTTAATATTCTATTTATTCATCTAGCTGTGTCTGAATCAAGAAATTAAATTTAAAAAAAAAACAAATTCAAGAGAAGGAGTGATGTAGAGGATGAAATTATGTAACCGAGTGATTTACCATTGTTATACTCTTACCTGAGGATAAACAAAAGAGCGAGGTCCAGGTCGTAAGGTCGTAATAATAAGTATCGTTGATATAATGGTCCCGCATGATGAGAACCTCGTGAAGGCAGAAAAAGATAAGCAATTCAAGTATCTTGATCTGGCTCGCGAGGTTGTTGACATGTGGGACGTGAATACGGCAGTCGTTGTGCCGATAGTCGTGTCTGCCAATGGCTTAATTGCCAAGTGCCTCGAACAACATCTGAGGAGGCTCTCGTTTGGCAGCTGGATCAAGCGCCTGATTCAGAAGGCAGTACTTCTGGACACGGCGCGTATTGTTAGGACGTTGCTCTTTCAGGAGCCCTGACCGTCCCGAAAGCCCAGACCCTGTTCCCGCTGCTGGTGGACTGCTATTTTTTATATTTAATTATTTAAATGTTTTTTATTGCTTTTATGTAAAAATATTTAGAAATGTAATTTATAAGTGTAAAAATGAATAAAGCGAGTATCATTTCACGAACAGTAAATAATACCTAGACCGATAATACCAATGCTTAGATATTCTGTGATAATTTGGTATGATTTAATTTAAAAAACGCTCGTAATGCATATTACATAAACTTGTACGAATTATGGCATTGACCAAGTGTGTACCTAGAACGTGTTTTGATAAGTTGTCGATTATCTACCTAGCGTATAATATTCATACTGTTCTCACATTTTGATTATATACTTCATCGAGTGCACCAGTATTAAGTAGCACACGTGACAGTGCCAGAATTTAAAAATGATTTTGTTATTAGTATCTGTTATTGTAGTGTTAGCTTTGTTAGTGTCGTGGATAAGATTAGTTCGGGAAAGCAAACGGTTCAATGTGAAAGGACCATCGCTTCTGCCTATAGTGGGAAATGCTCATTTGTTTCTTTCCAAGTCTTCAGGTATGATTTATTGATCTTTTTTAGTGATTCGCTTCTTATAATCAATCTTATGTGAGGTTAATTTATCAGTCACAAATTGAATTTGGCATTCAGGCCTTAGCATTTTACGGTATTAATAAATAAAAATAATAAAATAAAAATTAGGTTTATTTATCTCCACATACGTAAGTTCTCCATAATACTCAAGTTTATGATTTGTAGGTAAAAAGTAGTTAATTACAAAACATAACTTGTATGCTTCGTGTAAGGACATAAGTACAGACGCCAGCACATCAACGTACCTCAAACTGCAATATTTTTTAAATAGATTTTCAACCTTATCACAATAGTTGAAGGTAAATTCGTAAATTAAGGTAAATTTTGACAGATTCGGGTAGGTTTACTTGCTGGCGTCAGTATATAAATTTTTTTGGTCAAGTGTGAGTTACCAACTTCCAGTGTCCAGATTTGTTTAAAAAAGGTGCCCCATAATAAAATTTGCGACGCTGAAAAATTTGCGCTCAATTAATTTTTAAATATTTATTCTGTTTACAGAGTTCCTGAACTTACTTTACAGCCTATCGCAAAAGTATGGAGATGTGTTCCTGGTATATTTCTTCTCCGAGCCAACCATAGTGATCTGCCATTCTAAATACGCTGAGGTGAGTTAGCCATTAGCCATAGCGTTATGTTAAACTGGCACTCCGCAAGCGACTTCGTCCTCAAGGATTTAGTATTTTCCCAGTTTTTAATTACTAGAGGTTGGAATTACCAAATATACAGACATGCGAAAGCGAAGTGTTTCCGAGGCGATACCGAACCGAAGCTAGACGTCAGTCCGTTAGTTCTGTCACGCTATCGGATCGCTTTCGCTATTCTGTGTGACTGGATTCAAACAATTCCATACATTACAAATAAAAACGTCACGTTTCGCATTCGCCACGCCAGTCTGTTTGACAAAGGCTTAAAAGTCTAAGCAACATGTACGGAACTGACCTTTGAGTGTTTTTTACTACTGTAAAAACCAGCTCCGGCAGAAACGAGTTGTGTCTCTAATTAACCATAATATAGTGTAACAAAATAATAACCGGTTATGATCTTGATCCTTACCAGCAAACATAAAAATAGCCAGTTTTGTTATTCAGTTTTGTATGTTGCATTGACTTTTTTGATGTGTGTGTATCGAGTCTCGTTCAAAAGAACAAACATTGCTTTAAAAAACCGGCCAAGTGCGAGTCGGACTCGCCTTTAAAGGGTTCCGTAGCAGCAAGTAACATTATATAAAAGTTGGTTGTAACTTTGAAAGATAAATTGCGGTTTACGATTTATGACGTATTAAAAAAAAAATGTAAGTTGGTACGCACAATATTGAGTGATTTACCATGTTATTTTAATATCATGGACTTCTTATAGGTTTTCCTATAATCTATAAGGAGAAAACTAATTTCTGTATTTTTTTCAAAATTTTAGGTTCAGTAGTTTCGGAGATAAGGGGGGGGGGGAATGGTCAATTTTCGTCTATTTTCTTGAATAACTTGGAAACTGTTTATTTTAAAATTACAAAAAAATACATTTAAGATCTTCTCAACAAGACCTTTCATTTGATATGCCACACGATGCAGTTTTCAGTTTTTTTTTTTTAATTTTCCCCTTCCCCCCCAAAAATGACCCCCCATATACAGATTTCATCTGCTCACGTCACACCTCTGTGTTTGGGTCACAGGAATTGATATGTGTACCAAATTTCAACTTAATCGGTCTAATAGATTCGGAGATAATTGACTGTAAGCGACGGACGGACAGACACACGAGTGATCCTATAAGGGTTCCGTTTTTGTATTCAGACGTACGGAACCCTAAAAAGTGACAGGCAGTTTATTATCATTGTAACATTCAATAGTAAATATTCCTAAACGTAATGTTATTGTTTCAGGAGATAGTGTCGAGCACGGAGCACATCACAAAAGGCAGGTTGTATAGGTTCATGACGTGCTGGCTCGGACAAGGACTACTCACTGCGACCGGTAATAACGAGTTCACTTTAAATAGACTTCCATTCTACGTTGAATACACCGGTTCTCGTCCGATCACCTAAGTTAAGCAACATCGGACGCGGTCAGTACTTGGATGGGTGACCGCCTGGGAACACCGCGTGACGTTGGCTTTGTGACGGGGCCCCCTGTAGAGGGCCAAAGCCTGCCGGGGTCGCGGGCCTCACGAATTGCCGTGACCCCGGTACGTAAAGGGCTATTGAAGGACACCGTGGATTTTAGTCAGTACGAGTCTGACAGTCCCTCCCGCTCTGCCCTGGGTGAGAGGACTCATGTGATGAATTTACCACGTAAAAAAAAGTAGGTTTTGCGTTTTATGGAAGACCAAAATAACTTTGGAAGAGCCGTGGTATAAAATGGAAAAGTACGAGTACCTTGGTCTATTCAGTTAATTTGCAGAGTAATTCATTTCACACTCACCATTGTTATGCTATCTACATTCATTTTCAGAATAGTCATCGTGTTAACTGACCTTCTTGAGCGACAAAGGTATAAAAGCTTACCTCAGGCACTGCACTTACGCGAGTGCGGGTCGTAAACATCAAGCAAATACTTCGATTATAAGATTAACGATACTCGTCATATCTTATCTTATTCAGAAGATCGATCTACTGCGAACGCAGGACCAATAAGTGCGATACGATATCAAATCATTCAATTTATTTCAGGTCAAAAATGGAAGGCTCACCGCAAATTTCTGACTCCCGCTTTCCATTTCAACATCTTGCAGAATTTCCTGCCAGTATTCTGCAAGAACCAGCGCATTCTGACTGAGAAGCTACGAGGAATGGCTGACGGCCGCTCAATTGACATGTTGCCTATTGTCGCTTTAGTGGCTCTGGATAATGTAACAGGTACATTTTCTTGAAAAGAGGACCACCTTTTTACGTCGAAACTGAGTTCGTCAAAGAATGTCTCTTCTATTGCAACAAAAGTTGATTCTGTAAAAGTATAGTTCTATATTTATTTTGGAGGGAGGCCTTTGCCCCGGAATAGGATAGAGCAGGCTCCAAAATCAAAATACTTTAAAACTTAGTTTTGTTCGAAAATTACAGTTTATTTTTATTTTTTTAGAATCCATTATGGGCCTATGTATAAATAGTCAAGAACAGAGCGATTCCAAATATGTGAAATCCGTCGAGGAGTAAGTCATTTTATATCCTAGTCACAACAACTTCATGCATCAGCTTTACGATAAATGATAAAGTAAATGCTTTACAACAGCAGCGAAAACAGCATTCATAAAGAAAGATAAATATATGACTTGACTAAAAAAATCCAATAAAAGTAAATTTAATTAACTTTATTATAGATTGTCAGCTATTCTGACGATGAGGATGCAAATACCAATCCTTGGTGAAGACGCCATTTTCAATTTGTTGCCATACAAGTCGAAGCAAGACAGAGCTTTGAAGATTCTACACGGACAGACTAACAAAGTAATCGAAGCAAGACGACAGGAATTGAAGGAGGCTAATATAACTACTCTTAAGGGCAGCAGTGATATTGGTAAGTTTATTGATAAGGATAATAAGTGAAAAGAGAGACTTTCGGGAGAGACCTTTCCAGCATTAGAAGAAAAGAAACCGTCACTAACACAGACGTGACCGTATTTAAAAATGTGCTGGCTTACGCTATCCCACTTCGAAGTTGATAGCGCTGAAGTCGCTGTGGCAACAATCGTTTCCAAAATCAAAACTCGAAGTTTGCTTTGAGCAACGACAGTTGTAAAGATGTATTTTTCATCAAATAACTTTAAAATCTATTTTAAAATCCTTTCAAACCGCCTTTAAACTTTTTTTTTACGTGGTAAAACCATCAAATGAGACCTAAGGGCAGAGCAGGAGGGACTGTCAGACTCGTACTGACTAAAATCCACGGTGTCCTTCAATAGCCCTTATAGTTCCGGGGTCACGGTAATTCGTACAGTCCCGCGACCAACCGCCTTTAAACCTTAGCCTAAATTGCTGATAAACTTGAGTATTCTTGCTAACGTAACGTTACAGAAAAACAAACGAGACTGATCCAGCATCTAAAGATCGTTTTGGCCAGTTTTTTCCAGAGCTGACTATAAAGTCTGAAATCTTCATGAAAAAAAATTGTCTATACATACATATTTAAACTGATACCTTTTGTCAATAAAAGGTAGGCACTAACTATATTTTAACATCTTTTTACATAAAGTTTTGTTTTAAAAAGGTATTAAGAACAAGCACGCGTTTTTGGACCTGTTACTACTGGCTGAAATAGACGGCAAGAAAATTGATGATGAAAGTGTGAGGGAGGAGGTCGACACATTCATGTTTGAGGTGAGTTACTTAAAACCGAGTGTTATGTTATCCAATGTGCTATGCACGCGTGGGTTCGAAAAATCTATATTCAATTAGACAGACTGCAAACTTGATCACTGACACACAAGAAAAAGTAAAAATAATATTTTTACTTTTTCTTGTGTGTCAGTGATGAAGTTTAAAAACTCTATTATATTTTTATGTCATATAGATTCGAATCATCGCATCGATTCGAATTGATTCGGATCTTTGTATTGATCCAAATTGATTCGAATCAACAATATATACGAATCAAGGGTCAACTCGAATCATGATTCGAACTTTTTGACAGTGATTCGAACTGATTCGAATTTTAATTTTCGATTCGAGTCCCATTATTAAAAAATATGAAAGGAGGTATATATCACGTTCTATTCCTACAACTTGTTATTTATCACAAGATCACTCCCCGTTGTCCATACTTGCAATTTATGTTTTGAATATTTTAGCATTGTGACCATTTGTGATATTTGTCAGTTTGTTTCCAAGGGAATTCTTTTTGAGTAATTATGCAACATTGTAAAAATACAATTAACTGTTTGTACAGGGTCACGACACAACGACCTCAGGCATCGTGTACACTCTCTACTGTCTATCAAAGCGCAGAGATGTTCAAGAGAAGATCTATGAAGAACTTCAGACTATCTACGGTAGTGAAATGAATAGAGACCCGACTTACCAGTAAGTTTAATTCAATTTGTCTCTCAGATCTATCATCTTTCTACTGTCTAACAATTTAGTTAGACAAGACATCTAAGAGCTAAAACGGTTTTTTGTTTAGGGAGCTACATGAAATGAAGTATTTGGAGATGGTGCTCAAGGAGTCGATGAGGTTGTATCCACCAGTGCCACTCATTCAGAGAAGAATAATGAGGGACTGCGGTAAGTAACATAACAATATAAACAATTTTCTATGTGTCGGCCTTTGGCTAAATTGCCAAGAGCCTCGACTTACATCTTAGGAGGTTCTCGTTAGGCAGCTGAATCAAGGGCCTGATTCAAATTTCCAACATTATTACAAAATAAGAAAGTTCATCTTTGGTTAGGAATTTTGTATAATTTATAGACAACAGAACGAAATATAATAATTAATTAGTAAAGTAAAGTAGTTTATTTAGAAAGTGGGTACATAATTGTTTACTTTGATATGGTTTCTACCTCTCTTTTTAATGAAAGTATGAATAACGGTAACTTGATTTAATTTCTTATTTATTCCGGACAATTACTTTACCTCGAAAATTGACTTACTCATATTGAGAAGCAAAGGCTAACAACGTAAACAGCGTGCTATATGAGCGAGAATAGTTGCAAAACTAACGTATTTTCTTCATTCCAGAGGTGGGAGGAATGAAACTCATAAAAGGCACATCAACTTTAATAAACATCTACCAGATCCAACGTCAGCCAGATGTATTCGACGATCCCTTGGAGTTCCGTCCGGAGAGATTCGAGACTCCGCTGAAGAATGCTTTTAGTTGGCTCGCGTTCAGTGCTGGACCTAGGAACTGTATTGGTAAGTAACTTCAACATCGTAGACTAAGTAAATACGCTGTCAGAAATATGTCATGATCGCCTTTTTAAAATGTTTGACTCCCACTAGGATATTTCCTGTATCGTGGTTGCCTTTAAAAAACTTTAAACAAACGCTCTTACAGGCAAACCCATCAGTAGTCTAGTTGTACAATTAGAATATAGACATTTCTCTTTTCTGCCAGCCATCCCAGACCTGCGAGCATTTCCACCAGGTCGTAATGACTATTTTCTGGATATTATCTATCCATCTAGTTATTGGTCCGCCAAAACTTGTTATACCATCTATTGGGAACCATTCGGCTTTACTGTAACAGCTTCATCTATTTGTTGGCGTCGATTATCTTTATCAGCCCCTTTTTTATGTGGTTACATCTTTTAATGGCTGGCAAAAGGGTCTGTCAGACTCGTACTGATTAAAATTCACCGTGTTCCTTCAATTGCCTTTTACGTTGTCTGAGGTCACGGTTATCAGTCTGGACAGTTTTACGACCCCGGCAGGCGTTTGGCGACGACGCGCGGTCGATTCAGACACGGTCCATGACCGGGCGACTAGTCACCCATTACTCGCCGTCCGTATGCCCGCGCTGATAGTGGCCGGATTTTGCCTCACAACGTTCGATGCCGTAGGAACCTCCACGGCAGCTGGGTTGTGAGGTGGAGGACGATGCATGACTATATATTTCAATGCATTATAAATGTCCATTGCCGACGTCGGCAACAGGCGTCCTTGCCACCCTATAACATAAAAGAACCATATGCTCATTATGAGGAATGGCTGTCGTGTTACCTACGCAATCGTTTTACCGCAGCAGGAACAGATGGGTCATTCACTATCCGTCATATTTGATGTACCAATAGATGGCACGGACAACAAAACAATAGTAACCAAGAGACCCGTTATCCATTATACACAGTTCGTTCATACATATGTATAATATTTTTTGGATTTGAGTTGTGTTGATCAAATTTTTCGATGAAATGTAATCCGATCTCTACTAATCCATAAATATTTTTCCAAGAAAATGAACACAATAAAGAAGTTTCTTTCTCTTTTCACAGGTCAGAAGTTTGCTATGATGGAACTTAAAATAACTATCTCGGAGATTGTCAAGAACTTCTATATACTGCCAGCTGCTCAAGAGCCTGAACTAAGTGCAGACCTCGTTTTGAGATCCAAGAACGGAGTTCACGTTAAGTTTATGCCAAGAAATTAATATAATAGATTAAACAATCTTAAAATACCTGCAAGTTACCGTATGATATTATGAATTAGTTGTAAGAGAGAACATTATATTTTTGTACTTATACGAGTAAGTCGAGTAAGTAACTGTTGTTGGGAACAAATAAAGTGTTATAAGTTAAAAGGCATTATTAATTGAGAGTGAAACGACATTGCTCATTGAGTTTTTTTTTATTTGAGATGGGTTTGCCCTTGACTCTAGTCCAGGTCAAGGGTCCGATAGGAGACAAATCCTACAATGAAATTTACCCAGAAGAAGCTTGTTCATTTAACTTTGAAGAGATTCGGGTTGTATGCGTTTGGGAACATCGACTCTGGAAGTGAGTTCCACTCCTTTGCTGTGCGCATTGGTAAGGAAGATTGAAAACGCTTAGTGCAGATTGGTCGCATGGCAACTAAGTGTAAGCAATACGCCTAGAAGTCTGATGGTAGAAGGGGGTCGATGAGATAAGATCGTAGAGATTATACGCACACTCTCCGAAGTGAAGTCTATAGAGTACCGACAAGCAGGCAGGCAGGACACATACAGATTAGATAGATTACACATTGCTCATGTTAGTGTTTACCAAGAGGTTATCAAGTTTTTTTTTTTTAATTATGTTGAATAGGGATTACAGACCTCTATCTCTTAAAAATACATCTCATTGCATTTTCTAAGCGAAAGGATTATCTGCTTGTAAGACTGGAACTCGGAGCAACAAAGGCGGTTCCTTGAAGTATTTTTTTTATTTCATGAAAGAAGTTCTCGAAAATCTTTGCCAAACACAAATAATAATTTATTTTCATTTTATATCTATTTATTAAAAAAATAAAAATAAGTTTATTGACACAGATAAAACCTTTGTTACAAAAGTAGTTCAGGTAAATTAAGGTAGTTAAAAAATGGAAACCTTGTGTCTTAAACTAGGGATAACCTGTGACTTGCATCCAGTGATCTACTGTTATGTCGAAAGTTCCAATATAGCTATTTCTGTGTACGTTGTTCAGAACAAAGAAAAGAAATCTAATTACATAATTGGGATAATGATATTAACAAAAATCCATCCATGTGAGGTAAAGTTATGTAGTTGAAAATGTGTGTAATTTATTATACTCCCTTATTAATTTTTTAACTTATTACATTTAAAATATAAAAAAATGAAATAAAGAACATTTAAAATATTAAAATTAACAGCTTCAAAAACAGGGTCCGGACTGCCGTTGGTCAGGGCGCTAGAGAGAGGAACCTCCTAACAATGCGCGCCGTGTCCAGAAGTACTGCCTTCTGAATCAAGCGCTTGATTAAGTGAGAGGCTCCTCAGATGTTGTTCGAGGGTCTTGGCAATTAAGCCATTGGCAGACACTACTATTGGCACAATGAATGCTGTACTTACGTCCAACATTTCAACAACCTCGCGAGCCAGATCAAGATACACGAATTGTTTTTCTTTTTCTGTCTTCACGAGGTTTTCGTCATGCGGGTCCGTTATATCAACAATCATTGCGCGACGCTCCGATCGATCTAGCACCACAATGTCAGGTTTATTGGAGACAATAGTCCTGTCAGTGATGATAGGTCGATATAATATATAGTACGGCACTTCTGATTCCACAACTTTGTACCTCAAAGCAAGTTGCTGGTGGATGATCCTGATCCTGGGTTTGTCTATGCAAATATTATCAAATAATGTGTCGGATCGATTCTCCCGGACGGTGGCATGCCCAACATATGTCAATCGTGTTGTGAATATGTGCACGAATGTGAAAGTGTGATGAAATATGTCTGTGTGCGTGCGTCCACGTTCGTGTGTTTGATAAAATCTAGGTACTTTCACATAAATCGAAAAAGATAGGATAAAATATGTTGTTGAACATGTTTAGGTTGATATGACCATGCAATTTTGTTTTTGTGACTATGCAAGTTTAACTGCGTGACTACAGAGGATTAGTAACTGTACTTTGGATGGAGATAAGAGTGCAGAAACGAATTTGTTTTAAAAAAAATGCTTTCTCACGATGAGAATTTCGTACACAGTACGAAGTCCTATCGATGCTGCGTAAATTCATTTCAACACAATCCTAAGAACGATAATTTGAAATTCGTTTTAAACTTTTCTTTATTCAACTAGCTGTGCCTGAGAATCATCATCAAATAATAAAAAAAAAAAAAACAAATTTAAAAGATGGAGTTATGGTGTGAGGTAACCGTGTAATTTAACTTCGGTTATACTACAGATTGTTTAATCGTTACTACGGTTATACTTGTACTTGAGCAAAAGCAGGGTTATACAGGTTATACATAATGTTAATTATTTAGTTCAATTAAGTACTTTAAAATATGTCCATAGCTTAATTCAAGTGCCTGCTACAATATTATGTTGAATGGTACTCATTACATGTGTAGTTTTAATTTTATTTGGATTTAAATGGCCGATTTTGGGTGAATATTGAGAAATCTTTGATATCTCCAAAACTGTTGAATTTCGGCCATACATGTCATATTATGGGGGGTTCAAAATGTTGTTTTTTGGTTTTTTATAAGTTCCCAACGGGTATACGTCGAATAACAAGTAACCCTGTATATATATATCCGTAAATCAAGATTGTTATCACAGACAGATCCAGCGCATTATCGATGCTTAACGACTCTGTGATAATATGGTTTGTTTACATTGATAATTTGATTTAAAAACGCATGTAATTCATATAAAAACTTATAACGCATATGGACCGAGTGTTTACCTAGTTCGTGTTTTAGTTAGTCGTAAATTATCTAGCTTCCGAGTATTATTCGTACTGTCCTCACATTTTGATTATAGACTTCATCGAGTGCACCAGTATTAAATAGCACACGTGACAGTGCCAGAATTAAAAATGATTTTGTTATTAGTATCTGTTATTGTAGTGTTAGCTTTGTTAGTGTCGTGGATTAGTTTGGTTCGGGAAAGCAAACGGTTCAATGTGCGAGGACCAGTTCCACTGCCTATAGTCGGAAGTGCTCATTTGTTTCTTTCCAAGTCTTCAGGTATGATTTATTGATCTTTTTTTTTCTATATCTTTCTTAATAAATTTTAAGTGATTTCATTCAAAATAGTGAGGTTTATTTATCAGTCACCAATTGAATTTAGCATTCATGCCTTAGTATCTTACGGTACAAATAATACGTAAGATTCGTAGGTAACAAGAAGTTACCTACTTACGAGTCATGTGTCCATTTAAATCGTCAAAAGGGGCTGCTGATATTTTTCCCATAATAGTGGTACATAATGAAGAGTAAGCATAATAACCCTTTATTAGATTGCTGGTAAAAAAAATTAAGGTTGTAATTTTTTACTTGGTGGGAATTCTTATTGGTCCCACAGGTTTGAATATTTTTTTTTATAAATATAATATAATTATTTTATTTATAAATATAAAACGTATGGCAAGCATTTTCTGGATTTACGAAATAGCTGGAGTAGCAATTGCTACGGACCCCGTGTATCTGATAAGCGGGGATCCTTATGCACCGGGGCCCGCCCAACTTGTTACAAAAACTATAGTATTCCGAATAAGAAAATAAACATCAGGTAACTGAGTAACCGGGATGTCGTTGGCCAAAATAAAATACAGAATTTCATACATCAAACGCACAATTTCTACAAAAAGTTTTTTGGGTTTAGAAGTATAACGTGTGTACGGTAAAATAATAATATATTCAGTATCGAATTGCATTTTTTAACATTTTATAAACTTTAGACCATGCGCCTGACTTATCCGGCACTGCCTACAAGTTAAGTGTGTCCTCAATTAATCTTTAAATATTTCTTTTGTTTACAGAGTTCCTGAACTTACTTTACAGCCTATCGCAAAAGTATGGAGAAGTGTTCCTGGTATATTTCTTCTCCGAGCCAACCATAGTGATCTGCCATTCTAAATACGCTGAGGTGAGTTAACCAAACTTATGTTAAACTAGCACTCCGCAAGTGACATCGTCCGCAAGAATTTCGTATTTTTCCCTATGGTTTTAATTACTTGGGGTTGCAATTCACAGATACACATTAATCGCCTTACCACAAAAAGATTGCACGCTTGTCTACAACGTTGCGTTACAACCGTGTACCTGCAAAATGACCCTTATATCAACGTGAAATTTCGTTTTGACGTTGATTGTTTTTTAGACAAGTGTTCAACAGATATTTAACTTTTTGTTTGTGTGTGGAATTTAAACTTTTAGTTCTTTGTTGGGTTGGGAACATGTCTCTGGAGCATGTCCCATACGTGCTCGATAAGATTCAAGTCTGGTGATTGTGCAGGCCATGGCAATGCCCGGATATTTTCCATGGCCCAGTACTCTCTCGTCCTTCGAGCTGTGTGTGAACGCGCTTTGTCAAAGACGACAAATCACGCTCCTGTTGACACCAAAATGCCGAGATAAATAAATAAATATTCCACAACTATCACACAACGCCATCTAGTCCCAAGCTAAGCAGAGCTTGTGTTATGGATACTAAACAACTAATAAACATACTTATATATTTCTAAATACATACATATTATCGATGAATTACACCCAGACACAGAACAAATGATCGTGCTCATCACACAAACATTTGTCCTGGGTGGGAATCGAACCCACGACCTCCGACATAGCAGTCAGGGGTCATTAACCACTAGACCATAAGGCCTGTCGATAGATAGCTGATATTGATTTCTTCCCGCTTATAGAAATTCTACAGCTACTACTACTTCTAATATTATTGTTTCAGGAGATAGTGTCGAGCACGGAGCACATCACAAAAGGCAGGGTGTATAGATTCCTGACATGCTGGCTCGGACAAGGACTGCTCACTGCGACCGGTAAGAACGAGTTCACTTTAAATAGACTAAGTAGATTTTGCGTTTTATGGAAGACCACGACATCATTGGCAGAGTCGTGTTATAAAATGGTTAAGTACCTTGGTCTATATCTTAAGTTAACTTGTCGAGTACCGGTAAACCGGGGTTACTTTGAATCATGGGGTTAATTTGACAAAAAAATCTTATCGACATAGCATAAATACATACATAGCATAGCATAAAATTGCAAATTGCTTAAAACAGAATAACTTTTGAACACTTTGTTTTTTTTTTTTTTTGACAGAAATATAAAAACGGATAATTACCTTTTTTATAATTTTTTTAGAACCTCACATTCAAAAATTACAGTCAGTCTGTTTATAACTCATATCACACTGATCTTTATTATGCTACTTACATTAATTTTCACAATAGTCACCGAGTTAACTGACGTTTTTGAGCGTAATAAGTACAGAAGCTTACCTCAGGCGCTGATGCGAGTGCGTGTCGTAAACGTCAAGTAAATACTTCGATTCTAAAATTAAAAATAATACCCGTTACAAACATAACATTTGTTAATTTTAAGACGAAAGCGTTTTTACATGACGGACTCTTGCTAGCGATTAATAAGCGATAGCGACGAATAAGACGAAGTGAGTGAGATACCAAATCATTCAATTGTTTTAGGTCAAAAATGGAAGGCTCACCGCAAGTTCCTGACTCCCGCCTTCCATTTCAACATCCTGCAGAATTTCCTGCCAGTATTCTGTAAGAACCAGCGTGTTCTGACAGAGAAGCTACGAGGAATGGCTGACGGCCGCTCAATTAACATGTTGCCTATTGTCGCTTTAGCGGCTCTGGATAATGTAACAGGTAGGTACATTTTCCTGAAAAGAGGACAACCTTTTTTTACTACCAAACTGGAGTTCGTCAAAAAATTATTACTATTACAGCATAAACTGATACTGTAAAAACATGGAACATAAATTTACTTTAAAATTAAGTTTTATTTATGAAGACCTACAAAAAAATATAATTTATTTTTATTTTTCTAGAATCCATTATGGGGCTATGTATAAATGGTCAAGAACAGAGCGATTCCAAATATGTGAAATCCGTCGAAGAGTAAGTTATTTTATATCCTAGTCACAACAACATCATGCATCAGCTTTGCGATAATTGATAAAGTAAATGCTTTACAACAGCAGCTCCACACTACGAAGACAGCGTTCATAAATAAAGACAAATATATGACTTGACTAAAAAAATCTAATGAAAATAAATTTGACTAATTGTAGATTGTCAGCTATTGTGACGATGAGGATGCAAATGCCAATCCTTGGTGAAGACGCCATTTTCAATTTGTTGCCATACAAGACGAAGCAAGACAGGGCTTTGAAGATTCTACATGGACAGACTAACAAAGTGATCGAAGCAAGACGACAGGAATTGAAGGAGGCTAATATAACTACTCTTAAGGGCAGCAGTGATATTGGTAAGTTTTTTGATAAGTATAATAGTCGAATACTTTCGGGAGAGACCTTTCTAGCAGTAGGAAAATAACCGTTACTAACACAGACGTGACCGTATTTAAAAATGTGCTGGCTTAAGCTATCCCACTTCGAAAGTGTCGGAAACGAAGCTATACTTTCTATGCTGAGACCAAGTATACGATTGCCATTTTAGTGATTTAAAGGAAACGAGGACTTTAACGGTAGTTGCTAAATTGCTACTGGCAACAATTGTTTCCAAAATCAAAACTCGAAGTTTGCTTCGACAATTGTAAAAATGTATTTTTTATCAAACAACTCCTAACTCTGTTTTAAAATACATTCAAACCGCCTTTAAAGCTTAGCCTAAAGTTGCTGATAAACTTGAGCATTCACTTGTAATGAGCATTCTTGCGAATGTTACGTACAGAAAAGCAAACTAGACCGTTTTAGCCAGCATCCAAAAATCGTTCCGGCGAGTTTTTTCCAGAGCCTACACTGACAATGTCATTCCAGTAATGCCAAGTCTTCATAAAGAAAGATTATCTATAGATACAAACTTAAACTGATACCTTTTTTCCAAGGACTTTTTACCCTATACAAACTTCAGTTTTGAAGCAATAAACGTCTTCTAGCATAAAGTTTTGTTTTAGGTATTAAGAACAAGCACGCGTTTTTGGACCTGTTGCTACTGGCTGAAATAGACGGCAAGAAAATTGACGATGAAAGTGTGAGGGAGGAGGTCGACACATTCATGTTTGAGGTGAGTTACTTAAAACCAAGTGTTACGTACTATTCCTACAACTTGTTATTTATCATAAGTCCACTCTCTGTTGTCAATACTTGCAATTTATGTTTTGAATATTTTAGCATTGTGACCATTTGTGATATTTGTCACTTTGTTTTCAAGGGAATCTTAAAAAGAAAAGGCTTTTTTTTTTGGAAAGAAAAAATCAATTGCGAGCAGGACTTAGCCCTGCGACCTGCTGATTCAGTAGACCAGAGTCATGCTCGACAAGGGCAATTTTTGATTTCATTCATAACGTCTTACGATGACGTTGGCGTCATCTATTGTAGAAGTGATACACTACTACAATGAATACGTACAAAATATTGGAAACTCAACAAGTATCTACTTAAGACGAGACTATTTTGGACAAAAGATTATTAAGGATCAGATCAGATTATTTAACTTAAAACATCAGTGGCAGTCTACTGCTGGATGGAGGCCTACCTAACATTACACATGATTCAACAAAATTATCCGCAGCTGTCATCAAGCTGTTTCCAGAGTACTGTTGTAACAATTATGCGATATTGTAAAAATACAACTAACTGTTTGTACAGGGCCACGACACAACGACCTCAGGCATCGTGTACACTCTCTACTGTCTATCAAAGCGCAGAGATGTTCAAGAGAAGATCTATGAAGAACTTAAGACTATCTACGGTAGTGAAATGAAAAGAGACCCGACTTACCAGTAAGTTTAATTCAAATTGTCTCTCAGTTCTATCATCTTTCTACTGCCCAACAATTTAATTAGACAAGACGTCTAGGAGCTAAAATGGTTTTTTTTTGTTTAGGGAGCTTAATGAAATGAAGTACTTGGAGCTGGTGCTCAAGGAGTCCATGAGGTTGTATCCACCAGTGCCACTCATTCAGAGAAGAATAATGAGGGACTGCGGTAAGTAACATAACAATAAAAATTGTTTTCTTCATTAATTCACCATCATCATTATGGGTCTTCTAGTTGGTGCCCGCGGTTTCACTTGTTAAACATGATTTTGATATAACATTTTAAAAGTCAGTCCGATCTGCTTGAAAAAACGAATGGATGATAGGTCCAACATTTTTATTTTGGTCGTTTAAAATTGTTTCGTTCAACAAATCTAACTCAGCCATATCTTTTATACTGATAATGATGATGATGTCACCGTGTATGTTTTTACAATAGGTTCAAGTTCATTTCGTACTGATACCAGCTGATTATACGTTGACCTACCCCAAACCGTCAAAAATCTTTTGTAAATTACCAACATTATTACAAAAGAAGAAAGTTCATCTTTGGTTAGGAATTTTGTATAATTTATAGACAACCGAACGAAATGTTATAATTAAAATATATTTATTGTTACTTTAATACGCTATCTATCCTCTTTTTAATGAAAATGTAAATCACGGTAACATGATTTCATTACTTATTTATTTCGGGCAATAACCTTACCTCCAAGATTGACTTACTGATACTGAAAAGAAAAGGCTAACAGCGCATAATCATCGTGTTATATGAGCGAGAATAGTTGCAAAACTAACGTATTTTCTTCATTCCAGAGGTGGGAGGAATGAAACTCATAAAAGGCACATCAACCTTAATAAACATCTACCAGATCCAACGTCAGCCAGATTTATTCGACGATCCCTTGGAGTTCCGTCCGGAGAGATTCGAGACTCCGCTGAAGAATGCTTTTAGTTGGCTCGCGTTCAGTGCTGGACCTAGAAACTGTATTGGTAAGTAACTTCAACATCACAGACTAAGTAATTACGCTGTCAGAAGTATGTCATCATCGCCTTTTTACCCTTTAAAATCGTTGCCTCTTACTAGGAAATTTCCTGTTCCCTTTACAAAGTTTTAAACAAACACACTTATAGTCAAATCTATCTGTAGTCTAGTTGTAGAACTAGACTATAGACTTCTCCCTTTTCTGCCATCTTTTCCAGATCTGCGTGCATTCCCACCAGGTCATACTAGTTATTTTCTGGATATCATCTACCCATTATCAGGAATGGCTGCCGTATGATCTCCACAATCGTTTAACCGCGGCAGGAACAGATGGGTTATTCACTATCCGTCATATTTGGTGTAACAATAGATGGCACGGACAACAAAACAATAGTAACCTGTAGACATGAGACCGTTGTCCATTATTCACAGTTCGTTCATACAATATTTTTTGGTTAGGGCGTTTTTTTAATATTTAATTTAATGGGTTCGCGTTTGACCACAATCTGGCCTGATGGTAAGCGAAGATATGGTCGACGGTGAAGCACGCTTGCATTGAAGTAACCTGTTCACTCTTGACTTGAAGACTCCAAGGTTATAAGGCTTTCGGGAAATACAGAAGCGCGCAGGGAATTCCACTCCTTAGCTGTGCGCACAATAAAAGTAATGGCATAACGCTTTGTGCGTACCGGAGGGATGTCCACCATATATCGATGGTGCATTGCCGTACGTCTTGTAGTCCGATAATGGAAAGGGCCAGGCGGAATCAAGTTGTGCAGTTCTATTGCACACTTTCCGAAATGTAACCGACAAAAACCAACAGGCTGGCAACTTGGCGTCGATGTTCAAGGCTCTGGAGCTTAGATTCAACCAGAGCATGGTTACCGATAAGCCTCTAAATTAATACGGTAAATAAATAAGGTTCTTTCTCTTCTACAGGTCAGAAGTTCGCTATGATGGAACTGAAAATAACTATCTCGGAGATTGTCAAGAACTTCTATGTACTGCCAGCTGCTCAAGAACCTGAACTAAGTGCAGACCTCGTTTTGAGATCCAAGAACGGAGTCCACGTTAAGTTTATGCCAAGAAATTGATGTGATAGAATTGTAATTGTAAATGAAAATGAAGCACCTGCAACTTGCCGTATGACATTATGAATTAGTTGTAAGATAGAATCTAATTTTGTAATTATAAGTCCAGTCAGTAGATATATCGTTGGGAATGAATAAAATGTTATGAGTTAAAGGGCATTATTATTTGTAACCTCATCATTCTTGCGGGATAGTGAAACAAAGTTGCTAATTAGGTAATTTAGACACATAGAGCTGCTTATTGCGGTCTCCAAGATTTCACGATATAATTAAAATGATGTTGAATAAGGATTACAGACCTCTATCCCTTGCAAGCAGATCTAATTTTTTAAGTGAAACGACTATCGGCCCCGATTGGAACTCGAAGCAACAAGGCGGTTCCTTGCGTAAGTATTTTTTTATCTCTGTTCGTGAAATAATTTGTCTAATGCTCGTTTCATAGACTTCATAATAATACGGTTCGCGGCGCAAGTAGTATTGTTGCACAAATTAAGTATTAATTAAGTATCATCATATGCCTAGCTTTTTCTTGACTCGTTGAAACCGAAAAATAAGAGAGCACCCAGTGGCTAGGTCGTAATTATTATTTCAAACACAGTTATGCTAAAAACGTAAACTATGTCGTTGTCATAGAGCGCAATTGAATAATTTATGCGAATAACGACGTTTTAAAGCGGTTCGTTAATAATATTTATAGTGTATTTGTGTTGATAATTAAATTCAAACAAGGCATGTAATTCCATAGGTATATAAACCTGTTACGTATTATGGCATTGACCGAGTGTGTACCTACGTTTTTTTTTTAGTTAGTCGCCGATTATCTAGTCAGCGCAGTACTATCCGTCGGGACTCGCATTTTGATTACAAACCTCATCGAATGTGGCCGAGTATTAAGTAGCACATGTGCCAGTGTCAGAGTTAAAATGATTTTGTTATTAGTATCTGTTATTGTGGTGTTAGCTTTGTTAGTGTCGTGGATTAGTTTGGTTCGTGAAAGCAAACGGTTCAATGTGCGAGGACCATTTCCTCTGCCTATAGTGGGAAATGCTCATTTGTTTGTTGCAAAGTCTTCAGGTATGATTTATTGAACTCTCTTATCCACTTTTGGCACCTACTGAATTAATTTTAGTGATTTTATTTTATTGATTGCGCCCTATTTATCAATTATGCCTATGTCTTACGGTACTACGAGTAATAATACCTAAATTTACGATTCGTACTTTGAATAGCATATAAATAAACCATGAAACATACATTTTCACAAACTGGAGAAGACAATTTTTCAAAAATAATGCATATTTCGATAATGTCGTCCTTAAAATAAACTGCAATTACAAGTATAACATCTTGCATGTCACGTGTGTTATGCTGTGAGCAGGTGCGCTTGCGCAGTTAGTGGTGTAAGATGTTTTATTTATAAAATATATTTAAATTCATAATACACATTTAGCCATTGAAAGCTACGAGACACTTTTACAACTGAGAACGTCTTTCAGAAAAACGCCTTTTTCTAAAAAAAACTATAGAAGACATCCGGAAATACATACTCGTAGATACGGCCTATACTACATTAATAATTTTTTAATCTTTGCATTTCTAATTTTATTTTAAAATTATCAAATGAGTCCTTCCGTCCTGGGTGGAGTGATAGGGACTGCATGGTCATTGGGACTGTCAGAGTCGTACTTAGTTAAATGTCCTATACGTTCCGGGG
Organism: Agrotis puta; assembly: GCA_943136025.2. Taxonomy (NCBI): domain Eukaryota; kingdom Metazoa; phylum Arthropoda; class Insecta; order Lepidoptera; family Noctuidae; genus Agrotis; species Agrotis puta. The sequence continues at coordinate 13,942,754 of OW964176.2, read as the reverse complement.
TCACGGTAATCCGCTTAGACAATCTCGCGAGCCTAGCAGGATTTAAACGTATTTTTCTTGCTTTTCTTCCTTTTTAGACCCGCTAAAAATCCACGGATTTTCTTCTAAATATTTTAAAGATTAAGCGGTGAGAACAGTAGTATAATTAGTCCAGCGGGTTGACTCTGTAGTAAAACCTTACCAGTACTCGTATATACATCTAAATACTCATGATTTGGAAGTAACTATGTGACTTGGAATAAAATACCAGAATAGCCTTGATCACATAAAGCCGGTATTTGGTAACGTAGCTACATACATAATGTTTCAAAAAAAAAAACTCGCTTGCCACACCTATCTGTTCCTGATAAAAAGTCGTTCCTCTGGATATCGAAACGGATTTCAATGCGTTTTTCAAAAAGATTAAGAAAATTTGCATTAGAATTTTTTAGGCAAGCATGTAGTAAAGACTTGAAACAATAAAAGAATCTAGATATTATGTATGACGTAAATACTGTGGGAAGAAGTTTTTACTAGACTGATTAATAAGCTGATGCAACAAAAAAGAAAAGAAATAATAAGCCTTGTCTTTGTTAAAAAACAAAAAGACATTTCTTTTTTATCTTGGTAAAATCAAGAAATGGGCCCTCTAACCCAGTGCGGGATGGACTGTCAGACCTGTATTGACTACTCTGCTACTACTACTACTCTTCAATAGCCCTTAACGTTCCAGGGTCACGGTTACCTGATAAGTCAGTCCCAGGTCGCAGACAGTCCCGCGACCCCTGATTGCTGATGATTTCGTTTAATTTGTGCTATCGTTATTTTATCAAGGTTCATTCATAATCGCCTTTTTCTCATTGATTGAGGCAAAAATTTATTATAATTAATATTAATACAACATTATCAACTATAAATTCTTTTGCTCTTATCCCAGTATATGTATGCGGATTTGGTGCTGCAATCTACATGCGGGGCAAACCCCTCCCCTTTCTACGTCCCTGTTTTGTATAATTTCTGGCCACGGGCAAACCCTGCGCAGACCGTCTGTCATTACCCGTGTCTGTCACTCCCGCGAAAATATAATGAGTCTCACTCGCACACGCGGCTCTGTGCTCTGTTTACCTACGCCACGATCGACCTCAACGGACCTCCTTCAGGAGATGTCCAGAAACCGAAGATTTTGGCCCTCTTCTCCATTGTTCATTATAGAATCTTTCACACAGTTCATCCATCAATCCATACTGTTTTCTTCTTCTCTCTACTTGTATAGCGTTAAGCTTCACACTCAAATGTCTCTTCACGAAGTTTTCCTCATTCCTCTAGATGTATAAGACACACAAAAGCACTTCTGTGTAGCTCCGTAAATCTACAATAAAAAAATTACATGACGTTTTATTAAGCGACTTCGAATATATTATCATCAACGAACTCATTTACGGCCACAAAAAAAAGTATTAAACGTCACAAAAGTATTAAAATGAAATAATGGCAATTGTGTAATGTAATGTAATGTAAATATTAACAATTACTTGTATTTTAAATGTTCATTATAATTAGATTCGAAATATGTATATATTTTTTTGTTACTTTGAATAAAATACCTATTTTAAACTTTTATTATGATTAATAGCGTATTCCATAAATAATATGAAATGAAATATTTCACCAGAAATATTTTAAGTAAATACACTTTTTTTGAGAGGAGAAGAGATGTGAATTTCAAGCCATGTGATCGGTGAATCGCTCTCCGCTTTGGCGGCACCTCGTGGCGTATCTCAAACATACATTTGATCTTACCGCTCGCCGCCCCACTGTAAGTCACTGCTTACAGCGAAGGACCGTTAGAGATAGATGTAACTAAAAATGTAAAATAATAAAATCAATTTTAATAATTGGTAGTTTCATAACTCTTATTTTTAAAATCTTATCTAAGCTAATGAGAAGGATGCTGCTGTTTGGCCTCGATAAGAACGTTAAATTGTGGGGTTGTCTTCGACAAGGCAAGGCGCATGTCATCGGCGACGTTTAAACGACTACGACTTTTTGTTTTTATTGACACCATAACCGAAAACCTGACCGAGACTGAGAGTTAGCTGACCTACTGCGTACCCCTGGTGCACATGTCACGGACCCACAAGGGGTCCGTGGACCCCACTTTAAGAAACCCTGATTTAGATTTTTTTTTGTTTTCAGAGGTCCTGAACTTACTTTACAGCCTATCGCTAAAGTATGGACTTGCATTTCGGGTATATTTCTTCTCCGCTCCATATGTAGTGATCTGCCATTCTAAATACGCTGAGGTGAGTTAGCTTTGCTAATGTTACATACTACCAATCCTACTCCTTTATGTACTTCTTTTATGTTCTCACCGCTGTTCCCTCTGTGAGAGTGAGTGGGCTGTCCACCACGCGAGCTTTGTGTGGTTTGGTAGAAGTCACGCGTCTTCAAATTTTTGGTTCTATATGCCGGTTTCCTCACTATGTGTTCCTTGACTATTTTGAGAGCAGTGGTGATGAAATAAATTACACAAAGTAATGCGCTTGTCTGGGATCGAACTCACGACCAACTCGTAAGTTGGATGTGTCACCACTGGGCCACTGCTCTTACTGTGGCACCACTCTTTAAAAATATTATCGTTTACTGCAAAAGTATAAAGTTTCTTTAAAAAATCTCCCAGGAGGTTCCATGTATTTTAGTATCATTGTTACCAGAAATTCCATTTTTTTTGCTTCAGGCGCTAGTGTCGAGCACGGAGCACATCACAAAAGGCAGATCATACAGTTTTCTGACGTGCTGGCTCGGACAAGGACTGCTCACTGCTACCGGTAAGAACAATAAATGTCACTTATATGGAAAACCACAGCAACTCTGGTGGTATAAATGGTAATTTACCTTGGCCGACATATTATGTTAACTTGCGGTATGATGCATATCACAATAACAGGTATAATGTTAATTACGAGTAAATTCATTTTCACAACACTCGTTCTTTAAGGGAGTTCTAAATATGAAATCAGCTTTTTTTTTTCAATTGTTTTAGGTCAAAGATGGAAGGCTCACCGCAAATTTCTGACTCCCGCCTTCCATTTCAACATCCTGCAGAATTTCCTGCCAGTATTCTGCAAGAACCAGCGCATTCTGACGGAGAAGCTACGAGGAATGGCTGACGGCCGCTCAATTGATATGTTGCCTATTATCGCTTTAGCGGCTCTGGATAACGTGACAGGTAATTTTTTTCGAGAAAAGGTGGTGGATTTGAAAACTAAGATCTGATATAATTTTGACTAAGTACTCTTTTATATGTATGTGTTTTGTGTTCCATGTATATGTAGTATGTACATAAATAAATATAATTTATTTTTATTTGCCTAGAATCTATTATGGGCGTATGTATGAATGGTCAAGACCAGAGTGAGTCCGAATATGTGAAATCCATCGAAGAGTAAGTTACACTAATTAGTTAAGTAATTACATTTCATATCGTAGTCACAACAACTTTATGCAGTCATGTATTTCAATTTAAAGCAAAATAATTGCTTGACAAAAGTGGCATCAAACAAATGAAAATGCATTAACATTTACAAACCGTGTCATAAAAATCCAATAAAAGCATAAAATTTTAATAATTCTAGATTATCAGAAAACAGCATTCATAAATAAAGACAAATATATGACTTAACTAAAAAAATCCAATGAAAATAAATTTGACTAATTGTAGATTGTCAGCTATTGTGACGATGAGGATGCAAATACCATTCTTCGGTGAAGACGCTATTTTCAATTTGTTGCCATACAAGACGAAACAAGACAAGGCATTGAAGATTCTACACGGACAGACTAACAAAGTGATCGAAGCAAGACGAAAAGAGTTGGAGAAGGCCAATATAACTACTATTAAAGACAGTAGTGATATTGGTAAGTATAAAAGTGAAAAAAAAATGATTTTTGTACGTGATATAGTTAGGCGATAACTATGCTACAGATGTGAAGTGTCCATGTGAAGCAATTGATTCTACATAAACACGTTGTTTTTAAAGGTATTAAGAACAAGCACGCGTTTTTGGACCTGTTGCTACTGGCTGAAATAGACGGCAAGAAAATTGACGATGAAAGTGTGAGGGAGGAGGTAGACACATTCATGTTTGAGGTGAGATACTTAAAACCAAGTGTTACGTACTATTCCTATAACATGTTATTTGTCATTAAATCCACTCTCTGTTGTCCATACTTGCTTAATTTATTTTTGGAGTGTGTGTGAATGAGTTGTGTGTTTAGAATTGTCAGTTTACTAGGAAACTCAATTCAAGAGCCTATTATTTCTGACAGTAGATTATTATGGATCGATTTAACTGAAACCTTCACCATCATTAACCTTCAGTAGACTGCTGGATAGAGGCATTCAATTATATTCTCGGCACCTCTCCAGCTCTAGCTAGCTGCTATTGTTCTGCCGTTTCAAAAAACCCATCATTCCATATATCCAAACTTTTGCATTTATACTGTTACTTAGATTGTAAGAAATTCAAGTGACTGTTTGTACAGGGTCACGACACAACGACCTCAGGCATCGTGTACACTCTCCACTGTTTATCAAAACGCAGAGATGTTCAAGAGAAGATCTATGAAGAACTTAAGACTATCTACGGTAGTGAAATGCACAGAGACCCGACTTACCAGTAAGTTGAGTTCACTTCGCTTTCATTTTTCTTTTGCCCAAAGTCCTTTGGATTCATCTTCTTCTTTATTTTTCTGTTGTTTGCATCTGGGAATTTTTTGTTTTGTTTAGTGAGCTAAATGACATGAAGTATTTGGAGCTGGTGCTTAAGGAGTCGATGAGGCTGTATCCACCAGTGCCACTCATTGAAAGAAGAATCATGAGGGACTGTGGTAAGTAACACAATCATTTAGACTACCTTCTTTATTTATTCTTCATCATCATTATGGATCTAGTAGCTGTTGCTTGCGCCTTCGCTCGATTTAAATGTCAGCCCGTTCTACTTCTAAAAAGTAATGAAAGAAAATTTATAGTTTACATTTTAACTAAGTCCAAACACTGTTTCGTTCTACAGCACTAAATACACTAATGGCGGTCTTTCAATCGTGTTTAAAATATAATAATAATCCAAGTACCACTCTGATGTCACCTGTAACCCAGCTATAATTATAGCATTAGCCACAATTTAGATTCAAGTGATGTCAACTTAGGTGAATTATATTTTTCAAATTTATTTAAGTTTACGTACGTACATTTTTTTCCATTTAGGTGAAAAGAATGTACACACTGCACATAGTTAAAAAAACAAGACAAAAGTAACACAGACAAAGGTTTACGACCAAGAATAACGATATTTCAGTAGCAAGACTAATGACATTTCTTCATTCCAGAGGTGGGAGGAATGAAACTAATAAAAGGCACATCAGCCTTAATAAACATCTACCAGATCCAACGGCAGCCGGACTTATATGAGGATCCCTTGGAGTTCCGTCCGGAGAGATTCGAGGCTCCGCTGAAGAACGCCTTCAGTTGGCTCGCATTCAGTGCTGGACCTAGAAACTGCATTGGTAAGTAGCTTCAATATCGTGGATTAGATAAGAGTGCTATCGGCGAAATATGCAATCTTTGATTACTTTTTCCTTTTTTAAAATAGTGCACTGGAGTAGGAATTTCTACAGTTTATAAAAATAGTTCTTTGCCATAGTTGAAAGTAAAAAGAACTTGATGATCGTTATTATCAGGGACAGCTATCGTATGATCGCCATATCTTTTCACTGGTGCAGAAATATATGACAGTTGTTATTGAAATCAATAGCGTCAAGTAAAATAATAAAATAAATAAGTTTTTCTTCTTTTTGTATAGGTCAGAAGTTTGCGATGATGGAACTGAAAATAACTATCTCGGAGATTGTCAAGAACTTCTATATACTGCCAGCTGCTCAAGAACCTGAACTAAGTGCAGACCTCGTTTTGAGATCCAAGAACGGAGTCCACGTTAAGTTCATGCCAAGGAATTAATGTTATAGATTGAATAAACTTAAAATACCTGCAAGTTACCCGAAGATATTGTGAATTAGTTGTAAGATAGAATATATTTTGTACTTATAAGTCAAGTCAGGAAAAACTGTTTTTGGGAATGAATAAAATGTTATAAGTTAAAAGGTATTTTTTTTTAATATTATTATGGAAACAAAATCGCTAATTATGACAGGCCTGTTGGTCTAGCGGTTAGTGACTCTGACTGCTATGCCGGAGGTCGTGGGTTCGATTCCCACCCAGGACAAATGTTTGTGTGATGAGCACGATCATTTGTTCTGTGTCTGGGTGTAATTTATCTATAATATGTATGTATTTAGAAAATATATAAGTATGTTTATCAGTTGTCTAGTTCCCATAACACAAGCTCTGCTTAGCTTGGGACTAGATGGCGTTGTGTGATAGTTGTGGGATATTTATTTATTTATTTATTTAATTACCACTATACAAATATACATGGAGCCTGGCACTGTTTGGTGGTTTCTACACCACTAACTTAAAGAAAGGGATGAGATGAATAAAGATAGCCTCTACTCCTCACAAGCAGATCTTTTTGCATGTTCTAAGTAAAACAAACATCGGCTTGTTCTTACGATTGGAACTCCTAAGAGAAATACTTACGCATGGCAACACACCTTTGTTACTAATAACAAAGGTGTGTTGCCATGCGTAAGTATTTTTGAACTGACTGCACCCGTAGTATTAACTCATACAGGTTTGCAAGTTGAAGTGGCAATGGGCAGGCCACAACGCTCACTGTAGTGATAATCGACGGGGAAGAAAACTTCTCGAGTGGCGACCACGGACCGGTAGACGGCCTCCTACTAGATGGACCGACGACATCGTGAGAATCGCGGGTAACCGATGGATGCAAGTAGCGAATTGTCGTTCGGCGTGGCGGTCTAAGGTCTAAGAAGGGAAACGCCTGGGTGTCACCACTGCGAGGTTCGTCCGGAGGACACGGTGGAGCATACGGTGCAGGACTGCCCCGCTTGGGCAGAGCACCACCGTGTCCTCACGACGGCGATAAGCGGAGACCTCTCGCGCCCGGCATTGGTCGAGGCCAAGCTGCGGGGCGAGACGGAGTGGGAAGCGGTCGCCTCCTTCTGCGAAGCAGTCATGCTCGCGAAGGAGGAGGCGGGCCGCGTGAGGGAGAGGAGAGCGTCATCCCAGCCGCAGTGGTAGACGCCCACGGCGTCGGACGTCACAGGACGATCTCCGGCCACCGTAGGCGCGGGCATGCGGGCAGCGAGTAATGGGCGACTTGCTGTCCGACCATGGACCATGCCCGGGTCGACGGCGCGTTGTGTTCCACGCGCGCCTCAAAGAGTGTCAGCATATTGACGGGGCCTGTAGAGGGCCAAAGCCTACCGGGGTCGCGGGACTTACCCATTACCGTGACCCCGGTACGTAAAGGGCTTGTGAAGGACACCGTGGATTTTAGTCAGTACGAGTCTGACAGTCCCTCCCGCCCTGCCCTGGGCGGGAGGACTCATTTGATAATTTTAACACGCTAAAAAAAAGTGATTTTATAGTAGCTGGTATAGTAGTATGGTACTGTTGTCATAGAGAACAATTACTATTTAAATAAATTTCCATATTTAAACCTGTTGGTCGCGGGACCAAGGGATTACCGTGACCCTAGTACGTAAAGGGCTAGTGAAGGACACCGTGGATTTTAGTCAGTACAAGTCTGACAGTCCCTGCCGCCCTGCCCTGGGTGGGAGGACTCATTTGATGATTTTACCACGATAAAAAAAAAAAAAAAAAACCTGTTACTCATTACGGTAAGGACCGAGTGTGTGCCTACGTCATTTTTTTTATACACGAGTAGTAACCCATTTTATAGCCAGCGTGTAATATCCGTCGGGACTCTCGCATTTTGATTACAAACCTCATCGAATGTGGCCGAGTATTAAGTAGCACATGTGCCAGTGTCAGAGTTAAAAATGATTTTGTTATTAGTATCTGTTATTGTGGTGTTAGCTTTGTTAGTGTCGTGGATTAGTTTGGTTCGTGAAAGCAAACGGTTCAATGTGCGAGGACCATTTCCTCTGCCTATAGTGGGAAATGCTCATTTGTTTGTTTCCAAGTCTTCAGGTATGATTTGCAAACTTACAGTGATTAATACAACAAAATGACCTGCCCCAATCAGTCAAATTTCTTTTTAGCTATTTTCAACTTTAACACAAAACGAGAAGGTTCATGTTTGAATTGGAACGAGAATTGGAAAAAAATACAAATTGGGGTAGGCTGCCGTGCTGATGTCTGTTTATTGTAAATGATTTTATTTAAAATTATGAGGCTAAATTTATTCTTCATTAAATTAGGCATTCGTGATAGAACATAGAGGTGTTTGTCCAGCAATGGACAAATACAGGCTTATGAAGATCATGATGTTAGAATATATGACATTCTAGTAATAATTTGGACAAAAAAGTTACTTACTGAAAAATTTAGAATTCAAGAAAAAAAAATACTAATAGCCTTGATTATTATTCCGAATTCCGGTATTCGATGTGATTTAACTGCATAAATTATGTATCTAAATAACAATTTAAAAAAATGGTGGTTGTGTTGTTCATTTAAAAACTGGTTTAAATCGAAAAAATTACAGATTTGTTTATGTCGTTTTGTTTGGTATCTGTACAAAGGGTACAAAGTATGGATTTAATTTATGTCATAACAGTTGCAGTATAAAACTACTTTTGCTCAGCCAAGTCAGCATTTGTCTTTAGAGGTAATTGAAAAAGAATTCAGCAAGTTTTCAGCGTGCCTCAACCACATTTCCAAAATTTTAAACCCTTCTTAGGCCATAATGTGTAAATACAATAATTGGTAGGTATGTTAAAAAATTGAATCAATTATGTGTGCTGTCGGGCACAGCAAAGATAATTTAGATGATTCTTCTTATCACTGACCTCTGATTGTTGTGAAGTTGTTTATTGTATGTCCTGAACTCACGATACGTTTTCTAACATTCTGCTTGTTTTTATACTCGTAGTTATTATGTATATTTAATTGTTATTTCTATTCTCTATTATCAAAGTATGTTTTCATGAAGAAAATATCCATAACCGTAAGTTCTCTGAACAACAAAAATTATAATAACTCAAAAAAAAAAGAAAAAGGAGTTTTTTTAATAACGGGTAACACAATTTTTTATAAATTTGCCCGGGTATCACCACTGTGTGGACTACTCGGAAGACGAGTCCCTGTCTCAGTTGGCGAAGCACCTACTTTATGGAGCTGATAGGTGGTGGCGACTTCTAGAGTCGAGCGCTGGTACAGGCCATGGGAAACAGTAACCTCCTTCTACGAAGCAGTAATGCATGCCAAGGAGGAGGCTGAATGCGTAAGGAAGAGACAATTCTCTACCTCGTGCCGTAGCCACCGCAGAAGTAATCTAGGGCGCCGGGGATCGCGATGCTATTTTATTTCCGGCCACCGTAGGCACGGACTTGCAGGTAGCTCACCGTCCGATCAAGTAACGGGCCCGAATCGACATCGCGTCGTGTTCCACACGCGTCTCAAGGAGCTGGCCAGCGATCCAGCAAACTGACCGGGCCCAATAGAGCCAAATGGTCGCAGGACAGAAACAGGGTACCGCGGCCCTAAAACGAGCTTTCTTAAAAAAAATCACATGAATAACTCAGAAACAATGAAAAGTTGCGATACATACGTAGCGATGATTCAAAAACTGAACGGCACGACGGACTTAAATTATTTTGTGGATACCACAGCAACACCAATATTCCGGCCGAACTGTAGGATAATTTATTAATGAGTATTATTCCATATTCGATACCGATTAAACAACTAGCCCTTATTCAACTAGTTAACTACATATAACTAAATTAGTTTCTTTTGTTTACAGAGGTACTGAACTTGCTAAATAGCTTATCATTAAAGTACGGGTATGCTTACAGGGTATATTATTTTTCATCTCCATTCGTAATGATTTGCCATTCAAAATATATAGAGGTGAGTTGGAAAAATGTATTATATATTGTACAAATGTGCTATGCTACGTTGCTATGGATGCGTTTTATATCCATCAATCATATTCATCGGGGCACTGGTAGAAACGGATTCAACTAAGATATGTTTTTTTATATGGAAGGATGCGTGCTATGGATGTGTGCTATGGATGCGTGCTGTGGATGTGTGCTATGGATGCCAGCTATGGGTCGTCTTCTCTACTTTCGATACATCGCATAGTTTAGCAACAGTGGAAACGGTTACATAGTTTCGCAGCTCAGCTTTTACTTTCTGAAAGATGTGCTATGCAGTATAGCTGCATAGCACATCTCTGGTGGAAAGGCACCCTTATGCCTATACTTTATTTAATGTCATTGTTTCAGCCGATAATGACAAGCACGGAGCACATCACAAAAGGCAGGTCATATGAATTCCTAACGTGCTGGCTCGGACAGGGTCTGCTGACTGCCACCGGTAAGAAGAACTTCATTTCCAGTTCAATTTAGCAATATTGACTTCCGAGGAAGCTTACCAGACTATTTTACCTTACCAATTCATAAATTTTAGGTCAAAAATGGAAGGCTCACCGCAAGTTCCTAACTCCCGCCTTCCATTTCAACATTCTGCAGAATTTTCTGCCAGTATTCTGTAAGAACCAGCGCGTTCTGACAGAGAAGCTACGAGGAATGGCTGACGGCCGCTCAGTTGATATGGTCCCTATTATCGCGTTAGCTGCACTTGATAACGTAACAGGTATATTTCCCGAAAAAAGAAGTGGTGTTGAAATTAATTTTGGGTATTCTTCCCAGACAGTGTTTTATTGCAACATAAACCGCCAATATGATGTAAATGTAAAGCCTGCCGGGGTCGCGGGACTCACAAATTACCGTAACCCCGGTACGTAAAGGGCCATTGAAGGACACCGTGGATTTTAGTCAGTCAAGTCTGACAGTCCCTCCCGCCCGGCCCTGGGTGGGAGGACTCATTTGATGATTTTACCACGATAAAAAAAGGTATTTATTTTAATGTTTGGTTATCAAAATAAAATAAAGTATTGTATCGATTAATTATTATTTCCCATTGAAAATTCTTTGTTGCATTAGAAATAATCACTTTTTTTTTGTCTAGAATCTATTATGGGCGTAAGTATGAATGGTCAAGCTCAGAGTGAGTCAGAATATGTGAAGTCTATTGAAGAGTAAGTTACCAGTGTTCCCACCAATTCATTTTGTATCGTCGGTGGTCACAACAACGTCATGCATCAGCCTTGCTATGAAATACAAAATAATTGCTTTACATCAGCAGCGTAAAAGTGCTAATGAAAAGGGACAAATATTATAACTTGTCATAAAAACCAATGAAACTACAAAATGTTACTAATTGTAGATTGTCAGGTATTATAACGATGAGGATGCAAATACCATTCTTCGGTGAAGACGCCATTTTTAATTTGTTGCCATACAAGACGAGGCAAGACAAGGCTTTGAAGATTCTACACGGACAGACTAACAAAGTGATTGAAGCAAGACGACAAGAGTTGAAGAAGGCTAATATAACTACTCTTAAGGACAGCAGTGATATTGGTAAGTTTTCTGATAAGGATAATAGTGAAAATTTATGACGTGATATGTATGAAATGTTCATGTGAACTGTGAAGCAATTGTATTCTACATAAACATGTTGTTTTTCAAGGTATTAAGAACAAGCACGCCTTTTTGGACCTGTTGCTACTAGCTGAAATAGACGGCAAGAAAATTGATGATGAAAGTGTGAGGGAGGAGGTCGACACATTCATGTTTGAGGTGAGATACTTAAAACCAAGTGTTACGTACTATTCCTACAACTTGTTATTTATCATAGGTCCACTCTCTGTTGTCCATACTTGCAATTTATGTTTGGAATGTCTTAGCATTGTGACCATTTGTGATATTTGTCAGTTTGTTTCCAAGTGAATCTCAAAAACAAAAGCCTTTTTTTGAGTAATTATGCAACATTGTAAAAATACAAGTAACTGTTTGTACAGGGCCACGACACAACGACCTCAGGCATCGTGTACACTCTCTACTGTCTATCAAAGCGCAGAGATGTTCAAGAGAAGATCTATGAAGAACTTCAGACTATCTACGGTAGTGAAATGAATAGAGACCCGACTTACCAGTAAGTTTAGTTCAGTTATCTCATGTTTTTGTTTTCGAAATTTTGCTTAATTTCTTGTTTTTGCTAGACGTAATTCTTAGCTAAACTAATTAGCCGTTTATTAAATTGTTGAGTATCTAAATAATATTAGTTGTTAATAATTGTCGACCTAGAATTTATGATCATCCCTATGTTATATTACGTCTATGATAAATGATTAAAGTCATAGTATTTATTTAGATTTGTATAATTAATTGCTATCTTTATCCACATATTTGTCTCCTTCAACTTTTATTTAAAAAGAAGTATTAGGAGACGGTTAGTCTCCAGGAGGCAGAGTTCCATCTCTTGCTATAAAAGTCACTAAAGTCAGCGATTTACGCTCGAAAGCAAACTTTTTTTCGCATGTCATTCTATAAACTAGTAAGGATTAAGACTAATTAGGTATTCTAAACATTTGGAGCAAATAAATAATTTATAAAAATAAAATTGTGAAAAATATTCTAGACAGAGAATTAAAAACGACCGAAACCAGTCATTGAATTTTCTTTTATTGCTACTGAAACGCAGTGAAATAAGCAAAGCTTGAATTGCCTCTTTACAAACTTTGAATTTGTTGAAATTTTTCATTACTTAGCTCTTTTAATGTCAATTTTTAATTAGTGAATGAATGCCTTAATAAGATTCTTTTCATGATGTTATGAAAAAGTTTAATACAGGCTCTATACTATATCTATGTTTTTTTTTGTTTAGTGAGCTAAATGACATGAAGTATTTGGATCTGGTGCTCAAGGAGTCAATGAGGCTGTATCCACCCGTGCCACTCATTGAAAGAAGAATAATGAGAGACTGTGGTAAGTTCATTATCATCATTATAGGGTATACTAACTGTTGCTCGCGACTTCGCTCGAAAACTTCAAATGTCAGTTCGTCTTGCTTTTTTTGTTTTTTTTGTAGAATCATCTAATGAGTCCTCCCAACCAGGGCAGAGCGGGAGGGACTGTCAGACTCGTACTGATTAAAATCCACGATGTCCTTCAAAAGCTCTTTACGTTCCGGGGTCATGGTAATTGGTAAGACCCACGACCCCGGCAGGCAGTTCGTCTTGCTTGTAAAAAGAAATGGATTGTAGTCCAACATTTTATTGTGTTATAAAATGTTTTTTCATTCAACATGCTTTTAGTGGCGGCCTTTGAATCATTGCCATGTCACCTTTAACCCAAATTATAGCATATTAGCTACAAAATATTTAGTTTCTGGTTATGTCAATTTATGTTTTTGCAATAAGTTCAAGTTCATTTTGTACTTATACTCGTATGTTCCTACATTATTTTTGTCATAATGGAATGAAAAACTTGTTATGCAAATTATACATAGGAGTATAAATTATTGAGAGTCTTCATAATTAATAAAAGGTAAGTTTTTTTAAGGGAGTAATTTATGACTTGAATACGGGTTTACCTCTCTTTTTAACCGTTACAATGAAAATATAAATCATGATAACTTGATTTTATTTCTAATTTATTCCGGGCAATGAACTTACCAAAAAAGATAGCTTTGATTGGTTAGTAAGGAATTATGGAAAAACCAAAACAAGTGTTGTCAATATCTGCAACCTACACAACTAACAAAACTAAATAACTAGTCTCTGCTGGGACACCTTTTTTTTTATCGTGGTAAAATCATCAAATGAGTCCTCGAGCCCAGGGCAGGGCGGGAGGGACTGTCAGACTTGAGTGACTAAAATCCACGGTGTCCTTCAATAGCCCTTTACGTTCCGGGGTCACGGTAATTTGTGAGTCCCGCAACCCCGGCAGGCTTTGGCCCTCTACAGGCCCCGTCATTATGCTGACACTCCTAGAGGCGCGTGTGGATCACAACGCACCGTCGACTCGGGCATAGTCCATGGTCGGACAGCGAGTCGCCCATTACTCACCGTCCGCTTGCCCGCGCCTACGGTGGCCGGAGATCGTCTGCCGGCGTCCGCCGTCCACTGCGGCTGGGGTGGAGGGAGGACGCTGTCTTCTCCCTCACGCGGCCCGGTTCCTCTGCTGGGACACCTGGTCTTCTTTAAATGAGTGGACTGTAATCCACCACGTGGGCAGTGCAGATTGGTAGATAACTTCAAAGTTGTGGTTCTAAGACATGCCTGTTTTCACACGATGTTTTTCTTTGCCGTTTTGAGAGCAGTGGAGATGAAATAAATTACACATAGTAATGCACCTGTCTGGGTTCGACACACGACCGTAAGACGGGGTTGTTACCACTGTTCTCATACTCAGCATTGCTCAAGTGACACAGACCAAGAATAGTAGCAAGATTAATGATAGTTCTTCATTCCAGAGGTGGGAGAACTGAAACTAATAAAAGGCACATCAGTCGTATTGAACATCTACCAGATTCAACGTCAGCCGGATTTATATGAGGATCCTTTGGAGTTCCGTCCGGAGAGATTCGAGGCTCCGCTGAAGAAACCTTTCAATTGGCTTGCGTTTAGTGCTGGACCTAGAAACTGCATTGGTAAGTGACTTCGACTTCATTTAAGTATCTAGATTCATCATCTGGCTAGCCTTTTCCCAACTATGTTGGGGTCGGCTTCCAGTTGAACCAGATTTGGCTGGATATCAGTGTTTTATATAGAGCGACTGCCTATCTGACCTCCACAACCCAGTAACTGGGTAATAATGGTAAGACTGGTTGTCATAATTATGAACTTCTGTCAAACGACTGTCAAAGATCTACAAATGACAGCCGGGACCAACGGCTTTACGTGCTTTTGGAGGCACGGAGGTAACTTGCTATGACAGATGGTTATCCATCCACAGACCAACCTCGGCAAGCGCGGCTTAACCCGGAAGATCGGCCTGTGCAGCTGTAATTATTTAGCCACGAGCTACTCATTACAGTACCTAGACTATTAGCAGGAATCATTCATCACTTCATCATTAGTTGCATCATTACATCGGAAGAGTGTAGGTTTCCTTATCCATACTGGATACTGTTTACTGGCGATACTCTGAATGTCATCTGGTGATTGGTGTGCCAAGACTTTAATATCTCTGACACTATTCATGTCATAATTTAATATGGTGGTAGGTGGTAGAGCATGCCATATAATCAGACTCAGAGTCAGACTCAGTCAGACTCGCTCAGACTCGGCCGATTAGTGTCCATACAGGGAGCAACACTATATTTTAAGCTCACGTACTTTGTACACGTACACATTCGAAGAACACTGTCGCCTGTAAAATAGTTGTTTTCTCCCTTGGTAAACAATCTACTAATTCACCCCTAGGAGATGCATCGTCATAAAATAAACATTATAGATTGGATTGCCCATTTGTCCATCGATTTCTTTGTCATCTCATAACATAAAAGATCATGATGCTCGTTATCAGGACCGGCTATCTTATGATATCCATAATAGTTTTACCCGTGCAGAAATAATTAATTCAGATGGGTCATTCACTATCACTCCTATATGGTGTAACAATAGTAGACACGGACAAAACAATAGTAACCTATTTAGACATGAACCCGTTATACATAGTCCGTTCATACAATATTTTATGGGCAGGGAGATCCGTTTGCTCAATTAGTAATGTTTCTGAAGTCCATTTTTTTTTATCGTGGTAAAATCATCAAATGAGTCCTCCCACCCAGGGCAAGGCGGGAGGGACTGTCAGACTCGTACTGACTAAAATCCACGGTGTCCTTCACTAGCCCTTTACGTACCGGGGTCACGATAATTCGTAAGTCCCGTACCCCGACTCAAGTCCATTTGGAATGTATTAGTAATTTTATTATGTTCCCCACAGGTCAAAGGTTTGCAATGATGGAACTGAAAGTAACTATCTCGCAGATTGTCAAGAACTTCTATATACTGCCAGCTGCTCAAGAGCCTGAACTAAGTGCAGAACTCGTTTTGAGATCCAAGAACGGAGTTCACGTTAAGTTTATGCCAAGAAATTAATGTAATAGATTGAACAACCTTAAAGTACTTGTAAGTTACCGTATGACATTATGAATTAGTTGTAAGTAAGAATATATTTTTGTACTTATTAGTCGAGTCAGTAAATAAGTTTTTGGGAAGGAATTAAAATGTTATAAGTTAAAAGGTATTATTATTTGAAGCCACGTCGTTAGATTAGCCCACATATAGACCTGCTGGTGTTTGTGGTTTCCAGGAGGCTTTCATGAAATTATTCAAACTTGACAGACTTGCCTGCTATCTACACGATCTTCAACAAAGGATGTCTCATGTCATGAATAAGGATTACCTCTATCCCTCACAAGCAGATCCAATTTAATTTTCTATGTGAAAAGACCATCGCATCGGCTTGAACGATTGGAACTCAGGGCAACAAAGGCGTACCTTGCGTAAGTATTTTCTTAATTTCTGTTCAAGACAGAAGCTGTAAATTTGTAAGGCTGGCTTTAGATTTCTTTCATAAAGCGAGGTTTTTAACTGTATAGTAGACTATTAGATAAAATGCTATACATTAAAGAAATTGTTGCACTTTAATAAATAGCAGAACTGGCCCTTACTGTTTAAAACTATGCATTTGTTTCTGTAACTGTATTTACAAAATTCACTTTTCGTTTTTATCGTGGTAAAATCATCAAGTGCGTCCTCTTACCCAGGGCAGGGCAGGAGGGTCTGTCAGACTTGTACTGACTAAAATTCACGGTGTCCTTTAATAGCCTTTTACGTTCGGGGTCACGGCAATTCATAAGTCATTGTGGTGCGCCTGAAACACAACGCGCCGTCGACCCGGGCTTAGTACATCATCGGACAGCCAGTCGCCCATTACTCGCTCTCTATACCGCCCTGAGATCGCGCCGGAGCTCTTCCCGCCGCGCCTCGACTTGTCGTGGCTGACTTTTAGTAATTCTGTGGCCCATGTAGTTTTTAGTGAACAACAATGTTTTTAAGCAGAAGAAGATTTAAATAGCTCCCGTTTGTTACCATGTTGTAGCTGTGCACTAGAGCGGCGTGCTTAAAGTTATCGAGCATATTAGTAGAATGGGGATGCAAGTTACAATCGAGCCAATTATTACAGTAGCATAGCGTATAGTTGTTGCGATGCAAAGTTTTACTAGGGCTTCTTGCAAAAGCTTGTTTTATGAAACCCAATTAAGAAAACTGTTTAAACAGTTCCCGAGTTCTCTCTGAACGTTATAAGAAAAATATTTACTTAAGTAGGAAAGAGGTTAAGAAAATGTAAGAGTTTCAAACTGAAGTTAGGTAGCTATTCATCAGTACTGTTCTGAAATGTACACAAACTGTAGAAAATTATTTATTTAGTAGGTCGCGGGACTTACCCATTACCGTGACCCCGGTTCGTAAAGGGCTAGTGAAGGACACCGTGGATTTTAGTCAGTACAAGTCTGACAGTCCCTCCCGCCCTGCCCTGGGTGGGAGGAGTCATTTGATGATTATACCACGATAAAAAAAGGCACTTTTAGTAAAGACTACGAGATATTGCAGCAAGGTTTATTATACACTAAACATTCTATCAGGAATACGCTTTGGATTCTTAATTAGATTTCTAAAGCTCAATGAAACCTGTAAAAAGTGATCGATGCGTTAGATAGATGTGCAAAAATATTAGTCGTAGGATATCTGCTGTACATAGTCCTCCCGGGACTAATGTAGATTTCCAACAGGCTCTATTGGAATCATGAAAATACCTATTCAGATTTTGTTTATTATTTATCTTCGCATACAAAATTCGCAACTCACTTCATTCAATTTAGTCGACATCGTAAAACTTAAGGACTGACTCATAAACGTGGTTATGGGTTATAAGGTGACATTATCAACTGAGTCGTCTGAGTAAGGGTTTCGTCTAAACATGCCCAAATAACTTGAGTAAATTCCAAGTTGTCATGGAGGTTTTAATCTCGCGGTTGCATTAATTAAACTAAGTAAGTATATATGGCCCATAAAGTGTTTTGTTACGAGATTGACTAAGTATGATACCCTGAAAGTCATAAAGTGTTAGGTATCGCCATTAAACTTACAGTTTATTTAGGTACTTGAGATGTCTTTGTTGCTCTTGCCATAATATCTTGATTAAAAAGGTTATTGTTATACTATACTAGCTGAGCCGGCAAACTTCGTACCGCCAAAGAATCGATAAACTCTATGCTGATATTCCACATTTAATTGATTTCTGAACAACGGGACGAACCTTAAATATTTTACAGGTTTTTAACGTGGTAAAATCATCAAATAAGTCCTCCCACCCAAGGCAGATCGGGAGGGACTGTAAGACTCGTACTGACTAAAATCCACGGTGTCCATAAATAGCCCTTTACGTTCACGGTAATTCGTGAGCCCGCGACCCCGTGAATATTTTGTTGAATAGTTTCTAAGGGAAAACGAAATTGTTGCTTTAACTATATTTCTAATATTTTTCATTTACTCACCTTTTAAACCTTCCCTGGACTTCCAAAAATAATTAAAACCAAAATTAGCCAAATCGGTCTAGCCTTTCTCGAGTTTTAGCGAGACTAATGAACAGTAATTGATTTTCAGATATTTATATTTTGTTTTTTTATTTTCTATTTTTATTTTGCAACAGAACTCATAATTATCACTATTAGATACTTAACTATTTAAAAAGCTTTGCAAAGAACTATGAACAACTTATACTATGAACAATAAAATAACACAAAATTCGCAAAAGAAGTAATCAGATTGTTTGTACGAAGTTTCATTAAATAGGTTTAGTAATTTCTAAAAATAAGGACTACACAAGGGTTGAAAGTTTTTATGAAATTCCAAAATAAATAAGCAATTATGTAGAAAAAATCTTGTCTTATCTACACAACTACAACCAACAGCAAGTAACTTATAAATTATAAAGTTCATAAAAATTTAAATAAATTGTACTGATATGCAATCATGCAATCATTTCGATAACACGAGTTTTGAATATAATCGTACTACGGGTTTATATTCTTATCATAATATTGAGGTAGGTAATCCATTATATGTTTTATTTTCAGTACTTGAACTTTGGACGGAGATTTATTTATGAATTTTTGATGTATTGTCATGATGACACATGAACTTCACAAAATGCAAAATTAATTTGTATGTTACACCAAAATTCTTATAATTTTAATTCATAATATCAGTTGTCAGATACCTATTATCTATGAGATTATAATCGTTCAGAATTATTTAATTTATCATATATATGATATGGTTAAAACAAATTAGAAAAATAACAGTTTTCAAATCATATAAGAAGCATTTATTGACAATAAGGTGTTCAGAACACAGACAAGTGCAATTAAATAAAATTTAATTTCTAAAGTTCTTTACAAGACGGTACTTACATGTTTTCATATGAATCAATCACAGTTTAGATTTAAATCATAATTGCAGAAATCGATAAACTGTAAATCTTATACACACTGTAAATCTAGCACAGAAAAATTAAAACAATAATAACATTATTTCTGGCTGATACCTATTTAACATTAAACACGAATAATCGATCTCGGAGAGGTGTTGTCGATAGTGCACAGTAAACCCCTTCGTTACATAAAGCGACGCAAGTCTCCGATACCTTTTTTGACGTGGTAAAATCATCACATGAGTCCTTCTACCCAGGGCAGAGCGGGAGGGACTGTCAGACTCGTACTGACTGAAATCCACGGTGTCCTTCAATAGCTTTTTTTCGACCAAGTCCGATACGTTACGAAATTTTCATATATTTTTTTACCTTACGCTTGGACGCTTGCCTGTGTACGAATCTCTATGGATGTGTATTGCGATTGTCGCCTGAATACCAAAGTCGTAAGGAATCGTAGAGTTGCGTCGCCTTGTCGAAGAGGCATCGCGCGCCCCTTTATACCTCTTCTAGGTATGGCAAAAGCAAGTGCGACGACATAAATTAGATAAATGGTACACTGTAGGTAGTCACTGCAATGATTTGAATTGATATGGGTGACAAAGGATCGTTAAACGTGGCTGTAATTATTTCCATTACGTAATCATAATCACACAATATCCTAGTCTCTTAGAATTATTACTTTTAGGATTCCGTGGCATTTAAAATACTATGCTGTGTGTCAGTTGTCAGTAGAGCAGTGGTGGCTCAGTGGTATCGGCCCCGACTTACGAGTTGTAGATCGTGGGTTCGAACTCAGCCAGGTGCATTACTTTGTGTAATTTATTTCATCACCACTGCTCTCAAAACGGTGAAGGAAAACATTGTGAGGAAACCGGCATGTCCTAGGAACAAAAATTCAAAGACATGTGCTGCCCGCGTGTCAGTCATTGAATTTTATCAACCACATAAAGAGCTAATAAAAATATTTCTTCTTAGGTACGGAACCCCTGAGGTAGAGTCTAATTCTCATTCTGCCAGTTTTTGTTTAGTGACTTTAACTAGGTTTATACGTATTTAATTAAAGAAACTGTTACACGCAACCTATTGTGCTTCTTTATAGGATGTTAATGATCTGACTCTTTATAAACCTATCTAGCCAGAGTTTATCGCAGATTAATTTATAAGCTTTATATTTTATCATCTTAAAAGAGAGTTCTTTTAAGATGATCAAATGAAATGAATTCTTATGAACTTGTATTTCTCATGTTGTCCAACATACAAGAATAACTCTGAATGGTTTTCAAAAAAATTGCATCAAAATCCAAAAGCGATTTTCAAAGAATTTGAACATTTGACTGAATTATCACTTACACGAAATATTACAATAGTTCAAAAAGAGTCTCATAATTTGTTCTTAAAATCAATCTCAAAATGGGGCCCTCTTAGGAGGTTTGAAAACTATCAAGAACAAGTTTTGAAATAGACAACGAATGTCATCGGCCAAAACACGTTGTTTAGTTTTGTTTTTATTACAAACACAATCAAACTTATTGAATATGAGACAGATACAGTATCAAATAGATTGTAAGTTGTAACCTACTATTATATGACAAACACAAAAATGGTGTTAAATGTCAAATGAGACAACATAAATGGAATTTTCGCTTGTTTTTTTATATAGCATCTGTTTATCATTTATTTAAGGTCGCTTTTCAATATCTAAGGTCATTATCGGCAAACTGACGCCTGCCGAAGTCGCGGGTCTGTTTAAACTAACGTAGTCCTGAAAGTCAAAGGGCAACCAACGGAACTTGTAGATTTTCCTTGTACTTCCACTCGACACACTGCACCCAGGGAGGAAGGACTCTTGATGATTTTACCATCTCAAATAAAAAGGTAAGTTTTGATGTTCTGCATTTACCTCAGTCAACCACTGGTTTCCGTTTGTCGTCGTGCTAACTTTTTTTTTAACGTGTTAAAATTATCAAATGAGTCCTACCCAGGGCAGGGCAGGGCAGAAGGGACTGTCAGACTTGTACTGAGTAAAATCCACGGTGTCCTTCAATAGCACTTTGGCCCTCTAAGGGAGTGGGGGCGTCATTGTATCTTATGGTATCTATAAATATAATAATAGCTTTTAGATCATGTAAGGCTTGGAATTATGAAAACAGATTTATATTAACTAAATTATACAAAAGATATCAACTACATGGTCGTACTCCTATGCAGATAAAAATTAAGTGATTAGAAGAAATACCCAAGCTATTAGGGTAAAAAAAGTTAATTGACTATTAATTGTCAATTTCATAGAAAGTATCCAATAAATCGGTTAACGATACTTGAAACTAACTAACGTGTTTGTGTTGTACTACGATACGTTGTTTTATTCAAATAAAGCGTGTTAATTCCATATTTGAAACCGTTACGTATTCTGACATTGACAGCAGACAGAGGTCCATAGAGTATTTCTTTTTTTTTCTTAGTTAGTCGCGGATTATCTAGCCGGCCTGTTATGTTCGTTGTGGCCTTACATATTTATAACAAACCTCATCGAATGAGTATGAGTAACTGAGTATTGAGTAGCACACGTGCCAGTGTCGGATTAAAAAATGTTTTTGATATTATTATCTTTAATTCTAGTGTTAGCTTTGTTAGTGTCGTGGATTAGTTTGGTTAAAGAAAGCAAGCGTTTTAATGTAAAGGGCCCAACACCTTTACCACTACTGGGAAATGCTCATTTATTCGTTGTTAAAACCACGGGTAAGATTGTTTTTTCAATAATTTGTTGTTATTTGTCAACAATATTATTATGTATTTATTATTAGGTACTTAAGTGTTTTTTATTCAAATTCGTGAAAAAACCATCAGTCATCAAATATAAGCACTTCTATAATAGATAAATAATTCATTGAATTGTCAATTTTGACATTCATTTAGTAGTACATGCAATAACTCATGTTTAGCCTATTTATTTATTTTTTGTGACAATTTATTTTTGTATTACTGTTGCCTGAATATAAGGAGCTGATTTCTTGTTACATAAGAATATAATTTAAAAATAAATGGCCGTTTATCTTTAATCCGTAAACATTCGCTAGTTCACGTTATCACAACCACAAAACCTTACACCAGAGGCTATTTATTTTACAAGCAAGATAGGTTTATAGTAATATTATTAAGTGTTATTTGTTGGTTTGTATATAACGGGTAATTTCCGGAACTAATAATTCAGTTCTATTTATTTTTTCTGGTAGAAAAATTTACACTAAATATTCATCTGTGTTGTGCTAAGTAGGCTAAGTATAAAATATAAAATTGTATCAAACTCGAAGGTAGAAGTTATAAATATAGATTGTTTTTGACTGCTAAATTGCTCAAAGATGCAAAATTATATTATGACACATTTTTTAGCGTGGTAAAATCATCAAATGAGTCCTCCCACCCAGGTCAGGGCAGGAGGTACTGTCAGACTTGTACTGACTAAAATCCACGATGTCCTTCAATAGCCCTTTACGTTCGGGGGTCACGGTATTCGATATTCCCCCGACCCCGACAGACTTTGGCCTTCTAAAGGGGGACCCCGTCATTGTGATGACACTCTTTGAAGCGCGCGTGGAACACAACGCGCCGTCGACTCAGGTATGGTCCATGGTCGGACAGCGAGTTACCTATTAATCGCCGCCCGCATGCCCACACCTACGGTAGCCGGAGATCGTCTTCGGACGTCCGACACCGTGGGTCTACCACTGAGGCTGGGTTGTGAGGTGGAAGCTGTCCTCTCCCTCACGCGTTCCGCCTCCTCCTTCGCTAGCTAGCTATTTAAAAAAAAAACAATAACTCGAAAAATAAGACTAAAAATTAATTATGTTGTCAGCTGGTCCAGAATCCAGTTCCAGTTGACCAAAGACGATATATGTTTGTTTACATAATATTCAATCACAAAGCCCTACCAGTTGATGCTTTTCGTATAACAATTTGATATGGGATTTTATCTTATGCTACTCATAAAATTGTAAAACTATTGGTAGAGACTTAAAGTTTTGACTGTGATGAGTGTTTTGCCTCAGAATACCCGTTTTAATTAAATATGTATTACTATAAATTGGCTTGACAATTTTGTGAACCATTTAGTATTGTTTGATGAATCTGATTAATTATTGTATACAGGGTGTCCCAAAACTCAACGTCAAGCCGAAACGGGGTGACAGGATTGATCATAACCATCACGAGAAAAATCTGAAAAAAAATCTATCCCATGCAGTTTGTAAATTATGGGCATTTTAAGAAAAACCTAGAAATTTGATCAAACTGTACCATTTTTCGGTTATTGTGGTTATTCTTTTTTATTTTTGTTCATTTGAACTTTGGAAACGTAATCCTAAATAACATTTCTAGAATCCCAATAAAAAATAATGACACAATTGCCTCAAGTTTCCGAGAATTGAGACTATTTGTTAAACTACGAATTTAAAATTTTCAAGATTCGTCGACTTTGACAGGCCCTCCTATAAAAAAAATGTACTAGAGTGCCTTGGCAAGTGGCATTAAAAGTTGGCGCATTTAATCAGAATTCTAAAATGGTACAATACTTGTTAGTTCCATACAATAGAAAAGAGTAAAAAAATTAAAACCTCAAGTAACCCGATTTTTGCTATCACATTTTACTCAGTTAAAATGTTTTTAATTCGCACAAGCTCTAGGTAGGTTCTTAATTTTAAGACAAAATGATGAGAGAGATGGATAATGGGTATGGGTACGCATTTCGCAGTGCAAGTAAGAGATTTCCTTGACCAGGAATATCCGGGAAGGTGGATTGGACGTTCAGGCACTATCTTGTGGCCCGCCCGTTCACCAGATTTAAATCCCCTGGATTTTTTCTATTGGGGAGTTCTCAAAGAAAAAGTTTACTCAAAGCCCATTGATCACGTAGCCGACCTACGTGAACGCATTTCTCAAGCAGCTGAGGCGATCAACTCTCGAAGATATGCCCGACTTATAAGTAGATCTTTTTTAAGAAGATGTAGGGCTTGTATTGAGGCTGATGGTAAACAATTTGAACATTTATTGTAATAAAAATGTTTTTTCTCTATCTGACTTTTAGTCCAACAAACCTAATTATTTTACTAACTTTTTTTCACTTTGGTAAAAGTGGCGTCACTATCTGTCTCGCTCACTCATGACAAACATACCCATTATCCATCTCTCTCATCATTCTGTCTTAAAATTAAGAACCTACCTACAGCTTGTGCGAATTAAAAACATTTTAACTGAGTAAAATGTGATAGCAAAAATCGGGTTACTTGAGGTTTTAATTTTTTTACTCTTTTCTATTGTATGGAACTAACAAGTATTGTACCATTTTAGAATTCTGATTAAATGCGCCAACTTTTAATGCCACTTGCCAAGGCACTCTAGTACATTTTTTTTATAGGAGGGCCTGTCAAAGTCGACGAATCTAGAAAATTTTAAATTCGTAGTTTAACAAATAGTCTCAATTCTCGGAAACTTGAGGCAATTGTGTCATTATTTTTTATTGGGATTCTAGAAATGTTATTTAGGATTACGTTTCCAAAGTTCAAATGAACAAAAATAAAAAAGAATAACCACAATAACCGAAAAATGGTACAGTTTGATCACATTTCTAGGTTTTTCTTAAAATGCCCATAATTTTCAAACTGCACGGGATAGATTTTTTTTCAGATTTTTCTCGTGATGGTTATGATCAATCCTGTCACCCCGTTTCGGCTTGACGTTGAGTTTTGGGACACCCTGTATGTATATACTTTGACCGTCAGTTAAAATAACTCTATGTAAATGTCCTTGTACCATGCGACAAAATTAATAGGGAAAAAAAACTGGTAAAAATATTGGACTTTCGACTACCTACTGTCGCGACAACGAAGGTTTTTCCTAGGAAGTCCATAAGAAATAAATAATTATTTAATGAAAGGTTTCTTGTATTAAATAATATTAAAAATGAGCATCCCTCACGTACAAAGCGTTTTGCCAATACTTTTATTGTGCGCACAGCTAAGGAGTGGAGTTCCCTGTATTTCCCGACAGCATTGGATTAAGGTATATTGTATGTATAGTTGGAAACATTATAAAAGCATTTCAAGGTGCATCTAATGATCAAGTTCGTAAGAATGGATGAATTGATGTTTGTTACTATTTAACCGATTCGTTGCGGATGGCACGTTTCAGTGCCATCACTTCTTTTTAAGTGTGGCGTCAGGCACGGATATGTGTCATTTTGAAATCGATGATAACTCCTTCAATTAAGTTTTACCTGAAACCAAACTATCTTCATTTTTCACGTATATTAAGCTCGTAGCCTTCGTTTCTTTATTTTTGTTCGACGCCACGGCTAGAAGTTAGTGAAATTAGGCATCGCAACGAATCGGAAAAAAACAAAAACTACTGAACGGATTTTGATGAAACCTTCGCACACGTACAGTTTATAACCTGGAATTAGGCATGGGATTATTTTTATCTCGATATTATGTTCCTGTGGGGTAATCTGCATCAAGGATTGTTTTTATCTATTTTTTGCATCAGTCACATATATGTGACCGCGAAAAAACAGTTTTTTTGTGCCACAGCGAAGCGTGCCAGGGTACAGCTTTTTTTTTTTTTTTTATCGTGGTAAAATCATCAAATGAGTCCTCCCACCCAGGGCAGGGCGGGAGGGACTGTCAGACTTGTACTGACTAAAATCCACGGTGTCCTTCAATAGCCCTTTACGTACTAGGGTCACGGTAATCCCTTGGTCCCGCGACCCCAGCAGGCTTTGGCCCTCTACAGGCCCCGTCACTATGCTGACACTCTTTGAGGCGCGCGTGGAACACAACGCGCCGTCGACCCGGGCATGGTCCATGGTCGGACAGTGAGTCGCCCATTACTCGCTGCCCGCATGCCCGCGCCTACGGTGGCCGGAGATCGTCCTGCGACGTCCGACGCCGTGGGCGTCTACCACTGCGGCTGGGGTGGAGGGAGGACGCTGTCTTCTCCCTCAGGCGGCCCGCCTCCTCCTTCACGAGCATGACTGCTTCGCAGAAGGAGGCGACCGTTTCCCACTCCGTCTCGCCCCGCAGCATGGCCTCGACCAATGCCGGGCGCGAGAGGTCTCCGCCTATCGCCGTCGTGAGGACACGGCGGTGTTCTGCCCAAGCGGGGCAGTCCTGCACCGTATGCTGGTTTGAAATACTTTTTAAAATGAATATAAAACATATTATGTTTCCGATGTTGTAAAATATTTGTTTTTGTTACAGAGTTCTTAAACTTGCTTCAAAAATTTGCGGTGAAGTACGGGCAAGTGTACCGAATATATTTTTTCTCCGCTCCATACGTCGTGATCTGCCATTCAAAATATGCTGAAGTGAGTTATAAAAACCTACCTATACAACATACATACCTGCCAAGTTGCCAGGGCTGCGGTATTATTTGAAATAGTTATGAAGGTCAGCTTTGGAATGCAAAGGGCAATTGAAGGAACTGAACCCCAGCATGACTTTTCCCGTTTATGTGACGTTAAATAAACTGGATTAAACTTTGACGTTCAGTTGATGGAAAAAATTGGTTCTCGTTCGTTCACTTAACGTGTATTTTCAATTTTACACAATATAAACGCAGGTCATAAATAAAATACGTTGTAAATAAAATACATACATCTTCTGATAGAGCCTCAGGTTGAATTTACTTAGTAAAAGTCCGACAGTCGCTTCCACACCACCTACACTGGAAGAATTCAATACAAAAACCCGAATCAAAAACCTTCATTTTATCTTTGCTTCTATGGTAGCTATAAATGTAAGTACCTACGTACAGACAGACGACAATATATCAAGCTATCCGAATCTGTCAAACTTTAATAAATTTTCAACTTCTCACAATATTAGAAGATTCATGTTCGATTGGGAAAATTTGACAGATTGAGGTAGGTTAATGTGGTGGCGTCTGTATCTAACTATAATCTATGAGGAATTGTTTTTTTTTATAACCAAGCATTTAATTTTGAGTATTTTAAAAAGTTACATTGTAACATTTAAAATACCTACTCAAATCAGTTTTTTTTTACACATTTTTATGACTTTTTTCTACTATTATATTGAAATAATATTAAAGTCATGTTTAATTCATAATGCTCTAGCTATCTAATAGATATACAGTGCAAGCAATGCAGACAATTCCACATTCATAGCTGGTATAAGAGAAAAAATAATAACATCTTCTTCATCTTAATTCAGAATATTCTGAAAAATTCTAACAGTAAATAAGAATTATAATCGATTATATTCAAAAGTGGCAACTTAAAAACATAACTTACAATAATAAATCATGAGAACAAAAACTATAATCCTCGTTCTTTGGATTGAAAAAAAAAATACTGCTATAAAACTCGCTATAAAACCTGTTTATAAACCACTATATTACTTTTCCGAATCCTATTGATTCTAAATAGCAATCCTAACTAATATTAATAAAATATGTTATAAGTTTTTTTAATACCTTTGCACTTTTATACAAGGTTCTTTTAAAAATATAAAAAATAGTATTCCACCAGCATCAGGAACAGGGTCTAAGCTGCTGGTGGTCAGGGCTCTTGAAACAGGAACCTCCTAAAAATACGCGCCGTGTCCAGAAGTACTGCCTTCTGAATCAGATGTATTATGATTATGATTATGTATTTATAATTATTTGAGTAAGGATGGCTTTATAAAATATTAATCTAGCAAGGATTTACATCACAGTATGGTAATGACAGTGTTTTACCTCAATTATATATATGTATATTATACAGAGTTATCATGTCTTGCACGTGGTGCAAGTCACGACCTATTTATTTAAGAAGACTATACACTCGCGGCGCGATCGGCCGCGAAAGCCAGTGACAACTACGAATCACGAGTGTGTGTTTGGTTGGATGGATGGATGTTTGTTACTCTTTCACGCAAAAACCACTGTGCTGATTTGGATGACAGATAGTTTATAACCTGGATTAAAACATATTTTCAAGTTGTAGTGGGCGAAACCGCTGGCAACAACCAGTAAATAATAAATATTAAACGCACTACGCTGTCTTCAAGTGGAGGCCAAGGCCAATGGAAATATTTAAAAAAAAGTATCGCTGTCCTCTAATGGTGGGTAATGAGAATAATTTTATAACTTTTTCCCACTGGCCAAAAAAAAAAATATTTTATTGTTTCACTGTCTACCACCAGTGGTGGACAACCTAGGTGTTGACATCGGATTTTCCAAGTATGCATGTATGTGTCACTGTAGCGCCTAAACTACTGAACGGATTTTAATGAATAAGGGGTCACTGTATCGTGATAGGATTTTGTCGTGGCGTTTGCACGAACGACATTGTACTATTTTATTATGTACACATTTTTTTTTTTTTATCGTGGTAAAATCATCAAATGAGTCCTCCCACCCAGGGCAGAGCGGGAGGGACTGTCAGACTCGTACTGACTAAAATCCACGGTGTCCTTCAATAGCCCTTTACGTTCCGGGGTTACGGTAATTCGTACAGTCCCGCGACCATGTACACATATTATACCATTAAAATCAGAGCTTTTAAAACTCAGCAGTTGTTTGTTTAATAGCCGGAAAAAATACTGCAAGGTCACAGAATGATACAAAATGATGTGCGGTGACGTTACGCACTGCTAATTCCAAAAGGTCACATTCAAATTGCTTGTTTTAAATATTAATATTTCGACGTTGTTCACAAATGTTCTATTATGTTTGTTATCGTAAATTCGAATACATCATTGAGTATGAAATTTAAAACAAAACATACCGATATTTCTAAGAAAATAATTACATATATCAATATACAACATCATTATGCCTGTAATCCCTAACGGGTTAGGTAGAAGCGTATCTTAATGATACACCCAAATTTCGCTAGTTATAAGTCTCATGTGTACTGTTGTAGGGGACGAGCCTTTTGCCATCAACTGGGTACAAATCCAGTATCCGTGGGTGGTACTCGTATTACGAAATTCTTTATAGTAAACCTACGACTGTGACTGCCTTCGATCTAGTGGTCATAAGTGTCACTACTGAGCGTGAGATCCCGGTTTCGGTTCCTGAATCGGGCAAAGTGTGTAATACTCCGATAGTCTGGATCAAAAAGTCGTTAAGACTATGGTATCTAGGTGACAATCGAAATACAAATCCATAATGGACACCAAAGTCGTAAGGTATCGGAGATTTGCTTCGCGTTGTGTACGAAGGGCCTTACTTATGAGTTATAAAAACTAGGTATATAAAGTGTCACATCATAAATGCTACAGGCTCTAATTCACGAGATCATCTCCTTTAACTGCATCAAATAGTATGTATATTTGTACATACATACGATTTGAAGCAACAGCAATCATATGTATATTGTGGAGATCAAACAGTCTACTACTTGTATTATATAATAGCGTCGTTTCAGGCACTAATGTCGAGCACGGAGCACATCACAAAAGGCAGGTCATACAGCTTCCTGACGTGTTGGCTCGGACAAGGACTGCTCACTACCACCGGTAAGAACGTGTCCACGTATCGTTAAACTAGACTGGTAAAAACTACATTTAGCAACACCTGACCGGTTAATTATACTTGGTACATCAACTACGTCATAAACAAGACTATAATATTGTAACTGGTATAATTAGCTGCACCTTACCGTAGTAGTTTTAGGTCGCCGTTTGATGAGCTCACTTCACCCAAGTGAGCGAACAATTCAAAAATACACAGTTTGAATTTCGAACGTGATATTTAGTGAATTTATTTTAGGTTCTCGTTTGCAACCTGCGATGAATCACTTGGGTGAACTGAACTCATGATCGTTACAGAATAGAACTACAAGCCCGAGTCGACGGCGTGAGGTGTGCAAGGATGTTTTTAGGGTTACGTACCCAAAGAGTAAAACAGGACCCTATTACAAGGATCCTGCTGTCCGTCCGTCTGTCATCAGGATGTATCTCATAAACCGTGATAGTAGACAGTTAAATTTTTCACAGATGATGTGTTTCTGTTGCCGCTGTAACAATACTGAAAATAACAAACGTGATTTTTTGTGTGCTTTTTTTCGTGCTTTTATAAGTGACTGCGAATCTGACTCGAATTTGCGTGTTTTTTTAATACCAGCACCCAATATTTCAAATGAAACTGACAGTTTAAAAAAGGCGCATGCCAATGTCCGTTATACAGGAAACAGGAAAGGAAACGACCTCAATATTGATCAACATTCTCATTGCCTTGCGTAAATGAAACTAATTAATAACCTGTTTTACGCACAAGGTCGAGTTGTATAATTTGCATGTAAACAAAACTTACCAGGAAGAATCTAACAACCGAAGAAATATTCTCTTGTTTTAGGTCAAAGATGGAAGACCCACCGCAAGTTCCTGACTCCCGCCTTCCATTTCAACATCCTGCAGAATTTCCTGCCAGTATTCTGTAAGAACCAGCGCATTCTGACAGAGAAGCTACGAGGAATGGCTGACGGCCGCTCAATTGATATGTTCCCTTTAGTCGCTTTAGCGGCACTGGATAACGTTAATGGTAATTTTTCAAGACATCATCAGGTAGAATAATTCTCATGTAATTTATTTATTAGAGTTAAAAAGACAGAGTCAGTCTGGGGCCTTACCACGACGTCTTAAAGCGAGAGTAGTTCCACTGTGGGAAAGAGACAGAGCTATACAAGTCGTCTAGCGCCATCTCGTTTCAGAACTGCGAGTTTATTTAGAGTACAGTCAAAATAGAAACTAACGCAGCCATTTTGTTTATGTTTTGTCAACTTGATTAAGGAAATGATTACAAAGTTCTAGTTCCCAAAGAACCATGACTGCATTGTAACCGTCCTATTTTTTTTTTCTAGAATCCATCATGGGCGTAAGTATGAATGCCCAGGAACACAGCGAGTCTGATTACGTGAAATCCATTGAAGAGTAAGCCTTTTCGTTTACTTTTGCACTTTCCAAGACTATTCTTTTTGCTTCTAAATAATAGCTAATACGACAAGACAATAATAAAGTAGAATTTTAAATAAAATAGTTTTTTTTTTGTAGACTGTCTGCCATTGTTTCGATGAGGATGCAAATACCATTCTTCGGTGAAGACGCCATTTTCAATTTGTTGCCATACAAGACGAGGCAAGACAAGGCTTTGAAGATTCTACACGGACAGACTAACAAAGTGATCGAAGCAAGACGACAAGAGTTGAAGAAGGCTAATATAACTACTCTTAAGGATAGTAACGATATGGGTAAGCATTCTGATGATAAGAAAGGCCAATTGGAAGGTTGGATCCTTAAAATATCAATTGAAGTAAGCTGTCGAAGGTTATATTTATCACACCTGTGATGTGATCAAAAAAACCTTTTCAATTAATGTCAGTCGTCGGAGAAGCTAAAATGTTGTGATGCTATTTTCTTTACTTGTCGAAAGGGGAACGTGTTGAATATAAATTATGATTTCTAAACACATTTGAAGTCTAACTTACATTTGGTGTTATAAATAGAAGAGCTTTTACTTTTATATTTTAATTCTTCCTCGCTACATTTTTATTTAAGAAAATTCTAAAAATCTATTTTAAAGGTATCAAGAACAAACATGCCTTTTTGGACCTGTTATTGCTGGCTGAGATGGACGGTAAAAAAATGGACGACGAAAGTATAAGAGAGGAGGTCGACACATTCATGTTTGAGGTAAGTAACATTATGGGTAAAGGCGGCCTTTTTTTTTTCGTGGTAAAATCATCAAATGAGTCCATCTGCCCTGGGTGGGACCAGGGCAGGGCGGGAGGGACTGTCAGACTTGTACTGACTAAAATCCACGGTGTCCTTCACTAGCACTTTACGTACCGGGGTCACGGTAATGGGTAAGTCCCGCGACCGATAAAGGCGCCCTTAACGTTCTTATCGTCATTACTCATTTGGTCATAGTGGGTACTATCCACACTTTTGAATATTTCAGTAAGAGAAAGAATATCTATTAAACTCACACAGGATAAAACAAGTAACAGAAAAAAAAAAATCATATAAAAGTAACAAAAAATAACTGGAGAAAAAAACACGCAGTAAAAGAAAAAAAATAGATTAGTCCTGTACGAGGCCAAAAGCTCTCTATCTCAGAATGGTGTAACACTTAAAGAACAACATGAAGTTAAATGAATGAATGAATGATGATTGTGAGTTTGGCCAAGACGTTTGCTTCTACTCCCCTGCAGTTGTCATTCATTTGCTCGCTTGTGACTTATGTGACCAATCTTCTTTGCACATTGAGCTTACCATTGATGTGGATATAGTTGATCACCGCAGTTGGTTGTGGTTTCAATTATCAGACATATTGTAGGTCAATATTCCAACTTTAAAACATGTCTTTTCTTTAGTTTTAATTTTACCTTAACACTTCCGCGACTTCTGTACTAACCAACCTTATTATAATGGAACTGTTTATACAGGGTCACGATACAACGACCTCAGGCATAGTGTACACTCTCCACTGTTTATCAAAGCGCAGAGATGTTCAAGAGAAGATCTATGAAGAACTTAAGACTATCTACGGTAGTGAAATGCACAGAGACCCGACTTACCAGTAAGTTTGATTCACTAATTCTCTTCTCTTTTAGTTCAACTTAGTAAAGCCTTTGTCAAACAGACAGGCGTGACGAATGCGAAGCGTGACGTTTTTATTTGTAATGTATGCAATTGTTTGAATCCAGTTACATAGAAAAGCGAAAGCGATCCGATAGCGTGACAGAACTATCGGACTGACGTCTTCGGTTCGGTATTGCTTCGGAAACGCTTCGCTTTCGCCTATCTGTTTGACAAAGGCATTAAAGTAAAACGGCACAAAATCGGTAAACTATTTATTAATACTGAATTTTTGCAGTAATTATGATATAAATAATTTCTCGGGCATTTGAGAGTTTAAGAGTATAAGTAAGTTGCTGTTGCCCGTGAGTTTGCTCGCCCTTCCCCCAATGTAGCTTATAGCCATGTCTAGGGTCCCATTATTAATCTCTCGGTAACAACAGTCATCCTTTGACGGGAAAATGACACAACATTGTAATAGATTCATTAGATAGTCGCGGCAATCAAATCATTATAAAAAAAATTAGAATCACTTTTTTCTTAAAAAGTTTCCCCACTCTAGGAATTTCATCTGTGTCGTGGGTGCGTTTACAAACATATAAACTCACATACAAAAAAGCCCAAACCCGGAACAACTACGTGTAGATCATACAAATATTTGCTCCGTGCGGGAATCGAACCCGCGACACGCAGTCCACTCGCTCACTGCACTAACGGTGTCGCTTTAATTTTTATTTTACGACTTGTTATTACGCTAAGTTGCTATAATGTAGGATTACCTATGCAATCTATAGATATGTAAGAATATAATAGTAGTTGCATTGATAATGGAATGACGCGCAAGTTACAAGAACCACAATTATAATAAATACGGGATTAACTCGTGTGTATAATCCTCACCTCTTTGTCTTTGTTTCGTTTTAACTATTATCATGAAATTGATTCTATGGAGCGCATAAAGAATGCTGTTTGTTTTGTAAATCTTATTACTAGTTAACTTAATTGAAGATTTTTTAAACAATTAGCAGATATAGTTCTTAAGAAAATTGGTTCAATATATTAAATTACATGTTATTCGAAGTTTCATTTTTCTTTTTTGTAATTTTTTCATATAGTTTTTCATGGTCTGTGGCACGCTCAATACTTTAACGTTATACTGTTGAAGTGTTAAATGTGATTTAAATTTAAAATTGGTTTTCATGTTCGTGGCAAAAGACTTTGACACCTAGAATTTAAGACCTTACTCAACATTGGCCCCAACTGGGCGCTCGTTATAAAGTATATTTGGACATTAAGTTTGATTTGAACAAATTATATCATAAACATTAACTTTAGTGCCAGTCTTATAATTAATTTGCTTCGGAAGGTGCATAGAGGAGCATATTTTAATATAATTATGTATAAAACCTTGTTTATTAAAAGTTCAAGTTCACACTTATTAGTATTGTAATACCGGTTAAACAAGTTTTATGGCAAGATCAATCAGGTTCTAAAATTGTTGAGCAGTTACAGTATAATCTAATTTTGGCCTTTAACTTAATTAAAATTCCAAACAAATAAATAACTGACTTTTTAAAACCTTATCGTTTTTATAACCGTTATCACTATCTCGCTTTTCATAAACTCCGTTCAAGAACAACATGGACAATGAAACGTTATAAAGCTTTTTAACGTGTTCTCTCGGTGCGCAGGAGTTTCGTTCCAGTTCCTTCTGTGTTAGCTCGCTCTATCCTGGGCCTCATCTTTGCCTTTGGGCTAGATTGGAGTTTGGAGCCAAGGAAACCCAATATAATATTAGTCACTAAAAAAAACTATGTTCTTTTTATAAAAAAGCTTTTAGGCCTTTATCAAACAGACAGGCGAGTCCGAAGCGATAACGAACCAATACGATACGTCAGTTCGATAGTTCGGTCATGCTATCGGATCGCTTTCGCTTTTCTATGTGACTGGTTTCAAACAATTCCATACATTACAAATAAAAACGTCACGCTTCGCATTCACCACGCCTGTCTGTTTGACAAAGGCTTTATAGTTAAAAAAATACGATAGACAAAGTACACGTCAAGACGAATCAAACGAGTCTAAACTCGATGGGTTGGCGGCGTTTCATTACAGAGTTCCTATGGCCACCTTCCAACTCCATCATCAGATCAGCATTGTCACGCGATAAACATATACGTGCAAAGTTTCAGCTCAATCGGAAACCGGGTAGTGGATCAAATTTAACTTGTAATATTTGATAACAGACAACTGGACAGGTGAAAGCGTGTAAAAAGTGAGATTAAGTAAATAAATATTTTAGGTGATTCTCAGCAGTCATAACCGCGCGGTCGAGCGGTATCGTGATAAAATCAAACTAGTTCATTTGCATTAAATTAAGCGAATAAACTTAATTTCTTGACTCACCCCACCATTAAATGTATTTGTGCATACCGAGGTACTTCGAAACTGAAACAGATTTACGTACTTAAACTGTCGCAGATAAACTTTAAATTCATAATAGCCACCTAGAGATTCAGTATGAAACAACTATCATTATAGGAGGAATTTGGCAAAGCTCTCTAAGGCACTTTCAAGTTGGTCGGTAAAGTTGGCTGCAACTGCAGGCGACAACACTGAGCATTCTGAACACCTCAAAGTTACTGTTCACTCACACAACTGTGTTAAACTTACAATCTGCTATTCAAACGGTGCTATTTTAGACGGACGATTAAAGGAATTAATGCTAGATTAATAGTTTAGCAGTGACCTTTGCTATTTCTTGTCGAGGTTGACATGTTTTTTTTTTGTATGTTGGTTCAAACGCGTTTCATAAACTATTATACAGAATGATTTTTTGAACTGGGCGTGGATGGCTTACTGTATTTATTTTATTCGAAACTATGAGGAATATTGAAAAACGTTATAAGGAGTCTCAAAGCCGATTTTGACGAAAACTATTACAGCATCATTGAATTTTTGAAAATTCCATAAATTTGGCCAGGACTAGGACGAAGTATTATTACACCATTCGATAGTATTATATTTTTTATAATTCACGCCCCGTTGAAAAATTCGTGCAGGGCCAGATATACAGGAACTTGTCAAATCATTAATATCAATCAGGTCATCAAATAGGCACTTTTGAACGTCGATTTTTAAAATTAAAGGAAATGGAATGGGATGGGATTGATTCAACACCCATTCGCAGAATAATGGGCAAGAAACTCCATACGTACTCTTTTTCAAAAATGTCTCGTAATATTCAATTTGAAACAAGAATTTAAAAATAAATGTGAAAAGGATGTACCCAGAACGTTTAAACAATAATAATTAGGTAGGTAAAAAGGTACGTGGTGTTCAAATCTTCAATACGCTTAAATCGATAAACATTACTACGCTTAAATCGATAAAAATCTTTCTACGTTCTGTCATTTTGTCTTTTCTCCAGTCGACAAAGCCCGTTTCTACGGCGCCATGCTACGCGTGCTTGTGGCCTACCATGACGTCTTAAAGCGTGAGTAGTTCAGCTGTGGGAACGAGATGGCGCTAGACGACTTGTGTAGCTCTGTCGCTTTCCTACAGCGTAACTACTCACGCTTTAAGACGTCATGGTACCAAGGCTGCCTGGCTCGAGACTAAAGACTACTGACTCCGACTTTCGTCTAACAATATCGACTCTCGTCGGAATCCGGCGCTAAATATTTTTTACTGTGTTGCGTTCGAATTTTGATTCGAATCCGAGTAAGCTCGTCCCATCTAGGTCTCTTGAGGTACTCGGGACGTAATGGGCTATTGAGGACATCGTGGATTTTATCAGTACGAGTCTGACAGTCCCTCCCGCTCTGCCCAGGGTGGGAGGACTCATTTGATGATTTCACCACGATAA
Organism: Agrotis puta; assembly: GCA_943136025.2. Lineage (NCBI taxonomy): Eukaryota > Metazoa > Arthropoda > Insecta > Lepidoptera > Noctuidae > Agrotis > Agrotis puta. Next base: position 13,905,803 of record OW964176.2, on the reverse strand, counting down.
AAAGAAAGACATTAGATTTAGACCAAGAGGAAACATAATATTGTAAATAATATAAGTATTAAATTCTACTTTTTTTATTGTTTAGTGAGCTTCATGACATGAAGTATTTGGAACTGGTCATCAAGGAGTCGATGAGACTGTTTCCACCAGTGCCACTCTTCGAAAGAAGAATTATGAGGGACTGCGGTAAGTAACACCCCCATTTTTGTTTTGATTGTATTTTTCTGTTTTTTTTTTTTTGGTCATCCTAGAAACCACATTGACTAAAGTTTTACATATTTGTTCTAACTTGTCTCTACACATTCTTGAAAAATAATTCTTCTTTTTACGTTTTGAGGAATAGAGCTCTAAAATATATCACTCTGTATCGTAGACCATGCAGGTTACCATTGCAATTTTTGCTTGTTATTGTTCGTTTTCAAACTGATTTTTTTTTCTATAAAACATTGCCCCACACTTGAATTTTTCCGTCGTGGTTGCGTTTACAAACATAGAAACACACACACAAATAGCTTATTATTCTGCTTATAAAAACATAAATAACACAGAAAACATAAAAAGTTGCCCCTACCTACAATTATCTTCATTATTGTTCCTACAACATTGTTTCATTTAACACCACACACAATCATTGCTAATGACAATTCAATCTGATGTAATTAGTGTTTATGTTAACGGGAATGTATGAAATCCGTCTTTGTTAACAACTCCTCGAAAATGTATGTAATCTAACCAACAACTCTAGGGCACCCTGAGGTACGGTTTGGATACCTTACACTTGGAAATAGGAGCACTGCGCAGCGGAGCTCCGTTTAATACCTGTACGCTTTTTTGTTAATTTCCTAAATTGTATACATTTCCTAGGAATTGTGTATAATTTCTAGATACCACACATTACCGGTAACATTTATAACACAATAACAATACAACATTGTAATGTGATCTTTTTAACCTGGAAATCATTACATTAGCTACAAAGTATATACATACAACGATGTTTTTCTAGATATGTATTTGATGTTATCGTGAATAGTGAAATAATGTTGGACTTACATACCGTTTGTCCTACCATTTACCCCCTTTTTATCAAATGACTCCGTTCTGTGTCGTGCGCCAGGGGCTGTCATACTGGTACTCGTTCTAAAAAAATGTTGGATTATTGTGCATCTATAATTTCTTACACCTACTTTAAACATCCTCGTTGATCGCACTATAGGTACTCACTAAAATCCATCGTGGTTCTTCATTGACCTTTGCGTGACTTTCCCGCAAATACCCGCTTCAGCTGCGAGAATAGCATATAAAATTGCTGATTATTTTTATTATTTTTTTCAAATAATCTGTTAGGTAAGTATGACTGTTAAAAGACAGAAATTAAGTACTGAGTTATACCCACTTTAATCCTTTTCACCTTTTCGTTTGATTAATGAATTAGGAAAATGTAAACACACAAAAAAAATGGCCTTGATGTTCAATAATAAACAAATATTGATCTAAACTCAAAATCAAGGTGAACATTTTAAATTAAAATCGATCCCAAAGTTAATTATATATTTACCTTGACTTGCTTTAAAATAAGATTCCTAGAATATATTAAAATTGAATAATGTATCCATTTGGTAAACTCTAAACTCTAGAGGTTGAACTTCTGGAATCTTATAAATTTCGATTGCATTTTTAAAGCTGCATAATCGATATTCCATTCTGTCGAAATTATGTCAACGGGATTTAGGGATGAATGTAACATATGCATAACTCCTACCATGCTTTACGAAATATGCATCTAGGGCTAAAAACAATGCAACAGCAAGCGAAGTGAGCTCGAAATTTTTGCATCGTGACGATCAACAACCACGTTTCACATTTAAACTAGTTTTCTTCATTCCAGAGGTGGGAGGACTGAAACTAATAAAAGGTACATCAGTCGTAATAAACATCTACCAGATCCAACGTCAGCCAGATTTATTCGACGATCCTTTGGAGTTCCGTCCGGAGAGATTCGAGGCTCCGCTGAAGAATGCTTTTAGTTGGCTCGCGTTCAGTGCTGGACCTAGGAACTGCATTGGTAAGTGACTTTGTATCAGTGTAATTTAGGATTGCTTATATGGATCAAGTTAAAATTTTACTAGTAAAATATGTCATCGTAGCCTTCTATACACAGTTGAGTATAGGCCTCCTCTGTTCATTCTTGCGTGATCTGTGCGAGTTTAATCCAGATCTTACCTTTTTCTGAATGTCATCCATCCATCTGACTATTGGTCTTACTTCATTTCTTCTCCGTCTCTCAGTGGTACTGTCTCTGTGGTACCACTCTTATAATTTCTGTGGTATGTCAGTTTGGTCTTTGATGTCATATCATCCTTATTTCACCCATTAACAATGTGGCGTTAATTGAGAGCTGCTGTGTTATGATCTCCATTATCGGTATATTGTTAAAGAAATTCTTAATTTCAAATGGTCATTCACACATCAGTCGCATTTGGTTTAACAATGAAACAATAGTGACCTTACATTTCGATTATTCATTATTTTTTGGCCAAGTTCGGAATAATTTAAAGAGCTGAATGGATCGTCCGTTCTAATACCAAATAATATTCAAATATAAAATTGGAGTTATTTTGGCATTCGAGCTGACTGGCACCAGCTTCTATAGGTGAAGGATATCCATATAAACTTTGAGCCCCATTTCAACCACCTGGGGTTTTTTTTCCTGAATTCTTTCCATGCAGATGCCGTAATAATAAAAGCTATTGTGTATCAAATGTAAGCACAAACAGTCTTGGGTATTGGTAGTCAGTTAAGACCAACAATGTATAAATACGTATATATGACTAACATTCTTCTCTGATCCACAGGTCAAAAATTTGCGATGATGGAACTGAAAATAACTATCTCGGAGATTGTCAAGAACTTCTATATACTGCCAGCTGCTCAAGAACCTGAACTAAGTGCAGACCTCGTTTTGAGATCCAAGAACGGAGTCAACGTTAAGTTTATGCCAAGAAATTAATCTACTCGTTATCGGATGATATTGTAAAGTAAGACTAAATTTAGATTATACTTTAGGATTATCAAATAGTTTTATGATAAGTTAAATTTTTGTACTTACAAGTCGAGTAAATGTATTTTGGGAAGGAATTACATACTTATTATAAGTTAAAAAAATCTTATTATTTGAAACCTCACCTTACTTGTGAAATATGGTGTTGCGACGATAATAATATAAAATTGTTATTCTAGAAGAAGTACCCAACTTTATACAATTACGTAGTTTATTCAATTCATTTAATTTAATTTGCAAGTTTCTGGACCGGTATTATACCGCCATTTTTTCAACACTTTTCTTTCTTCTTTCTCAAAGTTTTCTCTGAATGTCACCAAGAGGTTAAAAATTACAAGAGGTAAAATAAAAAGTTTAAGTTCTTAAAAAACTTTTATGAGACGGTAAGAAGTTAAAAAACTGGTGTTCTTTTTTCAAAAGAGTCGAGTTTCCCGCTAAAACGGAGTGTGGAGGGGTGTAATTAGTGTTGTATGTAGCCACTAGACAGAGTAAAAAGCGACAGTTTTCCCGCCATTTTTTCTCCGCTTGCAACCGGAACAGGGAAATGTATTGTGAATTGCTCAGTGCTTGGGGTACATGTAGGTACTGCTTTTCTGTTTTTCGTAGTTTCTTTAGGTTGTATTGGTCGAGCAAAAAGTGTTATGCTAAAGGCGAGGGCACACTGCGTAAAGGCATAGTCGTATCGCAAAAAAACATGAAAGTTTTTATTCGTAGATTTTAATTTGTTGATTTGTTCACAATCGATGAAGAGATGACCCGGAGCGGAGGTGACCCGGAACATATATTTGTATGATCTGAAGGTATTTGTTCCGGGTCTGGTTGTGTATGTAGGCACGTAATATAAACGCACGTATAAATTCACCCACAATATAGTAGAAATTCTTAGTGTAAAAACATGCTGATCGTCCAAGATTTGGAATTTGAACAGCCTGTCTACGGAAAACAGATAATCATTGTTATGTCTGATGAAGGAAGTTTGTGATGTTATCACTATTAACAATCTTACTTATCAAAATGTAAATAAATAATCCTGATAAATGGAATTATTTTGATAACATGAGCTTTGAACACAGATATACGATGATTTGTTGCAATTTTAAGTGGTATCTGGTTTCTACTCTCCCAGTCGTTGTACTTTGGACAGAGGTATGGGAAACGTATTGTCACTATGATAATAATTTTGCTGCACAAATATTTTTTATGCTGCATATTTTTTTTGTGTAGATAGATATCTATTTATTTTTCCACTGAGAATTAAATTGTATAGGTAAACAAACTTTAAGGACAGACATTGTATTTTATTCATCGGCGGGTACTGACCGTCGTTACAGGGTGTAATGTAACGCGCTATGCAGTCAGTACGGGGAAACAAGGCGTTCGGCTCATTGCTCGCTGCAAATGGTACTTACTACTATTACTTTAGAACTCACTACCTCCTCTCACCCCGCAAATGTGTAAAGGAACACCGGTATGGTTTATTTTTGAGAAAGAATTAAATGTTTTAATTTAAAACGTATTTTCAATAAAGCCACACCATAAAACCAAACAGCCGAACAGGTATTGAATATTTACTGAATACAGTATAAATGGAGTACCCACCGTGGGAGGAATAACAATTCCCTGTGATTGCATGCGGATTGTAACATTTTAGGATGTTCGCGTGACTATCTGGGCAAGTGTTATTCCAGGGTGCTCAATTTCCTTGTCGGAAAGGTTTACTATATACTTGAAATGGAAAGGCACGTGTATTGTTAGTAAAACGTGATTGAGTTCGCAGTAAATTCGGAGACGTGACCCTAGTGGATACAACCTTCTTGTTTACATCAGTAGTTGGACTACAACGTAAGTTTTACAAGATAAATAAATAAAAATAATAAATAAATATTCCACAACTATCACACAGCGCCATCTAGTCCCAAGCTAAGCAGAGCTTGTGTTATGGGTACTAGACAACTGATAAACATACTTATATATTTCTAAATACATACATATTATAGATAAAATACACCCAGACACAGAACAAATGATCGTGCTCATCACACAAACATTTGTCCTGGGTGGGAATCGAACCCACTACCTCCGGCATAGCAGTCAGGGTCACTAACCACTAGACCAACAGGCCTGCCAACCGAACTATCGGACTGACGTCTCGTATCGGTTCGTAATCGCTTCGGACTCGCCTGTCTGTTTGACAAAGGCATTAAAGTTAAGGACTGTTTCCAAGATTTTTAGGAAAACATTATCTCACATGTGCCTGACAACTACGCCTATATAAAATGCTTGATTAGCACTTATTAACACTAAGAGTTTTAGATATACATGCTAAGTGTATGCTCAAAGAGCAAAATTGAAGGTGAGCCAAAATACTTAGGTAAAGTAAAAACACAGGTTCGTTTCAAAGGCAGTTTGTTTGTAGTAGGGAACGGGGTATTTCCGTAATTGAATTCAATCTATATTTATCCTCGCAGAACTCTCATCAGGTAAGTAATCGTGACCCTGGAACGTCATACTTAGAATTGAAATAAAAATAAAAAAAAAAACACCAAACCCGTACGTGTTGATGAAATAGGTCTTTAAAAATGATATTGAGGTTACTAAAATCATTTTTTTTTCTAAATTGAACAGTTTGCGCGAGAGACACTTTCAAAGTGGTAAAATGTCCCCCACCCCTGTAATTTCTAAAATAAAAGAATGATAAAACTACCACTTACCATGCAAACTACCGGCGAAAATTAGTTTGAACAAGATCAAGTAATAAGTTTTTTTTAAAACGTCATAAATCGTAAACCGCAATTTACCTTTCAAAGTTACAACCAACTACAAGAACTTTTATATTAGTTACTTGCTGCTACGGAACCCTTTATGGGCGAGTCCGACTCGCACTTGGCCGGTTTTTTTGTATGGAAAATCGAAAAAGTTTTAGTTTCTGCTACAGAAACGTGAAATTTCAGGATAGCCTCTTTAAGTAGTATGCTCATTGTTGGGTGACTGTCGTGAGACTGATTATGTGACAACGTATCATTTGTCATAGAATGATATCAGAATGTATCATTTCCGACTAAACCAGTAATTGTTTCCAGTAGGTCTTTATTCAAAACACGTATTGCATAGGCCTGATATTAACATGTATTTAGTAACATTAAAGTTGACCTTGAACGGCCACTTAGCATTATTCCAAATGAATTACTTCGTGAATGCATAATTTAAGAATAGCCAATAACGTTGCTGGAAATGCACAAAGTGAATCGTTAGGAATACTGCTTAAAATGGCCTTTTTACACCTCGTGATTTCTTGAAGTGCTTAAAAATGTCCACTAAAAGGAAGTCATAACTTAGATATTTACCAGGGCCAAATTCGATACCATAGTCCGCGCCACGACTCAAGTCCTTAAGACGCTGCGCTAGTGTCTCTGTCATTACATTAAATTGTAGGTAATGTATGTAAATGTAATTGCAGGTCATAAGTGAATCGGTAAAAGACGTCTCATACTATGACATTTTCGATAAAAATAAAATAAAGTATGACATTGATAAAAATAAAATATAGAGTCAGGGTTGAATTTAAGGTAAAGCAGAGATGGTTGGATGTAAGAACCCGGGATCATTCGTGTACTTAACTATCACTTAACTTTCTTATTATTTACTTTTCGGGTTCTTACACTGATTTCAATGATTGTGATAAATAATTCATTCGAATTTTCCGCCACTCTAGTTTTATTACAAACACATCGTGTAATATTTTTTTATTTTTAAACAGAGTATTGGCACACGATGCCCACCCTAGCTGCGGCCCTGCATAAATATATTTGTTGCAGAAAATAATAATAGATAGAATAACAAAATAATCTCAGAACGAATACAAGTGATCAATTTTCGTTCACCACTGTCACCCTTGATAACTTCTCAACTATGTAAACGTCTACTCCACCTGCTTTAAATTACATAGTTATCAAAGTTTCACCTGTACGGTACGTCAAGACGCCTGTAATCTGCTACCATCAAAGTTGAGCCTTTATCAAACAATGGCACTTCACAAACTAATTTCGATATACAAGTAGTTTGCAGAGGATTTGTACGTGTGGGTGGACAATCTTCGAAGGAAACAACATGATTGGAGACTTTTTGGGCCGCTCGTAAACGATGAAGTTATAAATGGGTTTCTTTTCTTCTCAATTTTCTGTGTTTGGTTACATTTTACTTCTCGGCTCAGATCAAAAAAAAAATAGGCAGATAGAACGTGCGCGAACAACAAAGTGAAGCCAGATTTTATTTTAGTGTGCGCGGCAAATATGGCGCGCCGTGTACGAACACGTGCATCTGTGTGCGTTTACGGTTGCCAGATATTGAGAAATACTCCCACATTTTGTTCAGTTAAATTGTTCTCAAATATTGTACTACTATTTTTTAAATTAGAAACGCGATTTTGTTTTATGGTTATACCCAGAGAGCAAAAGCGTGTAGTATTTATTATTTAACAGAATAATAATAAGGAATAAAAGTTAATATGCGTAATTACTTACTACCTTTTTAATTAATTTATATCAGACCATCATATCATATCAGAGAATATAACACTTTTTATAACGCTTTTTGGTTATTTGTTTATAACGCAAAATTTTGAAGGAAGCCATTCATTATCCTGCCTGCTTTGGCGAATAATACTGCCCTGATAACAAAGAATGCAGTAATCGACAATTTTGAGATTTTCATTTTTTTCCAGAAATGGCATCCCAAGAGGTTCATGTACATGAAAAAAATATATTTTCATAAAAAAATTCACTCTAAGTATGTTTTTTATGTAATGATTTTCGCCGTCAGATGATATGAAATATGTTTTTTTGCGTTTATCTCGTAACCGCCATTTTGCGATTACTGCATTCTTAGTTATGACGGCAGAATAGTGACCCATTTATCGCGTAAAACCGGATCCGTGGGCAATCTGCAAAAACATAATTACAGGCCCCGTCATTATACTGACTGAGGGGTCTTACCGCCGCGGTTGCGGCGTACCCTTTTTTACTTTTAGTCTTTGAATAGTTTATTTTGAGATATGTTTTGTTATTATTTTATAATAGTAGTAACCGACATTCACGCGGGCGGAGCCGCGGGCGCCCGCTAGTAATAAAATAATAATAAATACAGGTACTATAGATTACGACCGTGCAGTTGTATTGACGAATTTGATCGATATTTTTTATGCACAATACACATTCCCCTAAGTCAGGGTAATTTACCCGTCATAAACTAGCAACACAGACGATTTACTGTTGAGGTTTTGTGTTTCAAGTGAGCCGAAAATATTTTATGCAAAATAAATACCAAAACAATAAAAATAACAAGAGTTACCTGTGGAAAGATATTCCATCTTGTTTTCTTTCTTTTTGTGAACAACTTTTGCAGTGTTTAAATACACAAGACGGCATGTTTTGGCTTAAAATGGCAAATCACTAGTGACGTGTGAGCGAGACGATGCGTAGCTTGGTACTGTCGCGAGTTTGTATTATCCTTTGATTTTGTATTATCTTCGGTTGACACACTCGCGTGTTCTGAGCGCTCTATCTGCCTATTTTTTTGATCTGAGCTTCTCGGTATTTATTTATTTAGTGCGTAGGGGACTCACAGCTTTTTTTTATCGTGGTAAAATCATCAAATGAGAGGTGGGCAGAGCGGGAGGGACTGTCAGACTCGTACTGACTAATATCCACGGTGTCCTTCAATAGCCGTTTACGTTCCGGGGTCACGGTAATTCGTAAGTCCCGCGACTAGGGGTCTCAAAGCTAACAAAATATTAACAAGAAAGGAAGTAATAGTTATCAGAAAACTAATTAAACGTCCATACAAATAATAAAAATTTAAGTATGATGCGAGCACAGACAAAAGTACATCTGACAATTTCTTTTTGAGACCGTGTTCTAGTTGAAGTGATCATCATAAGGTAAGTGACAATCGCGCAGTGTGTTCATCACACAAATCTGCTAGATCCCTATGGTCGCTGTCGAGGTACTAAAGTTCCGGTTGAGGTTATTTAAACCTAAAAAAAAATGACTTAGAGAAAACGATCACGAACGCATCACTGTGTCGTTCCGGATTTCCATTTCCATACATGTGCGATTGTGCGTGTCGTATTAGTCGCGGATCTACTCGTCCGTTTACTATCACTTTAGTTAGGACACGAGGTGAAGAATAACTTGTCCTTGTTGTTCTATGTACCAATAATCTATACATATAATAAATCTGTAGAAGGGTCAATTCTGTACATTGAAAATATTGAAAAAATAAATAGCAGGGTGTGTTGCTGGATCGATACCAAACCCAAATATGTGATTAAAAAATTTTTTGTCTGTCTGTCTGTCTGTCTGTATGTGCAGGCATCACGTGAAAACTAACGGTTCGATTTCGATGAAACTTGGTATAATTATACCTTATTATCCTGGGCATAAAATGGGATACTTTTTATCCTGGAAAAATACGTAGAAAAAAAATCTACCATCCACGCAAAGACCGACATCCGCGCGGACGGAGTCGCGGGCGGAAGCTAGTAAGCAAATATAATCGAGGACGTGTACCATTCATACAATTTAATAATGCTTTGTTATTACCAACTTAATAGTAGATCTCTAGAATACACAGTTTGTGTCCACACATACTATAAATTCACTTGCACAGCACAATAACGTAATGTGGGGATTTGTATTCAGCGCGTGACGTCCACGTGACGCGACGGCGACGAGACGTCGACGTGCGGACACCGGCACGAATATGTTATTATATCGCCAGTTTTAAACTAATATTTTCGGACCTTTTGTTCGTGATTTTGAACGTGAATTGTTTGAAAACTGGTGGATTTCTCTCTAGCTGCAGTTTCCATGCCTGCCGGGGCCGCGGGACTTTCCCATTACCGTAACCCCGGTACGTAAAGGGCTAGTGAAGGACACCGTGGATTTTAGTCAGTACAAGTCTGACAGTGGGTGGGAGGACTCATTTGATTATTTTACCACGATAAAAAAAAAAATAAGGCTGCAGTTTCCATAGAAGTTTAGTGTATGATCTACGCTTTGACTGAAAGTTATGGTCGTTGGATTTTTCTTTATAAATCGGGGTTTCTCAAGAGATAAGAAAGGAAATTAGGTAGGTTAGGAAGGCAACGCAACCAAGAGTTGTAAGCGACTCAAAAATAAGAAGAGCTCCTCAATAGGTTATTTCACTCAAAAAAAAAAAATTGTCCGAAATATAGATCATAATAAATATTAAATTGACGAAGATACAACGCTTCTACAAATCAGAAAAAAAGTCACTCGGTCGGTACTGTTTTACAAACGTTTTGACGTCATAAGCCCCCACATTCGAATATGGAAGCGATCAGTCAATATTCATTGATTAAAAAAACAATCAATACGTGTCCATTATTTTTCAATCTCTAATTAAACTGATTTTCAATTTATTTATGCAGTAACGTACTTATTGCAATACGCCATCTTTACATGTAGACATTCCATCTTTACCTACAAAGAGTTTTGGAAATACTTTATTGTGAGTACAACTAAGGTGTGGAATTTCCTGCCGGACTCTGTATTTCCGAATAACTATAACTTTGGGATCTCCAAGTCAAGAGTGAATAGGTTTCTTCTAGGTAAGCGTGCTTCACCGTCGACCGCATCATTGCTTACCATCAGGCGAGATAGCAGTCAAACGCTAGCTTATCGTTAATTTAAAAAAAAAATGATGAGGCGAACCGAAATGCTATCAATCTTTGTAGTTTCTGGTTTCCTTATAAGTGGTGACTGCTTCACCATGCAATTTCACCTAGACCTTTAAAACATCTCTTAAAATAAAAATGCAATTTATGCATAAATTTCTTGATGGAGTAGGGGACAGTGTTTAAGACGGGGATGCGAGGAATAATCTGTTCCCTTAATTCGCACTTCGTCCAATTCACACTTGGTCCCATTCGCGGTTCACCCCATTTGCAGTTCATCCCTTTCGTATCAACTTATAAGTTTTACTGATTAGTCATGACAACGTTGTGTTGACAACGTTGTCGCAGCAGAATTATGAACGTAAAGATGACAGGATAAGTTTCCGTATTATGTCTAGTTTAGTGAAGCAAGGTACCCATATGGGAGCTATCAGCAAGATAACGTGTAGTTTCTCATTACAGGAAACTTTGGCGGCATTCAAACTTAATAATGTTGTGTGTGAGACGAGAGACTGCGAAACGAGGAGTAAGGTTGCTTGGGTGACTGCGTGACTTGTTTTTTTATACCATAAAGGTGACAAACAAGCATAGGAGTCACCTAATAGAAAGTGGTATTGTGTTACCCAGTTACTGGGTTGTGGAGGTCCGATGGGCAATCGCTCGTATACTGATATTCAGCTGCATCCGTTTTGACTGGAAGATTACCCCAATATAGTTGGGAAAAGGCTAGGCAGATGGCAGATGATGAGGTAAAGCTTATGCTTTGCTGATTTTGCAACTTTTCCACGCCCTTTATGAAGGTGTAAAAAATGTAGGAAAGAGCGTTGGATTTCATCTATGGCGTAATGAAGTTCGAATAAAAATACTAACTAAAAAAAGATGAATTACTTTTGTTACGAACAGTACAAGTACATTAATAAATAATAAGATTATCTAATGAAATATTCGTTTCATAGTCCAAAATATGGTTAAGTATGCTCTTTTTATACAACCTTTATTGTACAGGATCGTTTTTTACACCTTGTACCGTGTTGCATGACGTTTCTGTCTACAACTGTTTTTTACGCTATGTACCACGTTGCATTACGTTTCTGTCTACAACTTACATATCCTGACTCAGTCTAGTTTTTATGGTCAACGGTCCATCTAGACGCAGGTCGCATTATTATGAATTACCTAATATTATGAAATTAGGTTTAGCTTAGGCTGCCTTGCCCTCCTCGCCCGTTCTCCTCGTTCAGTTAAATAATAATAGGAGATGAAGTAACTAGTCCACGAAAGAAGTACCTTATAACAGTTTCCAGGGTCAAGATTCTGATGTAATGGGTTGGGTTATGGTCCTAGATGGATTATAGCTGTTACAAAATTCACAAATTAACATACAAACAAGCAACCACACTTTCGCATTCATAATATTAGTCAGGATATAAATGTTTATTTTACTTGTTCAAACTAAACGGTTCCTATCATAAAGTTGAGCCCAAAACTTCAGGCATGGCTGTTATGAAATCCGAGGGAATGTTTACCTAGTCCAGGGTACTTTCCCTTGTGAAACATGAGTTTTATGAAGGTCTAATTTGGAAGGGTTTCATGAAGCTATACGGGCTGTGAGAGACGTGGGAGCGGTTATCCAATAACTAAATCCATACCAATACTATACGATACGATATATTTTTATTATGGCGACATTTATATTAATTTATTCATTAAACATTTTACAATGAGATGTGTAGAACGACAGAGAAAGTTAATGTAACTGTAATAGAAAAAGTGCCTACATTAAAACAGTGTGCAGCTAAAAAAATAAAATAAAGATAAAATCATCAAATGAGTTCTCCCACCCAGGGCAGAATCGTAAGTCCCCCGACCTCAGCAGGCTTTGGCTAAAATGACGGGCCTCCCGGCCCGTCATTTTGGCCAAATGGACTTTGCACTTTTGTTAAAACTAAGAGACTAAATAAATCAGCAAAAAAATTACAGATTAATGTTTTGTCATTTTTTTTAATTTGGCTGCTGAATAACCGTTTATAAAAACACAAACATTTTTTTAACATCAATTAATTATAAAATATGTTTTTCAAAACATGTTTTATGATTAATGAGTTAGCAATATTTAATGCCAATATTATTTAAGAGGCATAGGTATCTATGACCAATTATAAATTGAATTTGTATAATTCAATACTTAGGCAAAACTTAAACTGTTTTGAGTCTGATTAAATACATTAAAGTTATAATGTTAATTCATGCCAATGACCACCAGTTGTGAAGGTAGCAAGCAGTTTGATTTATTTTTTTACTAGCGGTTCCCCGTGGTGTCATCCCCTCTGCTCAGCTCCTTTTGATCGTAACGTGATGTGATATAGCCTATAACCTTTCTCGATAAATGAACTACCCAACACAAAAAAAGAAAACCAATTCGCACCAGTAATTCCTGAGATTAGCGCGTTCAACCAAATAAACATATCATATGAAAACATTCGTTTTAAGGATTGTAAATATATTCTCCTCCTAAGGCCCACTTGCACCACAATTACTAAACGGGTTTAGTGCTAAACTGCCTTAGAATTTTACTGTATCCCTGTCAAATTGTTTGAAGTTGATAAAGACAGAACGATGTTTTAAATCAGTTTAGCGCTAAACCTGGTTAGTGATTGTGGTGCAAGTGGGCCGAAATGGTGTACCGTTAAACAAAACGTTATGACGCAGACAATGATATTTTAATTCATCAAAGAAGTGTAACTGCAAAACGATTCTTATATCAACGTCAAATGCTGTTTTGCTGTTGACAGTTCTTTAGACAAGTGTTCAATAGTTGTTTAATTTTTTATTTGTAGTAAGACGGATTATGTTTTATCAGTTTTTGAAGTGAAAACTTCTTAAGCGGCGTTGTGCACTTTTTTTGGAATGGGTAAAAAACGTTAAACTCGCGTCAGGACACGTGACCTGATCGAAAATTCGTAAGACGGCGCAGGGCGCTTGCGTGAATGTTCGTGTGTGTTTATTACTATAGAAGTTTTCACTTCTGCCGGCAATCCCAGAGTGCAACCGGTTGTTTTTTTTTATTGCTTGTTGGTCTACCAAGAAGGAATAAAAGCTGATGTATTTCTGCGTTATTTTCCATTCTATTGATATACCCAGCTATTATCACGTCTCATAGAATCTGGAAGAGATATTATTTTAAGCGTCCGAAGACCGTAAAAGCCATAAGGACCATTTTATGACAACGATCTTGCTTAGGTTTAACATCGCTTCTGAATGTGCTTCAAGAAACACTTACATTTTATAGGTAGTAATAAAGATGACGATATTTCTCAAATGGCTTTAAGTATTTAATAATACCTTTATTATTTCTCAGAGATTTTTTTGGGGTGTAAATATTTTAGAACGTGTTGCGCCGAACCCAAGTAAAATGGGATAAGGGCAGGAAGATGATGATTTTAGAACGATTTCAATTTAATTTATTTGTAAGTATGTATTTTATATTTAATTTAATGAAAGCCGTAAATTCCGAAAAAAAAAGAATCACAGTGGAAATACGTTACATCAGAAAAACTTTTAAACTAAGTAACCTTTTATTGAGGAAGCTAAAATTAATTTTAAGTTTCCCGCTCAGCTTATTTAGTCTGTTGTCCAGATTGAATAATTTATGAATAAATTTTTTAATTTATAAATAAAATGTGTTAGCAATTAATCTGACTGAACGATTTCATTTACACTTGAGGTCGTCCAGTGGTCAAAATTATTTAAGTTATCAATTTTAAGTTCTTATAATCGATGTTAGCCTTCCTTAAGTTGAGAATATATTACAATATCTCGATACTTATTTTATTTCTGGCCCCGGAAGTTCCCAGTCCCCTTTTTGCATGCCGAAAGGTCGCCTCCCACCATCATGCATATTAAAAGGTCCCTGATGCAAAATTTAAGATTAATGACTTCTCTATATTAACGTTCAGTGACGTAAAATTTTCGTCGCAGACAGTATTCCTTTAGCTCGCTTGCCTGAATTTTACATGGAAGCGACGAATGAAAAATGCGCTCAAGATTGTCTTAAATTCCTTACTGAAATTGCTGTTCGAATACATAAGAGACAGTAAATTGAGGAAGATATTTCTTTTAGATGTGAATAGTTTTCTGCTTTATCATCTCTCTACGGTTCAGACTTTTCTGTGAAATAAATAAGAACTGAGTTCACACAGCTTCTCCACCTTGATACTTTATCCCAAACCACAAAAAAATTGCCCTATTATAAAAATGAGTACATTTTTATAAAAAATAAATTGCAAATGCTCTACGTTTTATAAAAATGTACAGCATTTTAACTATCAACAGTTTCTCAATTTTCTGAAATATTTTCAGCGTTTATTTCCTTTTTTCTAATACAAAAATGGTTCATAATTTCATTGAAACATTTTGTTGTAGTCTATGAAATATGCAATGTATTATAATCTTGTTTGCGAATTACTCTTATTTTCATCGTTCTCGAACAACTTTTTTTTCTTTCTTTCTACAGCAGCCACGTACATTGTTAGCATAATTTAATATTAAATGCATTTTAATTTTGCCTAGCTTTGTGCAGTAAATTGTTGGCTTACAACAACACCGGGTTACTGCAAAATGTCCGGTTTACAAAAGCTTCTATTTTTCTTTGGTGCAGAAAATTTAAGAAAATAAAACGTTTGCCGTTTTTCTTTGTCTATTAATTTACAAGTCTTGTTTTCAGCTTCGTTAGGAACTCAAAAATGATCCCATGAATGGTTTATACTGGGATAAAAACTATCCTATGTGTCAATTCAGGTTTTGAACTGTCTGTGTAACCGTCAAAAACTGTTCCGTCCTTTTTGTGTGAAAGAGTTACAGACATCCATCAGTTAAGATTTTTAAATGATGATTTAAATAGTAGATATACCTAATACTTCCCACTGGCTATCCAATTAGCCCGTGGTTTTCTCCTCAATTAATTTTCAATTCGTTCAAAAGCGTACCGAGGACCAAAAAGGTTTGTCCTTGAATTACAAGCAGTTGTTAAGTGAACAACGCTCCTTCTGCGACCCTTATCAAGTGTAGACGGCTTGTGTGATGTATTTCAAGACAAACGTTTGGCACTGGGTTTTAATTTAATTCATGTTTTGCTACGCACATTCTCTTATTTAGATCTAATTGTTTTTAATGCGTTGTTATAGGGGAACAGTGTATAAGACGGAGACGCGAGGTATAATGGGGAGATACACTCTTTAGGCATACTTTAACACAACACTAACGTAGCACAAGCGCCATCAGGACGTCATTTGCGAGCGGCCATAAATAAATGTGGTCCTGTTGGCGCTTGCGCTACGTTAGTATTGTGTTAAGTTTGCCTTAAGTGTGTGATTTCTCATCAAACCTTGCGTCCCCGTCTTATACACTGTTCCCATAAGTTAAGGAGAATGAGAGTGTAAAGTTTCTTGATGGCCCTTCGTTGAAAAGTGTTCACTAGCTTACTTCAGCTTAAACTTGGGAGAAGCCAGATATGTCCAGGAATGTAATGTACCTAATAGGTTTAGTTGCTTGATCATTGCAAAATGTACTTAATTACGTATTCAGATTGGCATTACACCTATACGACGACGCGACATCTGGCGAGGAGATTACCATAAGTTAACCAGCCGAGGACGAAGTAAGTAAATAAAAGATAAATTATGAGGATTTGTAAAGGAGCATTATTTGGCATACGATGACCATAAAAGTATTTGTTTAAGAAATAATTAGATCCGTTTTTAGGTGGTAAAATCAAAAGGAGTCGGACAAATATTTGTATGATCTGCAAGTAGTTGTTCCGGGCCTGGGTGTTTGTGTATGTGAGTTTCTATGTTTGTAAACGCACCCACGATACAGGAGAAATTCCTAGTGTGGGGCAAAGATTTTCATTCTAAAAAAAACTGACAGGCCTGTTGGTCTAGTGGTTAGTGACCCTGACTGTTATGCCGGAGGTCGTGTTTCGATTCCCACCCAGGACAAATGTTTTGTGATGAGCACGATCATTTGTTCTGTGTCTGGGTGTAATTTATCTATAATATGTATGTATTTAGAAATGTATAAGTATGTTTATCAGTTGTCTAGTACCCATAACACAAGCTCTGCTCTTAGCTTGGGACTAGATGGCGTTGTGTGATAGTTGAGGAATATTTATTTATTTATTTACAGCTAATTAATAACCAATACTCTGTTACCAAACCATTACTCGAGGTAATTTCACAGTAAGCGAATCAAATCATCGATCTAAACGGCACGCGTGTAGACTGTAGATAGGTACGTCACTAATTGAGAATCCTATAATTGGCTGATAATAGTTAATAAGCCAGCTCTCAGCTAAGGAGTCCAGTACATAATGTACAATTACATGTTACTGGGTTATCGAGATAGCGAATGATATTGTTGTGTTTACTGAATCTTTCGATATTAATTTTGTGGCACCTACAAATTGTGTACTAATAAGTTAATGTATTGTGAAACAGATGGGTATAGAAATACGGACTTTCTAATCAAATATATTATATCGGTAATTGACGAATACCACACCATTGTCATGTTATAACAGGTATCAGCGCTGTCACAATCCGGTGGAAACGTCTTCTGATGCTGGACAAAAAAGGGTTTAATGCCACCATTTATTTTGGCGATGCTCGGTTGTTTTCACTGGCTGGCTACTGCTGGATTGATATTTGCTTGGCTTTGGTTTTGCTTGAAGAATGAACAAATGCTCCCTATCTTTAGGAAGACCCCGGGTCGGTGGCGTGCCCGGGTCGACGGCGCGTTGTGTTCCACGCGCGCCTCAAGGAGTGTCAGCATAATGACGGGGTAGAGAGCTTTGGCCCTGTATAGGGCCAAAGCTTGCCGGGGTCGCGGGACTCACGAATTACCGTGACCCCGATACGTAAAGGGCTATTGAAGGACACCGTGGATTTTAGTTAGTACGAGTCTGGCAGTCCCTCCCGCTCTGCCCTGGGTGGGACTTGACTAGACTTGAGACTCAATTGATGATTTTACCACGATAAAAAAAAACCAGGACATGATTTTTCAATAATAAATATGCAGTCTTTCTTTCATCCCCGACTAAGGCTAACCACGAGGACTTTCCCAGGAAAAATAAAAACAAGCTACATAAAGACGCACCAAGTCCCTCCCTTAAATGAATTCAAATTTAAATTCATTCTTCTGAAAACTAAAACAAAAAGCTGGTACTTATGTAAATTAATTGATTTAAGAAAACTGGCGCGGAACTAAAGACCACTTTACAAAAATGCATAACATTACGTGGACTACCCGGGCAAAGTTAACGTAGAGAAAGATATTATATTATCCGGGACAGGGTTTCATGCAAATGGATCCAGGCTTACCCAGTAGTTCGGAAGTTGGTGACGTTAAAACCATACATCAGTGTCCCAGGTAAACGCGGGAAACTAAAATTCGTGTCGCAACTTTTGCTCGCTGGAATTTTCTGAAAAAGTATTTGCTAAGATACTGTGATATATCATTAGTTTGAGACTTAACTTACTTGAGATTTAATCTTCGTTATTGCAAACGCTAGGTTGACATGTTTTTTGAAGTGAAAACTTCTTTAGCGGCGTTGTGCACTATTTTTGGAATGGGTAAAAAATGTTAAACTCGCGTCAGGACACGTGACCTGATCGAAAATTCGTAAGACAGCGCAGGGCGCTTGCGCGAATGTTCGTGTGTGTTTATTATTATTCAAGTTTTCACTTCTGTCGGCACTCCCAGAGTGCAACCCGTCGTTTTTTCAGCACTAACACCTTTTTTCCTGTCCTCCTGTCCTGTGTAGCGCGGAAGGAGCTTGTGTGAAAATAGACTGACAAGCGTCTACGTCGCGAGGCGATTTCCGGCCATAGTAGGCACGGGCGGACGGCGAGTAATGGGTGACTCGCCGTCCGATCAAGGCCCATGCCCGGGTCGTGTTTAACGCGCGCCTGAAGCCACCTGAAGCACCTGTTAGCTATCTGACGGGGCCCTCATAGAGGGTCAACGCCCTCTATGGCGCTTGACTGTTTCATCAGGAAACCTTGACTCCAGAACGTAAAGGGCTATTGAAGGACACCGTGGATTTCATTCAGTTCGAGTCTGACAGTGAGTCAAGTGAGCATCGCTTAACCCAAAATTTAACGTGTATGCTAATACCGTGTATTTTTTCCTCGCGGATTATTTATTTATGGTAGGTACTGCCATTTTCAGTAATCCTTTTGCTTTCGCCGTTTTTCACCGTGTAATATAAAACGAGAAAAAAAAAAATTAAAACTATTTATTTCAAAGGGAGAAAACACATTAATTATGGTTAAACACACATCGCTTAATCTTAATTATGAAAGATTATGAGCGAGTGAGGCGTCTCGCTTGTTTACAGTATAATAAATGTTGATATACATAACTAAAATGATAAACATATGAATTAATTTATTTGTGAAAGATCTGGAGGAACTTTAAATTGATCCACTGTAAGGTAATATTTTATTAGTCGTTTTCTTTGGAAATTTGTCTTTGATTTTAATTTGTGAATTAGCTGCTTAGGGAGTTTATTCAATAGGTTAGGTAACAAGTACCTCCAGGTCCTTCTTCCATATTCATTGTTACATTTCGGCAGATTATATAATGGTAGGTATTCTAGACATCTTAAGTTATTGGGTCTTGTTTTCTTACTTAATTTATCAATTTCGTTAGCATATTGTGATATTATAGCTAGTTTTACTTTGTCAAAGACATTTATTATTTTACAATATTCAAATAATTGTTGATAGTTGTCTTTAAATTCAAGCTTTATTTTGTATGGAACTATAATTTTTAACATCCTAATTTGTATTTCATATATTTTTTGTAAGTATGTTTTATATGTTCTGCCATAGCTGTCTATACCATATCCTATAATTGAATCTGCTAGTGCCAAATAAATTAGTCTTTTGGTTCTATATGGTAATTTATTCCTCAGTATGCTTAATTTTGCCAATATTGACCTGAGTTTGTTACAAACATAATCAACATGGGGACCCCAATTAAATTTGTTATCAATTTTAAGACCAAGATAAAAGTGTTCCTTTACTACTTCAAGTTGGTTACAATTACACACTGGTGGACACTGGTGCATGCACTCATGATCGTGGGCCACGACTTTCGGTTTGCTATTTACTTTAATGTACGGATTACATGTTTATGATCTATTGAACTCATTTTTGTTTTGATTAAATTAATCGTTAACAAAGTATCTGAAATCGTATCATATCCTCGATAAAAACGAAATAATAGAAAGAAAGCTTCGACAAGAATATTTACATCTAAATCTGGATCAGAATTTTACACAACGTTGACGACAAATCACCAGTCATTTTTTGTTTGTAAGGATGTGGAATTTAAAATTCGCAAGCGACGTAGTCACTTCATGTGTACTTCAGGACCAAATAATAGGTTATCGCGACCCTGGAATAATTGAAGGAACAGGTGGATTTTTAGCCAGTAATAGTCTGACCGTTAATTTCGTTCCACCCAGGTTGGATACTTATTTCATAATTGTCTCACCCAACAAAAAAAGGACAATATAAATATAGAAAAGTAGTAGGTATTTCCTCTAAAATCCTTTTTGTGGAGATCTCTAAACTTCTTGTGACTAGCGGCCGTATTAAAACCAGGTTTGTTCCAGTGAGTGAAAAAGACAGAGCTATACAAGTCGTCTAGCGCCACCTCGTTCACTAAATGGAACAAGCCTGGTTTTAAGAAGTCATAATACGGCCCCTTTTTTTATCGTGCTAAAGTCATCAAATGAGTCCTCCCACCCAGGGCAGAGCGGGAGGGACTGTCAGACTCGTACTTCGACTCGTAATTCGTAAGTCCCGCGACCCCGGCAGGCTTTGGCCCTCTACAGGCCCCGTCACTATGCAGACACTCCTTGAGGCGCGCGTCGAACACAACGCGCCGTCGACCCGGGCATGGTCCATGGTCGGACAGCGAGTCGCCCATTACTCGCTGCCCACATAACCGCGCCTACGGTGGCAGGAGATTGTCTGCCGACACCCGTCGCCGTGGGCGTCTACGCCGTGGGCGGGCGCGAGTGGTCTCCGCCTTTCGCCATCGTGAGGACACAGCGGTGCTCTGCCCAAGCGGGGCAGTACTGCACCGTATGCTCCACCGTGTCCTCCGGACGATCCTCGCTGTGGTGACACCCAGGCGTTTCTTCTCTCCTTATCAGACACAGGTATTTCCCGAAACTCACGTCCGGTGAGGACCACTGATATATGCTAGGGCAACACTCACCGGGCACGCCGCAATCGCGGCGGTAAGACCCCTCTTTGAGGAGTGGCTGGATATGAGTCACGGCGTCCTGATCTACCGCATGACGCAGGTATCGCGGATACTCGAAGGTATCGCGGATACTCGAAGGTATCGCGGAACCCACATACGATACAGGAGGGAAGGGCGCAAAGTTAAATAAAAAAACCATGTTTATCTTGTAAAACTTACGTTGTAGTCCAAATACTGATGTAAACAAGAAGGTTGTATCCACTAGGGTCACGTCTCCGAATTTACTGCGAACTCAATCACGTTTTACTAACAATACACGTGCCTTTCTATTTCAAGTGTATAGTAAACCTTTCCGACAAGGAAATTGAGTACCCTGGAATAACACTTGCCCAGATAGTCACGCGAACACCCTAAAAAGTTACAATCCGCATGCAATCACAGGGAATTGTTATTCCTCCCACGGTGGGTACTCCATTTATACTGTATTCAGTAAATATTCAATACCTGTTCGGCTGTTTGGTTTTATGGTGCGGCTTTATTGAAAATACTTTTTAAATTAAAACATTTAATTCTTTCTCAAAAATAAACCACACCGGTGTTACACATTTGCGGGGTGAGAGGAGGCAGTGAGTTCTAAAGGTGATACGCGCTGTAATGTACCATTCGCAGCGAGCAATGACCCGAGCGCCTTGTTTCCCCGTACTGACTGCATGCTTGCTGCATAACGCTTTACATTATACCCTGTAACGCCGCCGGTCAGAACCCGCCGATGAATAAAATACAATGTCTGTCCTTAAATACAATTTAATTCTCAGTGGAAAAATAAACAGATATCTACACAAAAAAAAAATGATGCAGCATCAAAATATTTCTGCGGCAAAAATATAATCATTATATCCATATCTCTGTCCAAACTACAACTACCGGGAGACGTAGAAACCAGATACCACTTAAATTTACAACAAATCATCGTATTTCTGTGTTCAAAGCACATGTTATCAAAATAATTCCATTTATCGGGATTATTTATTTACATTTTGATAAGTAAGATTGTAAATGGTGATAAAATCACAAACTTCATTCGTCAGAGATAACAATGATTGTCTGTTTTCCGTAGACAGCCTATTTAAATTACAACTCTTGGACGATCAGCATGTTTTTACACTAAGAATTTCTACTGTATTGTGGCTGAATTTATAAACATACGTGTGTTGTACACACACGTATGTTTATAAATTCAGAACCGGAACAAATACTCTTCATCTATTTTGAACATATAAAAATCTACGAATAAAATCCTTCGTGTTTTTTGCGATACGACGACGCCGCTACGCAGTGTTGTGCCCTCGCCTTTAGCATAACACTTTTTGCTCGACCAATACAACCTAAAGAAACTACGAAAAACAGAAAAGCAGTACCTACATGTACCCCAAGCACTGAGCAATTCACAATACATTTCCCTGTTCCGGTTGCAAGCGGAGTAAAAATGGCGGGAAAACTGACGCTTTTTACTCTCTGTCTAGTGGCTAAATACAACACTAATTACACCCATCCACACTCCGTTTTAGCGGGAAACTCGACTACTTTGAAAAGAACACCAGTTTTTTAACTTTTTACCGTTTCATAAAAGTTTTTTTTACGAAAATTTAACCTACCTTTACCTCTTGTCATTTCTAACCTCTTGGTGACATTCAGAGAAAACTGTGAGAAAGAAGAAAGAAGAGTGTTGAAAAAATTTCGCTATAATTCCGGTCCAGAAACTTGCAAATTAAATTAAATAAATTGAATAAACTACGTAATTGTATAAAGTTGGGTACTTCTTCCGGAATAACAATTTTGAATTATTTTCGTCGCAAGTAAGCAACACTATATTTCACAACTAAGGTGTTTCAAATAATAAGATTTTTTTACATATAAAAAGTATGTAATTCCTTCCCAAAAACATTTACTGACTCGACTTGTAAGTACAAAAATGTAACTTATCATAAAACTATTAGTACATTAATTTCTTGGCATAAACTTAACGTGGACACCGTTCTTGGATCTCAAAACGAGGTCTGCACTTAGTTCAGGTTCTTGAGCAGCTCGCAGTATATAGAAGTTCTTGACAATCTCTGAGATAGTTATTTTCAGTTCCATCATCGCAAATTTTTGACCTGTGGATCAGAGAAGAATGTTAGTCATATATTTATACATGTTTTATTTAGGATATGAGGGTCTTTCTTAATCTAACAATTTATAAAAAAGTACTAAATAAAAGTATTTACATAACTAAAACTAGAAATTTAAGAATAAATAGAAAAATTATAGAATTTTTATACATTGTTGGTCTTAACTAACTATCAATACCCAAGACTGTTTGTGCTTACATTTGATACACAATAGCTTTTATTATTACGGCATCTGCATGGAAAGAATTCGGAAAAAAAACCCTAGGTGGTTTAAATAGGGCTCAAAGTTAAAAGGATATCCTTCACCTATAGAAGCTGGTGCCAGTCAGCTCGAATGCTAAAAGAACTCCAATTTTATATTTGAATATTATTTGGTTTTAGAACGGACGATCCATTCAGCTCTTTAAAACATTCCAAACTTGGCCAAAAAATAATGAATAATCGAAATGTAAGGTCACTATTGTTTCATTGTTAAACTAAATGCGACTGATAGTGAATGACCATTTGAAATTAAGAATTCCTTTAACAATATACCGATAATGGAGATCATAACACAGCCGCTCTCAATTAACGCCACATTGCTAATGGGTGAAATAAGGATAATGATATCAAAGACCAAACTGACATACCATAGAAATTATAAGATTGGTACCACAGAGACAGAACCACTGAGAGACGGAGAAGAAATGAAGTAAGACCAATAGTCAAATGGATGGATGACATTCAGAAAAAGGTAAGATCTGGATTAAACTCGCACAGATCATGCAAGAATGAACAGAGGAGGCCTATACTCAACTGTGTATAGAAGGCTACGATGACAAATTTCTACTAGTAAAATTTTAACTTGGTCCATATAAGCAATCCTAAATTACACTGATACAAAGTCACTTACCAATGCAGTTCCTAGGTCCAGCACTGAACGCGAGCCAACTAAAAGCATTCTTCAGCGGAGTCTCGAATCTCTCCGGACGGAACTCCAAGGGATCGTCGAATAAATCTGGCTGACGTTGGATCTGGTAGATGTTTATTACGACTGATGTACCTTTTATTAGTTTCAGTCCTCCCACCTCTGGAATGAAGAAAACTAGTTTAAATGTGAAACGTGGTTGTTGATCGTCACGATGCAAAAATTTCGAGCTCACTTCGCTTGCTGTTGCATTGTTTTTAGCCCTAGATGCATATTTGGTAAAGCATGGAAGGAGTTATGCATCTGTTACGTTCATCCCTAAATCCCGTTAACATAATTTCGACAGAATTGAATATCGATTACGCAGCTTTAAATGCAATCGAAAGTTATAAGATTCCAAAAGTTCAACCTCTAGAGTTTACCAGAGGGATACATTATTCAATTTGAATATTTTCTAGGAATCTTATTTTAAAGCAAGTCAAGGTAAATAAATAAATAACTTTTGGAACGATTTTAATTTAAAATGCCCACCTTGATTTTGAGTTTAGAACAATATTTGTTTATTAATGAACATCAAGGCCATTTTTTCGTGGGTTTACATATTCCTAATTCATTAATCAAACGAAAAGGTGAAAAGGATTAAAGCGGGTATAACTCAGTACTGTCTAATATAATTTCTGTCTTTTTACAGTGATACTTACCTAACAGATTATTCGAAATAAATTTAAAAATAATCAGCAATTTTATATCCTATTCTTGCAGCTGAAGCGGGTATTTGCGGGAAAGTCACGCAAAGGGCAATTGAAGGACCACGACGGATTTTAGTGATTAAAGTAGGTGACACAGATTATAGATCCACAATAATCCAATTTTTTTTTTAGTACGAGTATGACAGCCCCTGGCGCACGACACAGAGCGGAGTAATTTGATAAAAAGGGGGTGAATGGCTGGACTCTTCCAAGTCCCGCTGCGCAGGGCTCCTATTTCCAAGTGTCAGGTTTAAAGGAACCTAACCAAACCGAACCTCAGGGTGCCTTAGAGTTGTTGATGCTTTAGAAAGTAAACGTCGAGGCTCGGTTTGGTTAGATTACACATATCCGGGCGATTTTAGGAATTACATACATTTTCGAGGCATTGTAAACAATGACGGATTTCATACATTTCCGTTAACATAAACACTAATAACATCAGATTAAACTGTCATTAACAATGATTGTGTGGTGTTGAATGAAACAATGTTGTAGGAACAATAATGAAGATAATTTTAGGTAGGTACCTACAACTTTTTATTAAAGTTTTTATAAGCACAATAATAAGCTGTTTGTGTATGTGTGTTTCTACGATTGTAAACGTAACCACGACACAGGAAAAATTCAAGTGTGGGGCAATGTTTTATAGAAAAACGACGGGTTGCACTCTGGGAGTGCCGGCAGAAGTGAAAACTTGAATAGTAATAAACACACATGATAATTCGCGCAAGCGCCCTGCGCCGTCTTACGAATTTTCGATCAGGTCACGTGTCCTGACGCGAGTTTAACATTTTTTACCCATTCTAAAAAAAGTGCACAACGTCGCTAAAGAAGTTTTCACTTCAAAATAAGGTGTTACTTACCGCAGTCCCTCATGATTCTTCTTTCGAAGAGTGGCACTGGTGGAAACAGTCTCATCGACTCCTTGATGACCAGTTCCAAATACTTCATGTCATGAAGCTCACTAAACAACAAAAAAGTAGAATTTAATATATTATTTACAATATTATGTTTCCTCTTGGTCTAAATCTAATGTCTTTCTTTTTATCGTGGTGAAATCATCAAATGAGTCCTCCCACCCTGGGCAGAGCGGGAGGGATCTTCAATAGCCCTTTACGTTCCGAGTACCTCGAGAGACCTAGATGGATCGAGCTTACTCGGATTCGAATCAAAATTCGACCGACGCAAAACAGTAAAAAATATTTAGCGCCGGACTCCGACGAGAGTCGATATTGTTAGACGAGAGTCTGAGCCGGTAGTCTTAAGTCGCGAGCCAGGCAGCCTTGGTGACCCACCGTGACGTCTTGAAGCGAGAGTAGTTCCGCTGTGGGAAAGCGACAGAGCTATACAAGTCGTCTACCGCCATCTCGTTTCCACAGCTGAACTACTTACTCTTTAAGTCGTCATCACGTCGACCTGGTGTAGTCTACCATTGTCAGTGAGATCGCTCAGCCGTCATTGTAAGTTTACAGATAAATCTGAAAATATTGCTGCAGGGTTGCAGCAATATTTTCGCAATATTTTGTGAAAATGTGAACACCACGTACATTTTTAAATACGTAATTATTATTGTTTAAACGTTCTGGGTAAATCGTTTTCACATTTATTTTTAAATTCTTATTTCAATTTCACAATATTCAATATTGTGAAATATTTTTGAAAAAGAGTAAGTATGGAGTTTCTTGCCCATTATTCTGCGAATGGGTGTTGAATCAATCCCATCATTAAAATCATCCTTATAACTTTAAAAATCGACGTTCAAAAGTGCCTCTTTGATGGCCTAATTGATATAAATGATTTGACTTTGAAAGTGCCGTTACCCGTGATGGACCGCTAGTAGGGTTTCACCCACCAAAACTGCTATAATCGTATTTATATTTACTGGGGACAGTATTATCGACCGGATCTTCTTGAAAATCGGCAAGAAATAAATGTAAACGCTCGTCTAACTATAGTCTTTAATAGATTTTTAACTTTAAGTCCAAGCTTATAAAGTTGAAAATCCATTAAATACTACGGAGAGTTAACGAATGAACGAAAACGCTTTGTAATCTTTAGTAGAAATTAAAGATTAGTGTGCCTTTACGTTTATCGCTTGCCACTCATCTGCAGGGCCAGATATACAGGGTGAATTTATCAACGGGGCGTGAAATATGAAAAAAATATTTCGAAATACTATCGAATGGCGTAATAATACAGGGTATGATTTTTTTACAAAATCAGCGGCTTCGATTCCTGGCCAGGATTACGGATTTAAAAAAAAATTAAATTATGCTGTAATAACTTTCGTCAAAATCGGCCTTGAGACTCCTTACAACGTTTACGATATTCCTCATAGTTTCGAATAAAATATATACAGTAAGCCATCCAAGCCCAGTTGAAAAAATCATTCTGTATAATAGTGTATGAAACGCTTTTAATGACACCAACATACAAAAAGAAAATCATGTCAACCTCGACAAGAAATAGCAAAGGTCACTGCTAAAGTATTAATCTAGCATTAATTACTTTAATCGTCCGTCTAAAATAGAACCGTTTGAACAGATTGTAAGTTTAACACAGTTGTGTGAGTTAACAGTAACTTTGAGGTGTTCAGAATGTTCAGTATTGTCGCTTGCAGTTGCAGCCAACTTTACCGACCAACTTGAAAGTGCCTTAGAGAGCTTTGCCAAATTCCTCCTATAATGATAGTTGTTTCACAGGACGAATCTCTAGGTGGCTATTATGAATTTAAACTTTATCTGCGACAGTTTAAGTACGTAAATATGTTTCAGTTTCGAAGTACCTCGGTATGCACAAATAAATTTAATGGTGGGGTGAGTCAAGAAATTAAGTTTATTCGCTTAATTTAATGCAAATGAAATAGTTTGATTTTATCACGATACCGCTCGACCGCGCGGTTATGACTGCTGAGAATCACCTAAAATATTGATTTACTTAATCTCACTTTTTACACGCTTTTATTTACTTTGATCTGTCCCGTAGTCTGTGATCAAATACTACAAGTTAAATTTGATCCACTACCCGGTTTCCGATGAGCTGATTTTTTTTTTGCAATGAAACGCCGCCAACCCATCGAGTTTAGACTAGTTTGATTCGTCTTGACGAGTACTTTTTCTATCGTATTTTTTTAACTATAAAGCCTTTGTCAAACAGACAGGCGTGGCGAATGCGAGGCGTGACGTTTTTATTTGTAATGTATGGAATTGTTTGAATCCAGTCACATAAAAAAGCGAAAGCGAGCGAAAGCGAAAGCGAGCGATAGCGTGACCGAACTATCGGACTGACGTCTAGTATCGGTTCGTTATCGCTTCGGACTCGCCTGTCTATTTGATTAAGGCCTAAAATCTTGTTTATAAAAAGAACATAGTTTTTTTTAGTGACTAATATTATATTGGGTTTCCTTGGCTCCAAACTCCAATCTAGCCCAAAGGCAAAGATGAGGCCCAGGATAGATCGAGCTCACACAGAAAGAACTGGAACGAAACTCCTGCGCACCCAGAGAACACGTTAAAAAACTTTACAACGTTTCTTTGTCCATGTTGTTCTTGAAGTCAGTTCATAAAAACCGAGATAGCGGTAACGGTGTTCACGGTTTTAAAGAGTCAGTTATATATTCTCTATGCACCTTCCGAAGCAAATTTATGATATAATTTGTTCAAATCAAACTTAATGTCCAAAGAATAAAGAACGCCCAGTTGGGGCCAATGTTGAGTAAGGTCTTAAATTCTAGCTGTCTAAGTCTTTTGCCACGAACGTGAAAACCAATTTTACATTTAAATCACATTTAACACTTCAACAGTATAACGTTAAAGTATTGAGCGTGCCACAGACAATGAAAAAATATATGAGCAAATTACAAAAAAAAAGGAAACTTCGAAGAACATTTAATTAAAAATATTGAACCAATTTTCTTAATAACTATATCTGCTAATTGTTTAAAAATTCTTCAATTAAGTTAGTTAAACAAGCAAAATTCTTTATACGCTCCGTAGAATCAATTTTATGATAATAGTTAAAATGAAACAAAGACAAAGAGGTGAGGATTATATACACGAGTTAATCCAGTATTTATTATAATTGTAGTTTTTGTAAATTACACGTCATTTCATTATCAATGCAACTACTATTATATTCTTACATATATATAGATTGTATAAGTAATCCTACATTACAGCAACTTAGTAGTAACTACATAGTCATAAAATAAAAATTAAAGCGACACTGTTATTGCAGAGGCTGAGCGATTGGACTGCTGCGCTGTGTGTCGATTCCCGCACGGAGCAAATATTTGTATGATCTACACGTAGTTGTTCCGGGTCTGGGCGTTTGTGTATGTGAATTTATATGTTTGTAAACGCCCCCACGACCCAGGTGAAATTCCTAGAGTGGGGAAACTTTTTAAGAAAAAAGTGATTCTAATTTTTTTTTTTATAATGATTTGATTGCCGCGCCTATCTAATGAATCTATTACAATGTTGTGTCATTTTCCCGTCAAAGGATGACTCTTGTTACCGAGAGATTAATAATGGGACCCTAGACATGGCTATAAGCTACATTGGGGGAAGGGCGAGCAAACTCACGGGCAACAGCAACTTACTTATACTCTTAAACTCTCAAATGCCCAAGAAATTATTTAAATCAGAATAACTGCGAAAATTCAGTCTTAATAAATAGTTTACCGATTCTGTGCCGTTTTACTTTAACTAAGTTAAACTAAAAGAGAAGAGAATTAGTGAATCAAACTTACAGGTAAGTCGGGTCTCTATTCATTTCACTACCGTAGATAGTCTTAAGTTCTTCATAGATCTTCTCTTGAACATCTCTGCGTTTTGATAGACAGTGGAGAGTATACGCGATGCCTGAGGTCGTAGTGTCGTGACCCTGTATAAACAGTTCCATTATAATAAGGTTAGTTAGTACAGAAATCGCGGAAGTGGTTTTTTTTAAGTGGTAAAATCATCACATGAGTCCTCCCACCCAAGGCAAAGCGGGAGGGACTGTTAGACTCGTACTGACTAAAATCCACGGTCTCCTTCAATAGCCCTTTACGTACCGGGGTCACGGTAATTCGTGAGTCCGCGACCCCGGCAGGCTTTGGCCCTCTACAGGGGGCCTCGTCACCAGTCACGGAAGTGTTAAGGTAAAATTAAAACTAAAAAAAAGACAGATTTAAAAGTTGTAATTTTGTCCTTCAATATGTCTGATAATTGAAACCACGGCCAACTGCGGTGATCAACTATATCCACATCAATGGTATGCTCAGATAATACCCCTCAATGTGCAAAGAAGATTGGTCACATAAGTCACAAGCGAGCAAATGAATGACAACTACAAGGGAGTTGAAGCAAACGTCTTGGCCAAACTCACAATCATCATTCATTCATTTAACTTAATGTTTTTTTAAGTGTTACACCATTCTGAGATAGAGACCTTTTGGCCTCGTACTGGACTAATCTATTTTTTTTCTTTTACTGCGTGTGTTTTTCTCCTGTTATTTTTTGTTACTTTTTTGTGATTTTGTTTTTTTTTTCTGTTATTTGTTTTATCCTGTGTGAGTTTAATAAATATTCTTTCTCTAAATAAAATATTCAAAGGTGTGGTGTAATAGTACCCACATGACCAAATGAGTAATGACGATAAGAACGTTAAGGGCGCCTTTACCGGTCGCGGGACTTACCCATTACCGTGACCCCGGTACGTAAAGTGCTAGTGAAGGACACCGTGGATTTTAATCAGTACAAGTCTGACAGTCCCTCCCGCCCTACCCTGGGTTGAGGACTCATTTGATGATTTTACCATGAAAAAAAAGGCCACCTTTACCCATAATGTTACTTACCTCAGTCATGAATGTGTCGACCTCCTCTCTTATACTTTCGTCGTCCATTTTTTTACCGTCCATCTCAGCCAGCAATAACAGGTCCAAAAAGGCATGCTTGTTCTTGATACCTTTAAAAATGGAATTTTAGAATTTTCAAAAAAAA
Organism: Agrotis puta; assembly: GCA_943136025.2. NCBI lineage: Eukaryota > Metazoa > Arthropoda > Insecta > Lepidoptera > Noctuidae > Agrotis > Agrotis puta. Next base: position 13,874,957 of record OW964176.2, on the reverse strand, counting down.
AATGTAACAAGGAAGAAATAAATTATAATTAGTAAAAGCTCTTCTATTTATAATATCAAATGTAAGTTAGATTTTATATTATGAAACGTCGGACTTGAAATGTGTTTAGAAAACATAATTTAGATTCATCACGTTCCTCTTTCGACAACTAAAGAAAATAACATCACAACATTTTAGCTTCTCTGGCGACTGACATTAATTGTAAATGTTTTTTTGATCTCATCACAGGTGCGATAAAAAAAATCCTTCGAAACTTACGAACTTACTCCAATCAATATTTAAGGGGTCCAACATTTTAATTGGCCCTTCTAATCATCAGAATGCTTACCCATATCGTTGCTATCCTTAAGAGTAGTTATATTAGCCTTCTTCAACTCTTGTCGTCTTGCTTCAATCACTTTGTTAGTCTGTCCGTGTAGAATCTTCAAAGCCTTGTCTTGCCTCGTCTTGTATGGCAACAAATTGAAAATGGCGTCTTCACCGAAGAATGGTATTTGCATCCTCATCGAAACAATGGCAGACAGTCTACGAAAAAAAACTATTTTATTTAAAATTCTACTTTATTATTGTCTTGTCGTATTAGCCATTATTTAGAAGTAAAAAGAATAGTCTTGGAAAGTGCAAAAGTAAACCAAAAGGCTTACTCTTCAATGGATTTCACGTATTCAGACTCGCTGTGTTCCTGGGCATTCATACTTACGCCCATGATGGATTCTAGAAAAAAATATATAGGACGGTTACAACGCAGTCATGGTTCTTTGGGAACTAGATCTTTGTATTTATTTACTTAATCAACTTGACAAAACATTAACAAAATGGCTGCGTTAGTATCTATTTCGACTGTACTCTAAACAAATTCGCAGTTTTACATACTAAACGAAATTGACAGCAAGTGGCCTACCATGACGTCTTAAAGGCAGAATATTTCCACTGTGGAAACAAGATGGCACTAGACAACTTGTATAGCTCTGTCTCTTTCTCACAGTGGAAAGATTCTCGCTTTAAGACGTCGTGGTAGGCCCCCAGACTGATTCGGTCTTTTTAACTCTAATAAATAAATTACATAAGAATTTAATACCTGATGTCTTGAAAAATTACCATTAACGTTATCCAGTGCCGCTAAAGCGACTAAAGGGAACATATCAATTGAGCGGCCGTCAGCCATTCCTCGTAGCTTCTCTGTCAGAACACGCTGGTTCTTACAGAATACTGGCAGGAAATTCTGCAAGATGTTGAAATGGAAGGCGGGAGTCAGGAACTTGCGGTGGGTCTTCCATCTTTGACCTAAAACAATTGAATATTTCTTCGGTTGTTAGATTCTTCCTGGTAAGTTTTGCTTACATGCAAATTATACAACTCGACCTTGTGCGTAAAACAAGTTATTAATTAGTTTCATTTACGCAAGGCAATGAGAATGTTGATCAATATTGAGGTCGTTTCCTTTCCTGTTTCCTGTATAACGGACATTGGCTTGTACCTTTTTTAAACTGCCAGTTTCGTTTGAAATATTGCGTACTGGTATTAAAAAACCACGCAAATCCGAGTCAGAGTCGCAGTCATCTATAAAAGCGGCAATATCACGTTTGTTATTTTCAGTATTGTTACAGCGGCAACAGAAACACATCATCTGTGAAAAATTCAACTGTCTACTATCACGGTTTATGAGATACATCCTGATGACAGACGGACAGACAGCAGGATCTTAGTAATAGGGTCCTGTTTTTACTCTTTTGGTACGTAACCCTAAAAACATCCTTGCACACCTCACGCCGTCGACTCGGGCTTGTAGTTCTATTCTGTGAGAGAGTGCACAAGCGAACCCATTTGTTTAAAGTAATTCGTCGCAGGTTCCGAACGAGAACCTAAAATATATTCACTAAATATCACTACTACGGTAAGGTGCAACTAATTATACCAGTTACAATGTTATAGTCTTGTTTATGACGTGGTTGCTGTACCAAGTATAATTAACCGGTCAAGTGTTACTAAATGTAGTTTTTACCGACTGGTATTAGATAGAGTATTAAACTAGACTTAGTTTAATAATAAGTAGACATGTTCTTACCGGTGGCAGTGAGCAGTCCTTGTCCGAGCCAACACGTCAGGAAGCTGTATGACCTGCCTTTTGTGATGTGCTCCGTACTCGACATTAGTGCCTGAAACGACGCTATTATATAATACAAGGAGTAGACTGTTTGATCTCCACAATATACATACGATTGCTGTTGCTTCAAATCGTATGTATGTACAAATATACATACGATTTGATGCAGTTAAAGGAGATGATCCCGTGAATAAAAGCCTTTAGCATTTATGATGTGACACTTTATATACCTAGTTTTTATAACTCATAAGTAAGGCCCTTCGTACACAACACGAAGCAAATCTCCGATACCTTACGACTTTGGTGTCCATTATGGATTTGTATTTCAATAGTCACCTAGATACCAAAGTCCTAAAGACTTTTTGATCCAGCCTATCCGAATATTACGTCGCGTTGTGTACGAAGGGGATAACACTTTTCCCAATTCAGGAACCGAAACCGGGATCTCACGCTCAGTAGTGGCACTTATGACCACTAGATCGAAGGCAGTCACAGTCGTAGGTTTACTATTAAGAATTTCGTAATACGAGTACCACCCACGGATACTGGATTTGTACCCAGTTGATGGCAAAAGGCTCGTCCCCTACAACAGTACACATGAGACTTATAACTGGCGAAATTTGGGTGTACTAACCCGTTGGGGATTACAGGCATAATGATGTTATATATTGATATATGTAATTACTAGCTTTTGCCCGCGACTTCGTTCGCGTGGAACTTGTGGAACGCGTGGACTTCCGGCAGATTTTTGTTTTTTTCTATTATTTTTTGTAATAAAAACTATCTATGTCCTTTCTCAAGTTCCAAACTATGTCTGTAACAAATTTCACACAAATCGGTTCAGTAGTTTAGGCGTCAAGAAAATACAGACAGACAGACAGAGTTACTTTCGCATTTATAATATTAGTTTTGATTTTCTTAGAAATATCGGTATGTTTTGTTTTAAATTTCATACTCAATGATGTATTTGAATTTACGATAACAAACATAATAGAACATTTGTGAACAACGTCGAAATATTAATAATTAAAACAAGCAATTAAAATCATAACCCTTTATTTTGACTTCCCCACAGTCGGGTATAAATACGATGATTCCCGATGTCAACACCTAGGTTGTCCACCACTGGTAGACAATGAAAAGATTAAAAAAAATTTTTTTTTGGTTAGAGGGAAAAAGTAATAAAATTATACTCATCAGCCACCACAAGTAGAGGACAGCGATACATTTTTTTTAATATTACCATTGGCCTTGGCCTCTTGAAGACAGCGTAGTGCGTTTAACATTTATTATATACTGGGTGTTGCCAGCGGTTTCACCCACTACAACTTGAAAATTTGTTTTAATCCAGGTTATAAACTATCTGACATCCAAATCAGCACAGTGGTTTTTGCGTGAAAGAGTAACAAACATCCATCCATCCAACCAAACAAACTTTCACGTTGATAATATTAGTAGGATAGAATGTATAACACATTTTTAAACATTCACTGTGTCCATCAAGTAATGGACACAAAGAATACCTGTTCAAACCTATTCATATAAAGCCGGCTCTACACTCGCGTGTGACGTCGCGCCGTGAGTAACGCAGTGATCCGCGCGCGAACTGTGTCCCTCCACGCTCGCAAAGCTTCTCAATCTTGTGGATGCGTTCGCGATCGCGCGCCGCAAAGCCTTTGTCGCGGGCCAAAAACCGAGTCTGGTCGGGGAACGACGAGAAGCGCGAACAACATCTACACTCGTGATTCGTAGTTGTCACTGGCTTTCGCGGCCGATCGCGCCGCAAGTGTATAGTCTTCTTAAATAAGTAGGTCGTGACTTGCACCACGTGCAAGACATGATAACTCTGTATAATATATATATAATTGAGGTAAAACACTGTCATTACCATACTGTGATGTAAATCCTTGCTAGATTAATATTTTATACTGCTATCCTTACTCAAATAATAATAAATACATAATCATATCATAATACATCTGATTCAGAAGGCAGTACTTCTGGACACGGCGCGTATTTTTAGGAGGTTCCTATTTCAAGAGCCCTGACCACCAGCAGCTTAGACCCTGTTCCTGATGCTGGTGGAATACTATTTTTTATATTTTTAAATGTTTTTATTTCTTTTTTGTAAAAATATTTAAAAATGGAAACGGATAAGTAAAAAAAAATAAAGGATGTAGGGTAAAGATAACACATAATATTTGCTTTCCTCGGGAACAATACTTTTTTCAGAATGAAAAGAACCTTGTATAAAAGTGCAAAGGTATTAAAAAAACTTATAACATTTATTAATATTAGTTAGGATTGCTATTTAGAATCAATAGGATTATAATTGGTAAAGTAATATTATATCGGTAAAGTAAGTGGTTTATAAACAGGTTTTATAACGAGTTTTAAAGCAGTATTTTTTTTTCAATTCAAAGAACGAGGATTATAATTTTTGTTCTAAAGATTTATTATTGTAAGTTCTGCTTTTAAGTTGCCAACGCTTTTGAATATAACCGATTATAATTCTTATTTACTGCTTAGCATTTTTCAGAATATTCTGAATTAAGATAATGTTATTCTTTTTTCTCTTATACTAGCTATGAACGTGGAACTGTCTGCATTGCTTGCACTGTATATCTATTAGATAGCTAGGGCATTATGAATTGAACATGAATTTAATATAATTTAAGTAGAATAGAAGAAAGAAAAGTCATAAATATGTGTAAAAAAGTTAAACTGATTTTGAATATTTTAAATGTTAAAATTTATCTTTAAAATACTCAAAATTAAATGCTTAGTTATAAAAAAACAATTCCTCATAGATTACAGTTACATACAGACGCCACCACATTAACCTGTCTGTCAAATTATCCCAATCGAACATGAATCTTCTAGTATTGTGATAAAGTTGAAAATTTATTAAAGTTTGACAGATTCGGATAGCTTGATATGTTGTCGTCTGTCTGTACGTATGTACTTACATTTATAGCCACCTTAGAAGCAAAGATAAAATGAAGGTTTTTATTCGGGTTTTTGTATTGACTTCTTCCAGTCTAGGTGGTGTGGAAGCGACTGTCGAACTTTTACTAAGTAAATTCAACCTGAGGCTCTATCAGAAGATGTATATATTTTATTTACAACGTATTTTATTTATTTACTGCGCTTATATTGTGTAAAATTGAAAATACACGTTAAGTGAACGAACGAGAACCAATTTTTTCCATCAACTGAACGTCAAAGTTTAATCCAGTTTATTTTACGTCACATAAACGGGAAAAGTCATGCTGGGGTTCAGTTCCTTCAATTGCCCTTTGCATTCCAAAGCTGACCTCCATAACTACTTCAAATAATACCGCAGCCCTGGCAACTTGGCAGGTATGTATGTATAGGTAGGTTTTTATAACTCACTTCAGCATATTTTGAATGGCAGATCACGACGTATGGAGCGGAGAAAAAATACATTCGGTACACTTGCCCGTACTTCACTGCAAATTTTTGAAGCAAGTTTAAGAACTCTGTAAAAAACAAACATTTTACAACATAGGAAACATCATATGTTTTATATTCATTTTAAAAAGTATTTCAAATAGATGTAAGTACCCAGCGTTCCGCAGGTTACTCGAACATAATATCGAGATAAAAATAATCCTATGCCTAATTCCAGGTTATAAACTGTACGTGACGTACGAAGGTTAACAAACATCAATTCATCCATTCTTACGAACTTGATCGTTAGATGCACCTTGAAATTTTTGGATAATGTTTCCGGAACTATACATATATCTATTAACAAGCCTTGCCTTGAACCCGGTAAAAATGTATAATAATATTTAAATTTTTTACTATGGATAGAACAGCTGGTCGCGGGATTGTACGGTCGCAGGACTGTACGAATTACCGTGACCCCGGAACGTCAAGGGTTATTTAAGGACACCGTGGATTTTAGTCAGTGCGAGTCTGACAGTCCATCCCGCTCTACCCTGTGTGGGAGAACTCATTTATTGATTTTACCATGTAAGAAAAATGGATAGAACAGCTCTGATTTAGATGATATTTTCCTGATATTTTTTAAATGAATAACTTTTCTATCGTTTCCGTAGGTATGATTTTGTGAAAGGTAAAAGAAGTATGTAAAAGGAACTAGAACATGATTAGTCAAATCAAATAACGCGTTACGTTTTTAAGGGCGCGTGCTTCGGTTGGTTGAGCTATTAGATTTTTTTTATTTAATCATAGATTCGCGTTTGACCAATATCTCGCCTGATAGTAAGCGAAGATATGGTCGACGGTGAAGCATGCTTGCCTAGAAGTAACATATTGACTCTTGACTTGAAGACCCCAAGGTTATAGCTGACGGGAAATACAGGGAATTCCACTCCTTAGCTGTGCGCACAATAAAAGTATTGGCAAAACGCTTTGTACGTGAGGGATGCTCATTTTTAATATTATTTAATACAAGAAACCTTTCAAATTCATTAAATAATTATTTATTTCTTATGGACTTCCTAGGAAAAACCTTCGTTGTCGCGACAGTAGTCGAAAGTCCAATATTTTTACCAGTTTTTTTTTCCCTATTAATTTTGTCGCATGGTACAAGGACATTTACATAGAATTATTTAACAGACGATCAAAGTATATACAATAATTAATCAGATTCATCAAACAATATTAAATGGTTTACAAAATTGTACATCGTTATAAAAAAAAACAGGTATTTTGAGGCTATACACTCACAAAAACTCAGAACTTTAAATCTCTACCTTGTACCAACAGTTTTACAATTTTATGAGTAGCATAAGATAAAATCCCATATCAAATTGTTTTACGCAAACCATCAAATAGGGGGGTAGGGCTTTATGATAGAATATTATGTAAACAAACATATCGAGTCATTGGTCAACTGGATCCCTCGGTTCTGGACCAGCAGACAACATAATTATTTTTTAGTCTTATTTTTCGAGTTATTGGTTTTTTTTTAAATAGCTAGCTAGCGAAGGAGGAGGCGGAACGCGTGAGGGAGAGGACAGCTTCCACCTCACAACCCAGCCTCAGTGGTAGACCCACGGTGTCGGACGTCCGAAGACGATCTCCGGCTACCGTAGGTGTGGGCATGCGGGCGGCGATTAATAGGTAACTCGCTGTCCGACCATGGACCATGCCTGAGTCGACGGCGCGTTGTGTTCCACGCGCGCTTCAAAGAGTGTCATCACAATGACAGGGTCCCCCTTTAGAAGGCCAAAGTCTGCCGGGGTCGGGGGAATAACGAATACCGTGGCCCCCGAACGTAAAGGGCTAGTGAAGGACATCGTGGATTTTAGTCAGTACAAGTCTGACAGTACCTTCTGCCCTGACCTGGGTGGGAGGACTCATTTGATGATTTTACCACGCTAAATAAAACAGTGTCTACCTACCTATACGAATTTTGGCGACGGATCTTATGACGAACAAATAATTAAATGTGTCTTAATATAATTTTGCAACTTTGAGCAATTTAGCACTCAGAAACAATCTATATTTATAACTTCTACCTTCGAATTTGATACAATTTTATATTTTATACTTCAACACAGATGAATATTTAGTGTAAATTTTCTTAGAAGAAAAATTAAATAGAACTGAATTATTAAATCCAGAAATTACTCGTTATATACAAACCAACAAATAACACTTAATAATATTACTATAGACGTGTCTTGCTTGTAAAAAGAAAAAGATAAACGGCCATTTATTTTTAAAATATATTCTTGTATAACAAGAAATCTGCTCCTTATATTCAGGCAACAGTAATACAAAAATAAATTGTCACAAAAAATAAATAAATAGGCAAAACATGAGTTATTGCATGTACTACTAAATGAATGTCAAAATTGACAATTCAATGAATTATACTATTAAAGAAGTGCTTATATTTGATGACTGATGGCTTTATTCAAGAATTTGAATAAAAACCACTTAAGTACCTAATAATAAATACATAATAATATTGTTAACAAATAACAAGAAAATTTTTGAGAAAAAAAAAAAACTTACCAGTGGTTTTAACAACGAATAAATGAGCATTTCCCAGTAGTGGTAAAGGTGTTGGACCCCTTACATTAAAACGCTTGCTTTCCTTCACCAAACTAATCCAAGACACTAACAAAGCTAACACTAGAATTAAAGATAATAATATCAAAAACATTTTTAATCCGACACTGGCACGTGTGCTACTTAATACTCAGTTACTCATATTCATTCGATGAGGTTTGTTATAAATATGTAAGGCCACAACGAACATACAGGCCGGCTAGATAATCCACGAATAACTAAGAAAAAAAAGAAATACTCCATGGACCTCTGTCTGCTGTCAATGTCAGAATACGTAACGGTTTCAAATATGGAATAAACACGCTTTATTTGAATAAAATATTGTATCGTAGTACAACACAAACACGTTAGTTAGTTTCAAGTATCGTTAACCGATTTATTGGATACTTTCTATGAAATTAACAATTAATAGTCAATTAACTTTTTTACCTTAATAGCTTGGGTATTTCTTCTCATCACTTAATTTTCATCTGCATAGGAGTACCATGTAGTTGATATTTTTTGTTTAATTTAGTTAATTTAATCTGTTTTTTATAATTCCAAGCCTTACCATCAAATGAGTCCTCCCACCCAGGGCAGGGCGGGAGGGACTGTCAGACTCGTACTACCCCTTTACGTACCGGGGTCACGGTTATGGGTAAGTCCCGCGACCCCGGCAGGCTTTGGCCCTCTACAGGCCCCGTCACTATGCTGACACTCCTTGAGGCGCGCGTGGAACACAACGCGCCGTCGACCCGGGCATGGTCCATGGTCAGGCTGCGAGTCACCCAATACTCGCCGCCCGCATGCCTACGGTGGCCGGAGATCGTCTTGCGACGTCCGACGCCGTGGGCGTCTACCACTGCGGCTGGGGTGGAGGGAAGTCGCCGTTCTCTCCCTCACGCGGCACGCCTCCTACTTCGCGAGCATGACTGCTTCGCAGAAGGAGGCGACCGCTTCCCACTCCGTCTCGCCCCGCAGCATGGCCTCGACTAATGCCGGGCGCGAGAGGTCTCCGCCTATCGCCGTCATGAGGACACGGCGGTGCTCTGCCCAAGTGGGGCAGTCCTGCACCGTAAGCTCCACCGTGTCCTCCGGACGACCCTCACAGTGGTGACACCCAGGCGTTTCTTCCCTCCTTATCCGACACAGGTACCTCCCGAAACTTCCGTGTCCGGTGAGGACCTGCGTCATGCGGAAGGTAAGGACGCCGTGACGACTATCCAGCCGCTCCTCAAAGAGGGGTCGCGTGCCCAAACCTCGGTTGCGACAGTCGCCCCCTCCATACTGCCCTGAGATCGCGCCGGAGCTCTTCCCGCCGCGCCTCGACCTGTCGAGGCAGCGGGGATTCGCCCCTGCGCTGCGCCTCCACGCGCCATTCATAGACGCATTGGGGGCAGTCGCCTCCAGATCCCAGGGCAGCAATCCGGCAAGGAGGTTGACCGATTCGCCGGCGATCGTGCGGTATCCTCGGACCATTCGGATAGCCATGACCCTCTGGCATGCGATCAGCTTTAGTGGTCGCATCCGAATGCTCAGGGCCCACACAGGGGCCCCGTAGAGGACCATGGACCGCACGACACCGGCGTACAGCCTCCGGCAGGAGGCGTTTGGCCCGCTGAGATTGGGCAGGAGTCGCCTGAGGGCGGCTGCTGCTCGGTTCAGCTTAGGGGCCAACTACTTAGCACAACACAGATGAATATTTAGTGTAAATTTTCCTACCAGAAAAAATAGATAGAACTGAATTATTAGTTCCGGAAATTACCCGTTATATACAAACCAACAAATAACACTTAATAATTATTACCTCTCTAATATTGCCTCTGGTGTAAGGTTTTATCGTTTTGATAACGTGAACAAGCGAATGTTTTACGGATTAAAGATAAACGGCCATTTATTTTTAAATTATCCTAACTAATATTATAAATGCGAAAGTAACTCTGTCTGTCTGTCTGTCTGTCTGTCTGTCTTTTCTTCACGCCTAAACTACTGAACCGATTAGTGTTAAATTTGGCACAGACATAGTTTGGAACTTGAGAAAGGACATAGGATAGTTTTTAACCGACTTCAAAAAAAGGAGGACTGTATTTTTTTTAATGTTTGTTACCGCATTACGACCGACTGGGTGAACCGATTTTCATGATCCTTTTTTTGTTTGAAAGCTGGTGCTTCCCGTGTGGTCCCATTGTAACCAAATCAGGATCTGATGATTGGATCTTGGAGAAATCGAGGGCAACCCTCAAATTTTATAGGCCCACGCATCGTTTTTCGTAAATCTTATGAAGTAATTTAAGTACTTGCGTATAGTAATCATTATCTTATGTAGCTGAGCTGATGATGGAAGGTACAACTCCTTAACAGTAAGGAGTAGGCATCGACTGATTAATTTTTCGCATATCTCAGGAACTTCACGTCCGATTTAAATAATTCTTTTTTTTTTTGTGCTAGGTATCGTTCCACTTAGGGAATACTGCAAGTTTCATCAAAATCGGTTTAGTAGTTTTTGAGATAGGGAATTTTATTAGCTTATTGTGTACATGAGGGATGTTATTACCAGTGCTACGGATTGTATTAAATGTATTTGGCAAGAATTTGGGTTGAATATTTTAACTAAAAAACGAAAAATAAAAAACTTTTTCAAAAAAAAATGTAACCGCCTTCAAAAAGAACCACAAAAAAGGGTAAAATAATCTACAAAATAACTTTTATTTCGGAAGTCGTCTTTCTTTTTGAGTGCGGTTACATTTTTTTTAAAGTTTTTTTTTATATATATTTTTACGGGTTAAGCTGCGCTTGCCGAGGTTGGTCTGTGGATGGGTAAAAAGCACTTGGAAAGCACGTAAAGCCGTTGGTCCCGGCTGTCATTTGAAGATCTTTGACTGTCGTTACTGTCAGAAGCTCTAAAGTCTGACAGCCAAAATCATCAAATGAGTCCTCCCACCCAGGGCAGGGCGGGAGGGACTGTCAGACTTGACTGACTAAAATCTACGGTGTCCTTCAATAGCCCTTCACGTACCGGGGTCACGGTAATTCGTAAGTCCCGCGACCCCGGCAGGCTTTGGCCCTCTAAAATAATGAGCACTTAGAAAGGAATTCAGATAATTCCACCCTCAAGAGATTCCCTCTAAATATTAGGTATAGGTGTTCAAAGATTGTATGGAAACTAATTTTGAAGTTAGAAATCTGGGAGGTACGATGTGAAGTTACATAAAAAAATATAAGTTTAAAAAAAAAATGTCACGTAACTTAATGAGGCAGACCAAATTCTACGCGAGCGAAGCCGCGGGCAAAAGCTAGTATTCTTATATAACAAGAAATCAGCTCCTTTCATTCAGGCAACAGTAATACAAAAATAAATTGAAACAAAAAATAAATAAATAGGCTAAACTTGAGTTTTTGCATGTACTACTAAATGAATGTCAAAATTGACAATTCAATGAATTATTTATCTATTTTATCTAGAAGTGCTTATATTTGATGACTGATGACTTTGTTCAAGAATTTGAATAAAAACCACATAAGTACCTAATAATAAATACATAAGGAAAAAAAACTTACCAGTGGTTTTAACAACGAATAAATGAGCATTTCCCAGTAGTGGTAAAGGTGTTGGACCTTTTACATTAAAACGCTTGCTTTCCTTAACCAAACTAATCCATGACACTAACAAAGCTAACACTAGAATTAAACATAATAATATCAAAAACATTTTTAATCCGACACTGGCACGTGTGCTACTCAATACTCAGCTACTCATTCGATGAGGTTTGTTATAATTATGTAAGGCCACAACGAACGTAACAGGCCGGCTAGATAAATCCGCGAATAACTAAGAAAAAAAAGAAATACTCCATGGACCTCTGTCTGCTGTCAATGTCAGAATACGTAACGGTTTCAAATATGGAATAAACACGCTTTATTTGAATAAAACATTGTATCGTAGTACAAAACAAACACGTTAGTTAGTTTCAAGTATCGTTAACCGATTTATTGGATACTTTCTATGAAATTGACAATTAATAGTCAATTAACTTTTTTTACCGGAATAGCTTGGGTATTTCTTCTAATCACTTCATTTTTATCTGCATAGGAGTACGACCATGTAGTTGATATCTTTTGTTTAATTTGACTGAAGGTAAATGCAGGACATCAAAACTTACCTTTTCATTTGAGATGGTAAAATCAACAAGAGTCCTACCTCTCTGGGTGCAGTGTGTCGAGTGGAAGTACAAGGAAAATCGACATGTTCCGTTGGTTGCCCTTTGACTTTCAGGACTACGTTAGTTTAAACAGACCCGCGACCTCGGCAGGCGTCAGTTTGCCGATAATGACCTTAGATGTTGAAAAGCGACCTTAAATAAATGTTAAACAGCTGCTATATAAAAAAACAAGCGAAAATTCCATTTATGTTGTCTCATTTGGCATTTGGCGTTTGAATGTTGTTGTAATAAAAACAAAACTAAACAACGTGTTTTGGCCGAGGACATTCGTTGTCTATTTCAAAACTTGTTCTTGATAGTTTTCAAACCTCCTAAGAGGGCCCCATTTTGAGATTGATTTTAAAGAACAAATTATGAGACTCTTTTTAAACTATTGTAATCTATATATACAAAAGGAGAACTGACTGACTGACATATCAACGTACAGCCGAAACTACTGGGGCTAGGAATGTGAAATTTTGCACACGGCTTCCTATTATAATGTAGGGGAGCACTAAGAAGGGGTTTTTGGAAATTTAACCTTTAAGGGGGTGAAAAGGGGGAATTAGGAAAGTACGTAACGTAACGATGAAGTCGCGGGCAAAGTGCTAGTATTTCATACGAGTATAAGTGATAATTCAGTCAAATGTGCACATTCTTTGAAAATCGCTTTTACTCGTAGATTGTGATGCAATTTTTTTGAAAACTGATTGGACAACATGAAAAATACAAATTCATAAGAATTCATTTCATTTGAATTGTGTTTTATATTAAATTGTGACTGTGTTTGATTTTATGTATTATTTTAGTATTGTATTATTTTATGATTTGTAATTGGTCCTTGTCGGCTTAAATATAAATAAATAATAATAAAAGATATCAGAAATATTTAGTATGCAAAAATTAGTCATTTGTAAAACACTTTCATTGTGCGGACAATTAAGAAGTGGAATTCCCTGCCAGAGTCTGATAGCTACAACCTTGGGGCCTTTAAGTCAATCGTGAATATGACACTTCTAAGCATCAGTGCTTCATTGTCGACCAGATCATTGCTTACCATCAGGCGAAATGGTGGTAAAGCAATAAAATAATTAACTTTAGCACCCTTTTTAAAAAACCGATTTTAGCGTATACATAAATGACATATCAATCTCACATATTTACATAAGCAATGGTAACCGCGGCGGTAAGACCCCTCTTTGAGGAGTGGCTGGATAGGTGTCACGGCGTCCTTACCTTCCGCATGACGCAGGTCCTCACCGGACATGGAAGTTTCAGGAGGTTCCTGTGTCGGATAAGGAAGGAGGAAACGCCTGGTTGTCACCACTGTGAGCATCGTCCGGAGGACACGGTGGAGCATATGGTGCAGGACTGCCCCGCTTGGGCAGAGCACCGCCGTGTCCTCACGACGGCGATAGGCGTAGACCTCTCGCGCCCGGCATTGGTCGAGGCCATGCTGCGGGACGAGACGGAGTGGGAAGCGGTCGGCTCCTTCTGCGAAGCAGTCATGCTCGCGAAGGAGGAGGCGTGCCGCGTGAGGGAGAGAACACTGTCCTCCCTCCGACCCAGCCGCAGTGGTAGACGCCTACGGCGACGGACGTCGCCAGACGATCTCAAGCCACCGTAGGCGCGGGCATGCGGGCAGCGAGTAATGGGCGACTCGCAGCCCGACCATGGACCATGCCCGGGTCGACGGCGCGTCGTGTTCCACGCGCGCCTCAAGGAGTGTCAGTATATTGACGGGGCCTGTAGAGGGTCAAAGCCTGCCGGGGTCGCGGGACTTACCCATCACCGTAACCCCGGTACGTAAAGGGCTAGTGAAGGACACCGTGGATTTTAGTCAGTACAAGTCTGACAGTCTCTCCCACCCTGCCCTGGGTGGGAGGACTCATTTGATGATTTTACCACGCAAAAAAAAAAAAAAAATTGTGTGCCTATTGCCGTTTTTCACCGTGTAATGAAAACGAGACGACCTACGGATTACATGTTTATGATCTATGGAACTCATTTTTGTTTTGATTAAATTACTCGTAAACAAATTATCTGAAATCGTATCATATCCTCGATAAAAACGAAATGATAGAAAGAAAGCTTCGACAAGAATATTTACATCTAAATCTGGATCAGAATTTTACACAACGTTGACGACAAATCACCAGTCATTTTTTTTTGTAAGGATGTGGAATTTAAAATTCACAAGCGACGTAGTCACTTCATGTGTATATCAGGACCAAATAATAGGTTATCGCGACCCTGGAATAATTGAAGGAACAGGTGGATTTTTAGCCAGTAATAGTCTGACCGTTAATTTCGTTCCACCCAGGTTGGATACTTATTTCATAATTGTCTCACCCAACAAAAAAAGGACAATATAAATATAGAAAAGTAGTATTTCCTCTAAAATCCTTTTTGTGGAGATCTCTAAACTTCTTGTGACTAGCGGCCGTATTATGACGTCTTAAAACCAGGTTTGTTCCAGTGAGTGAAAAACTCGTTCACTCAATGGAACAAGCCTGGTTTTAAGAAGTCATAATACGGCCCCTTTTTTTATCGTGGTAAAGTCATCAAATGAGTCCTCCCACCCAGGGCAGAGCGGGAGGGACTGTCAGACTCGTACTGACTAAAATCCACGGTGTCCTTCACTAGCCCTTTACGTTCCGGGGTCACGGTAATTCGTAAGTCCCGCGACCCCGGCAGGCTTTGGCCCTCTACAGGCCCCGTCACTATGCTGACACTCCTTGAGGCGCGCGTCGAACACAACGCGCCGTCACCCCGGGCATGGTCCATGGTCGGACAGCGAGTCGCCCATTACTCGCCGCCCGCATGCCCACGCCTACGGTAGCCGGAGATCGTCTTGCGACGTCCGACGCCGTGGGCGTCTACCACTGCGGCTGGGGTGGAGGGAGGACGCTGTCCTCTCCCTCACGCGGCCCGCTTCCTCCTTCGCGAGCATGACTGCTTCGCAGAAGGAGGCGACCACTTCCCACTCCGTCTCGCCCCGCAGCATGGCCTCGACCAATGCCGGGCGCGAGAGGTCTCCGCCTATCGCCGTCGTGAGGACACGGCGGTGCTCTACCCAAGCGGGGCAGTCCTGCACCGTATGCTCCACCGTGTCCTCCGGACGATCCTCGCAGTGGTGACACCCAGGCGTTTCTTCCCTCCTTATCAGATACAGGTACCTCCCGAAACTTCCGTGTTCGGTGAGGACCTGCGTCATGCAGTAGGTAAGGACGCCGTGACGCCTATCCAGCCACTCCTCAAAGAGGGGTCTTACCGCCGCGATTGCGGCGTGCCCGATAATAATACGGCCCTGGAAAGTTTATTGACTCGTTATTGTCCATCAATTATTTCATTTTACATTTTATTAAATGCTGATGCACCTCATTTCAGCATCGTCATGACAATATTGAATGTTCAATATTAATATTATTTTCTTGACACTAAGAAGATTTATTAGCGATTTATTAGATTTATTAACGTCAGTTGATGTATTAATGGTCTTTATGATAAAGGCCTTATTAAAGTTAGTTCTAGTAAATAATTGACTGTAAAGCTATTCAAGATAGACGTGCTAAATAAACTTGATAACACTATTTATTTAGAAAACAATAAACAAGTAATTTTGTCTAGACCTAGATAAAATTGGAAAAATATTTAGTCGCAATTTTTTTTTCTCTTGCGACTATTTTTATTTGAATGATGAATAATGCACCTGGTGTGAAATGATCTGGGTAAGATTCTACATTGGTACGTGAAAACATTTTACGAATATAAGAGGAATTGCTGAAACGGTGAAGGAAAACCAGGCATGCTCTAGAACCCAAAAATCGATTACACGTGACATCTACCAATCAGCTCTGGGCCCTCGTGCCTGCTCACTCCTTGTAATAGAGAGAAGGCCTGTGTCCCGGTAATGTGACCATCATAGACTGATTATGCATAAGGTTAGAAGAATTGCTCATGATCTGCTGGGAATTTGTAATATTATTCGATCTAAACAGCCGTTATAGTCTCTCAGGACAGTAGTCAGGATAATAATTCTTGTTATCCTGACTTACGTAATAATACTAGTAGTAATAATACTTGTTAGGTTGCTTGAAAATTGGCTCTGGTGCTGATAAACTTGAGCATTCACTTATAATGAGCATTCTTGCGAATGCATTACAGAAAAATAAACGAGAACGTTTTAGCGATCATTGAGTGTTGGCAAGCTGACGAGTGACAAGTCGATGTTTTGCTCTGTACCTAATTGGCATCGACAAAGTTAAAAACGACGAACGCTCGATATTCTGTAACACGTCCAATTCCTTTTCAATTAAAATTTAAAGTTCTTATTATGTCGCGGGACCAAGGGATTACCGTGACCCCAGTACGTAAAGGGCTATTGAAGGACACCGTGGATTTTAGTCAGTACAAGTCTTACAGTCCCTCCCGCCCTGCCCTGGGTGGGAGGACTCATCTGATGATTTTACCACGATAAAAAAAAAAAAGTTCTTATTATAACAATAAATAAATAATAAATAAATAAATATTCCACAACTATCACACAACGCCATCTAGTCCCAAGCTAAGCAGAGCTTGTGTTATGGGTACTAGACAACTGATAAACATACTTATATATTTCTAAATACATACATATTATATATAAATTACTTCCAGACACAGAACAAATAATCGTGCTCATCACACAAACATTTGTCCTGGGTGGGAATCGAACCCACGACCTCCGGCATAGCAGTCAGGGTCACTAACCACTAGACCAACAGGCCTGTCAACAATAGAAAATAAATTTGCATAAAACCCTTCATTGTTTTTTCCCTTATATAAAAACCGGTCCTTTTCCATTGACTGCAATGGATCGCAGCAGATCCCAGATGAATAATGTAGGTACTATTCGCCATTGTTAGTTGGAGATTTTATTTTTTCTACCGTATTAAAGCTGGCTCATGGTGGTAGTTTATTTACTTTGAGTCTGTAACAGACTGCGCCGAAGAGTAATTACTGTTCATAGGTTAATGGCTTTTCTGCTTTTCCATTCTGTGGTAGTTTCCATTAGTTAATGGTTTTTATTGCTTTCCTCGCTTTTGATTTGTTTTTCTACACATTTCTCCGCTACGAAATTCTTCTGTAACGCGGGTGCGTTTAAAAAGATTTAAAGTTACATGCACAAACAGTTTGGAAATAATTACTAATATGCCAAATAAGTATACGTATTTGTTCAATGCGAGATCCAAAACGCGACACGCAGTTAAGCGTTTACGGCAGTTTAACGTTGAAGCCTTTGTCAAACAGACAGGCGTGGCGAATACGAAGCGAAGCGTTTTTATTTGTAATGTAAAAAAAAGCGAAAGCGATCCGATAGCGTGACCGAACCAATGCGAAGACGTGGCGAAGGCGTGTTTGCTTTGTTTGACGTCGTTCGTAAAAAGTCAGCTAATACAACTGTCACGACTCGGTTCGCTGCACCCAGTTTTACGTCTCGTATCGCTTCGGGCTCTGTCCGGTTCGCTATCGCTTGTCAGTTTGACAAACGCTTTCACCACTGCATCAACCTTGCTGTTAGCTATTCTATTCTCGAGTCAAAATCAAAGTCGTTTATTAAAAATACGCTGATTTCTGAGCACTTTTTAATAGTCAATATTTAGATAAGATAATCCCCTAAAGCGGACGCTGGCACTGTGCTGACTTAGGGCTGTAAATCCTCAAAAAAGGACCCCAGAACACAAAGCATTTGCTGTCTTTTGACTAAAAATAATGTTGAAAATATCTCTGATAGGAAAAAGCGAATCCTCCTTGGCAAAAAACTAAACCAAAATGTTCAATTACGCGCACGGATACTTCCTAACGACTACAAAACCACTTCAATGAAAAATAGCTTTATTTAGCTCCACATTTGGTGATTACTTCGCGTACATCTAAAGCCGGCTGACTGGCTGCCCGCACTCGGGCACTCCCAGCAGAATTTCAGAACAATTTAAACTCGTGAAGGATTGTTATTATTCCGGACGAAATTAGTACAGCCAAGCTTATCTTTTGACGAGCCATGTGTGAATACCGCCACAAGAAACATATTTCATGAGGCATTTCCATAAACGAGGCGAATTTATTTGTACAGAATGCTGTGTCTCCCGAATATAATAAGCCATAAATTCAAGCTGAGTTATTTCGCATGAAATACAATTTGGAGAAAACCTCTAAAAGGACGTAATTAGAAGATTTTACGTAGGTTGTAATGGTTTTGTCAAACAGACAGGCGAAAGCGAAGCGTTTCCGAAGCGATACCGAACCGAAGCGAGACGTCAGTCCGATTTTTTTTAATTCTGTCACGCTATCGGTTCGCTTTCGTGTTCTATGTGACTGGATTTAAACAATTCCATACATTCTAAATAAAAACGTCACGCTTCGCATTCGTCACGCCTGTCTGTTTGACAAAGCCTTAAATATACAATTTTTGGATTTTTTTTTCAGTTTTCTTTTGTGTCACATCTTTTTGTTTTCTATGTGAGTGATTCGGTGAAATGCAACGAAAATGTGATGTGGTCTAATTAAATTGAGCGTGAGGAAGCGCACGTAATTTGAATTGACCAATGAGCGCATAGCGGTAGAGTAAAGCGAGATCAGGAAAAACTACTTGAGGATCATACCTGCAATTTTTCAGAATTTGCTCAGCCACTGCGCCAAAAGTGCCATCCAATCTTGATGTATCACATTTCGAGCAATTTTCATTACCGAGGGTGAACATCCAATTGTTCAATGTTCAATTACCGGTATTCCAAACTTCTTAAGCTATTTGAAGACAATGCCACAATTTCAAGACATTTAAGGCTATTTAAAATGCTATTCGGCAAAGTAGCGATAAACGCAGATTTTTTGGAATTTCAACTTTTTTTCGTATTTATATACGACGCGCACCGGAACAGTATATAAAGTTAGAGATACCCGCTAACGCGTTTCCGTGTCGAAACCTGTCTAAACATAGGCACACAACAATGCGAAAAAAAAATGACAATGTACATATAAAACTAAATTCTTGTCTCACACTGTGTAACTACATATGTTTACAAATAAAAGTTTCTTATTCTCATACCATTTTTTTTTAAAATTTTTCCACTGAACGAAATAAGATATTAACTTTGTAAGAACTTTGCGATTGAATACTCTGCATAAAATTAATTAAGAAATATTAACGCTAGAAAGTTGAAGCAGATTAGTTAAATTACCAAATAACCTATTCTTGTAAATTGGTTTAGAAAAACGGTCATGTATAACCGTAAGCCCCAGTACACAACGCGACGCAAGTGTCTGATATCTTGCGATTTTGGTATCCAGGCGACTATCGCAATACATATCCATTGAGGTTCATACAGGCCTGTTGGTCTAGTGGTTAGTGACCCTTACTGCTATGCCGGAGGTCGTGGGTTCGATTCCCATCCAGGACAAATGTTTATGTGATGAGCACGATCATTTGTTCTGTGTCTGGGTGTAATTTATTTATAATATTTATATATTTAGAAATATACAGCCTGTTAGTGTAATCAGTCTTAAACTTGAAACCAGTGGTTTGGTATCACTTACAGAACGTAAATTCAATAAAAAATAAAAACTTTTTTTTTTTCAATAAAGTCTCCATTTTTCCCCAAAATTATTTCACCCTATTACGCAAAGGTGCGCAAAAGGCGCCGGGCCGCGACGCCGGCGCCGCCGTGTCGCCCGCGCACACTTCAGTGATCAGTCAGCCGGCAGCGTCGCTACGGAACGTACGTGTGTACGCTCGCAGCGCAGCGCACCTCACGACCTCGCGCCGCCCCACCGTTAATTTTTCGCG
The DNA here is from genome assembly GCA_943136025.2 of Agrotis puta. Classification (NCBI taxonomy): domain Eukaryota; kingdom Metazoa; phylum Arthropoda; class Insecta; order Lepidoptera; family Noctuidae; genus Agrotis; species Agrotis puta. The sequence continues at coordinate 13,854,775 of OW964176.2, read as the reverse complement.
CAAGTGTTAGTGTTTAGTGATTATGTCGTACACCAACGAACAGTGGACCGAAATGGTCCGGGTTTACGCCGCGTCGGGTGATAACCTGAACGAGGCTCGGAGAATGTACGCTGACTAACTTACATCATCTGGACTCGTCACGCAACAAAGGTAGGTATTTTTGCCTGTCCTAAGCCAGGAAAAGTATGAAGGGAAGTTAGTTACATCACAGGTTACCTGTATTTTATGATGTAGTTAGTTAAAACTTATGTAGGTATGTAGTTAAACGGACGGCTATTGCGGCAGGTTAACGCCCTTTGCAGTGAATACGTAACTCGGGCGCATAGTATCCATGAATTAACGGACGGTGTAGGACAGAAACATTTTTGATTTTTTTAAAGAAAAATTCGTTTATTTATTTTTAAATTCAGACAAACATTTTTATAATTAAATCAACTACCTATGGTTTCAAGGTTAAGACTGATTACACTAACAGGCTGTATAAGTATGTTTATCAGTTGTCTAGTAACCATAACACAAGCTCTGCTTAGCTTGGGACTAGATGGCGTTGTGTGATATTTGTGGAATATTTATTTATTTATTTTTTATACACGGCACGCATGAATGTATAGCAAAGTCGTAAGGTATCGGAGACTTGCGTCGCGTTGCGTACGAAAGGGGCTAAATTCCAAACCGAAACCACCGAAATTCTTAGAAATTAAATAGGCCAATGGCACAATGAAGGATTCAAGTACAAGACAAGGTTTGTTAAACCTTAGTTAGCGTCAATAAGGATAATATTGCTGAACATTTCACTAGAACTGACCAGCTCTACTACCCGAAGTGGTTTTAACGTTAGATTAAGTTTAGGGTCTTCAAATACAGTGTTTAGTGAAACTTTAATTAATTCAACTGAACCCTAATAATTTCCAAGTGGTTGGATACGTTTTGGACGTTCTTGTTTACGTTCTAGAGAACTTTTGTACTGAGGGTCAAAGTTTGACTAATAGAAACTGATTAGTCAGTACTGGGCCTTATTTACTTATATTTAAACACAGTTTAATACAGATTTGGTTTTCGAGACCGAGGTGTTCTCGAAAACAAACCAATATTTAGAAAACTAGTATCACGCTCGTAAAAGAATTGCCTGTTCCAGTTTTTAGGCCCCATTTATTATCTGTGTATCAAAATTCGTTTTTTGTTTGTTTATTTAAAAAAAGTTTGCCCCACACTAGGAATTTCTTCCTGTATCGTGGGTGCGTTTACAAACATCGAAACTCACATACACAAACACTCAGACTCGAAACAACTACTTGCAGATCATACAAATATTTGTTCCGTGCGGGAATCGAACCCGCGACACGCTGGCAGCCAGTCAATCGCTCAGCCACTGCGCCAACCGTATCGTCAAAATAAGTGCCGCGGTTTAGGCTTGAAAGCGTTATAATTAATTGTTTAATTACACTCACTTTTATACTTATAATATTATTTTGGATTTATTCCTCGAGGTTAATGTGCATAAAATATTAATATTTAACGTAGATATAGACACGTGAACGCGCTGTCCGACCATGGACAGATTCCGAGTCGACGGCGCGTTGTGTACCACGCGCGCCTCGAAGAGTGTCAGCAAAATTACGGGCCCCCCCTCTATAGGGCCAAAGTCTGCCGGGGTTGCGCGACTGTACGAATTACCGTGACCCCGTAACGTAAAGGGCTATTGAAGGACACCGTGGATTTTAGTCAGTACGAGTCTGACAGTCCCTCCCGCCCTGCCCTGGGTGGGAGGACTCATTTGATGACTTTACCACGTTAAAAAAAAAGATATAGATATGTAGCTCAAAAATACTGACGTTTTGACAAAACACTCGTTGCAACATTATTATATTGCACTCGCAACTAAGCAAGGCAGCTTACTAGTATTAAAGATAATTTAATGAAGAAGTACAAAAATAGACAAAGTACTAAGATTTCAGCGTGGCCTATCTAAAGCCGAGGCCTGGTAGGACTTTCGAGGGAAGCTAGTGATGAATTAGTTTCTATTTTTAACCCTCGCAAGATTAAGCAGGTGTACTTACTCCTGATGTCTTCACTTAAGATAGAAACCTCTTACTTAGCACCCTCATGAAATATTTGTCGAAAAGGGGCTTCGTCAGGAGAAACAAAAAATCTAGGCGTAGTTTCTTTGAAAAAGATTACAAACATTAATAATTCTGATTCAACGGACCGAATTAGGTAATTTAGCGGAGGTTTAGATACTTATTTATAATTACAATACACTCTCATTAATCCATATGTCAACATATGACAGTTTTATAAATCACCTTACAAATTAAAACCTCTACGCGGAATCTTTGATGTGGACTTTGGGTTTTCCAGGGGCAAGACTGGGTTTATAGCTATTGAAATTTATGGCTATTGGCCTTGGGTGATGGTCCAGATGGCCCATCTCAAAGGAGATTGGAAGAGAATGGATGTGGAAGAAGGAGGATGTTGTGATACAAATTGAGAGACGCCCATGTCTGCAATGGACTGCAATACTTTGTCCCATTTAATCCATGGCACTTATATATTATGACAAGCAGGAAATAAGTGATGTCACACACACCTAACCTTATGTGGCTTTGTATTTCATTTAACATAATCGGTGTTTAAATTGTTGGAACATGGGTCTTTTCTCTGTGAAAGGGTTTGGTATTATTCTTAGACTGACGATACTGCCCTGTCAAATCATTTACAGTCTTGAAATATATTTATGAGTAAAGTAACCCCCTTTAGTGATATCTCTACCAAAGAGGGTGTTTTTTCTTTGAGTCTCACCGTCTATGACTGGTAGTCGAACTTTTCGCAAAGTAGAGCTTTTTTCAGAAACATCGATAAAACTAGCATGTTTACGTGTGTAGAATTTTCGAGTTAATATGGACGTGTTTGGAGCACCAAAATCATGGGTCTCAAATAGCTTAATGTAACACAATTTCCAAAACAAAGAGGATTATCGAATCCAATTATTAATTAGCTTGGGATTCTAGTTGAAGCCGACAGGCTCGGGTGGGTATGTTAAAGGGCTTTGGAGCCAAATCCCTTAACGCCGGCTAAATCTCGTACGGGGAAACAATTTGATATGGGATAGTGTTTGGGCAAGTTTGATAGACTCGGAATATTCAGGGAAATGTATGATTAACTCAGTTCGTCTTCAGATTGCTGAATCAAAAATCTATAACATTTATATAAACTAACGACTTTTACCCCTTGGGAGCTGGCAGAAACTATTCATAGAATACCTCCTTTTATGCTTCCTCCTGATCCTGATCCGTTCAAACTTCTTTCTACCTGCTCCACCACTCATAAAAGTGTAGAAAGTTACAACGACTGGTAATTAGGACATCCATAGTGTCGGTCGTCGTTGGATAAAAGCTTATTATCTGAAATCTCTTGATAATGAACTAAGTTTGACTCGTGGCCTTGTGGCATTCGATGAAGTGTAAATAAATGTTTAATAACAAGGTTCAATAATAAAAACCGGCCGCTTTAGTCATCCTTACATCACCTTAAGGAGTTCTTAAGGTCATAGTGCCAGTCTATACAACTTTTCATTCACATTCAATTTTACACCTACATTTTATTTCACCAAAATCCTTGCGGGGTCACTAATATAGCTCCCGTACCTACAACTCAGGCTATTATTAAAGTACTCTTCAACCCTCTGTCTGCTCCAGCTCCGCCATTTTAATAGGAGCCGTCATTATCCGTCGCATGGCCTAATGAACGTCTCGCGATAGTGCTAAATGAAACGTCACGCCTCCACTTATATTATTCTATTCATTTATGAAAGAAATTTTTATTAAAATAATGTTTGTAAGCTCGCCTTTCATCTGTGAAGAAGATTAACTGCGTATTACGTTGACCTTTCAACATTTTTATTTTGGGTGAAATTATTGCAAACTTAATTTGTATGTTACACTAGTTTTTGCCCGCAGCTTCGCTCGCGTTATTTTGAATTTGACAACCTGTTCGAACCGTACATATCACTTTTTTGTTACGTGGTAAAATCATCTTTTTAGTCCTCACACCCAGGGCAGATCGGGAGGGACTGTCAGACTCGTACTGACTAAAATCCACGGCGTCCTTCAATAGCCCTTTACGTACCGGGGTCACGGTAATTCGTGAGTCCCGCGACCCAGGCAGGCTTTGGCCCTATACAGGAGCCCCGTCACTATGCTGATACACCTTGAGGCGCCCGTGGAACACAACGCGCCGTCGCGTCGACCCGGGCATGGTCCATGGTCGGACAGCGAGTCGCCCATTACTCGCCGGTACATATCATATAGCGCCATCTTTTGACATATGAACGTTATTGTAGTTTTTCTCGGGAACAAATCTTTTTTAGTCACAATGATGCAAACAGAATGAGCGGTTCAGTGGTTTGGGCGTGATAGATAGCAAATAAACAAACATACACTTACTTTCGCATTTATAATATTAGTTAAGATAAAATTAAATTAGGTAGATACATGCTTTAGTAGACTACATGTTACGTGTCCTTTGCAGATGATTGATTATGACGTGAACTTATCAAAATATGTAAATTTTATTAAGAAAATAGTCAGCCGTTTTTTTTGACGTTAAAAGTCGTTAAATGAGTTCTGCCACTGACTGGCAGCCACCAAAGGAACAGGATGGATATATAGTCAGTAAGAGCCTGACAGTCCCTTCATTTTGAAGGACTCATTTGACTCTACTGAGACACAGTTACCTCCCCGAATTCGGGGTGCCCAAAATTCTAGTGTTAAATACACATCATATAACTACATAATATTGTACAGGTATGTCGATTCCAACAGTTGGTTTGTGTCTAGTAAATATTTATGGCGAGAGCACAAATACTCGGTGAAGGTAAATTTGGAGTATGAAATCCATTAATGTTCTCCCAATGGACGTACGCCATGGTAAAAAATACAAATCCTTCGGGAAATTAAAACAGACACCAGGATATATCGCAAACAGAAAATAAAACGTAAAACTTAAAGAAAACATGTTTTTTTTTTACATATTCAACTGTTTGGTAGAAGATTAACCATGTTTTGCACGGTTTTTTCATAAAAATTGACAAAAAACTATTGATTTTAAAGACGGGTCAAGAGGGAACGGTTGAGCAGCGTGTCGCGGTGTTCGATTCCCGTACGGAACAAATATTTGTATGATCTACAAGTAGTTGTTCCGGGTCTGGGTGTATGTGCATGTGTATTTTTATGTTTGTTAACGCACTCACGACACAGGAGAAATTCCTAGTGTAGGGCGACGATTTTTTTAAATCACAACCTCGTAAACTCGAAATACTAAAAACTAAAGTAGACAAGTTTTGTGCCAAAAGGTACAAAGCAAAAACTTCCAGTAAATCTAGGGTCATTTTGTACCAATTTAGCTTAGCGTCTGAAATAAATCCCCATTGATCCCCGAGCAGCGATTTGGAGAGCGACCCCGTTCACCGATTAGCTTTGAAAATACGAAACAGTACCATTGCCAATTTGTATTCAGAATCCAATCAATTTATTTAGACCCTAATTTCGTGGGGGTCAACCCTCTTGAACCTTAAATACTTCGGCCCATAGCCGATAGCCGCTAAGTGACAGAGGTTGGGGGTTGTGTAAAATTAAATCTGGCACGTGTTATCGTGGGTTTAGTTAGCTTTGGGGTTATCGGAATCTTTTTAAGAGTTAGGCGTTTTGCAATGTGTGGCGCGATGAAGAATATTGTAAAAAATACTTTTTTTATATAGTCTGTTCTTTTTCACTTCAGAGCAAAGGCCTTTGCCATTTTCTTTTGTCTTTGGTTTGCTTCTTCTCGCCAATTCCACATTTTCAAATTATCGATATGATGATGTGCTTGTGCTTTTTAAGATATTTTTCACGTTTAAATATTATCTAAGACGTGTTTCAGCAATGTCTTATACGTAAAGACAATGAGTTGAAGAGACAATATTATTACAAGTATAATCTATGTTACGTTTACTTATCATAAAGAGTATCCTTGGGCTATTTTGTTGTACCATCTTCAATTCACGATCGTCAACAATTTTTACTAATCTTGAAAATTTTCACCATTATTAAATATTTTACCAGACAAGGTGGAACTGAAACTTCATCGCACCAACGAAATTATTGAATATTTTAGACATTGTTTGTAACAAAATCTACCAGAACTTGGGAACGCTTCGGAATAACTTCCTTGACGTTCCACTCGAAGGTAGCGCTCCAATTTATTTAACCTGTTCAATATCAGAATCTACTTTTTACTTAGCTGCAGTTCAGTACTTGGTTATCTCGCAGTAGGAGATGAAATTCGATTACGCTCTCTGTAGTCATAAAATTAAATTGCATTAAAAGTGTTTATATCTGTCTACCTACAAGATGGATAGATAAATATCATCTGATAAAGACCACAGGATGGCGCTGGATGCAAGTTGCTTAAAACCAGTCTTAAAGGAATTCTAAAGGGGAGGAGGAGGAGGAGCCTATGTTGAGCAGTGGACGTCTTAGGGCTGAAATTAATTTATTTTCTATGGAAAAATTACATGAAGAGCTCGTGGCTAAATAAATACAGCCGCACAGACCGATCTTCCGGGTTAAGCCGCGCTTGCCGAGGTTGGTCTGTGGATGGGTGACCATCTGTCATAGCGAGTTTCCTCCGTGCCTCGGAAAGCACGTAAAGCCGTTGGTCCCGGCTGTCATTTGTCGATCTTGTGACAGTCGTTACTGTTAGTCAGAAGCTCTAAAGTCTGACAACCAGTCTTACCATGGGGTATCGTATTACCCAGTTACTGGGTTGTGGAGGTCCGACAGGCAGTCGCTCCATGTAAAATACTGATATCCAGCTGAATCTGGTTTGACTGGAAGCCGACCCCAATATAGTTGGGAAAAGGCTAGGCAGATGATGGAAAAATTACAGCTAAATGAACAGAACAGAAATAAAATGTGAGACTGGAAGCCAATTACATTTCTTCACATTTAAAAAATAGACTAGAAGAAAGGCATGTGAACTATACAGCACTGCCCACCAACTGCACTGTACTGTACTGCACAAAAGAAAATTTATGATGAAGAAGACATCACTTTTTAAACAGAATTTTGTTCTGTTTAAGTGAAAATAACATTTTATTCATAATTTTAATCATAGATTTACGTACTTATTTAGGTAATTAAAATATAAATATATATACATACTACATTTACCTATAATATACAAAAATTAAAAACTTTTGTTTTACAAAATGACTAAATTAAAAATAAAATTAAAATTTACAGGGCGTCAGAAATATTTTTTTTCCATATTATGGCTTTAATTCAATATATAGAACAGTATCAGTTTCAAATAGGAATTAGTGAAGTCCAGACTTTAAGAAGAGTTATTCATGTTGATTGCCACGAATTGCCAGAATTAGCGGGAGTTATTACCTATAGTAATCTGATAGCTCTGGAATTAATTATCAAGTATTTTTGTCTTAAAGGGACGTTAAATTTTTTTTTATCGTGGTAAAATCATCAAATGAGTCCTCCACCCAGGGCAAGGCGGGAGGGACTGTCAGACTTGACTGACTAAAATCCACGGTGTCCTTCAAAAGCCCTTTACGTACCGGGGTCACGGTAATTCGTGAGTCCCACAACCCCGTCTCGCACGTGATCCGTGAGGAAAATTACAAGCATGGCTTTAATTGGTGTTAGTCTCGGCAAATAGAAGATAAATATCTTTTCGGAAGTCTCGGAAAATAATTATTTGGTGTTCGTTTATTTTCTGTAACAGACATTTCCTCAGTGGTTACACGATTTAAGATTATTTTCTTGACTATAAAGAACATTTGCCACTTCCTGATTGCTACAAAATAAAAATATGCTTAAATCTATTTGAGGTTTTTAACTAATAAATTGTGTAGACATTGTGTTCATAAATCCTGATTTATATGCTTATGCCTATACAAAAAATTAAACATGTCCTTGTACTTTATGATGATCCAAGAGATTTGTCAACTGTTTGTTAATGTAACATACACAAGTTAATAACTTTAACCTTGTGATTTTATTTATGTAACCAATCATTTTTCATTATATTATTTATAATCTATAACAGATTTTTGAAAAAAAAAAACAACATACAACAACAGCACCTTTGTGTTGAGGAGAATGGTTTTTTCAAAACATCATACACTAAATCACTGAACTAGTTTTTACACGAGACTTCGCTTCGCTACAGTTAGTTTAGTATTTGAAAATTAATTTATATTGGCATGTAGCGCCATCTATTCATAGCATATGAACGTTTTCGTTGTTTATTTTTGCTGCATTTCTTTTTCTTGGGATAAAATGTACCCCATGTCCGTTTGTCTTTGTACACCTGCCAACGTATTTGCAAAATTTCAGGATGATCGGTTTAATTGTTTGGGGGTAACAAAGGTAAGTTAGGATTTAAAAACTGTTATCGCTGTCATTAAGGGTACCGACTTATTGCGTTTATCTATTTGAGTTGTTTATAATTATGTTATAAATAAATAATTATTTTATTAATGTTTAGCTAAGCAGGGTCAGTTGTACGATAAGTTAATTTCAAGGCAATCTTTAGTTTTTATTATTGATGCTCAATACTTTTTGTTTGACCAGGTAATGTTAAAATAATTGAGCACATATTTATTGCGTGCAAAAAGCTATATCCGCATGTAATTAAGTAATTTGATTTATTACTGCGCATAAGTACGTACTTTGAAACAGCAGGGTTTTGGTTACACGGCCAGTTTAAAAGGCTATTTCGAGGTTTCTGATCCGATTTCTGTGATTTTTTATGTGCTTGATGCAGTAAACATGCCATTTGGTCCCCTAATTTGAAAAGAAGAGTTGGTGGATGCTGCTGCTGACAAGCTCGACAAATTATTAGCAAAATCATAAACACTAGACAGAACCAGAACAACTACTTGGAGACTATTCAAATATTTGGTCCGTGTGGAAACAAATCCATTGAAATTGAAAATTTCGAAAGAAATACGACATAGCTGGGCTAAGTTTGTTCCTTCTGGATTTAGACGCGTTAGACACGAAAAAGCCAGATAACCCGTAGCGTTGCAATCAAAGTTCACCGCCTCCACCATTTTATACCTACTAGTTAATCCTGTTAACGGTAATTACCTTCCTTAGACGTTTCTGGGATATTTTTTTATAGGTTTAAATTACTGGTTTGTTGTTTTGAAACGACGACAAAAAAGGACTAGGTTCTCAAAGTAGTTTTTTTAAAATTGTATCTCTGTGATAAAGACATCTTTGTTAAACCACAACACTTTGGCTCATTCTGCTTGATTTCTAGCCGTATTTATTAATGACTAACAGCAATATTTATAAATTATCCAAACACCAGAACAAAATATGTATCGTTAAGTGGGAGATCTTTGGCTTGCTTGGCCTACTGACAATATAATTAATTTAAAAAAAAAACACGAATTCGAGCACACCATTATTGAAAAGACAACCTTGTCTGAACAAACTTCCCGTACAAAAAGTAGGTCACTTTATCTGTTAAAATGATAATAGAATCTTATTTAAAAACCTCATCAATGTTATTTTTGTCAAGGGTCTAATATATTTCAACTGAAACGTGAAGGCTTTGAGCCTGAGGCTACATTAGCAGCGATTTGCGATGCGATTGGAAGAGCGAACGTGGTATCGTTGATGTACGGTGTAGCCGTATACGTGAGCATTCATTTTTTTTTTTCATCGCTCTTGTGTCGCAGATCGCGTCGCAGCCTAGTGTGGCATCAGTCACACTAGGCTGCGACGCGACCACGCGGCGCAGAGAGCGGCGGGTTGCGCGGGGCGTGTACGAGTATTACAAATGACCAATAACTGCACGCGCCGCTCGACGCGCTTCCCGACGCTCCGTGTGTCTTTGAACGACGCCTAAGGCTCCTCCTTTATTCCTTACATTCAATAAAGTTTAAGCTTTATTCAAATTTTATCACCGTTCTTAGATTTTCGCCGTTTCATTAACATTTTAAACTTACTTTACAGAGCCCATAAAGAAACATTACCATAAGTCCAGAATCATGAATTTCGGTTAAAACAATGTTTAATTATTGAAAACTCGATAGCTTTTGTTTTAGGGACAAAAAGTGAATTAAACTCAAATCTTATTAATTCTAAACCATTGTTAATTCTCTATGCTTTATACTTTTCAATGAGGATTTTTTTTTGTTTGGAGGGTAAAAGAATAATTAAATCTTAGTAAAACTTCTTGATAAGACAGCATATATTTTTTAAGATTTTTCTAGAGGATATGTGCTATGCTGACAAGTGTTTTATGTCTTAGGCCCCTTTCTTCGGGTGGAGAGTCATCAAATGAGTCCTACCGCTGTAGGTAGAGCAAAAGAGACTGGCGCACTTGACTGACTAAAAACCATACCTATTGTTCCTTCAGTTGCCCTTTTAGTTCCAGGGACACGGTAACCTCTTAAAACTTGCCCTAGACCCTGTCATTGATTAATTTATTTATGTTTTATTTACCTATGTTTGTTTTTCAAAAACTTTAATACGCTAATGCTAATAATTGAATTTTCTGAAAAGTTTAAGGTGTAATCACAATGAAGTATGAATAAGAAGTTTATTCAGTGAGCTATTAATATTAGAAGCAATACAAAGTAGTTACTTGATTAATGTGTAGCACCGCATCACTTATGCTTTTGTCAAACAGACAGGCGAAAGCGAAGCGTTTCCGAAGCGATACCGATCCGAAGCGAGACGCCAGTCCGCTAGTTCTGGTACGCTATCGGATCGCTTTCGCTTTTCTATGTGACTGGATTCAAACAATTCCATACATTACAAATAAAAACGTTACGCTTTGCATTCGCCACGCCAGTCTGTTTGACAAAGGCTTTAAAGTGTAACTTGCATATTCATAACGTGATTAAGAAACATACATTTAACGAGATTAGATTACTTTAGTGTAAGCGTTGTTCCACACGTACCACAACCACACCAAGATCACAACAACACCACGAGGGCGGTCTCATATTTTTATTGTCCTTTACATAGTACTAAGTGGTTCATTGCACTGCACCAAATTGGACAATTCTTTTTTTCGTTTTGTTTTTAACATTTAGGAGAAATAATATAAAAAAAATAAACTGAATTTCATAATGGATAAATAAATGGTAGAAATCATATGGACCTTTTGCTGACATTATAGACGCGTGGGTGATGTTGACCACAAAGCAGTCACTGGTTTTTGCGGCCGGTTATATCAAAAGAATAACAATTAGCAACATCCAAAACCACTTTTTACTACAATAGATCTACAAGAAGCTGTTGCGAGACTATCCACACATAACCACTTTTTGACTATCTTTTGTCACTGCGATATCGTGTGGTTGTGGTACATGTGAAACTGGCCTAACTTTAAGAGTGATGTGAGTTGACTCATCATTCATCAGGGTTTATTTTAAGTTGTTTACCCGAAAAACTTTTACTTTACTTCTTTCACGTGGAGTTTCATTCAAGAATGCTATTTATCTTATACGTAATTTCATCAAATAAGTACTACATGAAACAATTTGAATCATTGAAAACCTCATTTATTACACTACTGCCCAAAAAAGGAGTGTTACTTTAACATATTTTTATCATGAAATTATGTCATTAAAAAATCTTTGAGGTTTCAAAAAGTTAAAAAGTCTGACGAGTCCTCATTGTTAGTCTAATGCGTCTCTATGTCTTGAGAAAAGAGGGGACGCTGACGCCAGGCAAAATTATAGATTAATTATTTATATGGACCCTGACCTCGGAACGTAAAGGGCTATTGAAGGACACCGTCGATTTTAGTCAGTACGAGTCTGACAGTCCCTCCCGCTCTACTTTGGGTGGGAGAACTCATTTCATGATTTTACCACCCCCAAAAAATCGTACAAAGGATAATAAACGGTAACGAATTAACAAAGAGGACTCAAAATCTAGGGCAAAAATGGCCGTGGACCCATGGCACATACAAATTCAATGGAGGCGGAAAACTATGTAATTTTCTAAGTGAAAATAGCGGCAACATGCTTACCGACCACCAAGCTTTATTAAATTTAGACTGAACAGAAATTCTGGGGAGATGCCACTGAGAGTCTACTGTTAGCGATAAGCGATACTGACGGCAGTCAGCGATAACAATCCTACTACAGTCACAAATGTAGATGGATGGATGTTTGTTACCCTTTCATGCAAAAAAATTGAAGGGATTTGGATGTTTGGCACTCATAATTTACTCGTAATAAGCTGGATTAACACAAAGGGTACTTTTTATACCTGTTTTACGGCCCACACGTATAATTCTCGACTCTCTCCTCCATGCAAAACACAACTAAAAGCCAGTAGGCTGCCGAGCTAGGTGGGTATAACACCATAATTATGATAGAACTAGCACTTCGCCCGCGACTTCGTCCGCGTGGGTTACGTACTTTCCTAATTCCCCCTTTTCACCCCCTTAAAGGTTAAATTTCCAAAAATCCCTTCTTAGTGCTCCCCTACATTCTAATAGCAAGCCGTGTGCAAAATTTCACATTCCTAGCCCCAGTAGTTTCGGCTGTACGTTGATATGTCAGTAAGTCAGTTCTCCTTTTATATATATATATATAGAATAACTTTGATTGCATCAATGTTATGCATAACCTAAAAGGAGGAGAAGAAAAGCCTCGTACAATGGCGAAACACAATGGTGTTAAATTATTACATTATCTATACATATAATAAATCTGTGGAAGGGTCAATTCTGTACATTGAAAATATTGAAAAAATAAATAGCGGGGGGTGTTGCTGGATCGATACCAAACCCAAATATGTGATTAAAAAAATGTTTGTCTGTCTGTCTGTCTGTATATGCAGACATCACGTGAAAACTAACGGTTCGATTTCGATGAAACTTGGTATACTTATACCTTATTATCCTAGGCATAAAATGGGATACTTTTTAACCTGGAAAAATACGTAGAAAAAATCTTATTTTTCAGTTTTATTCATAGACGTTGTTCTGTAGAACCGCGAATCTCCTTAATTATTATAGGCTTAGCCGTATTTGGGTCCAATAGATATTTATAAGATGTCATTGTCAGAGTTACTCGAAATGGAGAAAAAAAACCATCCACGCGAAGACCGACATCCGCGCGGACGGAGTCGCGGGCGGAAGCTAGTATAAAATAAAATTATTGACGAATCTGATGATGTGTCACTACATAAGTCAACAGAAGTTTTACAGGAAACCCCACTTCATTTTCACACAACTAGAACTTTAAGGGTGCCGTTTAGGGAAGTTATATCTACGTGTACCCTTGTAATAGCTAGGTGTACCCCTGTAATAGCCATAAGTGTGTGTAAACGAGGGGGAATAGTGGGGTGTGTTTTTTATGTTGGCAGTTATGCACGTTACATGGGGGCCATACTGTGCCCGGGTGAGGCGGCAGCCAAATAAATTATTTGTTGGTGTGCGTTTATTTCGTCGATAAGGAAATTTATTTTGCTTATATACCTAAATGTAAACGTAAAAATGTGTAACAGCCATTACTTCTATTAGTTAGTCGAACGGTTTAAAAGCTTTTTATTAAGACAATGACTTGTTAAGTCAAGCTCCATATCTGTCACTTGACACTTATCGGCTGCGCGTGAGCACCGTAGCATCATGGGAACTCTTTTCATTTACTTTTTCTTTCCATAAAAACCTTCCTCTTGAATCACTCTATCTATCTAAAAAAACCGCATCAATATCCGTTGAGCAGTTTCAAAGATATAAGCATACATAGGGACAGACAGACGGCGGGAAGCGACTTTGATTTACCTTTACTATGTAGTGATATGCATGTTTATTTTTGAACGTGCTCGTTTATTTTTGACTGGAATGCCTTCAAAAGACTCCTGTCGTCCTGGGTGGAGCGAAATAAATTGTTAGACTTCTGCTAACTACAAAAACACTCAATGTTTTTATTTGCCCTTTGTGTCGTGGTAACCTCTTAAGATATTTCCGTAACATTAAATATAATTATGTTACCTCTTAGACAACGTCATAAAGGTTTATTTACCCATGTTTATCTTTAACCACCATGAACAATGTGCACATAACAGCCATAAGCAGCCATTTTTGAATTCCCGCTTCAATCCCCGCTGTTACTACAACCCCTTTCCAAGTAAATAGATGTACCTATGTACGTATCTATTAGGAAGTATTACTTCGGCAACATGACGGTAATACGTTTGGTGACGTTTTCATTTAAGAAATAAATAGCGGTGGTACGTGGTACGCGTACCACTCAGTAAACTGTATACGTGTTTTGGTGACGTGTGCGACTGTTAGTATTGGTTGGTGTCGAGTTTCTTAAAGCGGGAAAAGCAGGGAATTAAGTAATTTTTGGATATATTGAAGAAAATACATGTTTTCAGTTGAAACGTGTTTATTTCACTCTATTGTTGGTTGGTAACTTTATGATTACGGGTAATTTAATGGAATCTGTTTTTTTTTTAAGTTTAATTACACTGTATTGAAACTGTTGTCCGTTCTGAATTCTTACACAACCTACCATTTTTATGGTATGCACAGCTTAGGTGGGGATTTCCTTCATTTCTTCTTAGTCTTTGTTTCGTGATTGCTACAACCTTGGGGTCTTTTAGTCAAGAGGGAATAAGTTACTTCTAGGATAGCATATTTCACTGTCAACCACATCATCGCTTACCATCAGCCGAGATAAAGCCTTTGTCAAACTGACAGGCGATATCGAACCGGACCGAGTCCGAAGCGATAACGAAGCGATACGAGCGTCACCGAGGCGTGACAGTTGTATTAGCTGACTTTTTATGAACGACGTCAAACAGAGCAAACACGCCTTTGCCACGTCTTCGCATCGGTTCGGTCACGCTATCGGATCGCTTTCGCTTTTCTATGTGACTGGAATCAAACAATACCATACAATACAAATAACAGCGCTTCGCTTCGTATTCGCCACGCCTGTCTGTTTGTCAAAGGCTTAATAGTCAAAGGCGACACTATCGCTAAAAAGTATTTTTTTTGTTAGAAGTATAGCATGATTTACATGCCAGTACTTAATCAAAATCAGAATCTCTTTTCGTATTAATTTTTCGTATCAAATATAATCTTCAACCCACATATTTAAACAGCACGTATCCTTTAACGTATATTTTAACAGTACGCATAAATATTAACACGCACAGATAAGTTAATTTCGAACTTTTGGCGTATAATTTATTACGTTGCGGTATATCTGCTGGTAAAATAGTGGATGAAAACTTTATGTAAATTTGTTCAGCACAGTGACATGCAAAAGTTAAAATATTTAAATTAAGTCGTTGAAATGTATTAGGACTGACTTTAGTTACACATTGTAACACGGAGGTTTTATTAAAAATACTCTGTTGTCGGTTCTTAGCCGTTTTTATATTTTATTCAGGGCACGTAGGTTCTTCTAAAGTAGATCTACTGCCAAGTAAGGTTTTTACCTTTCCTTTTAATGTGTGTGTGTTTAGGATAAAACCTATAAGTTAAACGAATCTCAAGGCAAACAAAACTTATCATTATAATATCTGGTAGAAGGGGTTTGTGATATGCAATATTAATTTTATTCTTTTGATAAAACCTGTCTGTTTAAATTATTTTAAATCCTTTCTTTAGCAGACAAAACCACAAAAGTAATTCCGAGCTAATTTGCGATTCTTACCTTAAACGAACTAATAAAACAAAAGGAATATTTATTTGAGCGTCTCTTAACAACACCTGTGGAGGGAACCAACTTTAATTACTTATAAACTTTCTTTAATTAATTTAATGAATTTGCATAATGCGGTCCGGCTTTCAAGTAAGAAGATTAAGGTGACAACTTGTTATTTTTAAGCTTTAAGTTTGGAGTGTCGCTGCAAAATTTTGATGTAATGAAAGAGTGACTCGTTCTTTTTTTACGTGGTACAAAGATCCAATGAGTCCTGAACCAGGGTTCGGGACTGTCAGTCAGACCAGGAAGTTACTAAAACTATAAATATAAAGACAATTTTTTTTAAACGTTGCCCCTCACTAGGGATTTCTTCCTGTATCGTGGGTGCGTTTACAAACATAGAAACTCACACACAAACACCTAGACTCGGAACAACTATTTGCAGATCATACAAATATTTGTTCCGTGCGGGAATCGAACCCGCGACACGATATGGTATGGTATGGCATGACTTTATGAAAACATGCTTCTTCCTGAAGTTACAAAATTCTTGTCATCTAAAATATTATATGCCTGTCAGTAACGTTGATTTTCCACGGCAAACCAGTTTTACTTGCTCAAAAGCTCGAAGAAAGCGCCAACTCAAGTTATAACGTTTATGAATCACGAAGTGACAAGAAGATTTATGATTCCGTTTTTTTTTGCAATTTTATCGCACGTTGACGTGAATTGATGCAGCCTGGCTCATAAGCGAGATGAAACTGTTTCATATTCATCTTTGCTTTTTGACACCCTTTGTGCATAGTCAATAACATTGCATGTGTGGCGCTGAATATTGAGATTTTGGTATTTAACAGAATTTGGGAATTTCATTCGCGAATGGCTTTCTGGCACTGTCTGTATTCTGCTCTCCTGTTAAAATGTTAGCTTTGAAACAGAATCTAACGCCGAAAATCAACGAATTTCACTGGTCTTCTAATCTCATATTTCGGACAATAAGTGGCCATTATAAATATATTCCATGTTTCTTTATTCGCACATTACTGAATAAGTAACTATTCTTCAGATAAAAAACTTGCAAAACCTTTTACACGGAATTCTGAAACACTCAAGTTGCAAGACTTTGTTAAAAAGCTTAAAGACTCACTTAACGTTTTAAAACGCAGCTTGTTTCGATCAAGATTAAGTAAACACTAGCTAATGGAGCTGAGCTCAGAAATGCGAGCGCCCTCTTACGAGTCACAATCAACATTAAATTATATTGTTCGCATTCGCATTCAATTCGCGTCACGAACTCGAATGAATGTGCGAATCTAGACATTAGGATAAGTAACGTCATCTACGTTTGAAATGGATACGTTATTGTGTTAATGTAACCATTTACATTTTGTATCGAATTTAGACAATTGTAAATGTGTCTCTTTCTTTTATTTTGAATTTTGTTTTTCGACGCTGACAAATGTTGCCGCCCGTGCGTGGGTTTTGACGAAATTGTATTATGCTGAACGTAGATATAGAAAAAAAACTAGATAAAGCGCGTGCAACTAGGCGTCCACCGCGGTGTCCTACGCAGCGTCTGTTCTTTTTATGCTGCCAGTTTTGTTACAAGTGTTTGTAACCCGCAACAGACGCAACATGCAACAAACGCGTTTAAACCCGCTTCTCATTGAACGCTCTGGTACATTGCCAATGTTTGTGTTTCGGGCCCGTCGTCCCGCCGTATTTACGAGACCTAAGTTGGGCACGTGACGTAGTTGATCTTGCGTTATCTAGGTCTATCTATATCTGTTACATTGAAGAATAACAGCTTTCCATTTTGTCACGTATTCTTTGCTCAATAAAGGTGAAGTTACTTTTAAAGCTAAATTGATTTTGTTGGAACTCCAAGAAATGGCATAACAAACATTTAAAGAATTCCCAGCAAACACGTCCAGTAAAAGAATCTGCCCACGGAAATTCAGTTCGCAGTTTTTATTTAGTTCGGAGAACTGCTAGTGTCAAATAAAATCGCCGTACTCTGTAGAAAGAAACCAAAACAATCGAAGAACCACAATTATCTATGTCATACAGGAAAGAGATGGTCTTTTATTGTTTTTTATCTCTTTCTAGAGAATATGCCAATTCTTAGTACATAATGCTCGGTCCATGATCTATGTCTATGATACTAAGGACCATTTTTTTTTTTATCGTGGTAAAATCATCAAATTGGTCCTCCCACCCAGGGCAGGGCGGGAGGGACTGTCAGACTTGTACTGACTAAAATCCACGGTGTCCTTCACGAGCCCTTTACGTACCCGGGTCACGGTAATCCCTTGGTCCCGCGACCCCGGCAGGCTTTGGCCCTCTACAGGCCCCGTCATTATGCTGACACTCCTTGAGGCGCGCGTGGAACACAACGCGCCATCGACCCGGGCATGGTCCACGGTTGGACAGCGAGTCGCCCATTACTCGCCGCCCGCATGCCCGCGCCTACGGTGGCCGGAGATCGTCTTGCGACGTCCGACGCCGTGTGCGTCCACCACTGCGGCTGGAGTGGAGGGAGGACGCTGTCCTCCCCCTCACGCGGCTCGCCTCCTCCTTCGCGAGCATGACTGCTTCGCAGAAGGAGGCGACCGCTTCCCACTCCGTCTCGCCCCGCAGCATGGCCTCGACCAATGCCGGGCGCGAGAGGTCTCCGCCAATCGCCGTCGTGAGGACACGGCGGTGTTCTGCCCAAGCGGGGCAGTCCTGCACCGTATGCTCCACCGTGTCCTCCGGACGATCTTCGCAGTGGTGACAACCAGGCGTTTCATCCCTCCTTATCAGACACAGGAACTTCCCGAAACTTCACTCCTCAAGGAGGGGTCTTACCGCCGCGATTGCGGCGTGCCCGATACTAAGGACCATAGTAGAAGAATATGCGCCTCGGCCGAGCCCTGTGCCTCAAGGTTTGCAAAGAGGTGTGCTTCTGAGAATGGTTGCATCCCTACAACCAAGTTCTACTTCCCAAATTTTCAGACGTCTTTCAAACTCGAATATACTAACTTCAATTGTTTGAGGGAATAACAAGTATTAGAAAGTTCAAAGAATTTAGTTTGACTGTTTATTTGTTTTTGGTTTGCTGTTTCGTTAGTTAATTCACAGTGTTACTTACGTACTACAAGGAATTTCGTATAGTGTTTGTTATGCTGGCATCTCACAAGCGCGATTTGACATTTATTAAAATTGGACGAGCCAGACTGCGCCACGCCGCACCTTTACACGTGCGGGGAGCGGCTTGGCGCGTAATATTACGCGCCGCGAGAAGCGAGCTTTATCGGTTATAATACAGCTGTTTGCGTGCAACAATCATGTTTGTGAATTGATAGAATTGACAATGAGCATCTTTACACGCGATTGTTTGAAAAAAAATGATGAGGATATGTAGATTCTTGTACTTGTATCCTATCGTCGGAGGAGGAGGCTGTCAATTCGGTACGTATTTTTTTGTTGTGCGTAGGAGTTCCAGTCCCTTTTGGGTGAGCTCCGCACCCATCTTCTCGACTTTGCCTTGGTCTAGACTGAAGCTACAATAAAATTTGAGGCAAAAAAATAATGGTATAATTTGAACTTTGCCGCCTTAATTCACATTTAACTCGAATTACCATTCAATGACAATGTCAAACAAGTTAGAATGTCAGAAAGTTGAGACTGCCGTATCATAGGCTCACATAACATTGTTAGAAATTGTTAATTTTCGCGTCGCCGCTTCACAGGGTGTTCGCAACAACACGAATTATGAATATTCATAAAACAATTAGAACTGTGAAGTAAGATTATGTGACTTAAATTAAGCTGTTAATGTGGATTATCATTGTTGGGATTGTTAATTGAAATCTGTTAGAATACCAGAGTATTCTGGAAACTGAAAATAAGCTTTTATATCAATGTCAGAGACTACAACAATTCCTTTGACGCTGTGGACGAATTTGGTGATCAACAAACAAAATTGTACACGCAGTGTCTAGAAAGCACATGTAATTTTTTTAAACGTTGCCCTATTTTTTTTTATTTTTTTTTATCGTGGTAAAATCATCAAATGAGTCCTCCCACCCAGGGCAGGGCGGGAGGGACTGTCAGACTTGTACTGACTAAAATCCACGGTGTCCTTCAATAGCCCTTTACGTACTAGGGTCACGGTAATCCCTTGGTCCCGCGACCCCAGCAGGCTTTGGCCCTCTACAGGCCCCGTCATTATGCTGACACTCTTTGAGGCGCGCGTGGAACACAACGCGCCGTCGACCCCGGCATGGTCCATGGTCGGACAGCGAGTCGCCCATTACTCGCTGCCCGCATGCCCGCCCCTACGGTGGCCGGAGATCGTCCTGCGACGTCCGACGCCGTGGGCGTCTACCACTGCGGCTGGGGTGGAGGGAGGACGCTGTCCTCTCCCTCAGGCGGCCCGCCTCCTCCTTCACGAGCATGACTGCTTCGCAGAAGGAGGCGACCGCTTCCCACTCCGTCTCGCCCCGTAGCATGGCCTCGACCAATGCCGGGCGCGAGAGGTCTCCGCCTATCGCCGTCGTGAGGACACGGCGGTGCTCTGCCCAAGCGGGGCAGTCCTGCACCGTATGCTCCACCGTGTCCTCCGGACGATCCTCGCAGTGGTGACACCCAGGCGTTTCTTCCCTCCCTATCAGACACAGGAACTTCCCGAAACTTCCGTGTCCGGTGAGGACCTGCGTCATGCGGTAGGTCAGGACGCCGTGACGCCTATCCAGCCACTCCTCAAAGAGGGGTCTTACCGCCGCGATTGCGGCGTGCCCGAAACGTTGCCCTATACTAGGGTTTTCTCCTTGTATCGTGCGTACGTTTACAAACATAGAAACTCACATACACAAACACCCAAACCCGAAACAACTATTTGCAGATCATTTTTTATTATTAACTGTACCAGTTTTTTTTTGTCACATGATTTCCCTGGTAATGTTATGTACCTAAGTTGCACAGATGGCACTGACGTAGATATTAAATGATCTCGCGTGTCTCTATTAATTATTGGCTATTACAGCTAGTAATTACTTTGATGTCATGTTTTGTGCACCGAAGTAGTGATTTCAATGGGTATTTATTATGTTCATCTATTTTTTTCTGTCTTTTATCTTACATAATAAAAATCAAAGTACTCACGGCATCATTTTTTTTTCATTCCTCACATAATTCCTTCGTTTATTCTTTGGCCTTCCTCTTCCTCTCCATCCATCATTCATATCTACTGATTACTCTCATAGTTACCTGTAGTCACGCTAGCAATAGTCACATTTATGCCCACTTTTTTTTTACGTGGTGATATCATGTAAGTAATGAGTCCTCTCACCCAGGGCATAGCGTGAGGGACTGTCAAACTCGTACTGAATAAAATCCACAGTGTTCTTCAATAACCCTTTACGTTCCGGGGTCACGATAATTCGTGATTCCCGCGACCACGTTTATGCCCATAAGACCACTTACATTTAATTGAAGGGTTTAATATCTCTAATTAACAAACGTTCCAGTAATTTTTCAATTGTGTATTTTTTGCCAGTCATGTTTGTCAATCTAATATCAACAGCATTTTTTTTATTCTAGTGGGCAATTAGTGAATCAGTAGAAATAGTCGGCAATTAGTGATATTTCTCATCATTAATCGCCGACTAATTCTACTGATTTACTACCATTTTAGCTGTTGTTGTATCTGTTGATTGTGTAGTTTTGCTAATTGTTATGACTCGACTGAAAAACATTAAATACCGTTTGCGTTACGTTTATTAGGACCCAGACATTGTTAAGGTTACAGATACACTGTCAAAAGGTATCTTACCCATACTTGAAGACGCGACAACTTAGCAATTTAAAATTGAGCATATCTCTCTCTATCATCATCATTATCTTCAAACTTTAATTAGTCAATGCTAAGTATAACCCTTTTCCATATTTCGTCGCTTTGAGCAGTTTTTGACAGTCATTGCTGTTCAGTTTTTCACCCACATTGTCTTACCAGGTAGTTGCTTGGCTTCTAATAATCCTCCTTGCCGTTCGTGGTCCTACATTTTACTCCTCATCTTCTACCCAGTCTACTGCATATATGGCTCCGACTTACACTCACTTCTAGATCACATTTTTGTTTTGCACTTCTTTTGCTTCGTTGACAAATTGGGAAGTGATGAACCGGGACGTAGCCATATCGTCCCTCTCCATATTTCGATCTTTCTCACCTGGTAAAGGGAGATGCGTAGCATCGTTTGCTCCATCATAGGCAAAAGAAGCAACAACTCCTTGAACTCGTTTTTAGTTGTTGGCTATAAACATTATCATCATCAGCGTATAGTACTCCACTGCTGGAAATAGGCTTATCGGCCAATTAGCGAAGATTGCCGCTCGACCTAGCCTGAGGGCGTTCATCGCTTCGTGGTCTCCCCTCGAGAACTTTACACGTCTACCTTAATTTTTTTACGTTGGTCATCATATCTGCCCTCCACTAACTAAAAGGCAGCTAAGTGTAAAAAGTAGTTTTCGAGAAAACGCAAAAATAAGTGGGAGTTAAAGTCTCTTGAAAAGTATGCTACCTTTTTTTATCGTGGTAAAATCCTCAAATGAGTCCTCCCACCCAGGGCAGAGCGGGAGGGACTGTCAGACTCGTACTGTCTAAAATCCACGGTGTCCTTCATTAGCCCTTTACGTACCGGGGTCACGGTAATTTGTAAGTCCCGCGACCCCGGAAAGTATGCTACCTAGCAACAAGGTTGCAAGTTGTGGTCTTTATGCACAATATTATTTCATTAATTCATATTTGATTTTTAAAGCGGTTTAATTAAGGAATTAACGGAAAAAGTGGTTCAACTGCTCAGCAATGTTCTGTATCTCTAAAACTATTAATCATAGAAAAAATATTCTTAGACCAAAAGATAGAGCAGCGAAAGTTGTATGAGACAACATTAAAAACCGAAAACGACCAACTGTGGCTTAACGGCCTTTTAGTTGGTGGATTTCTGCGACTAATATGGCCGGCTCATTGCCGCTTCAGGTTGTTTATTCTCTACAGTATGTCGATCACATTCGTTCTCTGGTAGATCACCCCATTACGTTCTATAATCGCGTTTAACTAATCGGCAGGTGTAGTACAGGAGTCCAATGGGTTTGGCCAATGCTAATGGTAGATATTGAGCAAAGCTGATTACACACAGGAGGTAAATGTTAATACCACGCATTATTATGTAGATTGACCTATTGACGATGACGTCATTACCATAATTGTGTCACAACTACTGATTGCTATTCATCATTAATATTGACAGACTGTATTAGTGTTTAGTTGTCGGTTCTTCTTTTGTTAATTAATTATTGATCAGGATGTTTTACTCTTTAAAACCTCGGATGTCAATACTGTGTAGTATCTGTAGTAGTCATTTTTTTTCCTTGCTCGTATACATCAACTCTTACCGTACTCAAATCAATGTGATTGAATCAACAGGAGACAATAAAAAAGGTTATACACGAGAAAGTCCCAAAAAATATAAATATCTACACATGAAAATATCATTGAAATGTATAAAAATACCAAATCATCAGAGAATACTTAAAGTTGTAAAAAATGGGACCCGGGTACGAAATAAAATAAATATAAAATTTTCCAAACAAGCTTCATACATTTTAATAGTGAAATATACACATTTTTTATTCGTTGGTGTTCAAACATGTTTGTTGATAAACTTTTTACATATTTTTCCATTTGAACAGGTGAAAAAGTTTTAACGTTCGTGATTTTTTAGCAAGTAAGTGTATATTTGTTGAATAGCTTGTTTGTGAATGGAAATATTTATAACATATGACTGTAACAGAATAACTGTGATGGAATCCCATACTATGTGAATATATTTTTAAACTGAAAATAAAGAGGAGCTTCTCAGTTCGACATGTACTTATTTATTTTTATGTACATGCAACGAACAACTTTTGCTTATAATTTGTAACATTTGTGCTAGCTTTTACCCGGGTCTTCACTCGCTCCTTCCTCTTTATATCCAATATTTGTTTCCAGGGTCCAATCTTTCTCTAAATCTTTATCAAATGCAATCAGGTCCAATTTTTATCAAAATTCAACAAAATTGGTCTTAGACGTTAAAGCGTTACAAATTAAACAAAAAAACTCACTTTCGCGTTTATAATATTTGGATATAAGTAACGTTGTTTGGTGACTAATTGGACTATTTTTATTCATCCATTTAAATTGCTTGTGTTTATCACTAACCTACTGGCTCATCTTTATTTTTACTTATTTGTCACGAATAAAATTAATTTCATAATTCAAAAAATAGCAATGAGATTCGGAAGAAAAACGAATTCAAATTTGAATCAGATTCTCGATAGAATATTTCTAGGTAACGTTGGTCGAAGGACTTAAGAATTACTGTGACCCCGGAACGTAAAGGGCTATTTAAGGACACCGTGGATTTTAGTCAGTACGAGTCTGACAGTCTTTCCCGTTCTGCCCTGGGTGGGAGGACTCATTGGATGATTTTACCACGATAAAAAAGGTAACGTAGTAAAAATTCAATTTTGAGAGAATCTAAAATATTTTTTGGCACCTAGCATAAATTATTCGATTGAATATACTCGTGTCCAGACTTTTGTACTTATTTTTTACAATTGTAAGTGTTCGCTTAGCAAATTGAAAATTGATAAAAGTATAAGTAAGATTATTGAATTTAAAATGGATTTTGTTGAAGTGGAGAAATAAAATTGGTTTACTGTCAGAAATGAAGAAATTTCTCGTAAAATTTTTCATGATTTTTAATGCAAATCTTCAGATTTGCATTAAAAATCATGGTTGTAGCCGTGATAAAATATAGTTCTCCGATTACTGTTTATTTCCTACTCTCTATCTACACAAATAATATTACAAGTGAAAACACATGTTTTTTTTATGAATTGGCTCAATAAATTACGTAAGTAGTAGAATCATGACCATGCCCGGGTCGACGGCGCGTTGTGTTCCACGCGCGCCTCAAATAGTGTCAGTAAAAATGACGGGGCCCCCTCTAGAGGGCCAAAGCCTGTCGGGATCGCGGGTCTTATGATTTACCGTGACCCCGGTACGTAAAGGGCTATTGAAGGACAACAAAGATTTTAGCCAGTACGAGTCTGACAGTCCCTCCCGCTCTGCCCTGGGAAAAAAATTAATTTGCCACGAATAAAATTAATTTCATAATTCAAAAAATAGCAATGAGATTCGGAAGAAAAACGAATTCAAATTTGAATCAGATTCTCGATAAATATTCTAGGTAACGTTGGTCGAAGGACTTAAGAATTACTGTGACCCCGGAACGTAAAGGGCTATTTAAGGACACCGTGGATTTTAGTCAGTACGAGTCTGACAGTCTTTCCCGTTCTGCCCTGGGTGGTAGGACTCAATCGATGATTTTACCACGTTAAAAAAAAAAGTACTAGAACTATTTTCTATACTCAAAATTCGTTCACCTAAAAATATTTTTCTTAGTATTCTCAGCTCAACTTTGTAAGCTACGACTAAGTATATTGTTAAATTGACCTTCGATAAAAGTTAGTCGTATATCAAGTGCAAAAGATTAATTGCTTTAAACTTATTAGCACTCTGACTAAATTGGCAAACTTTTGTAATTTATTCGTACTAAATTATTTCTTTGAATTGAAACAACTAATTGCTTGTAAACACAATTACTGCTGGCAATATTGCTTACAAAGCCTTTGTTTGTTTACATATATAAAAATGTATCCTGTTTACAAAAAATCAAACTTAGCTCAAACTGCCAGGTGCGAAACAACTACCTTTAGGCCAAATAAATATTCATTCCGTACGGGAATCAAATCCACGACACGCAGCTCAGCCAGCCAATTGCTCAGCTACTGCGCGAACCGTGTCCTAAGATACAAAATGGACTCAGTATTTTAAACCTAGACGAAAATAAGCTTGGTTCCAAGATAGCTTACTTTCTAGGTCGACCCCATTAAGCTTCCCCTGGATCTATCAGATTTGCTTCTCTCTCCATTATGGATGTAAATAGGCTCCTCTATTCAGAACAAGTCGATATGGCAAGACGGTATTACCGGTCGAATATGCATCTCGGAAAAGGGGTATTTATAAGGTGGTGGTACACTTAGGAGCGTTTACGCTTAGGAGCCGAGTACAAGCGGACCACGAGCCGAGCACAAGCGGAGGACGAGCCGACCCTCTATTCGAGTGTCAAGTGTGGATGTGTGGACGTACAACCAGCTTACAACAAGCATTCTCTTCCAATGCCTTTGTGTACTACTACTTTATGCTCGGCTCGTGCCCCACTCATGCTCGGCTCCTAAGCGTAAACGCACTCTAAGGAGGTGGCTAAAACTAAGGTGGATGCGGGTTTTAGGCTTGGTTCTTAACCGGGTTTTGGTTTTAATTCATGCTTGAAAGTTGATTAGTTTTTAGGTTATTAAAAATAATAGCCTAATCAGCCTTTAATGTTCCCATTGCTATGACACAGGCCTCCTCTCTTTCTTCATGTGCAGCAGTGGTGATTAAAAGAATTGCACAAAGAAATATGCCTGGCTGCGTTCGAAACTACACCATTCGGGCACACACTGCTCACTCAAAAGTCATAAATTAGTAACTACTCTGTGTTTCCCGAAACGTTAGGTTAAAAAGATAATCAACACCTATAACTCATTTTGTAATATTTAATTAATTAGACGTTACAAATTCGAACTCCAGCTTCAATTCGTACCAAAAACTGAAAAGTATGAAAAAATATTCTTATGGGACATCTCTCTTTTCATTCTCAAGCCTCATTTAGATGGAGCAAGAACTCGCATGCGAGTTTCACTACATTGCGGTATTTGTTTGATCAACTGAATTCGTTGTACTTATAAAGTCAGAAGTGTAACGCAACTCGCGTGCGAGTTCTTGCATCGTCTAAATGAGGCTTTACGCGTACCTTAGCTTTAAATATTTCATTTATAACAATACTCAAAGACATTGTGATGAACGGCCGGGCGTCCTCTCATTTGTCCTTGGACAATTCAACCGAAGAAATGTTAAAGAGCAAACGCAAAATTATTGAGGAAATCTAACAACAATGTAAATGTTTATAGAGAGGATGAAGGGAAATGGAAGAATACACGAGGGCACAGATGTATGAATAGAATTGTGTAAACGAATGATCATGACACGGAATGAATGTAGGGGAGGTTTGCCAACGTTCGTTGTGAATGAGTGTTTATATTTCAAATGGTTTTTGAGTGTTTGTGAGTTTATTTTTATTAAAAGATGTCAGGAGTAGGATGTCTCAATTTGTATGTATTTTGTGTATATTGTAAACATCAAAAAAGATGAGTTTTTATTTGTTTGCTGTGACTCTGCTGTCGTTGATTTTGAAATTGACAATCAATTCTGGTTCTGCTTTCCTTACAATTTGATTTAAAAACGATTAGAAAGACACATGGCGGAATCTATCATAAAAAGCTTGTTATTGTTCTTTTCCTCGCAAACACATTTTTTGGGTTGGAAGGTACCACCAAGTTAAGATCAACTCAGTTTAATTGATAGCAACCCAGAAATTGTTGAATTCAAATTCCAAAGTTGGACTGATTACGAAGGTCGAACGTAAGTATAGCTTGAAGATTGACGGCATTCAGTGACCCTTCAAAACTTTAGCTATTAGGTAGGTATCAGATCTCTCACCACTTTCCAACTTGATATTAGAAATGTTGAATTGAAGTTTTGATGACGTAAATGGTACTGGCTGAATTTTGTAGATAGCTTTAGAACTCGATTTTAGTCAGTAGAAAATGTTTTGACAACGTACCGAATATTTTTATTTATTCTTTGTATATTTTTATTTATTCTTTTCTTTTGGAAGACGGTTGCAAAAAATTCTAAGGAATAAAAAACAAAGCCATCGAAAGAAAAGTTATTTTGTAGGTTTTTTACCCTTTTTTTGTGGTTGTTTTGAAGTCGGTTACATTTCTTTTTTTTTAAGTTTTTTTTTAAATTTATTTGCTTTCTGTGATTGTTGATGTCTTGGCTGATCCAAAGATTAGAGAATTCTGGATTGGAAACGTACGTACCGATCATAAATTATAAATAACTTGGCACTAGATGGCTTGAGTTCTCGTACTTTTTTTTTTTTTTTTTTTTTAGCGTGGTAAAATCATCAAATGAGTCCTCCCACCCAGGGCAGGGCGGGAGGGACTGTCAGACTTGTACTGACTAAAATCCACGGTGTCCTTCACGAGCCCTTTACGTACCGGGGTTACGGTGATGGGTAAGACCCGCGACCCCGGCAGGCTCTGGCCCTCTACAGGCCCCGTCAGTTTGCTGACACTCCTTGAGGCGCGCGTGGAACACAACGCGCCGTCGACCCGGGCATGGTCCATGGTCGGGCAGCGAGTCGCCCATTACTCGCTGCCCGCATGCCCGCGCCTACGGTGGCCGGAGATCGTCTGGCGACGTCCGTCGCCGTGGGCGTCTACCACTGCGGGTGGGTCGGAGGGAGGACACTGTTCTCTCCCTCACGCGGCACGCCTCCTCCTTCGCGAGCATGACTGCTTCGCAGAAGGAGGCGACCGCTTCCCACTCCGTCTCGCCCCGCAGCATGGCCTCGACCAATGCCGGGCGCGAGAGGTCTCCGCCTATCGCCGTCGTGAGGACACGGCGATGCTCTGCCCAAGCGGGGCAGTCCTGCACCGTATGCTCCACCGTGTCCTCAGGACGGTCCTCGCAGTGGTGACACCCAGGCGTTTCCTCCCTCCTTATCAGACACAGGAACCTCCCGAAACTTCCGTGTCCGGTGAGGACCTGCGTCATGCGGAAGGTAAGGACGCCGTGACGCCTATCCAGCCACTCCTCAAAGAGGGGTCTTACCGCCGCGATTGCGGCGTGCCCGGAGTTCTCGTACTTAGAATAATCTTCGAGTAAGAGTCATTAGTAGATCTTTGACAGTTGTTACTGAGTCAGGAGCTTTACTTACCAGTCTTACCAAGGGGTATCGTATTATCTATGGGTTATGGGGGTCAGGTAAGCAGTTACTCTATGTAAAATACTAATATTCAGCTGCAACCGGTTCGACTGGAAGCCGACCCCAACATAATAGGGAAACGGGTAAGCAGATGATGATGAATCTTCGAGTTACGCGCAGGTCGTTGGCAAGAGCTAGTATGTATTTCATTAAGCAATTCATCTTAAACTTAAGCAAACCGCAAATAAATCTGAAAAGTTCTCAAACCCTATTAAATTTCATCAATACGTTATCTTGCAGTAACAACTAACTTTATAATTAATATTAAACCATTTTAATGAGTATAACTTTTTGGCTTCGTGCTCGAGGGCCAACTTTTATCAGTTCAGGATTTAGGGGTCATACTCCAAAAGTCATATTTATTGTGAATATTTAACGTTGGTTTATAATAATATGGGGTTAGGGAAAACAGACCGATACAGGGATTTCTTAGGGATTGAGACATATTCTAGTTCCCCTCACAGCACTTCA
The DNA here is from genome assembly GCA_943136025.2 of Agrotis puta. Taxonomy (NCBI): domain Eukaryota; kingdom Metazoa; phylum Arthropoda; class Insecta; order Lepidoptera; family Noctuidae; genus Agrotis; species Agrotis puta. The sequence continues at coordinate 13,825,579 of OW964176.2, read as the reverse complement.
TCTTCATCATCATCATTTCAGCCTATATTCTTCAGGTCATCGGCCCATCTTGCCAAGGGGTGCCCCACACACGGTGGAGCATACGGTGCAGGACTGCCCCGCTTGGGCAGAGCACCGCCGTGTCCTCACGACGGCGATAGACAGAGACCTCTCGCGCCCGGCATTGGTCGAGGCCAAGCTGCGGGGCGAGACGGAGTGGGATACGGTCGTCTCCTTCTGCAAAGCAGTCATACTCGTGAAGGAGGAGGCAGGCCGCCTGAGGGAGAGGACAGCGTCCTCCCTCAACCCCAGCCGCAGTGGTAGACGCCTACGGCGTCGGACGTCTCCGGCCACCGTAGGCGCGGGCATGCGGGCGGCGAGTAATGGGCGACTCGCTGTCCGACCATGGACCATGCCTGGGTCGACGGCGCGTTGTGTTCCACGCGTGCCTTAAAGAGTGTCAGCATAGTGATGGGGCCTGTAGAGGGCCAAAGCCTGCCGGGGTCGCGGGACCAAGGGATTACCGTGACCCCGGTACGTAAAGGGCTATTGAAGGACACCGTGGATTTTAGTCAGTACAAGTTTGACAGTCTCTCCCGCCCTGCCCTGGGTGGGAGGACTCATTTGATGATTTTCATCATCTCAGCCATAGGTCGTCCACTGCTGAACATAGGCCTCCCCTTTAGATCTCCACATATACCGGTTGGAAGCGACCTGCATCCAGCGTCTTCCGGCGACCTTTATAAGGTCGTCTGTCCACCTTGTTGGTGGACGTCCTACGCTGCGCTTGCTAGTCCTTGGTCTCCACTCTAGAACTTTTCGACCCCATCGGCCATCTGCTCTGCGAGCAATATGGCCTGCCCATTGCCACTTCAGCTTGCTAATCCGGTGGGCTATGTCGGTGACTTTAGTTCGTCTACGGATATCCTCATTTCGGATTCGATCACGTAGAGAAACACCGAGCATAGCCCTCTCCATAGCTCGTTGAGCGACTTTGAGCTTTGAGATGAGGCCGATAGTGAAAGACCACGTTTCAGTGCCGTACGTCATCACTGGTAACACACATTGGTTAAAGACTTTCGTCTTGAGGCACTGAGGTATGTCGGACGAAAAGACATTGCGTAGTTTCCCGAACGCTGCCCAACCGAGTTGGATTCGGCGGTTGACCTCTTTCTCGAAGTTGGACCTACCCAATTGGACTACTTGTCCTAAGTAGATATATGAGTCAACAACTTCGAGTACCGAGTTTCCAACAGAGACTGGGGTGGGCACAACATTGGCATTTGACATAATTTTCGTCTTGTCCATGTTCATTTTCAAGCCCACCCGTTGTGAAACTCGGTCGAGGCCATCGAGCATCATGCTGAGTTCCTCCATCGACTTTGCCATGACTACGATGTCGTCGGCAAACCGAAGGTGAGTGATGTATTCGCCGTTGATGTTGATGCCAAGTCCTTGCCATTCCAGGAGCTTGAAGGCGTCTTCCATTGCGGCAGTAAACAGTTTCGGGGAGATAACGTCCCCCTGTCTTACGCCTCTTCTCAATGGAATCGCCTTCGTGCTATGCTCCTGTACTCGGACCGACATGGTGGCGTTATTATACAAACACTTCAATACCTCGATGTACCGATAGTCAATACGGCATCGCTGGAGTGACTCAAGCACAGCCCATGTTTCCACCGAATCGAAGGCTTTCTCATAGTCCACAAACGCTAAGCATAATGGCAAGTTATACTCTTCGGTCTTCTGTATAACTTGCCGCAGCGTATGGATGTGGTCTATGGTACTATAGCCTTTTCGGAAACCGGCTTGTTCGGGAGGCTGGAAGTCATCAAGTCTGTGTTCGAGACGGTTCGTGATAACCCTTGAAAACAGCTTATAAACATGACTCAGAAGCGTGATGGGTCTGTAGTTCTTCAATAGGCTGTTATCACCTTTTTTGAAGAACAGCACCACCTCACCCCTGCTCCACGTTTCAGGCGTTTTGCCCTCGGACAGGACGGAATTAAAGAGTTTCTGGAGGACTTTAAGTACCGGTGTTCCACCCGCTCTCAGAAGCTCTGACGTGATTCCGTCCTCGCCCGGCGCCTTGTTGTTCTTAAGCTGCTTCAGGGCCATCCTAATCTCGTACAGACTGATATCCGGGATATCTTCGGTATAGTGTCGGGACAGCTTGGCTCTTGGATCTCCTACCAAGCTGTCAACGGGCTTTGCGACCGAAGTGTATAACTGTCGATAGAACCTCTCGATCTCGCCTAAAACCTCTGCTTTGGTCGACGCTATGCTGCCATCCTCCCGTTTCAGCTTTGTCATCTGGCTTTGCCCAATAGACTTGTCCTTTGCGAACACTTTGGAGCCTTGGTTTCGCTGTATGGTCTCTTTAACACGATTCGTATTAAAGAGACGCAGATCGTGTCGCAAGGACTTAGATATACGTCTATTGAGCTGCCTATATGACTTCGCGTCATCGGAAGACTGCAACTGTAGCAAACGTCGTTCAGCCATGAGGTTTAAGGTTTGCTCGGTCAATTTCTGAGGTCTATCTTTACGGCAGGGTCTAAAAAACTTAGACCCTACCGTGCGGACAGTTTCCACTAGCCCGTCGTTGATCTCGTCCACTGAAACTAAGTTCTCAAGGCAAGCAAAGCGATTAGAGAGCTCGAGTTGAAAGCTTTCGGGGTTTTGAATGTGGGACCGAGTAGGTCGGAGCGTAGACTTCATCAAGCTGGACCTTTCAAGTTTAACATTGATATTCAGTGAGCCTCTTACGATTCGGTGATCGCTACCGGTTTTTACCCTGTTGATCACAGAGACATCACTGAATATCCGTTTCTTGTCGGTCATGAAGAAGTCTATCTCGTTTCTCGTGAAACCATCGGGGCTCAACCAGGTCCATTTCCTGTGAGGCGGCTTCTGGAAGAAAGAGTTCATCATGAAGAGTTCCTCTTTCTCCAGAAAGTCGGCCAGCCTCTGCCCCCTAGGGTTCCGTTGCCCATATCCAAATTGCCCCACTCTCAACTCATCACCGCTTTTCTTGCCCAACTTTGCGTTAAAGTCCCCCATAACAACAGTAAAGTGGGTTTTGGAACTATGTATGGCCCTACTTACGTCCTCATACATAGTCTCCACTTCATCATCGGAGTGTGACGAGGTCGGTGCGTATACCTGAATGACCTTCAGCGAATATCTTTTGGATATTCTGAGTATTAGGTATACCACCCTGCTCGACACACTGTCGATGGTTATTATGTTGTTTACGAGGGACTTGTGAACGAGAAACCCGACACCACCTTGGGACTGTTGGTCGCCCTCCCGGTAGTAGAGCAAATTACCAGACTTCAGGGTTACGGTGTCCTCCCCCTCTCTACGGACTTCGCATAACCCTATAATGTCCCAGTGTAATTTGCTCAGCTCCTCTTCCAGCTCGCAGATCTTTTCGTCAGTCCTCATTGTGCGTATGTTGTGTGTTACCAGGGCCAGTCGTCGTCGGGGTGGGTAGCCGGATCTCTTCCGGAGATTCTTCGCACCCCCTGCTCCGCCGTTACCTTGACTGCTACCCGCGCCAGGGATAGCGGAGCTGCCGGGGACTGGGGGCCTGGTTTCTGTGCTTCTCATTAGGGGGTAATTTGCCTTAAATCGCCACGCTTGGCAGGCGGGTTGGCGATCGCAGTGAGGATGTGCAGTACACGGAGGGCGCTGCTGCCCGACCTCCGGTTTGTCCCTTAGTCGCCTCTTACGACACCCATGGGATGATTTGGGGGAACGCAATTCTAAGCCGGCGCCCCACGGCTGGTGATGATGATTTTACCACAATAAAAAAAAAAAAAAAAGCGCCGACAATTCTTCAAGAAATCGTGCCGATTCTTCTCTCAAACATTTTTCTATGTGTCATAGACCTAAATAAATCAACAGTATCTGTATTGATACTAAATAAAGTTACATAACGTGAGCTACATCGTGGTCGTGTCGCCTTTCCACTTGAATCTTGTACAATTTTCCGAGAACTTATAAATTGTATCGGAATCGTCCCATTGCTCTCCCGATAGTAAATAAGTTTCTCGTAGTTGCGTATATTTAACAAATAACAAGCTTCGTTTGTACGACTTCTTTTAAAACATCCTTTGGTGTAGACAACTTTAGAGATATCTAAGATCTGAAAATGAGACGAAAAAAATCCTAGATTTTTCTCACTGCGCGTCAAGTTTTTCGCAGCTTTACGTATTTTTTTATTACAAATTGGCTTTTACCCGCGAATTCGTTCGCGATAATTTTGAATGAGACAGTCAGTTCGGCGATACGTGGCGCCATCTATTATTTTTCGTCTATTATTATTTTTGCTACCCTAAGAACGTGATTATTGTTTTTATCATGTGGTGCTATAATGTCAGGCGTTCAACCAGGGATTTAAAAAAAAAGTATGTATAAATTAGCCACAGTTATTGTCCTGTTAATTTTGAAAACAGTTAATTTCGCCCCATTTCATTTTTACGCACGGATAGCAGAACAACTAAATAATAAAAATACAGCACAAAACTACAGAAAACGAGGACACAACGTGAAATCTGAACAGAAAGTACTAGAAGAACAGGATCATGGAGGTGTTGGTGCCGCCGTCTGCAATAATAATTACGTGAAATGACGATATGTGGCAAATTAACAATTACAAAATCTGGCTATGGCGAATTAACTTACAGTGTATGAGATTAAAAAAAGGGCAAATTAACTTTGTGGCAAATTTACAACAACCCAACTAAATGAACTATATTGAAAGGTCTCCTAACTTTATAAATCCTGAACGATTCACACCGATATTGGCGTTCTATAAACAAAAAACGAAACAATAAAATGGCTGCCGAATGTATTCTTTCCCGCGGGCAAACATGGCGTGGATGTCTAATATCGCTAAAAGCCCGCGCTGCGGTCCGTCGTCACGTGCCCGGACCGAACTTTCAATATTCGTAAAAGGCCACGACTATTTCTATAGTTGATGCCAACTATTTTCTTCTTTTTAATTAAAATAAGAGTGCGAATGAAAACTAGGAATGATTATTGCTGCCTTTTCTAAAAAGTTTTCAAGAATTCTCTGACAATCTAGACTTCTAGAGGAATACTTACCTAAAGATCTTGCTCATAAATCAACGCGCATAAAGCAACGGTAAAATGAATCTTAAATAATTATTATGATGTTTAACATCTGACATTTCACCTAGATAATAAGAAAAGATATCATGAAATCGTGAAAAAAAAAACATTATTGTATTTTATTTTATTTACACTAAGAGTAATGTATAGACGCCAGCAGGTAAACCTACCCGAATCAATCACATTTTACCAATGGAACATTAACCTTCCAGTATTGTGATAAGGTTGAAAATCTATTAAAGAAAGACAGATTGAGGTAGGTTGAAGTGCACTTGATTTCGATTCATTTAATTCGACCCAAAATGACTTGACTTAGACTTTTCCATAGACTGACGCGCCATCATTCACTTCCGTTTACACACTTCCGCTACCTTTCACGAAATCACTCCCACAGAAGCAATAGGCAACATAGTTTCACATAAAAAATAATTGAATAAAGTTACAACTGATTTTCAGACCCTTCAAAGGGTCTTAAAGGAAATATTTATTTTGTTCGTACAAAAGGAATTGAGTTCTTAGTAAAGTTAATGTCAAAAACAAAATTATAATTTATTTAACTGAGTAAAATATTTTTCTTATCGACAACAAAACGCTAGGTAATTAGTAATTAGAATACTTAATTGAAGCTATTGTACTAATAGTTCCATTTGTAGGTAATTTCTTAGAAAATTCGTAGTATCGTCCCTTACTTCGTAAATTGAACCTAAGTGAACATTAATTTGACCTCTCGCGCCCGGCATTGGTCGAGGCCATGCTGCGGGGCGAGACGGAGTGGGAGGCGGTCGCCTCCTTCTGCGAAGCAGTCATGCTCGTGAAGGAGGAAGCGGGCCGCCTGAGGGAGAGGACAGCGTCCTCCCTCCACCCCAGCCGCAGCGGTAGACGCCCACGGCGTCGGACGTCGCAAGACGATCTCCGGCCACCGTAGGCGCGGGCATGCGGGCAACGAGTAATGGGCGACTCGCTGTCCGACCATGGACCATGCCCGGGTCGACGGCGCGTTGTGTTCCACGCGCGCCTCAAAGAGTGTCAGCATAGTGACGGGGCCTGTAGAGGGCCAAAGCCTGCCGGGGTCGCGGGACCAAGGGATTACCGTGACCCCGGTACGTAAAGGGCTATTGAAGGACACCGTGGATTTTAGTCAGTACAAGTCTGACAGTCCCTCCCGCCCTGCCCTGGGTGGGAGGACTCATTTGATGATTTTACCAAGATAAAAAAAAAAAAAAAGTGAACATTAATTTAATTTATTCGAAATTTGTTTGAAATAATATACGGAGATTAGATTGCAAATTATTTTATTAAGACGTCTGAAAAAGATCCACTGTTTTTTCATGAGCCTTATGTCAATGTTTTTCTTTCCGTAATTCATTTTAAGTTTGCAGTAAGATGAGATATATTTTCAGCACATTAATTTTTTTTAATAGCCTAGTTTGTGTCCCACTGCTGGCAAAGGCCTCCCCTTTTTCCTTCCAAACCACTCTATTTTATTCCACCCTTTATCTATTTTATTTCAAACTACTCTCTATATTACAGTTAAATAAATGTACGGTACCGAGGTATCGGTGGTTTAAAATTATAACACAGGCCGATATTTCGAAAGCAATTTAATTATAGAAAGCAGATTATTAACAAAATTTCGATTTCGACTGGATAAGGGGTAAAACAGTTCTTGCAAAGGAATTAAAAATTAACCACAAAACGATAACATAACAGTCCCTTGTTAGATCTCGTTTTCAATATTCGTAATAGCGTGTCGCGTGCGTCCGTCACTTACGACCCTGCCCTTGACAGCACGACAATCACATCAATGTCATCAGCGAACCGATTACATTCCATTCTGTTCCACTCGTGCACATAATTGCCAACAAAAATATGTAAGTATAGGAAACCTGTAGGCTAATGTCATCAGTGGCGTGCCTAGGGTTTCAAAATAAGGCAAGCCCAATAAAATTTTATCCGATTTCAAAAAAAGAAAGTTCAGTTTTCGACTGAGTATGTATGTATCATCGCAATTTTCTCATAAACTACTGGTTAGGTATAAATTAAAAGTGAATTCATCCATCTTCTTCTTTCCTGTTCTTCAATTTCACTCTTGCTTGTCGTGCGGAATGAGGTAACCAAAGCTCACTGAAGGCATGCTAGTGCTAGATTTAATATAATAAACATATCAGCAATTGCATAACTCCGGTGGCTTTGAAAAAAGCCGTTTGGTTTGCTTCATTGCTTGAGGGAACAAAGTTATAGAGAGTAATTGCTTGCTTCGTAACAGGCTAACAGGTTACAGACAAAAAAAAACAAAACAGAAAGTTACAAAACGAAAGTTAAAAAATAGCTAGATAGAATGTAATAAGGAATTTAAATAAATTATTTATATTCTAATTGGAATCGTCTATCTTTCTTAAGAAATGATTTATTTACATCAGAGTAAAATGTTGGTGATCGTTTTAATTCTACCAACAACTCTTTTTCAATAGCTATCATTGATAATTCGGAAAGATGCTCTTAACCTTGTGTATTTCTCAGATAGGTATGGATACGTTTAAGAGACGAAAAAGCACGTTCCGCGGAAGAACTTGTAGCCGGAATAGTCACAACAAGATACGCTAACAGCTCGGGAATGGCATCTTTGAGGTTATTCTCATGAATGAAATCAATTAATTCGAAAACATTACGAACTTTCATATACACTGATCTATTAAATTTTCGTTTATGCGATTTATTAGTCTGAGAAATACACAGATTAGGCGACGGTTTTAATTGAGAAATTAACTGTTCTTTCTGAGCAAAGTTTAAAAATTTTACCTTATCTTCGCCAATCAAAACATGAACGCATTTTAATCCTCACAAGGTACAATAAATAAGTCACCAAAACAATTGTATCACTGAGAAAATCCAAGAAAACACACAAAAAACTTTAACAACAAAACTTTTCGCACTCAAGCAATAATAAAACTGAAGTAAGTTGCGAGTGCAGTGTTGTCATTTAGGCAAAAAAAAGTCGCCCGGTATATGAAAATCTAGCTAGATGTCGCAATTTTTTATTTTTAAGATATTGCTTGAATATTTAATTTCGTTGTTTTAAAAAGTCGCTAGTTTTTATTAATGCAAAATTAAAAAAAGTCTCCAAGCTCGTTAAAAATCTCCAAGATCTCAGAACGTCGCTAAAATGACAACACTGCAGAGTTGGCAAGTCACGCATACGTATGCAACGTCATGGGCATTCACGGCTTAAAAAACCTTCCTTAGAAAACGATTTGTAGACGCCAAGGTTCTGACTCGTTATACGGCACATCGCTATAAGTGCGAAAGTGACAGAACGATAGTATTTGAAAGCCCGGTAAAAGCCGGTCGAGTGCAGGCGAGATAGCTATATGTTGATGCTTCAAATGCGAAACTCTGCGCGCGAACCATCGCGATGAGTGGCATAGGTAAATACGTTGTGTTATTTTGATAAGAATTAAGCGCGCGAACTTTTAAATAGTTCGGGTTTGATATTGATTCTCTATTGAGCATTTTAGTAAGGCATGCCGGGCTTTTGGGCTTATATGAAGGTACCGCCACTGAATGTCATGGCTGTTATGGTATTAATATTAAATGGGGAAGTTTCTGAAGGTTTGTTTTTTTTATTTGACTTGACCAATATAATGTCTGGTCTTGAAAAGACAGTGGATGCCTGAGTTTTTTTTGGTTGTTTCTTCTCAGAGTAGTCAGGTAGGAAACATCGGTCTTATCTTGTTTGTTAAAGGACGACGTGTAAAAGTGTTTATATTAACCTACTTGAAAAAATAAATATCATATCATCGTTTATGGCTTTCATTCTTTCTAGAGTTCATCGCGTTGTGCTTGTGCTGATGCTGCGGAGAATCTCAAGCGGTGTAAATATAGTGAGTGATCTTATACTGGACTACGGTAGGGTTATGATTTCGATCGGTATGTATGTGTGTTCATCTGTTCTCTTATAACTTCTGAACTGCTGATCATAATTTGACATATTTGTTATCGTGGAAGCGACTTGGTCGTCATCTAGTTATCGGCTTTCCCTACCAAAACAGCACATTCTTCTCAACTTTAGAAGATAATATTTTCTTGTTTGGAACTTTTAGAGCATTTTTTTATAGTTGAGTTTTAGTTATTGAACTTATTTTTTTTCCTCTTCATGTACGGTACCCTAAAAATGTTCATTCTTGCAGGAATTTTATTTTCATAAGAATTGTGTGCGACGGTCACAGGTGCCATCATTTTCCATATTTCTCTTATACCTTTTGGAATAAATTTCATTGAAGGGCAAATAGGGCCATTTATTTTCAATGATATGCTCGATATGTCCTGTTCTTTGTAATCAAATAAGTACCTAGTTAAGAGTGTGTAGGTCGCCGTACGGTATTTCATACTTTTCAAGTCCTTCATTTTTCGAAATGACTGCATCAATTTCCGAGGAGCAGTGGTAACCCAGTAGTAAAGGCCCCGGCTTAAGAGTTGTAGGTCGTGGGTTTGAACCCAGCTAGGCACATTACACTGTGTAATTTATTTCATTACCACTGCTCTCAAAACGGTAATGCCTTTGTCAAAGAGAAAGGCGAAAGCGAAGCGATACCGAACCGAAGCGAGACGTCAGTCCGATAATTCTGTCACGCTATCGGATCGCTTTCGCTTTTCTATGTGACTGGATTCAAACAATTCCCTACATTACAAATAAAAACGCCTCGCTTCGCATTCGCCACGCCTGTCTGTTTGACAAAGGCTTTAAAGTGTCATAAATTCATCAATTTTGGTTTTCGTAACAAAAGACAAAACACATGTCAAACATTTTTTGATAATCTTACTGACGGACTAATTAGATTTTTTCAGTGAAAAACCCTATTGAAAGCTTCAAATGTTGGCAGTTAATTCAAAGTGTGTTTACTTTACGGGTACGTTTTAAATTAAACCAAGTATAGGTATGTATACCTATCCTTTGTATTTACAACAACGGATTATTTGCGCGTGGGTTGCATTCGATTAAAAGGATTTTGGGTACTTGACTAAGTCAACAGTTGGAACTCGGTAAAGGTACCCCACAGGTTTTATTTAAAAAGCGTTGTGGTCAAAACCTTATTTGAAAGTAAAATATACAGATAGATGTAAACAAACATCTATACATGTAATAAATCTGTAGAAGGGTCAATTCTGTACATTGAAAATATTGAAAAAATAAATAGCGGGGGGTGTTGCTGGATCGAAACCAAACCCAAATATGTGATTAAAAAAATTTTTGTCTGCCTGTCTGTCTGTCTGTGCAAGCATCACGTGAAAACTAACGGTTCGATTTCGATGAAACTTGGTATAATTATACCTTATTATCCTGGGTATAAAATAGGATACTTCTTATCCTGGAAAAATATGTAGAAAAAAAATCTTATTTTTCAGTTTTATTCATAGACGTTGTTCTGTAGAACCGCGAATCTCCTTAATTATTATAGGCTTAGCCGTATTTGGGTCCAATAGATATTTATAAGATGTCATTATCAGAGTTACTCAAAATGGAGAAATAAACCATCCACGCGAAGACCGACATCCGCGCGGACGGAGTCGCGGGCGGAAGCTAGTATCAAAATATAAAATCTAAATTCTCATCCTAACTTTTAATATTACTATATTAAAAAATTGAGCTTGTTTTTTGCGCTTTCACGCTTAAACAGAAGGGACGATTGTGATGAATTTGGATACAGAGATAAATGGAACTTTGAAGACGGTTTAAAATTATATGGGAGGAGAGATGAGCTAAGACCCGTACCGACGGGTATGTTGCTAGGAGGGGGCTACACGCATCGGCGAGGCCCTTTCCTTCAGGACGAAAAATATGTCTTGCCTCCGTTGCTCGCGCCCTTTGCGCTGAGCGCGAGGCCTCTTTAGTTGCGAGGTCAGGGGCTAGGGTCCGTTTCGCCCCCGCCTAGCTACGCAACTGATGTTGCACCTGGACTAAATGTGTCAAGATATGACAGAACTGTGAACAACCATGTTGTATCAAAGTTGATCGCAATTGGTTTTGTTTGAGCTAGCTTGTCCTGAAACGATAAACGAGTAAACCGGTTTGGTCTAGGACAAATTAATTTGAACTGAAATCTGGTTTAGCCTGATACATATACGTTTTATATTTTGGGTGAGATACCAGGAATTCATGGTTTCGAGGAGCAGACAACTTTGAGCTTCAAATCGAATACTGTACCATATTAAATTTCGCGGTTTTATCAAACATTTTCGTTGGAAATGCTTACAAGCACAATTCTTATTTAAAATGAAAGTGTTTTTTTCTTTGAAAGAAAGATGGAACGTCTTTCAAAACAAGTACATTATTATGTGTTTTTTTAATTTTTTGTTTTTTTTGGGCAAAGTCTATTTTATAATTCGTGTATTACTTTTAATTACAAAAAAATGTAACATAAAGGTGAGGAACAATCGTACGGCACGTTCACGACTTTGGTCTAAGCGGTAAGCGGTACCACGAGCGGGGCGTGTAAGATATTAATTACTTATTAAGAATTTGCTACTGGCGATGCCTCGTGGCGTGTTTCAAATATTTCGATACATTTGATCATTCTGGTCGCCCGTGCCGCCCCGCGTTAGGTTACCGCTCATAGAAGCCAGGTCGTGATGGAAAACGGTCACCAAACTAACAAAAGTTGCGAGCAATTAAATTTTAAATTAAATTTAGTACTTTGTTTGAAATTCAACATTTAATCTCATTAAAATGGTCAAGACATATATCAGCATTTGCTTTCAGTACTTACTGCTAATTTAACACTTTACAGGGATGTACCTTAGTCCCTTCGGTAACCGCAACACATGTTCTCAATTCTAAATCATGCAACATTTTAGACTTAATGCTCACTTTAGTCATTAGCAAAGTTTGGAGTGTACATTGTACGCGAAATTGTTCTAGCCAATTAGTTATTAGGGGTCAAAGTTGGTTGCGCAGAACTCTGGGGACGGATATGCTTTCATGTTCACGATTTATTCGTATATCCGAAAACAGTTCTTAAATTCCTGTTTGAAGATTAGACGGATATTAAAACGGCTTCAATCAAATTTTGTGTAAAATCATATCCGCAAGCCGGGGTAGTACTGTCTCATCAGATAACCGTGACCCTGGAACGTAAACGGCTGTTTAAAGATCACCGTGGATTTTAGTCAGAACGAGTCTGAGTCCCTCCTGTCCCGCCCTGGGCGGGGAGCACTCACTTGATGATTTTACAACATTTAACATAAATCCGTAAATTTGTTTACTTCCTATTTATACTTAGATGTTATGAAGATGGATCCCACCCACACATTTATCTGTGGATCCATCTCTCTCTCACCTCCAAGCAATCCACCCTGGGCAACGGTACCGCAACCCCTGTAACCTGCGGTGACGGCTGAGCGAACCCTCTGGCGGTGGTAGGTCTCACCAGGACCGACTAACTCGCAACTGCTGCTACCATCCTGCCTGCCGAAGTCCGGCGCGCCAAACAGTTTGTACTGTGTTCCGTTGGTACGCAGCATCTTTGTTTCTGGGCTAGATTCAGGTCAAAAGGAAACTTGAAGCATAAAAAATGGCACTATCAAACATAACTGTATTCAGGACCAACCTTCGGCCACTACACTCTCTTAGCATTCTAACCACTTTCCTCAATGCCCTATACAGCAAAATAGAAGAAAATAAATAGGATACACTTACTGTTGGCAACCCTCCTTTATCACGTCGACCAAAAAGTATCACACAACACTGGAATACAAAAAAATAAACTGGCCAAGTGCGAGTCGGATCCGTACATAAAGGGTTCCATTTATTTTCATTATTTAGTTGTAGCGGCAGCAGATATAAAAAATCTGTGAAAATTTCAACTGTCTTACTATAACGTATCATGAGATACAGCCCGCTGAAAGACGGACTGACAACGGAGGCATATTAATAGGGTCCTGTTACACTTAGGATGCGGAACCCTAAAAAGAATGCGTGACCGTAGCTAGTTTCTATAAATTCTACTGAAGGTGTGATTGGCAAAGAGAAATGGCCACGGCCCCATTGGGCAAAGAATGAATTACGTTGCCGATTTTTCTGACGAAAACCTTTGGAATTCACGCAGGTACGACCGTCCTGATATATTGTTTCTTGTATTGGAAAATTGCCCTTGGGAACAGGAGAATAGATAGAGCGTTTTGAATTCGTGATGATACCTCCCTGATTTTTTATTTATATAAAAAAATGATTGGGATCTATGATAAATATACCCGTATAGAGGACATACTGAGAAACAACTAAGATACAGCAGTGGTGTTTAAAATGCTGAGAATTTTCACTAGAAGCGCCTTTTGGCCTCACTTCAAATACTCTTTAAATAAAGTACAGAAATCTTGTGATATGGCCTCTGAAGGCTCCAATCCAAGATAGAAACGTCCCAGTTGTCACGAAAACAGTTCAATTCAGTGTCAATTCCACCTCCTATCAGTCGGCTACATTCGGAACTCCCATTCACAGGACCGAAGGCCAATTACTGTTGTAATTGGAATAGGTAGCTTCTGTAGAATACGTAGTGTCGGGCGTCCGACAAATATTATCGGCTCCTATTCAATTATGTTGGAAGCGCTGTTGCAAGCTGAGGGGTCGATGTGTAGGGTCCTTTGTTTGTGGTACTGTGGAATTGGAATAGTAAATGTTCGTACTTGGTAGTATAGAGATAAGGGTGACTCTGTTTTGGGGGTTTTAAAGGACGATATTCGATTGCCGTCAATCCGGATCGTACAGGCAAATTGCGAACGGGACTTTGCACACTTAACTCTGTCAAATAATGTGCAGAAGGACCTATCTGTCAGCGAGTTGAGTGAGGACACCGGGGTGTCCGGATCCGGTATTCAACTTGACCGTATCGTAATAAATTGATTGGTCCTTAATTAACCATAATATAATGATGTTAATAATAAATTACGGCTAATGGGAATAAGATTATAGCGATGTCCCTAACAAGTCTGTACTTCCAAAGCTATGTGTCAGGGTGTCTACTTTCTAAGTCCGTCAACGAAAACCAGGGAATGGATACGGATACAACATGTACGAAAGTAACTAACGTTAAAGTCAAAGCGGACGGATAATACCGCCACGACTGAAATCATCGTTATGCGGCGCTAGTGTCTATGTCATCACATCAAATTGCATTAAAAACGTAGTACCACGAATATTCCGCAGGTCATAAAGTGGTGGCGCTGACTCTAAGGAGCTGTCTGTCGAATCGCAATATATTTATTCTTAGTTCGGGTTCTAAGTCAAAAAATCCGTAACTTAGGCCGAAACCACGGGTTTCGTGCTTAGAGATTAGACCCCCAGCTACCGTACCAATCGGTTATCATATTTTTTGTGAAATCAGAATAACCATTTCTAAATTACTTTCATATTTTTATCTTGGTCCCACGGCAGAAGCGCTTCATAATCTAAATAACAAAGAACACCACCCAGGGACGCGCTTCCTAAAAATGTTTATGCATAAAAGATGCAATATCGCTGATCTATGCAAAGTCCAGGTCACAAAGCTTGTTTGTTAGAGCCAGGTGAGATTCTGGACCGAACTGCATTTACAATTCAGATCCGACGTCCCAACTGGACAATAAGAATAAAAAGTGGTACCGCCCATAGCTTGCTACTACGGTCGGTAAACAACTAAGACTTGCGGCAAGAATGCAAAGATTGTGCAAGTTCGTTAGGTTCCTCGCAGTTGGCACGAGAATCGTGTTAAATAAATCCTAGAAAGAATTTCATTTAGTTGAATAGATTTAACGAATAAGTGGGAAGCTTCTTTGTTGGCTTGCAAATCAGTGTTTGAATTTTAAAAAGGTTACCGTATCTAGTTGTTTTTGTGAATGCATTTGTAACTAGTACTTTGAATAATATCGTTTCGAAATGTGTAACTTTTATCTGGTATATGGTTTCTGTCCTGTTTGAATCTTCTAGCAATCGTAAGTCCTCATCTGCTTAGCCTTTTCCCAACTGTAGCAAAACAGCTAAGTAAATATCGGAATTTTGCATGGATGTACTGCTTATAATTATGACGGTAACTGGATACCCCTTGGTAAAACTGGTTGTCAGACTTTCGAGTTTCTGACTAACAGTTACGACTGTCAAAGATCTATAATTGGCAGCCGGGAGAAATGGCTTTATGTGTTTTCCGGAGGAGCAAACGGAATGATAGATGGTCAGCCATTCACAGATCAAACAGGAAGTAAATTTGCACGCAACGGGTGTTTGAGGATGGACACAATAAAGTGGTACGATGATCTTTACGCGCACTATGATGGCAGGTCAGAAGTGAAGGTTGAACCGGGCACATGAAAATATATGAGGTTTGTGCCCGGTAGTAGGCCATAACGACTGACTGATAAAAAAGTATTAACAGACATTGAGACGCCCAAATACTCAAGAACATTACATTTAATTGAGTGTTTATGCATCTCATGAGTAGTGGGACACCATAAACTTGGATGATTCAACAAGATTGATACGCTTACGCCGAACATGCGAATCAAGTTTATATTCATAAGATGCAGCCTCGCGCTATGAATACCGTAGCAGACTGATCAGAGATTTGGTGAGGCGTTACTTTTTATGGCGATAGGCCTCGAGACGTGGGTATCTACACCTATATCGTAAAGTAGAAGATATTGAGAAATAACGCTGAACAAGATGTCAGTTTCGATTTATGTTTTCCTGGTAACTGGAATTGATTTAGAATATAAAGTATGTAATACATTTTTAGCGTCATACGTGACTGCATCAACTTTTTCTTTGGCTGTGGGATGAAATCTTCTAGGATGTATTTCGAAACTATTGGTAAGCTATTGACTGCGAATAGTGAAGACTCACACACATATTACTGATTTATTTCGACGTGCGATTTATATGAAATCCTCCATGAATGATATGAAAGATTGCGAAGTAAGAAAAGTTCAGTATAACAACAAAGGTTTATAACAGCCTATTTCTTGAACCAAAATCCATCTATATAATTACAGAATCTAGTGTACTCAATTTCAGTGTTACCAAACATTGGGGCTCCATTTAGGTTCCGATAAAAGCTTCCAAACAAATGCCTTGAAAGGGTATTAGGCTCCCCCCAATCCCGTGTTTAGCGCCTTAAGCCGTATAAGTAACATTGCTTTTATTTTCCCACTCCATTCGTAATGGATCCGTGTTTTACTTTGAAAGCGTTCTTATTATTGGGCCTGATGTCTGTTTCAGTAAAGATAATACCCAGATCTAGACCATACTACGTCTTAGCAGTATTTATTGGAAAATAAACCGTTCAGCTAGCCAACGAATTCGATATGCCGATCGACAAATTCCGTTTGGATTTTTTCCGACCCTGACACAAGCAAACTTTTGTTGCTGTTTTCAACTTCTCTGGGTGTTTTATAGCTTTTGAGAGATTGATTTGTTCAAAAATAAACATGGAATATTTTAACGGCTTTTCTTTTTTACCTTTTGGTTTATTTAAAGTCATAAAAATTGTTTCCGGGTGTTTTCGTCTAGCTAACGGAGAATACTTGCATAGACATAACTTTGTAGCCAGGATTATCCATCAGCAACTTGCTCTAAAATACAGCCTTGTGAATTCGGAAGTGCCGTACTTGGGCAGAGCACCGCCGTGTCCTTACGACGGCGATAGGCGGAGACTTCTCGCGCCCGGCATTGGTCGAGGCCATGCTGCGGGGCGAGACGGAGTGGGAAGCGGTCGCCTCCTTCTGCGAAGCAGTGATGCTCGCGAAGGAGGAGGCGGGCCGCGTGAGGGAGAGAACAGCGTCCTCCCTCCACCCCAGCCGCAGTGGTAGACGCCCACGGCGACGGACGTCGCAAGACGATCTCCGGCCACCGTAGGCGCGGGCATGCGGGCAGCGAGTAATGGGCGACTCGCTGTCCGACCATGGACCATGCCCGGGTCGACGGCGCGTTGTGTTCCACGCGCGCCTCAATTAGTGTCAGCATAGTGACGGGGCCTGTAGAGGGCCAAAGCCTGCCGGGGTCGCGGGACTCACAGATTACCGTGACCCCGGTACGTAAAGGGCTACTGAAGGACACCGTGGATTTTAGTCAGTACAAGTCTGACAGTAAGGGTGGGAGGACTCATTTGATGATTTTACCACGAAAAAAAAAAGTGTTAATAGGATTGGATATTTATTAAAAATAGATGTAAATGGTATGTCTATCTACAATTTGTAGGTATATTGTGGGTACAACCTAGAACTTGGCTGACTGACAAACCCGTAGGTTTGAACCCAGTCAGGTACATTACTTTTTGGAATTTATTTCACCGCCACTGCTTTCAAAATGATGAAAGGAAACACCGCGAGGAAACTGGCATGTATAAGGCGTCATTCAAGGACACACGGAGCATCAAGCGGCTTGTGGCACGGAGTGGGCCGCCGCTGGAAGAACAAACATACGGCGGTGTATTAGAGCATTCAAGGATAATCGGCAACAATTGCACGCGTCGCCTGATGCGCCGCTTGTCCTAAAACAAGGCCTTAGGCTACGGTTCCACTGAGGCGGAGCGCAGCAAGCCGTGCCGCGATTTACCAATCACATGGCTTGAGTGAAGACGAGATGTGGATTTCAAGCCATGTGATCGGTGTGGAAGCGTGGAACCGTAGCCTTAGAATCAAAAATTCGAAGAATTGTGACATCTACCAACCCGTGCTGGCTCTCCCACGTTAACAAAACAAAATAAATTAAACCTAGTCCTATTTACTTTAGTATTTCAGTAAACAGAAGTTTGTTTGTCACAAATATGATTACATAAACAACAAAAAGCTTTTCATCTCGTACTTTGTCGTCCCTTGCGGCAATGTTTCTATTCTATTACACGTCTCAAAAGCTTTGTCCACGATTCTTCAAACTGTTTTGTTTGTTTAGATAGTCTGAAAAGTAGTCTCCTGTTTCTGTACAAATGTATATTTCATTTCAGAACTTAGAAATAAATATAAATAATTTAAAAAGCCCGAAAGTATGTGAACCGGACTTACAAAGGGTAATAATTCCCAGTAACTGGGTTGTGGACGTAAGATAGGCAGGGGTTCCATGTCAAGTAGGTATCCTACTTATATTCATTTGCATACGGTTCGACTGGTTCGACCCTAACATACACACATCAAAAGTGTCTAGGGATCAACATATATTTTTGCAATAACTTTTCTCCTGATTGATATTAATTAAAATTTTTTTTTAAGGATTCATCAAATAAAGTGTTTTCGTTTGTCACAGTAACGATAAACCAAGTCACCTTTGCATTAATAAAGAAATTTGCCATTTTCCTAATAAAGGGATTTTTGACATTTGAACCACTAACACAAAAGTTCGAAAAAAAGACTGAAATAACAGTTTTCTTTAAAATTTTATTGGGTAACTTAAACAATTAATAATCCGTGTTTCTACCGCGAACACTAACAACACAAGAACATCGGTTTGGCATACTCAAAATGAGTTCATCCAAATCACGCTGTGGAATGGCCGCCCATGTTCGTTGCAACAACAAAAAAAGGTCTTCTTGCGACTGGATACCCTCCATATTCGGCAGAGCTCTTCTCTGTAGCATATCCCATGCATGCTCAATCGGATTCAAGTCTGGCGACTGAGCAGGCCAGGGTAGGACATTGATGTTAGCTGCGGCGAGAGTCTGTCTTACAACTCTTGCGGTGTGCGGTCGTGCATTATCATGCATTAACAGAAATAAGGGACCGATTTGCACTTGTAGAGGAACGATGACGTCTGATACAATCGTCTCAGCATAAATTTGAGCGTTGAGGTTGCCTCTGATCCAAATCAACTCAGTTCTTCCGCCGATCCAAATACCCGCCCATACCATGATGGTTCCACCACTATAAGGATGGACTTCCTGGCAGGATTTTAATCGCTGTTGGCGTCCAGGGCTTCTCCAGTGTCGTATACGTCTTGTATCCGGTCTCATACCAAAACGAGACTCATCAGAAAAGCACACGAAACGCCATTGTTCTTCTGCCCAATTTCTGTGTTCAAGAGCCCATTGATATCGAATCCTACGATTGTGCATTGCTATAGGTGGTACCCGTAGCGGTCTTCGGGAATGAAGGTTCACTTCATGCAAGCGGTTTCTGACTGTTTGGTCGCTAATTAAGTTCCCTGAAGAGTGATGAAGCCTCACGGCTAACATCATGGCGGTTATTGTTGGAGCTCTTCGAGTTAAGATTTGAATGTATCGGTCTTGTCTCCGTGTGGTGCAGCGATACCGTCCTCCATGGCGCTCAGCCACGGTACCAGTGCTTCGGTAACGTGTCCAAAGTCGACTGATAATACTCTGACTTGTATTCAGAGCTAAAGCTACAGTACGTTGCCGGGAACCAGCTTCTATCATTCCCACGGCTCTGAGCATTTCTTCCCTGCTTAAATGACGTCGCCGCTCCATAATAACGTTGGTTTTAATCAGTAGTAGGGAAACAGTAGCACTAATAATGTCTTCAATGCGTTGTATGTTTTTATAGGGAAAATATTGACAGCTGATTTTCATCTTTTACTCGAATTTGATTCACAGTTCCTGATTCAAATTATGAAATGCACCAAAAAGGATCCATATAAATTTATAAAATCATAAATTTATTACAAAGCCACATCTCAATCTCAAGAAATCCGCATAAAAATGCTTGATCCCTAGACACTTTTGATGTGTGTAGTTGGGAAAAGGCTAGCCATTAAAAAAAAAAGAAAATAACAATAAGTTGAAACCCTACACTATAAAAAAGACAATTATTATTGTATTTTAACATAAGTTTTAAAATTAATACAAACCGCCATTTTTATTAAATACAATATTATTTATTTATTTATTAATTTCAATATAACAGTAGACAATTATTTGTCTTAATACATGCATTTAAAAATATCACCAAACTTTGACCTTTTAAAAGTGTTGTGTCATGTAACAAGATTATTATTTAATTTGCAAATAATAATTTGTTATCATTCAATTTATACGAACCAGAATATCAGCTATACAATCAAAAAGTAAAAAATAGTTAAATGTACACTTATTTGATATCTTTAAATACGAAATTGTAAGGGCCCTTGATGTAATTAAGGGCCTGTTGGACAGTTTTTGGTGGAGGTCCGAACCATTCCACTTCGAAGTTTTCAATCAGTCTCGCCACAAATGTGTCCATTTCCAGTTCGGCTATGCGGCGACCTGTGAAGTGAGAAATTAAAAGTGTGTATTATTACGTAGAATATTATTGACATGATCTTAACCACTTCGTTTACCCATACGCTGTCTCCAATCTAGCACATGTTTGTTCCATCAAACGTCTGTCCGTCTGTAGACATGGTGCATCGAATGCCCCCCAGCTCAAGCGTATTCTTCTGGTCGGTTCTTTCACTTTTTTGTGCTGCCTCAATTGTATAATATATATTTTTTTTTCTTTAAAAAAAACTCCTCTCCTGTGTCATGGGTGCGTTTACAAACATTTAAACTCACATACAAAAAGCCCAGACTCGAAACAACTACTTGTAGATCATACAAATATTTGCTCCGTGCGGGAATCAAACCCGCGACACGCAGCGCAGCAGTCCAATTGCTCAGCCACTGCGCTAACCGTGCCGTCATATTGATATAATTTATATTCTGTTATTTTTTTTTCTCATTTAATCCTCGAATTAAATTAAAAACATATACGAGAGTAAGTCAAAGTTTTTAATTAGGCACGTACCAATGCAGCTGCGGGCACCATAACCGAAGGGTCCGTAAACAAATGGGTGGGTATTTCCATAATAAAGTGGATCATCTTTCTTTGCAATCCATCTCTCTGGCAGGTATTCTTTAACTCTAGGATAGTACTTCTCCATCATCGACATTTCTCGGTGAGCAAAGACGATGTCAACCTGTAATATGTTATGTTTAATTTAGTATGAGAGTATTTTTTTATTGACTGAAGATCCTAGAATAATATATCTATTTTGATATTTTTTTCTTGCACATATAGTTAATAAGTTGTTAGAACGGTGAAACATTTATAGTTGTCAATATATTTTGATGATCTGAGATTCACCGGCGTGCCTTTAATTTGGACACTTACACTAGTTTTCAGTAACATAAGGCAGTTAAATTATTGCTTCAACATTATAGGGCAGCAGTGATCTATTTTTACTTGGACTTATACTAAAAATTATAACAGTTTAACAATATTAGACATTATTTTCATACGCAATTACATTAATATTTCTAGAACATTATTGTGTTGTTTATAACCAGAAGAGTCATAGTTTCATTTTTGAAGTGAAAACTTCTTTAGCGGCGTTGTGCACTTTTTTTGGAATGGGTAAAAAATGTTAAACTCGCGTCAGGACACGTGACCTGATCGAAAATTCGTAAGACGGCACAGGGCGCTTGCGCGAATGTTCGTGTGTGTTTATTAATATTCAAGTTTTCACTTCTGCCGGCACTCCCAGAGAGCAACCCGTCGTTTTTTTGCTATCGTTTGTCCGGCAAAATCTAAAAATACTGGTTGTGTTTAAAGTATTTCACTTACGCCTTTCGGCACTTCATAGCCCAATATATTATACTCCTTTGAAGACTGCCTGGCA
Organism: Agrotis puta; assembly: GCA_943136025.2. Classification (NCBI taxonomy): domain Eukaryota; kingdom Metazoa; phylum Arthropoda; class Insecta; order Lepidoptera; family Noctuidae; genus Agrotis; species Agrotis puta. Next base: position 13,803,852 of record OW964176.2, on the reverse strand, counting down.
TTCCCTGATACTACAGGCATCATTCTCAGCGACTCTTTAATGCAAGCCCTAAGGTACGGCCTTTTCTCTGAGTTCGACAATATCTCTTCTCTTAGCTTGGCTTGCTTGTCTGGATTTTTCGCTAGAAGGTAGAGAGTTGCTGTTACTGTGTTTGCAGCCTGAAAAAAGATCATTATTCTAATTATTTAGTATATTTCACCTCATAAAATCGGTCCATATTCTGTCTGGGTGTAATTTATCTGTAATATGTATGTATTTAGAAATATATAAGTATGTTTATCAGTTGTCTAGTACCCACAAGCTCTGCTAAGCTTGGGACTAGATGGCGTTGTGTGATAGTTGTTGAATATTTATTTATATTATTACAACTACTGAGACATATGTCATCCTCTCACCGAGAGTAACTAGTTTATAAACTGACAAGTACACTAGTCTAAAAAGGTGGATGTCAAATGTCTTCACAGTTTTAATTCTCTTAATCTATCGAATAAGATATAATGTGCAGACCTCAGAAGTTTTTACTTTTTTATTAGTAGTTACAGTCAGTGGAGACAAAAAAGAGGCTTTGCATTACAAAGGAGCTCTACTTTTTTATCTTGTTTTGTTTGAGCTCATAAAGTTTAAACTTTTACATTTCTAGTAAAAAGCTTGTTGTATTTTCTGAGAATTATAAAATAAAACATGGTGCAGAAACCATTAAGTATATAGTAGCATAAAAAAAAATCTGGTACAGAAGTTTGTTTTGCTTTGCTTTGCAGCATGGTCATTCTGATTGTATGTTGTGGGGTTCATCTGGCAGGATAGAAGGTGGAGCATAAATTGCCCAGTTCCTCCCCGTCACTGACCCGTTGATCAAGCTATGCTTACCGTATCAACACCAGCAAACAACATGTCACTAGCCATAATGTGAGCCGTTTCTTCGTTGATCTCCAACAATTTCTCTAGAACTCCCTTTTCGCTATCTGATTTGTTCTTTAAATTATCTTTTCCCTTTTTAATGAAGTGTTTTGTTAAGCTGAAAATATAAATAGATTCTTAAACGCTTGTTGAAGGGTATGAATTTCACAGGTTCACAACCTTATTTTTTTCTCAAGTTCATCACAAAACAAGATTCTAGATCCGACGTCGATCTATCCATTTGAGAACATTTATTCACGAAAATTGTTCAAATTAATTAAGTAACAACCACCAGAAACAGAAATAAACATGCCAAACACTAACTTGTCATGATGCTCATACAGCTTCATAGCTCTCTTGTACGACGGCGTTGAAATCAATCTCCAAAGGCTGGGCTTGAAATCCAGCTCATTGGCCATAACGAATAGATCGTGGACACACTGGATCAACTGCCATTCCGGGGAGTCCGCAGGCAAGTTCGGATCAAAACAGTTCAAGCGGCAGCCCAGAGCGACCGTGCCGATGGACTCCAGCGCCCATAAATTCATTTCCTTGTCAAAGTCTTTCGTAATCATGTTCTTTTCGTCACGGTTGGCTTTCATTCTGAAAATGATGTAATTTTTATTTTTTTGTAACATTAATGCAGCCGGTCCAGAAAAAGGCGGAGACGCGATCTAGACTTATTACACAAGGGCTGGTTCGAAGCGGCCCAGGAAAAGAATTCCTGGAACGAATTGAGGGAGGCCATTGCCTAGCAGTGGACAGTACAGGCTAAGAAAAAAAAAATGCAATTGTCTCTCCCTAGTCACCAATTTCTGTACATCGCAACAATGATTGCTGCCACTTTGCTAAGATTTTTAATAAGAGAAACGGCTCGATCAAGTAATGCTGTTTACTGTCTAAAAATATTTAGTAATAGTAGACATCTGCGAATACACATGCGAGACAGGGGTTCAACTCTCTTAGTCGGTTATCGAAAATGACCCATATGAAAGTAACTCAAACTTTAACCTTGTTCACACACAATATAAACATAAAATATCGGCTTCTGAATGGTGTAATTTTTCAGTCCATCGGCAAGACGGAACAAATAAAAGTCATCCTTTATTTCGCCGGGAATTTAATTAATAAATAGAGACAATGGAGGAAGCATTTGTCATCTGGCAGTAATTAATACTTTCTCATTATTTCGCCTCATCTCATTCTCGACTGATTGAACACCGTGAAGATTCAAAGATTTTATTAGATCTAATATTAATAAAGCGTTCCGTTCACGCTGTATTGCTTAATTGACGTAGATACTTGCCAGCTAGAGAAAACTAAACAAATATAGAATATTTTTTGCATTTTTTTTAATCCCATGGGACAATAATTAACGTACCTACTCCACGTGGGCAAAGGCGCTGGTCAAGTTAGCTCAAAAATGGGGATAAGCATACATTAAATTACATAAAATATCGATAAGTACATAATAAGTTAAGTTAAAGTTCACCAAGGAGTATTAATAAGAGTATTATTTTGTTTTACTGGTAAGAAAGATTACTGGGACACCAATTTCCCAGTATTTTTACTAGTAACTCTATTATGAAAAAAAACCGTTAATGAAAAAAAAATAACCGAAATAAGTAATAACGGATCCATGCGGACCACGTCACGGGATATCTATTACTGTTTTTTACTAAAACCTTTTCATGAATTTAACGAACACTTTTCTGAAACCTGAAATCGTATCACAATCAGTGCAGCCAAACGCGAGATAAACGCAGACAAACCTACATACAAACATACAGGTCGATTTGAGAACCACTTTTTTTAAAACTCTGTTAATGAAGTCGGTTCTCTTCGGTTAGTTATTAATAAGCTTACCTCGCTATCATATCCTGAGCCACCTCATCAAGTACTTGCGCGTACAATTTGATCGTTTTAGGTTGTAACATGACTGGGTTGACAGTTGACCGGAACTCTTTCCATACTTCGCCGTGGCTAGAAAAAAAAAACATTTACATTATAGGCATAATTTTTGAAAGACTTGGCTCTTTTTCTTACAATCTGAAGAATTTTTAAAAGTCTTGCTATGCTACATCTTCTACACATGTTTTCATGACCTATAGGAGAGATGATATGATATCATAAAGCGTGGGTGGTTCCGATGAGAGAAAGCGACAGAGCTATACAAATCGTCTAGCGCCGTCTCGTTCTCACAGCTGAACTATTCCCGCTTTAAGATGTCATGGTAGGCCACCAGCCGCTGTATTATGACGTCTTAAAACCAGACTTGTTCCAATGAGTGAAAGAGACAGAGCTATAAAAATCGTCTAGCGCCACCTCGTTCACTCACTGGAACAAGCCTGGTTTTAAGACGTCATAATACGGCCCCTGGACATAGTTATTAATTACTTTGCAAAACTATATTGTTAACGTATACCATAATGTTCGAAGAACGTGTGTTTTTAAACTGACATGGTCACTAACACTATTACTAGAAAGTAAAACGGGATGATTAACCATGATTGTTATTTGTTTATTTTGAGTTTCTGAAATTTCGGCACTGGGGGCTACTCTCTTAGACCGTCAACGAAGATACGGGCCTGAATGATAGTAACTCAAACTTTTGATTGAACCCTACTTCCTATTAGTTTTGAATTCATTAGTTCTAATAACATACCAAGAGTCGGGACAATTGTTCAATCATGTTGCACCAAGTTTTAGTTCGTACTACTTCACCAATCTTATGTGAGAAAGATATAAAGAAAAGAGAACGCCAAAAACTTTGGCCGTAACTACGGATTTCGTGCTTAAATAGTAGTACCTACCCCTGATTCTAGTTTCATGATCACGGATAAACTCAGGTACACATTTCATTTTCAGTTCTAATGTTAATGATGGGTACAAATCGTTTGGTCGTGAAACTTCATCGTCATTTACTCACTCAGAAATTAGACCCGTTGCGTGAAAGTCAATGCCTTTGGCTTTCCTATAATCTTTTCTGTAATGTTCCAGTGACTGAAATCCGGCACGGATGGGCAACCAGTTTTCACTCCGTAAGACCTGTAAAAAGATTAATTAAATGAAAATATAATTACTATGTCGTTGTCTTATCATTGCATCTTTGCTCCGAGAAATAGTCTCTTTGTAATCTCCATTATTGAAGCTGTTGGAGCGAATCAATGCCTTCCTAATTCAAAAACATCTCCAGTTACAATATGTTCTGCTAAAATTGATGATATTTTTGATGAGATACAGTTAAACATCACATGTTTCGGATGCGTTCACGTTTCACGTTAAATTATTGCATTGAACGTAGAATATTCAAAAACATTTTACAGTTCAGGAGTTTAATTACCCCTACAGGAGCAAAGTAAGACCAAATGGCGGTACTATGAATTTTCCGCGCGGACTCTAAGAGCTATCTGTCAAATCGTAATATCATTCATTCTCAGTTCGGGCTTGAAAGGCCGAAACTATAAGTTTCGTGCTTCGAGATTAGAGCTTTTAGGCCGCCTCGGTGGCGCCGTCCATCTCCAGACACTGTGTGGAGACTTTTGCTCGGCGGTCATTTTACTTGCGGCTTAACGAAGCCGCCAAATCCCATTTAGTGGGCTTCACCCGCAGTTATAATGTCCCTTTGTGCCTATTGGCCTTGTTTTGTTCTGTCTTCTGCTTGACATGGAGGGAAGTGGGAATAAATTTTTTCCTACTCCAACACTATTCTTTTCTGATTAATTTCATTGCAGGATCAAAGACAGGTAAATTTATTCTCCGGGGCACGTCGAGCTTCATTGTCTCGGCGCTTTTCTACTGGTTGCCACTGTTGATACTGGCTTTCAGGAGGTGCAGTGGTTTGGGAATAGTGTCGTGGGTTAAAAATCCCATTTAAGTCATAGAAAGCATTACTTAAATTAAAAGAAAAATGCTGTGATATACTTACAAATGCTGAACTCTCAGGATCACTTAAGAAAATCAAAGGAGGTTTCCCGAAAATGCTTTCCAACTTAAAGATAGGTCCATATCTTTCTATTAGTTTCGTGACGCTTGCAGGGTCTTCTATGTTGCCAAATCCGCCTGGAAAACAGGTAGTATTCTACACTAATATTGTAAAGAGGAAATATTTGATTGTTTGTTTATATTGAATAGGCTCCGAAACTATTGGACCAATTTCAAATGTTTTCTTCAAAAAGTTATTCCCCGTTACTTTAAGCATACAAAAGATTGGTGCAAAGTAAAAGGGAAACAGTATGTACGAGTCCGTAAGATAGTAGTGTGTATAATCTGTAATTTCAAATAAAAGATTAGTAACAAGGGTAAATAAAATTTTTCGGTGGTACCACAAGCAAACGAAAATGCACACGTGGACTCAATGCCAAAGGTGATCGTCAACCTGTGTGTGATAAAGGGACAAATTGTCAAGTAATGTGGAGTTACTCACCTCCAGGTAGGAAATGATGCAGTTGACCAATGATGGGCAAAGACGAAGGTCCAGGTATCTCCTTCCATGGCTTTACGTTTTCTGCCTTAACATCAGTGCTTGCAACCGCTACAGTTCTGAGGAAAAATTAAAGAAGATAATATTGACACTTTTTTTTTTTTTTTTTTTTTTATCGTGGTAAAATCATCAAATGAGTCCTCCCACCCAGGGCAGGGCGGGAGGGACTGTCAGACTTGTACTGACTAAAATCCACGGTGTCCTTCACGAGCCCTTTACGTACCGGGGTTACGGTGATGGGTAAGTCCCGCGACCCCGGCAGGCTCTGGCCCTCTACACGCCCCGTCAATTTGCTGACACTCTTTGAGGCGCGCGTGGAACACAACGCGCCGTCGACCCGGGCATGGTCCATGGTCGGACAGCAAGTCGCCCATTACTCGCTGCCCTAATATTGACACTACGAGACAAGTTAAGTGCCGGACTGAATACAAGAGCTGTTGTTATTTTCTATCATAAATATGTATTCATGGGTTGCCTGTAAGTGTACACTAGCTTTTTTTATGACAGGCCTGTTGATCTAATGGTTAGTGACCCTGACTGCTATGCCGGAGTTCGTGCGTTCGATTCCCACCCAGGACAAATGTTTGTGTGATGAGCACGATCATTTGTTCTGTGTCTGGGTGGAATTTATCTATAATATGTATGTATTTAGAAATATATAAGTATGTTTATCAGTTGTCTAGTACCCATAACACAAGCTCTGCTTAGCTTGGGACTAGATGGCGTTGTGTGATAGTTGTGGAATATTTATTTATTTATTTCCTCTGCATCTGTGTCCCAACGAAAGTGTACAGTCACTACGAACAGACTATGGCAGATATGATTACTACTGCTAACTACTTCATCATCATCATCAGCCTGTATTCGTCCACTGCTGGACATAGGCCTCTCCCAATCGTAATATGAGCCTGTCTTGAGCTTTCCTCATCAAGTCTCTGCCGGCCGCTAACTATTTAAGTTGTATTAAATATGTATTTAGTCATAGTAGCGCGAGACAAAAGTGCTACCCTTCCGCCCTCATGCATATGTATGCCTCATGCATGTTTTAAAACTATGTTTCCGACTTTGGTCTAAGCGGTTCGTGAGGCGGCGAGCGGGGCGATTTTTTTCCGCCGTTCCGAACACCGCGAGCCCCTTCAGCGGTTCGTTCGGAGAAAACCACGCACGTTTTTGCCAGTATCAGCGCTGACGTGCTTCACCGCCCCGTGTCAAGTTATCGCTCACAGCGGCAAGGTCGTGAACAGGCCGTAATAGTCTCAGCTTCAGTCCTTCAGTAAGTTCTTCAGTGGAGCGGAAGTGACTTTCAGACTCGTACTGATTAAAAGTCCACTCTGTTCCTTTCGTTTTTGTTTTTGCGTGTCTGACCCCTTAGCCAAGTCACAAGTTGCAAACGATTAAATGCTCGGTACTCGCCAATAGATTTTCAACTTTATACCCCAGAGCCTAAAGTTGAAAATCTTTTAAAGATTTCTAAGCGTTAGCGGCTATCGCGGCGGTAAGACCCCTCTTTGAGGAGTGGCTGGATAGGCGTCACGGCGCTCTGACCTACCGCATGACGCAGGTCCTCACCGAACACGGAAGGTTCGGGAGGGTCGACGGCACGTTGTGTTCCACGCGCGCCTCAAGCAGTGTCAGCATAGTGACGGGGCCTGTAGAGGGCCAAAGCCTGCCGGGGTCGCGAGACTAACGAATTACCGTGACCCCGGTGCGTAAAAGGCTAGTGAAGGACACCGTGGATTTTAGTCAGCACGAGTCTGACAGTCCCTCCCGCCCTGCCCTGGGTGGGAGGACTCATTTGATGATTTTACCACGATAAAAAAAAAAGCGTTAGCGGCTAGAAAGAACGAAAACGCTATCCAGTCTTCACTAGATCTTCAACTTTATACCCAGGCAAATAAAGTTGAAAATCGTTTATCGTTTATTACATGGCTACAGGCCCAGCTTAGACATAGACAGTCCCGCGCAATAGCCATAACAAGCATCTTTATACAATAATTGAAACTCATTGGGATTTTAGAAGTACAATTATCGTCGTTGGTACATAGATTGTGTACCTACACATATACGAACAATACAATCTATATATAAACGACGATTAGATATATTTATTTATATCGTTAAATAGTTATCTACACAATCAGATAAGATAGTGGTAAATAACGTGATTTGACAGTAAACAATGTCTTTGTTAGCGAAGGGTTTTATAAGTCATTTAAACATCATTTGTCAAACATTTTCTCAATTTGTTAGGGTCTGTTAACAAGATGCATTACGCCAGTATTTGATAATGTACAGTTAGATTACGATTAATCCCTCAATTGTTTTCTTTTCTTTGATTGTGTATCGTGGGTGCGTTTTGAAAAAAAAAAAACATATGTAAACGCACCAGGCGATCACATACAACACCCAGACCCAGAACGACTACTTAAAGATCGTACAAATATGTGCGGGAATCGAACCCGCCATACGCAGCACTGTAGTCAGATTATTAGAGAGTATTGACTCCATCGAAAGTTTTTCAATTTTAAAACATCATTCTAGCCTAATATTTTTATATAAGGAATAATATGTTTTGTGAAAATGACAACAATGATTTAACACTTTTATACAATAAAAATTACGCCTTAAGGCCAGAACGACAGTTTACACTTTGATTCAATATAAATACCTATTTCAAATTTTAAAGAAAAAACTGATACTCTGGTATCACTACAAACCTGATACACTCCTTATTCACTAAATTCATTAGCGGCTTCCACTTTGTCGTCTGCATGTTGATGTTGTATCTAACAAAATGACACTTGACACTATCTAACACTAAAGTCCTTATCTAAAACACGTGGAACAACTAGAAAACAAACAATAACACTGGCTGATGTTGAACGATCGTATAGCCAGATAACTATAATTTGTTCTGTTATGTAAATAAACACTGTATAGATCTTTGTAAGAACGTCACCAAACACCACAAGATGCCTTGAAGTGAAAAGCTATAACTGCGTGCAACGAATGTTTTGTGGTTGACACTATTAGACTAGTTTTTATGTCTAGTCAACCGGATTTTTAGTTAGGTTTCAAAGATATCATTCAAACTGCAAAGAACCACGAACGTCCGACTAGTGTCTGACACTCTTGACTATTTGAGACGTTAATGATCATCTACGTCAAACGTGTTTTTGAATGACTTTGACCTTCAGTAAATTATACAACAAGCTCCGCACCGATTGATAAAAACTGGTAGCTCCAATCTTTTAAATTACGCTCTTATCCAGTTGTTGTAAAGTCGGTTTTTTCGATAGTTGGCTGACTATTATGTTTAGAATAGAAATATGTTTATGTTGACATAAGTCATAATCAGGACAGATGTGGATAATGTCTCGATACCTACAGCTGTATTGAATTCAGCAACACTGCACACGGCTTAAGGGATTTTAGATAAAGATGATTTTCAATTAGGATTACGACGTTATTAGAACAAACCAGCAATAAACGCTGTCTAATATTGAAAAAAAAAAACGTTTTTCTCAATAGACGTGATCATTTCCATATTTGCCGGTCGTGTATTGTTGTTATACCCATAAGAATCGTGAAAGAAGAGGTAGTACAGCTGTGAGATTTGTATGATAGGTATAATATTAATACTTCTGTGTCTTAGTTAACATGTAAAATGATGTAGGTAGAATTACAAAAAAAATAACTGTTATATATTTTTAGAACGCCCAATTAAAGTAACTTCATTTTTACATCACATACTCGTACCTTCGTACCACAAAAACTTAAATCATCATACTTGTCTTGAAAAAATTGTAACTGCAAAACGACCCTTATATTAAAGTAAAATGCCCTTTTGACGTTGATAGTTTTTTTCAGACAAGTGTTTAACAGATGTTTAACTTTTTTGTGGTAAGACGAATATTGTTTATAAAAATTATAAGCAAATAAATCAGCCCACCAAAGAAGTTTTAACCGCCCAGGATGGAACGGGAGGGACTGTCAGACTCATACTGACTTAATCTATGGTGTTTTTTTTCAATAGCCCTTTATATTCCAGGGTCACGGATACTTGATAAGGCAGTCCCGCGACCCCGGTGACGGTCCTACGATCTCAAAAAACCCGATGGTATTTTGCTCGTCTTAGGAATTGCTTCGAAAGTTTATGTCAGACCGGAATTTTGAAATAATAGCCCCTTTGGTAGTTATACTCTGTGGATAAAATTATTCAATAAGACAGTAAAAACAAAGTTTTTAAAATTATTTAATTTAAACAACTCATTATTATAATTACTCAATTATGCTATGTATATGTACAATTGTCTCTATAACTTAAAATGTAAATAAATGATAACCAGTCATCATACGAAACTAATAATCTCAAATCATTGAATGTTAGGGATGAATTGTGTCTGTTTACACCTTCTTAAATAAGAATAAATACTACTCTTCACTCTTCAATTTTTATGATAAAGTTACTAACGAGTAGAAATTAAAACAAAAGAGGACTTAGAGTAGTTCCTTGAAAACACCTTTCTATACTACTACAGCCAAAACAGACAACAAAAACCACGCTTCCCTTATTCTATTTAACACAAACCACTGCTATTTATTGCCAATCGTTTAGTACCTAAATACCTTTTCATCGACGTTATTCTAAAATAGTATCTTGTGATTAACATGATCGAATGCTTTAGTGACGTCAGCCTAAACGATTTCTCAATATTTTATTTAACATCCTTCAAAACGAAATTGTAGGGTCCCTTAATGTAATTAAGAGAGGCCTGCATTATTTTTGGTGGAGGCCCAAACCATTCCACTTGGAAGTTCTCTATTAGCCGCGCCACAAATGTATCCATTTCCAGTTCAGCAATGCGGCGACCTAGGAACGACAGAATTATAAATTTATTAACATTTTGGTTTTGATGAGACTTTGTCCTTCACTAGGAATTTCTACTCTATCGTAGGAGTACAGCCAGACCCGGAACAACAAGTTGTGAGCTTCATAATATAATATGATCGTAGCATAATAGTTTGTTAGAATCGTTTGGAAATCCATAGGCTGGTTTGTTAAATTCATAGGCTTCTGGTTAAATGAGAGTGGAAATATTAATTAATGACGGCGATTTTATGATTGTTCATTGTGAAAACAACTAAGTTGTTACTTTTCTACGTTAAAAAGAATGAACCTGCTTTTTCTATTAGAACTATTTGCATCTCCTTTTTATTTTTTTGAGAGCGCTTTCCACAATGGACATCAAAACTCAATTTACTCAAATCTGAATTTTAATTGGGGTGATATTGACTGATCGATTTACTGGATTAACTTTACCTATGCAGCTTCTGGCTCCAAATCCAAAGGGTTGATGAGCAAACGGACTGGTATTCCCGTAATAAAGTGGGTCATCTTTACTGGCTGTCCACCGCTCTGGAATGTACTCTCGGGGCCGGGGGAAGTTTTCTTCCATTAGCGACATGTCTCTGTGAGCGAATACAACCTGCATCTGAAATGGTACACGAAACACCATTTATTTAAAGGAAGAGTAATATAGAAATACAGTACTATGATATTAGTGTAACGACGTGTAATGCCTTTGTCAAACAGACAGGCGAAGGCGAAGCGTTTCCGAAGCGATACCGAACCGAAGCGAAACGTCAGTCCGATAGGTCTGTCACGCTATCGGATCGCTTTCGCTTTTCTATGTGACTGGATTCAAAAAATTCCATACATTACAAATAAAAACGCCTCGCTTCGCATTCGTCACGCCAGTCTGTTTGACAAAGGCTTAAGTGTAGTTAATTTTTATGAGTGAATGGAAAAGGTTGCTTTCATTAAACATTATTATTTAGTTAAATAAACTTACATCTTTAGGTATGTTGTAGCCCAAGATATTGTATTCCTTTGATGTCAGCCGTATATTTCCTGATACGACCGGCATTATTCTCATGCCTTCTTTGACACAAGCTCTTAGGTATGGCCTTCGTTCTGACTTTGACAGTATCTCTTCTCTTAGCTTGGCTTGTTTGTCTGGGTGTTTAGCCAGAAGATAGAGGGTTGCTGTTACTGTGTTGGCAGCCTGAGTTAAGAAAAATGACTCTAATGATTTATTGACTTCACTCTATATAGAATTTATTGATAATAATAGTCTACAACAAACATGGTCTATTTTCGAAAATACAAAACTATGACAGAATAATTGAAAATGCCGCAGAGCACATTTTTTTATAGGTTAAACTAAATAAAAAAAATTGCTGCTACTTATACTTATAAATTCTGCCTAAATTTATACGTACCGTATCAACACCAGCAAACAACATATCACTAGCCATAATGTAAGCCATTTCTTCATTGATTTCTAGAAGCTTTCCTAATACTCCTTTCTCGGTATCAGATTTGTTTTTTAGTTGTGCTTTTCCTTTTTGAATAAAGTATTTTGTTAAGCTAAAAATAATTTACATAGATTACATAATTTATTATAAAAAAACGTATTACTATTTTCGTACAATCTAATTTCAAAAACCATATAACCAATTTCTATGAAATGTTGATGATTATGGTTAATTCCAGTTTCAAAGACAGGATGGTCTTTTTTTTTTTTTACGTGGTAATATCTTAACATGAGTCCTCCCACCTAGGGCAGATTGGGAGGGACTGTCAGACTCCTACTGACTAAAATCCAAGGTGTCCTTTTGATAGCCCTTTACGTACCGGGGTCACAGTAATTCGTGAGTCCCGCGACCAAGACAGGGTAGTCTTAGTAGAAGAAACAAGAGTAGTTAAACCATCACTGAACTTACTTTTCATGATGCTCATACAACTTCATAGCTTTCTTGAACGTTGGCGTTGAAAACCATTTCCAAATGCTCGGTTTGAAATCCAATTCATTAGCTATAACGAACAAATCGTGGACGCACTGGATTAGCTGCCATTCTGGAGAGTCAGCGGGCAAGTTGGGATCAAAGCAGTTCAGGCGGATACCAAGAGCGACAGTGCCGATAGATTCTAAAGCCCACAGGTTCATTTCCTTGTCAAAATCGTTAGTAATCATATACTTGTCATCGCGATTGGCTTTCATCCTGAAATTGATTTAGTATTATTTTAGTGAGAGACTGTTAAAAACATTGTTTTGTTTATTTCTTCATAACATTTTTCCTTATCAGAAAACCAGCGCTGTTACAATTTTAAAAATGTCGCAGCACATGCTGAGATAAATTGGTTTTACCTTTTGTCCGTTTTCTTTTATATATTTTGTTTCCTTTGTTGTTTTTATTCATGTATTTTTTTTGTTCTGTTCTGTGTGTGTCAATAAATCTCTTTTCTCTCTTTCTTCCTTACCTTTTGACCATATCTTGTGCTACCTCATCGAGAACTGTGGCATACTGTTTGATTGTCCTAGGTTGTAACATCACTGGATTTACTGTAGAACGGAATTCTTTCCATAGTTCACCGTGACTGAGGGCAAAGAATAAAAATGAAAATTATTGTTCTCATCCCATCATCTTTTTTCTGATTAAATGGTGTTGTTATTTCAACTTACTCAGTTATAAGGCCTGTGACGTTAACATTGTGACCTTTGTTCTTTTTTACATCTTTTCTATAGTATTCAAGACTCTTGAATCCTGGACGGACAGGCAGCCAATTTTCACTGCGTAGTATCTGTAAATATTTCATGCCGGAATTGATTACAAAAATTTAGTCTTCTATTTTCATTAAGTGATATTATATTTTGCCAGCATTCTTGGGCGCTCTTTCTCAGTCTATAACCTAACAAATATCTCCAGCGTCTCGTCCCTCGAGTCAGTCCAGCGTTTCAGGCGGAACGTGTATCAAACGAACTTACTTTCACATTTACATATACTCGTATATGAACACGTATGGTAAAGTTAATTTATCGAATGAAGTTTATATGAATATTGAAATAATCTTCTTACATGTGCTGAACATTCAGCATCACCGAGTAGAATCATAGGGGGTTGGCCAAGCATGCCTTCGAGTTTGACTATTGGCCCGTACGTCTCAAACAATTTCATTGTCATTTCAACAAATTCTGTGTCACTGAACTTGCCTGAAAAAAAAAGTGTTTGGTGTTACATTACACAATACAAATTATACAAACTATTAAAATCAATAAAATATAATATAACAAGGATATTTTGATAGAGTATAACTTTGAAAGGAGGGAAATATTTACCGCTGTGCATGCGATACTTATGGAACTGAATTCGAAAGTAATTTAATGCTAGTGCACTGTGAACTAAATAACGGAAGAACTAAATAAATATATATTGGACGAATACTTTGGATAGTAGTGCTATTCTATAAGGACACAGTCTCACGTTCAGCGTTGAAACCGCAGCCAGTTCACAATTGAAAATCCACTAAGACAGGCTGCGCTTTCGACGCTGTGACCGCACCGCGTCTGCCGCGGGAATAGTATCTAATAGAATACAACTCACCTCCAGGAAAGAAATGATGCGCTATGCCGATTATGGGTAAAGACGAAGGTCCGGGTATATCTGTCCATGGCTTCGCGTTTTCAGTCTTGACTGCAGTGTTTGCTACCGCTACCGTTCTGGAAAAACATGCCGATGTCATTTAACTACGAGGTTCTTTCTAAAACTCAAATTAATTTGATAGTCGTCATGGACGAACAACGGTTTGTTCTATTACTTCTTCACACATTCAATTATTATTGAAAACAAATTCCTGTTATAATTAACGCCCAAAAGAGTTCCTAAATATTAGCGTATCGTCTGGATTTCAACTCTAGTCGCAGAGCCGAACGTTGAAATTCCAAAAGATATCGCTGGTGTGATACCAGAAATAACAAACATTGAATTAGACGAATCTATTTATACTTCTTCTTACACTCCATTCATATCTACTTTCCACTAGAACACGATAAGCTCGACACAGGAGTTTATTGTTAAATTCTCATTTATTAAGAATCCACTCCGGGATATACCGACAACCAGATAAATTAAACATTTGACTTTAATCAATAAACCACAGAAATCTAGACTGTATGGGATTCACCTGTTGATTCAAAACACGCTTAGTTATTTAATAACATTGGTTGAACGAAACGGAGGCCAAGGTAAACTATCTATAACCAAGCAACACTGAGGACAGGACTTTATATTCTTAACCATAAAGTGGAAAATCTATTAAAGAACATAAATCTTTTTCGTTCATCTTTTGTCACGTCTATAGATCGTCTGTTTACAAATAGATACAAAGTATCATAGACATAATATTCTAACGTATCCTCTGATAGTGCAGCATGATTTTCAAGATGCTTGTTAAATATTTTAAAGTCAGGTTCATTGTGTATAAATCTTCTATATGTGCACTGTGGATACACTTACCTGATCAATTCCTTATGAACTGCTACTAAATTGAGCAGCGGCTTAAACTTCGTTGTCTGCATATTGATGATGTTGATTACACAATAAAAGGTTGATATTGTTATTCAGCCGTTTGTGTTGTTATCATATCGCGTACCCTACCGCGAACGTCAAAATTATCACTGACTGTACTTAAGTACTCTATCGTAGACGATAGATAATATGTAATGTTTTTTATCTCCAATGTTGTTTACCTTCCAATTTTAACATACGTAAATAGAGATATTGACAACATCAATAATCACTTTATCTTCAAATCCACATTCTCGCAATATTTCGCTTGCTAATGTTTTCTTTACACTTTTAATTTACACTTCACAAAATAAATGACAATCGCAGAATGGTTGTATAGAATTTGTTTCATTGGTTTTTGTTCACTCAGCAACGAAATGAACTGCGACGCGACTGATCCATTGAGAATAGCTCTACGTTGTACGTTTACAAACGCGTTCGACCTTCATTATTATTAAACTAGCCGCGGATGAAACCGTTTGATAAACGTAATGTGGCTTCAGTCATTCAAATAGCAGTCGTATCGTGTTCTGATAGAGTCTGCTTTACATTGTTTGCTGCTTGTTGCTAAGTACAGAAAATTCATTTGTCATTATTCCGTTGCAAGTATCAGAGGTGTTTGATTTTATTGAGATTACTACGAGGATATGTTATTTTTGAAATATCCGTTTACTTGTGTTTTTATCTTGTATTTAGGCTCTATTTATAGAATGTTTGTCATTTATCGAAATCGAATCTTAGAACCTAATCTATAACCGTAAATAACGTCTGTTTGTCGTACTATGTTGTTTTTTTTAACTACGCAATTTCCTTCAAATTATTATCATGTAATTTATTTATACAGGAAAGTTGATTTTTATATGCTGCATATATAATGTTGCTGAAAAAATGACTGAATAAATATTCAGAAATACTACTCATAATTCGGATTTTAGTGTATAAAACTATCTGCTAGGTTACTTTACTTAGTATTAAACTAGTAGAAGGAATCTTAACATTTTATCAAATTTTTAAAAGGTGAAATATAGTTAAGTATAAAACGTTAAAATACTAATGAAATCAATAGCTGTAAAAATAATCACAGAAGTACTATTAAATTCCATTTTTATCTGAAAAAAAATTTAAGGGTAATAAACAGTGGCGAGTAATGGGTGACTCGCTACCCGACCATGGACCATGCCCGGATCGACGGCGCATTGTTTTCCATGCGCACCTCAAAGAGTGTCAGCACAATGACGGGGCCTCCCTTAGAGGGCCAAAGCCTGCCGGGGTAAAAGGCTATTGAAGGACATTGTGGATTTTAGTCAGTACAAGTCCGACAGTCCCTCCCGTCCTGCCCTGGGTAAGAGGACTCATATGATGATTTAAAAAAAAGGGTAACAAACAAAAGAGGTCCCTTTGCAGAACCTATCTTTATTCGCTTTTAAACCGACTTCAAAAAAGGGTTCTCAGGTTTTTAATTCGTCGGAACCTTTTTTATTTCAATAATAAACAGTTTCTAGTATTTAAGTTAACATACCAAGAGTTACAATTCCACGAAACCTCTTGAAGACCTATTTCAAGGTTTTCGTAACAAGATTCGCAGTCCATAGACATATACACAATATACAGTTTGTAGAGAGCTACAAGAGGGTCGGAGTCCTCAGGGGGCTCTCCTATTATGCTGAGGGCTATCGAAAAAGATACATCGAATGACCATAATATACTACTGAGATTCAAACGTTGAGATACCAGTGGCGTCATCTGGCGCCTAGATTGACAATCTCTATTTCCAAGAAAAAGTATTGTACTGTATTTCCTGATAAGTAATTATACAATTTTGGGGTCTTTAAGTCCAGAGTGAAAATGTTAATTATTATTCTATGTTAGTGTGCTTAAGGAGTGGGAAGCGATCGCCTCCTTCTGCGAAGCAGTCATGCTCGTGAAGGAAGAGGCGGGCCGCGTAAGGGAGAGGACAGCGTCCTCCCTCCACCCCAGCCGCAGTGGTAGATGCCCACGGCGACGGACGTCGCCAGACGATCTCCGGCCACCGTAGGCGCGGGCATGCGGGCAGCGAGTAATGGGTAACTCGCTGTCCGGCCATGGACCATGCCCGGCTCGACGGCGCGTTGTGTTCCACGCGCGCTTCAAAGAGTGTCAGCAGAGTGACGGGGCCCGCCTCTAGAGGGCCCAAGCCTACCTAAGGCGGGACTGTTCGAATTACCGTGACTCCGAAACGCAAAGGGCTATTGAAGGACACCGTGGATTTTAATCAGTACGAGTCTGACATTCCCTCCCGCTCTGCCCTGGGTGGGAGGACTCATTTCATGATTTTACCACGTTAAAAAAAAAGGTTAGTGTGCTTCACCGTCGACCACATCTTTGGTTTCCTTCAGGCGAGATGACGAGTTTTTTTTTTGTTTTCACTACAAGATGATGGGACAAACTTTCATTCCCAAAATTTCCTCCGGTATGAGAAAATATTATTTTCCATATTTTTTAAATTCGTCCTTTGAGTTCCAGGATCACGGTTATCTGATGAGACAGTCCCGCGGCTTTAGCTATCTAAGGGGACGGCAAGTCACTCATTACTCGCCGTTAGCATGCCCGTGCCTACTTTGGGCGGAAGTCGCTTTTTGGTTCTGCTTACTATCGTTTTTAAGGGAACTCTTGCGAAACATGCTTTTAAAAATCTGGAATGGTGATGGCTTTGCATTATCTTTTAGAACTTTTTTATTACATTGCAATTGACCTTATCGACCCAGTCCTGCATGTAGGCAAAAGGTTAATATAATCAAATACTTTTTGGAGGCTAAATTCCTCCAGGTGTCATCTACTATGAGTGCACGACTGAAAGGCATCGCAAGTTAAAAGGTGTCATGTTAAATAATGTTAAGTCATAAACTTAAAAGCACGTAGACATAAAATGCTCTAACTATTATTATTTGAAGTAGACTCGAGTCATATTTCATGTAGATCTTAGCGATTTTCACACGGACTGGTAGATCGCGTCCGAGTAAGGATCGACAGCTCATAGTGTTCCAGGCGTGTGGCAAAGAGCTGTCAGCAAACTGACGGTGCAACCATAGGTCTCAACACCTGTCGAGGACACGCAACTGTCTAAGCAGGATACAGTGGCCTTGGAACGCAAAGGGCAATCGAAGGAACAGAGTGGATGCTTAGTAGACTTAGGAGTCATTTGATGGTATGACCAATTAAAAAAGACGGTTTTTATACGACACCGCTTGTCCGTGCGGTCGTATGTGTGGTGTACCGCGCGGGAACGCGGTGAGCGTTACTCGTCCGCGCGGTCGACGAGTGCCTGCGTGTGTTTGGCGTCTAAAGATTTCGTGAGATCTGCGTCAACGAACGACTGCGCGAACGAACTATGTCGTGTGAGAATTCCCTTTGTACTAAACTTGTCTCATTTAAAACGAATGGAAATATTTTGACACGAACAATATTTTCAACTAAAACTAAGTGGGTAGACAAACGTCTACTTTATTACACATAAAATATTCCTTTTTATATACAAGTGATATCACAATCTACTCTGAACTTCATCATAGAAATCTTCACAAATATAAAACTAAAGGTAAATTTATTTTGTGAGTGGAAAAAAAGAAAAATTGCTTTTATTTATTTGTTTCCTGAATAAATGGAAATAAAGCCAAGATGTAGGTACTTAGACTGAATTGTTAATTCAATAAAATTGCTTCAACTATAATTCCTATCCTTATCTCAATTTAATTTGTCAACTTGACAGATAGAAATATAAATATAGAATGAGTATTTTTATCAATAGAATTTAATATCCTTTGCAATGTCACGGCGACTTCAGCAGTCGTTTTGTAATATTGACCAACTGTCCGGCCGACTGTAACAGTCGTTTTCGCCGACTCTTTTTGACCGTTTATTCACTCAATGCTATACCTATGTTGCTCTAACTTATACAGTGTATCGTGTTATAAACAAGGATGACAAAATGGCACACATGACGCATATAATATTCAGGAAGTTTATTATAAAAGTTTCAAAACAAATTAAATTACATGGTGACCATGTAAGTTTGACGAAAACAGGCCAAGTGCGATTCGCTCTCGCGCTTGTAGTGTTAGGCAAAAAAAAACATGTCTGTTTTATTTGAACCCCTTTAAATATTTAAGTTTTTAAAGTGACAACATAAATAAATCATTTGAGAAAATTTCACTGTCTAACTATAACCGTTCATGAGATGGTGACAGACGGACGGACAGACAGGCAGCGAAGTCTTAGTAATAGAGTCCCGTTTTACGCTTTGGTTACGGAACCCTACAAAGGATATTTTGTGTATTTATTATGCAATTGTCCAACAATATGTTAAGTATATCATTTATGTAGGTACCTGCATATAAAAAGCCCCGCTACAGTCCAATTTATTCCGCAAGATAAAACACCGCGAAAATAAAATAAATGTCCCAAAACAATGACAAATTACAGTCATCACTCACGAAAGGAACACTCACTGGACGACCAAAGTCGAAAATAGGGCAACCATTCATTAGAGTAATCCGGTAGGACAAAATAACTTCCGAAATTAAATCTGGTACATTTATTATCCTCAATGTTTTGCGGGGAACCTTGTATCCGAAACTTGAAAGGAAAATTGAACTTTTGTTGAGTTAATTTAATTGAATGAGCTAAAAGTATCGCTTGGTTTTCAAAGACATTTCCTAAAATTGGATCTTTCTTGTTTTTTTTTATAGAAATTTGGTCAATCTGGTTCAAAATTACCTAAATAATATGTAAGAAAGTAAGGGAATAAATACATAGGTATATAAGGTAATATTATATTTATTTAAGTCAACAGTGACAGTTATTGGTAATTTAAATGAATGAGCTTCTTACTGGTACGTAAGAAGAACCGACTACTTGTCTTACCTCCACAACCCAGTAACTGGGTAATATGATACCCCTTGGTGTCCCCAGACTTTCGAGTTTTTTACTAACAGTAACGACTGTCACAGATCTATAAATGACAGCCGGGACGAACCGTTTTACGTGCTTTCCGAGGCACAGAGGAAACTCACAATAATAGATGGCCACCCTTACTGGATAGTTTAATACTAAATAATAACATGGTCAACAGACCGTATATTTATACCAGTGTACAATATAAAGGAGTGTATACTACAACCAAACTTTAAAGAAAAACTAACTTATTCATAGAAGTCGAGTGACCTATAGAAAATCCAAGGAAATGTCCCCCTGGTCGCGGGACTCACAAATTATCGTGACCCCGGTACGTTACGCTTTACGCTATTGAAGGACACCGTGGATTTTAGTCAGTACGAGTCTGACAGTCCCTTCCGCTCTAAAAGGAAATGTCCCCCAACTGCTTCATATATATTTTTTTTAATCTGAAATAAATTGTTTAGTACCTAACTAGCTCTCATTGCAAAGTAAAATAATTCAAGTCATTCAAAATTTTTCTACTTCATTTTTTGACAAGCATTTTTGTTTACCAGAAAGCTCTGTGGAAATAACTTCGGTGAAAACAAACAGGCTATCACGGAAGGATTAATTAGGCGACCAACTTTTAACCCTTTAGTTCCCAAGGAAACAAAATCTGTATTTTTGAGTTTTTTTTTAGTTTATATGTATATAAATAGTGTATATATGTACAAAAAAATAAAATAAAAAATCTAGTTTTTGTTATCTTTGGAAAATCATACGTTAAAAATACTCAACGTTGCGATATCTTTAGAAAATTAGGTGGTAAAATAAACGTTGAGTATTTTCGACATCGCGATGTATGTAGGTTTTTCAGACTTTAATAAAATAAATACTTATTCACAATTATCATGCATTTATTATAAAAAATACAATTGAAAAAGACATAAAAAGGTCAATCAATCATCAATATTATAAAAATGAGCGATGAATCACCTAAGATACTTACTGTAACACATGATAATTATAAAAACCGTTCCTTTTTTAAACAAAACAAAGTCGTAAGATAAGATTTTATCAGATTTTTTCGTACATTTTGACCGGCATGATATCTGCGGTCGGGGGATATCTTAATTCGCGGCTCCAATAATCCTTATATGGTGGCATTAGTACTACACCCATCATAAGAGTTATAGCTGAAAAGTCTCGTATATTATCATTCGAGATATTTGCGCATTTGACAGCATCATTTTGTACTAAATGTATGTTTGTATGATCTAAAGATTTTATCAATTTGATCAATTGATAAAAACTTCTGAAAAATAATGTGAAATAGGCTAAAGGAGACATCGTTCTTGAATCAAGCGAAACTTCAAGTACAATTGGTTCTATATGTGCTGCATGTCTAAATTTACCAGTTTTCCATTTGAATATCAACAGTTTTCTCACATACTTTTCTGTTTTCTTAGCAAAATTTTAGGTTTTGTATTCGTTCGCCTCTTAGAGCGTGTCGCTGGAGATATATGTGTAGAAACTTGTGAGGATAAGACAGATGAAACTTAAGTGATTAAATAGACGAAACTTGAGGTGATAAAATAGGCAAAACTGACTAGAGAACTGAAAGTTGATATGATGTTTCACCTGGAGGGAACATGTTATTCATGACGGGTGTCAATGGAACAGTTTCTTCATCGGATAAGAAAGGCGCGAGAGACTCATTTCTAGAACTACCAAGGTCGAGTAACTTAGTGATGAAGGGTTATGATCTGGGTTCGGAGCTATAATAAGAGTTTTCACGTTTTTTCGTCCTGTCTTCAAATATAACTTCATCGTCAGTACTAGTACTGCTACTATCTGATGGAGCATTTTCTCGAGGAAATAGTGCCATAATTTTGCGCGTTCTTTGCCATGTTGGCATGTTGGCAAAGACTGAAGCAAGCAAAAATAAAAAATAAACATGCACTTACACCCGTAGCATGACAAAATACCAATAAATAAAATACACTACACAAAACATCAATATATAAAATAAAATTTTAATATAACTATATGCTAAATAAATTACTAGCAAAGCCGCAATGTTGAACATGCTCAACATACATATTACGAAGTACTTTTCTGATTACGTCGCAACGTTGAGAATATTCAACATATCACTTTATGAACTCTGTGTTTGCAAGTTAGTCAATACAATGTAGTAATTTGTAATTATAATAATAAAATGGCCTTCTACAAATAAAATACCTGTGTTCACTATAAGAAAAAAGTCTCAAAAATATTTAGTATAAAATAAAATTAACTGTAATCCGCGGAGTCGCTGAGACCGTGATGCAATTTTGCACAAAAGTGACGTAAAATGCTTTCAGAAATGTCAAACTTTTTTCTTTTTACAATTGCTTTTAGTTATTAGTTGTGGTCATTTAATAAATACTTATAAAAAGTAACTACTTTTTGGTCACCATTTTTTTAAAGTTAGCGTTGAGCCGGCTTGTCAATGCGAGCTAAAGGGTTAAGCATTGATTAAACTCATGTTGATCCAAATACCCATTTTGTAAGTCCAAACAAGAGGCAAACATTATGATTTATGGCTTGTTTTTGAGCGCGGAAATTGAGTTTAAACTTGTTAGAGCGACCGAATTCAAAGTGTGCCCCGTGTCAAGCACACCTCGTTAACTAGAAAATTTTATTACACCAAATCCACCCTTATAAATTCATCACGGAGTGAATTATTTGCGCAAGAAACGTTTCGGTGGTAGATAGGGTTAAGAAATGTGCTGGAAAAAGGACAAAATGGTTTAGGTTGCTATATTTGGAAAGCTTTTGTTCTTAGTTGTATGAATTTATATTTTATGTAAACAGAAGTTATTATGAAGATTTAAAGCCCTTGTCAAACAGACAGGCGAAAGCGAACCGGACCGATTCCTGTGACAGGATTCAAACAATTCCATACATTACAAATAAAAACGCCTCGCTTCACATTCGCCACGTCCGTCTGTTTGACAAAGGCTTAAGAGGGAGAGCTATGTTGTGGTTGAAGTTGTCTTGTTTCAAATTTGCGTTGAATACAAAAACTCTGTCAATACGTTCTTTTGAGTATATCAAACGTAAGTGTATTTTTTTATCAAGTCTGTCCCCAGGCAGAGCGGGAGGGACTGTCAGACTCGTACTGATTAAAATCCAAGGTGTCCTTCAATAGCCCTTTACGTTTCGGGGACACGTGAGTTCCGCGACCCCGGCAGGCTTTGGCCCTCTTTTTTTTCTTTCGGACAAGTTTTCATAGAGTAAAATAGCCTATTTCTTTTAACAAAGGTGCTGTCTGAGGTCAAACTGTCGTGGAACTTTCTTCAACAGGTTATTTTGCTGTAATTTCATATCCAACTTTCACCTACATTGTACCAGGCAAACATAATCCATACGTAGGGTATTTTTACGACTGTTTAGTAACAAGTAGGGGCATGAGCTAACGATGTAACTCACACGACGCGTAGAGGGAAAGTTTTTAACGAGCCCTCTCTGATAGCAAGTGGGAATAAAAGCCAACTCGCGAAAATTTTACCTAGTTAGCACCTTTTTGATGATTCAGTTGCAAGGGTCGTTATGTGAAGATATTTTATTTTTATGATAGTGTTTATTTTTGATAAGAGCCTTTATGGTATTGTTTCAATGTACTGAGGCCTTATCACAAGATTTCACAGGCCCTATCATGACTTTCCCGTTTTTGTGACGTAAAGTAAACTGGAACTTTGCCGTTAATTTGAAGGATAAAATTAGCTTCTCGTTCGTCATCACAATCCTTATCGTAAAACAGAAGTCTTGTGATAAGGCCTCTGTATTTTATTGAAAATTGAAAAAGCGCCCGTAGTAATTATTTTTTTCAACAAATTGAAATTAGTTGCAGTTTACTGTACGTCAAAAAAATGTGAATACTTATGCCAGAGCCTAACGTCTAGCTTAGCTACCGCTGAAATCATCGTTGACCATACTTACTGTCTTTTATTTTTAGAGAACTTTAGGTATATTGTCGCCTTGGAGGGTAATGGAGCTATTCCACAGGACTACACTTTTGATTTATGGACGTTTAAAAAACTAATGTAAAAATAGTTATTATAAAACGTTATTTTAACGACTCTGTTACATGTCCTTACACAATAAATTTAGACTGCATACACTTTTTGACTCTGAAATTGAAACTATACTTACATTCATTGGAAAATTTAAAAATACCTGCTTACAGTTGTGATATCACCAGATGTATTGACTAATATAAAGTATGGCTTTTTGTGTGTACGTTATTGCACTTAATTCCATTTTACAAAAATTGTGGCTTAGCTCCATTGACCACCAAGGCGACGATATAAAAAAAGAAACTAACCATCAACAAACTGGGAATGTGGATTCTCAGCTTCTAGTGACCGCTACAAATGTCACTTGGTCTAATCACAAAACATAACATGGTTCTTACAAAGCAGTTGGTTTCAGCAAAACATTCATGCGAAAATCGCACCTCGCTCCACATAGAAAATTCAGTAAACAGCATGTTATCCAAGAAAATACGTAAGCTCATTTTCCGCAGCACACATCTCAAGGAAATAAACTGGTGGAAATACTTCTGATCTCATGTGGTTTTCTTCACGAATGCTCCTTCATGCTTCTCTGCACTCAATCTCTATGTTCTTAGACAAAGCACAAGGTTACACCTAAATTCTTGCCTGAATGAAAGTGCTGTGTTGGAATTTTGGCCCTCAAATGTAACATTCAAAGTTCATATTCCAACAGCGTAATTTATGCATTTGTTTCGTGAATCGGGCATAAGTGTTGTTTGGTACTGTGGGATTCCTTGCATTTGTAAACTCCTTTGCAATGTGTTTACATTTGCAAACTGTTTGTTACTTGATGTTTTTTGTAAATAATGCTCCAAAACGGTTTTGAGCTGAACTTGTCAACAGTCTTAGTACAAACATTTTATAAATCATTTATGAAAAGAGCGCATTATCCTACGTTCTAAATAACTGTGCTCTAAAATGTAAATTATTGATGTGGTTCAAAAGGATGTCTAACATAAATGGGACTGGGCAGGACATGTCTGTCGCATGTCTCGTAAAGTTACAAGATTCCCTGAAACAGAGACACTGTGTCGTGGCAGACCACAAAGGAGATGGCGAGACGAACTGGGAGGAGGTGGTGCACACCCGTGGTCGTTGGAATAAATTGAAGGAGGCTATTGCCCAGCTGTGGGACAGCACAGTAGAAATACATATTATAAAATAAACTATTACTATTTATAGGCGATCTTATAATGATAAGGAAATATCAATCTCTCTGAATTATCTCTTTTCGCTTTAGCTAGTTCATTATACTTACTTTTGCTAAGGGAAAATAAATAAACTTTACAATGATTATTATTTTTCACAAATTAAATGTGTGCTTGACTTCTCCATTGTTCTCGCAAAACCAATTAATATTATTTAAACTTTTTCTCAATAAGTAAACATGCGTAAAATAATAAATTGGCTCCCAAACTTTCTCGTATCTAGATTTAAAAGCGTAACTACGCATTCAGTTCGCCGACGAATAAACATTGAAAGCAATTAATTCAAGTATTGAGTTCTACAATGTTTTCAGGAGTAATTCAGTGGAAAAACATTTTAATTCTGACTTTTTGTTCGAGTAAATTGCCAATATTTGTATTGTAAAGTTTATTGCCAATATTTGTACTGTAAAGTTTATTGTAATAAAACATTTAACTTTTTTAATTTTTACTATTTGCTACATTATTGTTGAACTAAATTTTATTATTGAAGTTGCGTAAATGTATTTATTAAACGTAAGATATTACTTATTTTCCATATTAAACACTTATCTATCTATATATTTTTTATTAGACTTTTTTTTTAAATTGGGAATACGTTATGACCGTCAAGTGCGTATGGGCGGCACACATGTGTTCGACGAAGATTAACACGACGATGTTGCGTGTTCGCACAGCAATCGTTGTAGTTAGGATGCGGATGAAGTAAGTATGTGGGTACATTAATTTACTTTGGACGGATACAAGATTAGATTAAATTATCTTTACTTTTTCTCGATAAATTCCCATGTTGGCTATTCAAAAGATTCATATCTTCCTTTTTAATATTTCACATATTCAGATCTTGAAATATCACTGGATTTTCTTATTACCTTACTGTAATGTGTAGAGATGGATTTGGTGAAACACCGCTCTCTCGGGAAATTTAAATCTTGAATCCGTTTTTTCGATAGAAAAACTAAGTTTGTATTATAATCGTGTTTTGTAAAATCTAATCTGATTCTGAAAAAGATTATTCAGACTTAGGCAAATTACTAGGATAACTTTTATTCTCAAAGGTCTATATCCACGTTTAGATCTAGTTTTTCTTCAAAATTAGGTCTGAATTATTCTTACGCTGATGTCGGTTATTGCGTACAGTCTGTCACTTACGGTCGTACGCGAAGCTGACGTCTGAGTCGTAGCATGTATCGTGTCGTAGTATAAAAGTGAATGAATAGAACACGGTGATACACGAGAAAGAAGAAATTCCTAGATTGGGGCAACGTTATTTTTTTAAATGCATATCTGTACACGTGAAAGACGTACGCGAACGACATCAGTGTAAAAGAAATTCAGGCCGTTTTATTTTTGATAATTAAATATTTGGGTTCTTGTTATTTATTATGTTGTAACACTGAATCGTTACTAAAAAGCAGAAAAAGTCCACACAAGTATTTGGGTAAGAGGTTCCAAAGATATTAGATTAGGCTAGAACCGACTCGTTCTCCTTTCTTCGTCCGCCATGAACAGTAGAGCTATTTGAAGATTGAATTATGCCGATGCAGGAAATGAATGACCGAATGAAAAATGGCAGGGCTGCCAGTTTAGAATATTATTTCGAAGTTGCCACAAATATATCTATATTATTGATCGAAGGTAATATGGTAAGTAATGATGTGATCAACACGCGATAGTGAAGCACTAAAAAGCTAATGCAATTAATTACTGGCTAAAGGTTCCAAAATCGTTTCATAACGATAACGAATTTCTTAGGACTATGAATTGTATTGACACAATCGTACAGCACCTAATCACACCAGATATAACAATGCAGGCCACCCCATAAACTGCACATAGTCCGCGCACACTGAATTACTAAAGTGTACCTGAAATACCAAGTTTTCGTGACCACATTTATCTTACTATCTGTCCAAGTCAGCTTAAATCTAAACGATCCTTTATACCTACTACCCGCATGGAGCCCGTAAGTTAACATCGTTTGTAGCGCTGACCGTACATCTTAAATAATGACTTAGCTGCTATCGCTACATTGCATTACAGAAACTGTTTAGAAGTTAAAGTTAGAAGTTATAGGTACGAGTAGGTACAGATCCCCCAGGAAAACTGGAACTTACTTATAGATGTTTAAATTGGCCTTTAGCTACATTATACAAACTTGATATTCTGATTTAGCTACTTATGACGTTTTTGTTTGCGTTCGGGCCACTATCAGCTTGTTTAGTACGCGTCTCTGCTCGTTTGCCCTAATGCCTTTGTCAAACAGACAGGCGAGTCCGAAGCGATAACGAACCGATACGAGACGTCAATCCGATAGTTCTGTCACGCTATTGGATCGCTTTCGCTTTTCTATGTGACTGTATTCAAACAATTCCATACATTACAAATAAAAAGGCCTCGCTTTGCATTCGTCACGCCTGTCTGTTTGACAAAGGCTTAAGAGTACCTACTACATAAAATACATTAGAAAAGGTTAACATTATTATTCTAAGTTCAGAACCAAGTATCAACATAATTATTTGTAACAAACTTACCCCCAATCTTGAGTTACACCTCGCATCGTGCGGGGTATATTATCATTCGCTGTACTAATAGCATCGGAAACTTTCCGCGCAACAAGCATAACTTTTGTTACGTTGTTACTGAGTTTCGGGGTCAATGGCGAAAAGTAAGCCTGGGTTGTTGTTGATGTTTGACATTGAAAAATAAAATTGCTAAATTCCAGTTCCTTTTTTAGGGTCGGCTTTTGTACCCCGATTTGTCTGGTACAAAAAAGTATCAATGACTAAATGAAGGATAACTTCACTTTGAAAAGGTTAAAGTGTAGTTTGTATACAAAACAAATAAAACTAGAAGAATGATTCGAATACCAATTTGGAGAGTGACAACCGATCACTTTACATGCAGGTCCTTGAATTGCAACTCTCGCTCGATCTACTTGGTTCGTGGCCTCCCTAAGTTCTGGATCTCTACTCAAACTCCTTCTTTTATCTGTTTGCGTCATTTATGGCCTACCGATTTCTAATTCTTCCGCAATAGCACGAGGCCTCCCAGATAGCTTCAAGAAGTTTGCATTTTATGTTATGAAATGTTATCCCAATGAGTCGATTTGACTACGATACTCTTTTCCAAGGTATTGTCGCCCACACATTCGGCGGAGTTTACCACTACTGATTCTACCCTATGTAAACTGGGCGCGGACCAAAGGCGAGTTTCCCTCTAAGCCAACAAGAGACCGTGCATGCGGGCGGCGGGTAATGGGCGACTCGCTGTCCGACCATGGCCCATGCCCGGGTCGACGGCGTGTTGTGTTCCACGCGCGCCTCAAAGAGTGTCAGCACAATGACGGGCTCCCCTAGAAGGCCAGAGCCTGCCGCGGTCGGGACTAACGAATTCCGTGACCCCGGGACGAAAAGTTGAAGGACACCGTGGATTTTAGTCAGTACAAGTATGACAGTCCCTCCTGCTCTGCCTTGGGTAGGAGGACTCATTTGATGATTTTACCACGATAAAAAAAAGCCAACAGGAGACAGGTACTCGTATTTAACAAAATGTTTATGATGCCACGGCCAAAGTTCATATAATAGAGCGCTTTACTTACAACATTAAAACTTAGTGTAAACCAAATCCAAACTTATGCGTTTCTGAATTGCAGGTAATATTGAACTTCGCCAATACTTTAATGCAGAGATATCATAACAAACTGGGGAAGTTTCGTTCTTCGTTGGCAAAGTTTACTCCCCATCTTCAATAAATATTGGTTTTAAAAGTATGAAACGGATTTAAAGTAAAAGAAGTACTCTCAATTTAGTATTTTAGTGAACATGAAAATGTGAAAATGTCAGAGTTCTGCTCTAAAAAAAAAGAAATAATATCGTGCCAGTGATTCGAATACAATAAAGTGAAGTACTAGTTTAAATACCGACTTATTAAGTATCAGACACTTAACTGATATAATGATATCTATGAGGCCTCTGCCTCGAATCTTGCGGGCAGCGGGGCGGCGGCGGCGGCGGCGCTCGCTGTTCGCCCCCGCCCCGCTGCCGCGCCGCTGTTTCCGAGGGCCGGTCCATTTGAATGTATGCCTAAGATCCTGCCGCTCCCGCGCCGCCGCCGCCGCCGCCCCGCTGCCCGCAAGATTCGAGGCAGAGGCCTCAGTGTATGCGGATGCAATTCGTGGATCGTTTATTTAACTAAATAGCATTCATTGCTTTACAAACACTGAAACCTTTTCTGTGTTTTCAATACATTCAAAACTGTGAACGTACTTCTCCTATCGGAACCGATAAACGATAGCTTAAGTAGGTAATTACATTTCCTCACACCGCTAAGATTTTAAAGCAGCTATCAATACTCGACGATAAACTGCAAGATACAACGTGTACTGAAACAAAAGGAGTGCTTTCCGACAGTAATGGACACACAGTGAGCACGTGAAAGCTCCCAGTTCAAAACTATGAAGCAAAAATGGAGGACTAACCCACAAGGCAATTTTTTTAGCGTGTTAATATCACCAAATGAGACCTCCACCCAGAGCAGGGCAGGAGGGACTGTCAGACTTGTAAGTAATGTTGACACTATTGCCATTTAATAGTAACCAGAATTTCAGTCGCTATCTGTTGATATTGAAATGTTGCAGCCACATAATTGCGACTGTTGTAGGAGCGCCTTCACACTATCGTTTGTCCAGCCTAGGCGTTCGATAAACGTATGCGCAGCGCTAGACTTCGCATTGTTGCGGCGTTTCATCTGGATACAAACGCTAGTGTGAAGGCGCTCTAAATCGAAGCACTGGTACTGTGTTCTATATTAGATTTTGATTCTCGTTGATTGATTGGCCGATGAGCCAAAGACTCCGAATTAATTTTAATTAATAGAAAAAGTTTGAAAAACCTTTGAAGTATCCAAATTAAAAATTAAAATGCTATGCTTAGGCATAGGCATAATCCAAAACAATGAATGATACCTGACCTGAACCTGACTACAGTTATACGAGTATTAAATTACCAGTTAAATTTTTTGCTTTTGAAGGCATCTCGCCATTCTTTCCATACTCCATGTTTGAATCTAAAACATTTTTCTCACTCAGTATGAACGAGAAACGGATTATGCTTTACTGTCTTCAACGAATGTTCCAGAAAGACGTGAAGAAGTAAATGGCTCTTTTATTTTTCCGCAGTTACTCTAAAATGGGGCAGTTAATTGTGAGAAATGGCTGTGAAACACCACGTAGATGCCGTAACAATGTTATGTAGTATTGCAATGTAATGTCTTTATCTTTGGAGTTGACCAGTTTGCAGAGACTTACGAGGTACGACGTGCGGTAGTATTGAAGTTTTGTTTTTTTTATTTCGTATAAATCTCACAGCACTAAGGGCTAGTTGACTGTCCCATAATATGCCGCAGTCTAAAGATAAGGACGAATGTTATGATCAAGCTTCATAAACATTATCATCGCAAAGGATCGCAATCTGGCTACATGTCCACAAGTATAAAACGTGCGGTTCTCTCCAAAAAAAGTACTTTGAAAGCTGACTATCATATGCTTACTTAGGGACAGTGATAAGTATTCAAACCTCGTAAAGCCTGAAGCTGTTAGTGTCCAAATTGCCTGTTTATGGACCCAAAGCGAAATGTTATTGAAAAACTTTACAGGGTACGTCCTGGGAAACTTTTTCGGTTCTCGTGATTCTAATACTTAATTTTCGACGGTGTAAATACTCACACGTATATAAATTTTGCGGCAGTCATGTAGCTAATATGGACGTAGGACTAAAGTAGTATGTCATATGTGGTGATGGCACATGGAGTAGAGTTCTCACTGAATGGATAAAGATGACTGACTAGATGGGTGGATGACACTTTGAAGAAAGCAGAAAAAATCTGGATGAGACTAGCATAGATCAGGAAGATAGTTTTCCTGGCGTGGTAAAATCATCTAATGAGAGGACTCATTTGATGATCCCCACCCAGGGCAGAGCGGGAGGAACTGTCAGACTCGTACTGACTGCAATCCACGGTGTCCTTCAATAGCCCTTTACGTTCCGGGGTCACGGTAAATCGTGAGTCCCGCGACCCGGGACAAATACATGTACTGGAAAAAAACTTGCTGAACAGACTAGATTATAAATAAATAAAATAAATATTCCACAACTATCACACAACGCCATCTAGTCCCAAGCTAAGCAGAGCTTGTGTTATGGGTACTAGACAACTGATAAACATACTTATATTTTTTTAATACATACATATTATAGATAAATTACACCCAGACACAGAACAAATGATCGTGCTCATCACACAAACATTTGTCCTGGGTGGGAATCGAACCCACGACCTCCGGCATAGCAGTCAGCGTCACTAACCACTAGACCATATGGCCTGTCCAAATTTTTTGTCAAGATTTCTGGATCTAAGTCACAGTAAACATGTTTACTGTGTCTAAGTCTTCAACCGGTCTTGAAATTAGCCTTTGCTTGTCGCCTTATCTTTGTTTCACTACAATATACAAAGTAATAAACAGGAACGATCTGTTTGTTACTTTGTCAGGTCACACAGTCTACCCGACTGAATATCATGAACTCCTTTTCTAAACGTCTCATTTCAATCCAACCCATGTGTAATAAATACTTCAGAAACGTAACTTTCTGAAGTATTTATTACATACAGTTTTGAAGGCATTAGACTCGCGCACTCTCGTTCATAACACTTTATTAGTGTGAGATGAAGTTTAACAAAGTATTTATCCTTGTTTATAGTTTAGAGATTTCTGAATAAAGTTTAGTGAATTAGTAGTTTTACGCAATAAAGATTATCTAAAGAAAAGAAGCGAATAAAGACAAGAGATTATGATAATGTTCTTTATTTAGATTTTGCTCTTTCTAAAACGTTTTATTATACACCAATTTTCAACACGTCGATCTAACTTACTTTAAAACAAAAAAAAACTCTTATGATAATAGATGGCGCCACGTGTCGTAATATTGACTGTCAATATCTAAAATAAAACGATTGAAGCTCCGAACAGCTAATAAATCTATAACACGCTAATAAAATCCCTGTCAAAGCAAACTCTACCCTTTCATCGAATAGTTAGGAAATGTTTCAAATTGTTTCATCGTGTCTCATCAGTTAGCTGAGATAACAGCATGGATTTACAACGTACTTATCGTGGCAAATGTATAGGATTAGCATTACAAATTAGACCTGTTCCGGGCACCAGTACTTTGGAATCCTTTTTAACTGTAGATAAATTGAAACGGTGACGGTATCTGGTTTATACGCCTGAGTTATGGAGGATTTATTTGGGGAAATAAAGGGTGGAAAAGGGCTTAAAGTTTAAACTGGTTTTGATTTGAATCGGCGTTATACTCGTAATTAGGGTTATTTTCAGCTAATGTTTTTCATACAGGATGACACTAATAAGACAAAAAAATGGAAATAAAAATACGACAATACGAAATAAAAATATGGATCAAATCGAATAGCATGGGCAAGGTCATTTCCAAACTTTTTAACCCTGAGTATGTCGGTGTAATTTTTGTAACTTTCAACCGTTAGGCTGAAAGTTATGAACATTTTTTTAAATAGTTATATGTTATGCGAGACTACAGTTAATGGTGAAGCACGTTTGCCTAGAAGTAACCTATTTACTGTTACTTAAAGACACTTAAAGATCTTAAGGTTGTAGCTATCAGGAAATGTTGGATTTTCAAATCACACACTTAAGGCAAACTTAACACAATACTATCGTAGCGCAACCGCCAACAGGACGACATTTGTTAATGGCCGCTTGTAAAAAGTGCCTCTAATCCTTGCCTAAAAAGTGTTGTGATGTCCCCATTATACCTCGCGTCCAAGTCTTATTCCCCTACAAAGTTATATTCGTAAATCCCTCTGTCTTTTTCGTATTTTTCACCCAATTCAGTCACTCTCTCCTTCAGTACAAAACAGCGTGCATGAATGATATTAATGAGGCTCGGTTCTATTTCGGGAGGACAAACCACTCCACTTTTAACGGCTCAGTTCATAATGTTTCCGAATCTCGACGGAAGTCGCGAAAATAACGAACTGTGATGTGGTTTATTCATGAAGTTAAAGGCATTGAATCGATTTATTTATTATTCGTCGAAGATCGTATGGTTGAAAAGGCCATCTCGATGATATGACGGTTAAGAAATACCTGTTATTATATCATAGGTTAAAGATAGTAACAATCGGTGGATTTTTACTATCCGCTAAGATTGATCTTTGTACTGAGGTTGATTTATCGATGAGAAATATAAATTCGGCCTTTTTTTTGTACGTGGTAATATCATCAAATATCCACGGTGTCCTTCAATAGCCCTTTACGTTCCGGGGTCACGGTAATTCTTGAGTCCCGCGACTCCGGCAGGCTTTGGCCCTCTACAGGGGGCCCCGTCACTATGCTGACACTCCTTGAGGCGTGCGTGGAACACAACGCGCCGTCGACCCGGGCATGGTCCATGGATATCATCCATCTCGCCCAATACTCGACGCCCGCATGCCCGCGCCTGCGGTGGCCGGAGATCGTCTGCCGACGTCCGTCGCCGTGGGCGTCTACCACTGCGGCTGGGGTGGAGGGAGGACGCTGTCCTCTCCCTCATGCGGCCCGCTTCCTCCTTCGCGAGCATGACTGCTTCAAAGAAGGAGGCGACCGCTTCCCACTCCGTCTCGCCCCGCAGCATGGCCTTGACTAATGCTGGGCGCGAGACACGTCTGTACTAAAATATGAAATTAAATGTCATTTCGAACAGCGGGTCCAATCGACTAATGAAAAAACAGTCAAGATCATGAATTGGTTCGTTCATCCCGCGGGTCCCACCTGAGTGGGGTCAATCGACCAAAGAGCCCTAAGTTTTTGTTTCACACACTAATGCCTTTGTCAATCAGACAGGCGAAAGCGAAGCGTTTCCGAAGCGATACCAAACCGAAGCGAGACGTCAGTCCGATAGTTCTGTCACACTATCGGATCGCTTTTGCTTTTCTATGTGATTAGATTCAAACAATTCCATACATTACAAATAAAAAACGTCACGCTTCGCATTCGCCACGCCAGTCTGTTTGACAAAGGCTTAAAATATATTTGTCCTTTTGCTCTATCTTCTTTCAAAACACAAGCGATTCCAGCCAGTTTCCTTCATTATTCAACATTTTCAAAATTTAAAGTGAACAATCAAGCAGAACGCGCTTCACAAACAGCCGCTCAGCAGCTGAATGTCTGTCATTACGGCATGTATCACGCGAAGTACGCATATTAGATGGCATTACGCTTTCAGGGTAACCTAAAAGCTTTTCACACTTAGGCTTTCCCCTATTTACACTTTCTCACTGCCTTAAATAATGCGGCTTAGAACAAGTCAATTATTTTCCTGTTTTTTTTTTTCTATCGTGGTAAAATCATCAAATGTGTCCTCCTACCCCATTGTACGACTTGTACTAATTAAAATCCAAGGTGATCCTTCAATAGCCCTTTACGTACCAGGGACATGGTTGCCTGATGAGACAGTCCCGGTGGTATATACTTCAATCTAGGACGGTTTTTTTTACGTTTATAAAATAACTAAAAACTATAATTATGTCGCATCCAAATTATTTGCCATTATTAAACTTTATTTTTATTTCTAATGATATCCAGTGGTCCAATACGAAATGCTAATACCCCTGTATTATAACTAGGAAGGGGGCAGATGAAAATAAACAGATACCAATGACCAGCGGGGCGGTAAACGCCACCTATTAGTGCCAACCACCATCCCAGTGGCAAGCTCAAAGGGGGCAGATGGGAAAAAAGGCTATAATAGCTGCTGATCAGAATAAAAACAGTAAAGTGACATGCATAGACAATTGTAGGCGCAGAGTAGGATACGTGTAAGTGAGAGAAATAGTTTCTTTGATGTCTATAGAATGCATCGCAATCGATGGCCCAGGGTTGTTATCCAGTGGGCCCGTCAAAAGATGGCGTTGTTGCTGTTGGAGAGTTTATGTGAGATTAGCCGGAGTAAACTGTACAAAGGAAAGAATGCAAGGTTATGGGCGAGACCTTTCTCCAGCAGTATGAAAATATGTGTTACATGAGTAAAGGAACATCCCGTCATAATATCATCTGAAAGCTACGAGGATTATAGTCATGTCCGAAGGTTTAGGGCATTCATATTTCGGCAGTTTTGTTTAAATACCATGTAATAGAAGGTTAGTAAGGCTATTGTCATCAACCTTACACCATAACTCCAACTGAAAAATTCCTAACGGAAAAACTCAATATTGTAAATCGAAACCTGTACCTCATGATCAGCAGTCGCGTGTGCGACAACTAGACCAATGAAATGTTTATTTGCGGGAGTTCAATTTACCACGAAATGAGCACGTTTTGCTTTTTTTCTCTTTTTTAACCAAAGAGACTCTTTTCAACGTCTGTTTGTAATTGAAGAGAAAGACTCCGTCTAATGTAAAATTCATTCCTTTCAAAGAAAGTGAAATTCATTGTTTATCAAATTATTACTAAAGTGGTTGTAGACTAAAGAAAAGAGGCCCTGGAATTAAGTAATGAATAATTGATTAAGGAAAGATTCTGAAGAACATTTTGATCCTTACAAGCTTTTTTTTTTTTTTGTGTGGTAAAATCATCAAATGAGTCCTCCCACCCAGGGCAGGGTGGGAGGGACTGTCAGACTTGTACTGACTAAAATCCACGGTGTCCTTCACTAGCCCTTTACGTACCGGGGTTACGGTGATGGGTAAGTGCCGCGACCCCGGCAGGCTCTGGCCCTCTACAGGCCCCGTCAATTTGCTGACACTCCTTGAGGCGCGCGTGGAACACAACGCGCCGTCGACCCGGGCATGGTCCATGGTCGGGCTGCGAGTCGCATGCCCGCGCCTACGGTGGCCGGAGATCGTCTGGCGACGTCCGTCGCCGTGGGCCTCTACCACTGAGGCTGGGTCGGAGGGAGGACACACAATATACCTTTGTACATATCTCATCAAAATCAGAGTCTATCAATCACACATTAAGATAACCAAAATCCGTCAAATAATGTAGATTAAGTTTTTTTAACAGTCAAAAGTTTAAAGGTGCGACTTTCCTGTGAGAATTAAACCCGATGCTGTTAATTTAGACGCAAAAGGCATTATGTAAAACACCTAGGTACACAGAGTAACTTATCCAACAGATGCATTCAATTAGCGTTACCTCATCACCCTCAGAACTTGTTACAGATGCTAATCTAAATAGAATAAAGCCAGAAACTGAATTTTCTTGAAAAAGAAATTGGGACGAAACAAAGTTCATAATATTGCAACAAAGTAGTCAAAGTTAGGACACTGTTTAAAAGAAGTCTTGTTTCGTCGTCAGGAGTCCGTATTTTTTCTCAACAAATGCAATTTTAGAAGCGTGTCAAAGTTTGTCTGCTGCCTTTTTTGCTGGTAACTTGGAAACTATTAACTTGCAGGTGTGTTTATCTTGAAAACAAACCGGGTTGCTATTTGTTGAATAAAAATACCATTATCATGCAGTAACACTTCCATCAATGATAGCATTCTAAAGAAATATGCTCGAAGGAGTAACCCAATCCCTAGAACGCAAAGGACAATTGATAGGTATTAGTCAGTGAGTATCTGACACTCTCTAATGCTGTAGATACTTTCCCAAAGCCCTCTAAAAATTGTAAAAGTCGGTGACATTTTCGCCTGTTACCGTTTTATAGAGTTACATAAAAATCAGAAGGGTCAAAGAGGTCTGTCGTAGCAATTGGATGCGGTTGCCTTCCGAAGGACCCTAAATGTAAAGGCTGATTTACATTGATCCTGTCGCTGGTTCCAGTGGCACTGCAATCCGGCGCACATACATTCAAACATAGACACACGCATGCACAAACACCCAGGACCCGGAACCTGTAGAACATACAAATATTTGTTCCGTGCGGGGATCGAACTCTTGACACACTACGCAGCTGTCGATCTCTCAACCATGCCGTCAAGAAGACTCTGCAAGTTATGTCGGTTACTCCGGTCCTTTTCCGGATAACTTAATTCCTGATCTCCCAAAGAAACTCCCAGCATAGCGCGCTGAGCGACCTTGAATTTACGGGTCAGCCCAACTGTGAGTGAAAACTTTTCGGCAAAGTATGTCTTATCGGGCAGGACGCACTGGTTGTCTTGAAGTATTGCTGGATGGGAGACAAGAAGACGTGATGAAGCTTTCGGACGTGAAACAGTAAAGTCTAACTGCTCCTTTCATGTAACCTTCTACCATCCATACAATTTCTTAGTATTGGAGCTATAAACTACATAGTATACGAAGACTTGAAGTACTTAATTAGCCTGTCTACAATGTTCACTGATAACCTCAGAACTGAGGTCTAAGCTATTGAAGGTACTGTCAAATCAAATTAAATTAGTGTCGAATGGTTTAATCTTGAATTCAAAATGTTTTTGGGAAATGGGGAATTGGTGTTACGAAAACTTTGAAGATATTATTGGATAATTATTGTTGAAAATGGACGGGCCCTTACCAGAAAGAGGTGGCGGGACGACCTGGATATATATCACGAGGGCTGGTTCAACAAGAAGATACAGGATAAGAAAGGTATTGGGGATGCCTTTGCCCAAAATTGGGACAGCAATTGCTAACATAAAAAACCGGCAAGGTGCATATCACAACAAACAAAGTGCAGGATTTCAAAGTCCTTGTTGAATAATTGAAAAGGAACTTATTATATTTTCAGTTATTATATAAATTGTTATATTTAGGAAATATGTTATCAAGTACAGATGCCAACAGGTCACCCTACCCGAATCTGTCAAATTATACCGATTGGAACATTAACCTTCCACTATTGTGATAAGGTTGAAAATCTATTAAAGTTAATATCATTCTCATACCTATGAGGTATGAGAATGATATCCTCATTTTCATAATTATTATTATTATATTTTTTTAATTATTACACGTAATATGTTTAAAGACCTACCTAACGACACACCAAGGGGTACGCGAGTTAATCAAACATCCCCAATTTGCGCATAGAGAAGGTACCCCAAAAAAAAAACTTACAGATTTATGTACCAAGATAAATCAGAATGTATGTAGAAGTTTATATCCTAGATGTAAATCCTTTGAAACAGACAACTGACACGCTCTTTATCTTCATGTGAAAAAAACAAGCCTCTTTTCCTTAAAGCGATTGTATAATGTTACATACAAAGTTTTGACGTCTTGTCTGCTGTCAGTCACACGCACCAACCGTGGAAAGTAGGTAAACATGTTGAATAAACCTATTCTTTGAGGATAAAAATGCAATACATTTGAGAGGATTCGGGCTTTTAAAGGTGTAAGCGGTTTTTAGTGTTTTTTACAATGCCCTATTTACTACTCACTGTACAAGGTCGCTTGTATTGTGGATGCGTTTACTAGTATTTAAACTCATATATACACAAAAAGCCAGACCCAGAACAAGTACTTGTAGGTTATACAAACATTTGTAAAAGAAAGAAAAAAGATTTATTGATACACACAGGACAGAACAACATAACTATATAGAAGAAAAATAAATACGAGGTAAAACTAAATTACATAAAAGAAAGATAACAAACGGAACAAAAATAACATAAATAGTCCCGTGCGAGGCCAAAAGGCTCCTGTCTCAGCATGTGCTGCGAAATTTTTAAAATGACCGTTCGGGACCGAAACCACGATAAGTAGCGCAACAGTCGGGTGCTCAGTCACTGCGCCAACAGTGCTCGACAGTGTTTATAACTGGATCTATACATTTTCTTTATACTTGGATTTGATAAAGTTTTTATTTTTGTAATGAAAAAGATTCCTTTTTTCGAAGTCTTTCAAAAATAAAACGAACAGTAAATGGGCGTCGTCAACGCGAATACCGTAACAATATTACACTCGTTACGCCACGATTTAGCCTAAATCTACTGTGAATTAAAACAGAGACGTATCCAACAGAAACATTTATTAAACAAACGTCAACCCTCACGAGACACTTTATATTAACAGAAACAATTTACTGTTTAAAGTTTCACCAAAACTATGTTCAAGTTCGAGAACTGAATTATTAATGCCAAACACGAAATGTTTGATTTGAAACCGGTTCAAAATTGAGGATTCAACAGAATTACAGTCACGTGTAGTAAACTCAACGAACCGGGTATCGAGCGAGAAGGTACTAACGTTGAAAACATCGGAAAAAGGTGTTAGATTTTTGGGATAGTTTTCGCATCACTGGTCGCTGTGTTTCGCCGATTGTGACAAAAAAGGGTGATTTGATTTGCGAATTCGCAGTTTTTTGTAGTCACTGGGTTTCAACAGAGCATAAAGAAGCGAGTACCTGTATGGCTGTATGCCTGCATTGCTATTGAACTTAAAGCGTCAATGATTTTGTGTTGTTATAGATTCGTAAATGTTATTGTCTCAAAACTTTCACAATAGTGCGATTGTGAATGTTTTCAGACAATAACATACATACATCCATGATGGATCCTCTCAAAATTTCGCACTTATAATAGCAGAAAGATATTTTACTATTGAGGAGCTCGTGGCGTAGTTACAGCCCGATCTTTCGGGTAAAGCCGCGCTTGCCCAGGTTGGATAGGTGACCATCTGTTATAGCGAGTTTCCTCCGTGCCTCGGAACGCACGTAAAGCCGTTGGTCCCGGCTGTCATTTCTTGATCTACGAGATGACAGTCATTACTATTAGTCAGAAGTTCTAAAATCTGACAACAAGTCTCAGCATGGGGTATCGTATTACCCGGTTACTGGATTGTGGAAGTCCGTTAGGCAGTCACTCCATGTAAAATACTGATATTCACCTGTATCTGGTTCGACTGAAAATCGACCCGAATATAGTTATGAAAAGGCTAGGCAGACGTTGATGATATTTTACTATTACAAATGCGAAAGTTTGTGAGGATTGGTGATTTTTACGTACTCTTTTAAACTAAAAGTGCTGAGATTTTGATGTTTGGTACATGTTTTTTTTTACGAGGCAAAATCATCAAATGAGTCCTCCCACCCAGGGCAGAGCGGGAGGGACTGTCAGACTCGTACTGACTAAAATCCACGGTGTCCTTCAATAGCTCTTTACGTTCCGGGGTCACGGTAATTCGTACAGTCCTGCGACCATGTTTGGTACATAGATAGTTTATAACCACACTTTTATCCTGATAATTATGTTCCTGTGTGTTAATTTTCGACTACTCGAGTGAAAACGCGGGTAAAGGCTAGTGTTTTATAACTATTTCATCTATTCATCATTCCTGTAAGTATTCATTAAGGGTACGTAATGGGTTATGGTCTGCAATACGGTGGTATTCAGAAGATAATGGCTGTTACTGACGGCAGCTTAATTACATCTCTGTTTGTGACTGTATTGTTGGCTATACAATTGTTGATGCTGTTTTGTTATTGTGGATTTGAATAGACTATTATTATGATACTTGTTAGGCACCTATGAAAATTGGATGTTTTTTTTAAGTGATAAAATCATCAAATTAGTCCTCCCACCCAGGGCAGAGCGGGAGGGACTGTCAGACTCGTACTGACTAAAATCCACGGTGTCCTTCAATAACCCTTTACGTTCTCGGGTCACGGTAATTCGTACAGACCCGCGACCCTGGATCATAAATGGATGATTAGATTTTTTATTAAAAATTGGATATTTACCATGTTTATTATGTAACATGATCCTGGAAAGTAAAGGGCTATTGTAGGAACCCCGTAGACTTTAGTCAGTACAAGTTTGACAGACTCTTCCGCTCCACTTAGGGCTTAGGACTCATAGTATAAATTTCCTACAGAGTATAGCGTTCTGCCGTAGTTTTCAAAGTCACCTACATGCTCAAAACCACGTTTCTAATTAATAATTAAGCGTCAAAAGTCTTATTACATTATTTATTCATCCATTACACGAAGAACTATTTTCTTGAGCAGCTTAAGGAGCTGCGAGATATCTTAATATAAGCCTTTGCCTTAATCTTAAGTTCTTTGAGCATTGAAATAAAATATATCACAAAGGCGTAAAGTAAGAGTAAATCATGTATTCGCCAAATTATTTAAGGATTTTTTTCATTATATAACCTTAATAAAACAATCTAACATAGATTACCTTGAGCATTCATTTGTAATGAGCATTCTTGCGAACGTTACATTACAGGAAAATAAATGAGAGCATTTTAGCGAGCATTCTAAGGAACGTTACGTCGAACGGAACTGTCAACTCTGAATTCTTCATGAATAAAAAATTTTGACGGCTATCGAATCTAGAATGAATGTGAAAATGTTATGTTTGGCTCTATGCTGGGCTCTGTCCGGCGAGTAATGGGCGACTTGCTGTCCAACCATGGACCATGCCCGGGTCGTCGGCGTGTTGTGTTCCACGCGCGCCTTAAAGAGTGTCAGCATAATGACAGCCAAAGAGGGCCAAAGCCTGCCGGGGTCGCGGAACTCACGAATTACCGTGACCCCGGAATGTAAAGGACTATTCAAAGACACCGTGGATTTTAGTCAGTACGAGTCTGGCAGTCCGTCCCGCTCTGCCTTGGGTGGGAGGAAAAATGGTCAGCTCTGTACGTTGTTGAGTTCGATAAAATTAAAAACTCGAATGCTCGAGTACTGCACCTTCAGGATCATATCTGATGATACTTTTTAATCATACTTTTAATATACCCTCTATATTGAAGGATTTAATGGAGGAATATATTTTAGTTACGTATATTATTTTTCTGCAGTAGTTATTCCACTGTGTTAGTGCACTCACATTATAGCCGACAGGAATGAATGGCATCGCATCGTGAGGATAATCATGACTTGCTGTCTTTAACCATTCTGTTAGGGGTGTACCGACGAAGAATACAATGTTATTATTGAGTGTGCAAAAACATTTTATGCTCAAAATCAACTGCAGATTAGATGAGCTTTCAGAATCCCTTCAGCTTTAGAATCTTACTACTATATTATTGTCTCCCTAGTGACTGTCACTCTTTTCTATAAAAGTGCGAATAGATTTGGATGTGGCAAAAGATAGTTTGTAATAATCTCCCCATAGAATAGCTTTTACTTGATACTAATTGCGATTCCGGAGAATAATAAATTTAAGTTATTCACGCCTGCAAAAATGTTGGCAAAAATGAAAACCAAATTTTCATAAAACAATCGTATCTATAACTTAAAAATATTTAGCACATTACGGTGCACGGCAGTTAGCGCCAAGTTCTCTTAAACGTTCCGAAGATAAATAGCTGCTTGCACACTCTGTCGTTAATTGCGTCTGGCAGAGCACATGGCCTTAAGTGCAGCACAAAATGTTCCTTTTTATCATCGCTGCTAAGTAATGGCTTGTTGGCACTATGGAGATTAACTTGGTTATGTTTTTTGTTTTTAATAACCCTTAATTTTCAAGTAAATAGTTATAAATTCAGATGTTGTGGTATCTTAGCCTTTTCTTTATTTTAGATTTGGTAAATATTTGCCTTAACTAATTGTCTGTATGTGCTAGAGTTTTTGTTTTACCGAGTTTAAAATATTTGAAAAAAATATAAACACGTATTCCAATTTACATTTTAGTCGTTATATTGTAATTTGTTCCTGAAAAATTCTATGCAGTCTATTATATAAAACAAGTGTTCATTGTAGTCCAAAAAGGAATTCGACATGACCTGAGAAAGAAAATGTACCTTAATTCGCTTTCCTGAAGTATAAAAATGCAATTTTCTGCTAAGCACTACTTATACGGTTGAAGTGTTAAATCCACTACGTTATGCGGCAACACACTGATGTTATCCGAGTCGTAGAGTTCTAATGCCCGGTCACGTTTCTAGTGCGCTTGGAAAACTTATGATAATGAAACA
The DNA here is from genome assembly GCA_943136025.2 of Agrotis puta. NCBI lineage: Eukaryota > Metazoa > Arthropoda > Insecta > Lepidoptera > Noctuidae > Agrotis > Agrotis puta. Next base: position 13,760,964 of record OW964176.2, on the reverse strand, counting down.
CTAGTACTTAGTCGGTTTCTGCAAACGGTTTGCCGTAGGTGGGATTTTCTGTTAGGTAAGTGTGAAGTGGATTATTATTATACATACCTGGATGGATACAAGTGGTGAATTGTGGCGGCATGGCAGTCTAAGGGGGCGGCCCATGTTCAACAGTGGACGTCTTCTGGCTGATGATGATGATGATACTAGTTGAATTTTTATCCGTTTAAAATGTTTGCGGAAACTTGTTTTTTTTTCTTTCCCGTTGATGATCCTTGTTGAGAGACCACCGCCCTAGACTGAGTTGGGGATTTATCAAACTAGTACTGAAAAACAACCCCGGTTTTCCTCTATCTGCATCGAGGGATTATCGCAATGAGGTATATGCGACTTCTGCTGACTCAGACTTTCTTTTCTGTTCCTTTTTTATTTTAAAAACGTTACCTCACTCTAGGAATTTCTCCTGTGTTGTGGGTGCGTTTACAATAACGGAAACTCACATACACAATAACACCAACAACTGCCCTAATGAAATACGCGGACTTCATATTCTTTTCTATATATACATAAAATGTTAGCCTTCGCCAGATAATGCACTGCTGGAAAAAGGACATAACTTTTTTCTAACTACTGCCAAAGTAGACTGATGAGAATGTATTCTTCTTTCTAGAAGAACATACAAAAAAATCTTTACTCGATTTTGAACAATAATAATAATAAAAAATTATTTTCTCTTCCACAAAGAGACCGCTCTTCCACGATTTGAACACGAATCGAACCAAGGACCTCTTGGTTAGCAGTCGCTCTAGCGAATACTAGACCAGCGAAGCAACGATGTTGCGAATGTGACATATTCTGGCATGATCGTAAATCTTAGACAGAAAGATGAAAGTCGAACAAATATAGAAGTGTCTACGTGTAAAGTTACTCAGCTTATTACTTATTTTTACTTTATGTTTCAGTAAAAAACCTACACCTAACTATTTTATTGGGGTGTAGGAGACATCGACGTAAAAATACACATCGCCTGTATTGGACACTAGAGTAATTGAATTGACTAGGGCTAGGCTATAGTTTACCCTAGTTACTACTTACTTAGGTGGTCGGTATTTGGGTTATCATCACTAGCTATCATCGTTATAGGCTTTTTTTTGCGCGTGTAATCTTTAGGTTTAAAAATTGATAAATAAATTCATATTGAATGCGTTCATTTCTGCGCCAGTAAAAATTTATCGATATGCCTTTTGTTTGTATTTTCATCGGAATCGTGGAGAGGATTAAATATGAAATAAATACTGTTACTCAACTCTGGCTCATCGGCTTAGTTTTGAATTCAATAGTGGCAATTTAAATTCAGTTTGTTAAATTCATTCGCTGGGAAGTAGTATTTATAACCAGAATGTAGGCTTAGCACAATAAATTCGTTAAATGTATATTCTTGTCCAATGAATGTTTTAGGGTACGTATTTATTTGGAATACCGGGTTAAAAATATCTTATATATTATTCCAGACTGTAGCCTATGTCCATGAGATGAATTTCATCCAGATTAGCTCGGCCTTTCTGACGTGATTGAGTAACAAACACCACCGTAAAGAACTAGTGAAAGCCTTAATAACAATTTAACTTTACCTTAAATAACAACGATTTATTCTAAGACTAGTAGCTAATCAAAGCGGAGTTTGAATAGAATTCCAATTATTTGAAGTAGACGAATGCTCGTCTACAAATAGACGAGCATTGAAATTCAACTACATCAATCTGTTGCAGTTTCCAAACATTTTCAAGGCACAAAAGCAGCAGATTCCGTTCAGTATTAAAGGGCTTAAAATACTATACACTGGCTATAACCACAAATAGCCAGTGTGGCTATCAGAGCCAGTGTGGCTAAAAGAGCCAGTGTGGCTAACAGCGCTCTTTGCAACGAGTCTACGTGTTTTACTGTTGAAGGGAGATATGATTGCTTATATTCTTAATGACCAACCCACCGTATTATTGAAGCATTTTTTTTTGTCGTGGTAAAATCATCAAATGAGTCCTCCCACCCAGGGTAGGGCGGGAGGGACTGTCAGACTTGTACTGACTAAAATCCACGGTGTCCTTCACTAGCCCTTTACGTACCGGGGTCACGGTAATTCGTACAGTTCCGCAACCCTGGCAGATAATACACATGCTAGTAAAATAATCACTAGAATCTAAGAATACACCTCAACTTTTGACGGCACGGATGTCGCAATGGCAGGCAACTGCTGCGCTGCGTGTCGTGAGTTCGATTCCCGCACGTAACAAATATTTTTATGCTCTAGAGTTAGTTTGTTCTGGTTCGGGTGTCTGTGCATGTAAGTTCAAATGTTTGTTCCGATAATTCCTCGAATGGCGCAGTTTTTTTTTTTGTAATTGTCGGACAATTCAGGCAGACGAGAAATCTCCAGAATCTCATATTGACAGAATCAATTTAGCTGCAAATGAAACGATTTTTTCGACAATTTTACAAAATTCCAATAACAATCAAACATAGTTTGTGCTACCAAAAACTCGAGCTTAAATAAAACGTATCGTTTCGCCGGCGCGAGAAATAAGCAATAAATCCTATAGTCGGATGATGTATTGGATCGTATTTATTTTGAGAGCTAAGCCTCCATAAATCACCATAGACGCGAGTGTTTTATACATTATACAGCCTTCTTTGAATATAGTTACACTATGTTTTATTGAGTAAATATTTTTTTAGATTATCTTCCTGATGACGTAGCTATTTAGCTAAGACCATATGTGTGGGGGGGACCTATGGTCTTACCTAAATAGCTGCTAGAAGTACAAAAAGAAATACGTTTATTGGGTTTCGTGAAAGTTTCAAAATTCCATTAAACTTTACATCAAACTAATCAACTCAACCTATCGTAGTCCACTGATGGACATAAGTCTCTCCCAGGCTGCGCCACAACACCCTGTCCTCTGCCTTCAGCATCCAGTCTGCTAACTTTAAAAATAAAACAATTTCTCGTTCGTTTATTTCGTTCAAAAGCTGTACAAGAGAGACCCTATTGAGGCTGACATAGTTGCAATACTAAAGCCCCTACAAATGAAAAAAAAAAGATGCCTGGAAGATATTGGTATCAGTAGTAAGACTGCCGTTACCCATAGAATTAACATTATTTTAAAATAGACGTGCAACAAAATCTTGTGCAGATGTTGTGTTATAAAAATTATTGGTCGCGGGACTGTACGAATTACCGTGACCCCGGAACGTAAAGGGCTATTGAAGGACACCGTGGATTTTAGTCAGTAAGAGTCTGACAGTATGATTCATTTGATGATATTACCACGTTAAAAAAAACTGTCTAGCCCAAGCTATACATTCCAACCGAAGTTAATAAGATAGAGATAAGATGAAGAAATCCCACTTAATGACTCATTCAAAGATGACATCAAGACAGAAGGCCCCATAGCATGACTTTTCCGTTTTTGTAACGTAAACTATAACATTGACGTTAATTTGATACAAAAAAATTGTTCTTTGATCAATTTTCCATACAATAGATGGAGTAAATACTTTAAGTACTCTGTAAATAAAGTACAGAAATCCTGTGTTAAAGTCTCAGACGAGAAAAAAATTAAGTGAACGGACTGCCTTATATCGAATTCGAAGAATTTTCTAACAGCTGCTGAAACAATAAAGTGAACTTGATTGATGTTTCAGACACTGTAAATATTTTGGCAGACACGTTTCGACAAAGCGCTTGCCAAAATAAATTTAATTTATCCAATTCAGTCTTCTGCGTGGTGTTTTTTTTTAGAGGCCCACTAATGCCACACATGTGCGTAGGTTTATGTTTTTCTGTCAAAAACTTTACTTCTAAGAAAAAGTAGGGTTTAGGCATAAGTAAATTAGAAAGGATTGTTTGAAAAATATCTGTGATTAAAAATTACAGCATAATTGATTTTTAACATGTGATCATCACAAACGATGTACTCACTAGTTTTAAACATTTATCAAAATATAAATTAGCGCTAACATAGAAATCAAAATATTAAAAAATCGAACATTATCAGCCTATGATGTTCCTAGGCCTGTGTCCTGCCCTGGCCTGTGAGTGAGGGTTGGTAGAAGTTACGTGTCTTCGAATTTTCTTCCTTTGACGTTTTGAGAGCATTGGTGATGAAATAAATAAAACAAAGTAATACTCTCGGCTGCGTCGACTTCAGGGTCGTTACAACTGTGCCATTGCTGCTTTTATATTTGAACTTGGCTAAAAAGCATTAGGTACCTTAAATACATGAAATTGCTCGTGGCTAAATAATTACAGCCGAAGTTGCCGAGGTTGGTCTGTGAATGGGTGACTATCTGTCATAGCGAGTTTCCTCCGTGCCTCAGAAAGCACGCCAAGCCGTTGGTCTCGGTTGTCATTTGTAGATCTTTGTCATTACTGTTAGTCTGAAGTTCTAAAGTCTGACAACCAATCTTACCATGGGGTATCGTATTACCCAGTTACTGGGTTGTGGAGGTCCATAGTTAGTCACTCCATGTAAAATACTGATATCCAGCTGCATCTGATTCGACTGGAAGCTGACCCCAATATAGTTGGGAAAAGGCTAGGCAGATGATGAATACATGAAATTGCTTATCGAAGAAATAAGGACATATTCCACCAAAGAAGTTAAAGCTACTACGATCAAGCTTACCTTTTGTTTTCCAGTTTCGATGAGTTTTCGTGCGGTCCATGGCCCTCTACGGGGCCCCTGTGTGGGCCCTAAGCATTCGGACTGGCTATCCGAATGATCCGAGGATACCGCACGATCGCCGGCGAATCGGCCAACCTCTTTGCCGGATTGCTGCACTGGGATCTGGAGGTGACTGCCCTCCAGCGCGTCTATGAGTGGCGCGTGGAGGCGCAGCACCGGGGCGAATCCCCGCAGCTTTTTTTATCGTGGTAAAATCATCAAATGAGTCCTCCCATCCAGGGCAGAGCGGGAGGGACTGCCAGACTTGTACTGACTAAAATCCACGGTATCCTTCAATAGCCCTTTACGTACCGGACGGGGAAAATAATACGCTTGCTTTTAAAAAATTGAAGGAAAGGTTATAAGGATGAATTTTTAAATTTGTTTACACGAGGCCACTGTTATTTTGTGTACGTGATTATGAAAAATTTTGTATAACAAAGCGAGTTTTTGTAACATTTTTTATACGAAATAGCATTATCCCTCAAGTATGGGTTGTTTATTTTTGACCGTTGTTAGTTTAAAAACCTACTCGTACTATATAACGTCACAGGTTTTTATTTCCGTGGTGAAATTATCAAATGCACGGCGGGGCGAGAGGGACTGTCATACTCGGGCTAACTAAATCCACGGTGTCCTTCAATAGTCCTTTACGCTTCGGGGACAAGACAGCCTACCTGATAAGCCAGCTCCGGCAGGCTTTGGTCCTCGGCTGAAAGCGATGCAATCTGACGCCGACAGTGAGAAAACACAATATGGGCTTACGTGGGTTACAGAGGTCTAAAATATGTATTTTGTGTGTATGTTTCTAATGAATAAACTCAAAAGCTGCCGTGCTTCTACTCTGATTGCCTTGCTTTAAGTCTGTTAGAGTTGCTCAGCGGTCAAGTAATAATGTCGACTATTAATAGCCGCGGAATAAGCGATGACACGCGTTGAAGTTACTTGTTATATAGAACATGAGGGATTGACAAAATGATAACACACTTCTTACGTCACCATAAGGCGTTAAAAACGGAGTGGAGGCCTTGAGTATGACTGTGATGGCTAAGTAGAGCGTATTATTGCAGGTTTAAGTCCCGTTTGCAATCGAATTTTACTTTCCACACAAGACTTGTACTTCTTAGGGTACATTTTGCCAAGGCAACGACAAGTACAGACCCGCACTTATTTTTAACCAAGTCAGGCAGGAGGGACTGTCAGACTTGTACTGACTAAAATCCACGGCGTCCTTCAATAGCCCTTTACTCTTCGGGGCCACAGTCACCCGTTAGTCCCGCGACTGAAGACCCGCACTTATGCTGATTCTTTATAAAAGCACCCAAAGAGGTAAATATGTAGGTACTTTATTCTAGAATTAATTTGATTCAAAAAGGTTACCACATAAGAAGTATAAAAGATTTATCATCTTACCGATATCATCATATAGAGCTTACGGCCCGTTCAAGACCTTGCCATTATGAGCGGTAACTTAGCGCGGGGCGGTGAAGAAGATCAAGATCAAATGTATAGAAATGTTTCAAACACGCCACGACGCGTCACCAGTGGCAAATTCGCGAGTTAAATAAGAATGACTTACTAAATATTTCTATTGCTATACTACAATGAATAGGAATAAGACAATTTATTAAAGTAACTTACAACTTTCTTAACATCCTGCACAAGACATATTTCTTTAAATTTCCCAGATACTGTGAGCCATAAAGCTCAGAAGCTTGTGAGAATAGACAAGAGAAACGTCGCTGATATAAAGCAATAACGTTGTCGTCGCACAGTGTTCCCGTTTCAGCCAACTGTCTGGGCGAAAATCATGCGGAACATGACATTTATTGTGAAAGTGGAATTTTGATATTATTATGCTACAACTGTCTGATTTATTATGGTTTTAAGAGATAGATGGAGTGAATAAACAATGTGATGTTTAAATACAATGTTTTTTTTCTAGATAGTTCAACGAGTAACTATCGCACAACGAAACAGTTTTCTAGGCTTCCAGCAGAGTTCAAAAACACTATTTTATTTTTAAACAGTCGAGTGTTACAAGGGGTTTAATTTTCTAAAGGATACATACTAAAAAAGTCGGTTTTGAAACAGATCCAAATCGTAGCTAAAATAATAAAAGTAATTTATTGCTCCACGTCTTATTCTAACCAGGTGTCCCAAATCTTACCGTTTAGTCCACTCTCGACCCCTCGACCCCTAAAAAAAGATTTGCTCATTGGTTTCCTCTCAACCCCTAAACATAGTCCACTCTCGACCCCTAGGGGGCGAGAATGAATTTTCATACAAAGGACCCGCACGTTGAGTCCACTGTCGTCCCCTAGTACGATAATTAATATTTTGGTACAGTGACGTACTAAAGGTTAAATTCAGGAATTGATATTTAAAAAGACTGCCTCGTCGGTCTAGTGGTCGCAAGCGCAACTGCTGAAGCTCTGATTCCCGGGTCAGGCAGTGTTACTAGGTTTTTCTATTAGGAATTTCTCAGTAGCAACTACGGAGTCTGGATTTATTCCTGGCTGATGGCAATATTGGGTAAGTATAGGTTAGGTTGTGGGTGTAATAAATAAGGTACACCTCTGTTGAACGCTGCGGATTACAGGCGTAACGTTATGATGATAATGTTGGATAAAAAAAGCAATGTGAGAAAATACTTTAGTTTTTATTTATGATATTAATCAATGAACGGACTTTATTTCTAAACAAAGACACTGTTATGATCGCGGGACTTACGAGGTTGCGGGACTTACGAATTACCGTGACCCCGGAACGAAAAGGGCTATTGAAGGATACCGTGGATGTTAGTCCGTACGAGTTTGACAGTCCCTCCCGCTCTGCCCTAGGTGGGAGGACTCATTTGATGATTTTACCACGATAAAAAAAAGACATGCTGTTACTTCTTTTGGAGTCCTTTAGCACAACCACTGCTTCATGGTATATTGATGGTACAGTTTGTTTGAATTTCTTTGACACTCGTTGTTTACACAGTGACATAATCTGCTGCACTTTATTTTTGGCAAAAGTTTTAGGTATAAATAAATGCAATGAAGATTTAATAACTTTGCTTTTCACTTCTAATATCGTCACAGTTCAATGGTATGTAGGCCGATTAATACAACGCCAATAAGATGTTCCGTTTTTAAACTTTTTCTTAAGATAATACTGATGTCCTTCCAGAAGTAGGTAGTAGACGTCCTCCTCTCTGGGAACTTGTAGTCGGTATATCAGAAATTTTTGCAAGAAGCACTTGTGCACGCACCGATCACTTGGTAACTACACAAATGTCGATTCTTACGAATAAGGATTAAAATAAAATGTAGGTAATGACGGTATTTTAGTTAAATAGTATGCAACTATAGGGTAGACTGCTTATTTTTCATCGTAACTGTACTTGGGGGTCGAGTGGAAACCAAAACTTGGCTTTAAAATGAAATCCACTCTCGACCCCCAAGGGTCGAGAAGAAACTGTAGTTAGGGGTCGAGTGGACACTTTAATTCTTGGGGGTCGAGGGGACGAGAGTGGACTAAACGAATCTTACAGCCAACAGCCAATCTCTGTACTACCTATTGACAAAACAAAACCAAAAATGTTGAAACCTGAGGCCAATAACAATATTTTTGAAGTGAAAACTTCTTTAGCGGCGTTGTGCACTTTTTTTGGAATGGGTAAAAAATGTTAAACTCGCGTCAGGACACATGACCTGATCGAAAATTCGTAAGACGGCGCAGGGCGCTTGCGCGAATGTTCGTGTGTGTCTATTACTATTCAAGTTTTCACTTCTGCCGGCACTCCCAGAGTGCAACCCGTCGTTTTTTTATTTAAACTATTTTGTCCAGCCAGTTAATCCACGAGTCCACAGTGCATCGTTACTAATTCGCGAGCAGTGTGCCCTGGCACGCTAGCTCCGCACACACACAATATTGGACATAGTTTGCGAAACTGACGCGGAATATTAAACCTTTTCATACCTTACGGCAGAACAAATGCCTTTTATCGTCTTTAGGCTTATTCTTATCACCCACTAAGATTCCTCTAGTAATTAAGATTATGGAATGTGATGACAGAACATTTATATGGAGTGTTGTTTTTTAGGGTTCCATAACCAAATGGTAAACGGGACCCTATTACTAAGACTTCGCTGTCCTGTTTTGTCTATTTGTCTATCTGTCCGTCTTGTCAGTTTGTCACTCTGTGGTGTATCTCATGAACAATGACACACAAACACAGAAATATATCACAGATGATAGGTATATTTCTATAGCCGCTATAGCAACAAATATAAAAAAAACGACGGGTTGCACTCTGGGAGTGCCGGCCGAAGTGAAAACTTGAATAGTAATTGTTGGAAATATCTTGTGAACAGATTTTAGTAAAATTCGCAAAAATGGTTGACTTTTTATTTCAATAATTTTCCAATGTGACGTACATCTTTTATAAACAATGTTACCTAGCAACGAATGTATCCAGCATACAAACTTCTTTAAAAGTAATAAAGTCACACGAACATTCACGCAAGCGCCCTGCGCCGTCCTACGCTTTTTCGATCAGGTCACGTGTCCTGACGTCCTACGCTTTTTCGATCAGGTCACGTGTCCTGACGCGAGTTTAAGATTTTATACCCATTACAGAAAAAGTGCTCAACGCCGCTAAAGAAGTTTTCACTTAAAAAAAAAAAACAGAATAAAATAAATATTTAAGGGGGCTCCCATACAACAAACCTGATTTATTTTACCGTATTTTATAAATAAATAATAATGGTACGTAACCATTCGTGCGCGAGTCCGACTCCCACTTGGCTGGTTTTTTATTTAGATAAGTAATAACTGTAGTCATTTTAACAAAGTTCATAATTGCTGGAGTACTAAGGACCTACCATAATCCTTACAAAATGACAAAAACGATTTGGTTTCTTTAAGTTTTCTTGTGAAAAATTTAAATGAAATTCGAAACATCGCGAGTAAAACAGACTCACAAAATATACCCGAATATATAAAATCATAATATTATGGTGGCCAGGTTGCCCAGTGGCATGGGCCCCGATTTACAAGTTGTAGGCCGTGGGTTCGAACCCAGCTTGACATTTTTTGTGCAATTTATTACATCACCACTGCTCTCAAAACGGTAAATGAAAACATCGTTCGAAAACCGGCACATCCACCAACCCGCACTGGGCCCGCGTGGTGGATTATGGCCCATTCTCTTTTACAGAGAGTAAGGCCGTGTTTTCACCTGCAAGTAAACTCGCGCAAGTCTTGCACGAGTTTCTTGCAATAACGTTTACATATAATATCAATTCCTGCAATTTATACATGCAATTACTGTCTCGCGAGAAACTCGCAGATCATACTATCGCTACTTATCGCAGGGATGTTTACACATGAGAACTAATGGATGTCGCGAAAACTATGACAATCAATGTAGTATCATGCCGAGAAGACGCGTCCGTCTAGCAGCTGCAATAACAATTTTGTTATCAAGGATTAAAAAAAGATCTACTTGGGTTCGACAGTGGATTTTGAGACGACATGAAGCTGGTGCTTACCATAATTTATTGAAGGAACTACAGATAGAAGATGCTCAACAATATTTCAATTTTGTTTGTATGACCGCAGTCGATTTAGAAGTGTTATTACTAAAAATTGGGCATGTTATAAAAAAACGAGAAACTCATTTCCGAGATTCGATATCACCGAAGGAAAGGCTTCTTTTGACGCTGCGATTTTTAGCCTCCGGTATGTAAATATTCCGACTCGAAAAAAAATATAGCCAAATTTAGGACCTCCTGTTCTCAATTAGGCTTTATTTTTTTAATGAATTTTATTTTATTTGAAAACTTTCGCAGGATAATATTTATTTTGAAGCGCACTGACATCTTTTTGTAACTATATTTGGTGAACATTTTGTCTTTTTTTTCAGGGGATTCCTACCATTCATTGATGTATTTATTTAGAATTCCCGTATGCACTATATCAAACATTGTTCCTGAAGTATGCAAGGCTTTGTACAATACTCTCCACGAGGAATGTTTAAAAGTAAGTAAAAACAAGTGTTTTAACTTACTTTTAAACATTTTTCAACAATAAGCTGTCGCGAGTGCAAGAAATATACGGAACTAAACGGATAAGCTACGAGAACTGTCACGAGATGACGCAAACACGTTTAGACATGTTATTAATTGCTTGTGCGACAACTTGCAGGAAATGACTGGCAAACTGTCGCGAGCGTACTTGCTATGTAGTTTACATTTGCAAGTTGCTGTCGGACAGACTGTCGGACATTTCTCGCGGAAGTTTACTTGCAGGTGAAAACACGGCCTAAGCCTGTGTCCCAGCAGAGGGAACCTGATAGGCTGATAATGATATCGATTTATTTAATTAAATAAGACCTACTTACTAGTTTAGATTAATAACAACATGTCTAGCTAGGAACTATTAAATCAATCTGGATTTGTTGGTCACTGCCGATGTGTCTACGTACGGCTTATGTAATTATCTCGGACTGTGCCGTCGAACATGCATTTACGAATAGGTAGGTTTAGACAGCTAGGGGAACTGTCTTGAACATGAGTTAGGTAAGCTGCATAAAGATGTGTAGTTGTAGCGTCAATACAATGTTTTAATACAATCACGGAAATTCCAAATAGAATAAGTATAGTTACTAAAACCTTTTTTTTAGCGTGGTATAATCATCAAATGAATCTTCCCACCCAGGGCATAGCGGGAGGGACTAAAATCCACGGTGTTCTTTAATAGCCCTTTACGTTCCGGTGTCACGGTAATTCGTGAGTCCCGCGACCCTGGTAGGCTTTGGCCCTCTAGAGGGGGGCCCCGCCATTTTGCTGTCACTCTTTGAGGCGCGCGTTGAACACAACGCGCCGTCAACCCGGGCTTGGTCCATGGTCGGACAGCAAGTTGCCCTCCACGAGCCACTCATAAACGCAGTTTCTAAAAGCTTCCTTTACTTTGAAAACTATACAGACGCCTTATCACAAGAAAATGGAAAAGCGCCTTTATTTGTACGAGAGAGGAATAATTTTTTTCTTAAAATTATCATCAAAGTTTTCGTTTACTACATCTTAAAAACGCATCATGTCCAGAAAAGTCCTGATAGGGCAAAAACAAATGCAAAACTTAGTCACTGTTAGATGTTAACGCATCTGTTGAAGAATGTGAGGACACATCTTTTTAGAAATACATAGTTTGATTGGTTTGCCAGCAATACAAAGGTTTTAATCTTTTCATAAATGAATATCAAAATATAATCTCAAATCTAGTTTTCTTTATTACATGTATCAACAATAGAGTCGCATAAAACGTATCATATAAGACAAGATATATTTCATTTAAGTAAAAGTATATTGTGATCCTCGATTTTGCTACCCTTTTTCCAATAATTGAATCAACTAGACCAATCCTTCGGATCTACCTAAATAAATGTTAGGATTTGCTGAACACTGTTGATACTCGTAATATACTAGATTTTTGGCTTAGATTTACTTAGTAGGTTTTGTTCAAGCAATTATATAGAAAATTCAATAGATGTAAGCTAACTTCTAATTTTATATATCGAATTACATTACACTAAACTACATTACATAGAATTACATTAAATTACATTAAACATTGCATATTTGAGGTTTTCTAACTCGCCGCTCGATCAAGGACCAAGCCCGGGTCGAGGACACGTTGTTTTCCGCGCGTCAAGGAGCTGCAATAAAACTGACGGGGCCTTCATAGGGGCAGATGCCTGCAAGGGTCGATTGACTGTCTGCAAAGGTTACCTTGACCCTGGAATGTCAAGGCCAATTAAAGGAACAGGACAGATTTTTAATCAGTAAGAGATTGGCAGTTCTTTACACTCAAGCTACAGCGGTAGGATTTATTAGATGATTTTACTACCACAAAAAAAAAACAGGAATAAGTTTTCTGTCTCGGTTTATGTCTGAAAACAATAGTATTAGATAAAGTATGCACCTGTCAGAAAATAACATGGATAACAAAAAATAGTCATAAGTGAGGATCGTTAGATACACACATCAAAAAAGTTTCTTATCACTGGCATAAGATTATGAAAAAATTAATATAGAAAAACAATAGAACTGTGAATTGTTTTATATTTTAAATCTATAATTGTTTTAAATAAAGAATCTAAAAAGAAGAAGAAATCATAATTTAATCTACCGTAACAATAAAGATTGCGATTTTTAAAGTGATCGCAAACTGTTTTTGATGTGTGTGTCAGATGAGTATTTCTCTCCGTTGTGTGTGACATGCGCCGAAATCGCATCGCAATATACGGTTACATTGCAATGCAATTTCGGCGCGTCTGTTTCTGAAAGTTGTTGTTTTATTTCCACAAATTCACATTATTTCACATAAAACAAAAGGACAGACCTCGCCATATTTTTAGAAGACGTGCAGATGTATAAAAAGGGCAATGCGAAATGAGGAGGCTTTTTAAGAAAAGTTTTAAGCCTTTGTCAAACAGACAGGCGTGACGAATGCGAAGCGTGATGTTTTTATTTGTAATGTATGGAATTGTTTGAATCCAGTCACATAAAAAAGCGAAAGTGATCCGATAGCATGACAGAACTATCAGACTGACGTCTCGCTTCGGTTCGATATCGCTTCGGAAACGCTTCGCTTTCGCCTGTCTCTTTGGCAGAGACATTAATGTTTGAATTTAAAATACTCATGACAGTTTTTCGGAACCACGAAAACACAAATAAAGGAAGAAATACAAACAGTACCAAAGTACTCGGAAAGGAAACTAAAGTTAGTAAAGGAAGGTTTATTCAGCAGGTAATCTAATAAGTCAAAGGTTGAAACCTTGACGTAACGGGCTCATATTAACAAACCCAGCTTCATATTAGTCTACTCGGACTTCTAATAAATCCTCTCGCAACCTAATTAGAAGTAGTGTAAGCTTATTTAATTAGCCTCCAGCCATAAATACAGCTCAGTTGGCAGTAATTTCAGTATTTTAGGTGCTTGAGTATATTGTTTCATCGTGTAAAATATGGGAGATACGTTCCTGCGTAAGTGGTAATTAAATTGTTTTAGAAGACGTAAGTGAACAACTGAGATACAGTTCAAGAGTGTTCAAGGTCGAGAATAGATGAAATTTCTTGACTGTATGAAGGCAATACTCAAATTGTTTTTTTATTTGGCTGCATCTTTATTTTTATTTTGATGCAGATATTAACAAATAGTATTTTTTTGGATGGGTTTAAGAAAATACTGTGTTTTCTTCTTAAGGCCAGGCTGTTGTAAATTATTATTTTTTTAGATCATTCGATCCTTCCAAATCAAACTGTAATAAGTTTTTATGATTAGCCAGAACTATTCTCTATAGTTTTTCATACGAATCGGTTTGGCGCTTAGTGCCCGGTGGGTACTAAACGTGATCTTTCATAAAATTGAATTAATTTCGTATACATCGGGTATGTGTGTCGGAAAAATCATCAAATACAACTCAAAAACTAACTTTCTTGATCAGTCAAGGAATCGCTGAATCGCAGCCTCGTTCTACATGCATATCCTTCAACAATGATTACCATATTCAATCTTTAACAGACCCATTAATCATAATAATCAAATCACACCCGCCATGATGTTAACAGTAACAGCGCCATAATGTCGTTGTGACTGTAAACTGAATTAATTGCCCGTACGGCAGATGTGCTCCTGATTTATTGCATGTTCCGGGCAAGATTACTGCTCTAATAATTACTTTGAATGTAAGAAATATCCTCGTGACTTTCCGTCCTTGAACAATGACTTCTACGTAAAATGCTTTCATTTTGTTCCTACTTTTTATTACCCTCAAAACGGGCGTAAAAAAATTTCAAGTTCAGCAACACGCAAGTGTTACCTCTGGTATTGCAAGCGTCCATTTTTTCTTTTTTTTTTATCGTGGTAAAATCATCAAATGAGTCCTCCCACCCAGGGCAGGGCGGGAGGGACTGTCAGACTTGTACTGACTAAAATCCACGGTGTCCTTCAATAGCCCTTTACGTTCCAGGGTTACGATAACTTGATAAGACAGTTCCGTGATGCCGGAGGCGTTCATAGGCTTCGGTGACCCCGGTGGTCACGGTAATCCCTTGGTCCCGCGACCCCGGCAGGCTTTGGCCCTCTACAGGCCCCGTCACTATGCTGACACTCTTTGAGGCGCGCGTGGGCATGGTCCATGGTCGGACAGCGAGTCGCCCATTACTCGTTGCCCGCATGCCCGCGCCTACGGTGGCCGCTGCGGCTGGGGTGGAGGGAGGACGCTGTCCTCTCCCTCAGGCGGCCCGCCTCCTCCTTCACGAGCATGACTGCTTCGCAGAAGGAGGCGACCGCCTCCCACTCCGTCTCGCCCCGCAGCATGGCCTCGACCAATGCCGGGCGCGAGAGGTCTCCGCCTATCGCCGTCGTAAGGACACGGCGGTGCTCTGCCCAAGCGGGGCAGTCCTGCACCGTATGCTCCACCGTGTCCTCCGGACGATCCTCGCAGTGGTGACACCCAGGCGTTTCTTCCCTCCCTATCAGACACAGGAACCTCCCGAAACTGAAACCTCCCGAAACTATTGCAAGCGTCCATAGGCTTTTTTTATGGTGGTAAAATCATCAAATAAGTCCTCCCAACCAGGGCGGGACGGGAGGCACTGTCAGACTTGTACTGACTAAATTCCACGGTGATCCTTCAATAGCCTTTTACGTTCCAGGGTTACGATAACTTGATAAGACAGTTCCGTGATGCCGGAGGCGTTCATAGGCTTCGGTGACCGCTTTCCATCAACTAAGCTGTATGCTAGTTTGTCACCTTTATTATAAAAACGTAAGAACCTGTTTTTGGACTATGTAATAAAAAGAGCACAACTCTGTAGTCGTGTAGTACGACTAATAATCATGATCAGCGAATGATCAAGATATTTCTTACATACCTCAATTGTCAAAATATGATTAATAGTTTAAAACTCATTTGGGAACTGATGGACACCAAATGCGTCAAACACATTCAGGCCTGTTGGTCTAGTGGTTAGTGACCCTGACTGCTATGCCGGAGGTCGTGGGTTCGATTCCCACCCAGGACAAATGTTTGTGTGATGAGCATGATCATTTGTTCTGTGTCTGGGTGTAATTTATCTGTAATATGTATGTATTTAGAAAATATATAATTATGTTTATCAGTTGTCTAGTACCCATAACACAAGCTCTGCTTAGCTTGGGACTAGATGGCGTTGTGTGATAGTTGTGGAATATTTATTCCTACATGCCACAACTCTCCAACGTAGTCTGGTAAAAACAGATGAGCCGCGACCCACTACAAAGCTACGTAAACTACAAATCAGATAAAGATGAATGATCACCCTCGCTTTAACTAAACTCAACTAAATGAGAACTTTTCTCGTCAAATTATGTGTTTGGGGTGAGATTAAATTTATGTCAGTGAATTTTGTAATGTTTTGTTAAAGCCCGTTACATTGGGGAATTATTTTAGAGATAATTCTGATTTATTTGTAGGTTTTTAGACTAGGATCTGCCTGAGGCTCTACACGACATGAAGGTCGGAAGTCATCTCAAGGGAATGAACTAGCCGGATAAAACATTTGCGTAAAGTTTAGTCTCAATCCATTCAATGATAGAGACGTGTAGTATATAGGCAAATATATTAAGTTATTATAGCGTTTATAATATTTCCATCATAATTCTTAATTTCAAATGATTTTTTATTTAACTTTGCCCCACACTAGGAATTTCTTCTGTATCGCGGGTACGTTTACAAGTATTGAAATTTAGAAACACCCAGACCCGGAACAAGTACTTGTAGATGATACAAATGTTTGTTTCGTGTGGGAATCGAACATTGCGTCAACCGTACCATCTAAAAGCCATTAGAAATAAAAACAAAATGTCACATAAATGCGAGTACATATAAAATTAGGTACGATGCTAGCATGTAGGCATGATGTATTTATTTTAATAATGAATAATACCGTGCAAAGTAATTTGCATAAATAAATTGGTTTGCGTGCTTTATAAGTAATGAGCTTTTATAGTTAATTTGTTACTAACATGCCAACAGTTTGCAAATCATAAAAATTTGCGCAAAAGAAGCAGTTTATTTTTTATACTAAGTGCAAACATTCATCACACTTTATTTTCTTTTATAAAAGGAAATGACTGAAATAAGTAAATATTATGCTAAAAACAAAGCTGCCTAAGCATGATAAAATTTGAAGAGTCCATTACTTCTGATAGGCCGTAACCCTTTTATTTGATTTGGTAAGTTTACGTAGATTGAAGAGCTCTCACGAGTTTCGGGTGTTTCACTATAAAATCTCCTATCTGTATCATTTTTGTTTACGTTTAGAGCGGATAAACAATAAAGAGTCTTGAACTTACATCATCTGCCTAGCCTTTTCCCAACTATATTGGAGTCGGCTTCCCCATGGTAAGACTGGTTGTCAGATTTTAAAACTTCTGACTAACAGTAACGACTGTCAAAGATCTACAAATAACAGCCGGGACCAACGGCTTTACGTGCTTTCCGAGGCACGGAGGACACCATGAATTTTAGTCTTTTTTTACGTAATATTACATTCCGGGGCCACGGTTACTTGATAAGACAGTCCCGCGACCCCGGAAAATCTAGTGCTAAGGCCTCAGTCCGATAAATAATTTAATAATTGAAATATGTTGAGTGGAAGGAAAACGGGAATACGATGTTAATTTTATGGAAAATAAAAACCGGCCAAGTGCGAGTCGGACTCGCCCACAAAGGGTTCCGTAGCAGCAAGTAACAATATAATATTAAAAAAAAAATTACTTGATCTCGTTCAAACCAATTTTCGCTGGTAGTTTGCATGGTAATTAATGTACATCATATATTTTACCGCTTTGGTAAAGCTCAAACTGTTCATTTCGAGGAACTTCTAATGACAAGACCCTAGTATTGGAAGCCTTTTCACTGCCTGCCCTAAGACTCGAACCCAGCAACTCTTACTCAGCAGTCGCACTTGCCACGACTAGACGAAAGATACATTTCAACGAAAACATTTCTCGGTAAGCCTTTTTCGTGTTATAGGCGTAGATTTTCTGACACCAATCCGGTTGTGTTCGGGCGGAACTGTCGCTTTGCGGTTTCGGCTTGAAATGTACTTAATGTCGGTTACAAGTCTGAATGCGACATTGAAATGTGCGATACCGTGTTTCTATTTTCTTTTTCTGTTTTGTCCGATGCCATCCGTGAGCGTTTTTCTATTGTGAAATGAGTTTTGGAGAATCGTAGATTTATTTCAACATTTCACATTCTGAGGACAAGTACCTGTTTTTTTTTTACGTGGTAAAATCATCTTATGAGTCCTCCCCGCCCAGGGCAGAGCGGGCGGAATTGTCAGACTCGTACTGACTAAAATCCACGGTATCCTTCTATTGAAGGACACCGTGGATTTTCCGATTATCATTGTGTTGTGTTTCCGAGTACCAGTGACAATTCCGATTACCAATTTCAATTACCGTGAACCCGGAAAGGGCAATAGCCCTTTACGTTCCGGGCTCACGGTAATTCGTACAGTCCCGCGACCCCGGCAGGCTTTGGCCCTCTAGAGGGGGGCCCCGTCACTCTGCTGACACTCTTTGAGGCGCGCGTGGAACACAACGCGCCGTCAACCCGGGCATGATCCATGTTCGGACAGCGAGTTGCCCATTACTCGTTGCCGGCATGCCCGCGCCTACGGTGGCAAGAGATCATCTGGCGACGTCCTTCGCCGCGTCCACAACTGTGGCTGTGGTGGAGGGATGACGCTGTCCTCTCCCTCATGCGGCCTGCCTTCTCCTTCGCGAGTATGACTGCTTCGCAGAAGGAGGCGATCGCTTCCCACTCCGTTTCGTCCCGCAGCATGGCCTTGACCAATGCCGGGTGGGAGAGGTCTTCGCCTATCGCCATCGTGAGTACCCGGCGGTGCTCTGCCCAAGCGGGGCAGTCCTGACCGTATGCTCCACCGTGTCCTCCGGACGATCCTCGCAGTGGTGACACCCATGCGTTTCTTCCCTCCCTATCAGATACAGGTACCTCCCGAAACTTCCGTGTCCGGTGAGGACCTGCGTCATGCGGTAGGTCAGGACGCCGTGATGCCTATCCGGCCACTCCTCAAAGAGGGGTCTTACCGCCGCGATTGCGGCGTGCCTGTACACTAGAGACGGTTTTTCATTTTCCATACAATAAACACCGCAAATACTTCAAGTACGCTGTAGGACAATACAAATAAAATAGGAAACACGGAAATCTAGTGCTTTTTTTACCGTGCTGATATCATCAAATGAGTCCTCCCACCCAAGGCAGGACGGGGGCGATAGTCAGACGTGTACTGACCAAAATCCATGGTGTCCTTCAATAGAAAAGGTCAGCGCGAGAGACACATCCAAATGTGTCCCCCCCTGTTACGTCAAAAATAAGAGAATGATAAAACTAAAAAAATATATGATGTACATTACCATGCAAACTACCAGCGAAAATTGATTTGAACGAGATCAAGTAATTTTTTTTTATTAACTCATAAATCGTAAACCGCAATTTAATTTAATTTAATTACCTTATATTATTTATATTATGTTACTTGCTGCTACGGAACCCTTTGTGGGCGAGTCCGACTCGCACTTGGCCGGTTTTTATTTTCCATAAAATTTACGTCGTATTCCCGTTTACTTTACGTCATAAAAAAGTGAAAATTCATGCAGGGGATCTGTTCTTTTGTACGATTAAGTGAAAAAATGGCTTCGATAGGCCTCTTTGAAGAAGTAGTACCATTTGAAAAAGACCTATTTTTTTTTGTTTTACAATTGTGTGGTTTCTTAAAACACACTTTCAGCAATGAGGTTAAACTTAATTTATTTCCAGCCAACAAAGATGTTGAACGAATCCTAATATTATGTTATCATTGTTGAAAGTTATAAGGTGGCTGAACATCAGGAAAATGTTTGACTTCAACTAAATTAAATAATAAATAAATAAATATTCCACAACTATCACACAACGCCATCTAGTCCCAAGCTAAGCAGAGCTTGTGTTATGGGTACTAGACAGCTGATAAACATACTTATATATTTCTAAATACATACTTATTATAGATAAATTACAGCCAGACACAACAAATGATCTTGCTCATCACACAAACATTTGTCCTGGGTGGGAATCGAACCCACGACCTCCGGCATAGCAGTCAGGGTCACTATCCACTAGACCAACAGGTCTGTCAGCAATAAACAAAAACACTTCAATTCACACGTCTTCCAATGACGCGGTAATTTTTGTCGCAATAGATGTTACAATTTCAAAGGATTCACGCGGCACAATTTCCGTCACGAAAATACAAAGAGATGCCGCGGGCTTACGTTTTGATTGCGAGGCGAAAAATATACATAAATATAGAGCAGAACGTATTTTTTTAATTCTACAATGGAAATTACGTACGCGAAGAAAGGTAAAGGACAAAGGTTATTGCTAATTTCATTAGGTTGGTATACCAAGAGCCAATTGTTAGCCTTTGTATAACTGTTGCCAATGTTAAAAAAATATGTGTACTTACTCAGTAGCTGTTACGTGGCATGGTACGTGGAAAGTATTAGTCACTAGTCAAATACACAGGAAACTAGATGCTATGACACAATATCAAAATTTTTTTCATGGGTAGGACAAATTACATAAGCGTCTTTGTTGACCCGCATTATAAAAAAGGCTTTTCGGGCGCTGGATTTAAATTCATGTTTATTTAGGTTTACTATATTGAACTATTGACGAGGTATGTCCACAGATAAATCAGCAATCATATACGAAAACGCTGCCCAAAACGCTGCACAGTCCACCACATCTTTCATATTCTGCACATTCAATGTGTCACCTTCACTATGGTGGTACCAAAAGTACCGTTCATTTTCATTCAGTAGTGACGCTCCTGGTACTCCTTTTCCTACAAATAAAACTATATCCGATCCAGGGTAGTCACTGTACGTTAGTTTATTTATGGGTGCAAATTGCTTCAGCACTTCTTTTACGATACACCGTGCTTTAGGAGACCCAGCTACTTCTAATCCTAAGGGCTTGAATGTCCCTTCATCAGATTCCATTATGAAATTAATTTTGTCTAAATCATTCTTATGCTTCTTCAGATATGCTTGAGCTCCAACCAAGCCAGGTTCTTCGGCAGTCCATAAAATAGCTCGGATGGTTCTTTTAGGTTTAAGTTTTAGGATGTTTAGAACAACTGGAACGAACCAGCTTATCATCATACCTCCACCGTCATCCATTGCTCCTTGTCCTACATCCCAACTATCTATATGACCAGATACAATGACTTGTTTCTCAGGATGTAATCTTCCTTTTAGGTCTACTAATGTGTTTCGGGATCTCTTTGTATCAGATGTGTAAGACATGTTTATGTGTAGAATGATCTTTTCTCCAGCATTTTGAAACCTTCTCAGTAAATCAGCATCTTCTAAAGTAATTGCAGCTGTTGGTATTTTTGTAACATTATCTTCATAAGACTGGGCTCCTGTGTGAGGAGAGTAAATTGAAAAAGGAGTTATGCTCCTAACTAGAGTGGCTACGGCACCTTTCTTTGCTGCTTTTGTTGCACCATGACTTCTATAAACTACTGTGTCGCCGTAATTAACATAATGTGCGTCGAATACTACTATTTTTCCTTTTATGGTTTTTTCATCAGTTTTATCAAGTTCATCAAAACTTTTGATCACTATCGCTTCAGCTGTGATACCTTCTGGTGGTGTACTTATACTAGTACCGAATCCTAGTATGGCAATGTTTTTGGGTTGAGGTTGTAGCATTCTAGCAGATTCGTGTACTCGTACCCAGTGCGGTACCTGCAAAATATTAAAATAATGTGTTATTAAATTATTATATCGAGTAGAATGTTTTCGTTTTTATAATAAATATAAGAATTCCAATGGCGCTAAGCAAAGATCTATATCGATCGTGTTATTGTGTTCACTTGATCATTGTCATTGTTAGATTGTACCTATTTACTTATATATTAATGTAATAATAAAAACAAGGATAATTTCTCAAAGAAATGGTTCTGTATTTAGCTTAAACTAAGTCTATTTGTTCTCCATGGAAAATTTTAAACTTTATTATGTAGTAGTAGAATAAGTTTTGGGCCAAATGCTGGAAATTGGACTTCATTATTGATACTGCTTTGTACCGGCACGTATACCAATTTCCTGGTACGTGTCCAATCCAGCTTAATTTTAGTACTACTACGGCCTCAGCACGGAAAATATGTTTTGACTGATTTCATCTTATTTAATATTCAAGAACATATGTCTACAACGAGTTATATTTATGAAAACTTTTTTTTACAAGCATACCTTATTTCTTAACTTTGACAGACCCAAAACAGTAAAAAAACAAAAAAAAATATAAAGACCGTCATATTTTTTGTTCTGACAATGAGAAAAGCGCTTCCAAGGCTGACAGCATTGCCACAGTGGATGGCAATGCTAATTCTTTGAACACAAAATACGAGTAGCTCAACCTTCCGATCATGAGTTAAATTGACCAACGGCTTTAAATAAACTAAAATAACAACTAAATAAATAAACATAAAGTTTCAAAGAACTCCTTGAATTAACAGAATAAAGACTAAGGTCTTATTGTTACTGTGAAGAAGTATAGTTTATAATTAATATTTTGTTCAAAACAGTTGGTGTCATAAACTCCATAAGGTATTGCAATAAATAAAACATATTTACCTCCAACTCTTCAGTCATGACATCATCTAGACTATTATGTTTTGTTAGATTTATCATATAATCTATCGACCTTTCTAACACTTCTGTGCCTGATGGACGAGCTCCGAACTTGTCTATGAATCGTGTGTATCTGAAAATGGAAATAATGATACGTAAATCCGTAGCCTTCTTTTTCTTCCTTTCGCCTAGTCAATTTTTATTCATATAAATCGGCCTTTTTTAAAAAAAAAATAATGAAATGTGTCCTCCCACCCAGGCCAGAGCGGGAGGGACTGTCAGACTCGTACTGACTAAAATCCACGGTGTCCTTCAATAGCCCTTTACGTTTCGGGGTCACGGTAATTCGTACAGTCCCGCGACTCGGCAGGCTTTGGCCCTCTAGAGAGGGGCCCCCGTCATTATGCTGACACTCTTTGAGGCGCGCGCGGAACACAACGCGCCGTCGACCCGGGCATGGTCCATGGTCGGACAGCGAGTCGCTCATTACTCGCCGCCCGTTTATATATATATAATGCGGCCTTAGAACAAAATTTCCGTATTTTACTTAAAGCGGTACTTGTAGTTTATACGGCATTTGTTTTATTACTCAACTACGGCAAAGCCAAAAGGAGGGTTATGATTTTGACCGGTAAGTATGTATGTATGTTTGTTTGTTCCCTCATAACATCTTAACTACTAGTGTCGTTAGAAGCGTCTGAGTTGTCCGCTGCTTATAGGGTAGGTGATAAGTCACCAATATGGCGCCCTCTAGTGGATGTAAAGTCGTAATCGAAAAAAAAAAACAAAAACCAGCGTAAAAAAGTATAAAATTACTTTATACTTTTCAGTGCGCGATTTTTTCGTAGTCTGGTTTTTTTTCGAGTGTAAGCGTGATCAAGGAGGTATTATTTTTCATCGAATGAACATCAAAATTCCCGTTTTTTATAGGTTACAAAATCGTGAAAATTCATGCTATTTCTTCTGTTCATACAAGTACGCCGGTTGCAAGTACTACGCAATCGACCTTTCTCGAGAATATACATTATAACCACATTATTTTTATTCAATTGTTTAATGTTTATGCTGTGTATATTTGCGTCAAAACATATTAGGTTCCAATGTATACATATTTTTTTAAATGCATGTTTGATATGTATGGATGAATCACATGTTCTTTTATGTGTTTTATTGAATGTTTCTATACTCAGTGACATACCATTCATCATTTTGATACTCAATTAAAATTACAGTCACTGGCAGAACCAAATATCATTTCATTTTTATTTGAATGACCTTTTGATTTCATAATTAATACAGTACTACTATTAGAAAACACTTACTCGTGATACATCGGCAATCCAAAATTCGTTCTCACTTCTTCCATAATATGTTTAGTCACATTTTCATACGATGCTATTTCTTTCACTAATTCGTCACCCAGTTCGCAATCATCATCCCATCGATTAATAATAACACTTGTATCTACTACTAAAATAATTATTGCACTTATAATAATAATTATTTTTAATAAGACCTCCATAGTGGACCGTGCCGCAGTCGGCTCAATACTAACGAGGAAGTTATTATCGCTGTTGAACTTTTGGTGTGAACATTTGTAAACTCTGGTTGATAATAGCGTGTTGTACTATTATTCATAGTTATTTATTCGAAAACTGGTACAGTAAACGCTTTGAATACAATTTATTATGCAATTAATTTTTTTAATAAATAACGTTGGCCGCATTTACAAATATAGACATTCAAATATACAAACACCCTAACCCCAAACAACTACTTGTGCATCATACAAGTATTTGTTCTGAGCGAGTATTGAACCCGCGACATACTGCGCCGCAGTCGATCCCGTAATCCACTGCGTCAACCGTGCCTTCAAATTTGTACATGGATTGGCATCATTATGACGTTATCTGTGTATTGCAGTGCAGTTTTATTTCGTTTCGTCGAATCAGGTCCTACATAATTATGATATCGCACGGTAGGTATGTTTTTGGACCAAAATGGTATTATATTAATGGTTATTTGTTTTTGATTCTGCAAGCTATTTTAGATGTACAATTGGTCAAAAGTTTTAGGTACATTTTATAGAATCCGACATTTTAAATCAGGAAGAAACAGGTTTTTCATAAATCCCTACTGACAAATTCCGACCAAGGGGATTGTTACTTTTTTTTTCTTAGAATACGAGTACCTACCCACTAGTCCGAGTTTATTTATCAGTCGGGAATTCTGGAATAGATCATTTCTTCTGTGTCGCGTGGTGAAAACTGTCGAATGCAATTAAAAAACTTTCAACGTAGCGAAAGAATTCCTTGAAAAAGAGTGTTTCTTTTCACTTGAAGATTTCATATCACGTCCTCTAGAATTTCGTTAGAATCCGCTGCGGACGCGTGACAAAGCTGCCGATCAACATCCAATATTATTCTGATATGAGAACTGAATATCTGTCAAATGTTTTTTTATAAGAACATTCTATATCTGGCATACTTATTAAAATCATTGGGTTCACCCACGTGCTAGTCCACAATTACTTCACGTACAGTTTTGCATTATAAACTTTTTTATGAGCCTGTTGTGTGTAATATCCGAGTGATTAATACCTACCTCTAAAGAAGCTGTATGTTTTCTCTAAAACGTGGTCAACTTTCAATGGTTTATTTGACCAGGGACTATATATCTGATAATACAAACTGTATATCTGATAAACGTGGTAGATGATGATGGTTCGGTCATGTTATGACTAACAAAAGGAATTTATAAGGCACAGGTGAGTGGAAATGCCGGGAGGGGACGCCCTAGGAAGACCTACACTGACCTTATTGGTGTAGTGCTTCAGAAAGGCCGGGTACTAATACTCGCAATCATCAAATATATGAATGTGGATCAGGCTAAAGGAGTATGTTAGGATCGTAGCAGGTGGCGCTCTGTGGTTTCTGCCTAACCCCATGGGAAGAAGGCGTGAGTTTATGAATGTATGTGCAAACAACCCAATTGCCAGTACTCCGAACCTAACCTTACTGAAGAACTCCCCTCGCATCCCCTTCGTTATATAGGCTTAAGTATATCACTATTATACAGTGTAAATAACCTCCTAATTGACTTAAAATAAAGCTGATTACATCAGAGACACAACATAATTATTTATCATCTAATTAGAACCGAGTGAGTAACTGAATATATTGTGGAATTGAATTTTCTCCAATTTACGGGTACTTAAACTTACGAACTCCGGTGAGTAATAATTCAATTTCTCGCACACGAACAAAATTGCTATTAAATAGGCAGGTGTTTATGATATTTAGGTTCTGTTTGCAACGGCAAATGGCACACTTAGTGAGATCTAGTCGGGGGGCATTCAATTTTGCAAAAACTTTGATTTTCTATTACAATCCAAAGTTCATGATTCTTCTGATGGTTGTTTCGATCTGAAGCAGAATGTCCCATTGTGAATGAAGACCTTCAAGTCGATTCATTAGGTTTTCATTCATTTTATTCGATCAATTAGGCGATACTTGCAGCGTTCCGAATGTCAAAGGATGATAAAAAGATGTTTTAGCTTCACAAACTCAGACGGAGTGGGAATCGGTCGCCTCCTTCTGCGAAGTAGTCATGCTCGCGAAGGAGGAGGCTTTTTTTTTTTGTTTTGCGTAGCGATCTCACCTAGAAAAAAAGGCTCTCCTTTCGGTGCAAAGGAGATCCTTTTTTTTTCTAGGTGAGATCGCTAAAAACTGTTTGGTAGCGCCGGTCTCCGTCAAGTCGTGAGGCAGGATCTGGTGAGACCTACCACAGCCAGTGAGATAGGTCAGCCAGGTTACAGGTGAAATGTGGAGTCGTTGCCCAGTTGCAGTAGTTAGGTCCATTACTTAACAGTATCCCTTTAAATAAAAAAACTTAAAAAGAAACTACCACCACAAAAAAATGTGAAATAACTTTTCTTTCGTAGTACCGGTTATAACATTGTCCATGTACACAATAAAGCCTTTGTCAAAAAGACAGGCGTGGCGAATGCGAAGCGAGCGTTTTTATTTGTAATGTATGGAATATTTGCGTATTTGTTCTGTTTGACTTCGTTCATAAAAAGCCAGCTAATACAACTGCCACGCCTTCGCACGGATCGCTTTCGCTTTTCTATGTGACTGTTGTTCAAACAATTCCATACATTTCGAACGAATAAAAAACGCTTCGCTTCGTATTCGCCACGCCTGTCTGTTAGACAAAGGCTTAAGAGAAAAATGTTGATAAATAGAAACTATTGAACTAAACAGAATTAAATGTTATGGGACCAAATGGCAAGTAACTATTTTCGAACAAAAAAGATTCACATAAATCGGTCAAGAAACTTTGGAGTAATCAGTGTACATACATTAAAAAAAAAACACGCCGACCGAATTAAGAACCTTCTCCTTTTTAAAAACTGTAACGATTATAACTTCTGCAACAGTAAAGTCAACATCCTTTTAGTTTAAGCTGCAACTAAAACGATTATTTCCAACAAAAGGAAGTTTCTCGGGAAGCTTCCTTTAGACTTAATGCTCGGAACAAACTGTTTGCTGGACTCTTAACTCAATGTTAACGGGGCATTGAGATAGTTTCCATGTTAATTTTATAATTATAGTAGAACGGAGACTCGTTCATTATCCATTTATTCTTATTTCTATTTTGTGAATGAAATAATGATCACGTAGGGCAAAACTACTACATCCGTTGCACCCTTTTTTTTCGTGTTAAAATCATCAAATGAGTCCTCCCACCCAGGGCAGGGCGGGAGGGACTGTCAGACTTGTACTGACTAAAATCCACGGTGTACTTCAATAGCCCTTTACGTACCGGGGTTACGGTAATTTGCGAGTCCCGCGACCCCGGCAGGCTTTGGCCCTCTACAGGCCCCGTCTCTATGCTGACACTCCTTGAGGCGCGCGTGGATCACAACGCGCCGTCGACCCGGGCGCCCCTTATTAAACTTGTCCCGAGATGGCAGCGCGTAGCTTTCCATGCGTGCCTCTCAGAGAATTAATAGTTTTACACCTTACTCCCCTCCGTAATGTGGTCTACAGGCAAAGCGGACCGGCATCAGTCCGGGGTAGCGGAAGTCGCATTAGATCCCGCTGCCTCCGGACGCAGGTGATATACTGGGGTCGTTTTAATCAGTCGGCGCCTTCTACGGGTAGAGGATCCGGTCCATCATGATTTCCATCTCGAAAAAATAGGGGAAACCTACTAATATAACATTAGTTATAGAGTTAGATTTCCCCTCATCAAGATATTGGTATATGTGAAAAGAAGAACAATCATTTTTGTATAATACTTAAAGTGTATGAGGAACAGGGTGTTGACTTTCACCCTGGTTGATCCTAGAATCAAATATTCTTAGTCATGTGACATCTACCAATGCCTCACTGATGCAACGCGGTGGATTACGACCCATTCCGTCTTTCGGAAAAGAGACCTGTGTCACTACTGGAGTTACTTATTTTTAACACTATTTAATATTTCATACTTTCTTGTTTCCACAAAATTATATATTGAAGATACCAATAAATATCAGCGCGTCATGTACAATAAAAAATAACAACACATACAAAATAATAATCTACGTAAAAATCTACTATGCCTCTGAGGGGCCGACGACGTGCCAG
Source organism: Agrotis puta (assembly GCA_943136025.2). Taxonomy (NCBI): domain Eukaryota; kingdom Metazoa; phylum Arthropoda; class Insecta; order Lepidoptera; family Noctuidae; genus Agrotis; species Agrotis puta. Next base: position 13,732,874 of record OW964176.2, on the reverse strand, counting down.
TACTAAATCAAGTCAATGAATATTAAAGGAATACTCTACTATCTTACTAAATGATAAATGACAAGTTTTTTTTATATAAGAAACGTGACTTTGAAAAGATTTTTGTTCGATTTATCTTTATTATTTTCCTTCAAAACCGAAGGTCATGATTAAATGTCACCGCTTTTGATGTTACTACTCGTGACGAAATTAACTGGACATTAAGAAAGCGTAAAAGTAGAACTGTCACTATCAACTATTGCGCTTACGGTATCGTCAAAATTACTATAGTAGTAACTTAGACGAAAGTTAGTTAGTTAAATAATAAAAGTGAAACAATCCAAATTTAACACAACGTAGAGAATAGGGTAATCTTCTGCATAAATAAATTGAAAATCGACCTAATCGAAATTATACTCGTACCGACCGAGTGGCGTTTTGTGATTTTTAAAAGCTTTGTATCTTCGCCAATTTTGGTATCTTTCACAAAAGAATAAAAATGTGTCAATTTTATTTGAAGTGAAAACTTCTTTAGACGTTGTGCTCTTTTTTTGGAATGGGAAAAAAATGTTAAACTCGCGTCAGGACACGTGACCTGATCGAAAATTCGTAAGACGGCGCAGGGCGCTTGCGCGAATGTTCGTGTGTGTTTATTACTATTCAAGTTTTCACTTCTGCCGGCACTCCTAGAGTGCAACCCGTCGTTTTTTTTTTGAGTAAAGTAAAGTAGCTAGCTAGCTATTGTGTCAAAATTCCTTGGTAAATCGGTAATCGGTTATATTGAAGAAGTTGAACTATTACCACATTAGTGACTCTCTTATCTTATTTTTGTTTTGGATAGTAAGTATTTTACAAATGGTGAACATATTTCTTAAGTATACATAAAACAAAGGCTCTTTATGGGTTGGAAAATTATGAAATGAGTCCTCTCTCTCTTGGTGCCGTGGAAGGCACTGTCAGATATGTTCACCTTTTCCTTCATTTTCCAGGGTCGCGGTAACGAGGTATACCCGTCTGAGCAACTATTTTCAGAGCATTATTTTTTTTTGACCTTTACTATTTTTTTTACTTATTACAAACATTTTTAAATATTTTTATAAAAACAAAACAAAAAAAGAAACATTTAAAAATATAAATAATAGTGGCCCACCGGTATCGAGAACAGGGTGAGGGCTCAATATAATTATTTCTACCCTTATTTTATTTTTATTGTGCTCAATCGGGAACAAAAAGTTGATCTTAACATAAGTGATGGTCTAAAAATAGTTATTGAAATGGGAAAACCTCGTGGTAACTTTTAAAGACCAGGTGGCATACCATGACGTCTTAAAGCGACAGTAGTTCCGTTGCGGGAAAGAGACAGAGCTATACAAGTTGTCTAGCGCCATCCCGTTCCCTCATCGGAACCACTCCCACTTAAAGATGTTCAGTTCCGCGACATCGGCAGGCATTTGGCAAAATCGGAACCCCATCAGTTTGCTGACTGATCCTTGAAACGTGTGTGGAACATGAACGCCATCTACTCGAAAGAAAACTAGAACTAAAGATTTTGAAAGAGGCTTCTAATTTATAGAAAGTTTAGAAATACATACTCTTTCTCTTCATATAAATAGGTACTCGAACGATGTAACATCAATTCAGTTTGCTATCCCAGATATTGAAGATTAAACATACATTAAGAACTTTATCTAATTTTCAAACTTTTAACTCTCATAAACATATACATTTAGGCTGAAAATTTTATGAAAGAGGATCAACGTTTATTTGAAAGTTATCAAACTTAAGTTTATTTTGCGATAAAACAAGTTGAGATACGTGTAAGCGATGATAAGTATCAAAGTATGTTAAGAAGTTCGAAAGTCTCATTAAATATTGTACTTTAATCAGAAAATCTTGTGTAATTATTTACGTACCTAAGATATAAGGCTGTCTACGCATATGAGATGGCAAGTGGCAAACAAATATGAATCTTATATTTAAAGGAATGGGGCGCTAAGACCCCTCTTTGAAGAGTGACTGGAGACGGGTCACAGCGTCCTCCCCTTCCGCTTAACGCAAGTCCTCACCGGACACGGATGCTTCGGGAGGTTCCTGCGTCTCATCGGGGAGGAAGAAACGCCTGGGTGTTGCCACTGCGAGGATCGTCTAGAGACTGACAGACTGTCCCGCTTGGGCAGAGCACCGCTGTGTCCTTACGGAGGCGATAAGCGGCAACCTCTCGCTCCCGGCATTAGTGGGGGCCATGCCCGGGTCGATAGCGCTTGGTGTTCCACACGCACCTCAAAGAGCTGTCAGCAGTTTGACGTTAGGGGGTCAAAGCCTGCCGGGGTCGCGGGTCAGTCTCATCAGGTAACCGTGACCTGAAACGTAAAGGCCTATAGAAGGATCACCGTGGATTTAAGTCAGTACAAGTCTGACAGTCTCTCCCCGGGTGCGAGAACGAAGTTGATGATTTTACCACGATAAAAAAATGCTTCAAGGAATACAGATCACTACAGTTTTGTCAGTGATATTTCAGTGAACTTTTAGAGGAAAATATTTCTAAAAGGATTGTATCTTTGAATGTGTCGGAAAATCCGTTTGAAACATGAATCGCTTCAAATGTTGATTGGCTGTAGTTTTGACCGTACGACTGATAGGTAGATACACTGGTTCTGCGTTGACTTCTGTCTGTTTTTGTATACAAAATTCGTCATTAGCCTATAATGTTAATACTGCTGTGACACAGGCCTCCTCTCTGTGAGAGGGAGTGGGCCATAATACACCACGCGGGTCCAGTGCGGATTGGTACACAAAAATATAACCATCAAAAAAGATTAGTTGGAATCTCCAGACATAGCGTTTGGTTACACTCATTTGATATACATACTCACAGTATCGCCTCCAAAATTCAAGATACTTACTTTCTTGGGCATTGCCTAAAAACGTACTGTCAACATATTAAATACGTAGCGAACTAAAATCTGTGTATATTAAACCTGTGCTCACAACAAACTAAAGTATGGTATTTAAAAAGTCTTCAACGCTTTCAACGGTAACGTCGAAATGCTACCCAAGAGACTGGTAGCGTTTTATGGCAAGACTAAGCTCTAAGTAAGACTCTCGGTAAGGTAGTCGGCCATAGGGTTACCAAACACGTCATTTGAATGAGAACTCTCGGCCCCAAGGACCGGGTTTTTCAAACAAAGAACTTAAAAAAACTCAGCACACATATCCGTAAGGAACTGATAGGGGAGCCAAAATGCAACAATTTGAACTCCCTATTTACTAATGATATTTTAAGGACTTGCATGAAATACCGTTCGATTTTTGCTTCTAAAAACAAACACAATATAATAGAAGATTAGGAAGTAGATAATACACATAAATATTCGTTCCGCACACAAACTAATTCGATATTCTCTCCCACGTTAAGGGGTAATCTATGTTCAGTACACCACTGTGTTCCGATTACCAAAACTGAGTGGATTTGTTCCGAAGCAAAAACTTTGAGCTCCAATTCGGTAGGTATAGGTGATCAATCTGCGAAGTTTGTTCGTGTTCCGAAGTTGGATGATAGAAAGGTGTATTTGTTGATAAGGTCGGGTGTCAATAGAGGGTTCTGTTGTGGTCGGAAATTGGAGATGGTTCGCGTTATTGATTGGTTGTGATATTGTTTGATGTCGCCCTTAAAATCTTTGAAAGTTGTTTTCGTTGCTTTCGAATAATCATGAAGTGTTCTAAATAAAATCGAGAAATAACTGACAAGCGATTTTGGTACTTTAAAAAAAATCGTTACCCCATCTAAGAATTTGTTTTATGTCGTGGGTACATTTACAAACATTTTAATTCACATACATAAACACCCAGACCCTGAACTTAGTTGTAGATCATACAAATGTTTGTTCTGTCCTGTTACAGAAAAAATTAAAGGGTCTTGTAATGGAAATGTGATGAGGAGGGATGACTCTCATGTGACTAAGAGAGTGATGGGTACGAATGTTGATGGATGGAGAGGAAGAGAAAGGCTAAAAAAAGACGGATGAATTGTCTAAGGAATAATATGAAAGAAAAAGTAGTAAATGATACTGCGACGTTTGATAAGGGAGAATGTAAAATGGGATAAGGGCAAGAAGATGATGATGCAGGAATTTAACCGCGACCCACATTAGAGCAGTCAATCACTCAGTCTCAACCGTATAATTCGTTTTTAAACAGCAAGTGTCGAGACGTTTTTTTTGGTTAATTTATTTAACACCAATTGAAACACAATTTCTCCTAAAAGTGAGACAACACAGTTTAGTTACATTCATTTAATTAAGAGGACACTACTGAGTTAATGAATGTTTACCGGTTTTCGTACTGCCAACATTAATTTAACGTACAAAACTATCACTAGGGAGTATACTGGATAGCCTACAAATGTCCAAATTAAATTGTTTTTCGCCACTTGTTCACCAATTAACAAAACACTCAGAGTTAATTAAAACGGTATTGGAACTAAACTCAAATGTATTTTACCAAAAATTTTGTCGAATAAAATTGGTTTCCGAGAATTAATAACCTGGACATTTTCCTCTAGGGTAAAGAATGATATTACTAAAAGCTCCAAGCTTGCCTACATTAAGGAATTACAGAGGTAGATTTACATTTTCATTACTGGCAGCATTCGAGGCTCGTACGCAGCGACGGCTAATAGCAAATGTGCACTTATGAGAATAGCTTTTATTACGAGTTTGGTAATAAGGTTTTTGATTTGATAAGATTCTTTTTAGGGGTTCCATATGGTAGGTTTAAAAATACTGTTACACGTCTTTTTATCAGCTTTAGATAAAAAGGTTACTTTTTTGACTACTCTTAGAAGAAACAGCCAAAATAAATTCAAAGGTTACAGACTCTTTTGAAGTATAGACAATTAATTTTTAAGGTCAATCCAGGTTCTCGTCTGAGCGGTCTTTTGAAGAAACAGTCATTTAGATTTGAGTGGATCTGTTCAGCCAGTGAAAGTATAGCTCAACTTCTGGTATTATGAATTTAATGTTTTTTTTTATCATGGTAAAATCATCAAATGAGTCCGAGTGAGTAATCTGCCCAGTGTGGCACAGGAAGGACTGTCAGGCACGAACTGACTAAAATCCATGGTGATCCTTCAATAGCCCTCTACGTTCCAGGGTCACGGTTAACTAATGAGACAGGTAAACGTGACCCTGGAGTTCAAGATACAATTTTAATAATAAATCATAGTTTGTTATCCCATTTCACTAAAGGTTCTCTTCGCTTTGTACGATTTCCAAAGGTCTGAAACCTGAATATTTAGAAAAACTTAAAAGACGTGTAGTAATTGTATCAAATGTCTACCATTTTGGTACTCCTAACATCAAAAAATTTATAAAATAACAACGATTTATAACAATCATTACTAATAGTACATTTTCTTTTAAAACTACGTACATACTTTATTTAATTTGATATTTATTTAATTTGACGAAATCCTCTTCATTTATTACTTTTTATTTAGGTTTCAAACATAAGCCAGCTATTATATTAATTTACTTCGCATGACAACTCACTGTAATTGATCTCAACAAAACAATACGCTTTAAATCATTTCCATCACTAATTTAATTAAGAAATAGCAGAGTACAAACGAAAAACGACCTTCTCTATTTAAAGAAACATCTTACGAATGACATTTACAAACGAAGTTAAATAAAAGAGAAGATTAGAAACAGCAAAGACGGATTTGGGGAATCAATAAGGACTATTATTCTTCTATACAATGACTTAAGAGTGACCCTTTAGTCCTCTACCCGATATTGAATCTTGCCGAAGTATTTTAGGAATTTTTCGTTATATTTCAGGGAAGTATTCGATAAAAGATACGAGGGTTTTCAATGTAAGGGGCTGGTTCTATGTCAATATGTGAGAATTTATGGGAATAATGTAGAACTGGAAGTGGCTGTAGGTATTCGCTTTATATCGTGCGATAAATATCTGCGAATCGCTGTTTTAGGGGCCGGTATAAATAATGTGCGTGTGGTTTTTGGATGTGACTAAATTAAATACCAAATGATGTCATAGTTTTATTCCATATTTTATAGCTCTTCTTGTTCGTGTGATTGGCATGATATATTTCCAGTATAGCTGGTACAGTACCATTTATGTCATTAAAATTTTCCAGTTCAAAATTTCGACTGCATTTTACTTATATACGAAAAATAAAAACCGAAATTGTGACGGTGATTTTTTAAGAAACATTCATATTTTATTTCACAAAAGAGGCCTCGTTTAAATTACCAAACAATGTTTATTTTTACTCAAAAGGAGGGACATAAACACGCTGAGCTCCGACACCTTTTCAAAGCAATTGTAAAAGCACTGAAAACATTTTTATGTCAGCTGAAAGTAAAAGGTTTTACAAAATAACGTTAAAGACTTGATGTTTATCTTAGCAATACTTCATAAATTCACTGTCCGGAGCTTTTAGGACTATTTTAAGTAGCCATTATGGCACATTTCCAGTGGCGATTTATGGAGGTTAAAAAAACCTCACATAATTTTATGGTCAGCTATTTTATAGGGCAATATTCGTCTGAAAATTTTATGGACCTACATATATTTACGTAGGTATGTTTGTATAAGGTGTACGTGACTTACGGATTGAGTGATATGACAAGTAAAAGCCTTAATCCCTGGGATTTGAACGGAAAGATCCGTAGGGATTGAGAGCAAGGTTGAATTTTGTCTGGCAAAGGCTACATAGTCGGCGTATGTGTGGAAATATTCTTGATACTATGCTGTAGGGATGTGTAAATGGTCTGATAGCAATAGGGTTTGTTACTTAATTACAAAGTGCTATAAATCTGTCGGCAAAGAATTTAGAGCCCTGTGAATATGGCCTATTTCCGAATCAGTTTCAGGATGTGCGGACCTTTTTGGTCGGAATTTCAGTTCTAACTGAAAGGTTATAATATATTGCAAGTACCTTTTTGTTAAATCATGGTCGAGCTTTCCCTTGAACTGGTATTTTATAGTATACAATCTGATAAAAGCGCACGCTATTTTTCCATAACCTAAACCTAATGTTAGAAGTACGAAAGTTTGAACGATTGTTAAGTACTCAATTACGTCAGAACAGCTGAACAAATCTTGGTGAAATTTATTATTATATATATTTTGGAATAATACACAGGATATAGTTTATTCCTGTATTGCGTTTCCGTCTCAACAGCTAATGATAAATGATTCCAAGTGTCGTATGCGTGTTGCGGTGGTCACGGAACCGTCTCATCAGGTAATCGTGACCCTGGAACGTAAAGGGCTATTGAAAGATCGCCGTGGATTTTAGGCAGTACAAGTCTGATAATCCCTTCCGCCCTGCCCTGGGTAGGAAGACTCATTTGATGATCATACCACGATTAAAAAAAATGCGTATTGCGGTTAATATATTGGCGGAAAAGTGCTTTAATTTAAGTTGTACTAAAAGAAATTAATGTGACATTGAAAATCTCTGAAACCTCATATTCCTGAATAAAGTTTTATAACTTGCACTTACTTTAAAAAGGTTGCACGTTCCTGGCCAAAACCAAATGATGTGCTAAATTTTTATGAGCCAATTTTCTATCAGGCAAAGGCATTTTAATATTCAGCCTTCTTGCTCCTACAGTTAATGAGAAAAGTTAAGTTGATCGTTTCAATCAATCTTCTTAATAAATTAATGCAATCCTTTTTTATAGCGAACGTTAAGAAATTGTATATTTTTCAGCTTCTTACATTTCTATCAATTTAGAGTTGCTTCGAACAGAAAATTAGATTAGCATATTTAAAGAAGTTTTCTTTTAACGTTTGAGTTTATCGGGTGGCTATTAGCGTTAAAATTAAGAAGTTTTAATTGTATTTTTTGTTAAGAAGAAAAGGGAGCTTATCAGGCTATGCCAGAATGTAAAGATGCTGTTATCCTTTGATAACGTTAGATAATGTTACTCTGAATCTTAGAGTTATCTTGATACAAGGCAGTTTTTTGTTTTTTCCAGTTTTTTTGTCGTTTGGCGTGGCGGTCTAATGGGGAGGCCTATGGTCAGCAGTGGACGTCTTCGGGCTGATGATGATGATGATAAAGGCAGTTTTAAATTAAATTAATTAAATACGTGTGGCACTCGGGGACTGCCGCGGTAAAGCTATTGAATAGCATTTTTATCAACTTAGGCAATTATAATTATTTATTTATTTGATTTATGATAAAAAAGAAAAAAATATCGTCTACCGGAAATATTTAACGAGAATATCATCCCATCGTTCTCTATGGGAAGTTGCTCTACTAATAAGGCTATGGTCAGCCACGTCAATCAAGTGAAACGTCAAGAAATAGTCAGATGTGACAGTGACAGTGTTCGGTTTATTTTCGTTACGGAATTTCTTGATTCAGTCGCCGCGCTCAAAGCCCGATAAAAGCTGTGCAATAGCTTAAAACTATTCAGTTGTCTTGATAGAAGAAATGGAATCCTTAAGCTTAGTGTTGCCAATCTTAATACTTTAAGTTTTTTCTTTTTGTAAGGGTTTGACCACTCTCTGTTGTTAGAATGCAGTACTTTGATAACCCCCAGGCTTTGACATTGAATGATTAAATCCAGGTATCTTCATGATGTTTTCCTTCATCGATGTCAGTAATGTCCAACATAAACTTTATAAAATACATATTGGTACTTACCCAGGTTTAGAGGAGATCGGTTAAATAATTACAGCCGCACAGACCGGTCTTCTGGGTTAAGCCACGCTTGCCGAGGTTGGTCTGTGGATGGGTGACCATCTGTCATAGCGATTTTTCTCCGTGCTTTGGAAAGCACGTATAGCCGTTGGTGCCGGCTGTCATTTGTAGATTATTGACAGTCGTTACTGTAAGCAGCAGCTCTAAAGTGTGACAACCAATCTTACCATCCTTCGTGCCTTAGAAAGCACGTATACTCGTTGGTGCCGGCTGTCATTGGTAGATTTTTCACAGTCGTTACTGTAAGCAGCAAAAATTTAAAATAATACCGCTTAAAAAAAAAGAAAAAATTTAAAATAATACCGCTTAAAACCATTCTTTTACCCAAAGCAAATTCTATCTAACCACCACAACCCAGTTTGGTTTTACTATCAGATTTAATCTATTCCAACATCACATTTAAGTCATAAGATACTAAAGGTACCGTCACTAGACATAGTAAAGTAAAGATCTTATCCAAACGCAAATGGACCCTCAACGATACTTTCGTCGAGTGTAAATCTGTGGAGACGCTCTTCAACTTTAAAAATATTTTAAGTAAGAACAACGTTTGCTTTGTTATCAAGAAGTACTTATCAAAAGGCGAGAAAAGAATGGAGGTGCCTCTCTGTAAAGACTTGATACTATCGCATATCGTTGATTTGAAGTTTCAGTTAAGATTGTTTCAGTTGAAATACTTTTTTGCTGATTTACATTAATTTTGCGTCTAAAGTGCTCTTTTTTTGAGAAAAACAATGTTGTTTTCAAACTTTATTGTTAAGCAACCGTAACTTTTCTTTTTTTGTTCGCAGGTTTTGAATGGAAGGTAGCTTTTTGTTGGTGCCCCATTTATAAGATCAACATTTAACTTAGTAAAAAACATTAACATAATCATAATAATATAAACAGCATGTTTTTCAGTTTACCTACACTGATAAAGTCAAAGTCAAATCATTTATTTAAATTAGACCATCAAAGAGGACTTTTGAACGTCGATTATTAAAATTAAAGGAAATGGGATGGGAAGGGATTGATTCTACTCCCATTCGCAAGGGTAGGTTTGTATGGAGAAGAATGGGCAAGAAACTCCATACTTACTCTTTTTCAAAATTGTTTCACAATATTTTGATATCACTAATTTAAAAATAAATGTAAATGCGATGCACCCATAAAGTTTATAACTTTGGCTGGTCTCCTAAGATGACAGTGCGATGTTTGTGCTCATTTGGAAAAGGAAGTTTCCTGAAGCGTATGGTTTATCTGATTGTACCTAACGTTAATGGATCATTACATTAACTAACAAACCAGAATTTTATAAAATTCAACAGAAACTATTTTCCGATAACATTTAAAAACGTTTACTACTACTAATTAAACATCGACATAGAAGTAGCATTTATATTTTCAAAAAGTTATGAGTTACCATTTAGGCAAAAATAGTGTTACAACTGAATTATTCCATAAAACAGAGATTTCCATTTTTGCAAATGAAGTATTTCGATAAATTCTTATTTAGAATTAATTATTTTTAGACCTATCCTATCCCATTATGAATCATGAAGTTTCATTAGAATCGGTTGAATCATTTCAAAAAGCTATAACTTGAAAGTGTGAAATACCTTACAGCATAAATATAGCCACATCTGCATATCAAAAACATAAAAAAGATACCTTTTATATAAATACAGTTGACCTGGTTCACTGTTGCGCTCGAGTTATGTTCCAATAGTTATTGGAAAACATTTAGCACTTTCCACATGCCGCTCACGTCGCTTTTCAGCTTAATGTGCTTGGCTTTATTTACACCGTCGCGTGTCGTGTGGTTTCGTCAGGGGGTAGCATTCACTATCCTGTTCTCTTACTTGTTAATAATCGTGTATATGTTTGTATGTTACAGAAATCAGAAAGCTTGATGTTCACAAATAAAGTTTTCTGTTCCGTAGAACGTCAAAACGGTTGAACCAGTTTCTATCTTATCTCTACTGAATTTCGTTAAATGGAAAGGTGAGATCTAGATACGGCTATAGGAGGTGGGTGACTGAAGCCGCGAGAATCAGCTCATTATCCTATGATTCCAAGAAATAACTCAGTTTCATTCAATAATTTGTACGTGTTATTTTGTTTAGTAGCCTCAAAATGAAGCCCATAAACATACAATAACATACTTAGGTTGGTATGTTCTGAGAGATTTCGGCCCATTTAAAATAAAAACACGCACAATAAAGTGCAACTTATAAGAAAACCATTTCATTGCATAAAAATGTGAAAGAATAAAACCAAACGCAGTTTATTGTCGCATTTCGGTGTGAGAAGCGTCGACATAATCCGTTCCGAAGTTTCGAACGATAGCGGTAATGGCATTGCTTATTATTTGGCAACACTCGCACAGGAAGGATACGGCTGTATCGCAAGTTTTGACTTCCACAGGTTTTTTTTGGTTATTCTTGCGCAAAAAGATGTTTCGAAATTAGAATTACTGGTATGATTCGTGCAGTGCATTTTCCTTCTGAGCTAGATGTCTGACTTTTTTTTAGTACCGAATTTCCCGTTCGTATGTTTTTTTGGAAAGTTCTTTGGAGAGAAAATGAAGCTAGTTATAAAACTTCTTGGCAATCTTAAATAAATGATTTTGACTAATGACAGGCATTTCGAAATAGAACCTGTAACCATATATTCAACCCAATCTTTTTCTTTCAAGACCTTTGCTTTATAGAGATCAAAAACGTCACTAGACTAATGTCATAAAACAAAGTTTGAAAATGGAAAATGGATGGATGGATGTTATTTTTACTCAATCATGACAAAACGGTAGAACGGATCTTGATGATTGGTTCAGGTGTTGATTATAGTGTAAATTAACACATAGATATGGCAAAGATAGATAGAATATACTTTATTGTTTACCAAAATTATGTTCCCGCTGGATAATTCTAGAGATATATACGGGCAAAGCCACTGGTATCAGATAGTATTACCATAAATCATCTCACGACTTGTAAGCCATCTCGCAGAAAGTCTATCTAAGTTTTCTTACAAAAAAGGGCTCAGAAATTCAGAACTTTGCCTAAACCAATTACAGGATAGACGATCCAGTAGTTTTGGCTCCCGAACAGATGCCTGTCGAAAGAGTTCAAAATTGATTGATGCTGAAACTTGTTATTTTAAATTTTAATCTACCGTTGTAGGGTTTTATCATTTACTGAATTTATCCTGAAAACAATAAAACTAATACTACAACAACTTTAAAGGTATGTAATTTTCTGTAATTTAATTCAATTATGTTTTAACTAGTTGTACCCTGCCACGCTTCGCTGAGGCACATTGTGATTGAATGGTTGAGAAATGAGAAACAAAACAAAGAATACATTTCATATAAGTTTCATTTTCCTCGCTTCCGGTAGATGCGCGGTCACTGGTACACACTACTGTTTTTTTCGCGGTTGCGGATATGTGACTGATGTAAAAAATAGATAAAAACAATCCTTGATGCGGATTACATATCATGCTAAAGTTTCAGCTCAATCGGTGCAGTACTTTTTGAGTTTTTAAAGCATACACAAACCAACATAACATTTTTATATATATAGATAGATATATATTGTATATATATATAGAAGATATAGATTATTGTTGTACCATGCAATAACAGTCCATTTACCACTCGATCTGTAACTAACACATTGAACTAGCGAGCAAAAGTATGGAATAACTTATGTACTTGGAATTGACCCAGAATAGCTCCTTAAATAATGGCGTGATTTGAATGAATTTATTATCACTTTTAAGTTAACAGTTATACCTTTAAAACTGTACAATACGCGCAGCCAAAGATGAGACTTGACGGATCACGTGGTCATACCTGCGCAGTAAACAGTTCGTACAAAATGCTCTACGAACTGGTTACTGCTGGTATGACCACGTGATCCGTCAAGTCTCATCTTTGGCTGCGCGTATTGTACCATTTATTATTCTTAACTCGTTACGACTCAATACCGCGGAACTACTATCTACGGAACAGAAGTAAAGCCTTTGTCAAACAGACAGGCGTGACGTGCCGTCCATATGTCACAGCCAATTTATTTTCGGAAGTATAAGAGCTATCCTGTTGAAACTTGGTAAGTTTTTTTTTTTCTAAACTGAACAGTTCACTTCCTGAGACACTTCCAAAGTGGTAAAATGTGTGTCCTTGTAACTTCTAAAATAAGAGAACGATAAAACTAAAAAAAATATATGATGTACATTACCATGCAAACTTCCAGTGAAAATTTGTTTGGACGAGATCAAGTAATTAGTTTGTTTTTAATACGTCATAAACCTTAATCCGCAATTTACCTTTCAAAGTTACAACCAACTTCAAGAACTTATACATTATGCTACTTGCTGCTACGGGACCCTTTATGGGCGAGTCCGACTCGCACTTGGCCGGTTTTCAAATTGCACCTAGCATTATATCTAATCAGACATGCAAATTCAACTTTGTTTGTTCAGCTGAGACTGCGTTATTTGTGTTTAGGGTTAGCGTACACTGTTGCCTGTTTCGCTTCGTTCACGACCTCAGGCGATGCAACATACTTCAGAGAACGCGCGAGTTTCACTTGGTTTTTTCGTGAGATGATATTCAAATTATCGCCTATATATCGATGATATTCAATAATACGTCTATTGGAAAAGAAAATACAAGTATCTTTTAGCATAGTTGTTCGATTTTTCGCACTCCATAGTTTTTGTCCTTCTCATCATATAAATATTTATATTTTTTAATTAAGTATATTTTAACAGTGATACTAGTATTTTTAATTTTAAAATCAAAGTGCTCGAGTCGACGGCGCGTTGTGTTCCACGCGCGCCTCAAGGAGTGGAGAGCATAGTGACGGTGCCTGTAGAGGGCCAAAGCCTGTCGGGGTCGCGGGACTCACGAATTACCGTGACCACGGTACGTAAAGGGCTATTGAAAGACACCGTGGATTTTAGTCAGTCAAGTCTGACAGTCATCAAATGAGTCCTCCCACCCAGGGCAGGGCGGGAGAACTCATTTGATGATTTTACCATGATAAAAAAAGTATATTTTAACAATGATACTAGTATTTTTAATTTTAAAATCAAAGTGCTTCATGTTAACACCTCAGTACTGTCGTCACGTCACATGGCAGATCGTTGCAACACGTGGCACGCTCTAAACAATATCTTCCGTTTTCACCGTTCATAGTCACCGTCACAATATGCTTGTCGCTCAAAAGAATAGTTTGTGGCCAAGCGGTTTAGCGTGTCGTTACCACAAAAAATATTTTGCTTTTCCCGTGTTAGAAGTTCTTGTTGTAAAGTTTAAATGTCATGCTTGTTGGTGAGTGGCGTAGTAATGAGATGTTTTGTTACTTTTATGTTAGGATTTATATTGTTAGTTGAGCCCTTGTTACGGCAATAATGAGTGCGTTTTGGTCGCAGAAACGGAACATTGAGAAGAGTGAGCTTGCACCCAGCTGTACCCAGCTTGCGTCTAATTTAATCCAACTCGACGCTTTCCTGCCGGGGTTGCGGGACTCACAAATTACCGTGACTCCGGTACCTAAAGGGCTATTGAAGGACACCGTGGATTTTAGTCAGTCAAGTCTGACAGTCCCTCTCGCCCTGCCCTGGGTGGGAGGATTAATTAGATGATTTTACCACGATAAAAAAAACATGACGCTTTAGTCAGTCAATAATGTTCCACTGCTGGGACACAGGCCTCCTCTCAGTGGGAGTGAATGGATTGCGAGCCCAGGGTTTTGATAGATGTCACATTTCTTTTTGGTACTAGGACATTTTGATTTTCTCATGATTTCCTTTGCCATTTTGAGAGCAGTGGCGATTAAATATATAAATTAGACAATGTAATACGGCTGTTTGAGTTTCGTTAGTTACCACTCCTATATCTGATGATATATCCGCATGCGAATTTGCGAGGTAATATTAAAATTTTAATGTCGTGGCAATTAAAAACTTTGTTTTTGACGTGCTGGAGCAAAACTAACGTTTTTAAAGCTTGGTTTGTGACTTATCTTAATTTATTTGAACTTTTTGTGAAACCTTACACAAAAATTAAATTCTGGTTGAAAGCAAAATCTTCAAATCAAATCAAATCAAATCAATTTATTTGTTAAACATAGGATAGATGGATCTTAAGAACTAAATAGTGCGCTATGTCTTGTCAATTTTGACATACAAATATTTATAGAGGAAACATGCGTAGCCAATTATCAATTATTAAAGAAAAAGAAATATTAATATAATTAATTAAATAGTTCGTTTACAGTAAATTACAATATTAAATTACATTATCATTTAAAAAGTCTTCAATTTTATAATAACATTTGTCAATTAGCAATAACTTAAGAGTTTTTTTAAACTTTACTAGAGGCATATTTTTGATATCGTTTGGTATTTTATTATAGATCTTTGGCGCAATGCCAAAAAAACTCTTTTCCATTAAAGATGTCTTGCATTTTATATTACACAACTGTGACAAATATTGAGCACGTATTGGCATTCTTTTAATATCAGACATTTTTTCGAATAAGTGGGGGTTGCTTTTTATAAATACTGCAGATTCTAGAATATACAATGATGGTAGTGTTAGTATTTTTAGTGATTTAAAGGATGGTACACAGCTATCAGTAGTCTTTAATCCACACATAGATCTTAAACAGCGTTTTTGCATCTTAAATATAAGTTCCCTGTCAGTTGACTGTCCCCAAAATATAATTCCATACCGAAGCACTGAAGCGACTAGTCCATGATAAGCTGTCAGTAACGTGCTAATATTTACCTTTTTAGATAACTGATAGAGTGCGTATGCAGATTTACTCAGTCTGTTACATAGGTGTTCTATTTGTGGTTTCCATGTCAATTTATTGTCTACCATTATACCCAAGAACTTAGCAGTGTTTACTAATTCTATTTTGTTATTTTTGTGAGTCAAATTAATAGTGGGATTTGCCCGACGTTGATGGAATTGCATGATTTTCGTTTTATCTAAATTTATTACTAAATTGTTACAATTAAGCCAATGTATTATTTTTGTCAGTGAGTTATTAATCTCGCTTTCATAATTATTGGGATTAGTGCATTCTATTATAGCTGTGCTATCATCAGCAAAGAGAACCATTTTTTGCTGTGTCATCTTTGGGAGGTCATTGATATATATTAAGAAAAGTAACGGTCCAAGCACGCTACCCTGAGGTACCCCATACCTTAGGAGTCTCGGTTTTGATATGGCAGTTGTTTCAATTTTAGTTTTAGGACATAATCTAATAATTTCCGTACACTGGTATCTATTGCTTAAGTATGATTTTAGGAGGTCGAGGATATTACCTCTTATACCATAAGCATGTAATTTATCTATAAGCAGTGTATGATCTACATAGTCAAAGGCTTTGCTCATGTCAGTGAAGATAGCACAAACAGGATTTTTATTATCAACACATGACATGACAGTGGAAAGTAAATCATATAGAGCCATATTTATTCCACATTTCTTTCGAAAGCCTTTTTGTTCCACACAAAATAAATTATATTTCTCAAAATAAGTGTAGAGCGAATTATAAATAACTTTTTCAAAAATTTTAGAAATTATAGGTATCTTAGCAATTGGTCTATAGTTTTTTGCATCAGTTTTGTCATTTTGTTTAAATAATGGCTTAATTATAACTTTTTTTAGGCTATTTGGAAAAATACCTTCATAAATACAAAGATTAATAATATGTGCCAGTGGAGGTGATATGATCTGTTTTACATATTTTATTACTTTGGTAGACACCCCATCATAACCAACAGTATTCGTATTTTTTAAGTCATCGATAATTCTATTTATGTCAAATGCTGAAACGGGAGTCATAAATAATGATTGTGATGTCAAATTTTGAAACTTATAATTACGCGAGTATTTGTCAATTTGAGGTTTATTTTCAATTATGTCAATAAAATAGTTATTTAATTCATTAGCAATGTCATTAGGGTTAGTGAAAGATAAATTGTCTCTATTTATACACACTATTTGTTCTTGCGGCAAACATATTTTTGAATTATTAATAATTTCCCAAGCAGCTTTGGATTTATTCTGGGAGTTATTAATATAGTGGTTATTTTGAGCTTTCTGGGTTAGTTTTATGATCTTTCTGTAGAGGGTAGAGTATTTTTTTAGCACTAGTTTATTATGAGATGTCGGGTTGTGTCTATACCCCCAAAGTAACTTCCTTTGCTTTTGACTGCATAATTTAATTCCACGCGATATCCATTTAGTTCTCTTATAACTTTTTAGGGTGACTATTTTTTGTGGAAAACATAAATTATATAGCATTAGGAAATCTTCCATAAAACCATCGTAACATTGATTTGCATCATTGGCGCTATAAACATGTGTAAAAGATAAACATTTTAAATGAGATTTAAATTTATTTAAATTTTCAATAGAAATTTCCTGTTTGTATATTTTCCAACACTTAAGTTTGCAAGTTCTCTTTGTGGGGACTTTGAGTATTTGAGCCGTATGGTCGGACAAAATCAAATCGACTATTTCAGCTTTGCATTTTTTTTTGTAGCTATATGCAAAATTATCAATACATGTTTTACTACACAATCTTGTTGGTTTCTGGAGTGCTAGTTTTAGATTAAATTGTAATAGAAAATGTTCAAATTCTAAAGTGATTTTGTTTCTTTTTATGACATCAATATTAAAATCCCCTGCTAATATTATGTTTTTGTTTGGATTTCGACAGACTTTATAAAGTATATTTTCTAGTTTTTCATAAAACAATGTGTAAGTGTGTTTAGGTATTCTATATATGCAAACAATAATCAATTTATGAGAAATCAGCTCAACAGCACAACACTCAAAAATCCCAGATATTGACTGTTTTGCAACCTCCGGTATTTCTTTGTATTGCAAACCAGGCCTAACCAGAATACAAGTTCCTCCACGTTTTTTATTTCTAGAGAAGAAAGCAGCTGGACAGAAGTTTGGTATATGTAATAGATGTTCATAGTCCGCTTCAATAAAATGTTCAGTTAAACATATAACGTCGATACTAGTCCCAATATTAGAAAGTTCGTCCAATTTAATTGTTAGGATATCCGATTTGTTCATCAATCCGGCTATATTTTGATGAAGAATATTAATGCTACTATAGAAAAAACTGAGAATTTGATAATACTTCTGGTTGACTAAGAGAGTCGTATTTATTATTTTGGGCACAATCAACATCGGAAAACATTTTATCTAGTCGAAACAGGTTATTCTCATTATTTTGTATCATATTGTTTGATTCCTCTGAATCTGCGTGAAAACGTTTGATATCGAGTAACAGGTCATTTAAGTCGTGAATAATTGTTCGCATGCCATTGTTATTGAGCTTTCCGCTACGTCTATTGAACATTTTATAATCATAGGTCAGGTTCAGGTTCGAGTCGAGAAAGTAAGCGTGTTCATGGGTGAATATATCATAGCACAATAGACTATTGAAATATTCTACCTTACCATTATATATATTCGTATAGCTGCCACATTTATATGTTGGTGCGCAAATAATAATATTTGTGTGTTGAATTTTATTTATAGATGCTCGTATACTATATATCAAATTAGGGTAGTTATCTGAGTTGACGTCTTCTTCCCCTATTAATATAATGCAGAAGTCGTTCATAGTAAATGACTTCACTTTGGTTTCTACATTGAGCATTATTTGGTCCATCGTACGGTACGGCATTAAGTAGTGACATATTTCTGACTCGACTTTCAGAGTTGTGTTAGAGATTGAAAGTATTTTGTTGTCTCTATTATTGCTAAGAATACATATCTTACTGGTTGTCGTGGTGTTTTGCTTGGATCTTGGTTTTTGTGTACATGTTGCAGATTTATTTGATAGTGTTTTTTTGTCTAATGTATCATGATCAGTCTGTGTTTCTTTATTTGTAGAACCCGCTTGTTTTGAGCACGTAATCCTTTGTTTTTTTGGTGTGATGTTAGGAGATTTTAATGGACTCGAAGCTATTTGTTTGTACAGTGAGCTTTTTCGAACTAGATTTTCATTCTCCTTTTTAAGCTTTCCAAATTCTAGGCTTAATGAGTCAATTTCTCTATTTGCGCTACTGAGTTGACTGGTTAGCTTTTCAATAGTTTTCTTTAACTGGGTAATTAAATCATCGTCATCATCGTCTGATATGTCTGGCATACTACATACAGTGCCATCTAGTGTGTGATTCACAAAAGTTTCATCCAAGTTGTCGGAGTTTGAATGCGCTCGTGCGCGTCTGACAGTAACGTTATTGATTTCGTCCATAGTTTTAGATGTAGTACTGATGTTTATCGCTAGATGTCTATTTCACAGTATCACTTGTTTTGATACTAGAGGTCACTTTTCTCAATATTGATGAGTCTACTACCGATTCAAAACGTTGAAAATTAACGATCTTGATTCGAACTTTATGAGATTAATGAGTTTTTTAAAGAACTAAGTTATTGTACTTGCAGTCTTTGGTGTTATTACGCCGTAAACTTGGTTTAAGAGCTTTTCTTACACCTGTGTCACTTATTTATTTGTTTTGTAAACACTGCACTTATATTGTTTGTATTGTCACATTACACTTGAGTTTTGCGGAGATAACGCTATTTAGTGTCAATAGTCACTTTCTGGGCACACTTATACTAATTATTACTTAATTACTTCACTATTACTATTTTATTGCATTTTTCGAATACGGAGTCGATGTTAACTGTGCGCCACTAGCGCCCTCTTCTTATTAAGTAACTGCGTGTAAAACTTTAGAAGTCAGTCGCTTGAATAAAAATTAAACACAAAAAAAACACTGTTTCAGCGATGGTCAAGGAAAAACAGCTTTAATAATTTTTCTAAGTGCTTTGCATTTTTAAACCAAAAAGATTTTTATGTCACGTTTCAGAATACCAACGAGAATGAATAATTATAATTATTAAAATAACAGAATGCTTTCTGGTATAGGTAAGTGTTTTTTTTTTGTGAAATTTCCCGAACTGTTGGCGTAGTGATTAAGTAATTGACTGCTGCGCTGTTTCCCGCAATTTCGATTCCCATATGGAAAAATATTTATATAGATAGTCTACAGCAGGGGTGGCCAAACGGTCGATCGCGATCGACCGGTCGATCGCGATTATTAGTCCAGTCGATCGTGGCAAGGCTTAAAATATAAAATAATACCAACTACTGCAGCATAATCTTGTATCATTTTCAATCGTTGTTCCGTCACGGTATTTATCCTCTATTCGCCGCAGCATTATAGTCTTTTGTTTCTTTAAGGCAACTTCCAACTACAAACCTGATTATGCTAAATTAGTGGAAGATGCTCAGACGCAATGCTCACATTAATACATAGGACCTATATAATGTTGATTAAACATCATCAACTCTGACTTCCATTCCAAAGTATTAAAGAAATTTAAGAAAACAATCTCACATGTGCTATAAAAAGGAACTCCTAAGACTGGTCAATAAAAATACTACATGATTGTTTACTTAACTATGCTGTTTCATATTTAAGATTTCAAGAAGTATGTAATTGGTAGATCGCACAGGGTTTCGTTAGTAAACAGTAGATCTTATGACTAATCAAGTTGGCCACCCCTGGTCTACAGGTTCCGAACTTCCAGCATCTCCTGGTTTCAAATGTGGTTGTTTGTGTATGTGGTGTTTAATGTTTGTAAACGCACCCACAATACAGAAGAAGTTCCTAGTTTGTGGAAGCGTTTAAAAAATAGTTATCCTATATCTATCCATAGCGAAACTCTATAGCCTTTGTCAAACAGACAGGCATGGCGAATGCGAAGCGTGACGTTTTTATTTGTAATGTATGGAATTGTTTGAATCCAGTCACATAGAAAAGCGAAAGCGATCCGATAGCGTGACAGAACTATTGGGCTGACGTCTCGTATTGGTTCGTTATCGCAACGACACGCCTGTCTGTTTGACAAAAGCTTATATGCTTTTATGAAGTTTCGCTCACTATGTAATTTAACATTGTATGAATAAAACAAATTTTCAACAACACAGTATCAGTGAAAGATTTATAGGTCAACAAAGCTAAAATTATCTTCGTCACATCGGTGAGAAAACCTTGGTCAAATAGATTCCGTTGAGATTCCATGAAGCGTAAGAAACAGGTCAAGTGGAGAAATAATCTGATGACATGGAGCTTGGCCAGCGGGCAATGTATTTACAAAGCCCGACTTTGTAACTGGGCGATGCACCATTAGCAATTTGATTAAATATTGTCCCAGTTTTATTGCCAGACGATTAAGAAAATTGATGGTTTTTCTTTTACTTTATAGTTAGAGAGAGAGAGAGAGAGAAGATAGAAATAAGAGCGAGAAATAGAAAGATAAGAATAATGGAGAGAGATAGAAATAATGACAATGTATCAAAGGGACAGAAATAGAAATATGACCAAGTCACATCATCATCTTCCTGGCCTTATCCCATTTAACTTTTTTTTTTATCGTGGTAAAATCATCACATGAGTCCTCCCACCCAGTGCAGGACGGAAGGGACTGTCAGACTTGACTGACTAAAATCCACGGTTTCCTTCAATAGCCCTTTACGTACCGGGGTCACGGTAATTCGTTAGTCCCGCGAGCCCGGCAGGCTTTGGCCCTCTACAGGCCCCGTCACTATGCTGACACTCCTTGAGGCGCGCGTGGAACACAACGCGCCGTCGATCCGGGCATGGTCCTCACTGCCCGCATGCCCGGATCCCATTTTACTTGGAGTCAAATGACCAAGTCACATAATCAAGGAAATAAAGAATGTTGGTAGATTTATTAACATTCGTGTCCTGTCGTAGAGACCATGTCCAATGACTTATAACCAAATACTCAAGAAAGAGATATTATAATTCACAAGCATTTATGTGACACACGTGCACTCTCTGTTCCATTACTTTCATTATCCGAACTCGAAGTAACAACCTGCTGGATTCCAGCGACACCAACTTCCGTGTAGTGAATACGGAACTAATGGACTTTTCATAATTTATGCATTAATTGCCAGCGTGCAAATAAAAAAGATACCACCAACAATCAAAATAATTTCGAGATACATTCCTCAAGATATCTTTAAGGAGAAACAAATCCATTATTCTTCAGTAGGACTATTCCGGAATTCCGAAAGGAACCAATCAAGCAATATTGCTCCGTATCAATCCCTAATATTGCGTATTAAACCTCTTACGAATTGCGAGATGAGCAGTATTTACGAATCGACATCTCTGATTGAATTCCTATAGAAGTTGGGTAGGTAATTTGTAGTTCCGGTTTTCCTATTTAGGGTTATCAGTTTTTGAATATCTTTTTGTTTGCTACTAAGGTTCGTTTGCACATCGAAAAAGTTTTATGTTGTTTTTGCCCGTGACTTTATTCAACTTAATTCCAGTTTCTGTACAACTGACAATATAATAACAGGGTGATTGGTTTAGTGGTTTGGGCGTTATAATATTAGTAAAGTTAGGATAGTATTTAGGACTTGTACCTGCACGTGGTGAGCCTGTTTGCAATTGCCTAGACAAAATTCCCGTCTCAGGGGCTAACAAACAGTAATTTTCTAATGATAAATCTTAATCTATTGTCTGTATCTGTACGTATAAATCTTTTATCTATCTGTCTATTTATTGAATCCAGTAAAACCCTTTGTTTGATTTAGTAATCGAACAAATAAATTCATGCCAGGCAGTAGTAATTGTGAGTACTAACCAATGAAACTGTAAAAGAATGTTGTTATGTTTCCTTAAATTTTAGTTTTTAAAGATGTTTGATATTATTATGGTAAACGTTATGCCTTTGGCAAACAGACCGGCGAAAGCGAAGCGTTTCCGAGGCGATACCGAACCGAAGCAAGACGTCAGTCCGATAGTTCTGTCACGCTATCGAATCGCTTTCGCTATTCTCTGTGACTGGATTCAAACAATTAATATTAAAAAAAAAAGTCACGCTTCGCATTCGCCACGCCAGTCTGTTTGACAAAGGCTTAAAGGTATTTAGTGACTTGTGATGCAATCGGATCTAACTGGCATAATGACATTAATAGTAACTTGAGGACAATTATTCAAAGTGTTATCCAATTGATTGTAACATCTAAGTCACGTTCAAGTGCAATCAAAGTTCTCCAATACAGGACAACTTCGATTACACTTGACCCAGTTATGCATTATTGATCACTCTGGAATACTCAACTGTAAGAGGCTGTACATTTAATAGCTCTGTAAATTGGAACCGTATTCCAAAGACTTGACAGGCCTGTTGGTCTAGTGGTTAGTGACCCTGACTGCTATGCCGGGGGTCGTCGGTTCGATTTCCACCCAGGACAAATGTTTGTGTGATGAGCACGATCATTTGTTCTGTGTCTGGGTGTAATTTATCTATAATATGTATGTATTTAGAAATATATAAGCATGTTTATCAGTTGTCTAGTACCCATAACACAAGCTCTGCTTAGCTTGGGACTAGATGGCGTTGTGTGATAGTTGTGGAATATTTATTTATTTATTTATTTACTTATCTTTTTTTTTAGGTCCTGGGTGAAGCGGAAAGGGCTCGCAGACTCATGCTGACTAAAAACCTTCGTGTTCCTTCGGCTGCCTTTTGCATTCCAGGGTTATTGCTACCCTGCTCAGGAAGCTCCATCTACCACAAAGACTTACCTCAGTTAATTCGTTACGTACTCCAAAGAATACTATTCTAAAGTTTTAATTCCTAAACGAAAATCGATTAACCGCCAGCTATTTTATTTTGCAACATAGAATGGTCAAATATACAAGAAAATAGAATGCTAGTTCAAATACTAGCATCCCGGGAGGTTTTGAAACGGTTCGCTGCCTCACTGCGACAAATGCCCGAACATTTTTACACCGGCCGGAGAGCTGCATATTTTACAACGGGTCAAGAGGCTTAAAGGCATTTTTCCGGTAGATAAAACACAAACCAACGTGCCCCTAGTAAAAACTATAGAATAAAGTCTAACTATTGGAACAGATCCGTTGTTTAATCAAAGGGTTTTAAGCTTTTCCAATTATGTGAGCAATTTAGTAGGACAGGTTCGGTTTAGTGACGAGACAATGAGTTTGATGTCGTATTTTAATTAAATTTTATTGATGGTTGGAGTTACTGTTTCGTGGGTTTTTCAAATGTCAGCAATTAAGGGCAATTTGGGAGAATTATCTGTCTAGTGCTGAGGGCAAAGGAGTGTTATAAAGAATGATCATAGCAAGTAAAAAGTCTTGCTACACAGTGACGAAAAAGGAGTGGGTTACTTCATTACTTATTATTTTAGTTTATTAATGTACTGAATCAGAGGGTATCGTATTAGATCAGTAACGTATGACAGCATACCTGACTTCTAGAACCCAGTGGTTGTGGAGATCAGATAGGCAGTCGCTTTATGTAAAATACATACTGATATTCGGTCGCATACTGTTTGACTGGAAGCCGACTCCAACATAGTTGGAAAAAGGTGGGTAAATGCTGATGAATCTACTGCATCAAACATGGTCGAAATGATAATCAGCGTATACAATTATATTACACGTTTTTATAACAAAAGTTTATTATTAGTGAATCTTCTGAATCAAATACAGGATACCAAGATACCGTAGTTTCATCACGCATACACATAAAGTGAGTGAATAGACAGACTAACAAACAAGTGACCTCAAGGTATCTATTGAATCAGAGGAACCCTCACTCCTCATAAAATACGGAACACGAAAGCATCTTAGAATTCCTATCTTTTATTCCTTAATCTAATTTTTACGCCAAGACAGATGTTGTACGTGCTGCAAGAGAACGTTTAAAAATCGAAGTCGATTTTCTGAAATAAGTTCCCTGAATCGGGACAATCGTGTTTCGTGGAATCGTGATAAACCTTGGGCCTGAGAGAGCAGGCCATTTTTTTGGGCCGGGCCATTGGGCCGTCGGTCCACAACTCGACAATGCGATCCGAGTGGCTACTTTGATTGCCTAGCGGTCGCTATCAAGCCTTGAATTTTTATTGAAATTGTTGTGGAAAAATGCGGGATTTTGTCTGAATCCACCCTGATGTATTTTTGTGGATCGTCTGGTGGCCCTGATTGATTTTATTGGATTAGTTTTTGAATTATGTTCGGTTAAGTGAGTTTAATTTGTTTAAAATGTTGTTGCGTTTGACGATTTTCACTATGTACTTGAAATCTGACTAAATTTTTATTGAAGAGACTAGTTTAATAAAAAAAAAAATTGTCACTAAACTTCAGCCTGTATTTTCGGCACGTTTATAAATATTTAAATTCACATACACAAACAGCAAGTAAAGGAGGTGTATATACCTCATACTATTAACTTAAACCTCTGTCAAAGCCCTATATTATTTTCCTTTTTTTTTTCAAAGGAGTAGATATAAAATCGGAACCACTTTTCTTTTTTTTCGAAACTGCGAAATTATCGGTTTGTTAATATGTATGTATTAAGGAATTTCAACATAATATTAGTATCTAATCAATCCATAATCTCATTGCATGTACTATCTCCAACCATGCACATCTGAATGTGATAGTGTATTGACTCACAGTAATGGTATTCAGCACAAACACACGCTGTTTGTTCTACACCTACGAACGGCTACATAATGTACTGTGTACAGTCACTGTACGTAGTTAATTATGTGCTCTGATTGTCTGTCTGCGTTGATATACTGCCATGTTGTTTTAGTATAAATTCAATCTTCTTGCATACGTACAGATAATGTGCGTAAGTACTCTTTCTTATCGCCTGGAGGACAAGGTGGAGCACTACCCCGTTTGGTCAGAGCACCGCCGTGTCGTCACGGAGGCCTCCCGACTTATTTCATGATATTACCACGTAAAAAAAAACTCTTGCGACGACGCAGCATGTCCCCGTTTATAAGATGGAAATTATCCCATGAGGCATGTAATTTCTGGATAAAAGGCGTCATGAATGTGTGCCAAATTGCATCATATGTTAAGCAATTTTGCATGAAAAGTAACAAACATCCATTCATCCATCAACATATCCGGATACGCATTTAAGTAAGGATCATTGAAAAGTGATTAGTGAAAATTAAATAATGATTGGCATTTCGAAAACAGGTCTACTACATAACAAAAAATGGTGACGAAATTGCTATATTTGTACCAATATACAATTTAAATAAATTCTTCAAGATAAAATCGCTTTTCAATCTCGCATAATCGTAAAGTCATCTCACAAGATTTTTTGTATTTTACCGTACAGCGTACTTAAAGCATTACGACGTTAATTTTATGGCAAATGAAAAAGCACCGCTAGTGTAGCTAGCACGAGCGGAACTATTTTTTCTATCAAATTAACATCAACGTCCCCTTTCACTTTACGTCACAAAAACGTGAAATCTCGTAACAAGGCCTCAGTTCAGAGCATGGAATACGGCACTTCTCGTAATATTTTGGTGTTAAGTTTGATGGGAAGGCGATAAGACATTGATGTCTTAGCGTAATGAGAAATTTTCTTTTATGACTTTAGAATAAAAGGCTATTATGCGGGGCATATACTGTGATGTAACCAAGATGGCAAAAGGAATAGAGGAAGACAAGGAAAGAGATATGTAGTAGGATGAGATGCAGATAACAGCCGTCACAACTGGAGAAGGGTAGCCGGAGAGAGAAAGCAAGCTTAGGAAGCATAACTTAAAGGTGCGGATGAACTTAGCATTCTCTCGTAATGAGCATTCTAGCGAAAGTTACATTACAGAAAAAGCAACAAGAGTTTTAGCAAGCATTAATGATCGTTCTGGAGCATTTATGGTCGAGCCGGCTGTTAAGTCTGATATCTTCATGAAGAAAAATTGTTGGACGACCATCTACTAGAGCAGGGGTTCCCAAACTTTTTTCATTTTTTTCTCAGCGCCCTAGCTAGTTTATACCAGCTCAATAATAAAACAAGCCCGGTTCCAAATTCTACGAAATCAGAGTACGTGAATCTGGGTTTATAGCTGCAAAAGAGATCAATGAGACTATCCTTTCTGGTGGATATTTTATACATATAGATAATCTTGGTTCGACACAATGTCAATCCAGAGAATGGTCGACCCTCGCGTCTCACGGCGCACCTCTGTACTCTCTATGACGCACCAGGGCGCCGCGACGCACAGTTTGGGAACCCCTGTATTAGAGCGTTCGCTACAAAGGTAGTGAAAATGTTCGTATCAATGTTTGGCTCTATGCTTGGCTCTGTTCGTTGTTGAGTTCGACAAAATTAAAAACGGCGAATGCTCGATGTTCTGTTACATGTGAATGCTTAAGAGAATATTACAAGTTCAGGACAGAAGGCGAATTGGTTGGTTCATTTTGGGCATAATATATAGTAAACATCTCGCTCTGATTCGCACCGTTTTAACGTCTTAACAAAACTTCGTGGAGATTAAAGACTGGGCAAAGGCCTCTCCGATATTCTTCCAATTGCCCTTTTCTAGTGCCACTTCGGAATGATCCTATAAATTTTGAAATTTGCAAGCTAATGTTGAATAATGTGGTCGCATAGGCAGAGACAATGTGTGAGTCTAGGTCATCGCGGCACTTCTTTCTGCGCCAGTTTCGAAGTCGAAGACGCCGTCCATCCCCAGGCACAGACAAAGAACTCATGAAAAACCTATGGCTCCCATAATATTGCCCAGCAGTGGAATGTCGAATAGTGTAGGTAAAAACACGAGATATTGATTCGATCCCACAAATTGAATTGAATACCTTATGATAAAATCCTTCAGAAAAACTTGAAAAACAGATAACTCAAATTCTCGCCTTCCTGTTATTTCCAAATCGTCACGATAACAATATTAATCATTCTTGTTTTCCTTCAATTAAGTGTGTTCAGTATTGTAATCTACTTAAAGTTTGTCGTCCTGTTGTTAATCTTTCTGTTATTTATTACTGTTACTGTGTAATAAGGATTTATTAGGGATGGGTGACCTTTAGATTCGTTTCGGGTAGTAACAGGAGATAGCTAAAAGTTCGGGATTCATTGTTCTATTCGTAACTAAATCTTGGTTCTAAATGAATGTTCTAGTGTATTGAGAGGCGACGGGGCCTGTAGAGGGCCGAAGCCTGCCGGGGTCGCGGGACCAAGGGATTACCGTGACCCCGGTACGTAAAGGGCTAGTGAAGGACACCGTGGATTTTAGTCAGTACAAGTCTGACAGTCCCTCCCGCCCTGCCCTGGGTGGGAGGACTCATTTGATGATTTTACCACGATAAAAAAAAAAAAAAAAAAAAAAAAGTGTATTGAGAGAAAATGCGTGGATTGTCTTCGTTCAGTCTTAAAATTTTGGAATTGAATGTTTTAGAGCGTTTTTTTGTCAATGACACAAATTATCCCTCTGGAAGGTAAAACTTGTGTATCGGTCAAATTGCATTAATATGAGTTCTTTATAAATCTAATCTCTAAATCTAAGTTCTAATATCTGTCCATCCATCCAAATTTTATAATATCATTAAGGATAAAATACGAAATATTTTCGGCCTTTGAAATCAAGGGATAGCCGTAATCGACCATAGGATATTATGTCACTAAGGTTTAGAAATTATTAATCGACTCTTATTACATAAAAATACCCCTTTTCACATATTCTTCTTTCTTATTTTTCTATCACACCGAAATATAATTTTCTCACATTTTTTCTTTCTACGTTAAAAATGAAAATCTTTTTTGTTTTATTTTTTGTTTTTTTTACAAAAGATACTTTCTGATAAAACATAGATTTCGTGTTTTACAACTTTTACGACAATGATAGACACGTCTAAGTTTCCAGAAAGTTCTACGAGTGTAAATTCAACAGACGTTGGTCATGAATTTTAGAAGTCTCGGTTGTCGATATCGTAAAAGAAGTCTACATTTTACGACTGCTATCTTGACAATTTTGAGGACATAAAACGGCTACTTGTTATAAAAAGCCCTTACTTTTTCACGATCAAAGATCATCATAAAAATTCTAGAACTGGCTGACAAAGATAAACACTTTTTGGTCTAGTGTCCATAAACAAATAAAATGTCTTAACTTACTAACTTTTTAGTGAAGTCATGAAAAACATTAAATGGGCCCTCAAAAGGGCGTGCAAAAGTTATAACGTGAAGGGATACCTCTGGTGTTGCAGGTGTATAGACTATGGTGACCGCTTTCCATCAGGCGCGCCGTATGCTTGCCTTTATGGTATAAAAAAATCATTTTTCCAAATAAGACCTGGTATATTTTTGGTTTTGGAGAGAAACCGTCGATAGATCCTCGAACTTTGGGAATAAGACCCCAGTGTGGGATTCATACCTCACAAAAACCATCCCAGTGATCACCATCAGCACATGGATGAAGGATACAGGACTACTTGCAAAATCAAACCCAGCACCCCCCCGAGCGACTCCAGCGGTAGTATTGTACCCCTGTTAAGGCACATTTCTGGGAGACGCAAGCCGCACCTGCAATCGTTAATCGTACTGTTAACGTAACTGTTTTATTGTAGAGCAGATTCACAATTGATTTCGTCCGCTTTTTTCGATGCCACATTTAAACGGTTTGATGATAAATCTATTTCAAATCCAATCCCATCAAATTCAATTGTTATCCATTGTTTCAACTGAAACAGTATTTTAAATGAGATTTTTTATTTGAGAATGGAAAAAAAAAACTATTATAACTAATGTTTCAAGTTGTGGCGTAAAACAAAGTTGTATGTAAAATTAGGTCCATATTATCCAGCTACTGCAATACAAACTTAAAGGGGAGATGGCTTGCTTAATTCTGTCAAAAAATTATAGCACATGTGGGTCGAAAACCAATCCCGGCTGAATGGTAGACATTTTTGTTTTTTGGTAGAGTTTTAAATTTACTTTAAATTTTGTACAGACTGTAACGGGACACATTGTATAGTGCAACCATTCCTGCAATCTTACAACCTAAAAATAAGCCTAGTATCTTCCAATAAAGTAATGTTTGCACGAGCCGTCTCCACTCGTGCGTCATCCCCTTTTGTCTGACGTCACGAAACGCAACCTGGTGACACACCGTCATCTTCGTAACGGTTGTGCACCTATTGTTTGAAGGCCAAGGTTCAAGAGTAATACTGCTAATGGACAAACCTACCCTGCTAGAGTACTATGAGTTCTCACTGATTTCTCCTTTGAAATGTCACGCTTGAAAGTATTTGTGAGAAATATGGTGGATAGTGTAACATTGAATCGACAATTTTAAATATCCGAATATTACGTAAAAAATGAATAATAAAAATGTGTATTTTAATCAACTAGCGACCCACCCCGACTTCGCTTGAGTAGTAGAGCATATTTTGTCTACATGTTTTGTTACATCTTAAAAGGATTAGACAGTATATTCGATGAAGGCGATTAGACTTATTTCCACATTTTTAAGTGCTATCGAGAGTACCTACTAAAAATGTAGGAAAAGTATTTCAACTAATATACGCAAATCTTTCACAAATAATATACCCAATAAAATCTAAAAAATCGCATAAAAATTTGTTACGTAGTTTTTAGTTTACCGCGAAAAGACGGCAGACGCGACGCGGAACTTTGTTTTATACTCGTACAAGTGGAAAAAAATTTAATTGTCATTAATTATATATTGAGATTTGTGAATATAATTTAACACACATAAACCTAATCACTTTATATAAATCACCTTACAGTAATAAATTTATAATACACATCAGATTATTGTAATAGTAGCCCTGTATGCATACTTTTCTATCACAGAGTAAACTCTGATCGAATTCTATTGAATCATGACACCTTTCGAATTGTCACCGTGTGTAAATCCACGTTGAAGATTAACGCTCTTGAATAATTTAATCACTAGGACAGCTTTTAAGTCACAAATCCTCTTAAATTACTTTCTAGACGCGATAAAGTCCGAAAATACGTTTATTTATGCACCAACCAGAGAACTGTTGGCGTATAAAGGCTTTTTAGCACGAAAAGTATTGTTGACTGAACGGATTTCGCGGTTGATTTGGAACGGACTTAAAATACTGCTGAATAAATGAAATACAATTGAATTGGTTTCATCTCGAATGGTATTTTGTTTAAGACGAATTTTATATGGTTTTTAGAGGGTTGTTGTACATTTGCCACAAATTTAATTCGCCAAATTTTAGACGGAGGTTTTCTGTGTTATCATTATTATTTTTAATCGACTTTAACTTGGTTTTATGATCAACCAACGATTTCTCTGCCAATTTGTAAACCGATTTACAAAATCTTCAATCTTTTTTAAGAGAAATTGTACCTGACTGTTCGTAGAATAAAACAAAATCAGACTCGTGTGTCTGATTTTGTTTTATTCCACGAATTTTGATAAAACTGTTATTTCTCAAACACTATATCATTTAATTATTTGATATAATAAATGTTATCATTAGGCGCCTTCCGTAAAAAAAAATGTCGCCAACAATTTTCACTTTTTTTTTGTTTTCTCTTCTGCTTTATCAAATTCATTTTGACATACTTTGTAAGGGTAATTTTAAAACATGTCCATTTAAGTCTCAATTTAGCGAAGAGCTCCCTCTCAGATAAATTGACATATTTGCGGCTACTTTCTGTGAAATAAGGGTAAGAGATATTTTCACTGAAAATTAGTACCGGTACTTAATTGTACCCTACCTCCGTGTAATATGTGATTACTTGGCATGAAGTATTTTGGGTGTTTTATAGCTTTTAAGGCTATACCAAACAGCAAGCTTGGCTTGGCGCGACGCTAGCGTGGCGTGTTCTTCGAAGCACGCCAACTTACTATGAAAAGTATGTAAGTCGTCACACAAAACACGCCACCGTAACGTCGTCGTAAAGCGGGACGAAAAACGAAGTACTGGTAAATATGCCACACTTTTTTTACGTGGTAAAATTATCCAATGAGTCCTCTGACTCCCTCCTGGGTGGAGCGGAAGGGACTGTCAGACTCATACTGACTAAAATCCATGGTGTTCCTTCAATATTATGTATCAGGGTCAAGGTTACATTTTAAGACAGACCCGCGAAAAGGACACACCACGCTAACTTCGATGTTTGGCAAAGTCTTTACTTTTGAAGAAATGGTGAGTAGTGTCTTAGTGAAACGTTTAGATCTTCCGAAATGGCAGGTGGTTTGGCTCTGGCGTGTAATTAGAGATGCTGCGTATTGCCTGGCTGGAAGCAACCATACGTTGATTAGATAATACACTTGCATCCCACCCGCGACTTCGCCCTCAAGGATTTCATACATACTATTCCATGTGATTTTCAATTACACTTTCTGTGTTGGCATTTCCATAAATCTTGAAATACGTATTTATTGATGGCTCATAAGTCCACATTCACATTATAGTTACAATACATGAATAATAATAAGGCATTTTCTGATAATGACACGCGATAGTCATGCCATGAATTTTATAAGCGTTTTTTGAGTTTTTCACTAAGATAACTTTTATATACAATAAATTGTTTATAGCGTAACGATTCTTTTTAACATTATCTCACTTTTAAAGGCTTTGGAATCTATTTAAAGATAAATAACATTATTTTATGCTAATGTAATTTTAGAAAAGCACTACTACGAATGAAAACAATAAATGTTACTATTGATGAACGAGTAGACGAAACTAGCATGCAAATATGAACTCAGAGGTCGAACCAATGGTAAGGGTCAAAGGTGAAGATCGCGTGTATAGCCCAAGGTCATGGCATTCATGTGTTATCGTTATCGCAACCCCATCAACAAATCAGTCTCGATTCTCTACAAATACGGTTAATTACGGTTTTTGTTATTTTCGAACCAAGTCGAATGTTCTTGTATTTTGTTACGGTCACGCATGCCTGATGCTTTATGGTTTCCGACTTATAATTATTATTGCTGTTGTAATCTAGGTCGTTGGTAAATATTTAACGTGTTATACAATTTATTGTTATTAGTTGTAAAACTAATACGACATAAACTCGCTACTTTTTTACCAGGATTAAAAGCGTCCTATGTCTATATTCAGATCTTGGTTTAATTGACTCATCAAGACTGGGCGACAAAGTAACAGACATACCAACAATGTCTTAAGCCTTTGTCAAACAGACAGGCGTGGCGAATACGAAGCGAGGCGTTTTTATTTGAAATATATGGAATTGTTCGAATCCAGTCACATAGAAAAGCGAAAGCGATTCGATAGCGTGACCGAACTATCGGACTGACGTCTCGTATCGGTTCGTTATCGCTTCGGACTCGCTCGCTGTCTGTTTGACAAAGGCTTTAATTAAAGTATAATATTGATAGACGGTAGATGGAGCAGACATGTACTAAAGAGACTGCGTATGGGCAAACATATTGTAGTGTAGTAACCACGATGGATCGATGATTTGAAGAAGGTGGCAACAGATGGATGCGGACTGTCAAAGACCGGGATGGTTAGCGCTCTTTGGGAAGCTTACGTTCAACAGTGGACGGCAATATTGGCTGAAATATGTTTAATTTCGGAGCTAATGACTGTAATGCCTTTGTCAGACAGGCGAAAGTGAAGCGTTTCCGAAGCGATACCAAACCGAAGCGAGACGTCAGTTCGATAGTTCTGTCACGCTATCGGATCGCTTTCGCTTTTTTATGTGACTGGATTCAAACAATTCCATACATTACAAATAAAAACGCCTCGCTTCGCATTCGTCACGCCAGTCTGTTTGGCAAAGGCTTAAATAAGTTGGCACTATTTAGCCAACGAAACATTATAATTATAATTTTATTCAGCTTAGAATCTTTCCTTTTTCTTAAACCAAACCAAACTGCAATTGCAATAGGATAACCAGCTGAACAAATCTGTGTATTCAAGACAGTCAATAGAACGTGCAACGTAATTTGAACTCACAAAGGTACAGAATTGCTTGCTTTTGGGAACGGATATTGCAAAGTTGTGTTTTGCAACGCTACTACGCTGTTTTCTAACTGACACAGGTAAGTGTAGTACGTGTTTTTTTAGATAAAAAAAATCTTGGAGAAAAATCCTAGAGAAAGTGACTTTCTATGTTGGAAAAATAAAAAAATACTTTATTAGTTTTGATTATTATAAAATTCATTGATGAATTGTTTCATAAAGGTCACATTCAGCACAGCCAATCCCATAAACACTGCGCTTACGAGTACATTACTGTCAAATTGATAATGATTGTCAAAGAAAATAACTACCTATTTTGATAATTTTAAACCCTTTTATTGTTACCTTTTGTTTCACCTTCTCATACAAAGTAATTTTCAACGGTTTCTGAAGAAAATTGAATTCTCATCGTTAAAAATCTCAAATTATATGATAAAATACTTGGGTATGATGATAAACTAATATACTGAAATTATTTCAACAAAGATTCAAGAACGTTCACGTTTTCGTGTTATTTTAAGTAATCAAGTTTTTTATGCAAAATGAAAACAAAGAAAGGCACTTATTTTAAGTAAAACTTAAAGTGAAACTTATTGTTCTCATTGTGTGAAGTAGATATACTTTTCGGGTTAGTTTGTCACTACATTATATGACTTAAGTTATTCTAAGTTAGTCTTAAGTTTAGACCAGATTATGACGACTGCATTGTAATTACCTACTACCTAGATTAATTAAAATTTGTTGGCACAGTTGGTGCAGTGGCTGAGCCATCAACTGTTATGCTGTGTGTCGCGGGTTCTAATCCCGCACGGAAATAATATTTGTATGGCCTGTAGATATGTAGTTAGTCCAGATTGGGTTGTTTGTGTGTTAATTATAATTTTTATAAAGCACCCACGATGCGGGTCATTTAATTTGATGTTATAATTTAATAAAAAAAAGGCGAGGCAATGTTTCATAAAAAAAGTTCGAACCCAGGCTAATATAAATGTGTTTTTTTTATATGCTTGTGAACTTTCTTTGTTTATCTTTAATTATATTAATAAATTTGAATATCATTGCCTGCACCCGAATTTGCTTATTATAAAAAATCGAAGCATTTATTTCAAGTAGGCCAGTTACATGCACTTCTGAACTGACAGAAACATGAAAAAAGTTTTGAGATCGGACAGAAATTATCCTAAACGAAAGTAGGTACTATTAAGATAAAATCCCAAGTTAGGAACACTAGGTATTTTATCTCATTTCCTTACCCAGGAAATTATCTATCCTGTGTGTGCTGAATTTCAGCAAAATCTTTAAATTGTCGTGAAATAGTTAGACATAGTTATTTTCACTTTTAATTTACATTTTGAGTGGTAAAGGACTTGCTGGCCCATGGTTAGCAGTGGTGGCACAGTGGTTATGGGTTCCACTTACGAGGACTGATTATGTATGCTATATAAGAATAGCAATCATAATCCGTAGTAGCTTAAAATACAAATGTTCAGCTGCATTCGATTGGAAGCCGACCCTAAATATGAAGTTGGAAAAAGGCTAGGCAGATGATGTTGATGATGTTTGCTACGCTTTAACTGGCACTAAACAAATAGATAATGGTAAATGTTTCTGCTGAGCCTGTTGGTCTAGTGGTTAGTGACCCTGACTGCTATGCCGGAGGTCGTGGGTTCGATTTCCACCCAGGACAAATGTTTGTGTGATGAGCACGATCATTTGTTCTGTGTCTGGGTGTAATTTATCTATAATATGTATGTATTTAGAAATATATAAATATGTTTATCAGGTGTCTAGTACCCATAACACAAGCTCTGCTTAGCTTGGGACTAGATGGCGTTATGGAATATTTATATATTTATTATTTATTTTTATACATATTCTAACTGTCATTGACTACGTTATACAGGAACATGTTTTCCAGTAGAATTTATTTTTTCCCAAAATTGGTTTCAAGATTGCACTTGTGTAGCAGATGCTGGCTTGCAGCACTCAGTGCCAATAAAAGTCGCCATAATACTACAGTTACAGTATAAATGCAGTATTTCCTTTCCTCAGTAGGTAATAAAATATATGAGGCAGAAATCCATTAGGTCGTTAGATTAAAATTGTCTTTTGAAATAACTGAAATTCTTTGTTTTATCAGCACAAAAAGACACACAGGGCATCAGAAATTGCGGGGTGATTTCTAGCCAATGTAGGCGTGGGCTTGCGGACAGCGAGTACCTTATGAGTGACTCGCCATCCGATCAAGGACCAGGGGTCCTACTTTCTAAGTTCATGCATGGCATAACATTGAATTGCATAAAAAATGTAGTACCACGAATTTTCCACAAGTCATGAGTGGTGGCGCGGACTCTAAAGAGCTATCTGTCAAATTGTAGTGTCATTCATTCCTAGTTCAGGCTCGTTGTCAAAACGCCCGTAACTAAAGCCGAAGCCACGGGTTACGTGCTAAGAGGTTAGACCCCAGGCTAAAGTAGACGGCGCAGTCGAGTTCCACGCGTACCTCAAGAAGCTGTCGTCAGCAAACTGACGGAATATATGATTATACGTCTGCTGAGGTCGCAGGTCTCTCTTATGCCTTTGTCAAACAGACAGGCGAGTCCGAAGCGATACCGAACCGATACGAGACGTCATCCAATAGTTCTGTCACGCTTTCGAATCGCTTTCGCTTTTCTATGTGACTGGATTCAAACAACTCCATACAAATGAAAACGTCAGGCTTCGCATTCGCCACGCCTGTCTTTTTGACAAAGGCTTTAAAAAGACATCGCCGCCTAGAGTATGGATATATCCCCCCACCCAGTATTTTACACACCAAAACAAAAGCATAAGGCTTGTCAGAATGAGTCTTGATGTAGACTTATCAGATTTTAATTAGCAAAATCTTTTTTCAAGGAGGTCTCAATGTTTCAATTAGAAACCTTACTCTAAATTACATTACTTCTAATTATATCAAATTATTGTCTAACTATACGTAAATAATTATGCTGTTAGAATATCATTTTGCTCTATTCATTAACTCAATTAATTTTAATGAAAGAGCGAAATGTAACAAAGATTGTTACGGCTGATTAATACGATAACATAAATACCGATATTAAAAACTATTATTAAAAATAAAAATAGCTTTTGATTAATGATACTTAAGCGCAGTTATCAATATCACTTCATCACCTTTGTAAAGTGAAGCCAATTAATTTTAGTACCTAACCTATTATTAGCAAAGCTTAATTTTCGACCTCTGCGGTTAAAGGTGGGTATTGACCAGCGTTAAGAGGCGTAATGCAATGTGTTACACAGCGAGCATTCGTGCAAGCAGCGGGTCTCTAAAGACTCCTTTTTAATAATTCTTCTAAGAGTGTTCCTAGCAACCTTTCTAATATTTGTGAAATGGTGACACACACAAGCAGAACTGCATTTCATATCTGAACATAGTCTTATAGCATGAACTAAGCATTAGCTGCTTATAAGAGCTTACTCTCAAGAAAGAAAAAAGAACAATTGTACGGCCATCTATCTGTCTCTTTCTTGTACGATATAAATAATGTCTTTGGTTATGTAAAAAACACAACAACTTTATTTGACATTTGGTTAGAGAAGACTCAGTCCATGCTATAAGTCTATGTAATTTTTGGTCGATTTTATGATTCCCCCAAAAAAACTCTCAAACAGAAAAATGATTGTGTCAAGAATTGTTGTAAGATTTTTCAATGATCCGCTATGTGAGGAAATAAGCGCTCACAACGTTCTCTGCGGATGGTACATTACGAACCGTAACAGCGGTCAGTGCCCACCTTTATAGTTCAAGATATACAGCCTCCTAGCTGTGAATTTAAGGGTCTGACCTCCGTCCTCTTAAGCAGCGGACTCTGAACTCTATCCCTTGTTGATGAATTATGAAACAGATCAGAAAATGATACGTCTTGGAATACAGCTCCGTTCATATGCATATTCATGTGATATCTTATTTGAGAATGAATATTCGACGTGTCTTGGGACTGAAATAATCTTATATGTTATGAATGAGGTGTTCTATTTTATCACAATCACGTTTATGTAGGATGACAAGTATTGTCTTTTTTACAAATGAAAATAAAATGTCCGGTTTAATAATAAAAATTCAAAAGTTGTTAGTAGCAGCTGGCCAGAAAACATTTTCATAAATTATTGGTAAGAACCTCACTTAAGCTCAAATCTAAGCTTCGAAATCGGTCCATTTGTTTAGGAGATACGATGCCACAATCAGACACACACCATACACTTAAAGCATTCTACTATATATTCAACACTCTTCATTTTGCTTCGGTGGTTAAAGTTATCAACAATTAAACAAAATGTCATTATACATACGGAACAGAATAAATACAGGG
This sequence comes from Agrotis puta, assembly GCA_943136025.2. Lineage (NCBI taxonomy): Eukaryota > Metazoa > Arthropoda > Insecta > Lepidoptera > Noctuidae > Agrotis > Agrotis puta. The sequence continues at coordinate 13,694,894 of OW964176.2, read as the reverse complement.
TGATTTGAAATGGGTGATAAATACAGGATGATTTGAAATGGGTGATACTAGACCTTATTTGCAATAACTTTAACCATATGGGGTCCATACCAAAACCAGTCTGGTTTTGGTTTGGATATTGAACTATTAAGTTTTTCGTAAAATTTCCACCAAATATTAGGTGCCGGATCGACGGCGCGTTGTGTTCCACGCGCGCCTCAAGGAGTGTCAGCATAGTGCCAGAGGGCCAAAGACTGCCGGGGTCGCGGGACTCACTAATTACCGTGAGCCCGGTACGTAAAGGGCTATTGAAAGACACCGTGGATTTTAGTCAGACGAGTCTGACAGTCCCTCCCGCTCTGCCCTGGGTGGGAGGAATCATGTGATGATTTTACCACGTAAAAAAACCCTTATTAGATACATATTGTTAGAAATTATACTTTTAGAATTTAGAATTCATACTTTTCTAATAGAATTTGAACGACTGAATCTAATGAATTTTGTATTCATTTGTTACAATATCATATCTTGGGAAATTAAGTGACATAAAAGTTCCATCCTTCCCCCATTACGTTTTAGCTATCTATATATTAAAAAGATTGTTTTCACAAAACCATCTACAACATATTCTGGAACATATTTTCTACTGAAAATAAGTTCCCTCTTACAAGTTGATGAACTGTAGAGTATAGAGCAATAATATTGACTTTACTAACTCAAAGCTAGGTCAAACTGTAATATCCAGGGGCTTCCGACGGCAAATAAGTACTGACAAGTTGCTACAACTTGCAAATATGCAGTTTTATATTTCTCTCAAGATTTCGAATAAACTCGGTCGTTTGCCCAAAGTTTTCTGTAGAAAACTTCAAAGTGATTCTTTAACAACTATTTTTTTCTTCTCATAGTTTTTGTAGCTTCTTACAAAAAACTAAAGGGTTCTGTTCAATTTACATAAAAGCTGATCCGTAAAAACCTTCGCAAATTGTACAAACTACTCAAATTGGAGTGGGCCCTTTGTACAAACTAGTTTTCCCTTTTCGGGGAATCAAAGGAGTGTTGGCGCGACACAAAGGCTAGGTATATTTTTTTCTATTATCGGAGGCTGTGACCATAAAACGGATCATATCGGATCCAATTTGACGCACAAACATTTGACAAACGTGACTATGACCCGATGTGCTTAATGCTCGCAAAATTGGATCCCCGAGTGGATTTTTGGACATAACGGATTCTTTTGTTTACTACATTTTTAGTGCCTCACGTCTTTCTGAAACAAATTGCTAAACATGTTCTAACTTTAAAAAGAAAAGTAGCAGTTTTAGTGCCGTACTAAAAAGGTACAACTTTTTGTAAATGTACTACACAAGGTCAAAGTTAGCTAGGGACTTACGAATTACCGTGACCCCGGTACGTAAAGGGCTATTGAAGGACACCGTGGATTTTAGTCAGTACGAGTCTGACAGTCCCTCCCGCCCTAACCTGGGTGGGAGGACTCATTTGATGATATTACCACGATAAAAAAAAAAGCGTTGTTGTTGGTCACGGTAATTCGTAAGTCCCTAGATAACTTTGACCTTGTGTAGTGACAGAAGGGACTGTCAGACTCGTCCTAAATCAAATACACGGTAATCCTTCAAAAGCACTCTACGTTCCAGGGTCACGTAAGACCCGCGTAACATCACAACTTGAAAAATTATCACTAAACAATATTTATACAGGTTGTAGGAAGAGTAATGCCACATTAATCATGGTAGCCGTATCAAGCGGATCATTAAACAAGCCAGCCTTAATACGGACAAAATGGCGACGTATAATGTGTGGTCGCGAGTGACAGATAGTCGCCAGTAAGTGGGACATGCGGCGCGACATGAGCCATCGTGACACTCAGTGCAGATGTTAAATGCAGCGAGAGCGCGCGGCCGTTTGTCATGACGACCAGATGACACGTGATTAAGTGGTCGCTTGTACTCTTTGGCCTTGGTGTAGGTTTTAAGTACCTAAGTTACTTTACTTGGCGAGAATGTGGTAAAAAAATAGACAAACCGTACAATTTCAACATATTCATTTGAATCCGATATTGTGCATCTTAATCTAACCTATGAGCGAGGCGCGGGCATGCGGGCAGCGAGTAATGGGCGACTCGCTGTCCGACCATCGACCATGCCCGGGTCGACGGCGCGTTGTGTTCCACGCGCGCCTCAAAGAGTGTCAGCATGTCAGCAGTGACGGGGCCTGTAGAGGGCCAAAGCCTGCCGGGGTCGCGGGACCAACGGATTACCGTGACCCCAGTACGTAAAGGGCTATTGAAGGACACCGTGGATTTTAGTCAGTACAAGTCTGACAGTCCCTCCCACCCTGCCCTGGGTGGGAGGACTCATTTGATGATTTTACCAAGATAAAAAAAAAACCGATGAGTGAGAACACCAGGCTTTATAACTATTCTGTTTGTTAATTCTATTATTATTAATTATATCTGTTTTCCACTATTCCTACTTCATATATTATAAAGAATTGAAAAAGCTTGTCTATGTTTGCATGTAGGTACGTATATTCTATTTTCACGTGCAAATCGCTGAACTGATTTAGATGAATTTTGGGAAGGTATATAACGGGGGAGTGAGCGAAGGCGTAGACAGATCAAATTTTAATTCGAGCAAATAAGGTCTTGGTAACCGTTTTTACTACGGAATTTAAATACGCAAAAATTTATATAGACTACTATTATTTTATAGACTCAAAAATTTACGTAGTTGAATCAAAATCATATGATAAACTAGCACTTCGCCCGCGACTTCGTCCGCGTGGGTTACGTACTTTCCTAATTCCCCCTTTTCATCCCCTTAAAGGTTAAATTTCCAAAAACCCCTTCTTAGTGCTCCCCTACATTATAATAGGAAGCCGTGTGCAAAATTTCACATTCCTAGCCCCAGTAGTTTCGGCTGTACGTTGATATGTCAGTCAGTCAGTTCTCCTTTTATATATATAGATAAACCCGTCTAAATACTTAAAGTAAAAGTTACACATTTGAATGAAAGTTCAATAAAGTTGTACTGAACATTAATTACAGTCGTCGTCGAGACGCAAATGTTGTTTATATTTCTAGTATGCACATGCTGTTACGCCTGATTAGTGACTGAATGAGATTGAACTACACGAACATGTGTCTGGCGGGAGTGAGCGAAGAAGCGGGACAGTCAGATTGTATTATAAAAACCGAGAACGTCTAAAAATAAAAATGCAAAATTAACACGACAAAATAACCCGATATTATTATTGTTATAGAGACTCTACGATCTCACAGTTTTGTGGGGCAATGTAACCAGTCTTAAGAAATTTGAAGTGAAATAAAACCATTTATTCATTCATTCAAAACTAAAAACGCAAAATTAACCCGACAAAATTCACTAAAGTAACAAGCTCCGACATTTGAACGTAAGTACAGTTGTCGTCGCAACAGAAATGTTGTTTACATTTCTAGTATTCACATGCTGTTTGTTACTCGTACGTCTGAGTAGTGTCTGAATGAGATTGAACTACAATTCACGAGTATACGATTAGACGTGTCGTGTCTAGTGGAGGTGATTCGGAGTGTAGTGTTTTGTTTTTCTTTTGTCGTATTATGTAAACCAAATGTGATTGTTGAGTTCGAATTGAAGGATGCATTTTGAGCGAGCATTTACGCGGTTTGTTTGAAGATATAACAGAAATATATCGTCTACCTTATCGTATCTTTCGTGTTTATAATAACTACCAAAATTTTAAGGTTATGTAATGTATATGTATATTATCAAGTAATATATTTATAAATATACTACACTTAACTAGTATTAGTGAAGTCTATACCTAACTGAAGCACGCGGTTTCGCTTGTGTCAATGTTGTCATTTTGTGTTATTGTATTATTTTGTTACCAAAATAATCATGTAACCATGTATATAAGTCACTTTAATTGAGTTAAAAGATAAGATGAAATATTACTTAGGAAACTTTCATAGACTATTCTGTTTGAAACGGGAAACTAAATGGCTTTTTAACTTTCTGAACTAACTGACCGACTTCTGAACAGTTCAAAAGTGTTTGCTGATAGTTTCATTAAAACAAATGCTTTGACTTATATTTCTATTAAGTTTTAGAAAAACTAAACGTTAGAGAACTATAAATAATAAAATACGTCACTAAGTACGTAGCTTATCAACCAGCCTTCTTTTTTTTTTAGCGTGGTAAAATCATCAAATGAGTCCTCCCACCCAGGGCAGAGCGGGAGGGACTGTCAGACTCGTAATGACTAAAATCCACGGTGTTCTTCAATAGCCCTTTACGTTCCGGGGTCACGATAATTCGTAAGTCGCGCGACCTTTACGTATAGCTATTTGCGAAGTTGGTGAGGACTATAAAACCTGAAATAAATCGGGACTTTCGGGAATGACGAATGTCAAATTAAATGTACACCACACCCTTTTAAGTACTTTTTAGGTTTTATATACTTTTTAATGAAAAACAAGCCGATAATAATCATCAAAATAAAAAATGTTCATCAAAATAAGTAGCTGGCAAGAATTGACAGATTTTAAAATTCCCAAAATAATGTATTTACTTTGGTACTATTATGTATTCTTTTACCAAAGAAAGTTTCCATTACAATTGAAGAGGTCTCAAATTGACCTCAACAAAAAAACATGTTTAAAAAAGTTTCACTCATACTGAAATGCTAATTAACTTATTTTCTGCTAATACTTATAAATAATAAAATACTTACAAATATTTGAATCTAACCAAAAACCCCATAACATTTCATAGCACCGGCGCAGAATTTTATTATAAGTGTTTTGGAATTTAAATTCAGTTAAGTACCTATTTGATTTTCCAAAATGGCTGGAGGTAAGAATCGTGGTTTACATTTTATATAGAGCCGGGCGGCAGTAAAGAAAGCTTTAGTTATATGAGACAGTTTTATCGAATTTCCGCGCGAGTTAAATCGTGGTCCAGGGTATTTAATAAAGAATTCATTTATCTTCGCCCCTGGTATATTTTTCTTTACAATGCTAGCAGATGGATCAATTATGGTATTTGAAGTTTTAAGAATGATATGGGAAAGCCTGTGGTATTTTTATTGATGATTGTTCAATGATCCTTTTTTAAATGAGAATGAGGGACTTATCACTTTCCTGCTCTTAAAAGGGTATGCAACTTTTATTATGGACTTTGGCATCAATTTTTTTTTTCTTGCGCCACCTTCAGTCCATAGAAAAAAAAAAAGTTTCTAAACCGTAACCAACCAGAGATATGACAGTTTTTATTTTGATCCATAGATTTATTGATTTACTCATGATTAGAACAAAATAAAACCCGTTATATCTCTGGTTGGTTACGGTTTAGATTTTTTTTTATTTTTTTTTTACGGAGTTGTTAGGTTGCGGTCTACTAATGACCAACATTTCATTACTAAAATTGATGCCAAAAAGTTGCATACCCCTTTCTATGAAAATTCGAGATCTAAATAATCAGTTTTCAAAAATTAAATATTATCCCATTTAAATGTTGGTCCAACCAGAATAAAATATTCTGCGTACTTATCCAATTTATGATTGGTAACTATTCAAAATGGTATCAGAATTTTTTTTTCTTTTAGTAAAAAGGAAATAGATTGATAGACTGATTTAATTTTTTAATGAACAATAATTAAAATATTTTGAGCTTAAGACTAAGAAGAAATATAATGAAAGCAACAATCAATAATCTGCATCAAGCAACGAATAATAATAGTTGGCTGTAGTCAGGGTCGCGCATTACCGACTGAAATAGACTAGCCTTGTTGAACTGCCATTATGCCAGCTACAATCTGCTACCCCCTTGAAGGTAACGGCCATTTTGTTTTCCGTGTTTATTCGGAGATATGAAGCATTATTTTAACAACGTATATGTTATTATGACTTAAGAGCGCGTATTCTGAAAGTTGGCAACGTCGCAAATAGTTGTCAAATATCAACAAATTTTAATTAATTTGGCAATGTTACTGTATGAAAATAAGAAATATGGCTCTGTAGTGCACTAAAAATTGATAAGGGAAGCAATAATTAATATCGTAACATAGTACCGAATACATAGTTTTAGACGTAAAAAAAGTATTTAGAAACCTTTCAAATGCCTTTTTTACACCTGAAACGGAAATAACATCAAATTCAGTGTTTTAATTGCATTTCTATATAATTTTTTAATGCACTACAGAGCCAAATTTCTTATTTTCATACAGTTTTACCACATTAATTAAAACTTGTAAATATTTGACAGCTATTTGCGACGTTGCCAACTTTCTGGTTACGTTTTAAAGAAATATCGAGATAAGTTGTTTAAAAGTTTATTACGAACTAGCTTCCGCCCGCGACTCCGTCCGCGCGGATGTCGGTCTTCGCGTGGATGGTTTATTTTCCCATTTTGAGTAACTCTGACAATGACATCTTATAAATATTACGGCGCTGAATCCACTGCGGGTAATGCAACGTGTGTTCGCGGTTCTACAGAACAACGTCTATAAATAAAACTGAAAAATAAGATTTTTTTCTACGTATTTTTCCAGGATAAAAAGTATCCTATGTTATGCCCAGGATAATAAGGAATAATTATAACAAGTTTCATCGAAATCGAACCGTTAGTTTTCACGTGATGCCTGCACAAACAGACAGACAGACAGACAGACAGACAGACGGACAGACAGACAGACAGACAAAAAAATCTTTAATCATATATTTGGGTTTGGTATCGATCCAGCAACACCCCCCGCTATTTATTTTTTCAATATTTTCAATGTACAGAATTGACCCTTCTACAGATTTATTATATAGTATAGATATAGATTTCATCAGCTGCTTAGCCTTTTCCTGACTTTTTAGGTTTGACTTCCTGTCTTACTTATATGTTTGTTATGAAAGTTTTATTCATGTTATTATCGAAATACGGACTCAACCGTCCGATTAAATTATGAAAGGCACCGTGTACTAATGAATTTAATGATTAACACCTCAGCTGTGTGAATCTTTTATTCATTTATAAAATAACTAGCTTTTGCGCGTGGCTTCGCTCACGTTAATCTCTGCGCCTAACAACTAAACGCAAAATTTCAGGATGATCGGTTAAGTGGTTTGGGCGTGAATTTGTAAAAAACAAACAAACAAACGTTCTTTCGATTTTATAATTTTAGTTTGGATATCACAACTTTATTAATTACTTTCATTTACTGAGTATATTTTTAAATATTTTTACAAAACAAAAAATAAAACAAAAATATAAATAATAGTGGTCCACCGGTATCGGGAATAGGATCCAAGCTACCGGCAGTTAGGGCTCCAAAGAAAGGAACCTCCTAACAATGCTACTTACATACTTACTTACTATCATTATTAAAGAAGGTTATGAATGGTCAAGTTCACATACGCAATCGCTCAATGCAAATGACTAGTATTTTTCTACATCTGCGTAGATTGAAACATAACATAGTTTAGAACAAGGCTTGGCTCATATTTCGGCTTCTGCAGACTTCAAATTGATTTCAGATACGCCTGCTGTTACAAATGTTAGAAAGTATTGCAATTTAGCGCTATATTGGCCGGTCCGGCAGTCTTAGATGTAGGTATCCGCAGAAAAATACGTACGAACTCGGTATATTTTCTTGAAACTGATAGTTGGTACAGTCAACAATTTATTTTATTTATTAATTATTTATTTGTTTTGCTGCAAAGTCGACTAGAAGAAAGTAGACAGTACACACAAATTAGGCTTTTATTCGACTTTGTCAATTGGAAGCTTCCGATGTGTATCTACATCGATAAATATGTTTGAATTTATTCCAAATTGTTAGACCTAACTTGAACGATTTTTTAACTTGAGCGCAGGTTTCCCGTTAAACCGTTAAATAAGTTTTCTGTTTAATAAGTGTAGTAGACAAAATTATGATTTGTTCTTCTTTTTAGATTCTTTATTTAAAACAATTATAGATTTAGGCCCACTTGCACCACAATCACTAAACAGGTTTAGCGCTAAACTGATTTAAAACATCGTTCTGTCTCTGTCAACTTCAAATAATTTGTCAGGGATACAGTGATATTCTAAGGCAGTTTAGCGCTAAACCCGTTTAGTGATGTGTGGTGCAAGTGGGCCTAAATGTACATGAGGAATACACAAGGAAACATTCTTTTTTGGTGCGTTAAATCGAGTGTCATCATCATTATCATCAATGTTACGCACTCGAAACAATGTGCTGACAGATACAGAGTGAATTTTTCAACTGGGTGTGGATGGCTATATCCAAAACCATGAGGAATATCTAAAAATACTGAAACGGGGGGTCGAGATCGGTTTTGATGAAAACTAAAAATGTATCATTGGACCCGGTGATTTTGTAAAAAAATCTCACCCAAGAGCAAGACAAAAAGGCATAAGCAAACGCAAAGGAAAACAACGAAGTAACACCAGAAAGTTATCCACACAAATACTTGTAGTTTTTTTTTGGGACAAACCCACCACACTATTCCCAAACCCCTGCAACTCCTGAAAGCCAGAATCAACAGTGCCAACCACCAGAAAAGTGCCGAGACAATGAAGCTCGACGTGTCCCGGAGAATGAATTTACCTGTCTCGGATCCTGCAACAAAATTAATCAGAAAAGAATAGTGGAGGAGTAGGAAAAATATGTTTCCACTTCCTTCCATGCAAGCAGGAGACGGAACAAAACAAGGCCAATAGACACAAATGGACATTACAACTGGGAGAAGCCAGTTACCAGAAGAAGAACAGTTGCCTAACACCACGGGTAAAAATGACTACTAACATTAATCGGTCCTAAATTGTGAGCTGCTACATTTGACTCCAATAAATAGGTACTACTATAGGTAATACTTGTACTTAAAGGCATACCTGTTCCACAGCTCAAAAAGTATTTACGAAGTATTCGACCAGCGCGTTACTTACTCCCATAGGTACTTCCACAAGCGAAGGCGCAAAACATACGTTGAATAATTCACGGCGGCGCCACCGTCGCTTTGTGGCTGTAATTCAGTTACATGCGAGACTGGGTCAAGAGACTCGAATTTATACTGTGGGCCAGCTTTTGTTAATAATTAGGAGCTAATTTAATTGCATAGCTAGAAGAATGTTAATTTTGTGTGGGTTAACCTTACTCGTACCATATACGCATGATTGGACGTGCGAATTACCGTGACCCCGAAACGTAAAGGGATATTGAAGGACACCGTGGATTTTAGCAGGGCGGGAGGGACTGTCAGACTTGTACTGACTAAAATCCACGGTGTCCTTCACGAGCCCTTTACGTACCGGGGTCGCGGTAATGGGTAAGTCCCGCGACCCCGGCAGGCTTTGGTCCTCTACAGGCCCCGTCAATATGCTGACACTCTTTGAGGCGCGCGTGGAACACAACGCGCCGTCGACCCGGGCATGGTCCATGGTCGGACAGCAAGTCGCCCATTACTCGCTGCCCGCATGCCCGCGCCTACGGTGGCCGGAGATCGTCCTGCGACGTCCGACGCCGTGGGCGTCTACCACTGCGGCTGGGGTGGAGGGAGGACCCTGTCCTCTCCCTCAGGCGGCCCGCCTCCTCCTTCACGAGCATGACTGCTTCGCAGAAGGAGGCGACCACTTCCCACTCCGTCTCGCCCCGCAAAAAAAAAACCATATACGCATGTTTTTAAAGGAATAATGCGTATATTTTCTGTATTATTATTTACTTTTTGATATTTCACCAATTTTGCAAGCGAATTATATGAATATTAACACGGATATGTTTATCCGAGATTGCTTACGATAGAGTTTTATAAGAACATTTATGAAAAATGTATACAATCTACGTAGAAATAGTGTTTTAAATTGATTGAATAAAATAAGTTGACCGAAGCCTTGGAAATCTATTTTGATGGAATTTCATGATGATCATTTTGTCACTCATAAGTGAAATTCAAAATATGTTCTCCTTTCTCTCAAGTATTATTTATGTGTAATTATCATATACAGCCTGTTAATGTAATCAGTCTTAACCTTGAAACCATAGGTAGTTGATTTAATTATAAAAATGTTTGTCTGAATTTAAAAATAAATAAACGAATTTTTCTTTAAAAAAATCAAAAATGTTTCTGTCCTACACCGTCCGTTAATTCATGGATACTATGCGCCCGAGTTACGTATTCACTGCAAAGGGCGTTAACCTGCCAGTGCGGCAGGTTAACGCCGTCCGTTTAACTACATACCTACATAAGTTTTAACTAACTACATCATTGTAATAAAATACAGGTAACCTGTGATGTAACTAACTTCCCTTCATACTTTTCCTGGCTTAGGACAGGCAAAAATACCTACCTTTGTTGCGTGACGAGTCCAGATGTAAGTTAGGTTATCACCCGACGCGGCGTAAACCCGAACCATTTCGGTCCTCTGTTCTTTTGTGTACGACATAATCACTAAACACTAACACTTGCGCGAAAAATTAACGGTGGGGCCGCGCTCGCGGCGGGCGTACGTTACGAGACACGCGTTCGATAGCGACACTGCCGGCAGACTGGTATGCGCGGGCCCCGCGCATACCTCAGTCTCTCCCCGCGCCGCGGGCGACACGGCGGCGCGGGCGCTCGCGGCTTATTTGATCTACTTTACCTTTGCGTAATAGGGTGAAATAATTTTGGGGAAAAATGGAGACTTTATTGAAAAAAAAAAGGTTTTATTTTTTTATTGAATTTACGTTCTGTAAGTGATACCAAACCACTGGTTTCAAGTTTAAGACTGATTACACTAACAGGCTGTATACTGGCAAAATGCACGAGGAAAATGTAATGAATGAAAACAAGTGGTGTTACAATTCGGTACAACAACATCATTATTTATTCACACGTTTACCAGAAAAATATTAATTTTAATACATTAACACTACAGATGGACGTTAACAGGACAAACTGACGTCGAATCTACATAAAATTAATACACAGCAATTGTGAAAGCCAACAGATGTTTCGTTTAAAAGCATAAACTGTGTACTTTTGATATAGGGATGTAGCATACTTATTTAAATATCGATACATTTTCATCGTACTACTATTTTAAATACAAAAAAATCTTTCTCTTTTCTAACCACAAATTTTACGTATTCGGCTGTATTATTATGACGTAAATTGTATGGATAATGAAAAAGCGCCCTTAGTGTACGAACGAGGATCTAATTGTATCCAATAAATTAACGTCAAAGTCCCTGTTTACTTTACGTCAAAAACGGCCTCTGAAGACTTAAACATGTAAATGTCAAGCAATTGTAATAGATTCGGGCAAACGCGCACGCGGAAGCTAGTTATAAAAGTCACAGATCTAACTTTAATTGTTGTTCTGATCGTGTAGTTTCTAAGTTGGTTAGAGAAAACCCACGACCTTTAGTCTTTTGGGTATCGTAGAAAGCGTAAAAGTATGTTGCTCACTGAATCTTTTATTAAAATCCGTTTGTTCTAGGTAGGTAGTTAGGCCTTTTGAGTGCGCAATAAATTATAAATAAAATACTATTAACAGCCAAATGATTTCTTGAATCTTACGATTACAATAAACAAGAAGGTTTATGAGCATCAATGGTTGAATGTAGATACATAATTCTTATACAAAATGATTTTCTCAATGGATTTAGGTTAGAGTCGAAGGCCCTTTTATTTACGTTGTGAAATCATCAAATGAGTCCTCCCAGAGAAATAGGTAAAATTAAAAAAAAAAACGGTGTACAACTTCCAAAGCCTGTCATCGACAATAGAAAACATAAAAATGGTAACATCCCTAATTCGAAGCAGCATGAGTTAGGCTCAGTAGTAGTAAAGACAAAACGTTGGCCAGTGAATAATGCATGAACATTTACTGGCGCGAGTGAATCATTTTAACGCGACTCTGCGTTTGGAAAGCCTGCTAATAATTCAGATGGAATCATAGTGTTAGAGGCGGAATGACTGCCTCTGATTTTGAGAGTGTTATTCTGTTTTGAAATGTGCCTTGGATGCTAGAGAATTCGAATATTAATAACATAAGTTACATTTGTTGGGGCAATTGACACAATATCCGTATTCGTAGGTATTAAAAGATTTAGTTAAATGCGTAATAAGTTTCCGTATCTTACTATTACCGGCGTATCAATCAGATTAAATAAAGAAGATTAGGTTTCATTAAATTGTGTTTGTGGACACAAACTCTGAAACCAGAAGCATTAAAGCCTTTGTCAAACAGACAGGCGAGACGAATGCGAAGCGAAGCTTTTTTATTTGTTATGTATGGAATTGTTTGAATCCAGTCACATAGAAAAGCGAAAGCTATCCGATAGCTTGATAGAACTATCGGACTGACGTCTCGTATCGGTTCGTTATCGCTTCGGATTCGCCTGTCTGTTTGACAAAGGCAATAGTGTCCCATACTGTACCCTCTAAATCGAGTATTATGAACCCATTGCCAGGCGCAAAGCTAAGTTTCGGTCAGAGCTGTAAAATATTGGTATATACGAGTATCTGTGTCCGGTTGGACTGGAGCCGACCCTAATATAGATTATTTAAATAAGTTGAGAAAAGATTTTTAGTATTGTATAGTATTACAAAAATGTAGAAGAGAATTTTGCGAATATAACATAGACATAATCCACAAAATCCTATTTAATCAAAACCACGTTAGTTATGTTCGCTTCGTACCTTTAAATTAATAAAATCACTCGTTTGTAAACCGTTACGACAAATTAATTTTATTATTATCATTAATCCTTTTACATTAAGCCTCACTAATCCAAATGAAACCAAATCTACGAGTATCAAATAATCATCATCACATCACCTCAGCCATAGGACGTCCACTGCTGAACATAGGCCTCCCCTTTAGATCTTCACATGTACCGGTTGGAAGCGACCTGCATCCAGCGTCTTCCGGCGACCTTTGTAAGGTCGTCTGTCCACCTTATTGGTGGACGTCCTACGCTGCGCTTGCTAGTCCGTGGTCTCCACTCTAGTACTTTTCGAATCATCAAATAATACTCTTTATTTTCAACTAGCTGTTTCCTGTGATTTCAGCCCCGCTGCTCGGCTTCTATAGGTCGAAGCGTCATGTTTTATGCCTTTGTCAAACAGACAGGCGAAAGCGAAGCGAGTCCGAGGCGATACCAAACCGAAGCGAGACGTCAGTCCGATAGTTCTGTCACGCTATCGGATCGCTTTCGCTTTTCTATGTGACTGGATTCAAACAATTCCATACATTACAAATAAAACCGTCACGCTTCGCATTAGTCACGCCTGTCTGTTTGACAAAGGCTTTATAGTCTATAACCTTCTTCGATAAATGGACTATCCAACACAGATAGAATTTTTCAATTCCAACTAGTAGTTCTTGAGATAAACGCGTTCAACCAAGTAAACAAACAAATTCCTCAGCTTCATAACATTCGTATAGATTTTACCTAATCAGACAATGATTCTGTCACGGTTTGACCATTATTTCGCCACAAAATTCATTTTCCTGCCAATGAATTTAAACCATAATCTGCAACATGGTTTCGCCCCTCGTATATTAATGGTTGGCCGTATCTACGTCAGTGCATATAAATGGTAATATCATAAAATGGAAAGCAGCGGAAAGTTATTAGTGCAGATGGACGTGCTTAGAATTAGAGCATTTGCGAATTTAGCTGTTCTGTTGAAATACATAATATATGCATTATGTGAGGGTACAGCATTTGTGTTTCGAGTTGTACAATAACCGTGAACTATTATGAAAGTACTGTAGAGGTTTTGCTGTGTAAACAAACCTTAATTCTAGCCTTTTTAGCAAACACTGGCCGCATCAAGCCGCTCAAATAATTTTAAAATAAAGAAGAAATCATAGAAATGTCTAGATTGTTCTAAGGAGTGGAAAAAACAGTTGTTAAAAGTGCGCGTCTTAGTCTATATCTATACTAATATTATAAAGAGGAAACCTTTGTATTTTTGTATGTTTGTATTGAATAGGCTCAAAAACTACTGGACCGATTTCAAAATTTCTTTTATCATTACTTAGAGGGATTCTTCCGAATCCGTATAGGCTATATTTTATCCCGGGAAATAGATATATCTAATAACATAGCTTAAGCACCCACTCTGCTGAGCAAAGGCGCGCGATGCTTTGAGGGAGACTCCGATATTCAATTACTAGGATAGCATGAGTTTACAGGATATAAAAGAAAAGTGTTAAATGTAGACAATTGTTGTATAGAAAGAATTTTTTGATGAGTGCTGTTTGGGGGAGACGCCATCTGTCATTCGTTTGAATTTTTTTAACGTATTTTTTTTTACGACTCTTTCAAGATTTCTACTGGTAGCTTATAGCTGGTAGCTGGTTACCACAGACGATAGAATAGATATTTTTATTCTGAAAGCTGTAGTTACCATTGAGTGGTTTGCGTTGGGGGAGGTTGCAATACTTACTCCACAATTTTCATTACCACGAAAAACCCTATCTATTTTCCGGGATAAAATATAGCCTATACGGATTCGGAAGAATCGCTCTAAGTAATGGTAAAAGAAATTTTGAAATGGGTCCAGTAGTTTTTGAGTCTATTCAATACAAACATACAAAAATACAAAGGTTTCCTCTTTATAATATTAGTATAGATATAGATTAGTAATTAGTATAAGTATATTAGTATTAGTATATTAGTATTAGTATATTAGTATAGATAATAAGTGAAATGAAACGAATGAATAAAGGACATTTTATAAACATTTTGAGCTATGAAGTAAATTTAACCTCTAAGGGGGTGAAAAGGGGGAATCAAGAAAGTACGTAACCCACGCGGACGAAGTCGCGGGCAAAGTGCTAGTTAGCAATATATTTATAATATCTGTTACTTTAATTCTTAAAGTATTATCCACCACACTATCACAATCTATTTTTTTTTTAATTTAAGAATTTGATTACGAGCAAACACCACACTGTAGTACAAATTTTCAGCTCTATGTTAATTTTGAATAAGTTTGAGTGAGTGTGTGAGTGTTTAATGAGTGGTATCCATCTTATAGCAGTCTAATCCGTACACCGGCTCCACAGGCTATCAGTAATACATAATATAATCTGTGATGACTGATAAGTGGCCCCACTGCTGGTGGTAGGGCTCACTCGCGACCACTATTCTTTCGGAGTACTGCGCAGAAGATCTAGTTGTTTTGGCGTGAGCCCGCTCCTTTTTTGTTCTCATCTTTGCTTCTGGGCGAGATTGAGACTAAAGAAAAAAAAACACAGCTGCAAGTTGAATGCTGGGTTAGAGCGGTGCCGTTGCCGTGCCGGTATAGCGTGCCATGACCTTAAGAGTCAACACACTATAAATAAAAAAAACAATTTTATTTGAAATTCTTTCCCAAAGAAACCGCAAACTACATCCATATCAATTTTTAACGTGGTAAAATCATTAAATGAGTCCTCCCACCCAGGGCAGAGCGGGAGGGACTGTCAGACTCGTACCGACTAAAATCATCGGTGTCCTTCAATAGCCCTTTACGTACCGGGGTCACGGTAATTCGTGAGTCGCGCGACACAGCGATATCAAATAGGGCAACTTTAATATTTTCTATGTTATTCTGTAAAACGTCAGCGGAATTGTAACTTGCGGTTATTATCAACAGCCACGTCGCTGCCTTCGCTTTCCGAAATGGACTTTCCAATCTTGCAACGCAATCAAAAATGTTATTTGTAAAAATATCCGCAAAATCTGGAACCTGACCAACATTTTCCGATATACGATCTACCGGATCCCGCTAAACTCCTTTTTTACTGTTTCTGAACGCAACGACAGCTTCCATGCAGCTGGTACGTTTCCATCAAACTTAAAAACTGCAATATTGAAGTCGATACCAATATCGAGACTTAAATAGAACGGTCGCGAATAAAGCCGACGATCAATTTCGAATATACTTCACGTACTGCAGCCACGTGATTCGCAGAGCAATGCAGTGGCGTGCAGCGAAACTATACATTCCTATTTTCGATACTGACGCTCCGAAACTTCTGATTAGTTGAGAATTTCAAAGAAAATTTCTGCTACGCTCTTAATTAAACCACGTTTGTTTTGAACTTCTTTCGTAAAACTGTCTATTCAAGAAATTGAATTTCAGTCATTTATAAATGTAGTTTAAACTTACAAGTTTATCTTATAAATGGATGTTGAAATAAGAACTAGTTTCTGTTTTTGGCGTATAGTAAATTATTAAACTTTTAGATTATTGTTAAACCTTTTTAATTATTCTACTCGTATAACTCATTTGAAAAAGTAATTAACTACAGTTATATTTCCAGACTAAACTGCGGCCTACACACTAATTTACTAGTATCCTAAGGCTTATAATTTCTGTGACTTCCAAGAATTTATTGCTTTCAACTTTGTAGAAAAAGAAAGTTTTGTTCCAGGAAAGGAAAAGTATTACGAGATAAAAAGAGTACAAAATGTTTAATTTATAAGACGCGAAATATGAGATACTTATACATTCTGGCCGCGACTTCCGTTCATATGGAAGTCAAACCTTTTGCCTAAACGTTTTGCTATAATACTTTATCTCAGTGTCAGATTATTTTGTTATCACTTCTAGAGAAGCAAAATACGATGATCCGGCAACTCCTCTATTTAACTTATTCGTAGTTGTGTTTGGTGTCAACCCTAGTTAAGCGTTCATATACTCCTAAAAGAGTAACACTAAATATAATTGTGCTGGCTAAATGTATGCACTAGCGGCAGGAGGGCCCTGGTGTTGTACAAATCTACTTCAGGCACCAGTCTCTCACTAAGTTAGTTCTATTTAACCTATTGTCATAGTATGATAATTATTACATTTTATAAGATTTTTTTTTTGTAAAGAGAAATTGATTAAAATAAATAAAACTTCTAGAGCCTTACCTGTTACAAACAAATCTATTTTCAAAATATTCGTTAATTTTTACAGTGACAGTTGTGTTATAAAATATGCACTGATTAAACGGCAAATTAGCAAAACATGTAAGTTTTTTTTTACGGTTAGTTTCTTCATAAAAGTAACTGGTGATTTCAGTTAATCTATAACTTGAACAAAGAAATACATCAGCAACGGTCAAGTGTAAGTTAACACAACTGATAACTTTAGCTGTTGATGAAGAACTTAGTAGTTTAAAAATAAGCTTCGTTTCCAAACGTGATGCCCAAAAACATTTCTAAATGCGCTATCTATAGACTATCGTTTAGTCCACTCTCGACCCCTCGACCCCTAAAAAAAGATTTCCCCTAAACATAGTCCACTCTCGACCCCTACGGGATGAGAATGAATTTTTATCCCATTTTCATCACAACTATTATTTTGGTACAGTGATTTACTAAATGCAAATTCATATACTGCAAAGAAGGTAAAAGTAACAGTATAATGTTTTAAATAATTACACTCGGAGTTAAATTCCTGATTAATTTAAATTGCAAGTTTAGCAAGAACTTTATACTAATACTTACTAACTTTCAGGTCAGTTAAAATGCTCTGATATTTTCACATTTTTCTCAAATATTAACTTGTCGCTCACTTATCGAAAGTCGTTTTCAAATCGAACAACATGCAAAGCCAGTTTCAATATCCGGGCTTTATGAAAGTGTGCTCGAATCCTCGACTCACGGACAATATCCGACACTTGAGAATTAAACGGAAGCGGTCGTTTATGCTGGCTTAAGGTGTTATAAGATGTTCTACATTTATACATATAAAGCAATTTTTTAACAGACTTTTAAAAAAAAATCTTTATCGGCCTTATTACAAAAACTAAATAAACCTTGGTTTAAACCTGGTCTATCAGGTCCATGCTTATCTGCAGAGCCATGGTTTAAATTTGTCCGTATTACAAAACTAAGATAAAACGTCAACTTTAGTACCGCCATTTGAACGATTGTCTAAAGAATTAAATCCACAATGAGCAATAACAATTAAATCTACCTTGTTTCAATCCATTTTGGGTGAAAATAACACAAAAACTACAACACAATGAAAAATTTGCTATGAGAAACTTTGACATACCTTTGACAGCTATTACTGTTAGACCATGGTTTATCGCAAAACCACGATTTGTAATAATGTTTGTGTAAACCGTAGTTTTACAAGATTAAACCTGGGTTTTTAGTTAAACCCCTTTTTGTAATAAGGCGGTTTATGTTTTTTCACCATTCGATGTACATCACATTGACGCTAGCATTTGATTTCATCATTGCGTTCCGTGTTGGCTTTGTTGAATGACGATATAATGGCCAGCAACGAAACAATAGTACCTAGTACCCCATAAGTAAAAAAAAAGTACTCACCGATAGCTGAAGAAATAAATAATAAATATTCCACAACTATCACACAACGCCATCTAGTCCCAAGCTAAGCAAAGCTTGTGTTATCGGTATTAGACAACTAAGTTTAACAAATCAATTAAGTTTTTTAACTACATACTAACACTTGCCACTAGCCATTCCGTCTTAACTTCTAATGATAGTCTTTAGAAGTTAAAACGGAATAATTACCATGTTTATTATTTGTTTAGAGTTTTCGATATTTCGGCGCACTCGCAAGCGCCATGATCGCGGATGAACTGAAGTTATTGCAGGTGGGTATTTACGAGCAGAAAAATGAGAATTTTTGAGTTCGACACCTACCCACCACTAACATTCTCATAAGTCACGCAAAACACAATTCTATTCCCGACACACAAAACTCACTCCGCCTTATTACAAAAAGAGGTTTAACTAAAAACCCAGGTTTAATCTTGTTAAACTATGGTTTACACAGACATTATTACAAATCGAGGTTTTTCGATAAACCATGGTCTAACAGTAGTAGCTGTCAAAGGTGTATCAAAGTTTCTCATAGCAAATTTTTCATTGTGTTGTAGTTTTTGTGTTATTTTCACCCAAAATGGATTGAAATAAGGTAGGTTTAATTGTTATTACTCATTGTGGATTTAATTGTTTAGACAATCGTTCAAATGGCGGTACTAAAGTCGAGGTTTTATCTTAGTTTTGTAATACGGACAAATTTAAACCATGGCTGTGCAGATAAGCCTGGACTTGATAGACCAGGTTTAAACCAAGGTTTATTTAGTTTTTGTAATAAGGCCGACTGTATTCGCTCGCGAACGCTTTTCGGCTTTTACACAATCGTTATTGTAACGTATTAGTTCTACTTTTAAACAATAATTCGCACTTCTTAAGGCTCAAATAGTTTTATTCGCGACTATCAGGGACTAATTTGTGCTGCTCGACTGCGAGGATCAAGGCAGACTGAATGTTGAATCCGAAATTGACAATTATTTTTTCTTTACGACTAGTACACTATGTTGTGACAAGTTTTGTCTACAAGGTGTCGTTGGGTTAGTGATACATAAATGTTTAAATACATTTACATACTCTAACTGTGCTCAGTTTATGTATTTGAGACGATTACACATAAAAGTGTGTAACTGTGAAGTGTTTTATGGGAGTGTTTTACGATTATCCCTGCTGAAGCATAAATGTTTGCGTGGGCGCTGATACGTACGAGTATTTAAATCATGAAGTAAACTATGAATAACAATATTTAATGCATAAAAACTGCTGCTTTTCTTAGAAAACAGTGAGTTAAAACCATGATACTGATACTGCGAGCTTGCATCACCCCACAGTTGGGCTGAGGCCTCTCCCCTTGACTTACAGTGTACCACTGGTCGTTAGTTTTGTCTTACTCAACCAACCATCATGGACTATGTCAGGACTCCAAATCGTGTCACTTTGCATTTCAGCTCAATAATAACCGGAGCCGCGGGACTTATCAGATACCGGCTATTGAAGGACACCGTGGATTTTAGTCACTACAAGTCTGACAGCCTCTCCTGTCCCGCCCTGGGTGGGAGGACTAATTTATGAAGAAAAAGCCGAAACAAGTTATGATGTCACTGTCTCTTTTACAGTCCAAACAATGTACGTAGGTATTGGTCAAATAATGCACGGAACACTCAGGTGTATGAATGGTCTTTTGAGGAAAGAACCACATAGATTTGAGAATACCTGTCCAGTCAGTGCAAGCATTTGTTAGCTAGCTTAGTGTAGCTTGACTTTAGCTTCCCCCATTTACTGTTAGCAATTTGGTAGGCTTTAGGAACTGTGACTAACCACATTGACTGTACATTCAAGCGTTTTGAGCCAGAGATATTTTGATGATGCATTGTCAGCATTCTCGGAGCATCGAAGCAAGAGAATACCAAGAGTTTATCGACAGAATTGAGTTTAGATAGCTGTATAAATTGTTGCTGTAGTTGTTTTAAAACTGTCAAAATCAAATTTCGAAGCAAAACCTTTACACTAACAAACATTTAACGTTTCCTAAGTAACAATGGATGGCGCTATTTTAACTCCAATACGATTTTTTTACATTTCCCGATCGCGATTGATTCCATTTGTGCTCGTAACTCACTCAGTGTTTCATTTATGAATGCCAGTTGATCAAAACGTTGGTGTTTCTATCATATTTTGTGATGAATGTAGGTCCCTAGATGCGATTGTATGCCCTTATACATCTTTATCAATAAGACCGTAAAAGATTTAATTTTTAAGATAAAGAAAAAAAGAAAATGAAATCTGTCCTTATTTATTAAATATTGTATAAGTGACACTGTTAAATGAAATCCATTTAACAGTGTCACTTATACAATATTTAATACCAATCTTAACAATATAGTTCGTTTTTAAATCTTTACGTCATGTTCGATGTTTCTACTAAGGAATTACTTTTAATATGTTTATTAAAATAAACGTGAGTTGTTTTAATAAACATATTAAAAGCTTGAATACTGAATGAGCCAACTTTAAAATGAAAATCCATTCATATTTTAACATACCAATCCAAAAATCGAAACGAAAATTCTACGGTACATTTACATAAAATATCTCTGAACAATAATAAATGTCCAAGTACCTTTCCTCTGTATAAGCGATTCCCCAATCACCTGATAAAGCAATCGACCAATTTAAATCACCCGAACGATTGCGAGTCACAAATCATCCGCAATTATTCCGTCTCCCGTCATGAAATATGCGCATACATTGAAGAATCTACGAGCCATTCTATATGAGAAAATGTATGACTCATCCATACATGGGCATTAAAACTCCTATTTGTCAACGTCCTCTTTATTATCAGCAAGCAATTTTCCAAGAGAATTGTGACCTTTGCATTTCTCAGCCCAATGCATAACTTGTTTTATTTCCAATCTAAACTAACCCCTATTGTTTTGAAGATAAGGTTGGATTTATCATGTTGAGGTGGTGTCGAGTAAATGTTTCACGGCCACTGCATTGCCTGGTCAGCGAACTAATCAATACTCAAGTAACAGATGATTTGGCTTATAGATTATTATGCGGATAATCACAAAGAGATCGCTGGTCGGCCGATTAGCTTTGGTTTATTTTCAAAGCCGCTTGCACTTGAGCACGGTATAAACATGAGACAAATATTTCGGTCTACATAATTATGGGTACATTGGAAAATAGCCTGAAATACAAAGCTTTTAAGTACATTATTGTGTACAGTTTGTTAATGCTCCTTGCTAACCAGCACGCTTGTTACGTGATGTGCATTTCGAAATATTAAATTACGGATGTGATCTCGTTTTCATATATGTATTTTAAATCGAATCCAGGACAAGCTAGGCGCATTACAACTTTGTTCTAAAAACCATGAACAAACGGTACATGCATGTCTTTGAACCGTAAAATGTAAGGCTGGGCCCGTATTTTTTACGTGTTAAATTACGAAATGAGTCCTCCCACCCACGACGGGACGGAAGGAACTGTCAGACTTGTACTGACTAATGTCCTGTCCTTTCTCATACCTTTCTGAATCACAGTTACCTGGTAAGACCGTCCCGCGACCCTGGCAGGCGCTGGGCCCGTGTCTACGTATTACGGCCTATTCTCTTATTCTCTCTCACGAAATCTCGAACTGAACGTTATAGGCTGAGTATGTTATGCGGGTATCTTCATCTTCTCATTCATCATCATCATCATCATCTCAGCCATAGGACGTCCACTGCTGAACATAGGCCTCCCCTTTAGATCTCCACATATACCGGTTGGAAGCGACCTGCATCCTTCTCATTCTCATCTCGTTTAATCATCTAATATTACTAAGTGATTGATAATGATACACCAGAGGGTCATTACGACGCCATAATGAGCCGAAAACAATTAAGTTGATAACACGCGGCCTGTTATTATAATCCACTTTACAGACCCACCTCTGTTTGGACCAACAAAGTACCTATCGATTTCATAAATTAATGAGTTTTCCGAACATCCATTATTAATTTATTAGGTGCTTTGTTTTGTTATTCGAAAGGCGGGACAAACTAGTTTGAGTAGGTAAGGGTTCTAAAAATACCACTTTACCAGTCTTTTAATAAGTACTGTAAAAGTGTGCAGTCTGGTCACGGGACTCACGAATTACCGTGACCCCGGTACGTAAAGGGCTATTGAAGTACACCGTGTATTTTAGTCAGTACGAGTCTGTCAGTTCCTCCCGCTCTGCCCTGGGTAGGAGGACTCAAAAGATGATTTTACCACGTAAAAAAAAAGTATGCAGTCTACTGCTCAAGCAATACAATAGATACAAGATATATTTTTTTTTATCGTGGTAAAATCATCAAATGAGTCCTCCCACCCAGGGCAGAGCAGGAGGGACTGTCAGACTTGTACTGACTAAAATCCACGGTGTCCTTCAATAGCCCTTTACGTACCAGGGTCACGGTAATCCGTTAGTCCCGCGATCGAGATACAAGATATAGAATAATTTTATCGTAATTTATATTATGATTCTGCTTAAGTGGCTTTTATGCCTTTGTCAAACAGAACGGCGAAAGCGAAGCGTTTCCGAACCGAAGCGAGGTCAGTCCGATAGTTCTGTCATGCTTTCACGTTTCTGTGTGAGTGGATTCAAACAATTCCATACATTACAAATGAAAACATCACGCTTCGCATTCGCTTCGCTTGTCTGTTTGACAAAGGCTTTATAGAAGGTAACATGATATTTATCTTGCTTTAAATCCCGGAATAGTTTACCTTCACTCTTTTAATGATCAGCATTTTGTATGGTTATTAATTGCATGATTTACTTTTTAACTTATGATGGGTTCGATGCTCGGGGCGAGAATGAGTGTTATTGGGATTTTCTGTACGGAATTTCTTAGCACTCTGGATTTGTGTACAGCTGATGGTTGATAACAATAGTGTTGCCCTTACATGGGATTTAAACATTACTGGCGAAATTGGGATGACCGGTTGTGTTTGCCTCTGCTGAAACCTTCAGAGATTAGATGCAGGTGTGATCTTACGAGTACATTATATATTTTTTTAAGCTAGACTACTAAGTATTCATTCATTCAGGTCCTTTTGTTAAGGAAGTTGGCCTCATCTTCAAGGTGGGCAAAAGAATAAATGAGTAAATACGGTACTCTTCAGCAAATTGTACCCCAAAAGGAGAGATAACTGTGCCAGAGTAAGGTAATTTACCGGTCTGTCTTTTAATTAACTTCAAGGTACAATTTATTTTGGGTCAGACTAGAAAATTGGTTGAGTTAGCAAGAATATAAATTACCAATCCAAGAAAATATAGAGAGAAGCAATTATATTATTGGACTCGTGGGTTTTGTAGATACAACTCTAGTGGCAAAGGACGGCTTTTGATGACAGGTATTTTAAAAGAAGAAGGTACGTCAATAAAGAATCAGAACCGGTTCCGTACCATTATTTCTACAAAAACAGCAAAAATATCATGATGAATGTGTGGTAGCCCTCATAAATGTCTATTTTATTCTATTGTTTACTGTTTGCTGTTATAGTCGCAATAGTAATACCTACATCATTTGTGAAAATTTCAACTATCTAACTATCACGGTTCTTGAGATACAGCCTGGTGATAGACAGACAGACGGCTAGCGGAGTCTTAATAATAGGGTATTATAATAGGGTAAATATTAAAATTTTAAAAAAGCATAAGTATACAGTATTAATTAGTTACTGTTAAGCTCATTGGTCTGGGCATGTGGGCGGCGAGTATTGGGCGACTTGCTGTCCGACCATGGACCATGCCCGGGTCGACGGCGCGTTGTGTTCCACGCGCGCCTCAAGGAGTGTCAGCATAGTGATTGGGCCTGTAGAGGGCCAAAGCCTGCCGGGGTCGCGGGACTCACAAATTACCGTATCCCCGGTACGTAAAGGGCTATTGAAGGACATCGTGGATTTTAGTCAGTACAAGTCTGACAGTCACTCTTGCCCTGCCCTGGGTGGGAGGGCTCATTTGATGATTTTACCAAAAAAAGCATTGGTCTGGTGGTTGCAAACTCTACTGCTGAGCATGAGGTTCTTGGATCAATTTTCTGGTTAGACAAAGTGTTATTGTGTTTTTCATGAAGCTTTTCTCAGTGGCACCCAGGAACCTTAGAACACGAAGGGTAAGTTAAGGAACAAGGTTGATCTCAACTTTACGTACATACAAGTGATATTGTGTTACAACACTCCAACAAAATTATATACCTAGATACAAATATTCACTGTCTAGTTTAAAAAGTAGAAGAACGTGGTACCAGTAAGTATCCTTGAGAATTATTATGATGGGGCAGTAACATTGGCCTTACAGAATTACCTTTGTAAATTGCTTTTGACATTCTAAACGTTGTCAATGACTGTCTGTCGATTCAATGTTACTGGGAAATATCGAATTCTTGATGTCTCAATGCCAGACATAGTTACGAAGAAATAATCGCTCTTCTCCTTCAATAATTTGCAGTAAAATAAAACGATAGTACTATTATCTTACATTTAAGTAAATGTGTGACTGATGACCGCAAAATTGATTTTTGATCAATATGTACCATTCGCAAATTAATTTAAAGCCTTTGTGCCTTTATACAGAGGCGATAGCGAACCGGACCGAGTCCGAAGCGATAACGAACCGATATGAGACGTCAAACTGGGTGCAGCGAACCGAGGCGTGGCAGTTGTATTAGCTGGCTTTTTATGAACGACATCAAATAGAGCAAATACGCCTTCGCCACGTCTTCGCATCGGCTCGGTCACGCTATCGGATCGCTTTCGCTTTTCTATGTGACTGGATTCAAACAATTCCATACATTACAAATAAAAACGCCTCGCTTCGCATTCGCCACGCCTGTCTGTTTGACAAAGGCTTTCTACCTAAGCAACTTTTACTAGTAACCCTTTTTATCGTGATAAAATCATCAAATATAATCCTCCCGCCCTGGTCGGAGCGGAGGGGATTGTTAGACTCGTACTGATTAAAATCTACGGTGTTCCTTCAATAGATTTCGTCTACTTCGAGATTTCGACGACTTTAGCACAAATGACTTCTCTACTAATAAAAGAATTCGAAGCGTGACGTTTTTATTTGTAATGTATGGAATTGTTTGAAGCCAGTCACATAGAAAAGCGAAAGCGATCCGATAGCGTGACAGAACTATCGGACTGACGTCTCGCTTCGATTCGGTATCACCTCGGACTCGCTTCGCTTTCGCCTGTCTGTTTGACAAAGGCATAAATCCTTTAAATATTCTCCACACGAGTCGACGGTGCGTTGTGTGCCATGCCCGCCTCAAAAAGTGTCAGCATTATGACGGCGACGCCCCTTTTGAGGTCCAAAGCCTGCCGAGGTCGCGGGACTTACGAATTACCGTGACCCCGGAACGTAAAGGGCTATTGAAGGACACCGTGGATTTTAGTCAGTACGAGTCTGATAGTCCCTCCCGCTCTGCCCTGGGTGGGAGGACTCATTTGATGATTTTACCACGATAAAAATAAAAAGTTAGTTCTCCACATTTAATCAATCACCCCGTATAATTGGAGAACACTGAGAATGAAAAGTAATTTTTAAACCAATTACAATAAATTAATTTAGTACCCACCGAAAACCCTACCTGCAATTCAAGTGGAACAAAACCGAAAAGGTAATTTTCTAGATTGAAAAATGCTTTCCCAGACAACAATTTATTACAGCATTAAAATTAATCGCCGCTGAAAACACTTCCCTTCAGGGTCTATTATACTAAATTTGAGGATTAAAGGAATTTCAGTCATTAAATATTATACCAATTTGTGTGCAAAATTAACAACTGTAGGTAATAATCATAAATGTCATGAAGCGCAATTTACATTTTATTTTATAATGCCAAAGAATAAGGGAGGGTGTGGTTTCGTTGGCGAGTTTCTTTGAAGTTAATATTCATTGGAAAATTTTAGCTTCGATATTTAATGAAGGTATTGAAAGCTCCAGAGATGTAATAAAACCATGAAATATCGCTGTAGAGAAGGACTGTTATTGTCCATCGATGAGGTCTAAAAACTTTTTTTTTTATATTTTTGGGATAATAAATTTTTACAGCAGTGTATCGTAGGTGGGTTAGTGTAACAAGCATTTAATCTCACATGACACAAACACTCAGAGCCAGAACAACTAATTGTACTAGTAGATCATTGTTTCGTGCGGGAATCGGGCCCACGACACATCACGCAGCTGTCGATCGCGCAGTCACGGCGCCAATTGCCATCTTTATTTATTTTTTTGAAACTTTCCCCCCACTCACTACGTATTTCTCCTGTATCGTGGGTGCGTTTACAAATATAGAAACTCACGTACACAAACACCCAGACCCGGAACAATTACTTGCAGATCATACAAATTTTTGTTCCGTGCGGGAATCGAACCCGTGACACACGTGCCGTCAGTATCATATTACGATGCATTTCATTGTATCATATTACCTTTTAAACGCTTTCTAAGATTACCAATTTAACGAGGTGTTAGAACATTCATTGTTGGTCCGAGTACCCCAATTGTATGCCATTTTAATATTCCAACAGACTTCTCAAATTACATTACAAAGTTCTTTGTTTGCTTTCGTAAATTGAATTATCAGGGAAATATTAGAAGTTTTTCCTGAATTAGAAAGATTGTTTCTATTGTTTTTTTTTTCTGAGGTAGGGAAAATTGTCTTCTTTCCTTAAATCCTGTTGCTCTGAAGTACGAATAACAAAATTATTATAATTTTTCCTACTTTTTAAAAAGACTTGCCACTTCAAGTTAAACATGTTTTCTTCTTTATTTTAGTACCTATATTGTTTTTCAATTTATCTCCTGAATGTTTTCACCACTTATTTATATAAAGTAGTTAAACTTTTGTCATTTTTCTAACTTTAGTTTTAACTAGAAAACTAGTAATAACATGTTCTGCGAAAAGCTATACGAAAGTTTTACATTTTTTTTTATCGTGGTAAAATCATCAAATGAAGGAATCATTTGATGATTTTACCACGATAAAAAAAAATGTAAAACCACCCAGGGCAGAGCAGGAGGGAACTGTCAGACTCGTATTGACTAAAATCCACGGTGTCCTTCAATAGCCCTTTACGTTCTGGGGTCACGGTAATTCGTACAGTCCCGCGAACCCGGCAGGCTTTGGCCCTCTAGAGGGAGATACAAGATATAGAATAATTTTATCGTAATTTAAATTATGATGCAGTATGGAGGGAGCGACTGTCGCAACCGAGGTCCGGGCACGCCGCAATCGCGGCGGTAAGACCCCTCTTTGAGGAGTGGCTGGATAGGCGTCACGGCGTCCTTACCTTCCGCATGACGCAGGTCCTCACCGGACACGGAAGTTTCGGGAGGTTCCTGTGTCTGATAGGGAGGGAAGAAACGCCTGGGTGTCACCACTGCGAGGATCGTCCGGAGGACACGGTGGAGCATACGGTGCAGGACTGCCCCGCTTGGGCAGAGCACCGCCGTGTCCTCACGACGGCGATAGGCGGAGACCTCTCGCGCCCGGCATTGGTCGAGGCCATGCTGCGGGGCGAGACGGAGTGGGAAGCGGTCGCCTCCTTCTGCGAAGCAGTCATGCTCGTGAAGGAGGAGGCGGGCCGCCTGAGGGAGAGGACAGCGTCCTCCCTCCACCCCAGCCGCAGTGGTAGACGCCCACGGCGTCGGACGTCGCGAGACGATCTCCGGCCACCGTAGGCGCGGGCATGCGGGCGGCGAGTAATGGGCGACTCGCTGTCCGACCATGGACCATGCCCGGGTCGACGGCGCGTTGTGTTCCACGCGCGCCTCAAAGAGTGTCAGCATAGTGACGGGGCCTGTAGAGGGCCAAAGCCTGCTGGGGTCGCGGGACCAAGGGATTACCGTGACCCCGGTACGTAAAGGGCTAGTGAAGGACACCGTGGATTTTAGTCAGTACAAGTCTGACAGTCCCTCCCGCCCTGCCCTGGGTGGGAGGACTCATTTGATGACTTTACCACGATAAAAAAAAAAAAAAAAAAAATCATACCTCGCGTCCCCGTCTTATACAATGTTTCCCTACAAATCCATTTTGTAAAGGGTTGTTGTTTTAAGTTACAAAACTTTAATCACATCTAATTCCAGTCTACAGAATTAGTCTAAAATACTTCCAATACTGAGACACACCTCTTCTCTGTGAAAGAGTTTATCTATGTTTCGTCGGTGGGCAGGAGATCCAGTTCTATCTGGGTGAACTCTCTCCTTCTTAAGTCTGATCTTTTCTTCTTAGCTAGAGCTTGAGGCCAAGGCCCTTCCAAACTTCTGCTCAATAAACAGTATCATTAGGTACCAACCAAATTTGATCAATCGACACAGTCATTGTCAAACTTTCAACTTACCATAAATGACTTTTGTCCAAATCCGTACCTACCCAATTTTCCTAACCCATTACACCGAACTTGTAACATAAAACTAATCATTACAGTAACACGATTAAGTTATAACAGCAGCCATTGTGTTCTGGTTATGGCAAGCATTAAACACGCACTTCCAAGAATAAATGACAAGCCTTTTAATATGTTAATGGCTCCATTTCGGTACGGTAATGTAATAAGCGATGATATTCTTGGCGGTTTTACCTGTGAATTTGTGAGTGGAGTATGTTGTTTATATCTACTTGAGTTAGTAAGAATATTGTATTATGATGTCAGAACTTTGTTGTTGCTAATTCCAGACAAACGCGGTCCAATTTACAGTCAAGTTTGCAGACTACTGGAAGCATGACAAGACTATTTTGTTCTGAGGTCTTATAACTTTTTCACGTTTTTCTGACGTAAAGTGAACCCCGTACTTTGACGTTAATTTGATGGATTAAACAATTCCTCGTTCGTACGGCGCTTTTCATTTACCATACAAATTGACATCATTGTACTTCACGTACAAAAAAATTGTGCTAAGGTCTGTGGCAGTCACACACTGTAAAGATTACTTTGCCACATGCACCTTGGGCCTAACTCATATTTCTTAAACAAGTATGTAATTGATACCAAAAAATATGTGGAAGCTAATTTGCCGACTTTTGAATTAAGTTTGACCTAGGTTTGTATTCGCTAAATTACATACAAACAGCTATATTTTCCTTTAGATAAATTACATTTAACCTGAAAGTGAAGCGATGCCAAACCCCGGCAGCGTTTCGCTTTGCCTTTGCAACGATTCTGAATGCAGCTAATGAGCCGCTCCGATGTACGAGTATGTAGTACAGTTTCAAATGAAAGCAAGAACTCTTTGTATACGTGTGTAATATTGGACTCAAAATACATAATGTTCGTGTATATAGTCAAAAAAAATGGTCAAACGTTTCTTAAGGCCTTTTAGAGTGGTCGCGGGACTGTACGAATTACCGTGACCCCGGAACGTAAAGGCTATTGAAGGACACCGTGGATTTTAGTCAGTACGAATCTGACAGTCCCTCCCGCTCTCCTCTGGGAGGTGATGATTTTACCACGTAAAAAAAAGGCCTTCTTAGAGTAACAGAGTAATAGGCAATATTGCTTATATTTGCCGCCACAACAAAAGTTATTTTAAACCTGACTAAAACTTTTATTATATATTGTTTTAACTACTTTTATCCCTGAAGCATTACCACGAATATAAAATAAGTTTGTATTTCGATAAGGCATTTAAAACTGTTAGGGAAGTGCGTCATCCGGTTTTTATTTCAATTAACACGACACATCGGTAGGTAACGAGTGGCAATGAGTGAAATGGGACAAATTGTAGCACTTGCTTTAACGACACGTAATTATACTTAATGGTTCGTTTACCTCCATAAAATTAACGAATGTTTTTATGTTATTGGGTGGAAAATGGGCAGTCATAATAGCTGGCTTGTGATGGTCATCGATGTTAATGGATATTTGTAAAAGCAGACCCGTAACAGAGTGTCTAATCTCCAAGCCTGTGGTGTCGACCTTAGTGACATACGTTTTATTAATGACCCCGAACTCAGAATGAATGATATTACGATTTGATAGATAGCTCTTAAGAATTCGCGACACCACCCATATAGTTTTTGATGTAATGACATAGGCACTAGCTACGCGCCAAAATAACTTTGTCGTGGCGGTATTATCCGTCCGCAATTAATTTTGACGTTAGTTACGTTTGTACATTTTTATCCTTTCCTGTCATTTTTTTTGACGGATTTAGAAAGTAGACACCCAGATACGTGATTTTTCGGTTAACTCATAAAGGAAACAATTCCTCAATTAGCTTGAATAGTAGCGACCTTATGATAGGCATCACCCCATCTTTCCACTTCGTCTCGCAAGAAGGCGTACCGTATCTTCTCCCCGGTCTGCCGAAGTAGAAATATAACTTAATATAAGAAAAAACTTATAACTTGTACTTTACAATAATAATGCAATTATATCTTAAGAAAGTCTTACAAACAGGAAACGAGTCACAAGTTTTATGTACGGAGCGGAAACAATTTTTAAGCAGAACTTGCAAAATAAATGCACATTACTCTTTCCAATTGTAACAAAAAATTTAATCAGTCTACATCAACTACAACTACAGAACAAACAGTTCATTTTTATTTCAAGTTCAAACAAAATTGATGTAATAATGTGATTAGATTTGCCTACCTGTTCGCAACTCAACGGTATATTATGATTGATTTGAAGTGGGACCTACCTAGAATTCTGAAAGGCCCAAGTACATACAATCAATCAAAACAGACGTTCGTCTTGAGTAGAAGTGCTTTATTCTAGTGTCAAAATATTTACTGTGGAGACAAATTGGAAGCTTAAAGTTATTTTGCATAAAAAAAAAGAAATATTATATCGTTCTGTCTTTTTCAATGATGTCTCGGAGATTTAAAGTGATTTTTTAATCTTGATTGGATTACGTAAGAATTTAATTTCATCCAATGGAGAAGAAAAAGCACTCAGTTTCATCAAAACTGCCTTCAAACGGTAAAAGAAACCATCGGTAGGAAACCGAAATGTCCTTGAACCAGAAATTTAAAGAAATGTGACATCTACCAGCCTGCATTGGGTCCGAGGAGGTTTATTGCAGCTCTCTCTCATGCCTTTGTCAAACAGACAGACGAAAGCGAAACGAGTCCGAAGCGATACCGAACCGAAGCGAGACGTCAGTCCGATAGTTCTGTTACGCTATCGGATCGCTTTCGCTTTTCTATGTGACTGGATTCAAACAATTCCATACATTACAAATAAAAACGCCTCGCTTCGCATTCGTCACGCCTGTCTGTTTGATAAAGGCTTCACAGAAAAAAAGCCTGTGTCCCAGCAGTGGGAACATTGTAGGCTGATTTTGCTATGTAATGCTAAACAAAGCAATAAAGACGGTTCATATTTCTAGCTATGTCTACAAGACATTACAGTAACTAGAGGCACTTTCAACCAAGTCAACCTGATCTACCTTTGAAATTCAAATGATCCAATTTCAGAAACGAAAGATGACAAATCATAATAATCTCAAGGGAAATATACCTAATTAAATGTTTCCCTTGTAAATTGATAAGAAGAGAAGCAACATAAGTTGATCGAATCACCTTTATCTTTACACTAGCACTTTGCCCGCGACTTCGTCCGCGTGGGTTACGTACTTTCCTAATTCCCCCTTTTCACCCCCTTAAAGGTTAAATTTCCAAAAACCCCTTCTTAGTGCTCCCCTATATTATAATAGGAAGCCGTGTGCAAAATTTCACATTCCTAGCCCCAGTAGTTTCGGCTGTATGTTGATATGTCAGTCAGTCAGTTCTCCTTATAAATATATAGATAATATAAAACAAAGTCGCTTTAGTGTGCCTGTATAGGTACTCATAACTTCCAAACGTCTGCACCAAACCAGATAAATGTTTTTCTCTTGTATTCGTTGTTTTCAGAACAAGAGTTTTTTAGGAAAATCCACCGGTTACCCGTGTGAAGTCGGGGCGGACCGCTAGTTCAATTCAAATCAACACAAGTCTTTGGCTTCGAGATCTTGTATCACCAATAATCTTTCAATCTATCCCTTAGGAAATCACTTGAATGTTCCTCACAATACCGATATCATCCGCCATCTTACTAGGCTAGGAGCTAACCACTTAAATAGATTAATGATAGCCACATCATTAATCTTTGCTGGACCCGGCTCATTTACTATGTGACTTCATAGACTGGCTATAGATCTTCTTTTGATAAACCTTATCATTTTCAAAAGGGTTAATGTAGCTTGGCTTTATATTTTAGCTTAGATTGTTAAGTCTCGTTGAGAGTATGAGTGAAAGGAGGCTAACAAAAGGTATTTTCAATGCGGATGTTAGTAGAAACCCCAAGAGGCATTCTAGAAGGACATTCACTAACCTAAAGTTTGCCAGAAAGATCTGCCATGCTAATCTTTAAATGGCTTTTATAATAAATTTTCAACATTATGTTCTAGAATACAAAGTTAAAAATCCTCTAAAGATAAACTAGCTACAGCGTTGCCTCGGCACAACAGGTGTGTATCTATGATCAGATGTATGGACAAGGCGAAAAATATATGTAAAGAGGTAAAATTCTTTGCTTTTTTTTGCATTTAAGGCTTGACTTACGTAAAGATTTTTATTTATGGAATAAGGCCCAGGACAGAATTAATACGAGTTCCACTCGATCAATTCATTTTAGATTAATTTACAAGTTATATTTAGACAGCGAGGTAGTTTTATTTAGTACTGGCAGGGATGGAGCAATTCAACCGTAAGGCTTCGTAAAGGTCAGGATTTTATTCGATTAAGTGAGCGACATAATCAGTCGATTACGTCTATAAATCATTTGCTATCGTGTCGTTTCGAATTGGATAGATGAAAATGGAGGTAGTTTCACGTACTTTGAAGATATTACGGAAAGAGGGATTGTGAATACTTTTATTGATTTCTTAATTATCGTAATTATTTAGCAGAAACTTACGTTTTTAACTGATTAAGCTGTAATTGACAAATAATTTATCATAAATCTGTTACCTATTATTATTTCTTGATTTAATATTTTGTAGGGGAACACTGTATAAGGCGGAGACGAGGTATGATGGTAATCTCACACTTAAGGCAAACTTAACACAATACTAACGTAGCGCAAGCGCCAACAGGACGCCATTTGTTAATGGCAGCTTGCAAATGACGTCCTGATTACGCTTGTTGAGTATGTCTAAAGAGTGAATGTCCTCATTATACCTTGCTTCCCCCTTCTTTGATAGCTAAGTCGAATTTGTGTGTTTTCACTAATGATAGTACCTAACTTATAATGTCCTACCACGATGACGAGTTGGACAAAGTATAATTAAGCTACTGTACTATCATGAGATCACTATCCTTCCTTGCAAATGTCAAGCCACAGCTAGTTAATTAATTATTTTGACCTAGATTTTAACGATAGGACTTAATCAGTTTGAGACATGCAAGCTAATTCTATGACGTCGCAATAATGAGGTTAATACTTAGTGTCAGGCTGTTAAGCGCGCCGTACACGGCTAAGATACTATAATATACTTATCTTAAGATACCTTATCGCCTTACCTTATCAATTCTATCTCAAGATACCAAAATATGAAATATATATTATCTTCGTCGTGTGTGATGGTCCATTGAATAGTATGGCGAGCGATATGGTATCTTAAGATAAAATATTATACTATCTTAGCCGTGTGGCGAACTTTATTGTGTCGAGAGATGCTGCCAAGACCAAACTTTTTTTGGTTATGAGTCTTCCCCCCGGCCTGGGTGGAGCGGAAGGGACTGTCAGAATCGTACGAATCGTGTTAAAGAGACCATACAGCGAAACCAAGGCTCCAAAGTGTTCGCAAAGGACAAGTCTATTGGGCAAAGCCAGATGACAAAGCTGAAACGGGAGGATGGCAGCATAGCGTCGACCAAAGCAGAGGTTTTAGGCGAGATCGAGAGGTTCTATGGAAAGCTATACACTTCGGTCGCAAAGCCCGTTGACAGCTTGGTAGGAGATCCAAGAGCCAAGCTGTCCCGACATTATACCCAAGATATCCCGGACATCAGTCTGTACGAGATTAGGATGGCCCTGAAGCAGCTTAAGAACAACAAGGCGCCGGGCGAGGACGGAATCACGTCAGAGCTTCTGAGAGCGGGTGGAACACCGGTACTTAAAGTCCTCCAGAAACTCTTTAATTCCGTCCTGTCCGAGGGCAAAACGCCTGAAACGTGGAGCAGGGGTGAGGTGGTGCTGTTCTTCAAAAAAGGTGATAACAGCCTATTGAAGAACTACAGACCCATCACGCTTCTGAGTCATGTTTATAGCTGTTTTCAAGGGTTATCACGAACCGTCTCGAACACAGACTTGATGACTTCCAGCCTCCCGAACAAGCCGGTTTCCGAAAAGGCTATAGTACCATAGACCACATCCATACGCTGCGGCAAGTTATACAGAAGACCGAAGAGTATAACTTGCCATTATGCTTAGCGTTTGTGGACTATGAGAAAGCCTTCGATTTGGTGGAAACATGGGCTGTGCTTGAGTCACTCCAGCGATGCCGTATTGACTATCGGTACATCGAGGTATTGAAGTGTTTGTATAATAACGCCACCATGTCGGTCCGAGTACAGGAGCATAGCACGAAGGCGATTCCATCGAGAAGAGGCGTAAGACAGGGGGACGTTATCTCCCCGAAACTGTTTACTGCCGCAATGGAAGACGCCTTCAAGCTCCTGGAATGGCAAGGACTTGGCATCAACATCAACGGCGAATACATCACTCACCTTCGGTTTGCCGACGACATCGTAGTCATGGCAAAGTCGATGGAGGAACTCAGCATGATGCTCGATGGCCTTGACCGAGTTTCACAACGGGTGGGCTTGAAAATGAACATGGACAAGACGAAAATTATGTCAAATGCCAATGTTGTGCCCACCCCAGTCTCTGTTGGAAACTCGGTACTCGAAGTTGTTGACTCATATATCTACTTAGGACAAGTAGTCCAATTAGGTAGGTCCAACTTCGAGAAAGAGGTCAACCGCCGAATCCAACTCAGTTGGGCAGCGTTCGGGAAACTACGCAATGTCTTTTCGTCCGACATACCTCAGTGCCTCAAGACGAAAGTCTTTAACCAATGTGTGTTACCAGTGATGACGTACGGCACCGAAACGTGGTCTTTCACTATCGGCCTCATCTCAAAGCTCAAAGTCGCTCAACGAGCTATGGAGAGAGCTATGCTCGGTGTTTCTCTACATGATCGAATCCGAAATGAGAAGATCCGTAGACGAACTAAAGTCACCGACATAGCCCACCGGATTAGCAAGCTGAAGTGGCAATGGGCAGGCCATATTGCTCGCAGAGCAGATGGCCGATGGGGTCGAAAAGTACTAGAGTGGAGACCAAGGACTAGCAAGCGCAGCGTAGGACGTCCACCAACAAGGTGGACAGACGACCTTATAAAGGTCGCCGGAAGACGCTGGATGCAGGTCGCTTCCAACCGGTATATGTGGAGATCAAAAGGGGAGGCCTATGTTCAGCAGTGGAAGTCCTATGGCTGAGATGATGATGATGATGATGATGAATCGAACGCGGAAGACGAAGTCGATCGCTGCGCAGAATTAAATAATACTTATCTTAAGTTTACATAAAAAAAAAATCACTTGACATTTATTTGATAGAATTAATTCTTTACTCAGCGGTAAACCACTCACTAGTTTTCAATTTAAACTGAGTACTATTTACATTTTAACGTTAAATAAATTGATTTAGCACTTGAAATATAAATTTAAACATTTGAAAAACACTTTACAACTTTTAATTCAAACTTATTGATGTCTCCTGAAGTTCAATTATCGTAGAAAGTATTAGCTTTATTTTTTAATTATTTTCGTTCAGACACAGCTTATTGTTTCATTTCAATTACTTTTATAATTTTCAGTAACTTGTTTGTTTTAAATAGTTATGTTTTATTCTGAATTTATATTTTTATTCTGCAAGTAAACATTTTTTAAGGACAAATTCAAACGATGCCTTAAAATCTTAATAAGTATTTAATCATTTTCAATTATATTTATTCGTTCTCAAAATTATGTTTCAGTTGATGGTACCTTTAAGGTAAGTTGTTAACACTTAAAAAACACTCGAAAATAAAATATCAAATTCATTTTTACGTTAAAAATTAAGTTTTAAATACTTTGCAATCCCTATACTGGTAGAATAATTGCTCTCAATCTAGTTGCCATAAAATAAAAAGGTGTCATGAAGATCACTAAGAAGTATCGGGAGAAGCTAGCTAAACACCCGAAAACATTGGCAAAACAGCTTACGATACGCAACTACATAAAGCGCCTCAAACGGAAGGACATCATTTTTGTTAGGAACATGTAGGATGAAGACATATAAGCACTCGATGTTGCCGACGTGCATTTCAATTAAATCCGGTAAGTACTGAAATGTAATCTAGGGAAAAAGGCTTGCCGGGGTCTCGGGACCAAGGGATTACCGTGACCCCGGTACGTAAAGGGCTAGTGAAGGACACCGTGGATTTTAGTCAGTACAAGTCTGACAGTCCCTCCCGCCCTGCCCTGGGTGGGAGGACTCATTTGATAATTTTACCACGATAAAAAAAAAGGGAAAAAGGCTTATCTATATTATGATTTCTATGACAGTTCGTGATACATACCTACATAAAATCAATCTACCTACTTCTGGAGACATTCTCGTTAGGGGGCGGACTCTAACCGCCACAATACTCTCACCAAATTTGCTTATAGTGCTATGCATTGATAGCAAAAAAAACGATGGATTGCACTCTGGGAGTGCCGGCAGAAGGGAAAACTTCAATAGTAATAATCACACACGATCATTCGCGCAAGCGCCCTGCGTCGTCTTACGAATTTTCGATCAGGTCACGGTCCTGACGCGAGTTTAACATTTTTTACCCATTCAAAAAAAAGTGCACAACGCCGCTAAAGAAGTTTTCACTTCAAAAAATGACGCTAGAAGTCGTTTAAAAAAACACTCCTATCCTACAATACACCATAATAATCCACCATGAATCTTCGTACCAGCAATATCCATCTCAATTTCCGAATCTTCCTTTCCCTAAGATACATAATATTTATACAGACGATGTTAATACAAGGCTCAACTTCTCGTACAAAGGATAGGCGGCGTTATCGCGTGACGTAATCTTTTCTATTGTCGTATCGGGTTTACAAGGCGTCTTAATTCCACGAGGTCGAATATCTTTTGCGATTAATCTTTTAGATGTAAATTATTAGGTTTTAGGATTATTTTCTTGATTTTGTTAAATTTTTAGAATAATAATTACGAAGGCTAGTTAGCCCATATTTTGGAGGTCAGGTCCCTCCAAAATAGAGGCTATTATGGAAGGACTTGACCTCCAAAATATTGCCTATTTTTTTTAAATTAATAAAACGTTGCACTACACTAGGAATTTCTCCGGTGTCGTGGGTGCGTTTATAAAAATAGAAACTCCATGCACAAAAACCATTACCTGGAACAATTATTTGTAGGTCATACAAATATTTATTCCGTGCGGGAATCGACCCCGCGACACGCTGCAGTAGTCCAATCGCTCAGTCACTGCGACACCTCATTCCATAAGTTTAGCGTCAATTCAGTAACATATAAAGTAAATAAACATCTTAGCAACCACTTTTATCAACTCTCACACCAGAGGGTAACCACATCCTCACCTGAAAAAGAAAGAACTACTCTTATTTCACCATTATTTTTTTGATGACATAACAACTGACAATTTTACTTAATACATACTCCACAGATTATGTATTAAGTAAAATTGTCAGTCTTCAAAATTTTGAAAAGCGATCTATTTTGTTAGTTATTGCAACCCTAGAGTTTTTCGATTGGTGGAGGCCATGCTGCGGGGCGAGACGGAGTGGGAAGCGGTCGCCTCCTTCTGCGAAGCAGTCATGCTCGCGAAGCAGGAGCGGGCCGCGTGTGGCAGAGGACAGCGTCCTCCCTCCACCCCAGCCGCAGTGGTAGACGCCCACGGCGACGGACGTCGGCAGACGATCTCCGGTCACCGTAGGCGCGGGCATGCGGGTAGCGAGTAATGGACAACTCGCTGTCCGATCATGGACCAAGCCCGGGTCGACGGCGCGTTGTGTTCCCCTCTAGAGGGCCAAAGCTTGCCGGGGTCGCGGGACTTACGAATTACCGTGACCCCGGAACGAAAAAGGCTATTGAAGGATATCGTGGATTTTAGATTTCAGTACGAGTCTGACAGTCCCTCCCGCTCTGCCCTGGGTGAGATTAATTTGATGATTTTACCACGATAAAAAAAGGCGCCCGCGGGTACTTGCAGTGTCTTACCTGCACCGCGGAGTGCGCCATGCCTGGTTACAGGAAGTCACCGTGTCTTAATATTCCTTTGTTAGACTACTGTTTCGTGTCATTAGAAAAGCATAACAGTGTGAGTGGAAACATCTCATTATTTATTACCATCGGGGCGCTCGCTTTTAATTATACCTTTTGTCTGTTTGTGGAAATCGATACTGTTTGTATATTGCCTTTAGAATTTAATGCAAAACGACCGTTTGTTTGGAAATACCTACTGAAATCCCTACTGATTTATTATTAGTATTTGCATAAAGCAAGCACCAAAAGCATTAATGTTGGAATGGACGTTTAATATCAACATTTACAATCTCTTTGTTCTAAAATATCATGAATCTTTAAATACACTGTACTAAGGAATAATTTCTGTATTTGCGAAGAAATGTCTGGCTTATTTAGGCTGTAGGTATAATCAGATTATAATGTTCCCACTCAAGAGCAAAGGCCTACTATCTGTTAGAGGTAGTGGGCTTTAATCCACCACGCGGGCCCAGTACAGGTTCTAGGATATGCTGGTTTTTTTTTTTATTAAAAACGATGACCCTATGGTTTTCTCCTGTATCGTGGGTGCGTTTACAAACATATAAACTCACATACACAGACGGCCAGACCCGGAACAACTACTTGTGTATCATACAAGACAGCAGCGCAGCAGTCCAATCGCTCAGCCACTGTGCTAATCGTGCCATCTAATTCCATAAGTTTAGCATCAATTCAGTAACATATTAAGTAAATAAACATCTTATATATCAACTCTCTCATGTTTTCTTTCACAGGTAGGACACGAAGCAATGCGCCTGGGTTCGAAGCCGCAACCCACCAACTCCTATGTTTAGGTTAATACAATTAACGACCCAAACTTAGGAGTTCTAGTTTAATTTTTTTGATGCACGATACTCGACATTTTTGGTCCCACAAAAATATCATTTAGTTTAGCTAAGATTTTTTTTTTATGAGTATTTTTCTGTCTTTGGTTTTTCACTTGTCACTACAATTACACAACTCTAGGGCGTTTTTTTTTCTCTTGGTAAAATCATCAAATGAGTCCTCCCACCCAGGGCGGAGCGGGAGGGACTGTCAGACTCGTACTGATTAAAATCCACGGTGTCCTTCAATAGCCCTTTACGTTCCAGGGTCACGGTACTTCGTACAGTCCCGCGACCCCGGCAGGCTTTGGCCCTCTAGAGGGGGGGCCCCGTCACTCTGCTGACACTCTTTGAGGCGCGCGTGGAACACAACGCGCCGTCGACCCGAGCATGGTCAATGGTCGGACAGCGAGTTGCCCATTACTCGCTGCCTGCATGCCGGAGATCGTCTGGCGACATCCGACGCCGTGGGCGTCTACCACTGCGGCTGGGGTGGAGGGAGGACGCTGTCCTCTTCCTCACGCGGCCAACTCTAGTGCGCTTGGAAGAAAATTATCTAATTGACTATAAATTGGGTTGAATATTTGAACTAACTAAAGGGTAGAATACAAAACTTTTCTTTTTTTTTTCAAAACTCAAATTCCTCAGACAAGTCATCATAAAACGGTAATATCCAACTTTATGCTGCTTTTTCAGTATATTCTTTTCCACAATGTTAAGCACGTCACTTGCAAGGACATAAAGAAAATAGACATGTCATTTTGCGGTCTCTTCCATAATATTTCCCGACGGATTTTATATTGAAAATTGACTTTGATTTTATTTTACGAACTGAATTTTATTAAGCGGCATCACGGCATTATTTTAAAACTTAAAATACGATATTATTTAATGCGATATTGAGATTGGCATATTATTATACAGTCATAAATGTTACGCTATACAACCTTATTTTATTACGGGCCAATTACGCCAATCTGACCAAGGTCCAGACCTTGGTCAGTCTGTGACCTACCCACTGCTCGTAGTCCATAGGCCTACGTTGGCCAAAAATCTCATCACGATCTTCGACGCCCAGGGCGTCTCTCATGAGGGATATGTCGTGAGTAGGAGTATTGCTTCTACTTTACTACTTCGCAGAAGGAGATGACTGCTTCGGATGTAGTATAGCTTGCATCAGGAAAACAAAAGCTATTTCCTACATTTTGACGATTTAGACGGGTGATTTTAGAATGATCCCACAGTAATATATGTTGTTAGTACTAATGAGTTTAAGAAGCACTTAGAGGTTACTCGGAAGTCAAAAATACTAGCCTTTGTCAAACAAACAGGCGCGGCAAATGCGAAGCGAGGCGTTTTTATTTGTAATGTATGGAATTGTTTGAATCCAGTCACATAGAAAAGCGAAAGCGATCCGATATAGTGATGCGAAGACGCGGCGAAGGCGTATTTGCTCTGTTTGATGTCGTTCATAAAAAGCCAGCTTATACAACTGCTACGCCTCGATTCGCTGCACCCAGTTTGACGTCTCGTATTGGTTCGTTACCGCTTCGGACTAGGCCGGTTCGCTATTGCCTGTCTGTTTGACAAAGGCTTTAAAGTGATGAGGGTGGAAAGCCTTACGTTGGTTTCTAAAATGAGTTTTACAGTTTTAGTGGATTTTGTTTTATGAATAGCGTCGATCTTAAAAAAAAAAAAACGACGGGTTGCACTCTGGGAGTGCCGGAAGAAGTGAAAACTTGAATAAGTAATTGTTGGAAATATCTTGTGAACAGATTTTAGTAAAACTCGCAAAAATGGTTGACTTTTTATTTCAATAATTTTCCAATGTGACGTACATCTTTTATAAACAATGTTACCTAGCAACGAATGTATCCAGCATACAAACTTCTGTAATAAAGTCACACGAACATTCACGCAAGCGCCCTGCGCCGTCCTACGCTTTTTCGGTCAGGGTCACGTGTCCTGACGCGAGTTTAAGATTTTATACCCATTACAGAAAAGTGCTCAACGCCGCTAAAGAAGTTTTCACTTCAAAAAAAAAACAATTTTTGTATTCTCTACTAGGTGAGAGATATTTGACAACTCCATAATGATAAAATATGAATTGCTCTCGCACATCTCATATTTTTATTGAAAAATAAATGTATTTTATTTCAAGCGTGGCCTCAAGTTTTTATCTGGTCGCATTTTCCCCTGCGACTTCTAACGCCTGTACTTGTAGGTACTTACGTGTTATAAAGATAACAGTTGTGTCCTGCAAAAGTGAAGATAAGCGCTTGAAAAGTCCCTTAGCGATTCGGAGCGAGTGTGTCTGCCACTGTAGTACTATGAGAAGATATATATTTTTTTCAATTTTGTCTGAATGAAATCTTATGTTTCGTAATTTTTGAATTCACTACTTTTCTCTTTTAACTGCTGAATGATAATATCTAAGTGTTATTTTTTTGGATCTTAAGAGTATTCTTAAGCTGCTGTATAGCACAAATTTACAAAATAAATAAAGTGGTGGGTTTGTACCAATAAAAAAAAAATACATTTGAATTTCCTTAACATGTTAAATGTTATGTTTACCTACATAGCTGTTAGCTTTCTTAACCTTAAGCGGTTAAACGAGGCAACGTAACATGGAAAACTTGGAAGTTCACAACCATCTTTCATATCTCCATTATAACATTTCAAGCAAGTCTTTGAACTGAAACTTTCCTAAGAATAATGTGTAATTAACCAGTCAAGTTTCAATACATTAGCTGAAACTTCTGAACTTGCCGACCGATAAATGTTCGGAAACAAATTATGATGATTACATCCAGTGAAGTGAGACTCGTGACTTAGTGGAGTTTGGTAGAACCTATAGGTCAAGTTTGCTGGATGTCTTGAGCAGGTGCTAAGTCACGTGTGGTGTACAATTTGGAAAATGTTTCTTGTAGCTTTGTTGTGAGTTATAATGTGGGTATTGATCTTCGAAGGTGGCTGTTACTACATGGAATTCATAATTATTTATTTAGAGTTATTCAGAAAGAGGTGGAGTCAGCGGCGTGACGATCTGGACGAACCAAGGCTGGTTCGAGGAGGTACGGGAACTTCTGGCAGATATTGGGTGAGGCTTTTGCTCAGCAGTAGGACAGCATAGGCTCATAAAAAAGAGGATTTTTTCGTTCGGTAAACTAAATTTAAACAATAAAATACCTTTTTAGGTTTGAGATTCCGTCAGAAAGGAAGGGAAGACCCGTCAGTGGGATCCTCGTGTGATGAATTGTGATCACCGGGATGGCTTTAGTGAAGTACGAATTCCACACTCTCTAGGCTTATGCCAACCGAGCACCTTTTGAAGGTTTCCCGCTATAAAAAAAAAGCTTTTTGGTCGTTTGACGTGAACATAATACAACGAAAAGGTCGGTTTTACCATAAAAAATAAAAAACCTAAACTAGGTGCAGCCTTTTTTGTACACCTACGCACAACTCTTTTCTTTGTTATCTATAACACCTACAAACGTCCACGTTTGCTGGTGTACTCCAGTATAGAGGTGCTTCAAACACGTCGAAATTTTTGGTGAACGTGTTCATTAAAACGTACAACGATTGTTCTGGAAACTTTTTGTTTCGCAGCTCTTTTTTCACTGAGTATTTTTGGGTTAAATTGGAATAGTGTTTCCTAAAACTGGTATCAAACAGAGGAACCTATATTAATTAATACGTAAAGCAAAGAGTTTGTACCCATTTTGATGAAAATTACTTGGATCGAGAAGAAAGCTCATTATTTCCTTATTATATAGGTTAGGAAAGCAAGTCATCATCTGCCAAGCCTTTTCTCAACTACATTGGGGTCAGCTTCCAGTCACACCAGATGCAGCTGGATATCAGTATTTTACACGGAGCGACTGCCTGTCGGACTACAAATGACAGCCGGGACCAACGGCTTACGTGCTAACCGAAGCACGGAGGAAACTCGCTATGACAGATGGTCATCCATCCACAGACCAACCTCGGCAAGCGCGGCTTAACCCGGGAGATCGGCTTGTGCGGCTGTATTTATTAGTCACGAGCTCCTCTTAGGTTAGGAAAGCAAGGAGGCACCGGTAATTTGTGTGTTTGCCCAACTTTTTCAAAGGCTTCCTTCATTTCTTTAAACTCTGTTCTGCTTTGCGCTTTTTTCGTCTACGTTATTCCCGCTATGTTTTTCATTTCATCCCAGCTTCGGAATTGTCTACCATGTTTTCATTTCCTATTTATAGTGTATCAATATCCTACTAATATTATAAACGTGAAAGTTTTTTTGGATGGATGGATTTTTGTTCCTCTTTCACGCAAAAACCACGGAACGGATTTGATGAAATTAGGTACACAGATAGTTTGTAACCTGGATTAACACATTAGGATAATTTTTATCCCGATTTTATGTTCCCACGGGATGATTTTCGAGTTGTAGCGGGTGAAACCGCTGGCAACAGCTAGTAACATATAAACATATTGGTGATGATGAAGGCAAATCTTTTTTTATTCAAACAAAAGGAAAATTATCTGCGAAAAATAAAACTGTTTAATTTCATGACAAATAACATTCGTCGTATCGTGCAGTATTTTATAAATGGGACCCATGTATAAATAAATAGCTTATATCTAAAATGGTACGTGTTAAGCCCACACTTAATTTTCGTTTATCAGCCTGTAGAAATCCTATTGCGCAGTGTAGTGTAGAAAACGTTTTCACCGAACATCTAGGACCGTTCCATTTCCTTCGCCATTTGTATCGGAAATGAAACTATAGATATTTGGAGAAACAGTTCGTTCAGTTGTTGTACCAGGCCTAACTTTATTAGAGACGAGGATTTGGGCTGGTGATAACGTCTAAAAGGGTTCTGTGTTCGTTGGGATTGTGTGTAGGATTGGTATTTCTAGAAATAGGATTTTCACACAAATTAGTACGATCTATCTACAGCCAGAAATGTTTTGGTGCATTTTTTTTTGTTAAAACTTTTTTATTACTGTAATGCCTTTGTCAAACAGACAAGCGAATTTCCTAGTGTGGGGCAAAGTTAAAAAAAAAGATATACAATGACAATTCAACTAGTGACAGTCCTATCAAATCGTTTTCTGCTTTTTAAGGTTCTGTATCCAAAGGTTCTGACTCCACTGTCCAACCGTCTATCTGTCTGTCTGTCCGTCACTAGGCTGTATCTCATGAACCTTTTTTTTATAAAAAAGGGTTTTTTTATTTAATGTACAGACACCTACACGTCAACTTTATCACAATAGTTGAAGGTTAATGTTTGATTGGTTAAATTTCACAGACTGGGATATGTTGACCTGCGGCGTCTGTACTTGTAAAGCCTTAGCAGAGTGTGTCCATAATTTACATCAACAGCCTACTTTGTACTACTTTCCTACAAATTTATTTTTGCCTAATAAAGTT
Organism: Agrotis puta; assembly: GCA_943136025.2. Classification (NCBI taxonomy): domain Eukaryota; kingdom Metazoa; phylum Arthropoda; class Insecta; order Lepidoptera; family Noctuidae; genus Agrotis; species Agrotis puta. The sequence goes on along the minus strand of OW964176.2, from coordinate 13,649,933 downwards.
ACATTTTTAGGAGTTGGATGAGAATTCGCGTTACATTAATTCTTCCACCTCAAAGCATAATACTAATAGTCTCCATTTTCTCACACAATATTAAATTAACGCGAAACGTTGTAGTCAAAACATATTGTGAGTCATTCTTCAGAGCGCCTGAGTAAGCGTTTTATTTCATTGTCATTACCGACGGTTGAGCACTATGGAGGGTGTTCAAATTATGACAAGGCAAATGGTTTCGTATCAGCATGCATGGTTGGAGGTGAATTGAAATCATGTACCGCTTTAAGAGCGCGTTCTCTAAAAGTTGGCAATGTCGCAAATAGCTGTCAAATATCTACAAGTTTTAATTGAATTTACTTTATGAAAATAAGAACTATGGCTTTGTAGTGCACTAAAAAATATTAGGAAATGCAATAATAACAGTTACACGGAATAAATAGTTTTAGATGAAAAAAAAGTATTTGAAAATTTTCCAAATCCTTTTTATTACACCTGGAACAGTTACAACATCAAATTCAGTGTTTAAATTGCATTCCTATATCAATCTTTTAGTGCACTACAGAGCCATATTTCTTATTTTCATACAGAAAAATTAATCAAAACGTGTAAATAATTGACAGCTATTTGCGAAGTTGCCAACTTTCTAGTTACGCGCCCTTAATGTTTTGTCTTATCGAGCATCATTTATTTATACTCACTCTTAAAATCATTACAAATTGTCAACACAATCATTTAGCGGATTGACTGCTACTCTGTGTGTCGCGGGTTTGATTTCCGCAATTGCAAATTACTTGTAGACTACAAGAGTATGTTTGCTTATGTAGTTTAAGGTGCCTGCGCGTAAGTCCAAAATCAGCCAGCCGCATTACTTTGTTTAATTTGTTTCATCACCACTGCTCTCAAATAGTAAAGATAAATGTCGTGGAGAAACCGGGATGTACTAGAACCAAAAATTCTAAGATGTCACATACATCTACCAACCCGCGCTGGGCCCGTGTGGTGGATTATGGCTCACTCCGTTTCACAAAGAGGAGGCCGTATTAAAGTGAAAACATGATAGGCTGATGATAATGATAACACCCTTAAAATTATGATGATAATGTTTTTGTACACGCTGTTTGATTGGATGAGAGAGTATTTTACTGCATACATAAATTTAAAATCTGTTTAGTCCGTCAGTTAAAATATTACAAAAGAATGGACACAATTTTTTTTTTTTTTTTTTGAATCAATGAATATTGCCAATATTTATATCGCTTCCAAATTCGGGAGAGGGGCTTGTGACGTCATAACGCTTGTAAAGTTGTACCGACTGAAAGAAGTTTTGTGTTTTTTTAAGTTTTTAGAAGCGTTGTTTTTTCAATTTTGGTTTACGTAACAAACGAAAAAATACGGATCTAATACTTTTTTTTTATTAATATTTCGGACTAATTTTTTTTGAGTAAAATGTCCAAATTATTAAGTTTAATAAATAAAAATAAACTTTAGAACATTTTACTCATTGTATTATTTTTTTTTAATCCGAAAGTTTAATATCTGCTATGGATATAAGTCATTTATCTTTCACAAAATCCTACAGCTAAACATTGTTACCTAAAAACTAAATGATGTTTTATAAATGTCCAACGACAGTTTTAAAATGATTGATATTGTGTGAAAGTATTAAGGTTGGTAAGGTTTTCCATTTTCGTGATGAATCCTTGTCAAATAAAAGTTGGTATCTAAATATTTACTAAAGATTGATGACCAAAAATAACTTTAAAAGGGATCTTGTTTAGGTTGTATTTTCTGTAACCGGGAACAAAGTTTACTGATAGATAGTGGTGTCAATGGCTCTCCTCTCGATAACTTAGGGAGAAAGTATTGGTAGAGCTGTGGTCATACAGTAACGTTATAGCGGGATCAACTCCGAGGTAGTTTTAAAAGAATCTCTTCTGAGTTGCCACACTTCTATGAATGGTCCTGTCTTCCGAATTATAGGATGGCTTCTATGCGTGATGGCTATTAGTAGGTACCTTAGTTATTTATAAAACATTGCGTGACTTACGAGTATAAAAAATCATGCTAAAATAAAAGAATGAGATAAGCCTTCATTTTAGAATTTAATTCACTAAAATTATGTGGTTACCTTTTTCTTCTACGAGTATCTATGTATATTTCAAGTTTTGTACTAACGTTTTGGCAACTCAAGCACATTTCAGCATATTTAGTAAAGTACTAAGTACTAGTACTTGCCAAAAGTTTCACCTTATTAAGACGTGCTGTCGTCATTCTCCAAACGTATTATGATTCTGCAATAAAAGCCGGAATGCAGTTGGCCCAACTTATGTGTGATTTGGAACATATCCAACAAACCTTATGTAGATACTGCACAGCTCATACTTTTTGCTACTAAGAAAAAATATTTTTAGATCAAAATTACAAGGTTAACTTGATATAGAGAGGTCGAAAGGAAACCTAATGATGATGATGAACTTAACATGATTTTCCTCTCCCATGTCTTCTGGTTGATCTTCAAAATTAAGCCTTATTTTTCAAGGTTATTTCACATATGGGTAGCCTTTACATATTGAGTTTTCTCCATCCGCAGAAAGCAAGCACGTTAATCCATATATGGCGGCTATTATTGAAGCTTCTCCGATAGTCATTACAGGTTGGTAGCAAGTTGGTTTAAAGTCTGACAATCAGCCTTATCGTGGGGTCTAAAATTACCGAATACCAACTTGATTGTGGAGGTCAGATAGACAGCCGTGACTAGTAGAATACTGGTATTTAGCTGCAACCAGTTAGACTGGAAGGTCAACCTCGATTTAGTTAAGATTGTTTTCCGCTTCTGCTTGCAGTATCACCTTATATTTATAGAACCACGATGTATCTTTTTAGATAGCAGATAAAATCAGGTACCGGAGCTGGGTACTCGAAATATGGGATTGGATGGCTCTCTCTCGAATAACATAGTAAACTCCTTGTCTATAAAATCTATTATCGGATTTTTCATATAAAACGGTGGTCTTTTAAAAATTGATTTTTCAAAAGTGTCATTTGGGATTATTAAGTACAGAAAACTTGTTTTAAAACTTAGTTTCGAGAACAAATTTTGATTTAACCATACTTTTAAGTAATCTTGGCTACTTTTAAATCTATGTCGTGAGCTTAATCACGACAAGTTTTTGTCAAAAAATGATGAAAACTTTAATTTTTATTCTAAGAATGAAATAATATTTGAAGTTCAAACTTTACGGTTTAACCTCGAGCAAACTTACATACTTTTTAAAGTTAATAAAAAAACTTTAAAATTAGGAATTTAATAATTAGAGAATAAAAATGTTTTCAAACACGTTTTACAAACAGTTTCTTTAAAACTTACCGTGTACACTTACCGTGTTTTTTTCTTTCTTCTTCTTCCTAGATCGTGCGTACGACCCCAGACAGATGTATTTTTATCTTTTGCCTGTAGGTACTAGCCCACCGCTGGACAAAGGAAGGCGCATTACTTGGTATAATTTATTTCATCACCAGTGCTCTCAATAATCGTGAAGAAAGCGGCAGAACCGTTAATAGAACTAAACAATCCGAAAACATTTGTAACATGCACGAACACCGGCCCGCGTGATGAATTTCAGCCCAATCACACTCATAAGCCTTTGTCAAACAGACTGGCGTGAGGAATGCGAAGCGACATAGAAAAGCGAAAGCGATCCGGACTGACGTCTCGCTTCGGTTCGGTATCGCTTCGGAAACGCTTCGCTTTCGCCTGTCTGTTTGACAAAGGCAATAAAGAAGTAATCTGTGTACCAGTAGTGGTAACATTATAGGCTAATTGAATTATGAAAAATGTATAATTGGAGAAGAGTGCAAAGAAAAAAAGAACAATTTAATGAATCATGGACGTTTGTCCACTAGACATCCTTTACTATTTGAAAGCAACAAAGAAATTTTTTGAAAAATAAATGAAGCGTGAGCAATTAAGATGATATCTCTATCCCTTTCTTGCGTGACACAATTTTGGGAACGGCCCTTATCGGTTAAAGCCGATACAAGACAAACGGATTTACACGGTCAAATTGATAGCTACGACAGAAGCCGTGTTAAGGAGAAATAGTTTAGATGCCTCTCTGTATAATAATAAAATTGAATTAAATAGCAACGACGGAGCATTGAAATGGTTTACTATTTATTATGTACACTTCAACTAGTGATACATACACACGGAGAATTAATTGTAAAAATCATTCTCTTATTTGTATTTTACACGCTGTCGCATTTCACAATTTTTTTACACACTTTTGCATTTTACAACCTAATTTTAGATCACTATTTTGTCTATTCATTCAACTTATTTTCATACTAGTTTAAATTCATACTGTTCTGAAGATTTATTTTTCAAAATTGACATAAAGTAGAATCTCTCTGATCACAGTCTTGAAATCATTTTGTATGGAGTAGTGACGGTCGCGGGACTGTACGAATTACCGTGACCCCGGAACGTAAAGGGCTATTGAAGAACACCGTGGATTTTAGTCAGTACGAGTCTGACAGTTCCTCCCGCTCTGCCCTGGGTGGGAGGACACATAAGCTGATTTTACCACGTAAAAAAGAAATTGAGTAGTGACCAAAATCACTACCATGAGACCTTTTCGCAGTTACACGTAAAGGGTCGTTTGAAGGACGATACTGATCCAAGCCTATCAGGCTTACTCTAATGATTTACATCGGTATAAAGGCCCTTTTCAGTCCGCCTGAATTTATGACTAGATCACATAAGCCTGTGATCGGTCCGTTCACACCTGAACGGTTCTTGGAAACCTCGTTACAGAGCTTTATAGTAGTTTGCGATTTCTGGCGAATTTATTGTCCGTAAGGGTGATATTGATTTGGGTATTTCTGAAATAGGTTTGTCTGGAATGGTTTTCACTGGAAAAAAATTCAAACAATTGTGTTAGCTACGAGCAATGGAAAGATTAATGCTTGGAGTTTCTTTGCGGTATAAAATCCGGAGCAAGTATATATTCGCCGAAGAACCAGAGTCACGGACTTAGCTCTCTTTTACAAGTTGAAGTGGCAATGGGCAGGTCACTTACTTGTACAACAGATAAGGGATGGCGATGGGGAAAAAAATCTCGAGTGGAGAGCACGGACCGTAAGACGCAGTGTAGGCTGACCTTGGAACTAGGTGGACCAACGACCTTGTGCGAATCGCGGGCAATCGATGAATGCAAGCGACGAATTGTCATTCGGCGTGGCGGTGTATGGAGGAGGTCTATGTTCAGGAGTGGACGTCTACTGGCTGATGATGATGATGATGATGATGATGATGGTGTTGATATAGCCTTCTTCTAATTATTGAAAACCAAATGTGCTATTTCAAATCTATAACAATAACAGTTTCTTTCCCTCGGCTACGCTGTTGTAGCAAATTTGCTACGGCGTAGCCACTAAACTATCGCCACGGCTACGGCGTAGCAACAGTGTAATGAACTTTATACTAGCTGTGTTTTCACCCGCGTGTGAATCGAATATTATCCCTCGGAAATACAATTTCGGAATAAACTAAATATCCAATATATAATATAATAACTGTAATATAATATAATAACTGTAATATAGTATAATATAATATAATAACTGTAATGATAAACGTGACATGTGTGTGTGATAAATAAATAAAATAAATAAATAAATCCTATGTGTAATTCCTGACTATAAGCATTTAAACTTTTTCCTTAATAACATCAGTTTGATATATAATATATGACAAGTACTGAAAATAGAAAAATGAATATTTTTAATTAAAATTGAATAAATATTGACTTATTTTGTGCGCGGTGATGTTTTCATCAATTTCATCTCGCCTATAAAATATAATTAAAAGAAAACGTGGCACCAATCATAACAATACAGAAAGTGTAATTGTGTTGAAACAACAGCGTGTTTGATGCCGAAAATCAATAGTAATTTATATTCCCCTGAAACAAATGATTGAAAAGCAATTTGTGTCGAATCTCGAATGGTGTCGGTGTGAGGTTATTGACATCACTGTAACCACATGCAGAGCTTATTTATTGTTTTTGCATTGTTGTGACGCATGCTTTTATCTTCCCTTGCGGCAGTAAATTTAATCATTGGTAAAATATGAGTAAAGTGCGCCATAATATATTGCTTTATTTTGGAAATTTCTTCTAGATACGAACGAACATCGTTGATCAAACGTTGTTTTACTTTGTTCACTCATCTAAAGACAAGCATTGCTTAACTTTCGTCTGCTATCTTAAGGCAGATCTTGGCTAAAGTTGCTACCACCTGAAGGCTAATAAAAAAGAACTAAAGTATTAATTGTCCTCATCGGTCAAATTAAATAGCGTCTCCCCGGTCGACGGCGCGTTGTGTTCCACGCGCGCCTCAAGGAGCTGTCAGCATAATGACGGACCCCTTAGAGGGCCAAAGCCTGCCAGGGTCGAGAGTCGAGCAAGCTACCGTGACCCCGTAACGTAAAGGGCTATTAAAGGACTCCGTGGATTTTAGTGACAGTCCCTCCTGCCCTGTCCTGGGTGGGAGGACTCATTCGATGATTTCACCACGTAAAAAAAAACAAATAGCGTCTGTTTCCCAAAATACCTGTTTCACTAAAACATGAAAAGTTGTTACACACAAAACCCTTAATAAACCATTAAAAATTAGCCTTTTCCAAAATGTTTTGTTTAATTATAAAAATATTAATGCTACAAAATAAATTGTTGCAGAAAGAAAAAACCTTTGCAAAGTTTGCTCTTAAAATGACACAATAAACTCTCCCAGAACATTGAATAACAGTATTTGAAACAAACATGGAGTCGTATGTAACTACATTTAAACCAATAGAGAATAGATTTTGAAAAAATCATTTGAATGGAAACTATTCTATCGGATTTTGTTTCAGCGAATTTAATTAATCGTTCGAGTTTCGATCGTTGACGGCTTTGATAGTTCGGTCAATTGAAACAAATGAAATTGTTCGTGTGGAAACCGTTCCTAAATGTTTACTTTATTAGTTTGTTATTGGACCTTTTTGGATTCGCGAGCTTTTTATATGTATACGCGACACCGGTCAATTCGCACGACTGGTTGTCCGACTTTTGTTAAAAAGTACACTTTTTAGTCTTGCGTCTTAACGTTGCCGCCTACCGGGGTCGCGGGACTGTCTAAGACGGACAATGAAACGTAAAGAGCAATTGAAGGAACACGGTGGATTTTAGTCAGTAGAGTCCCTTCCGTACCATACAGAGTGAGAAGACTCATTTGAAGTATCCGCGAAAACGTTGTCGTGTCGTTATAATCTGAAGGTTTAGTAACTAAACACAACACCACATGTATCGTTACAAAATAATATCAAGTTTAATATGTAAGGAAAATTAATTAGTAATCTCAACTCAATGACCATTTATTCGGACCATTATCATTAATACTAGCTAAACTAAAAAATATTTTATGCTTCAAACATACATATCGCATACCTAAGAACACAGACATAACATAAAAATACTGTTCATCCAATACACATTAGTAAATGAAAGTAAAAGATTCATCGGTCTCATTAGTGAAGCAATAGGATGATTAAATCGGATAATCACGCTATCAAGAGCTGATAACTAAGCTTAATGCCTACTTAGTTGTGTTTTACTGTTTAGCCTCGGATTGTTAGTAAAGTAAGTAAGTGATAAGTATGTTTGGTTCTGCTAGTCTTCTATATATATTATATATATATATATATATATAAAAGGAGAACTGACTGACTGACATATCAACGTACAGCCGAAACTACTGGGGCTAGGAATGTGAAATTTTGCACACGGCTTCCTATTATAATGTAGGGGAGCACTAAGAAGGGGTTTTTGGAAATTTAACCTTTAAGGGGGTGAAAAGGGGGAATTAGGAAAGTACGTAACCCACGCGGACGAAGTCGCGGGAAAAGTGCTAGTCACTAATGTATTAAGCGGCCTATTTTTTAATGTCAGATATTTGAACGTTTACTTTTACTTTTCTTTGCATCTATTATCATTTGAGTCCCCTCTGGGTTGAGAAGAAGGTACTCTCAGACTCTTACTGCCCAAAAACCATCCTGTTTCTTCACTTGTCCTATACCTTTCAAGACTTGTGGTAGACGCCCACGGCGACAGACGTCGGCAGATGATCTCCGGCCACCGTAGGCACGGGCATGCGGGCGATGAGTAATGGGCGACTCGTTGTCCGACCATGGACAATGCCCGGGTCGACGGCGCTTTGTGTTCCACGAGCGTGACCTCGGAATGTAAAGGGCTATAGAAAGACACCGTGGATTTTAGTCAGTACGAGTCTGACAGTCCCTCTCTGCCCTGGGTGGGAGGACTTATTTAATGATTTTACCACGCTAAAAAAATACCTTAAACGGTCCCGCAATCAAAAAAGTCCCGCGACCCAAATTTTTCACAACATTCCTACATAAATTAACACAAAAAATTGGACGGAGTTGTAATTACGCGTTGAAACCAAGGCTTAAAACAAGTGGTATTTGCACAACAAAAACTAACTAACAAACTAATTATAAAAGCTTGTAATGAGTTGTAAATCCAAAACAACAAGTCAAAAGGATAAATAACTAGCTGTTGCCAGCGGGATCGCCCGCTAAAACTCGAAAATGGGAAGATAAAATCGGGGTAAAAACTCAAGCTTAGATAAAATCGGAATTAAAACCTATGTTTTAATCGAAGTTATAAACTATCTGTGTACTTTCATCCAAATCCGTTTAGTAGGTTTAGTGTCAAAGAGTAAGAAACATCCATCTTACCATTCTCACAAACTTTTGCATTTATAATATTACTAGCTGCTGCCCGCGACGTCGTCTGCGTGAATGCGCTGAAGAAATAAAGATTCAGAAGGTGACTTCTTAATAATATTTGTGGCAAATTTGAAGTAAATACATACAGTACTTTTTGATTTTATCCCGGACATACATACAGACAAACAGACAAAAATTCTAAAAACTATTTTTTGGCTTCGGTATCGATTGTAGATCACACCACTTTCCTACCATTTACCATTAGATACACTTTTTACCATTAGATAGTAAGAGATAAGATAAGAAAGGTAAAAAAAGATGATGGTTCACACAAATAAAGGCAAATCGTTAAAAAAGTCTCGAGGACCAGACATTTAACTGTCTAATTAATATTACAAATGCCCCATCTAATTATGATGGACGCTTGTTACTCAGTCACGTCAAAACGGCTGAACAGGTTGATGATAGGCTCTAAGGCAGGTCATAGTATCGAATAACATATACAATACCGTTAATCCCGGTACTAAGTTACTGTGGAATAATTCTCGTGTTCCAACCAGGCGAAGCCGTTTGCAACAGCTAGTGTAACATAAATTATTGAACAAGTCACAAAACTTGTTAAAACAAGCTTTACAACCCCAATAAACACGTGACAAAACCGACATGTTATATGAAAACTTTTCCTTTAGCCTTTTCTCCAGAGATTTAGACGTACAAGTACGGACATATACAAGTCGCTTTAAGAGCTTACCTTAGGAAACCAGTCGATTTCCTGTCACTAAAGTTCTGAAATTACAATATAATCCGATATTATTTGCAATGTGTTTTTGTTTGCAATTGAATAAATCTCAATACATTTAACAGAAGAAATATTTAAAACCCATAAAACAGATTATTTAATCTGGCATCACGGTGTTTTTTGTGCTTGCACTCCTCCGAAACGGCTGGACCGTTTTTTATGTATATTTGGTAGGTCTATGAGAATAGACCCTAAATTATATTTCACCCTCCTACACGCCCTTTTTAAAATAATAATGTTTGATGCCCAGCGAAGCAGGCACGGATGGTCTGCTAGTTTTATACGAAAGACTTTTTTTTTTTTTTCGCATTTGCGATCACTAGACCAACAGAGCAGTATTTACTAAAGTACGTTGACTTGACATTTTTAGAGTACTTTGCGAAAAAATCGAATCGCCAAAACGTGTTACACAGAGACATGACGTTAAAGGAAAAAAGGCCCAGGGTATATTTTTCTGAGAGAGAGCATTGAAAGGCCCTTCCTAGAAAATTAAACTTTGACATCACTGTTCACTAGGTCCATTACAAACGATTTCCCAATCTCCCCGACCATCAAAACGTACAAAAATAAATTCTAATAGCCGTTCTAGGAACAGACACTTATGAACCGTGGCCTCGAAAGAGTCCCTAGAGTTCAAAGCAATAGCGTCGTCGACAATTGTCACGTAATCGATTGAAGTGAACTAACAAATCTGGCGAAAATCGATTACATCGATCTCTTCGGGGTTGTTTGTTTGAAACGGTTGTTACAGTTCGAGAACGAGCGTCAATCGTTGCACTTTCGACCTTGTAACAATTTAATTAAGACACAAATGACGTGCGAGAAGTACAAGGACTTAAATAACTGTAAGGATCGTTACAAGTGACGTTCTGTGGTTATTCTAATTATCCCAATTTATGCCTAAGTTTTTTTTTTAAACGGAGCCCTTTTCCTCTGCGGACCCACCATACCACTGGCCAAGACATTTATTACTTTAGCGGGGTAAAATCATCAAATGAGTCCTCCCACCCAGGGCAGAGCGGGAGGGACTGTCAGACTTGTACTGACTAAAATCCACGGTGTCCTTCAATAGCCCTTTTTTCCGGGGTCACGCTAATTCGTGAGTCCCGCGACCCCGGCAGGCTTTGGCCCTCTAGAGGGGGCGGGGCGTCATTATGCTGACATTCATTGAGGCGCGCGTGGAACACAACGCGCTGTCGACCCGGGCAGTACGAAAGACAAAACTTATAATATAATTTCAAAAAAAAAAAAAAAAATGTAACCCGTCTTCATTTACAGCAAAGTTGAGAATGAATAAATACATTCAAATCAACCGAGACAAACTGTAATACAAAAAGGCTCCTAAATAATGGTAAGAAGGTACTTTATATCATGCACGAAAAGTTCAGTAGCGTTAGACCATAAAACAGTACAAAATATTGTTGTGTACTAACTTTGAAACACTCGACTAACTTTCAAAGTAGAAAATTGTTTGAACACAGGTGTAGGATGCATGATATTCATGGGATATTTTAAGAGCAGATTTTTCTTTTTTCCAAGCTTACCTTGAACTGCAGAACTTTTCCGATGTTTTAAAGTTTTGTAATCATATTAGTGTCCTTATTAATGATGGTTTTAAGGGGATCCGCCTTCTAGCGCTCCAACCCGGGCAACGGCAAACCCGAATAACTGCAACATGTGGTGACGACTGTGTTATCTCTATGGCAGTGGTCTCACAGGGTCCACCTGGCTCAAAACTATCCATCCATTCATCTAGTCAGAGTCCGGCGCCATACTGTTTTTACAGTGTTCTGTCGGTAAGCAGAAGTTCCAGTGCCTTCCAAGTTAATTTAGTTTTATCAACACATTTATTTAAATGCATATAAATGTCAATCGTTATTTAGTCGAGCTAAATTTAAGTGTTACTTAATTTGTAAACCTTAAAAATTCGTATGCCCCTTTATGCGATGGAAATGTACCATTATGGTACTAACCATGTATAACACCTGTATACCTACCATATTCTACGAATAAATATCTTTCTTTTTATCTTTATCTTCGAGGTGAGTTTGCTTTTTTTATCCTTATCTTCGCTTTTGGGCTAGATTGACGTCAAGAAAGAACAAATAGAAAAAAAAATAGGAATAACTAATAAGTAACTTATATTGACCCTACGATTGGGGCATACGTCGCCTAAGAAGCTTTCTTTTATCATCTAAGTGGTAATTATAAAAATTAACAAAAAAAGTACCTGGCAAGGTTCGAACTTGTGATCTAAAATTCAAGTCATGACACCATTATTTCTCCTATAACAGAGGTCAAATCCAATTATGTAGGGGTCGGCTTTCGACCCTCTGATTAGCAGTCAATAGCAACGATTGTCAAAGATATAAAATGACAGCCGGAACCAACGGTTTACCGTGTTGTATTGAAGGGACGGTATCCATGAAGATACCTTAGCAAGCACGGCTTAACTTTGAAAATCGACTTATAAGGCGATCTATTAGCTATATAAGACATGAAGGTCTTGTGGATAATATAAAAAAAGTTCTTTATAATTACTCTTACTATATTTTATTCAAGTTCATCCACATGTCATAACCAATCATAAAAATAAAAACTTACGAAATCCCATAACTTTTCCTTTCTAAATTCAAAAATAAGGTCACAGAAGGACGCATAAAGTCTTCAATAGACATTTTTTTCATATAAAAGTTATTGCCGTAAATCATAAAGTTACTCAAAGAGTCCGTACCAAGAGATAGGCACTTAAAGTTAGTTTAATGTAGTATTCAGTGCAAGTTTGAGCTAAGTTGGTTCCGAGTTTCAGGCAGATAAGGGCGCCGCTATACGCTAATGGGACTTTGGTGATGGTAGATGTAGGTGTGGGAGTATGTGGGTCAAACTATGATATGATGACACCAAATTACTAACAGAATACGCGATGTGAAGTTTGTTTTAGTTTACATCGTGTTGTAAGTTCGCGGGATTGTCTCATTAGGTAAGCGTGACCCTGGAACGTAAAAGGCAATTGAAGGATCACCGTGGATTTTAGTCAGTACAACTCTGACAGTCCCCTGCCATCCTGTCCTGGATAGGAAGACTCATCTGATGAATTCACCATGAAAAAAAAAAGTCGGTTTGTAAGTTGTAATCATCTCTAAAGATCCATTTTATACCACTAAACTGAACTCCTCAATAGACCGATCGAGGCTAAAATAGACACTGCCCCTTAGATTTGATTAGCTGCGCGCCACCACCACCCTGTTAGATGTCATCGTCAAACAGTTATATTGTATTCCGTTGCCGTCTCGGTTCCCGAGTCCTGGGTCCCGGTTCTTTCTGGATGGACTCGCTTCATCCTGGCCCATATCTATGCTTCTGGGCTAAATTCAGGCCAGATGAAACTGTATTAATAGAAATTGAGAAGTTTTTGAATTTGGAAAGGAGAGGTTGGTTTCTAACAGGTTGCCCTATTATACTTTTACATTCAATAAAATTAATTTAATAGACAAAACATAAAACGTTCAGAAACCTATATAACTATAAAACTAAAAGCTATATAACTTTTCAAGTTTTCGTGACTTGGTTCGTGTGAAATTCGGTAACAGTTCTACCGCAAACTTTCGCATTTGTAAGTAGATTTTAATAAGTTATTCGAATACTGGCATTTCGACACTGAACTGTGTCTTGATATCTTTCCAATCTCAATGTGACAAGAATAATCCTAGTCTTTCCTTCATAAATTCAGTTTTATTCTGTTCAAAGTTCATCGTTCATCAATCTCTCTGTTTCATCTACTTCAGCGGAATCCATCGATCATCTGTTGAAAATAGTTCTCTGGAACGGTATCTGTATAGAGCCTTTGCTCTCCACGGCACAATGCAGTTCAATTTGGTGCGGTTACGGATATCTACATATCTACATAGTTGATGTAATAATATCTTAGCACTATCGTATTGCTCATTAGTGAGACCAAGAACTTGATGCTATTTCTCACTCATAATTTAAGTAAACCAATCACTAGAACTACATTATTAGGATATCGAATAATTTATACAATTACGTGATTTGTAATAGTTTTTTTGAAATTAATCACTTATAAATTTAAGGACATAACAAAATGAATGTGAGATTCCCTAATGCCTTTGTCAAACAGACAGGCGAGTCCGAAGCGATACCGAACCGAAGCGAGACGTCAGTCAGATAGTTTAGTCACGCCTTCGGATAGCTTTCGCTTTTCTATGTGACTGGATTCAAACAATTCCATACATTACAAATAAAAACGTCACGCTTCGAATTCGCCACGACTGTCTGTTTGACAAAAGCTTTATAGATTAATATCCCAGAGCACAAAATCGAATATTATAGGTACATATGGGATCAATTTATTTGAATCTATTCTTTTGATGTATTCCATTCGTTTAGAAATCACCCGTACCCACGAATTCATAACAAGGCAATATAATCATTCGCACTGAATAAATAAACATCAGATTCGTTAAGCAACACTGTAACCACAAGAATGCTTATAGTTAACCATTTGATACTTCTTCAACTTTCCAGTTTACGTTAATAGTTGTTGTGATTACATTGTACGTAAAACTTTCAGATCGCTCGTAGAGACGTTTTCATACTCGGAGTACTTCGGAAGCGTTTAGTACAAGAATTTACTCATTTGCGTGGAGCGGTCTAATGGGAGAAGTTTGTTAATGCTAATACTATCGACGAGCTCGTTGAATACTTTTAACATAAGAGCTTTGTGATGTTTTTGTTAAACCACTGGAGTGCTCGTGGGTGTTGTATTAAAGTAGTTAAGATGGTGGCTAACACCTTCTCATTTTTGTGTCCCACTAAGGAGTATTTTTTTTTTTTGTCGTGGTAAAATCATCAAATGACTCCTCCCACCCAGGGCAGAGCAGGAGGGCCTATCAAACTCGTACTGACTAAAATCCACGATGTCCTTCAATAGCCCTTTACGTTCCGGGGTCACGGTAATTCGTAAGTCCCACGACTAGGGCTTTTAATCTTTATTTACTTATTATTATTTTATTATCTCTGTGTGCGAAGTAATTGGTGATGACACCAACTGGCTGATGGCTGTGGTGGCGCCAAATTGTAGACATTATGCACGTTTGCATGCTCTAATCATTTGAAAATAACATTCACAATTTATAAATACAAGTGAAAATTACTTGTCACAAAGAATTTTTTGCTAAACGTAATTTAAAACAAGTTGACATAAATGGAGGTCATATACGTGTTCAGTGTTCACCTTTAAGCCTTTGTCCGATTGAGTCAGAAGCGATACCGAACCGAAGCGAGACGTCAGTCCGATCGTTCTGTCACGCTATCGGATCGCTTTCGCTTTTCTATGTGACTGGATTCAAACAATTCCATACATTACGAATAAAAACGCCTCGCTTCGCATTCGTCACGCCTGTCTGTTTGACAGAGGCTTTATTGTGTTTTAAATGACACGAGGTGTCAAAGACTCTAACAATAATTCATGCCTGTGTCAAAATTGAAATGACAAATTCGAAACCGAAATTCAGCATTTTTGGTCATTCTCATGCAGATTACGTACATTCTCGGACAGATAACGTAGCAAAAAGTTTTTACTAGAATCCCTCTATATGGACTTGTACAAAATTGAATTTCACAAACGGAGTATTATGTCCCAAATTGTTGAACAAAAAATATTTTTTGTTCAATCTTCTATAGGCGATAAATTAGATACGGTGACAAAGGGTGAAAGGAAAGTGTGAACAATGTTGTTGTTTAAAACTTTCAATGGAATAGGTGTCTAGGGGTATTCAAGCCCTCAGCTCACAATGCTTTGGTGCAAGTTCGTTGTGGATACAACGAAAAGGAGAGAGACATTTTAGGCCTAAACTCCAAAAAAAGAATTTGAAAGAAGTGAAAAGAAATCTCATGAACTGTTAGGTATTGTAGGGAAAAAATAAGATACTTTTACAACTATGCTGCCCTAAGATACACTTTCGGGAAAGGACTATGGGTTTCTCATCGATTTACCTTTTTTTTTTTTTTAATGTGGTAAAATCATCAAATGAGTCCTCCCACCCAGGGCAGGGCGGAAGGGACTGTCAGACTTGTACTGACTAAAATCCACGGTGTCCTTCAATAGCCCTTTACGTACCGGGGTCACGGTAATCCCTTGGTCCCGCGACCTCATCGATTTACCTAGTAAGTTTTGTAGGTTTTATGACGTCATGTCTTCGAATGCTTGTCATAACGTTCTATTTGAAAATCTCTATTCAATGGTATCTCTCTGTTGCTATTGAAAGAAGGCGCAGGTATCATACATTTTGTTTGCCACTCTCCTGTAGATAAAGTCGACGATAGACAAAGTTATCAAGTTCCAAAAAATAAAAGAAATAAATCATATTTGTCATTTGTTGAACAAAATAATACTTTTATAAATAAATAACATTTGTAACAACTAAATAATAGCAGTAACCATTATCTCACGTCACTTACGAGTACAAACGGCACAAGACACCTCTAACTTCAGACCATTTATCATTTTCTTTCGTCACCTGACATCGCTACACTTTTCGCGTCGAAAGACACATCATAGGGTGTCTTAAATTCTTCAAAACCTTACAGTCACCTCTGTAAGGTCTTTTCTCTCTGGGAACGATTCACTGAGTGGTTCTAATGAGGGGGCCAAGGGCTACGTCTGCGCCTTATTAGTCGCGGCGTTTCCTTTTGACAGTCCAGTAAATATTTGTCAAGATATCGCTGAAAAAGTGACTTTGCTTAAAAATAGACTTTAGTGTGTTGCGAGAGGGTGTGGATTGTGTTGAAGGTGTGGTGTTTTAGATAAAACCAGTAAAGTGTGGGTATGCGAGCTTTATTTTGATTTAGTCTTCTTCGCGCCTTTTGCTTGGGTCACTGGTTACATTTGACCTGGTCGTTTTTTTTTTAAATATTTTAGGCGACTTTTTGTATCGAAAGATATAAAAACTCTTTGTTAACCCTTTGTAAATTTTAATTCTATAATTTTAACTAAATGCTCTTCTAAAGAATTAATCTTTTGCTAAAGAAATATAATGTTCATGATTTGATGTGTGTGATTGTTAGCTTTATATCAATAGTTAAGCAAATAACTAGCCCTTTGATATAATGGATTATTAAAGTATAATTTAACTTTATCTTATTACATAAGTAATAAATTGTAAAAAGAATTTTATTATCCAAACGCAGTAAAACGAAATTATTTGTTCATCGATACTACTATTACAAAGTAGTTCTATCTTTTTTTTATTTAAAATCGATATGCATGAATAACTTACAGAGTAGTAAAATAATAAAATCATCGTCGAAGAAAATTGGCTTCATTTATGTCTGCACATATACCCCTGATTGCATTAAGGTACTCCTAAATTGAATAATAAGAAATCCTTTTTGTATGTATTATTTAATTCTCAGATGGGTTTCGTGTGTCTATGTCTGTCTGTGAACTTTTAAAGGTCATATCTGAAGGTTACGACCTTATGGGGGCGGGGAACAGTTTTATTCATAAATGCTTATGTGATTGTTACTATGCTTCTCAAGTATAAATAAACCTGCACTGGCACCATGTTGTGAAATCAAACACGAACTTTGCATACTTGAACGCACTTAAATGAATAAAAAATATCCATAATAAACTTTGATCTGATCAACAAACCAGTTTGGGCTGTGTAATTGTGAGATTATGAAACGTAAAACTACGAAGCTAGTTTTGTTCTGCTATTTCAATTAAAAGAAAAGTTTGTCATACCGTGTAAAAGCGTAGAAAATTATCATTTGACTCTGGTTTTAAATGGCGAAAGTTACGACGGAATAAAACTATTATTTCAACTACTCCTCACAACTCTAGGGTTGTAGTTAATTAATTTGAAATTTCATTAACTGTGACTGCGGTGCAATTCAGTTGAAATGTGACTCAAATCTCACTCACTTTAAATCATGTGCTTTAATAATGTTGGTACAGTACGCAAAAAAGTGTCTTCCATTTTTTGATTGGAGTTCTTTGGCCTCATGAGTGGCCAAAGAAACCAGGGCCGCCCAAAAGCGCATTGGAATAGATGGATGAGGGACGCACAGAACCGAGTGGCGTGGCAGAAACATGGGCTTATTCACCTAGCATAAACATATATACCGACAAAATAAGACTTCGAAATGTATTGCAGGTAGTAGACATGACATCTAACAGTGGCTGAGCGATTGGTCGCTGCGCAGCATTTTGCAAGTTTGATTTCCGTACAGAGTAAATATTTGTAAGGCTTACAGGTAATAGAATGTTGTCTGACTGTTGGTGTACGTAAGTTTAAATGTTTGTAAACGAACACACGGAACAGAAGGGATTAATAGGGTTGTGAAATGTTAAAAAAATATCGTAGAAGAACTCTAAAGTACTTTGTCTTTTTCTTTTAATTTTTTTTTGGGACTACTTGTTTAAACTGAAACGTACACATTTTTTTTGCAGACCGTACATATGCAGTGTGAGTTGGCGAGACGCCTTAATGAACACATTTTCAACTGCAGCAGGCTTCCTAAATGAGACGTCATAAGTTAAAAGGGCGAATGTGTTGCACATACGACATTTTGCTTCCACAATGTGGGTTACGTAAGATTCATACATGTTGTTTAATATTGTGTAGGTGCTTATTGTCCGTAATATATGTATATAATTCGAACGTGCTTGACTAATTATTATTATTATTATTTCATTTATTTCAGGCATCAGAGGCCCATATAAAATACAATACAAAAAATAAATATAAACAATATACTAATACATATAACAACATAACAATAACTTAAACTACTGCACACGAAGTGACGGTGTCGTGTTACACTGCGCGGTGTCGCGTAGCCTGCCGCGAAAACGTCGGTAGACTACTCCCTTCGGCCAAAACTCTTCCTTGAGGTACGTGTCGAGATGCTGTGTTGGGACCCGCACCACAAATGAGTTGAAGTTAGTGATACTATGCGGCTCCAATTTCACGACCCTCAAGGCCCAGTTGGTCTTCAGTTTTACATACTCCACGATCTCCTCAACCTTCGTGGAGTGACGTAGTCGGGACACATACAGCAACGTCATATATCAACGTAATATATCATCTTTATTGACTATTGAATAAGGTAGGAGTTTTTTCGAAAAATCTAATTTAAAAATTGAAAGTCGAACAAGAACTGCTCGAAGAAGCAAATACTTTGTTGAAGTTTTGTTTTCCTTCAAAATCAATTACAGATTTTCTGCCGTGGCTTGGAGTCTGAAGAAGCTCAGACCTGGTTGATGGTCAATGCACCCATTAATAAATGCACCCATACAAATTTCCTAGAATAGGGATTCATTGTTTTTATATACTTATCAAGTCCACCAACTCACCTGTGTCCACATAATTATATTTACTTATACTTACCTTTTAGTATGACTCAATAAATAAATGAGTTACTCCATTTATTAATCTAGTTGTATCATAAAAATAGTGAAATGTCTAGATTTCGTGTTCAAAACAATACATAAAATTTTTGTGTAGTCACTCTTTATAATGCCTTTGTCAAACAGACAAGCGAAAGCGAAGCGTTTCCGAAGCAATACCGAACCGAAGCGAGACGTCAGTCCGATAGTTCTGTCACGCTATCGGATCGTTTTCGCTTTTCTATGTGACTGGATTCAAACAATTCCATACATTATAAATAAAAACGTCACGCTTCGCATTCGCAACGCCTGTCTGTTTGACAAAGGCTTAAATGTGTGAGTTAGCGCCACGTTCATATTTATGTGATTCCTTGGCATATGATGTACAGATTGAATGAAGGGGGTAATTTTCATTCTTATTTCGGTTTAAATTCTCAGTGGCCTACAAGGATTTTTTATAATATAACATTTTATAATCTAAGAGGTACCAATTTTTTTTTTATTGTTATAAGTTCTTAACAAGCTTGACTGTGCAATAACTTAAAACTTATTCTTTGACTTAGCACAGTAGAATTAACTAAGAAAGTTTCACATAATAAACGACTTTTTGAGCGAAAAACTCACAGATTGCTCAAGCTGAATTATTGATGACTTTTCCTTGGGAGTGAATAATTTCTTTAGATATTAACTCGACGAGTAAAAAACTTCGCTATTACAAATGAAGTTACTGATTTGAATGCCGATATTGTGCTCCCGAACAGATGAGTCCGCCCCAATGTGACCCAACACCTGCACATAGTGCACATAGACGACTTAAGGTGTGATCCGACTATGAACAGACAAAAAAGTACAGACAGCAGCAGCAGACGACATGTCGCTGCGACACTACCGGTTTCATTGTATTTCTGTTAAACTTTCCGCCGTAGCGACACGTTGGTTGTCCAACTAAACGTCTCACGATTGAAGCTAACGGGTACATTGAGAACTAACTGGGATACAACGCACTTGTCTGCTGCAGAAATCTGTGGTATTTTCGGAATCATGACTACAGCGATATGACGCTGTCATTAGTCGCAACGTTACGTCGCCGTCGTCTGCTGCTGCTGCTCGCTGCTGGCTATGAACTCTTTCAATTCAAAACGTTACCACCTACTAAGCTACATCGTTTTA
This sequence comes from Agrotis puta, assembly GCA_943136025.2. Classification (NCBI taxonomy): domain Eukaryota; kingdom Metazoa; phylum Arthropoda; class Insecta; order Lepidoptera; family Noctuidae; genus Agrotis; species Agrotis puta. The sequence goes on along the minus strand of OW964176.2, from coordinate 13,629,764 downwards.
ATAAGTGTTGCACTATCGATATGAAAGAGAAAGGAGATTTGAAATGAAAACGATATCAACAATTTCAACATTCAATTTATTAGACGTTTATAATATCGGAATTTCATTGTAACGTATGTTTTTTTTTTTTAATTTTCTTCATGTCTATACAGCGTTTACATTTACGGGCGGTTTACATGTCACCCAATAAAAAGTCCTTTTTCTATTTATTTACAAGCAGTAAAACAAGCATTGTTTCAGCATCTCTAAATATACATTTACATTATTTTATATACAAAATATTTCTTTAGATCTAACGTTTATATTATTTACAAATAATTTTAGATCAAATAACTTTTTGATCGAACAACAGAGGCTTTAGAAGTTCTCTTTTGATTTCATAATGTTTTTAATAAAACCACAATGGCTGAACAAAGTTTTCTCTTTGACAACTCAGTTATAAATTATTCGTTTATATTTTCTAACTGATTTTGTTCTTTACTGACATAAACAAGCTTTATTTACAGTTTTCGAGTTCTTTAATGTGACGTTTTAAAAAAACACTTTATATTTTGTTTCACGTGGCTCAACACTTCGCAACTACTATGCGACAACGTTATGGGTGAAGCTGTATTGGCGCCATATTGTATTGACGATGACGTGCAAATTTGCACTCTTAAATAAACAGTCCTCATAATAATCTATAAAAATTATTAATACGAACCTAAAAAAAAATTATAGAAAATTATTTGTTACCAAAAAATAGACGATTGCTTTTAGTAAAAAAAAATACCAACGTATTTTTTTAAAACGCAATTTTCAAATGACATTTGATAGGTGAAGGTCATTGGCGTGTTCACCATTATCGTGATCGCACAGTATGTAATAAATATATAATTATATGAAACATTATTTTGTCTTTCCAGATCATTTACGTTTAATATGTAAAGAAATGTCATAAAACGTCACATCAAAGAATTATATTATAGCATTTTACAAAAAAATACACTATACATAAAAATATATGTCGGTTATACATATAATACAAATTGATATCTTAACTTGATACGCACTGAACAATATTTATTGTACTCTCGATAGTATGGAAGAACTGCTAAATGACACGTCATACAAACATTATTTAATGTCCTTTCCCTCCCGACGCAAATATAAAGAATTTAGTTTTATTTAATATAGCTGTGTATCATAGCTCCAAAACGGATGAACAATGTTGTTTTACTTCTGCCTGTTGGTAAGAAATGCCATGGTTTAATGTCAATGAAAGTTGATGGTTCTTTTTCAATAATTTATAAGATTTTCAGCTGGAATTAAAAAAACCCTTACTTTTTTGCATAATTCCGAGTTAGTCTAGTTTTCTGTAAGTTCCTTTTTTACAGAAAATGTCTTTGTACTTAAATCTGATTAATAAAACTCCCACAATAGAATTCTCTTTGTAACCTTTTTTGTTTTGTAAAATTTTAAACATGCGATGCATTTTCCACGCAAAACTCGCGTTTGCAGTAATTATCGCTGGCTATATACTTTCATTTGCATAATTACCCTTTTTAAATAATAACTACACTGGTATTTTTTACTCCACAATTTTACTATTTTTACGATTCTAAAGGATTTTTATGAAACAATAGAATGATAACGTTATTTATTGGGTTCAAGCCATCTATTATAATATGTATGACGCCCTTCGGTTTTCATCATATAATTACGAATCTCTGAAGCACACGAATATAACCATTTTATATAACTCATCAAATAAATATTCCACAACTATCACACAACGCCAGCTAGTCCGAAGCTAAGCAAAGCTTGTGTTATGGGTACTAGACAACTGATAAACATACTTATATATTTCTAAATACATACATATTATAGATAAATTACACCCAAACACAGAACAAATGATCGTGCTCATCACACAAACATTTGTCCTGGGTGGGAATCGAACCCACGACCTCCGGCATAGCAGTCAGGGTCACTAACCACTAGACCAACAGGCCTCTTTAATACTATTTTAAATGCGTCTCAAATAATATGGCTATACAATTTGATAAATGTTTTGTCTCATTCAACATCCAAAAACGAACACAAAAACTGATCAGGTTCTGATCTGGTTTATGGTAAACCCTTTGGATAATATCTGTGAATCCGATCTTCGATGCGTCGTTGCTGATTTGTGATTTAAGACTTAGCCTGAATATTAGAAATCTGATATGTTTAAAATAACATATTATTAGGAGTAATAGATTTTTCACACGAGACCCGTCATTAACGGCGTCAACAAACACGATACGTCATGACGGATGGATGTTCACATTGCTTACATGCTTCTGAAGCGTGTATTTTCACCAATCCTTCCGAAAAATTCGGCAACAACATTCGTGTTGTTGACCAACGTTTTAATACCTTATTGGTGATAAACAAGCATATTATTGTCCACCTGATTGAAACTGGTTAACGTAGCTTATAGACGCCTGAAGCACCGGAGGTATCGTTGCTGACTTTACAACTTTTTCATGCTCTTGTTTAGGATGTAACAAAAGTAGAAAGAACGTTATGTCCACGTAATTTTCAAAATACACTATGTGATTTATGATTGTCCGATTTTTTTCTTAATTTGTGATGCGTGTGCACACGATGGTTGTTTAAAAAGCATTGTTGCTGAAAAAAAAAGAATCAATCATCAATGAGACGTAATAACAGTCAAAAATAAAGCCTTTGTCAAACAGACAGGTTATCGTGAACCGAACCGAGTCCGAAGCGATAACAAAGCGATACGAGACGTCAAACTAGCTCCAGCGAACCGAGCCGTGGCAGTTGTATTAGCTGGCTTCTTATGAACGACGTCAAACAGAGCAAATACGCCTTCGCCACGTCTTCGCATCGGTTCGATCACGCTATCGGATCGGTTTCGCTTTTCTGTGACTGGATTCAAACAATTCCATACATTACAAATAAAAACGCCTCGTTTCGCATTCGCCACGCCTGTCTGTTTGACAAAGGCTTAATAATGTATCTTCAAAGTTTACGGTTTGCAGTACTGGTTGAAGGATCCTTGTTCTTATCATAATTTCTAAGCATTTTCCCAGTAAAAAAGGGAATAAACCCGTCCTCATTGATATTCATAACTTAGGTAAAGTCTTAAAACGACACAGTAAATAAATGTCTCATATATTTCAGGACACAAAAGGCTGGCGTCGCCGTCACGCTGAAATATTTATTATCCTTTAACGTTGTTTCGGAAAACCGTTTACGTGGGGACAAGAGATATAGCACCTTATGTCCGTCGTGAAAGAACAATGATAGTAGTTATAGCAGCTTGAGTACTTTTAGTTTTTGAATGCAATATTTCGTAAAGGATTCTTGATTTGGTTTTCCGTTGCACAAAATCAAACCTTACTGCTCTTCTTTCATTGTTTCTTTTCAATCACAGGTTAGCCATCTTTAATAGCCAGAGGCGTTATTTTCTGTTAATAGTATATTTAATACTGTGAAAAGAATATAAAACCACTGATCTATAAACTCTTCATTAAAAACCATATTTTACTTGCCAGTACTGTAAAAGAAAAAAGACTTACTGTCTTATAAAGTCCATTAAGGTTTCCATATGCATTTCTTCTATTAATGTCAACATCAGGCATATAATACACCCATTTTTAACATTTGTATAACAATTACTCAATCCAAAGAGCCCAGTGCAGCAATGACGCAGCTTCATAGAAACAGTAACTTAATGCATAATTTTGCTGACGTGTCAAAAAGCTTTCGCAGAAAAACTAAAACCAATAACTTAGATGCTACAGTAAAACGACGAGCAACGTCGTCAGAGTTCGTGAAGGCTAGCATCGGTGTCACTTTCTGCCCCTCCTAAGAGAAGCGTGGACTCGCAGGGCTGCGAGTGAAGCTGTGGATCCGAGGGATGGAGGGGCGGCAGTAGTCACAGCTCAATGGGGGCCGCGCCCTTCCATGTGACGCCGGCTCGAAGGAGGTGGTACAGTCGGAGGACGCACCATATGCAGAGGCACTGTGGAGGAGAAGGAGGTGGTAAGCTTTTGTTCTACCGCTTTGCTAATAGCCGGGCCATAGTAACGGCATTTTCCTTTGATTTTCGTGATAATATTCTTAGTGTGGTGCGAGTAATATGAGTATCTATTTCAAAAATCACCTTGTTGTTCTTCCTTATGTAAAATAAAATTTTTCTCAATATAAACTTACGGTGGGTTAGGGTCTCCCTAAATCTCAACACAATAATAGTCGTATCCAATATTCGCGGGCATGCGGGCAGCGAGTAATGGGCAACTCGCTGTCCGACCATGGACCATGCCCGGGTCGACGGCGGGTTGTGTTCCACGCGCGCCTCAAAGAGTGTCAGCATAGTGACGGGGCCTGTAGAGGGCCAAAGCCTGCTGGGGTCGCGGGACTAACGAATTACCGCGACCCCGGTACGTAAAGGGCTATTGAAGGACACCGTGGATTTTAATCAGTACAAGTCTGACAGTCCTTCCCGCCCTGCCCTGGGTGGGAGGACTCATTTGATGATTATACGCCCAAAAAAAAATAAAAAAGATAGTTAACACTATACTTTCTTAATAAATATGTATAGAAGCATAGCGGAACGCCGCTTGCCAATACAAAATGACCTATTTCTCCGTGCTATGAAACTGCTCCATTACCGAAGTTGTCAACTTAAATGGACTAATAGTTCACCGGAGTAGTCATTTGATATCCGGGGCGTCTTCGGCAAGATAATTGTTGAAAGTCTGAAAATATCTAGTGCACTAAGTGTTTTATTTGAAGTTTAGTGAGAAAACACATAAGTTCTTATTGACTGGAGTAGCTAGTAGAGACTCCAGTCTTCTACGTCAGTAAGCTCGTGTATTCCAGGTGACTGCTTGGTTGGGCAGTCGCTACCGACTGTTATTGACAATTACATAGTTTTTTAAACATGATATTAGATCGTATTTAAGCAAACACATACAAAATTATTTTGTTAAAAAGAAAATAGTTAAAATTATTTTGCCAAAATTCTGTTGAGAATAGGATAACAACTTTTCATTTTTAAAAGTTATTGTTAGTTTGCAGCGCCGCCCGGTTCCAGAAAACTTTATTCTTAGATCATATTTTATTTAACTTTGCATCACAGGAAAACTTGAGTTTATGATCCTTAAAAACTTCTTGAATCAAGCACAACAAAAAATTTTAAAAATACCCAGCGCTGCACTTGTTAAGACTGGACAAAAAAGCAATGTTAAATAATTGTGCAAGTTGCTTTCACAAAATGTTTATATATTTTCCAAAATAAAAATAGGTTATTTGTGAACTGCATTTGTAAGTCAACGTCAGGTGAAAAGAAAACTGAAAGCTGAAATTCTCATTTAAAAAGCATATTTTTCTGCCAAGGAAAGTTTTGTTCGAACACACAATGGCGCTCGTTGCGTTATTTTTGGGGTCACGTCGCGCGTTGACTTATGGCATACGTCGACGTCATACAAAAGAATGGGAAGTTTTACGCCAAGCTCGGCTCAGATGGCGCTACTAGCGCATAATGTCAATTTACTGTATGATTAACTTGACACACACTACACACTCGAAACTACACTTGACGTTGTTTACGTTATGCGCTTGTAGCGCCACTAACGGCTAAAACTCGCAGTTAAACTCTCTTGAAAGACTTGGATAAAACCTAACCTGGATAGTTGGTTGAGTACGATGCTCAACATAAGTTGGTAGCGCTAACTTTTGAATTCCACATGATTTCTGCGCTTTTTTGTTGGGGTTACTGTGTAAGTTTCACAACAAAAGAATTGAAAAATCAGCACTAAACTGTGTAGGAAATGTTTTGTGGTATGGCAAGCAATCTTTTATAAGTCAAACACTGGTTTAATATCTGCAATAGTTTAATATGTGTTATATGGGAACCTTTAAGCCCATTAACAATACTGCCATAACTGTGAGATAGTATCCAACAGGGCGATTCAGTTTAATAAATAAAAACAATAAAACGAATAGTCCAATACTTACATTTAATAGTATCCGTGGTATTAAGAATGATATTTCGGCTTTGCATATTGAGTCGAATTGCTGTAACAAAAGAAAAATTAATAATTAGAATAAAATAAATACTGTATCATTTTTGTACACAAAGGGTGCACAAAGAGGTGGTGACTGGGATGTGTACCGTGAAACGCGGAAAACAAATAATGGGGGCATTTGGGTCGGTTTTTGTCCAGCTCTTGAGAATATATATGCTAATATAAACATCAGACAGAACTTTAAGATAATTAAAATCATTTTCGGGAACACGTCGAGTTTCATTGTCTCGGCGCTTTTCTGGTGGTTGCCACTGTTAATTCTGCCTTTCAGGAGTTGCAGTGGTTTAGTTTTTAAGGTTTTTTAGATTAGGACAATCCCATCCCTATATGATGGGATTGTCTCAATTTAAAAAACCTTTAATACTCTTAAAACTGTAAAAGTTTTGTGACGGGACAATACCCTAACAGATTATAACACTTATTTTAACTTTTCAGCTACATCTCCTGAAAAATGATGGTAATCCTTTTGGACATGAAAGGGTCCGACAATCAATATTCAGGTAGACATTGTCATTCCTTTCCCAGACGGTTTACAGTTTTTACGGACCCAAATAGATACGTTATATTTTTCAACCAGCCGGGTTCGTCAACCTTCTCTTTATTCTTTTGTTTTGATGTCTATACAATTTTTAGAATACCGAGAATATTTAAAATGTAGATGAATGTTAGACCAATGAATGTAAAACATTGTAATGAAGAATTCTGAGTATATGTAAAGTTATATTATATCTCGAGGGCATGTAGTACATTATGTAGTATGTATGTACAATTATATATACATACATAGGCTCAAATCTATTTTTTTTTAAATATTTAGTAGACATAGTCACAATTAAATAGGCCATTTAATAATCAGCTAATGTTAAAATGTTGCTTCTCTCAATTTATAACCGCAATATAATCCTAGAATCAAAGCTGAAAATTTTCATACTTTATCTTAATTCAAATCAGGATGCGTTATTTTACGGCTGCTTCCTTCTGATAAGACATCGAATAGGCAAATTCGTTGATTGTTTACAGACAAAGATCGGGATTAAGTTTGCAACAAATCTATCTCATAGATTAATATACGTATAGCGTTAGTCAGAACAATTTTTAGTAGACGGTTCCAATATCCACTGACTAAACTATTTTAAGTACTCAGTGAATTTTATAGCCATTAGTGTAGCAAAGTTACTTAAAGGCTGTTAGCCTAGTTAAAAAATAGTGAAGGCCGTAGCGTCACATTTTCTTTGAAACTTTCCATGCGATAGAAAATAAGCTATTAACGCGTCCTAGATAACACATTATTGTTGAAAATGATTTTGACACGGTTTAAATACGAGTATTATCTATACATATAATAAATCTGTAGAAGGGTCAATTCTGTACATTGAAAATATTGAGTCTGTATGTGCAGGCATCACGTGAAAACTAACGGTTCGATTTCGATGAAACTTGGTACAATTATACCTTATTATCCTGGGCATAAAATGGGATACTTTTTATCCTAGAAAAATACGTAGAAAAAAAAATCTACCATCCACGCGGAGACCGACATCCGCGCGGACGGAGTCGCGGGCGGAAGCTAGTATTCAATATTTTCTATCAAAATATTAATGTGTTGGTTCGTTAATTAATGAATTTATAGGTACATAAACTGTAACGCGGTAGAATTAATTAATGCAGTGCGTTTGCCACTGTCATGAAATTACGTTGATTAAATATTTGAGGCAAATGGGTATATTGCGACATAAATAAAGGAACATAATTATCAGATCAAATTTTCGGAGAAATCGGAAAGAAATAAAAAAATACCAATCTTTTTTAGAAGTTCATAAAAACATTTATTTTCAAAATGAAAATGCTTTAGAATATCTTTTTCTTGAAAACTAGTAAGTTTTTCTATCTCAATTTCAAAGAACTGAACAAATAATCACACATGTATGAAATCGATTCTAACTTAAATTGCTTGTCGTACACACAAGTCTTGTTCTTATTACGTATTCGCGGTTTTTCCTATTGATTGAGAGATTTGTAGAAAAGTTTAACTTTCTAGACTTTTCCATTTCCTCTGTTGGAATTGGAAAAGAAAACAGTTTATCCGGAAGTAAATGTTTTAAAGTGCTATTGACACATTTGTAGAAAAGATAAATTTTCTAGTCTTTTCCATTCCTTCTGATAGTATTGGTTTGTGTGTGTTTAATATCTACTTAGTGGAGCTCATAATTAAATAATAAAATAGACGTATAGGGCGATTGTGCCACCCTGTGTTTTAAAAATTAATTATAACATTAATAATTAATTGGATGTTAATAATTGATGCCACACGGGCGGACCACTTTTTTATATTCTAAAATGTTTTTTAATCGTTTTGCTTTTTTAAAATATCTAAAAATTTCAATATTGAACAATTTAACAAATTGGATAATATAATTCGAAGAAAATTGGGAATGATTCTCAAGATATTTGCCCATCTATCTATGAGTCTTCAGTTCTGATCAGAAACTAGAGCCATCTGTTAAACTATTTAACAAGGAGCTTCTAACTAACTTGGAGATCGGCGCCATTATCCCGGTTAATCACGAGACGAATCGAAACTGCACTCAGAAATTAAAGGCCTGAGCAGACGGGACTGACACGTAGATTTAAAAAAAAATGGACAGGTGGCCCTGTGGAGGTCAAAAATCACGGATGTGTGGAAAAAAAAATCATTTCGGATTGTAACAAGGACCGCACATGATGTGTGTTAAATCCGCTGACTAGAATGTAGAGATTCGCAAAACTGTGACTGTGTAGCGTACATATCCATCAACAAAAACAACACTAGCGCCATGTATGCAACGATGGAAGAACTAAGATGTCTACATCGCGCAATCGAAGTTATCTGCGAGTTTAGAAGACATAGAACATTCTGACAATAAATGTGGGGCAAAAAGCCCACCAGAAACAACACCCACCTGGTCGGAAAGGCACCTTCCTTTTCACCGTGGTAGTGAGGAACTTTCCACTCTGTTCCTCCTAGCCCCAAAACTGTGACTTAAAGGCCAACGCGGGTCTATAATGGAAAGGGCAACAGAAGATACAATTCGGTTATTAGTCAGTCACGTCTGGCAGTCTCTTTCGCTCCACGGAGAATTCATAAAGGCTATATTCTAGTAGTGGGTAAAATGGCGCTGTGGATGATGAAGATAAAATTAGTAGGTTACGACATTTAAAGTTGTAGTATACGTTACTTTGACGAGATTCTAATTTCTCGGGGAATTTCTTAGTATTATTATGCGAGCTGGTCTACCGATATCCTCTTTTATTCCGGGGATTTTAGTCCCTTGGGTATTTTGTTCGATATCGCTGTAAACAATCTATTTTAGCAACCAAAAGAGTACTCTGTTGAAAGTCTTTTATGTGCGCAGGTCTTTATGTAAACTGGAGGCTTGAACTAACTAAAAAGTGTGCTTAGCAGTCTGCCAGCGAGTTTGCGCTGTAAAGGGCAAAGTTTTGACTTTGGTAATTGAGATATTAGAGCAGAGATGATTTTGTTTGAGAAATGATAGGTACTAGGCTAGTCTTGACAAGTTTCGAAGATTAATTTATCAATACAAATTTTATGAAAAGTCTTTGCTGAATTAGTAATTAATTCCTTTAATCATTTTTGGTGTCAATGTAGAAAAATATCACCAATATGGTTAAGAAAAAATGTACAATTGAATATGCTTACACTATACAGTACTACCCTATAAAGCTTCCAATTAAAAAAAAGTGACGTTCAAAAATCGAATTGACAGAATGAATAATAAACGAAACAATACACCACATGCCAATACATAGGTACGTCAAAATTCGAACGTGTCACCGGACTGGCTCGAATCCAAAAAGAGAAAGAAATACTGGCGCAAAAGAATAACACAAAAGGTCCACTAGTTGCAAAGTAAAGAGGTTTTACTCGTGGAGAGGTTTTCGGAATAATCTTTCGCATAATCCACTCTTTTCTATAGAAATTAATTATAGCCAAATAATACTATTACCAATGACATTTATTCTGTAGTTTTTTTGACCTTACCCTAAGAATTCGTAACATCTGTGAACTGTGATAACTTGTTCAAGTGAGTAATGATGCCTTCTACCCATCCTGAAAAGGCTCACCACTTTATATGCATAATTTACGTTGGCACAGTAGGTACGTGCATATACATTCTGTCGACATGCATTTAATTTACTCACGCAGTGACAACTTCGTACCGCAAAATGTCACACATGACAGAATTGTGACATGAAAGTCGTTAATCCTCCTTGCATTTAACATTGAGCCAGACTGGCATAAATTCTATTAGATAACAAAGCTCACAGATCAGTATTTAAAACTAGAGTCCGCCCCACGACTGAGGTCCTTTCGACGCGGCGCTAGTGTCTATGTTATTACATCAAACTGCATTAAAAAAACGACGGATTGCACTCTGGGAGTGCCGGAAAAAGTGAAAACTTGAATAGTAATAAACACACACGAACATTCGCGCAAGCACCCTGCGCCGTCTTACGAATTTTCGATCAGGTCACGTGTCCTGACGCGAATTTACCCATTCCAAAAAAAGTGCACAACGCCGCTAAAGAAGTTTTCACTTCAAAATGTAGTATCACTAATTTTCCGCAGGCCTTCTTTTTGCCGCGTACTCTGGAGAAGTATGGTTTTACTCTGGCAATCGAATGACGTTGATAAGCGGGCTGTTGAACATTTTTTAGAAACAAAATGGCTGCATCAGCATTATCGATTTGGGCTAACCCCAATTTCATTTTATGAAGAAAGCAATAACCTTTAAAAGAATTACAAAAAAACAAACGCACTTTTTTTTCTCCATGCAGTTTGCAAGTCAAAAATGGAAAACGCAAATTCGAACATGCCAAAGATTTTTATTGAGACTTCCATACGTAAGCTGGTTTTTGCAAAGTGGTCTTTCTTTTCGAATGTATGAAATATAAAGCCACGTTAAATCCGTGACGCTGTCAAAATAAAAGATTAAAAGGTGAAAGGAAGCGCTCGTTATCTGTCGTCATGTGACCGTAGCTCGACATATGCCTGGAACAAAGGATATTTGATACAGGCTTTTGTATTTTATGTATTACCCAAGTTAAGTGGGTTTGCCTCTTCGCTTTGTGGAAATGGATAAGAGTCCTTTTGTTTGTTATACGATATAATAGCGATTAATAAATAGTGTCTCAGTAATAAATATGTACACTCTTTCTTACAAGGAGTAAACGTACACTTTTTAGCTTGGAAAATCAGCAAATGAGTTCATTCACCCTTGGAAGAATTGTTAGAGTTGGCTTAGTCAAAACCATCTGGATTCTTCAGTGGTTCTTTGCGTTCTAGGGACGCGAATTTACCGGCCATGATTTCTCGATATCGAACTAAGTTACAATAAAATATTGCCAGGAAGCAATATTATTTTAGTTGTGAAAAATCTTCGTAATTACGAGTATAATTAGTAACCACTTTTGGTTACGGACCTATACTCGTAATTACTCCAAATGTAAAAAGAAATCGTAAAGATATTCTTGTTACTTACGGCTTTGTTGATTTATACTGTTGATGTACTTTAAAGTTATGTTTTCGAACATTCAACAAATCATTTAACACAATAACTTGTTTAATTAAATCATCAAGCAAACCACTTATTAGTACTTTAACACCACAGAAGACTCCTTAACAGGCAATAGACAATCTACTAATTAAAACACATATTTTAGTTCACACTATAGTTTCAATTATGTCTTCAGGAGACTAATTAAAGCACTATTTTACACCCAACTAATTTCATAACTTGTTTTACATAAGCACGAATAAATTAGCAACAAAACGTTTATATGCAGGATGCATTACTAATACATAATGGTGTTATTTTAAAATCTAACCTCACATAGAAAAAAAAAGGGTAAAAAAAATGTAAAGTCTACTACGAGCTCTACGGCTGTAGCATACTTTGCTATATTCCAAAATTCTTGTTATTTATGTTCATTTTATTATTTAATTGATACCATTTCTGTCTAAAGTTTGTTTTTGTCTTCGTCTATAAACATTTACATAACAAACCATTCACATTATGAGTGTCTTACGAGACACCGAAAACTCGGTTTGTCGAAAATGAACACTTATTTATGGACACATCTTTGCAAGCGATGCTCGCAATTGAAAATCAGAAGAGCTCGTGACTAAATAGTTACAGCCACACAGGCTGATCTTACAGGCTAAGCCGCACTTGCCAAGATTGTCTGTGGATGGGTAACCATCTATCATAGCAAGTTTCCCCCGTGCTTCGGAAAGCATGTAAAGCTGTTGGTCCCTGGTGTCATTTGTAGATCTTTGATTGTTGTTACTATACTCACAACTAATCTTACCATGAGGTTACGTATTACCCAGTTACTGAGTTGTAGGAATCAGATAGGCAAACGTTCCATGTAAAATACTAATATTCAGTTGTATCTTGTTCATCTGGAAGTCCCGAATATTCTCGGGAAAAGGCTAGATAGATGACAGCTTTCGAAAATCCCCTTGAAACTATGAAACTACTTTTTGGAACCCCCAATTATTCTCGGGAAAAGGCTAGACGGATGACAGCTTTCGAAAACCCCCTTGAAAATATGAAACTAAATTTCTTTTTTAACACGCTTTTATTAGCTTGACCTGTATGTATGTATGTATGTATGTATGTATGTATGTAACGGAATCTTTTAACTTCATTTTCACCCACTTCCAGCAGTCTGATTAACTTGAAAATTTGCACAGGGGTCAAGGACCGATGACAATACAATAATCTCATAAATTTTATATTAAAATCCTCCCCTAAGGGGGTGAAAAGGGGTGAAAATGTTTGTATGAAAAATCTTATTCCTTGGGTTTATAAACTTGAAACTTAATACGAAAATATGAGTATAAGTAAATAAAAAAGATGGACATTAATAGTTTTTTAAAACTACCCTCCATTGTTAACCTGGACGATGTTAAAGTTTGTATGGGAAAATCATAAAGCGCTAACTGATGAATTTAAAACTCAGTTTATATAAATTAGATCAAATAATTAAAGACGTGTTTTTGGGTTTTTCGAAAATCACCCCTCAAGTTAGTGAAAAGGGGTATTCAGGTTTAAAGGGAAGGATCTAAAATCGCTAAACGTAGAACCTGAATTTTGGACGGTAGATGCAATTCATTATGTAGGTGATCACTAAGGAGGGATTTTGCGAAAATCTACCTATGAGGGGGTGAAAAGGGGTAAAAACCTTTGTATGTGAAATCTTATCCGTTAGGTTTATAAACTTGAAACTTGGTGCGAATATGAGTAAAAGTAAATAAAGAAGATGAGAATTATTCGTTTTTTAAAACTACCCTTCGTTGGTAATCTAGACGATGTTAAAGTTTGTATGGGAAAATCATAACGCGCTTACCGATAAATTTGAAACTCAGTATATAAAAATTAGATCAAAAATAATCAAACACGTGTTTTTGGGTTTTCCGAAAATCACCCCCATGTCGATGAAAAGGAGTATTCAAGTTTTAAGGTTAGGATATCAAACGCTAAACGTAGAAAGCTGACTTTTGGATGGTAGTTGCCGATAATTATGTAGGTGAGATGTAAGAAGGGATTTTGCGAAAATCCACCTCTAAGGGGGTGAAAAGGGGTGAAAACCTTTGTTTGTAAAATCTTATGCCTTGGGTTTATAAACTTGAAACTTAGTACGAATATGAGTATAAGTAAATAAAAAAGATGGACATTAATCGTTTTTTAAAACTACCCTCCTCTGGTGATTTAGATGATGTTAAAGTTTGTATGGGAAAATCATAAAGCGCTAACTGATGAACTTGAAACTCAGTATATAGAAATTAGATCAAAAATAAACAAACATTTGTGTTTTTTGGGTTTTCGAAAATCACCCCCTAAGTTGGTGAAAAAGGGTGATTAGGTTTTAAGGGAAGACTGCTTGCTTCGATAATCCCAAAACTTGGCATAAATAGTTTCCCAATCGAATAAAGGATGCGTAATTATCTATATTTCAAAAAACAAACCCGTAGCGGGCGAACATTGGAAAATCAGTTTGTCTACAATAATAGAGTTTGAAGTTAGAAAAACGCGCTGACGAAGTCGCGGCCGGAGTGCTAGTAAAAAATATATTTAGATTGGTGAGCATGTTAACGCCGATGAAAATGTCATTTTCTGTCTTTTGCTGCCGATTGGCCCTCTGCTGCATACGGCCTGTTCCTTTCTCTGGCTTCTCCCACTTTCAAAAGACAAATTTCCTTATTGGTCGCTGCTGACGATTGCTGCGCGATCATCCGTTCTCAATCCTCGAATTTTATAATAGGTCACTGGTACCGAAATAGTGCGCGCGCATCCGCGCTTGCGTCTTTTAATTTCTTTATTTTTTTTATTGTCGTCTTGAGACTAAAAATTCAGAAAATAAATTATAGTTTAAAAAAACTAAAAAAAACACGCTTTAATAGCAATCGAACTAAAAAGTAGAAAATAATTTTTAAGTATAAGAGAGTTTCTGTTACTGCAATATAAAATCCAACAATCAATTATCATACTTAATTTAGAATAAGATTAATATAAATATTAAGATATTAACAAACATTCAAATAAAGTGAAAAAGCGTGGGGTGCTCAATGATATTTTTATAATAATTCTGATATTGCAAACAGTAACTAATAAAATGATCATCACATTCGATATCAAGCACCCCACGCTTTTTCACTTTATTTGAATGTTTGTTAATATCTTAATATTTATATTAATCTTATTCTAAATTAAGTATGATAATTGATTGTTGGATTTTATATTGCAGTAACAGAAACTCTCTTATACTTAAAAATTATTTTCTACTTTTTAGTTCGATTGCTATTAAAGCGTGTTTTTTTTAGTTTTTTTAAACTATAATTTTTTTTCAAAGTGCTCCGTATGTAAAAGATACACCGTACCACCACATCCTCGTATACGTACACTGAAACAAACTTGGCACCAAATGGAAAGGGGCCCTATTTAGTGCGGCGACAAACAAAGGACAAATTATATGTATTTGCATTAACCGACAGTTTACTTAGCGGATTGGACGCCGCGCCGCTCTGTGTTGCTATGTCGTACAACGAATTGATTAATTGGAATGGCAACTTTATTTTATTCTCTTTGAGTTGGTTTGCTTCGAAGATACGATAGGTTGATGGTTGGAACTTTGTTGTTAAACGCAGTTGATGGAAATTAGTTTAATGTGGGTGAAGTTAAACCATACGCGTTTACCTAAAGCTTACCTACCTTTTTTTTAAGGTGTCAAAGGTTTTGTACTGCGGTGCCATGTGTGAAAGGTCTCCAGCCAGGGGCGGTTGATGGTAGTAGAAATAGTTCCTTATTTTGCAGTAAAGGTTGTGTATCAGAGAGTAATGTTAGGTTGAACACGAAATAGCATAATTTTACATTATTTTAAGAAACTCTTCGAGTCGATACTAGGTAGTACTGACAGCTAATCTATTTTGATGATTCAAAGGTTTCTCAAAACCATTATTATCGGTGACTATGGTACAGTTGACATTATTGTCGCGTCATTACACTTTTAAATTCTTTTTGTAAGTGACAAAGTTGTACCTACATAAGATTAAAAATAAAATACCCAAAACCAATAAACCAATTGTCTTACGAATTACCGTGACTCCGATACGTAAAGGGCTATTGAAGGACACCGTGGTTTTTAGTCAGTCAAGTCTGCCAGCACAATAAAAAAAAAACAATTGTCCTAAACACAAAAAAACGGTAAATAAGTTCTGCACTGCAGTTCCACATGTTTCAAATCAACCTTGTTTAGAAGACAATGGTCCTCTGTGATCGACAAATTGTTGCTCTGTCGCCCCTTTGTTCCCTTGTTTGTGCGACGACAGACGATGTATGGCCTCGGTGAATCGCTGATTGTTGCCTACAGCATTGAATGTATTACCGACCTTTGTTTACTAGATGGTAATGTACGGTATGGTTATGGGTACTACAATTTTCAAACTTTTTTTTTATCGTGGTAAAATCATCAAATGAGTGAATGACCAGAGCGGGACGGGCCGGACTGTCAGACTCGTAATGACTAAAATTCACGGTGCTCCTTCAGTAGTCTTTTTCGTTCCAGGGTCACGGTTATCTGATAAGACAGTCCCGCGACCACGGCAGCACAGTTTTAAAGCCGACGATGAATTTTTAAGATCTGTATCTGGAGATTTTGGTGACAATATTGATCTATGCAAAGGTTCTCGAATAGAGATCTACAACTAGCGTAGAACGTTCACCTACAAGGTGGACAGACGGTCTGATTATGAACACAGGATCGCGCTAGATGCAAGACGCTTCCAACCAGTATCATAATGGAAATAGTGGCTATGTTCAGTTCGAGTTAGGAGCTGTGGTGGCCCAGTGACATCAGCCTGGTGCATTTTTTTGTTCATCAACATTGCTCTCAAAACGGTGAAGGAAAACATCGTGAGGGAACCGGAATGTCCCAGAACCAAAAGAAAGAAAGTAGGTGGAGAAAATATTCAGTACGACATTACCGCCGCCATTTTGAATGCAGATATCACTTTGCACTTTGATAAGCGAGATATAAAATTATTATTGCTCGGTTCTGGGGCGGGCAATATTGCGCCGGATACGGTTCGCTCCGACGAAGCTCCGTCACAAATGTGTTATTGCAGAAAGAGTTTTATGAGCGGAAATGTATGCAGCCATCCGTTTTTAATATAAGATCCGGAATTAATTTATAAACATACATTTATCCAGCATTTGTTGGCAAGGTTACAGTAAATCTCCAAACGGGTAGAATTATGGAAAGTCGTAATCATCTGCCCAGCTTTTTTCCAAGTATGCTGTGGTCAACTTCAAGTCATATAAATGGGAAATAAATAATTCAATTATTTGTTATTATTCGAAATGACTGAGTTAATTTTTCATACCAAAGTTACTTATTGAAACCCAATATTTCGATTGTTTTACTTGACTTAAAATCAGCTCAAACTCTTTTCTCCTGTTATTTCTTTAAATATTCAAGGACAAGAAACAGATCTTTTCATTTATAAGATAATTTTATTAGTCTGAGAATCTAATTCTATACGGTAAATAAGTTAGTTATTTAGTTTCAATATAAGTACTTACGTGTCCCTCACAGAAATAATAATTAATAGTATCGTCGTCCTAGATTTAATCTACAGAAATATCTACAAGACAAGGTCAGGACAACAAAGATGATGGTCAAAAACTTATTTTTAAAAGCAGTTACTTATTTCTTCATAATAATGGAGTTAAACGCTTACCTTGTTAACATGATCTCTAAGAATATTGGAGTACACCATGGCCATTGCTTCTAACGCCATGAATGTCATACAGCCGACGACCCACGGCACTAGAAACGCCACGTTTTCCTAGAAAACACATTACTGTTAGATATATTTAGACATTTCACTATCACTATAAATAACACTTAAAAAGACATAAAACCTTTTATTCTGGTATTTTGTTCCCGCGATATAGGTAATTTTAGAGTACCACGCGGACGCCGCCGCTTGCAAAAGAGGAAGAGGCATACCGTATGCATGATATTTCCGAAGCATGGATTACTAAGCAGTGGTGGCTCAGTGGTATCGGCCCTGACTTACGAGTTGTAGGTCGTGTTGAAGTTATGGATAGTTTTTCTCCTCATGTTCAAAATATACTCTAAGTTAGTCCATGCGGTCGCGGGACTTACCCATTACCGTGACCCCGGTACGTAAAGGGCTTGTGAAGGACACCGTGGATTTTAGTCAGTACAAGTCTGACAGTCCCTCCCGCCCTGCCCTGGGTGGGAGGACTCATTTGATGATTTTACCACGCAAAAAAAAAAAAAAAGTTAGTCCATGCAAAAGAGCTGTGCAGGATTGCCCGGCTTGGGCAGAGCACCACCGTGTCCTCACGACGGCGATAGGCGGGGACCTCTCGCGCCCGGCATTGGTCGAAGTCATGCTGCGGGGCGAGACGGAATGGGAAGCGGTCGCCTCCTTCTGCGACCATGCCCAGGTCGACGGCGTGTCGTGTTACACGTGCGCCTCAAAGAGCTATCAGCAATCTGACGGGGGCCCCGTCAGATTGCTGATAGCCCTTAAAGAGCTAAATCCTGCCGGGGTCACGGGATTGACTAATCGTGTAACCGTGACCCTCAAACGTAAAGGGCTATTGAAGGATCACCGTGGATTTAAGTCAGTACCAGTCTGACAGTCCCTCCTACCATGATTAAAAAAAAATGCTTGAAGGAATACAGATCACTACAGTTTTATTTAATCAACCCACCCAGGGCGTTTATTTTACCGTGATAAAAAAGGTATAATTAAAGCAGTGTGTTTATCTAAGGATTTCACGGTATGTAGTTCCCGTGTTAAATAATGTATTTCCCCTGGGTTCCAAGACAAGTAAGATTGCTTGCTTTTCTCTATTACTAAATTACACCTTATCACGCATCAGGTACCTTTGAATTAAATGCGAACGTATTTCTTATCCGATTACTTGCATGCAATGGCGCATAATGCTTTGTATTTATATTTTAAAATTCATCTGTTACACTAATATTATAAATGCAAAGTTAAGCTTGTTTGTTTGTGAAGCCCCAGTTAGACAATGCATTCGAACTTGCATGCTTTGCATGAATTACAAGATTGAATACATTGCGGTGTTTGTTTGATCAACTGAATTCATTGTCCATCACTAGTCCGCAATGTATAGCAACTAGCATGCAATTTTACGCCTCGTCTAATTGAAGTTTTACGCTCTCATGTATACCGTTGAAGCGATTTTGATATTTTATTTTACAGATATAGATGGAAACTTGCATAAAAATTTAAAGGGAGAAATTAAGGAGGGCGAGAGAAACCACGGTGTTGAGCTAGTTTTTTTAATAAGTCCCAAACTATAAATAAAATTACATCCAATTTAATTCGACGCAGCAATTTTATTAAAACCCTCAGTAAAGTGTGAGTACGTACAAAAATACATTTATTTCCCTTTTTACGAGAACGACCGTCTTGAAACCAGCATTTTAGGGACGCATAAAATAATGTAATAGAATGTCGTTGAGTTGAAATAGAAACGGTTTGATTACACTTATTTTCGTTAAAGTCTCTGGGTTTATTTCTGTCGCAAATAAATATCAGGAGGTTTTATTTTGGTTAGCGAAGTTATTTTTAGGAGTGACACTAAATATTTAGAGAAAGGGTTGTTTTGGTCCGGGGATCCTCTCTAATGAAGCTGTTTTATAAATGCACGCGCGAGGACTTTGCGGGGTACCGGATTTGTTTATTAAACAACACGTGTTAGGATTTTATTATTACTAGCAACTCACCCTGGCGTTGCTCCTACTATTTACCCTATAATTGTCTATATATTGTGGGCCTATCTAGATATCTTTCTACCAAAATTTGTCATAATCAATACAGCCGTTTTGTCGTAAAAACCGAGCATACATATTCATTTTCGCATTGATCATATTTATGCCATAAAATTATTGAGTTTAAGAAGTAGGATTACACTCAACAATAAGGCACCTTTCTATTGCTGCAAGTATTTCTATAATTGGTTCAGTAGTATCAGAGATTATTCCTACAAACAAACTAACAAACTTTATTTCTTTAAGATAGTGGAGGTTACATTAGCTACACGCCGTTAGAAAGAAGAGTAATTACTAAAGCTCTATCATTTTACTCATTATTTTCGAACGGAATAAAACCAGGATTTTGTGAATAGTTTCTGATGCGGTTCATACAGTTGATATTTTATTTTTCTTAATTCAAGGAGGTACGAGAGAAAACTGTACATCCGTCAGGTTTTTACAAAAAAATATGTTTAGGAAAATATGGATATTCTCACATTAGTGATGCATGGGTTGCCTTTTTTCATTACTTTATAAACGCTATATGGACTTATATACAGGGTGTAAGAGACATCGACGCTCAAACGGTTACCATGGGTCCAGGACATGATTCCGGACGCCACCGTGTTGGAATTTTTCGTCGGTTTCTTTCCAAGTTTTTTTTTTAATAGTGTGCCGCGCATTAGGTACTACAGGTACTGCTGTACTGGACACAGTATTTAGGTAAACGATGACCTTTTATTTGAACTTTTATAAACAGCTGAGAAAATACCCATTTCTAGTATTATTTACATTGCTACTTTATTAATATCAACATGGGGGGTCCAGAATCATGTCCTGAACCCATGGTATCCGTTTATGCGTCGATGTCTCTTACACTCTGTATTTATTAAAAATAATATATACTTACTTTATAAATACCATAGAAGAGGAATATGCTGAGTACGATCATGAACATCTGTGTTCCTATTATCGCAAAATATGCTATCTGTACACCTGTAACAAAGAGAGAACAGTTTAATATAATGTAGACAAAAAGTTTTTACACAAGCCTGGTTTTCAAAACTGACATGAAATGTTGAAGACCTTACTTAAGACAGCTTTTTTTTTTTTTATCGTGGTAAAATCATCAAATGAGTCCTCCCACCCAGGGCAGGGCGGGAGGGACTGTCAGACTTGTACTGACTAAAATCCACGGTGTCCTTCAATAGCCCTTTACGTACCGGGGTCACGGTAATCCCTTGGTCCCGCGACCCCGGCAGGCTTTGGCCCTCTACAGGCCCCGTCACTATGCTGACACTCTTTGAGGCGCGCGTGGAACACAACGCGCCGTCGACCCGGGCATGGTCCATGGTCGGACAGCGAGTCGCCCATTACTCGTTGCCCGCATGCCCGCGCCTACGGTGGCCGGAGATCGTCTTGCGACGTCCGACGCCGTGGGCGTCTACCGCTGCGGCTGGGGTGGAGGGAGGACGCTGTCCTCTCCCACAGGCGGCCCGCCTCCTCCTTCACGAGCATGACTGCTTCGCAGAAGGAGGCGACCGCCTCCCACTCCGTCTCGCCCCGCAGCATGGCCTCGACCAATGCCGGGCGCGAGAGGTCTCCGCCTATCGCCGTCGTGAGGACACGGCGGTGCTCTGCCCAAGCGGGGCAGTCCTGCACCGTATGCTCCACCGTGTCCTCCGGACGATCCTCGCAGTGGTGACACCCAGGCGTTTCTTCCCTCCCTATCAGACACAGGAACCTCCCGAAACTTCCGTGTCCGGTGAGGACCTGCGTCATGCGGTAGGTCAGGACGCCGTGACGCCTATCCAGCCACTCCTCAAAGAGGGGTCTTACCGCCGCGATTGCGGCGTGCCCGTACTTAAGACAGCTTACGATAACTGGAGGACAGTCTATCAATTTAATTTAATGTTACATTTTCAGTAGCTTTCAAAAATTGCAACATTATGTTTTTTTGTCAGAAGTGCGAAAATCTGACAATCAGTCTTACCGAGGTGTATCCGTATAACCCAGTTGCTGGGTTGTGGAGTCACTTCATGAAAAATACTGAAATTCATCTGGTTCGACTGGAAGCCGACCCTAACACAATTGAGAAACGGCTTGGCAGATGATGGTTCAGACGAAAGCACGTCAAATTACCCCAATCTGTCAAATTTTACTAATCGAACATTAACCTTCCTGTACTGTGATAAGGTTGAAAATCCATTAAAGAAATTTGACAGATTGAGGAAGGTTAATGTGCTCTTGCCAAGGCATTAGAAGTATCAAATTTATAAGTTAACGCTTAATATCATATTACCATCCTAAAATGAGACATGTCATTAAATTGCTCATATCATTTTTTGTCGTTGAGTTTTTTGCGGGCTAAGGAAAAAGGTTCGTAATATGGTTTGCCTTTTCAAGTTAAACCAGGAGACGTACGTGTATTTTTTTTTTATCCTGGTAAAATCATCAAATATGTCCTCCACAACCCAGGGCAGGGCGGGAGGGACTGTCAGACTTGACTAACTAAAATCCACGGTGTCCTTCAGTAGCCCTTTACGTACCGGGGTCACAGTAATTTGTGAGTCCCGCGACCCCGGAAGGCTTTGGCCCCCAACAAGCCCCGTCACTATGCTGACACTCCTTGAGGCGCGTGTGGAACACAACGCGCCTTCGACCCGGGCATGGTCCATGGTCGGACAGCGAGTCGCCCATTACTCGACGCCCGCATGCCCGCGCGGTGGCCGGAGATCGTCTGGCGATGTCCGACGCCGTGGTTGTTTACCACTGTGGATATTTAAGATATGAACAAGTCTACTGTTCCAAATTCATGACATAAATCATATCATTTAGTGGGTACTAAGCAACGGTTTCTATTATCATGATCTTGAATATATTTTCTCAAGGTCTGACAAACGTATGCAAGGTACGCCAACCAGACCGATACATAGAACTTTCTGTAGTTACGTAAAACTGGGGAACCGCGAAACTATGTATTGCGACCCAATTTGTAGCCATTTTGGCGTCGCCGGTGACTTTGTAGACTTCTTCGATTCAATATTTTAATCAGTAACTTTCAATGGTTTCGGGATTAACGGGTAAAATTCTCATTTGAGTTTCCAAAACGATTTTGTTCCAAAAATATTACAACAAACAATAATAAAAACACAACCTAGAGTTTTTCTATTCTTAGGACATGAGATGGGTCGCGCGACTGTCTAAGCAGGATACCGTGAACCGGGAACACAAAAGGCAATTGTAAAAACATTGTTGACTTTTTGCAACCCAGGGCAGGAGGACTCTATCGATCATTTTGCCATCCAAAAGAGGACTCTCAACATAAATTCTGCGTAGATCAAACGAAACCTATTTGTAGTAAAATAAAATCATCTTTTTTTTAATTTTCAAGTTCTATTGAGCTTAAAATCCATTAATAATGATCTTACAAACTAGCAAAAGATAATTTTAAACTTGAGAATCGTTCGAATTTACGTCACGTTTACTCCTCTATTTCGTTTAACGCCAAATGTAAAATTGAAATAGCCATAAAAAAGCAGGTGTCTGAAAAACATTTTGTCTGGTTACTTTGGCAGATATTTTGGTGCATTTCATACAGGATAATTTGCATAATCAGAGTTGTTTGCACGCTATCAGCTGGCCCTTGCTTCGCTGAGTCGGCAATTGCCTTGGACGCGTTTCAAATTTTGCGCCCGATTTCATAAAAATATAAATTTACGGACGCTTTTTAATAATGCCTGCATTGTTACAAACTAGTGCCATGCCAAGATCTGGTCGAAGAAGTGTTAATGTTACAAGATCGGAAGTTCGAGATGGTTACATAGTGAACTTTCTTGGAGTAACAATACATCACGCCTGTAATCCTCGACCGGTTAGGCAGATGTGTAACTAATAATAAACCCATATTTCGCATTTCAGAAGCCTCATATAATAAAGGGCTAGTCTATGGCATCAACGGGCTACTTAGAAATTAAAAACCCAATAACACTGCCCATACGGGAATTGAACCCGGGACCTTATGCTCAATGGTCCTCAATAGTCGCATTTGCGATCACTAAACCAACAGAGCAGTATTTACTAAAGTACGTTGACTTGACATTTTTAGAGTACTTTTAAAAAAAAATCGAATCGCCAAAACGTGTTACACAGAGACATGACGTTAAAGGAAAAAAGGCCCAGGGTATATTTTTCTGAGAGAGAGCATTGAAAGGCCCTTCCTAGAAAATTAAACTTTGACATCACTGTTCACTAGGTCCATTACAAACGATTCCCCAATCTCCCCGACCATCAAAACGTACAAAAATAAATTCTAATGGCCGTTCTAGGAACAGACACTCAAGAACCGTGGCCTCGAAAGAGTCCCTAGAGTTCAAAGCAATAGCGTCGTCGACAATTGTCACGTAATCGATTGAAGTGAACTAACAAATCTTTTTTTTTTTTTTTTTTATCGTGGTAAAATCATCAAATGAGTCCTCCCACCCAGGGCAGGGCGGGAGGGACTGCCAGACTTGTACTGACTAAAATCCACGGTGTCCTTCAATAGCCCTTTACGTACTAGGGTCACGGTAATCCCTTGGTCCCGCGACCCCAGCAGGCTTTGGCCCTCTTCAGGCCCCGTCACTATGCTGACACTCTTTGAGGCGCGCGTGGAACACAACGCGCCGTCGACCCGGGCATGGTCCATGGTCGGACAGCGAGTCGCCCATTACTCGCAGCCCGCATGCCCGCGCCTACGGTGGCCGGAGATCGTCCTGCGACGTCCGACGCCGTGGGCGTCTACCACTGCGGCTGGGGTGGAGGGAGGACGCTGTCCTCTCCCTCAGCCGGCCCGCCTCCTCCTTCACGAGCATGACTGCTTCGCAGAAGGAGGCGACCGCTTCCCACTCCGTCTCGCCCCGCAGCATGGCCTCGACCAATGCCGGGCGCGAGAGGTCTCCGCCTATCGCCATCGTGAGGACACGGCGGTGCTCTGCCCAAGCGGGGCAGTCCTGCACCGTATGCTCCACCGTGTCCTCCGGACGATCCTCGCAGTGGTGACACCCAGGCGTTTCTTCCCTCCCTATCAGACACAGAAACCTCCCGAAACTTCCGTGTCCGGTGAGGACCTGCGTCATGCGGTAGGTCAGGACGCCGTGACGCCTATCCAGCCACTCCTCAAAGAGGGGTCTTACCGCCGCGATTGCGGCGTGCCCGAACTAACAAATCTGGCGAAAATCGATTACATCGATCTCTTCGGGGTTGTTTGTCTGAAACGGTTGTTACAGTTCGAGAACGTACGTCAATCGTTGCACTTTCGACCTTGTAACAATTTAATTAAGACACAAATGACGTGCGAGAAGTACAAGGACTTAAATAACTGTAAGAATCGTTACAAGTGGCGTTCTGTGGTTATTCTAATTATCCCAATTTATGCCTAAGTTTTTTTTTTTAAACGGAGCCCTTTTCCTCTGCGGACCCACCATACCACTGGCCAAGACATTTATTACTTTAGCGGGGTAAAATTATCAAATGAGTCCTCCCACCCCTTACTGTCAAACTTGTACTGACTAAAACCCACGGTGTCCTTCAATAGCCCTTTACGTTCCGGGGTCACGGTAATTCCGCGACCCCGGCAGGTTTTGCAGGCTTGCGCTTAGACCCCGTCATCGTCCTGATACTCTTTGAGGCACGCGTGGAACACAACGTCCCGTCGACCCAGGCATGGTCCATGGTCGGATAGCGCATCGCCCATTACTCGCCGCTCGCATGCCCTACGGTGGCCGGAGATCATCTAGTGACGTCCGTCGCCGTTGGCGTCTAACACTGCGACTGTCGCGTAGGGTGGATCCTCTTTCGTTAGCATGACTGTTTCGCAGAAGGAGGCGACCGCTTCCCATTCCGTCTCGCCCCGCAGCATAGCCTCGACCAATGCCGGGTGCGAGAGGTCACAGGTACCTCCCGAAACTTCCGTGTCCGGTGAGGACCTGCGTCGGGCGGTAGGTAAGGACGCCGTGACGCCTATGCAGCCACTCCTCAAAGAGGGGTCTTACCGTCGCCATTGAAGCGTGTCCAAAGACATCAATTACTCAGTAATTAAGTGAATTTGTCACTGATAGCACCTCGTGGCGTGTTTCAAACATTTCTATACATTTCATCTTACCGTTCCCGCCCTGCGCTAAATCACAATCATTTAGATGAAGACATGCCACTTTGTAATATAAAACTGGCAGAACAACGGTTTTTTTTTATCGTGGTAAAATCATCAAATGAGTCCTCCCACCCAGGGCAGGGCGGAAGGGACTGTCAGACTTGTACTGACTAAAATCCACGGTGTCCTTCAATAGCCCTTTACGTACCGGGGTCACGGTAATCCGTTAGTCCCGCGACCCCGTCAGGGTTTGGTCCTCTACAGGCCCCGTCACTATGCTGACACTCTTTGAGGCGCGCGTGGAACCCAAGGCGCCGTCGACCCGGGCATGGTCCATGGTCGGATAGCGAGTCGCCCATTACTCGCTGGGCAGAACAACGGTAGTAACCCATTTAACGAAACAAAAGAACCACGCGAGTCTTGGTCACAAGTCACAACTAACATTGCTCAAGGCAATAAACGGGAGAAGCAGAAAATACAAGAGGAATCCTACAAGCCGTCACCGTGAATTGGAATCCAATTTGAGTTCACTATAACTCAATGAGAATAATGGCTCGGTGTCTAGTAAGGACGGTCGAGATACGATGCATTGTCCCGATAAAATGCAAGCCCCTGCGAATGAATAGCTTTTGTGAAATGGAAAATAGAAAATGCATAATTTCATTAAAATTATTAATTGGAAGCAGCTGTGTGAAATTTAAATGTGAAGTGATGGGAACATTTAATTGAAATACACAATGACAACCGAAGCTTTTTGTCGGGGGGAACAAATAAAATTGTAACGACTTCCAACAGGATCGCACTTATATCAATTCAAAATCAATTTAATATTTTGAAGTGACCAAAACATACTTAAGTTATCACTTATTATAGACGTTTAACTTGAAACAGATTATACGCTCAAATCGGATTTTTCGCTTAGGTGTATTCGGGAAACAAGTGCAACGCTGGTGTCACGTGACACTTACGACCTACCATTGTCTGCAGGAATGTCTTGAAAAATTATAAAAATAATAGATTTTCAACTGTAGTACAAATAAAATAAAGTTGAAAATCTTTGAAGAACTTACACTTGTCATAACTGACATACAGCCATCATCCTGGTACATTAATTCATCGGATTGACTTCCGATTAGGTAACAGGCTGTATAAATCCGTAATTGGCAAAAAAATTGCTCACGCGTAAACATGGATTTGGCACGTCGTATTTTGGTTAATATGCTTTGACATTTTCGATGGGATGTTTTGATAATAGTAGAATAGAATATACATTATTGTATACCAAAATTAATAAATAGCTTTTTATGTTTTTTAGTGTCTGTATTTGTGGCGTGTGGCTAATAACCTAAAAATAATGTCCCAGGTTGGGTGAAAATGTTATTCTGTTTTTCCATCAGAAAGTACTTCAGTTTTTACCAAGTTCCACAGCCTTTTTTTTCTTTTTTTTTACGTGGTAAAATCATCACATGAGTCCTCCCACCCAGGGCAGAGCGGGAGGGACTGTCAGACTCGTACTGACTAAAATCCACGGTGTCCTTCACGGTAATTCGTAAGTCCCGCGACCCCGAATTTACACCGCCTTCGGACAAAATTCAGATAACATGAATTATTAGGCACATTTTTCTTCATTCTAAATACTGATTCGTAAAAGATACCCTCAATTTCAATACCTACTCCAGAAACACAGATTTTAAGTTTCTTTTTATTGCCTTTTAAAGTAACAATCCCGTGTTTGTCTCAAAAGAATTTCCGTCAATCTTTTACAATCCATCTTGGCATCCAATCCTGAAAGTTCGCGAAGGACTCAATCTTTCGAATTGATAACGGAACGTTCATCTCGTCTTATATACTTTTTATTATTTTCTCTTCAGATATCCGCCGATCGACTGCCAATCATGTGTCTATAACGGATCCTTATTTCTGTAGAATGTTCACTGGTTTTATCAGGTAAGTAGGGCTTTATTTATTTTATTTGGGTTATTTTTATATGATTTTGTTTGGAAATATCTTTTTTTGTTCATAAATACGTTGTTTTCAAGTTTAAGCTAGATAAAATCATCAAATGAGTCCTCCCACCCGGAGCAGGGCGGGAGAGACTGTTAGAGTTGTACTGACTAAAATCCACGGTGTCCTTCAATAGCCCTTTACGTTTCGGGGTCACGGTATTCGTTGACCCGTTCCCGGGACCTTCAAGTTTATGCAGAAATATCTTACTACTAGTACCGTATTGTAATAATTATAATAGGTAGCTTAAACCCGCGGCGTTGCCCGCATTATGCCACGGGAAGATTATACCGGAATAAAAATGTTTTTATGTATGAACCCAGTCTATAAACTATTTATGTGTCATCGAAATTCGTTCAACACTTTATGTGAAACTCTAACTAACGAACATCCACACAATTTTCAGCATTATAGTAGTAGAAATATAAGTTAGCAGCAAAATACATAGCACTAAAGCCCATAATATATTATTCTGATTGTTGAAAGATACAATGGGATGTCATCTACTTGCATACGCAAGTTACTTACATGTGTATTGCAGGCCTTACTGTAACAGAATATAAAAAGGGAGAAAGTTCCCGTAATTTGTCGTAAGGTAAAGCCTATTTTTACAAACCTACTATAAACTTGTTCCTTAACTTGAACATAAAACTTGACTGCCCCCCGCGGTCTTCATACCAAGTTATTTCACATAATCCACTTATACTGAACGGCAAAACGAGCGCACCTAAAGTTATGACATAAAAAGTTTATTAAACTTAGTTTTCTTCGAAGATATTAAAATTAAACGAAGTTTACGTAACACCCAGCAGAGCCTTGAAATATTAAATTAAAATTAGTCACCCTGTTGGCAGAAGGAAGCAAACTTTGCATTCTTAAATATTAGCCTAGGAAGGCGACCAAGGCGATGTTTTTCTGTCAACATTTTTTTTTTTTATATTTCCTGAATTACTATTTATAAATGAACAGTAAAATTGGCGCCTTGCCGGCTAGGTGGGATGATGACCCGCAAAAGGCAGCCAGCAGAGACTGGATGAGGAAAGTTTTTTTTTATGTTCAACCAATATCCCGATAATATATTACCATCATGTTAAAAAAAAAAAGAATTAAAAAAAAACACTATCGTATTGTAAAACATCCCTTTGCCCGTATTTATTTTTACACAATAAAAATAACATCTTTTAAATTTAAAAAATTTAAATTTTAAAGTGATAAACTTTATTTTATTGCAAGAGAATATTAATGTTCATAGAAGTCCGTTTCCGTTAACCTTTTTAATTAAAAAGTGACAAACAGTTACGAGGGTCGTTCATTGGTTGAACACTATTAGAACACTGTTAAAGTTTTACTGGACTTTAAATTGGGGAAGCTTCTGGAGTTGTTGCAGACGTTGAATATTAAGTAAGGCGACCAATCAAGCAATGACAAACTGGGATAAAGTGAACGATCACTGACCGAGAATCTATACATATAATAAATCTGTAGAAGGGTCAATTCTGTACATTGAAAATATTGAAAAAATAAATAGCGGGGTGTATTGCTGGATCGATACCAAATCCAAATATGTGATTAAAAAAAATTTTGTCTGTCTTTCTGTATGTGCAGGCATCACGTGAAAACTAACGGTTCGATTTCGATGAAACTTGGTATAATTATACCTTGTCCTGGGCATAAAATAGGATACTTTTTATCCTGGAAAAATACGTAGAAAAAAAAATCTTATTTTTCAGTTACATTCATAGACGTTGTTCTGTAGAACCGCGAATCTCCTTAATTATTATAGGCTTAGCCGTAAATGGGTCCAATAGATATTTATAAGATGTCATTGTCAGAGTTACTCAAAATGGAGAAATAAACCATCCACGCGAAGACCGACATCCGCGCGGACGGAGTCGCGGGCGGAAGCTAGTGTCAAATAAAGTGAAGTCAACTATTCCGGGTTTTTAAAGCTGCGAATAGAGGAAATTCACCAGTTTTCACTTCTATTTCTCAAAGAAAAAAGGATGAAAAGAAGCTCGTACTATTTTTTTTATCGTGGTAAAATCATCGTTTGAGTTCTCCCACCCAGGGCGGGATAAGAGGGACTGTCAAACTTGTACTGACTTATATCCACGGTGATCCTTCAATAGCCCTTTACGTTCCAAGGACCTAATTATACAGTCCCGCAACCCTGCCTACATACCTACGATGGAACACTGAATAGGGAAATCAATCCCTCTGTAGATATCTCATCAGGTCCGTTTATCAAAACATAAAAAAGAGAAGCAAAAAGGAGATCGAAAGCGGACTAGTAATTTCGTCATTGTAAATGTCTAACTACCTACTGGTAATCGATGGTACCACTCATTTATTTTCGTTCTTTATGAAAGTTATAAATTGCTACTAACATTACTTCCTAAATAGTTTAAACTGTCTCATAATACAGCTAATCAAAGATTTCTAATATTTTTAGTCAGTCACTTGAATCTTTCATGCGATGGCAGATCGAAGCGACAACCAGTTTAACTTTTGATCGCGTCTTAACTCCTCCATAATTATATCCACTTTAAGTTTTGTGAAAAAATATGCCTAATATCATCTTCAAGGTCCTACCTATCTCTGTGCCAAAATCTGTAAACGAGTAAGAAACAAAATCACTTTCACATTTAAAATAGTAAAATAAGGATTATTGCTTCCGGAGCCGTAATAAATAACTTCTAATTGAAACATAACCCTCAGCTCACCAGCCACAACCAACCCTTTCGATCAAAAAATAATCAACCCGTAAACAGTTCGTATCCAAAACGCGTTAACCCCTCACTGCTTTTTAAACAACGCGACGGGTATGTGACACGCGTTCTCCATTACAACAATTGTTCGCATTTCTCCCGGCCTGGCTTCATAATGAGAATTCTTCACCTTTCAGTCTGCCGCAGGTGAGGTCGAGGCACTTTCTATTTGTATTTCCATTACTGTTTACTGAATTTAATTTTATTCGTATTGGTTTCAGGTTTGTTGGAGCTTGAGGGGTTAAAAGAGGTTATTTATTGGTGAGCTATTACTTCGAGTCGAGTATTTTAAAAATTAGGTTGTGTTTTGTATTTATTCATAAATACGGGCTTTAGCCCACGCGGCGCGTCTGGCGGTGCGTCGAGCGAAGCGGAACATTTAAAGTAAAGCGGATTTAGAGGCGTTTGTTGAATTTCTGATGGAGGACGCCACGATGAACGCCGTAGCAGGCGTCGCGGTCATCATAAACAAAGAAAACAATTGGAAGTAACCGAACAAAACTGAATGACAGGAAGCTGCGTTGGACGCCGCGGTAGACGCCACGGATACCATGAACGGAGAACAATTTTGACGCACACTCCGCCCGACGCGACGCGACGCACCACCCAACTCATTCAGGCCTTAGAGCAAGTGCACATTGGGCACTCAGCGTTGTGTTCAGTGCGCGTTGTTAGCGTACACTGTACACACGACAGGCTTAGCATTGTGATCAATATGCGCTTGCATTTGCACTCCAATATAAGCTCTTAGCTCTCAAAATGTGCGTTAGAAAACTCCCACTTTTCGATTGCCATGCCATAAAACGTGTGTGGATAAAAATCTAGTATCTTAATACGCTTGAATGGATACTAGTATTCATAAATTATTTATAAGAATGTTCTGCACTCTCTAGAAATTTTCTGCAAGAATCCTTTTTATTTAAAAAAGAAATAAAAATATTTTGGTCCACGTGGAACGTGACTCTCGAAAACGACTTGTTCATAAAAACTTGTTCACATTTCTGAAAACGAAATTTTAAGGTAGCTATGAAATAACTGTCAGCGAATATTATTTCACTCATTCACAACAAGCAAGCAGAATGCACAATACAGAAATTCCAAGATTTCAGTGGAAAAGATCGTATAAAATATTTTAAGTACCGTCGCGCAGAAAAGGCTCTCGCTGTTGAAACTCTGAAATTTGCTAAGAACCGTGTCGTGAGATGGACGGAGTTACGTCCGGAGACGAATGACCCAACATTGTGCCACAGTATAAATGGTAAAGGAAGTCGGCTTCATACAACAAACGAAAACGCACGCACACATGTATAAATTGTACCTACAGTGAGTACAAACGTAATTGCGATTGTCTTTTGTTTGTGATTACGCGGAACTAAAATACTCTAAACCTGTGTTATGCAAATAAATTATTTGATTTGATCACGAAAATAATGAAAAGGTCAATGACCTGGATCTGTCAACTGTCACTTGAAAATTATATCCAACAATAATAAAACTTTGTACAAATTATTTATCAATGATTTATTTATTATCGTATTATCTCATTTATGTAATTTTACACGATTATTGTTTATTAAGTGCAAGTGTCATAGTCGGGCCTCACTAACGGTATTTCCCGTTGATTTGTGCGATAATAATCTTAAAATGTTCGTATAAAC
The DNA here is from genome assembly GCA_943136025.2 of Agrotis puta. Classification (NCBI taxonomy): domain Eukaryota; kingdom Metazoa; phylum Arthropoda; class Insecta; order Lepidoptera; family Noctuidae; genus Agrotis; species Agrotis puta. The sequence continues at coordinate 13,597,735 of OW964176.2, read as the reverse complement.
ATCCATTAACGCGATAATTAACAGTATTTACCGTTAGTGTGGCCCTAGTGTTGCAAATTCGCATGACGTCACAATATGGCGACATCAAAGTTTCGTTCTTATCGCGGTCGTATAGTATCCGCCGATGTGTGTGACTGTTTTCGTTTATTGTACGAACCTGACTTTCTCTAAATTTTATTTCATTCTGAAATTGTGGTATTATACGTCTGTGGACTGTTTCGCGGATGTCCACTATACTTTATAGGGGGATTAACATCCTCCTCATTTTTTATGGATGCAATTTTGGGGTTTATGTGCTTTATTCTGAATGTGCCTTTGTGCTCTCAATGTGGAGAGCTTTTTACGATTGAGCTCACATGGAATAAGTAAGTGACTTTATTGTAAACACGATTCTTTCAGAGTACCTATACTATATATACCTATTATACAAAGAAAAATGCTTAAAAGAAAAACTTGATGTAATATGAAGAGGCGTATTGTACTCACCAGTTGATGCAACAGAGCTACAAATGATGAAGTAATAATCTTTTTGTCAAAGTCAAGACATTGTCGACACATGAAAAGCTCTGAAGCCTTTGTCAAACAGACAGGCGATAGCGAACCGGACCGAACCGAAGCGATAAGGAGCCGATACGAGACGTCAAACTGGGTGCAGCGAACCGAGGCGTGGCAGTTGTATTAGCTGGCTTTTTATGAACGACGTCATACAGAGCAAATACGCCTTCGCCACGTCTTCGCATCGTTTCAGTTCGGATCACTTTCGCTTTTCTATGTGACTGGATTCAAAGAATTCCATACATTACAAATTAAAACGCCTCGCTTCGCATTCGCCACGCCTGTCTGTTTGACAAAGGCTTGAAAGTGATGCCGATCGTCACTTCTCTCTGCTTGCTCAGCCCCTGATATGTTTTTGGATCGTCTTATGATTTGTGTACTTGTGGCGTGTGCCAGTAAATATTTTTTTCTCTTTTGGATATGAATTTTTACGACTTCCAATATGTTTCCAGGTACATTTACATGTACTCGTACAACTCCCAAATGTTTGTAAATCCTAAAAAGCCATCAATAATTCTCTACGTATCTTCTCAAGGTTACATTACAAAAACCCTAACAAAATCAGACCAGTGATGTTCAAAATAAAGGCCCGGATACACCTCATTTTTATGTACCACTCTAATATCCTTCGTACACGAAGCTTAGACGGTAATGTAAGACAAGATGAATACGGAATTCCGTCTGAAAAGGTTCCTTTGTATAATTCATTTGTGGGTACGTAAGTACACGGCGCTGCATAAGTAGGGTCACAGTCTTTTTGTACGGAACTGTTTCGTCTAACGGGGTATTAAAGTTCATGTCGGTTCCTTATAGTAATGCTTTTCATTATAGTAGAGGTTTTAAGATTATGAAGGGGAATGACTGAGATTTATGAAATGGGATTAATTTTGGTTTCAAAATTGTGAGGAATTTTTAATATCACGTGTTTCGCTGAATAAGTCTCGGATATAACTTACAGAAACGTTCTACCCCAAAGCGTAATAAAATTCGGCGGGCACCTTGCGTCACCACATTACGATGGCTGAGTAGCCGACTCCACTCTGTCGTTAAAGAATGAAGAAAAGTCTCGAATACTTTGAAAATTTTAAAACAAGCTTGTCACGTTTCTAAGATTATTTTCAAAACACTATTTGCCTTGATAAAAAGTATTGACAACTCCTTATCCATTAAAACTAAATAAATAAAAACATATAATCTAAACAAATTCGCAGCGTTACAACCATTAAGACAAAAATGTTTACGATGAGCTCTGGCACCCAATGTAAGATTTAACTTGTGTTTAGGGTGCCAGCGTCCTCACCTATGACTTCAACGTTGTAAATTGTAAGATGTAAATACGCAATCATTATTATAACTATTGTCTTACCCCTTGGTAAGACTTATAAAACAACTACAATTACAGGCAGTTATCCAAGCTAAGTTGGTCACAGATTCACGGACCAACCTTGGCAAGCGCCACTCAACCTTGAAGATTGATCCAGTTGTGAATATTTGCCACTAGATCCTCAACTAACGAGTTATAGTTACTACATTGTCTAAAAGATCTAAGGCTCAGTCTTCGTCAAACAGTTATGTGGAACGAACTCCCAACACAAACATATTCAGCTTAGTTGTAGAGATTATGCAAATTCGTTAACCCCTCAACGGTTGCCTTTATTAAGTAAAACCATAGTTTGTAGATAGATCGCAGTAGCATCACTCTGAGGAATTGGATGATTTGACTAATATACTCTGATGTTCGTTACTTTTCATGTAAATGCAATTTGAATAAAGAAGTGGATGACTTTTAATGCTACGGAACATATATTTAGTCGCTGAATCATTATGAACCAATGATAATTCAAGGAACGGTGACTTTTTTGGTCAATATCACTTTTTTTCATATTATGGCTAAGAATTAACTGGGTCGAACACTTCTGTACATGACTGCACCAGCCTAAGAAAAAGTCTTCTGAAAAGTGAAACAACGGCTTTGAGAAGGCCGCGGTGACATGCGAAAAGCATAATTGTATTGTAATGAATCGATCGAAGTGGTAATGGAGCGTCTTCGCCTAAACTGTGAGAGATGGCCCACGAAAAGGATTACCAAGCAGTAGAAATTTTTAGTTTTTAAAAATTATAAAAGGAAAAAACCACATCTGTTGTTTCTTCGAAGTGATGCTACTGCTCTGTTCATTTACAGTGGTTAAATGCAAATGAGGTTTCTATATTGTGTCTCAAAATCGTCGGCTATTGACCTTTGTGAACCTAAGTAATATCCCTTATCCTATGACTTCGTGAAACCCTACCTACATGCTTCTCATACATAGAAATTGTTTGAAACGCAATACGAGTATCTTTAATAATTTAACGGAATACGAATACCGTCTTTATGAACTAAACTACAAGAGTGTTTGGAGGGTTTGCGTGTTAATATTTGACTTTTATGTGCAATTCAAGAGCATTAAAGATAATGTCTATTTACACCGAAATAATTAGGTATTAAGCTATTGCATGGCTTTTATCGCGGGCTTTGAGCGCGGCGACCAAATCAAGAAATTCCGTAACGAAAATAAACCTTACACTGTCACTGTCACATCTGTCATGTCAAAATAAAACAAAACTTGAATAAATAAAACTTGAATGAATGAATTTTTTTCTTGACGTTTCACTTGATTGACGTGGCTGACCATACTAATTAGTAGAGTAACTTCCCATAGAGCAACGATGGGATGATATTCTCATTAAATATTCGCGGTAAGCGATATTTTTTTCTTTTTTTCATAAATAAAATAAAAAAAATGCTATGCAATAGCTTTACCGCGGCAGTCCCCGAGTGTCACACGTTTTTTTTTATTATTTAGCAATACGAGTAGGTTCTCGTTGGACCACTGTTACACCAGATGGTAAGCGATGATGTGGTCGACGGTGAAACACGCTTGTCTAGAAAAAAACCATTTAATCTTGACTTAAATAACCAATGGTTGTAGCTATCAAGAAACAAAATCTCCGGCAGAGAATTCCACTCCTCCACCATGCGCACAATAGGTAAAACACGTGGAAAAGGTACTTTAGTAAACACAGATTAGCACAGTTTTGTTTGAGTCCTTTTTCCACGTTCCAAACATGCAACGTACCTAAAAAATCTAGAAAAAATAAAATCCATTAATTTTTACAGCAAGATAGAATTCGCAGAAGATGTGTGACAATACGTAATCCATACTATATAGTCACACGAACACAACCGCATGACCCACTTCTTGCATTAATTACGCATTTATTCAAACCCACTGACGTGTGACGTTCCGTAATCCTTAAACAATTGAGGCAAAAAGTAAATTACATGTCACAGAAACAAATCCTGGCATTCTCTGATTTCAAACAAGAAAACATCTAACTTAATCTAACTCGGAAGTTTACACTGTATGTCTTCAGGTTATTCCCTGGGGTGCCAAGAGAAATGACTGGAAAATTCTGAGGTTCATAAAATTTTAAGTAAACTAGAAAAGTGTTTGTTGTTTTACGTTGGTAAGTATTTCCTTTGTAAAAATCTGTTTAGGTATACAAAACTTATATTATAAAGGTTTGGAAATTCCTGATTCATTCATCATCATCAGCGTATAATGTTTCCATTGCTGAGACACAGGCCTCCTCTCTGTGAAAGGGAGTGGGCCATATCCACCACGCGGGCCCAGTGCGAGTTGGTAGATGTCACATGTCTTCGAATTTTTGGTTCTAGGACATGCCGGTTTCCTCACGACGTTTTCCTTCACCGTTTTGAGAGCAGTGGTGATGAAATAAATGACACAAAGTACTGCGCCTAGCTGGGTTTGAACTCACGACCTACAACTCGTAAGTCGGGGGGGATACCACAGGGCCACCACTGCTCTCTGCTCTGATTAGTTTCAGAAAATTCCTTTAGTAATGAGAAGTTAAATTATCCCCTTTTAATTCGTTGTCGTTGTAAAAAGCTAGTAAAAATATGAGTGATTCATACCTTAATTATGTCTCGCAGAAACCCTGTGATTAATACGAACTTTTTTCATTTATTAATCACGTCTGTAATTGTTAAATCAAAATACGGCTCTAACTATCTCCAGTGGCGTTATTAATTGATGAAAAATAAAAGAAAAAAACTGAGTTTGTTATTATTTGTAATTAAATTTATCTAACTTCCACTTTCGCAGTTCTGTATTGCCAACCTCGGCAATTTCCTCGTAATCAGGGGAATTATGAACACCGGCGGGACCCGACGCTTTCTAATATAACCATGTTCACTTCAATTTCACATAAACTGGTTTCGCTGAAGGCTAATTTTAAAATTTACAGCCCTCCCTCGCATGTAGGAGCTTAATATTTTATTATTATATTAGTCATAACATCATTTTGGTTTCTCGGATTTCTGGTATCGTACAAGTTGGGGTTAGTACTCTGACATACAGTTGTTTTTTGTTGTTTATGTGAAATAGGATTTATTTCGCTACATATAATCATAATGCCTTTTTATCTTATTTTATACTCGTGTCCTGTCGTGTAATGAATTTTGTAGCACATAATGTTTGTCTATGCGTAAGATGACTAATGCGCCCTCTCCCATTTTAATTGGCTTTCATAGTAATGTATTGAAGCCAATTAAAATTGGAGAGTTCGCTAACTCCTAAAATATACCTAGTTCAAGAGTTTTCAAATAAACAACTTTCAGTTCTGTAACGTATGGAGCGTTAAGTCCAGCAAAGTCACCTGAAAGTATGGAGTTAATTCTCAAATTCTGATTTTTTACAGACTCGTTCATGATGTCGGCAAGAAGGTTTTCTGGATGTCGGCAAGAAGGCTGCCAGGCTGGAGTGGTACAGGGCTGGTCACGTCAGCCTCATAAACGTTGACTGCTGGGCGAAATCCGCCACACGGTGGGTGAGATGGACGGCGCGCCGAGGCCGACCCAGAAAGAAATGGCGAGATGAGTTGCACTCATATCGTGAGGGCTGCTTCGAAGTGGCGGTGGACAAGAACACTTAGAAAAACTTGGTGGAGGCCTTTGCCCAGCAGTGGGCCAGTGTGTTATAAACAACAAAAAAAACAGAATATAAGATTAGAATTGTCTCTGTAAACCCAAAAGTTCCCAATTTATTGAAGTTCATAGACTAGAACTACTCCAATCGGCCAAAATTTAGATTTCAACTTAAAAGATAAAGACAGACTGCAGTAGGTAGACGTTTATAAAACTCAGAACTCAAATACCTATAGCTAACAATCCTGTAAAACGCTGTTTTGTAACCTCCAACAAAGGTTGCGTTCGCATTTATAAATAAAATATGTCTGCTGGCTTACGTCACGACCACTCGTACGGATAATGTAAGGTATGTTCAATGTCGTATCGTTTTATATTCATAGGATTTCTGAACGTTCAGATAAATGTCAGTGATGTGTTGTCAGAATGAGTGGTAAAAAGATGATTTTTATTACGAACCTGCTTTCGATTTTTCCTTGCGTGTGACGTCACTTGGTGTAAAGATTTGTGTCAGGTGTCACTAAGTCTAGCGACACTAAATGATTGCATTATTAGAAATATTTTATTTCAACAGAATAGGGAATAGGTACTTAATTTTAATCGACACGGGAGGAGGTGATCATAAAAAAAAACTTTTAATTTCTTTGTATGTTGTCATCAAGCCATTATTTTAATTGTAGGGAGAACGATATATATTTTTTGCTCGTTAACAAATTAGAGTTAAGAGATCTGGAAAATGGTAAACAAGTTTAATTTGTTTGCACTAAAACCAACCATCATTCATTCATCAAACACAATGTAGCAACACAAAATATCCTCATTAAGGTGCATTAAACCGAGAAATTCTATCACACCTAATGTATGCTTCATCACTGAAACGCATCGACAAAATAATTACGTCGAACTACGCTTTGTCGCATTTGAATTTATAGTGTTGGACCACTGCGAATTCTAATGCGATTCTCAATAATCGAATTTTCTGCTTGATTTGAGTTATTGACCCTATTGAATAGGTTGAAGCTCTGAAGCGAGGATATGAGTTGGATTGCAAAGGGGCGGGGTTGTCAGGAGGAAGGGACGAACTGATTGCCTATCTGTGAACCGTTGATTTGAATCTCGTATTTTAAAATATAGAATAATATAACCCACCAAAAACATTAAAATAATGTAAAAAAATGCCAAATCTCTCGATGCAGTCTTTCCATCGTAAAAAGTTTTGAGATCTCATAGAAGCCAAGTCCTATTCAAATTATTTTGTAGTTATAAATCAACATTTAGTAATTGTATCAATAGTTTTCTTTATATTATAATTATAGTGACTTGGCAATGAGCACCAATTAAAAGCTGCTTGCTGCCTGGAATTATGTGCAAATGTTACTGACGAGACCTGTGATCAGATCACTACCGACTACATGCTCCAATGCAATAATAAAAAATAAGTACCTTACGGGCCATCGCTTTATGAAAGTAAATGAACCGAGAGTACACTAACACTAGTGTTTGCGTACACACTTGTGCAATTGTGCATTATAATTTATGTCCTGCGCAGTTTACTAGTCTTGGATGAGACTGACTGCCGTTGCCGAAATTCGGTTGGGACGACACGGATAAACCAAAAGAAAATTAATTTTGTGATATTAATGTTTACGTATGCGGTGTGTGACTTTCAACTCCAAATATGCCGTTTTGTTTCTTCTTGTGCTCATTGCCAAGTCACTATAATTATAATATAAAGAAAACTATTGATACAATTACTAAATGTTGATTTATAACTACAAAATAATTTGAATAGGACTTGGCTTCTATGAGATCTCAAAACTTTTTACGATGGAAAGACTGCATCGAGAGATTTGGCATTTTTTTACATTATTTTAATGTTTTTGGTGGGATCTCATTTATTTTTTGTAAGTGTATTTCTTTCTTTTTTTTTAGGTGACCTCATAATTTCTTGGACTTCAGCTACTGCTTTGCTTAGAACCCATTCTCTATCTCTTTTGTTTCTTTTCAACGAGCTAAATAAACATAAATCTACTAACTTACAAAATAAATATAACTAAACTAAATAACACGTAAACAACTAGATATTGTAACTACCTATGTCTATGTTATATTAATAAACTATTCGCCTAAATAACTGTTTCAGTAACAATAATAAATCTACTATCTAATCCGGCTAACTTAAGTTCTCCGAATATAGCTACAATATTTTTTTAGTTTCGAAATGGTTTTTCATAGGTAGGTGGCGCTATCAAATGAAAATTATCGAATTATTTTAAAGTACTACTTATACTGCGCTCGGTAACGAAACCATAGCGCGATTCAGACAGGTACAACGCCATCTATCGAGCGCGCATACAATCGAAATTTATCGCAATACAATGGAGTTTTAGCTTTATTAATTTAATGAATTATGAACTTTATGTATCAATTAATTATAGTCTATGTATTACATTTTTATTATTCTTTTCTATTCCATGTATTTATTCATCCAATTGAATACTTAAACAACGAACAAAGTTAACAATGCAGTCAAAATCCATACATAATGTTCTTGCCAAACCGCAAATATAAAATTGTTTTCTATGGTATATTATTTTTTAATGTTTTTATAATTTTTCCTTTATATGTGGCTAATGACCTATCTTGGTGCAAAATTTGAAGTTTCTAAGTCTGCTAGAAGTACCTTAGATTTTTGATGATCGGTCAGTGAGTCAGTGAGTCAGTGAGTGAGTGACAAAATGGTGTAACTTTGATCGACCGTAACTCCTAAACTATTAATTCAATTGGCATGTAATTTCGAACTTAAGCTTGTTCTAATGCCTACTATTATTCACCGAAAACCTAAACTCCTAGCTTTGTCCACGTCGAAGATATAGGGGGGGCGAAACAGCCGCGAATCGCATCGAGGAAAGATGGTACGGCCGTGCCCGTTTTGCTCGAGACTTGGCTGGGGCACTGCCGTGCCCCCAGATATTTAAGCGGAGTTTTGAAAATGGAAACATGTTGGAGTTTGAAGAAAAATACTTTTATGCCTTTGTCAAACAGACAGGCGAAAGCGAAGCGTTTCCAAAGCGATACCGAACCGAAGCGAGACGTCAGTCCGATAGTTCTGTCACGCTATCGGATCGCTTTCGCTTTTCTATGTGACTGGATTCAAACAATTCCATACACTACAAATAAAAACGTCACGCTTCGCATTCGCCAACAGTCTGTTTGACAAAGGCTTTAGTGTACGCACAGCTAAGGAGTGGAATTCCCTGCCAAAGTATATGTCTCCTAATAGCTACAAACATGAAGTCTTTAAGTCAAGAGTGAATGGGTTATTTCTTAACAAGCGTGCTCCACCGCCGACTATGTCATCGCTCACCATCAGAGGAGATGCTGGTGAAAAGTGAGCCTATCGCTAAATAAATGAGATAATCTTATTTATACTGCACAAGAACATCACAAGAATATTATGATAAATTACACTAACGGTGAGGTTCAAGAACGAAGTCAGCACGTCTAAACCGGCTGTCTTAAAAGGGTACCACGGCCCTGGAATGCAAAGGATAACTGACAGACAAGGTGGTTTTTGGGCAGTCACGTCGTTTCGCCTTGATCATGGAGGAAGGAGTAATTTTATTGATTTTGTACCAAAAACACAATTATGAATTAGCTGCGTTTAAGAATGACCACCATCAAAGCTCTACAGCAGTAAAGTAAGCTCTTGAACAACTTTTTTTAGGCTAATCGTGCTCTGTTTGATTGATCAATCATTAGTTAAAATCCTCTTAAGTATATCAAATAGTTTGCTAAAGACTAAGCAAGCAATTCGCTCTAAGCCGGGTAGGAGATCAAAGTTTGTATAGTAAGCTTACAGAAATACCTACGCGTATATTAATCACCTAGACGTTCCCGACGTTATACCGATCGTATTTTGAAAAACAAAAGGTAAGCCCCTTCGTACACAAGGTGATGCAAGTCTCCGATACCTTATGACTTCGGTATCCAAGCGTCTATAGCAATACAAATCCATAGAGGTTCGAACACAGGCACGCGGCAATGGATACCAAAGTCGTTAGGTGTCGGATAGGTACTTGAGTCGCCTTATGTACGAAGGGGCTAAGAGTTCATCATACGCCAACCTGTACCTTCAATTATCTTGCTTACCTTTTAGACCCAAAACAGACAAGTATATCTAGGTTATATTCGGTTTCGCAGTTGCTAATTCTGTCATTTATATTCCAAGTTTGCCCGAAAATAGCGAACTTGCGGAGTGCCTAAACAAACGGCCTCTAACTAAAACTAACAAGGGAAAGACACAGTGTAACTCAAACTTCCAATACACGGTGGGTTGAACCATAGAGTAAAAATGTACAGAGGGGAAACTCCTGTTTCACATGTATTATACATACCCACATTATCAGGGATTTTACTTGTTTCGCGCTTTATCACATACTTCAACTGAGTTAATTATCGTATTTATTTGTTTATTTATAAAGGATAAGGAATGCCTTATCGCTAAAAGAACGTGTCTGACTAACTACAAAAAATATTAATTTAAAGAAAGTTATTACTGCGTGCTTTAGGGTCATATTTGTTTATTTATTTAAAACTTTACACACTTCTAAAAACAGTACAACCGCGGACTTAATGCCTTGGGCATTTTCTTTCAGTCTAATTTAGGGTGATGCAGAGAAACAAACATAATATAATCGTAGTTTACATGCAGATGGTTGAAATCGTGACTAGAAGCTAGTAGCAAAAATTAAAAAGGCAGGTAGTGCGGAGACGTCTGGTAGATTATTAGATATTTCTAGGTAGCAAAAATACGAAATTTACTTAAGTATTGATATCAATTTAATTCCTTTATATAGTACATTTAATCTAAGTACGCATATAGTCAAACTATTCTCTTTTCGCGGAATAAGCGTGACACCGTCTGACGAAATGAATGAGATTAATGACCCGTATTTCCTTATTGTTAGGTGGACATGACGTTGCACGTATTGCGGATCGAAAGAAGTTTCTGGTACCTAATATCTATATAAAGCTTTTGTCAAAATGTGAAGCGAGGCGTTTTTATTTGTAATGTATGGAATTGTTTGAATCCAGTCACATAGCAAAGCGAAAGCGATCCGATAGCGTGACCGAACCGATGCAAAGACGTGGCGAAGACGTATTGGCTCTGTTTGACCTCATTCATAGAAAACCAGCTAATACGACTGCCACGCCTCGGTTCACTGCACCCAGTTTGACGTCTCGTATAGGTTCGTTATCGCTTCGGATTCGGTCCGGTTCGCTTTTGCCCGTCTCTTTGACAAGGGCTTAAGTATTTTGTTCTCAGAAGGAGCTAGTAGATGTATGGGAACTTTTGTTCATTCATTATTTGACCACATTTTACCGATCTAGACCAATTAAGAATGGATGGATTGTGTGGAGGATGGTAAAGTTAAATTTGAAGGAAATTAGTGCTGAAATGACGAGTTTAGGGTATTTTTGGTAGAAGAAGATAATGATGCTGCGCCAATGCTAAATAATTTGGGCAGAAAGATAATATCATGATGATGATGATAATTATCACATAATTATATTTATTCAAATCAATGCTCCAAATAATGATGGAAACTGAATCAAACTTCGTTGTTTTTCTAAATGTCTGTGAGGGTAACTTTATTTACTAATGGGGCAAAATTACCTGCTAAAGTTGGACTGTCCTTAAAAGCATTCTGCGGCTCTGGTACGTAAAAGGCAAACCAATATAATAGGTTGATTTTTAGTCAGTCAAGTCTGAACGTCTCATCGGTTCGACACAGGATGCTCCTTCACCCCAGGACGGGAGGACTCATTTGATGATCTTCCAACCAAAAATATATTTTATCTAAACTATAGTCACACTATGAATAAAGGACATAGCAAATATACAAACACACACATCTACAAGCCATCACTTACGCTAGGGGTCAGTTCACACAGTGACGCGACGCGACACGACTTGACGCAACGATACTAGAAATGTGTTATCTTTACGTGTAGAAAATTTTATAAAGCTGAAGAGTTTGTTTAGTTGAACGCGCCTATCTCAGGAGTTACTAACTCGAATTGAAAAAATCTTTTTTGTGTTGGACAGTCTGCTTACCGAAAAAGGTTATAGGCTATTTAACATTACGTTCCGACCAATAGGAGCCGAGCAGCGAGGGTGAAACCGCGGCGAACAGCAAGTAAAGTTAGACTTTGAGTCGCTCTATCGGAATGTGAGCGCAGCGTCGCGTCTCAATGTGAAGTGACCCTAACCCACACATGCACTTAAACTCACAACTCGTGATATTCAACCTCCCCTAGTTTAAATAAATATGCTTTTATTTCATCTTGCCGTAGCTATTCAGGTTACGTGAGCAAGAAAGAGAGTGGAGTTATTCATTTAGAATTCTCTTTACAGTAATATTAGATACCGGTATGCGCCTGACCTCGCCCGTACGTGTTTGTATTGCATTTTCGTGCAAGCATGACGTTATGAGAAAAATATTTCAAGCACCTGTTGTAAAAGCTAACTCGGGCGGAAAATTTTCTTTTTATTAATCGTTGCTTGGCTCAACAGCGTGCACGCTGTACGGCATATTTCATACAAATTTTAAAAAGCTTATAATTCGGAATTATTAAATTAGTTTTCTATGACACTTCACACGCGTATGCAAGATAGATAGATCTAATAAAACATCAGAGAACATTTTTGAAATGGTTTTGAAATAAAATATTGTGGTCACTGTTTCTTTGAAAAGTTGAAATCTGTCCAATTTAGCTGAAACACTATTTTTTTAAATGTTTTCTATTATCTTTTATTACTTTTTTTTGTTTGCTTTGTTATCGGGGGGATCTATTAAAACCTATTTGTCCTGCTCATGTGTAAAAAGTTTTATTACTATAATCAGTCATTTCTATAAATATATTTCTTGACTTGGAAGTTTGTATGAAATGTTGTTCGGCGTGCACACTCATAATACCCTCAAGAGATGTAAGTATATATTTTTCTCGTGAAATTGCTATAATATTAATAATTATGTAACTGTAAAAAGAACTTGGCGATTTTGATTATGATTATTGTTTTCCTCATTTTGAAAGAGAATCCATCGCATTTTTGTCCTAGTCAACTGGTGATAAGGTCTTTATTGATATTGTAGTTTACTGTTGATAAGGTCTATATTAATATTATAGTTCAATATATTTTCTTTTGAATTCCAGGAAGGCGCTAGACCTTTTGTGAATAACCTCTTGAATTAAGGGACTGTCCCTTCGGCGAATAGGGGAATGATGTTATTGTTAAGTTATTCAACTGATGTGGGTACAGGACATTTTCCACAACCCATCCAATTATGAGTAACTGCTACTAGCTAATGTTAGGGGCTTCGTCACACGTCTAACTCTAAAAATGGCGGCACGGTCGGCGCAGTGGCTGAGTGATCGACTGCAGCGTTGCGTGTCGCGGGTTCGATCCCCGCACGGAACAAATATTTGTATGATCTACAAGTAGTTGTTCCGGGTCTGGGTCTTTGTGTATGTGAGTTTCTATATTTGTGAGCATCCACGATACAGGAGAAATTCCTAGTGTGGGGCAACGTTTTTTTTTTTAAAAGAAACAAAAAAAAGGAATCCCACGGGAGTTTAATAACGGGATAAACATGCTTGATGATTATTTATTAAACCAGCTAAATCAGCGAATTTACACCCTTCGTACACAATGTGACGCAAGTCTTCGATTTCTTACGACTTTGGTATCCATTGGCCCGCCTGTGCACGAACCTCTATAGATTTGTATAGCGATAATCGCCTGTATAGTAAAGAAGGAGCTTAGTTAAACAGTATTTATGCATCAATGTTGCTGTAACATGTCAATTATGTTACTGGAAAAATGTTAAACTCAACAAGTAAGACTGTTGCCTAAGACTTGTTATGTTCCCGTGTAACTCTAAAATCTGTAAAGTCCATACTTTAGATGTTGCTAGCAGCTTTGCCCGCGTCTAACTCAAATAATATCGAACGTAATGCTGGAATAAACGGTTTCCTATGTGTTATTTCAGACTGTAATCTATCTTCAGAGATAGATTACATCAAGATAAGTTCAAGCGTTCTAACGTCGCTCAGTAACAATCATCCATCCTTCGAAAAATTCAGACTTTCGCATCTATACATGTAGATATAAGTACTCGTACTAGTAGTAATTATCAGCGTTTCCACATTATAACACGAAATATTCCACGGGAACGTAATAACGGAATAAACGGCATTCTACGTGTTGTTCCGAACTAGAAATTAGAAAATCCGTTTTGACGTGATAGAGAAACAAACATCCATTCAAACGTTCAGTCTCATCAGGTAACCGTGACCCTGGAACGTAACGGGCTATTGAAACAGATTATTTTAGATTGTAATATTTTTATGCTATTTCATAAAAGTAGCATCCCTAACCATTGTACTCGTACAAAACACATCTGCTCAAATTCAACGCTGAAAAGGTACTGAAATATTACAGAGAATGTATTTAGCCAGGAAGCTCGTTGTCTACTGAAATGAATTAGACAGGAGAAAGGACGGTCATATTCGCATTCTAGCGCTCATACATTTTAGACCTGTTGCGCTTTACGTTTGGAGTGACCGAACAATTTTTTATGGAAGCGTAAAATAAAAATTTATGTCGTACGGAAAAATGTTATGTAAAGTTGGAAATTGCATTAAAAATACCTATAAGGAACGACCTGCCGGGGCCGCGGGACTGTCTAAACCGATAACCGTGACCTTGGAACGTTAAGGGCAATTTAAGGAACATCGATAAATTTTTGTCAGTACGATTCCGTTCCGCCCCACAATGGGTGAGAGGACTCATTTGACGATAAAAAGGTTATCAGGAATTAAATGTGACGTATTTCATCCTAGATTGAAAAGGCAGGCCATTAAGAGATGTCTGATAGGCCAAATCCTTTAATCTTGAAATGAGTCATCCAGCCCTGGGTACAGCGGAAGGGACTTTCAGACTTGATGGAGTAAAATTGAACATTATTCTTTCAGTTTTCCGGGGTCACGGGACTATTTTATCAGATATCCGTGGTCTTTGAACGTAAAAGAATTCGTGGATTTTAGTGAGTACAAATTTGACAGTCCTTTCTATCCTGCCCTGGGTGGACACATTGGGCACCATTGAAGGACACCGTGGATTTTAGTAAGTACAACTCTGACAGTTCAGCCCTCCCGTTCTGCCCCGGGTGGAGGACTCATTTGACGATTTTACCACGTAAAAATTCTTTCAGTTTTAAGACAGTCCCGTGAGTGGACCACATCTCTACGATTGATGATCACATCAGAATGGGCGAGCAGATCTTGATAAAAGACTCAGAGATAAATGGTAGTCTGGAACAACACATAGGAATCGTTACTAGGCTCCCGTGGGATAAATTTCAAGTTCCATGCAGGCGAAGTCGGTAGGAGCAACTAGATAATTAACGAGGCAAGTCTTTGGCACATTTCACGTGAATTAGAAGCGATTCTTTCTTGTAAGTAACTAGTATCACAAATCCACTTAGTTATGCATGAGTTGTTGGCAAAGTTCTAGAATGACGAGGTCTTGTCAGAACAGTATTATACTAAGTGCTTTCTCTTTGGAATTGTATTTCTTTTTGGCTACAATTCGATTAATAAAGTATGCGGGCTTCTTTGATCACTGGTATATGTTTACCCGTTTCTACTAGCAGAATAATGAAATGAATGCTTGGGTAAATAGATATAGGATTTCATTAAAGCAAGTACATGGACGGTTAGTGGTCGGCAAAAGTTGTCTTGAATTCAAGAAAATATACAGTGGTACTTTTAGATATTACTCGAGACTACTAAAAATGTACACATTTCACTAGTATTATGTTTTAGGTCAGGTGCATAATGCTTACTACACACGACGAGTTATATTACTCAACACGCAGTGTCAGTCAAGACAGCGGCGCGGCGCGGGCTGGGTTCGATTTTTGTATGAAATACCATCACCAAGGAACACCTGGCGCATTGGTAAGTGGTCACATACACTATGAGAAGGTGGCACAATAAGAAGCGACCCTGTTGCTACCAACAAAGCACAAATCCTCCGAGACAGCTACTGAAAAATTCCTAATGGAAATTTCCAGACCTGAAAATCACACGGGGACTAGACCAGAACGCCAGCTTCATTCTGTAGCATATAATATATTCCCGGTCATTTTTATTCCATACATTCTACGATAATTACGATAAGTATGACTAAAGATCCATCTTGCACAGTATGTCTTTGATGTATCGTTTTATTACATAGAATGTGTCAATTTAGGTAAAATTTATTGAGCATAAATGGATAGTAAATTCTAGCTATAAAAAGAGTTAGTGTGTTAGGGCTCATAAAGTTGATCGATTAATGTTATTTTATTGCTTGAATAATGCGTCTGCTACGCTATGTATCTACAGACCTAACGACTGAATTTCGCAAAGAAGTCCTTTTGACGCGGCGCTAGTGTTTATTTCATTACAACAAATAACATTATAAAAATAGTAATGCTATTGCATAGCATTTTTTTTTATCGAATCATGCTATTATAATTATTTATTTATGAAAAAAAAAGAAATGTAATATCGCCTATCGCAAATATTTAACGAGAATATCATCCCATCGTTGCTCCACGGAAATTACTAATTATTAGGCTATGGTCAGCCAGGTCAATCAAGTGAAACGTCAAGAAAAAAAATCATTCTTTCAAATTTTATTCATTTACGATGACACGTTGTTGATTCAGGTCATGAGTGGTATGACAGAGCCCCCCTGTAGAGGGCCAAAGCCTTCCGGGGTCGCGGGACTCACGAATTACCATGACCCCGGAACGTAAAGGGCTATTATGGGACACCGTGGATTTTAGTCAGTACGAGTCTGACAGTCCCTCCCGCTCTGCCCTGGGTGGGAGGACTCATTTGATGATTAGCGTGGTAAGCTAAGAAAAAAGGTCATGAGTGGTAGCGTGGATTCTAAGGAGCTATCTGTCAAATCATAATTAATATCCTTAATTATAATGGGGTTCGTAACTAAGGCTTAGAGATAAGATCCCCTGAGCCGCTAGCATAATGTGTAAGTATGTAATAAAGTTGTAATCAATTCACACAGAGGCGCAATTCTGAGCGCACGTCTTGATATAGCGATTCAAAATCTAACTTCAAAGATTCAAATCAGTATAATCACGTCATAAATAAGGCTGCTAAGGCTCATTAGCTTTACAACAATCAAAAAATTATAATCTTAGTCACAAAATTAAGTAACCATATGCTTTTCACATTGTTTAATCAGTAAAGTAAATTAGTTTAGCGCGTCCAATTAATTCTCGTTAACGTTCAGTAAATATGAAATGATTGTGGTGTTGATATTATACATTATTATTGATGTTATATTGCGCCACATTGTTTGTGGAATTCGTATTCGATTACCAGCCGAGTGCGGTTTCCAACCGAATGTAATTGATTATTTGATTAATAAAATATTCGATTAATTTTAATTGATAAATACGTGGATGACGCACCTGTATGTTTGAATCCGTTAAATTGGAAAATTTCGTAAAATATTTTTATAATTTCAGGGTATGTGCTGGTTTTATAAACTGCAATTGCTAAACATCACCATCATCATCATCTGCCTAGCCTTTTCCCAATTATGTTGAGGTTAGCTTGTAGTCTAACCAAATTCAGCTGAACAACTGACTGACTATTTGATCTCCACAACACTGTTGGAACTTGGTAATAAGGTAGCCTTTAGACTGGTTTTCAGACACTTAGGCTACTGAGTACCTGTAAAGACTGTCAAAAATCTATAAATGACAGACTGGACCAAAGATTTAAGGCGCTGTATGAAGCTAATATTTAGGTAGTCACGGTGGTGAAGCAGCGGCGGGGAAATTGTAAGAAGAATTGTGAGTCATTTTGCAGTTTTAATTGAATATTTAAAAATTACAGTTCTTTGTTTAAAAAGTTTTAGATATGTCTTTGTCCACGATATTTCCTGTTTTAAAAAATATGATGGTTGTCGCTAAAAAAAGACGAAAAATTTTATTCGTGGTCAGAGAACATTAGTACTAGACCACTTTTGTAAATTGTTTTTATTTAAGTCTTTTCTTTATACATTTGACTATACACTGTATTTTTTTCTGGCTTGTGGTATGTACAGATACGGCTAACTTTGCGACGAAAATCTAGACGTTTACGAAGTGCTCCCATTGTACAGCGCCTTAACTTGCTTTCTGAAGCACAGAAAAAACTCTGTATGTGAGAAAACAACCAGTTCATTCATAAAGCACTTTGACGGCACGATTAGCGCAGTGGCTAAGCGATTGGACTGCTGCGCTGCGTGTCGCGGGTTTGATACCCACACGAAACAAAGATTTGTATGACCTACAAGTATTTGTTCCGGGTCTGGGTGTTTCTGTATGTGAGTGTCTATGTTTGTAAACGCACCCACGACACAGGAGAAATTCCTAGTAAGGGGCAAGGGTTTTTTTTTAATTAAAAATGCTAGTTGCGCACTATCTTGGTAACAGCTTCCTCTTCGTTAACCTCAACGCCTCGCAGTACTGTGGCCCAGTTTCCTAATTCCAACTGGGAGAAAATGTAGAAAAGATTTTTCCATAATGGTTCTGGATGTGTGTTCTGACTGATTTTCTTTTACTTTAAATTAATACACGAAGGGAAAACTTGGAAAAATTACACGGACGGCGCAGTATAAAACTTATTTTTTTTTGCGTGGTAAGATTCAAATGGGTGGGAGACCCAGGGCAGAGCGTGAGGGACTGTGAGACTCGTACTTACTAAAAGCCACGGTGTCCTTCAATAGCCCTTTACGCTCCGAGGTCACGGTAAATCGTGAGTCCCGCGACCACGCAGTATAAAACTTGTCATAATTTATATATTAACAAATAAATTGAATTAACTGCATAACCGTTTTTATAATGTAACTTTATTGACTCAATATAAAAAACGAGCTTTTTCACAGCTATAATGCGTAGTAATCATTTGCCAGAAAATACAGCGGATTAAATGACACAAAAAGTATACAAGTCAACACTTGTCACGTCGCACTAATAAAGTCCCACAACTCAACTATAATGATCCCGATAAATCGAACGTTTCAGAATATCGTCCTCAATTTTATCACATTTATTATTTTATCCGTAACAATTTCATAGCTTATTCGAGTTATTTCAGGCCACGACGGCGACAAAATTCCCGAAATAATAATGTCTTTCTTTGGGCAGGTATCGCTAAGAAATATGGCGACATTTATCATCTGGTTAGCATACATTGCTCGTTCGGATCGCAATAAGCGGCAAAAGAAACACTCGTTTGTATGTATTGTATAGTCACACTCGTATTTATTTTGCCATTCTGATGTCTAAGTTTCAGTCAAAGGGTCAGTCTATATTGATTCCCAGTGGTAGTTTGCAAGTGCACCCAATTCGTGATAAAAGTGGGCCAAACTCCGCCACTTAAAATTACAATATCTTGAACTGTAGCTACACAATGCTGAGTGTAGGTCTCATGCAAATCTTTTCTCTGCTATTTAGTTTCCTACGGCCACTTTAATTAGATCATCTGTCCATCTTGTCGGTTGTCTCTTCCCACAAACTTTATCATCTTCACTGAAACACTTTTCTCTCCAATAATTATATTTAAATCAAGAGTGAATAGATTACTTCTAGGCAAGCGTGCTGCACCGTCGACCACATCATCATTGGCAAACACGATGAGCCTCTCGCTAAATTAAAAAAAATATGCCTATGTAGCAGTATTTTTTTTATCGTGGTAAAATCATCAAATGGGTCCTTCCGTCCTTGGGGGAGGCGGAAGGGACCGTCAGACTCGTTCTGACTAAAATCAAAGGTGTTCCTTCAATAGCCCTTTACGTTCCAAAGTCACGTTTACCGGTTTAGACAGTCTCGCAAGTAAATAATTTCAAGTTTGATATTTTCTACGAATTGTTGAAATGGTAACGCAATTACGAGGCAGACTACACAAATGTTCGTTCAGAAACGAGGCATGAATAATACGGCGATATTTCTCTGTAATAACGACCTTGGTATCAATGTTTACATTATGGTCTGCGCTTGTATTGATATACGAGGAAGGTGGGGTTGCCTTTTCTAATAAAAACGTGCGATTTTTCTTGGGTATTATTGTTACGTGCTTTTCGGTTTTATTGGAAAACACGACCTTTCTTTAAGGGTTAGCGTTCGTGTCCTTTAGCCGATAAAGGGCGAAACGAACTTCGTAGATGGCCGGACGAGCTGGATAATTGGAGAACATAAATGAACAGAATTCAACATAGCAGTTAATCTAAAAATCAAAAATAATAAAACTAGACTTGAGGAGCGATCTTTGTTCAAACATGGGCACCATTTAGGCTAACAGTACGCAAGTCTAATTCGATCAAGTATTATTTCACTTTAATTTAAGGTACACCTACGATTTGACAGCAAAATATGAACTTCAAAAATGAACAACCCAATAAATGGGAGCAATAAATGTAGGAGACCGTTTCCCTTCCACTCTCTCAACTCTTTACTAAAGAACAATCATGGAAGTGAATAGCACTCAATATTCCCAGGAACCCAATCTCAAAAACGTTAATGAATAATTCCCAACAATTAATATCCTCGAAGGACCGAAGGGAATCTTTCACAATTGACTTGTTCAGTAATTTCACTTCACTCACTCATTTTATCTGAACGAAATTATTGTTTTCTCTTTTGTTCAACGTTCGACGATGATACCCGAATATTGCCGACAGAAATCTTTCGACAGTTTTCGAGATTTGAATATTAATGATTCGATGTCGTTAAAAGTTCATTTTGTATGTGATTGGAATAGATTTGAAGATTTTTAAAGTAAAGGTAAGTTTATTGGGCTTTTAAATGAAGGAATTGGATTTTGAAGTGATTTTAAGAGAGCTTTTTATTACGGGTGTCAATCATTTGATAAAGTTTTATCGCAGATTGTTTATCTATGCCGCTTTACATCTTTTTAGGGATCCGTATCCAAATGGTAATACGGGACCCTATCACTAAGACTTTACTGTCCGACTGTATGTCTGTCTATCTGGCTGTCTGTCACCAAGGCTGTATCTTATGAACGGTGATAGTTAGAAAGTTAAAATCTTCACAGATGATGTATTTTTGTTGCCGCTTTAACAACAAATAGTAAAAACCAGAATAAAATGAATATTTAAGGGGGCTCTCCTACAACACACGCGGCCCGCCTCCTCCTTCGCGAGCAGAAGGCGACAGCTTCCCACTTCGTCTTGCCCCGCAGTATGGCCTCGACCAATGCCCGGCGCGAGAGGTCTTCGACTATCGCCGTCGTGAGGATACGGCGGTGCTCTTTCTAAGCGGGGCAGTCCTGCACCGTATGCTCCACCGTGTCCTCCGGACGATCCTCGCAGTGATGACACCCAGGCGGTTTTTCCCTCCTTATCAGACACAGGTACCTCCCAAAACTTCCGTGTCCGGTGAGGACCTGCGTTATGCGGTAGGTCAGGACGCCGTGACGCCTATCCAGACACTCCTCAAAGACGGGTCTTACCGCCGCGATTGCGGCTTGCCCGAAGAAATGTAGGTCTAGTAAATGTTAGAATATACCTCAAATATTAATAATACTCTCTTGTATGCAACAACAACCTGCAAGCTACAACTTGGTATTTTGGACTTGTAACTTATAGCAACCTACATGCAATTTGCGCACTCGAAAACCAGGTATCTAATAAAATTCAAGCCTTTTATGCAACTGTGACGTCATATTTGCAGGACTTGTCTAATGGAAATGCGCCCTTAAACTCGTCTCTTTAGACGAGTTAAGGTGACTTTTCACCTTAAACTGCGTAGGTATAGATCTAGTATTAAACTCATCTTTTAATTCAAAAGCTTTTATGGACATTCGCACAAGATTTATAAAGACATTATTGCTTTTGGTTCTTCAGCCAGTTTCAAAAAGTATTTTATTGTTTTCTTTTTAGTACAATCACCTCTATTCTAATTCTAGGCATACAGTAGGATAGGCAAAGTTAGCAATAGGTACATTTTACTACTATTTCTTTCTTTTTCTCTTTCTTTATTTTTTTTTAAAACTTTGCCCCACACTAGTAGTCGTAGGTGCGTTTACAAACATAGAAACTTCCATACACAAACGTCCAGACCCGAAACAACTACTTGCAGATCATACAAATATTTGTTCCATGTGGGGATCGAATCTGTGACACGCTATGCAGCAGTCGATTGCTCGACTACTGCGCCAACCGTGTTGTCAAATAAACGCGAAAGTGAGAATGGATGAATGAATGGTTACGTTTTTGCTCGAAAACTTACAGAATGGATTAATTGGGTACACATATTGTTTTGAAGCAGGATAGTCTTGGGATAGATTGTTAAAGCATATTATTGTTTTATCATTTTATAATGATCCATTATGTAAGCGACCTGACTCCAAGCTAAGAAGCCGCGGTCATAAATCTGTTATTTTTTGTTAATAATTAAAACTCTGCCTTTCAATATTCTTTGCGAACACGTTCACTCATTCATGCTGAAAATCGAATGAATCGTTTCGTTCTGTGAGGGTTTATCAGTGTGCGTGCACTTCTTCACGCGACTGAACGGTGAGGGACATCTCACGATTTAAGTGTTTGACTTTTTATCTATCTAAACTGTAGACAAAGTTATCTGAGATTAAAGATAAAAATGTTTTTTTTTTTCGAAGTCGAGGATTTGTTCAACCGTATATTTCCTTTCTTTGTAACGACTGTTTGTAGAATTTTGTATAAGAGAGGGAGTAAAATAATATTGTTGTCCTGTTTCAGATTCAGTTGATTTGTTTGTGGGTTGATTTCCGTGGAAAAGTGATCTACCTTACGCTTTTGAAGTATCCTAATTCTTTTACAGTTATTGTGTCTTGTGACTGGGACTGTAGCTATATTTACTGGGGTTAACAGATCAGATATGCAGCTTTTCCATATAAAGTAACCTGGCTCGCTCAAATTTTTGTAAACACATCCGCGATACAGGTGAAATACAAGTTAAATGTAAATAAACTGGTATTAAAGTGCGTCTACTTAAGTTGAAAGTCAATCCCAACGAAGTTGGTTGCTTAGGCTCGCTCAATAAATTAATGATGATTGGGTTATGAGTGAATTGAAAAAATAACCATGTTTTAAAAAGCTAACAAAATAAAATTTACTTCTATTGAGATCTAAAATATTTCAAATCTCTTATGAATCGTAAATAATCGTCTCTTTTTTCAATACGATACAATCGTTTCGAATCTTCCAAGAGTTGATTGATTAGGTACATGGATTCCGAGATATTACTACGTTACTGGTATAAATAAAATCTTGTTTATTTCTGATTCTTTTATCGTCTATAGACTCAAGGTATGTTTTTTTTTCCGAAGAAGCTTATTATTTGTCTAAACCTACGCGTCCGTTGAACTGCGTGCTACTCTTAGAGTTTTTCTTTTATTTCAATAGGGGAACAGTGTATAAGATGGGGACGTATGGTATAATGGGGACATACACTCTTTAGGCATACTTAACAAAACACTAACGTAGCGCAAGCGCCATCAGGACGTCATTTGCAATTAACAAATGGCGTCCTGTTGGCGCTTGCGCTACGTTATTGTTGTGTTAAGCTTGCGCTACGTAAAGGTTCGTGTTTGACCACCATCTTGCCTGTTGATAAGAGGCGATTTGTTCGACGGTGAAGCACGTTTGCCCAGAAGGGTTACTTCTAGGCAAATGTGCTTCACAACAAATTAACAGTGAATAGGTTATATTCACTGTTAACTTAAAAACCCCAAACTTTTAGGTATGTTCGTCCGAAATTAATTTATTGCGTTTGGCTGAACCGATTTTGATGCGGTTTTCAGAAAAGTGTACGTGACATTCTGGAAATGGTATAATTTATAACCATAATGGATATCCCGAGACGTTGCCCGCATGGACCCGATTCTGTTTAATTGGATTGTAAATTTCAAAGATCGTAAAAAGAGAGATCAAAGATACGAAGATTTTTTGTTAAATCTCTGAACTAATAATTGTAGATTTTTTTTTCTTTAGACTTTAAAAACAGCTTTTCTCTCAGAAGTTGGTGGCTAAAGTAGATAAAAAAAAGAAATCCACCGACTTTCGAAAAAAAAGTTACCTACTTTACGTTTTTTTTTGTTTTGTGCTTGTTTTTGAAGTCAGTTTATTTTTGACAAAAAGATTATTTTCGTTTAACTGTCAATTCAGTATTAACCAAATTTTACTCAGTAGGCAGTATGTTGAAATAGTACACTAATGTTAAAACGAGAAAAACGTATTTTTGCTGGTTTTGAATAAACTGAAAAACTATAAAAAAAAACTATAAAATATACATCTGGTGTGGTTTATTTTCGTTTTCAATGTGAAGCGAGAAGTAAAAATCAAGAACCGAATTTTCCAGAATGTTCCATTTACGACCGCTGCGTATTTAGGACGATCTCGTTATCTAAGAATCACATAATGGAAGCAAGTGAATGTACATTTATGTCTTATTGTGAGTAATTAAATACTTAATTACATTTACTTTGAGCCCATTCCTTATCAGTCTTTAGATATAAAAAGATGTCTAGACGACTGTTTAATAAGTATTTAAAACCAACAATTACAATAGACAATTATGGTTATAGGTATCTAGAAAATTAGATTCTCAATAGAAATACCGAAATTAGACAGCGAAGATTGGTAGATAGTAGTGTCATAAATGAAAGATCAAGTCTATGAGCACCTTCATGGAGGCAAGAAAATTCTTTAGTAATATAAACTCATGGACGTTCTCACGAAAAGAATTCACAAATTATAGTCGAATTTCGACCATTGAAATGTAGTATCATTAAATTAGAAACAGGTATCATGTATCCCATCCAAAAAAATAGCCCTATCTTAATATCTGGGAGTTTTGTGAAAAAATTTAATCAGAACCCAATTTATTGTTCGTTATTTTATATTAACATGCGGGTATCATTTTCCCTTTGTGGTAGAAACGAAAATCAAAACAATATTGTGATGCCCAACTAATTACTATTTTTATAACGAGTCACGCGAATGTGATACACAATTATCTTTATTCATTTGGTTTATTGTGTTTTGATTTAGCAAAAATATATCTGCCTGGTAACAAGTTGACTTCCAGTCTAAAAGGATGCAGCTGAATACCATTTTACATGGAGTGATTGCCTATTCGACCTCCACAATTTATTTAATAATGGTGAATACGAAACCTGTTGGCACTTAAGACTGGTTGTCAGATTTTTGTCCACAGAATATGTATCTCACAAACAGTCAAATATCTACAAAGGCAGCCGCGGCCAAGATCTATAATACTTTCCGAAGCACGGAGACGACTTTTTTATTTTTTTTATCGTGGTATAATCATCAAATGAGTCCTCCCACCCAGGGCAGGTGTCGGAAGGGACTGTCAGACTTGACTGACTAATATCCACGGTGTCCTTTAATAGCTCTTTACGTACCGGGGTCACGGTAATTCGTAAGCTCCGCGGACAGCGTCCTCCCTCCACCGCAGCCGCAGTGATAGACGCCCACCGCGACAGACGGCGGCAGACGATCTCCGGCCACCGTAGGCGCGGGCATGCGGGCGGCGAGTAATGAGCGACTCGCTGTCCGACCTTGGACCATGCCCGGGTCGACGGCGCGTTGTGTTCGCGCCTCAAGGAGTGTCAGCACCGAGACGACTTAGTGTGAAGTGAAGGGTCAGCCTTCCAAGAATTAATCTGTCATTATTTTAGTCACGAGCTTTTTCGTAGGGACACAGATGATCGGACAGATCGTTGTTTACCCATTTAGCATGGAGCCCTAAAACAAAAGGTTTTTAATTTTACGAAAAATAATCAATAATCCTCGTTTGCTTACGCTTTATTGTTTTGTATAGCAACAAAATATACATAACTTCTGTTTTTGATCCGTAATAAAAAAAGGACCAATCGGCACAATTATAGGTAGGTATTGAGTTTTTTTATTGGGCAATCTATCATTTTTGTTCGGTCAATAATTGGTTGTTGTCGATAACGACTCAGAAAAACGAATGTATTTTGTTTTTGTTTGATTTGACGTAAACATATTGCTATCATTTGTTTTCGTATTTGTAAAGCCATACATACATCATTGGCGTGACGGTAGCGTGGCGTGTCTTTGGCGTGCGTCAAACACTCGCAGGCGATAGCATGGTGTGCTTTATATGTCGACTGACATAATTTTCATAGTAAGTAAGCAAGACTAGGTAGAAAGAAATTGAATTAAAACCTCCAAAACTGGATAGATTTGGAAGAGATTCTCTTTCAGTATTAGATCACTAAAGCTCAATACTTAAAAGAAGAAGAGAAAAAGAAGTACCTACATACGACAATTTTCAAATAAAGTACTTAAAGAATAAAAAATCAAGTGAAAGTAATATGAAGACTGTGATCGTTAATTGGGTATCACCGAACATAAATGCTTTCACAAAGTGTATTGTTGTCAAAGAAACTTTCGCCCAAGTTTTTTCACTTATCTAATAGGTTTTCTTTGATAGTTAGACCGTTGTTAGTTCAAAGTAATAAAGTTTTGGAGAGCTATTTTGCTTTTTGTTCATTATTTTAATTGGGTTCATCGGTTCATGAGCTGTTTTTTGTTGTTGTCGAGTCCCGTAAAAAGGTTTTTTAATACCCAATTTGAACTCATTTTTATCGTGTCAGTGATATTGGCAAAGTTCGTTTGTCCTCGGTAAAAAAAATAAGCCGCCAACTTAAGGTAAGCTGTTTGATCAGTAGTTAAGTTGTTTATTAAAATCTTAAAATACATCATTTGATAAATGGTTAAAATATTCAAATATATTTTATTTATTAACAATACAAGCTACTACGAGGCATCGAATAACTGCTCTTCAACGCTGCCAGACGGTAATGTGCAAAGGTCGGAATTAAGAGAGTTATTTTAGTACTTGCATCGAAATGTTGATATTAATATGGATCTTCCCAGGATTATTAATAGACAATCTCGTATGGAAAACAGTATTGCAAATAAATAATAATATTAAAAACATCAGAGATTGGTTAGACAAATAATTTTTATAAGAGTAAAAACATTTTTTATTTTATAAATCACGGGATTTTTCTGCTCTTTAAAAGTAATTCCGGGATTTGGGGCATATCCACTTCATTCTTTCACTGCATGAAACCAATTTAAAAACATGTATAACTCTACCTAATTCCGACCTATGGTAATGTGTCTAAGCGACTGCCAGCGTTACCTCGTTGTATTGCAATGCTGAACCTCTTACCGAGGTAAAACCCCTTAAATAATAGGAGAATATATAGGATTTTAACAAGTAGTTAGCTTAATTACGGATCAAAGAACTCGCTCCTAGTCAAATGGAATTACGATCAGTGACAAAATCTATTCAAAATGGCAAAATTGAATTTTCTAATTGGCCCCTCTCCTAAATGTTTGGAGTATGGGTAGTGGTTGGTACTCACCATAATAAACATCGTCCAGTTCCTTATACCTCTTGGCATTGACACCAATTCTCCAACTGTACAACAGCACCACTAGTATTGATATATTCTGAAACAATGAAAGATTAAATTTAAATTGTATGCTATCCTTGAATTGTCTGCTTAATTACGTACACCGTTATAAATATGATAATTATTATACATACTCGTACATACATAATTTATTAAAACAAAAATAATTTAAAAATAGATATGTTTTTAAAACCTTTAAATGGTCACATTTGGTCTAATTTTAAAACTATATAAGATCGGTGTTTTGTATATGAGTACTCCGGGAAGAAACTTCTTTTGTAATTAACTGATAAGGTACCTTAATAACTTTATTTTACACGATTACGTGTGAATTAATTTCTACATTTGACTATTTATTATTTACTCTTAGGTTTAGCGACATAAATCTTGACAATAATGCGATGAAAATGATTCAACTCGATGACTTTTTTTTAGGGTGGCAAATGTTTCTTCGGATGCCCTTTACGTTCCGGGGTCGCGGTATCCTGGATTAAGATAAAATCCGCGATCCCAGCAGGCATTTGGCCCCGTAAGGAGCCCCGTCGGTGACGCGTGAAACACGACGCGCCACCGAAACACGCTTGGTCGGACGGCGAGCTTACCCATTACTCACCGTCCGCAAGCCCGCTCCGCCGCTGTGCCCTCTGCTATTCAGAGGGACACGCGTTGGAGCGTCCACCGGACAGGCTATTCGCATACGGACAAAGAGACCCCTTAGGCACACAGTGCCTAAGGAAGAGTTTTTGCCCGCATCCCAGGGTGCACCGGCCTGAAAAACTGGGGAACTCCAGTCCACGGGCGCACGTGGAGGTTTCCTGACTTAGCACCCCAACTCGATGACTTAAAATGACATTCTCTAAAATATTCTGTGCTAGCTGGGTTGTATTGCACTTACAAAATAAACAGGAATCTTCTGCTATTTATAGTTTCCCGTTGCCAAATAACACATATTAGATATCAAGTCTCTCTCAAAATTCAATAAGATACTATTAAACCGATATTGAAGTTCACATAAGATGAAACCACTAGACTTGCCGGGTTCTAGAAACGAATACTTGAAAATAAGTGAACAAATATAGACTCCATTGCTCTCAAATGGATGGGGTAATAAAAGTAGTAGGTAGTGAGTAAGAACATTATTTTATCTTCCCATTTAGGGATGAAATGGGTACTAAAGGGGTTTTATTAGTAAGTTGTAGGTTTGGGTAAATTATATCACCGTTTATGACTATAGATTGTATATCCATAAAGCGGCAATTCTTGAGTATCTTAAGATACAGAAATATGAAATATATATTATCTTCGTCTTGTGTGATGGTCCATTGAATTGTATGGCGAGCGATATGGTATCCTTTTTTTTAACGTGTTAAAATCATCACATGAGTCCTTCCACCCAGGGCAGAGCGGGAGGGACTGTCAGACTCGTACTGACTAAAATCCACGGTGTCCTTCGATAGCCCTTTACGTACCGGGGTCACGGTAATTCGTGAGTCCCGCGACCAGCGATATGGTATCTTAAGATAAAATATTATAGTATCTTAGCCGTGTGGGGCTCGCTTAAATAGTGATTTCAAAATTTGCGTAGTTGTTTTTGAGGTCCTAAAAGATATTCAAAATATTATTAGCCTATAAACATGCTTTAAGTTTCTTTTTCATGTGAAGATGGTTATATCATGAGAAGAACAAAGGTAAAGCTTCTTTTTATCTTCTGGTGTCAATGAATCTGGCGCCTCTGGGGACCTCAAGAGCTTCTGTTTTTTGCTCTGAATGTCATCTTGCAGGTCAACAGGTGGTTGTGAGCTGCGTAACTGGACAATCCTGTGGTGTGCCTTTAATCTAAAGCCTCTGAAATGTTTTTACATTTATTCGAGATAAGTCAACGTTTCCTCACGATGTCTTCCTTTACCGATGTCAATGATATCTCAGATAAACTTTTAAAATGAACATGTAGGAAGAACAGATGTAAGAAGTAATCAGCTTAGAAAGTTCGCACTATTAGGTTTTCTTTAAAATAACATATTTTCGGTCCGAACTAATAACCTAACCACCAACCGAACTATGTAGCGCAGCAGTCAATCATTTTACCGTCAACATTTACTTTTTTTATTTAAGTCTCATATCTGCCGAAATGAATAAAATTACTGTGAGTAATAAAATAACCGTAACTGTTATTACCGATCTTTCCACAAAATCTAGTAATTATCCCAATTTTTCCATCGACCGTTCATTAGCAGAAGTCATTTGGTCGTCCATAACGTTCACTCACGATCATAATACGATACTTACTTTTATTAATATAGTTAAAGCTCCGCGGGATGTCTTCCGAATTAATACGATAATTCCGTCCATTAAGGGTCAGTACACACCGAGACGTGACGTGACGGGACGATACTAGAAATGTGTATCTTTTCGTGTGGTCAGTAAAGTTGGATTTTGAGTATCCATTAAAACGGGCGCGGCTTCGCGCTGCGTCGCGTCATCGATGAAATGTGTGTCTTGTCATGTAGGTAGTAAATAAAGTTAGCTTTGGAGTTGCTCTATTGAAATGCGCACGCAGCGTTGCGTCTCGATGTGAAGTGACCCTAATCAACATATATTACGTTCAGGATAACGATAGCTCATAATTTATGATTGCTTTGTTCAGCGGTAGCTGACAGCCATTATATTAAATCGAATGATTCAGCGTCATTACGAGGCTCGTTGAGCAGAAGTTACGTAAATATGTTGCAGTTACGTGTTATTGGAGACATTTTTAATTATTTTACACATTTAACGTCCGCGACGTGATTCGTCAAGTTTTTTTTTGTGGAAAGAAAAACTTATTTAAATTTTAAAACCCTTCAGATTGAGTAAGTTGTTATAATCTAGCCTAGAAAAGGCTAAAAAGCAATTTATATCTAACTTAATTTGCTAAAAGTAAAATTATATCAGAGAGCACGTCTATTGCCCTCACCGGACACGGAAGTTTCGGGAGGTACCTGTGTCGGATAAGGAGGGAAGAAACACCTAGGTGTCACCACTGCGAGGATCGCCCGGAGAACACGGTGGAGCATACGCTAGAAGACTGCACCGCTTGGGCAGAGCACCGCCGTGTCCTCACGACGGCGATAGGCGGAGACCTCTCGCGCCCGGCATTGGTTGAGGCCATGCTGCGGGGCGAGACGGAGTGAGAAGCGGTCACCTCCTTCTGCGAAGCAGTCATGCTCGCGAAGGAGGAGGCGGGCCGCATCTGGGAGAGGACAGCGTCGTCGCTCCACCGCAGCCGCAGTGTATTGTATTGTATAACGGGCTGGTATCCGCAACTCCACGTCAAATGCGCGTATTTTGCGTGCAGACGCAGTGATAGACGCCCACCGCGACAGACGTCGGCAGACGATCTCCGGCCACCGTAGGCGCGGGCATGCGGGTGGCGAGGCATGGGCGACTCGCTGTCCAACCATGAACCATGCCCGGGTCTACGGGTCTAAAGGGTGGCCTTTAGATGGCCAAATCCTGCCGGGGTCGCGGGAGTCACGAATTACCGTGACCCCGGAACGTAAATGGCTATTGAAGGACACCGTGGATTTTAGTAAGTACTAGTCTGACAGTCCCTCCAGCTCTGGCCTGGGTGGGAGGACCCATTTGATGATATTAACACACAGAAAAAAAAGAGCACGTCCATTGCATTTACTTAGCGTCTGTTAAGGGGAAGCCATTTTGTTGTTGTGTCCATAAATAGCCAGGCACTAAATTGGACTCACTGTAAAGACACAAATAAATTACACTACACTAACTCAAAAGGCTTACTCGTAGTCCTTTTCAGCCTTCTTACTAGGTTCGTATTATGAAGGAACTGGATGGCCTCGACATTTTTGTGATGATGAAGCCGATGTTCATGAGCTTCTGCATATTTTTGGATTATGCTGTTTACGAACTCTAAGTATATTAAGGTCCCGATGGATGTCGTAAATTCTTATGGACCTTTAGATTGAACGAAGGAGAATAGGCGTGATTACATCAAAGACTTGTCATGTTCTGTGCAACTTTTAAACCTGTTTATCACCATCAGCTAAGTACTAGTCTTTATACATATAGTTCTGTACTAATCAATACAAATTGAAAGATCAAAGGAGAGCTTGTTATCAGCCTGTCAATGAATAGAGGTCTATTCCATTGATAGTATGTTATTATTGGCTCGTGACTCGACCCTTCAGCTAATTAACAAACTGTACCGTTATTTAGTAAAAGCTGTAATTTTATATGTATTAATTACAAAAATACGATATTTCATCAAGCTTCTCAGATCTCTTTTAGTTGGAATGTTACGGAATAGACTATAGAATAGAGTAGAATGAAAGAGATGTATTTATCAACCAATTAATATAACCTAACATACCATCGCGGCTATTTTTCAATGAGTATGTCTTAAATTATTTTTTGAACTTCGTCTTTTTAAATTTAAATCCATAAACTATGATGCTTGCCCTATTATAAACCGATAGATTTTAGGCTGGTACTGAAAAAGAAATCATGTCAAAACCCACTAACACTTTGCAGAAACAAAGCAGTCTTAATAAATGCAAATATTTCCCAGTAATTACTAGATTCAACTTGAACTCTGATTTATTAATTGCCTCCAAGTGTTCGTAACTACTACTTTAGCGTGCAATTCTAACGTCACCAGCACGAAGTTCAGAGATGACATCTGTTGGCTCGATGTTATTGAAAGTTCGCTAATACCCCACGACTTGTACCCACGAAGCTAAACTAACTTTGACGTGTGGACTCGTGAGCGCGAGATTCACGACTTGCGTTGGCCTTTGCTTGAAATTGATATGAATTAGTTATACTTTATATTTCTTACGTAACAGAGTTACGTGAGAAATATATTTTTTTATATTTATTAAAAGGTCTAAATACTAAAGCACTTCATCATCATCTTGAAATCGTGGAAGATTTATTTTACCTAGATGTAATTCTCTATAGATCATAAAAATATTTTATTTTGTGCTGGAATCGAACCCGCGTCATGCAGCACAGCTACCAATCGTTCAGAAATTGCGTCCGCCATGCCACATCTAATTTACATCAAGAGCTAGATCTAATTTACATCTTCCAAAATTGTTTTTTACCGGAGTGCTTATAGCTTTTTCACAGTCATTTTTCCTCTGATTCTTCGGCGTTAATCGTAAAGTAACTGAACCACTGACAGGTCTATCAAACCTTAGATTATCACTGTTTAAAAAAGTTTCTATTCTCAAAATCTGTATAAAGTTCCCTAATAAAAAGGATTAAAAAAATATTTTCAATAATTATGAAATAATAATAGTAGTTCAAAGTGATTGAAAATGAGCAAGTGATAGATATTTCTAAATAAACGACAATAATTTCGTTTGAAAATGAAAAAGAAAAACATTTCTATGAATGTTAAATTCAGAATAAGCTTACTTTGAGTTTTTAATGAATAAATAATTAATGAGAGACGATTAAACGAGTCTCAAAAAGCAATGAGAATTGACGGCAGTTAATTTAAACTGTCAAACAGGAATTAATTACTGAGTCATTAGTTAGATGAAAAGAAAAACTTTAATGTTGCGAATTATTTTCATCATTTTCACAATATTATTACATATTTAATAAGTTCTGTTTTACATCAAAGTTCTTTATGTATTAAGTATTATAATAATGTTTTTACATCACTTGCTCGTCAATGTTAAATCATATAAATAATTATTATATAATGAAAAACTAAATAAATAAATACTATTTGTCTTATCCACCAGCCAGACATCAAATGAATTGCATTACTGTGACCTTGTCAATAATGTAATTTGAAATTGGAACAATAAGTAAAAAAATAATATTGAAACTTTTTCTAATTCAATTTGGAACCTTAAAAAATGAATATTATTGAAACTTTTACCAAAACGTTATCATTTCATAGAAATTAATTGCCGTCGCCTATCAATACATTACACTACTTTTTTTTTCAAATAAATCGTAACAATAATATGTGGAGTGTTTAAACAATAATGAAATTAAGTCTGGTCTTGCTGAACTGAACATTTGATTTAAGACAAATGACATGGCAAATATGAGAGACGAATTCATAAATGTCAACATATTGCTCGCTCTACATATTTATAAACTAGATACAGAATTAAACCATCAGAAGCAATTAATTCAACACAACATTAAATATGAACACACACACACATACACACACCGTCCTTTGCAAAACACAGCCTATTTAGTACTTTATAACTCCAGAAACTCTGACCCAATTCCAATGTGGTTTCGTTTATTATACCCCTGTATAGATGTGGATGTCTCTACACGCCAGCTGACGCAGGATTTCCAAATATCGTGGAACTTTATACGAGTTGGTCTGGTCATTCCATAATATTAAACCTTTCACGCTTTTGTTAGCAATTTATACGAAACAAAGTTGGTTGTGGTTTGTGTATATGTTAGTTCTGTTTGAGGATTAAATAGTTTTGTAGGTACTTACATCGGTTATTACTGTGCTTCAGTAAGTTTTAAGAGGAACCTGTTTTTATGTATGACGTTTATTATGTAATACAAATTAACCAGAGGTATTCGGAACCGAAAAAGAAGCTTATACAGATTATCCTTCTATTTCAAATTATATTGATTTGAGATTTTTTGGATTATTGTAATGTTCATTGTTCATTTTAAGGACACACTTTTTTAAATAACTTAGACGCATTAATCTTTTATATCTAGACTTTGAACCCGTATAATTTATTACGGGACCGATAGAAGTTGTCATTCATCTTAAAATAGCAGACAAGCTCTGTGTAATGTGGTTGCAATTATTTAAAAGACGGTTGACATTCACAATGTCCTGAAATTCAAATAAAAGGATGTTTCAAAGAAAAAGAATTACGCCGTTCGTTTGTTTTTAATTAGTGATACCAATTCAAAGTCCTTTAACGAAGAAAAATGAGGACAAGCCTTTTCAACGCTTGGAAAGTAACTGGGAAATCTGAAAGGGCTCGAAACGTTGTCAATTAATATTTTTATCTTGACATTGCCTTTTTTTCAAAGGTTCATTTTGAGAGTAGCAAATCTTTTAATGTCAACAGAATTTGTTTCAACTCATGGACTCATTTATAGTAATTTATTCACAAAGTTCACAAAGTGGAACTTAAAAATTAATTGAGAGCTTTTACGGTTGATATTATTTTTCATCTACATAGGTCCTCAAGCAACTGAAAACCCGTATATTGCTTGGAGCGATACGATATATTTTATTCTCCGGAACCGAGTAGTGAGTAACGTTAACCACTGGTTATCAGTATGGGGACTGCCCATAACAATCAACCGTAAATGATCTGTGAATGACGCACTACAGAATTTATAAAAACGACTCGAAAACATGTCCCTTCGAACGTAAAACGCTACAAAACCTGTCAAGCCTTTTTTTATCGTGATAAAATCATCAATGAGTCCCCTCCCAGGGCAGAGCGGGAGGGACTGTCAGACTCGTACTGAATAAAATCCACGGTGTCCTTCAATAGCCATTTACGTTCCAGGGTCACGGTAATTCATTAGGCCCGCGACCCCAGCAGGCTTTGGCCCTCTGAAAGGGGGCCCGTCATTATGCTGGCACTCTTTGAAGCGCGCGTGGAAGACAACGCGCCGTCGACCCGCGCATGGTCCATGGTCGGACAGCGAGTCGCCCATTACTCGTCACCCGCATGCCAGGAGATCGTCTGCCGACGTCTGTCGCGGTGGGCGTCTACCACTGCGGCTGCGGTGGAGGGAGGCCGCTGTCCTCTCCCTCACGCGGCCCACCTCCTTCTTCGCGACCATGACTGTTTCGGAGAAGGACGCTTCCTCTCGCCCCGCAGCATAGCCTCGACCAATGCCTGACCCCGTCACGCTTGTTGGTAAGTACCCCTTCAAGGTCTGACTGGATGGTGACCACCATCGTCCGCGAGGCGGGTGAACCAGTTCTTGAAAAAACATTGTGCCGACAATTGGGGTACCACCGTATAAACACACATTTCACCACAATAATTGTCATTTTAACTACCGAAACAACCCCCTAATTTCTTCACCATCAAATGAGGTGAAAAAGTTGCAGGGTCGCCATCGCGTATCGATACCTCTTATGCTGAAGGCGTGACCCCTTTCCATAGGCTGGCCGTTGTTCGTGACCAATTTTTTTAACGTGGTAAAGTCATCAAATTACTCCCGCGGGACGGGAGGGACTGTTAGACTTGTACTGACTAAAATTCACGGTGATACTTCAATAGCCCTTTAAGTTCCAGGGTCACGGTTACCCGATGAGATAGTCCTTCGACCCTGGTAGGCTTTGGCGCTATAAGAGCGTGACGACCGTTATGCTCCACCGTGTCCTCCGGGGTTTGTCACCCATAAGGTGTAAAAAAGAACTGTAACTCGAATAAAGCTTGTTATATTTACGTAAAGCAAAGTAATTATATTTCAGCATTAATCACGACCACTAATGACTGCCAAAAGGCGAAAGAAAAAGCAATTAACCAAATGATATAATTGGAGACCATGCTTCAATCACAAGTCCGGACTAAGACAAATTGCTTTTGCGACTTAAACTTGCTCTAATAAGTTGTTTGCGTGAACTTTCAGGACTGAGTTAATAACTTGAAATAAGACTACCGTTGTTAATTCCAACCAAAATGGCGGACTTTTTAGCAAAGTATAAACAAACAAGCGAAGCGTGGAAACAAGGACAAGGAGATGATAGTAAATAAAAAAAAGAGGATGATTTAAAAAAACAATTCTACTTATTTTTACCCGACTACGGCAAAGCCAAAAGGAGGGTTATGATTTTGACCGGTATGTATGTTTGTATGTATGTATGTATGTATGTATGTATGTATGTATGTATGTTTGTTTGTTCCCTCATAACTTCTAAACTGCTCATCATTACATGACAAATGAGGTTTCGTTAGAAGCGTCTCAGTTGTCCGCTGGTTATAGGGTAGGTGACGTGTCACCAAATCCAATATGGCGCCCTCTAGGGGATGAGAAGTCGTTACCGAAAAAAAAAAATTTTTCGTACAATATCGACATGGGTATCAAATTAAAGGGCTTGATGAGCACATTTGAAATATATATACATTATATAGCTTTTACTAGCTAATTTTCTGTTTTTAACAGTGTCAACATGGGAATCAAATGATAAATCTTAAATTCACAACTCAGAAACTATACATATAACATAAATTACTATGAATAATATAACCCCAAAATAGTGTAAATAAAAAATTAGTTAAAAATAACTAAAACCCGACTACGAAAAAATCGCGCACTGAAAAGTATAAAACAAGAACAAGCCGTGGTCGTATGCCACCTGCGGTTGTTTCACTCAATCTTTATTGGCTAGGTGGCGACCACGACCACGGCTTGTTCTTGTTTTATACTTTTCAGTGCGCGATTTTTTCGTAGTCGGGTTTTAGTTATTTTTAACTATTTTTTTCGCTAACATAAGATTTCATTTGTATGCCTTAAAAAGTAATACTTAAAAAGTATAAGACCAGACCTAAAGCACGAACTGAGCCTCCACTAATCAAATGTCAAATAAAATTGCCATCCTCTCTAGAAAGAAAGAAAGACAATTGAAGGATCATCTGTATCTTTTCCTTAAACTGCCATAGTACTCGTATTATATCTTTGTCACGAAGAAACGGCACGATCGGTGCATTGCAAAGCAATTGTATACTGAGTTCGATTCCCAGATAAAAAAAAATGTTGTAAGATCTAGTGTATAAATAGTTGTTCCTGGTGCACGACATAAGAAAAATCCAAAAAGTCAGAAAACACTGTAATAATTTACAATACACATGTTAGCGGACAAAACTACGAGTAAAGTGTAGTCTACACGTAAATAGATAAAAGATACTCGTGCATATCACGTATCAATCTTGTTTATATTTATCATGTCACAGGAGCAAGGTATTTTAATAATTGACCTTGACATTTCCCAGAGTGCCGTGTAACACTGAGGAACATTAACCAGTGTGAACGGCACCCTTAACCTTATTAATCATAATGTTGTGCTGCTGACGAAAGGGTAACAGTATTGTTTGCTATTAGATTAATTTGTTGGCAATTAATTCATGTGATATCAGAAAACATTGCCAGTTTTGAGTTTAAGGAATGAAGTATTGGAAAATATTAAAGACAATTATGAAGCAGTAGATGGGAAAAAATTAAAGGGAATTGTTTGTTCTGGTATATGGACACGATGAGTGGGAGTTATGACACTCATGTGACTAAGAGAGTGATGGGTGTGAATCTTGATGGATGGAGAGGAAGAGGAAGGACAAAGAAAAGATGGATTATGTGAGAAATGATATGAATGTTATGTAGGAGGAAATTATTCTTTGACGTCTGACAGGGGAGAATGGAAAAAGAAAACGTGTTGCGCGGACCCCAAGTTAAACTGAATAAAGGCAGGAAGATGATGAGATGGACGGACAAAGTGTATGTCATAGTAAGCTAACGGCTATTGTTTCACTATAGACTGACACGGTAAAAAAAAATTGTTGATAGACAAAAAGCGTATGCAAGTTTTAGTATGGACCATGGCATCAATTTTTTTTTCTTTCGCCAGTGATTAAATTTTGGGCACAATCGGACTACCACCTAAGAAATCAATAGAAAAAAAACGACGGGTTGCACTCTGGGAGTGCCGGCAGAAGTGAAAACTTGAATAGTAATTGTTGGAAATATCTTGTGAACAGATTTTAGTAAAACTCGCAAAAATGGTTGACTTTTTATTTCAATAATTTTCCAATGTGACGTACATCTTTTATAAACAATGTTACCTAGCAACGAATGTATCGAGCATACAACCTTCTTTAAAAGTAATAAAGTCACACGAACATTCACGCAAGCACCCTGCGCCGTCCTACGCTTTTTCGGTCAGGCACGTGTCCTGACGCGAGATTCAGATTTTATACCCATTACAGAAAAAGTGCTCAACGCCGCTAAAGAAGTTTTCACTTCAAAAAAATAAGTTTCTAAACCGTAACCAACCAGAGATATGATTAAAAACGCAATTAAATTTCTTCTCATCTTGTACCTATTGATATCTCAATGACATAAGTTTGTCCTACACTAGATAGAACATAAACGTAACAATGTGTTACAAACTAAGATCTCGCAGTACTTGTAGTTTTGCGGCTAACCGCAATTCTGAGCGGGGGTACTGTAACGTCTTCTGCGGTCACCCAGACCCTTTAGCCGTGCAGTGTGTTTGAGGCCTTAGACGTGTTTATTGTTTCTGTAAATGTTGTGCTGGGTTAAGGCCAGAGCACACTGGCTACAGCAGTAACGTGAATTCAAACTTAGCTAGTGGTAACAAGGTATAGATTGTAATAATTATAACAGCCACCCTATATTGCTATTCTTTTCTAATTCTTTTCGTAGTGACTTTATAAGTTTTATTACCTCGGCGATTTTCTTATGTTGTGTTATCATTGTTGAATCTGGCTTTAAGGAGTTGCCGTGGTTTGAGAATAGTGTGCCGTAATTGTTCTAAAAAATATCTGAAAGCTGCAAGTGGGATTACCCAGCGTACTCCTATAATCCTAATACTTAGGTTAACCTACACTCGATATAGAAACTTTTGTAATTCCTTACTTCGTAAGTTAAAAATCTCATACGAAAAAAGTGAACTGGAGAGAACGAGAAATAATCCTAGAGAGTTGTGGAAAACCATAAAGAATATTACAAACACATCTAAAACTCGAACTATACCTGAAGAGCTTCTAAATTTATGCGATAATCCTTTTTCTTCCGTTAACAAAATATGCCACTTCTTTGCTAACGTAGGCAAAAACCTGGCGGCAAATATCGAATCCAGTGCACAACCCCTCTTGCTCCCAAAACACCGCTCGTCTTCTTACAACATCTCGAACCCAACGATCAACTCAATGGCTCTGCTAGATGTAGATGAAGCCGAAGTAGAGTCACTTATACTTCAGTTAAATAATGACAGTGCTGTTGGCTGGGATAGAATATCACCCTTACTATTAAAGAACTGTAAAAATGTGTTAGTTCCCCACATAACCTACCTTTTTAATTGCTGTTTGCAAAATGGTGTCTTTCCTGATGCCTTAAAAAAGGCATTAGTACATCCTATTTATAAGGGGGGAGACAGAAACTGTGTCAACAACTATAGACCCATATCGGTGTTACCGGTACTTTCTAAAATTCTGGAAAGGATACTCAACAACCGCCTTAAAGATTACTTGGATAAGTTCAACATAATCGCTGAGAATCAGTACGGCTTCCGCAAAAGTATATCTACAGAACACGCAGTACTTGACTTGACGCAACATGTCGCGAAGAACCTGGATAGCAAAAATAAATGCCTAGGCATATTTCTGGACCTGTCCAAGGCTTTTGACACAGTTTCTGTTTCCCTACTGATCTCTAAGCTGGAGTTGCTTGGTGTTCGAGGAACTGTCCTAAAAATATTCAAAGACTACCTCAGAGACCGCACTCAACGTGTTAAAATCAATGCTTACCTTAGTGACGAAGAAGTTGTCTCCTTCGGCGTTCCGCAGGGTAGCATTCTGGGGCCTACTTTATTCCAAATTTACATAAATGACCTATGCAAGTTAAAGCTACCACAATGTAAAATTTTTACTTACGCTGACGACACGGCGATAATTGTACGCGGACCTACTTGAGATAGTGTCAAAACTGCAGCAGAGTCAGCATTAAGCACCATAATGACACAGCTAAACTCGAATCTACTTACACTCAATTTACTAAAATCCACTTACATACCATTTGCTATAAGACGTAATAACTCACCTTCAGACACGTTCTCGATTACTGCTCACTCATGTCAGGTCCCTTCCAGTCCGCTCATGTCATGCAACTGCCCTAAACTTACCAGATCAAGCAGCGTTAAATATCTAGGTGTACAAATAGATAGTGAACTAAAATGGGATAAACAAATTGAGGCTCTCACCACCAGAACCTTCCGTCTCTTACATACCTTTAAGTCCTTGAGAGATTCTGCTACTCTCGACACTTTAAAAATGGTGTACTTTGGCCTCTGTCAATCGGTACTAGGATATTGCATCACGGTGTGGGGAGGGGCATGTAAAACACTCCTTCTCAAACTAGAGAGAGCACAGAGAGCTATACTCAAAGTTATGATCAGGAAACCCTACAAATATCCAACAACTCAACTGTATTCCGACTGTAAAGTTCTCACAGTTCGCCAACTCTTTGTGCTCTACTCGGTCCTCAAAAAGCATTCATCCCTACCCCCTTCTTCTGCCTTCTGAGCTCTCTCATTTACAGAAAAATTAATAAACACCTAAACATACTGAATCTCACTAAGTGAGAAGTTAAACAGAAACTTACAGACTGGCTACTTCAACAAGATTATGATCGTACAGAATCACTTTTAACTTACTTAACCTAGTATTTGCACACTCATTCATATACGCACACACACACACATACACACACTCAAACATACACACTCACAATAATATCAATAAGTTCACTATTTAATTTTATTCATCATTATCAATTTTTTTTTTAAATAATTGTTTTAATTATGTATAGATAGATCGACAGTGTCCTCACTAATTAAATATGTAATATAAGAACTTAGCCTTTTGGCCGTCTACTGTCTCTTAAGATACAGGTATACCCTAGTTTAAGAGGCAGGGAAACGTATATTGTTAACAGATGTAGCATATACTTCATAAACATGTTCTATCTTAATTAGTTCATAATCTTGTAAACTATCTTGCTGTTACTAGTTTAAGTTCTGTTCTCACACCATCTGTACCTTCTTGATCAATAAACAATTATTATTATTATATTATTATTATAATAACTTTAGTGTATAACTATAGCTATACTTGTACACCTATAATAATATTGCTATCATCATTTATAA
This sequence comes from Agrotis puta, assembly GCA_943136025.2. Classification (NCBI taxonomy): domain Eukaryota; kingdom Metazoa; phylum Arthropoda; class Insecta; order Lepidoptera; family Noctuidae; genus Agrotis; species Agrotis puta. The sequence continues at coordinate 13,556,657 of OW964176.2, read as the reverse complement.
AGCTATCCAGTGTTTAGAGCTAAAAACAATTATTATCGTTTCACCATTAAATAACACAAGCTGACCTTAATATCAAACGTTGCATTCGACAGAATCAATTCAAATTCACCCACTTTTGGCCACGTGCCATCGAAATTTCGATTTGAACATGTTTCATAATTATTGTTGGCCAAATACTGTGTGTTAAAATTCAAATTATTTGCATTGAAATTATGAAACCACAATAGTAGGTGTGAGTATTTCTTACTATAGGGGTTTCATTATAAAAATTAGGACGCTTAAATTTGTTGATAAAGTTTAGCATTCACTTGTAATAAACATTCTTGTGAATGTTACATTACAGAATAACAAACGCAAGCGTTTTAGCGAGCATTCTAACGAACGTTCTGGCGAGCTTTTCGGTAAGCCGACTGTCAAACTGACACCTACATGAAGAAAAAAAAAAGCGTTCGTTAAAAAATGTTCGTAGTGATGTTTGGCTCTAAGCTCGGCTCTGACCGTAGTTCAGTTTGGTAAAAATTAAAGCGATTTTCAATATTCTGTTACAAGTGAATGTTCAAGTCTATCAGCACCTTTAGAATCAAAGTGGCAACCATGTTTTTCCGATCACAGACCATGCCCGGTTCTACGGCACGTTGTGTTCCACACACGCCTTGAGGAGCTGTCAGCACAATGACGGGACCCCCTTAGAGGGCTAAAGCCTACCGGGACTAACGAGCTACTGTGACTCCGGAACATAAAGGGCTATTGAATGACACTGTGGATTTTAGACAGTAAAAGTCTGACAGTCCTCTCAGACTCATTCGATGATTTTACCACGCTTAAAAAAAGGTTACAGTATGACCCGCGCTTTATAGCTTCGAATATTTTGTTTCAATTTGAATTTTGTATTGTCAACATGGAATTATGTGAAGCGGGAAAAAGGGCAATCCTCATCCGCGTCCAATAATAAATTATGGATATTTCGTTGTGCCTACGTGTTACGCGAATGGCGATTACGCCGCATAATAACGTTTTCAATGAGGATTAATTTTGCGTTTTAATTTACTTATGGACTGTTTCATTAATTAATTGGCTGTAGGCATTTAATGTGGGTTGGTCGTTGTTTTTTTGGTTACTCTGTCCATTTGTGAAATGTTTTGGCTTAGTTTTTAGACCAACTGCACTAAATCTGTTTGGGATCTTTTGTTGGTAGTTTATCCGCCACCACTCAGAATGCATAGTGTAAGAAATTATATAAAAAAGGAGTAAATAACGCTGTGACGTCTTTCAGGGCAAAATGTAAGAAGTAATAGAATAAGATAACGGCAGAAATATTATGATGATGGTAGGTGTGTTTCTGCACGATTGTAATGTAAGTAAGGTGACAATGGGTTTAAATTATTTTGTTATTTAATAATATTGATATACATTCTGAAAACATAAATGAACTCGTTTTATATCATAAACATTGGTTCAAACTTGCTATTAAGAAAAAAAAAACTCTCTACCTTAACCTGAAAATCAAACTTAAGACAACACTTCTTATTGGTCTTGTAGACCAACAAGCAAAAATACATGAATATCGATACAATTTTAAAATGTTGTGCTGACTTTATTACCGAACCAAGTTTACCACACGAAGGTATTGTTGTATATTTATTCGATACTCGATGCATTCAAACCGCGCCGGCAGCTCTCACCCAAGGCGTGTGAGTACTCACCGCTTCAGATATTGCACATACTTCCCACCTATTACGAAGGAAAACATTTTCAAGAATCTCCTCGTTCCACAATGTTATGAATTTTCTGCAACCTTCAGTATTATTAAATGTTATATTTTTGGAATATTAAACTCCTTTCTTTTCTTCGAAGCTTTCGGAGTTTGAGCTACGAGATAACATTTTTCCGTATCGACACCAATCTGGTCGCGGGTCTGTACGAATTACCATAACCCCCGAACGTAAAGGGCTATTGAAGGACACACGCTCTGCCCTGGGTGGCGTGGTAGGCGTGGAACGCCACGATATTGAAAGAGGAAGAAGATAACGTAGATTCGTGTGTTCCTGAGCCGACGCAAGCATTTTTTTGAGGTTTCGTACCCCAAAGGTAAAACGGGGCCCTATCACTAAGACTCCGCTGTCCGTCGCCTGTCTGTCTGTCTGTCACCAGGCTGTATCTCGTCAGCCGTGATAGTTAGACAGTTGGAACTTTCATAGATGATGTATTTCTGTCGTCGCACCAACAGCGACGCTTAATATGATGATATAAGGGTTCCCTACAACAAACGCGTACGCTATTTAGAAACCACAACCGGGTACTTCAAACCAACAGGCGAGGCCTTGATGTCAAGCTGGACCTTCGGGGACTTCTAACCCTCAATAGCGCCCTTCAAATGCATGGGATTTATACCGGGTCTGATTCAGGAAGTCGCCCGGATAGGTCTAATTTGAGGATATTGTCCGTAACCGTCTTCTCTCTCTTTTTTCACCTCTGTTTGTATTTTATGTTTGCTATAACTTAGTTGTGTTTTTTAATTATAAAAACAAACACAAAAGATTATCACAGGTACTTTGAAATGAGGTAAAAAAAAATCCCGCCCCACATCGCGTCAACACATGCGATCCCTAATGGCGAGTAGATGTTAATATGGCGGCTGACTAATTAATCCGAGCACGAAGGTTTTATCAAAACCCTGGAATGTTTGAATAGTGCAGCTTTTTCATAATGTGGGAGGGTAAATATTAAAACACGCTTCATATTTTTTAAATAGGTCACGGTATTCATTTGATAAAATTGAAATATGTGTACGAGTACATTCTTACTCGCATATGGCATCGGGAGAGTTCGTCCGCGTAGCTTTCTCACAGAAATGAAGTCTATCATGTCCTAGCATTGAAAATATTATAAGGTGTTTTTGATGAAATTTCGATACCTAGTGGAAAAGGTAAAATATCTAGTGGACGAAATTTAATTATGATGAGTTCACAAACACAAAAGTTTACCTCCCTTTTTTCGTGTTAAAATCGTCAAATGAATCCTCTCACCCCGAGGAAGGGACTGTCAGACTCGTACTGACTAAATCCACAGTGTTGCATCAATAACCCTTTACGTTCCAGAATCACGGTTACCTGTTTAGACAGTCCCGCGAGCCCTGCAGTCGATTGGCCATCTAGGTAAATTTAAGCCTTTGTCAAACATACAAGCGAAGCGAATGCGAAGCGTGACGTTTTTATTTGTAATGCATGGAATTGTTTAAATCCAGTCACATAGAACAGCGAAAGCGATCCGATAGCGTGACAGAACTATCGGACTGACGTCTCGCTTCGGTTCGGTATCGCTTCGGAAACGCTTCGCTTTCGCCAGTCTGTTTGACAAAGGCTTAAATTTACCCACACACACACACACACATAAACTCAAATCTGAAATAACCTCTCCCATAAATAGAGGTCACAGTTCGATTCCAACCTAATTGCAGTCAGTTAAATCGTGTGCGATCACTGATTTATGTTTGCAATCCATTGCGTGCTGGCTGAACTTAGTCATCATTAACCCCGCCGACGGCGCTTAATGAATGGGGACCCATATGGTGCCGATTAAAGTTAACGAAAGGCCTCCGAAATGCTTCTCTTCCGCTGTTACAGATTTTATGACTACAATAATATTAACTTAATGCTTAATGTTTGAGATTTCAATTACGGTTATATACATCATTGCTGACTTCAGTAAGGCCAAGTTTATCTTTGGTCATACTAAGGTTCATTCCGAGCGGGATGTGGGATGCAAATGCTCCCGTAGACAAGTGCAAAATGAAAACGCTCTTCTCTCTTTATTCGATTTTCTACTTTATACTCACACACTTAGGTATAAAATAAGGTTCAAAATGTCTGTTGTATATCATAGTGTTTTCGTGTATCATTGACTACTTGTCTAGGTGCTCTGATCGTGTCAATTGTTTTAATTATGTCGAATACGTAAGTCATTTGAAACATATCCATACCAGTCAATAGACACACTCGACATTATCGAGATTTTCTATAGACATTTGCAATGCCTGCTGGGCCCGAGTTGCTAGTTATATGATAAATTTTCCGGACTTTTGCTTCTGTGAATTTTAACTCCCAGCGGCCCTCTTTATGGGATAGTTTTGGAAAATCTAAATACATAACGTGTCATTTGATTTTCGGTTTTCAAAATTAAGTCCAACAACCCATCCACAATAAAAAAAAAAACAAAAATGTATAGATGACAACTAAACGATACATTCAGAAACTCAATTGTAATAATTTCATGTCTAGTTTACAATATCAGTAACACGAACTTGCTACCAATTTAATTTCTCACTTGGCAACATCGCTCAGAGTAAGACAAGGGAAATAATTGTAGATGGCAGGCAACACTTACATACATATATGTATGTGTTAGTTACTTAATAGGCAGCTTTGTAGTCTAAGTTACCATGTTGAAACATAAATTGGGACTAGAGTATGTGCTATTAATTAACATAGGTGCTATATCAAATGTTTAGGTTTCGCAAGTTAACAGTACACTCGCGAAAACTTTGCTTACTTAGTGTAATAATTATGTTGTCTAGGATAAACAAAATACGCTTCATTATTTGGCCCATTTAATTTATTTTTAAATACTAGTTATGTTTACATACAAAGAGAAACGAAATCGTCTCATTCAATAATATTACTCGTGTTTATAGTTCATGTGAGGCGTTTCTACAATTCGGACAGCGAGTACTGGGCGAATTGCCGTCTGATCATGAACCATGATTGGGACCATAATGGCGCGGCATGTTCCAAACGAAGATCTGACGGGGTCCCCAAATTAGAGTTTCTGACTAATAGTAACGTCTGTCAAAAATCTACAAATGACAGCCGGGATCAGCGGCTTTACGTGCTTTCCGAGGCAAGGAGGAAACTCGCTAGGACAGATGGTCCATCCAATGACCAACCTTGGCAAGCGAGGCTTAACCCGGAATATCGGCCTGTACGGCTGTAATTATTTAGCAACGAAGCCAAATATTTTAAAAAAATAACTTTCTCTTAGAACAATTTCTTCTATCCCTAGAAACATTGGTCGCGGGACCAAGGGATTACCGTGACCCCGGTACGTAAAGGGCTATTGAAGGACACCGTGGAATTTAGTCAGTACAAGTCTGACAGTCCCTCCCGCCCTGCCCTGGGTGGGAGGACTCATTTGATGATTTTAAAACGATAAAAAAAAAATCCCTAGACACACAAAGCTTATCATAACAATTACCGCTATCATCAGACATATCTTTCAAAGCTTGAAGACATGAATCAAAAGATTTACCGTTGCTTAACACATCTCACGTACGATTCTATATTAGGGCTCTTTCATACATAGCAGACACGTCCACCGGCCTAAGGAAAGCAACAGGCTGATTACGCTCGCTTATTTATGTAGTAAAGGGAATATTTCTTACTTATTTTTCTGGAGAATTAATGTTCTCTAAGCACTGGGGGATGTGTAAATTCTTGGTTGATGTTGAAAAATAATTGTGGGTGGGAAGAAAGGAAGTGATTTTTATTTATTGTAGATCTGTATAAAACAAAGTCACTAACCGCTGTCTGTCTGTCGCTATGTATGCTTTAATCTTTAAAACTACGCAACGGATTTTCATGCGGGTCTTTAATAGATAGAGTGTTTCAAGAGGAAGGTTTATGTGTATGTAACATGTATAATATAGTAGAAATTGCACCCGTCCGGAGACGGGACGGGTCACTACTAGTTCTATAATGTTCTTTTTACGACTGTCGGTTGCTTACGTTCGATCGTAAGCAACCGCGTATTACGTTACTTTTGTGACTTAATATGCGCCGCTGACGTCAGCGTCGCAGCACAGTGCTATTATAGAACACAATGTATATTCGTACGTGCGACCGACGTACGCGATCGCCATCGGCGGCACAGGAATTTAAGCCTTATATAATATAATTCTCTCGTAGTGAGAAAAAATCTAGCCAGTTGCTTGTCGGACCACGCACGATAAAGGGTTTCGTAGTTGAATATAATATAATTATTAAAAAACAAAATTAACATTGTTGATAATAAATCAAGAAATCCTAAAACTTTGATCAAATTACAAGTTAGTTTTACCTGTGTAATTAACGTAGAGCGCGGCCACATCATCACACGAAAATTAATAAACATTCGCCCGTAGTGCAAATAAATGCAACAAGCTAATTACACAATCACACATTGCAATTGGAACACGAGTCGCATCCCTCCCCAGAATATAATTCTAAGATTGAAATGCTCTAGGTAGTCTGTATTCTAGTCCAGGCAAATTGTGTTAGGTTGGGACTACAATCAACATTTAGATTGTAGAATCTCTAGGTACTATTTTCGTTACGGCGCGTTGTGTTCCACGCGCGCCTCAAGGAGTGTCAGCATAGTGACAGGGCCTGTAGAGGGCCATAGCCTGCCGGGGTCGCGGGACTTTCACATTACCGTGACCCCGGTACGTAAAGGGTAGTGTAGGACACCGTGGATTTTAGTCAGTACAAGTCTGACAGTCCCTCCCGCCCTGCCCTGGGTAGGAGGACTCATTTGATGATTTTACCACGATAAAAAAAAAAAAAGGTACTATTTTCGTTGCGGTTCCGTTGTTCTGGTTTCGCTTATTTAAGACTGAAATTAAGTTGGTTTGGAATTGACTTCTAAAAGAAAAGAGATTTGTGTTTAGAATACCTGTTGAACGATATAAAAGCTGGGATATTTAAATAGGTAGATTATTTTAACGATTACTTTCACTAAAGTAGATAAAGGACCATGATAGATTGTATAGGATCAAATATGAGGATATTTTAAAAGTGTAACCATGGAGTTTCTTGCCTGTTCTTCTCCATGGAATCGACCAACCCTCGGTTCGGGTTGGTCCCGCTGTCAACGTTTTATAAGTGCCCTCAAGAGCCTATGTAAAATAAAAACATTTGATTTTGATTTAGAAAAGACTTTTCTTGTATAGGCACAGTCAAGAAGCATGTAAATAAAATCGTAGGACAAGAACAAAAAATAACTTTTAGAATTTATAAAATACGTTTTTATGCATTTTATGTTTTCGAATACGTTAGTTCAGGTAAAAACATTCATTCATCAACAATCACATTCAATAGGATTGCTCCTACTCAATTGTAAAAACTCAACACAAAAATCTCGTCGGTCATAAGCGAAAACGCTGACAATTTTCAAATCCCGTTTGCGTAGTAACACGATTATGGAAAAACCGTATAAAAAGAAAAAGGAGAAAAATAAAAGCGAAAGCAAAAAAGAAAATGTCATGTTCGTCTTTTGTTTTGAACATAATTGTCTCACCGACGAAAAACACACGTAGGTTGGTTTTATGTCTCATCGGGATAATTTATATTTATGTTTTTCACGGTTTTTGTAACTTAAATTAAGAAAAGAAGTCAATAACCATAATAATTAAAAAAAACACTTTAAAAACATGATTGTGCTACAAATTTTAAATAGAAATTATTTAGGTATTTAAAATTCTTAGTTATCTTTGCTAAACTTAAAAAGCTCACAAATCTCAATCTTCAATAATGAAGATTTTTCTTTCACTTACTTTGACACGATCCCAGGAACCGTCGTTTGATGTAATTTATTGGGTAAGTGAGAAAACAAATCACTGTGTTTACTCGTATTCCCTTGTGGTTGTGTAATGCATTTAGGCAAGTTTCGTACTCCGGTTAAGAGGTTCTTTGCCCCTAGGGAGTCGTAAGTTTTGTTCATAGTAACAAATGTTGAATGAACGGGAAACAACGAACTACCAACCAACTACCTGTTAACCTCGTAAGGGTATGTTTTAGAAGGCTTAATAAAACAGTAATGTTATTTTTACCAACCTGTATGTTTCCTTACTGTTGAGGTCAACACTTCTAGGATTAGATACGGATATTTTACGATCGAATTGTGTGACAAATTATGAGGACTAGACAAAACTCTCCGGACCACATGTTGTTTATTTGATGTGTTCGTCAGTCTTTTTTGGGACTGTATCCCTTTTTTCTTCCTGTTTAATTTTAAACTCTACTCTGAAGGACAGGTAAATTGGTGTACTTAAGAATGTTTTTGCGCTATGTAGGTGCTTTACTTCAACCTTACATCTAGTTGTCATGTATTTTTTGTCCATTCAAAGGTTAGATTAAAGTATATTCAATCTATCTATCTATTAGTAAAGAGAAGATTAGTGTACTCACCAAGGTATAGAGGGCACTAGCATAAGCAGCGTGTTTGACGTGCAGCGTCCGACAGCACCACAGCGATGTGTCCTGCTCGTGTGCACTCCACGCTTTCATCTGTTGACAACATTCAATACACTGCATTTCACATATTTTATATAACATGGAAAATTAACACGAAATTTCAAGAAAAAAACGCAGTTGCTGATTTGCCGACAGTTTTAAGACAGCAGTTTTAAGTTAAACAGTTCAAAGTTTGACACGGACACGATTGACACAGAATATGAGTGTTCGACTGCACAGCGTGTCGAAGGTTAGATCCCCGTACGAAACTTATGACCTACAAGTAACGTAGTTAGTGATGTGTTTCTATGTCTGAACACACCCACGACAGAGGTAACATTCTTAGTGTTAGAACAACGTTTTCCCAAAAAATAAAGTAGATGTACAAAAAAAAAAACCGGCCAAGAGCGTGTCAGGCCACGCTCAGTGTAGGGTTCCGTAGTTTCCCGTCCGTTACAATAAGTGTTAACAAATAGCCTTTTTTTAAACTTAAATAATTGATTATACTACAAACTTAGTCCAGGAATTTTGTACCACCTTCTTGTTTTTTTTGCACAAAAACTGTTCTTTCCATCAAGTTCAAAATAATTTTCCTAGAAAGTCCTTATAAAGTTCTACTTTCCAGATTTTTTTCATATTTTCTAAACTTATGGTTCAAAAGTTAGAGGGGGGGGGACACATTGTTTTTGACTTTAGGAGCGATTATTTCCGAAACTATTGACATCATCAAAAAATGATCTTAGTAAACCCCTATTCATTTTTAAATACCTATCCAACGATATATCACACGTTAGGGTTGAAATTAAAAAAAAAATCACTTTCTATTTTACATATAGGGGGGCTACCCTAAAAAAACATTTTTTTCCAATTTTTATTTTTGCACTTTGTCGGCGTGATTGATATACATATTGGTACCAAATTTCAGCTTTCTAGTGCTAACGGTCACAGAGATTAAGCGAGGACGGACAGACAGACAGACAGACAGACATGGCGAAACTATAAGGGTTCCTAGTTAACTACGGAACCCTAAAAACGAAGAAAAAAAAAAATACATCTACCTAGGTAAATAAGTTAGTTTTAAATATTATACGCATAAAGGCTTCTCGCGAATTATCGCGTTTATTTTTTGAAGCCTATTGTCGAAGCCTGTAGCTAACCCTTACCTAACCCTAAAAGGTGAATGAAATATGAAACGCGAGAATATGTAGTCGCGTCATTCTGTCTTTTAATAACATCTGTGTAGCCGCTGTCATCTTTTTAGGTCAAACAATTCCATTGTGCAGTTTGATATTCTGTCAATTTTCTCTGTTTATCCTTTTTCTGTCACTGGACTGTGCTTATCCAACTGTACTTATATGTACCTATACTTATACAGTAAGTCAACAAATAATTGAGTTGAATAGAAGTGGACGTTTTCTATAGAACTGCTGCTTTTTCCTGAAAAGTATGTCACGATTTGATCTTTGGGATCGCAGAAGTTCAGCTGTCCGTCTACTCACTGACCCTAGGAAAGAGACGGTTGCACGCACAGTAGTCTCGTGCTACCGTGCACAGTGAAGCTCAGGGGGGACCTGCTTTGTCAGTACGAGTCTGATGTCATTTGATGATTTTGTCACACAAAAAAGGAGAACATTTTAACAGTTATCCCACAGATATCCCCTAAAAGGCGGCATTAGGACATAGGGGTCTGGAGTTTGTATCTTAAGACGATCCAGACGTTTCCTCTATGTGCTAAGGTGAACACCCGGTTGATTCTAGTGTAGTAAAAAAAGCGCCTTTTGTCCATTTCCTAGCGATCATGAAAAAAATATATAGGACCCATAAAAAAAAGAAGTTATAACAGTGTGACCGTCAAAATAATCCTGACACACATTATATTATGTAATTAGGTTCATATACCTTTAAACTTTCTGAATTTAACTACCTACAGTTTGCGACGAATATTTCCGGGTCCGTACTCAAATAAATCTGTTATTTCTCTAAGTTAATCAAAGAAGCAGCCACGTAGGCGCCGTAAAATGGATTAACTGTTATAAAAGAAAAGTTACTGAAAGGCGAAAACAAACCGGAAAAGATTCGTAAATTGCCTCACTAGACATATAAATGGTTTAAGGAAGGAAAACAAAGCGACTTTTTTTTGCACCCAGGGCAGGGCAGGAGGGACTGTCGGACTTTTACTGACTAAAATCCACGGTATCCTTCAATAGCAGTTTACGTTCCAGGGTCACTATTTAAAATTCTATTCCCGCGACCAAGCAGCGTAACTTTTTTTTTATCGTGTTAAAATCATCAAATGTGTGCTCAGGTATCCAGGGGGGACGGTAGGGTCTGTCAGACTCGTATTGACTAAAATCCACGGTGTCCTTCAATAGCCCTTTATGTTCTCAAGAATAAATATAGGGGAAACGTTTATTGAGACTAATTTTATTTGAGTGACATACCTAATCATTTTCTGTAAAACAATTTTAAACATAATGAGCTCTTATTATTGACTTTTTTATATCAGCTTAACACATTTTTAATGTATTTCGTATTTTGTTATGGACAGGTTGTCTTTTATAATTATTGAAATCTTACTTAGCAGCCTGTTTCTAGTAGGAAAGTATTTTCAGCCGTTGGTGCCGGCTGTCATTTGTGAAAATCTTTGACAATCCTCTTCTATCTCTATTATATTTGTGAACAACATTTTTTACCTGAGTATAGCCGTGGAGGTGCGTGGAGGTCTATAGACAAGAAACATTTTTTATTATAAAAATCTGATATCAAAATATTCAACACTGACATTCCATAAGCTGCATCTACTCGTAGTACGAGTGGAAATGGACCCCAGCTTTGTTAGGACGAGGATAAGCATGACAATGAATTATTAGAAATAGCAAAAAATTAGGAAAATAGTGTACAGGGGCCTTCTAAAACGGTTCCAGAAAATAAACATAATGTATAATAGCACTTATGTTGGTAAACATGAAATCGCCAAATCTTGAGATATCAAAATTCAAAGATTCAACATTTCATTCGGAAATCGCTGAATCATTTGACATAATTAAATCTATCAAACGTGAAACACAAGAAAATGGGCAAATAAGTAAAGACAGAATTCCGATAGAAATCAATTTTCTTCAGTACTTCTTGACTATTATTTGCCATCCGAAAAAGGTCCTTGAACGCATTTAACACGGTTCAAGAAAAGGGAAAACAAAAGAGAACTGTCCTAGAATCTTTGTAATAAAATCTTACATTCATAATACCACACCCAGACTAAACGACTACGTAACGGGGTAAAATTTGAGTTTTTTTTGTCATTTCCACTTGGCACCGTACGTATAATAAGCCAGTTAGTTAAAAATCATAAAACCCGCTTTTATTCGGAATATTCTTTTTACCTCGTTTGATAAGTTTATGCTGAAAGCGCACCAAAGCTCCGCATGAGTTTGATAACAATGCGACTTCCAGCAGTTTCGCGTTCGCTGTTCGCCTTTGACGCTTTCATATGTAAAATTCACCCTTTATTCCCTTATGGTATACTTAGGAATATAAGTATTTACACCGTTATTGATGTTTGCAAAGGGTCATGGGCTCAAACCTTTCGTTGAATAATAAATACCCTAAGGATCTAATATATTACATTTGCGGTCACATGACACTCCATGTAAATCGTTAATCGTATATGGGAAGGAGAGGATTTGCCTGAGAAGTGTCCATATTTAATTTTGAAATAATATTTCAAATAGGAAATGAAGTATCCCGGCTGCTACTTATTATTAGTAAATGAAATTGGACTGTTTACTTCACAATACATGACGTTTATAATGCCTAAAGGGTTAGGCAGGTGTGTAACTTTCTTACGCCAACAATACGCCTAATAGGAAGTGTGGTTTTTGCTTTGACTACCAAATCTATACATATAATAAATCTGTAGAAGGGTCAATTCTGTACATTGAAAATATTGAAAAAATAAATAGCGGGGGGTGTTGCTGGATCGATACCGAACCCAATATATATGATTAAAAAAATTTTTGTCTGTCTGTCTGTTTCTGCAGGCATCACGTGAAAACTAACGGTTCGATTTCGATGAAACTTGGTATAATTACTCCTTATTATCCTGGCCATAACATAGGATACTTTTTATCCTGGAAAAATACGTAGAAAAAAAATCTTATTTTTCAGTTTTATTCATAGACGTTGTTCTGTAGAACCGCGAACACACGTTGCATTACCCGCAGTGGATTCAGCGCCGTAATATTTATAAGATGTCATTGTCAGAGTTACTCAAAATGGGGAAATAAACCATCCACGCGAAGACCGACATCCGCGCGGACGGAGTCGCGGGCGGAAGCTAGTCTTAGATATAAATGTTGACTTGCTACCTGTATGGTAATCGCAAGCCCAATTAATGAGTATGTGGTCTTAGCTTCGATTCATGGGTCATGCAGAAAAGTGTTTTTCGGGTTTTCCCTTAGGACTTTTTCAGTAGCAACCTTGAGTTTGTAAGTTGACGGCATGATATCCCCGTGCCTAGGAAAGCAAGTTAAGTCGTTAGTTCTTCACCAGATCTCTCTTCAGTCTTGCCATCCTATCGGGTTATGAGAGTATGGCAAGTGATAGATGATAGATGCATCGTGTGCACTATTATATCTCCACAAAAATGGTCAGAAGGACTGTTACGATGCAATCTCACGGTCTCAACGGTCCTGTTATATTGTCAATAATAGAACAGGAATAAAATAGAAAATAACAGTTTCTCTTATATTGAAGTACCTACTACCTTGTATTTAAACTTACGTGAGTATGTGTATTACATCCGATAAGGCTAAGGCTTAGGCTAAAGCCACCAGAGATGTGCTATGGTACGTTGCTGCGGATGCGTTTGATATCCCCATAATATGATTATATTAATTGGTTTACATAGCACAGCACTAGTGGAAACGTATTCAACTAAGATGTGTTTTTATATGGAAGGATGCGTGCTATGGTTGCGTGTTATGGCTGCGTGCTATGGATGCGTGCTATAGGTCGTCTTCCTTAATTTCGATACATCGCATAGCTCGAGCTGCGCTACTTTGTGGCAGCGCATCTTCAAAGCACATCTTACTCGCATCGCTACATAGCGTCGCATCAGTAGAAACGGTCACACAGTTTCGTAGCTCAGCTTTTACATTCTCGCAGCATTAAATGCTCCGACCTATTTGCTCAAATGATGAGTCGTTACAATCGTATGGTTCCGCAGAGTGTTACAGCACGCGGTGACGAAATCCAAAATGGCCACGATCATTTTGTTCCATTTGACAACGAAAATGTTCAACATTGAGTTGAAAGTCAAGAAAATGGAGGCGCAATACAGTTGATAGTGCTGCTTACATAAGATATGCGCTTTGGGTAGGTTATTAGTGATTATCTACGAGGTATATTCTTGCAGGAATAAAGATTTAATGTATATGGTTAAGATGCACTTATTTTTCTGCATAAATATACAGGGTGTCCCAAAACTCAACGTCAAGCCGAAACGGGGTGACAGGATTGATCATAACCATCACGAGAAAAATCTGAAAAAAAATCTATCCCATGCAGTTTGAAAATTATGGGCATTTTAAGAAAAACCTAGAAATGTGATCAAACTGTACCATTTTTCGGTTATTGTGGTTATTCTTTTTTATTTTTGTTCATTTGAACTTTGGAAACGTAATCCTTAATAACATTTCTAGAATCCCAATAAAAAATAATGACACAATTGCCTCAAGTTTCCGAGAATTGAGACTATTTGTTAAACTACGAATTTAAAATTTTCTAGATTCGTCGACTTTGACAGGCCCTCCTATAAAAAAAATGTACTAGAGTGCCTTGGCAAGTGGCATTAAAAGTTGGCGCATTTAATCAGAATTCTAAAATGGTACAATACTTGTTAGTTCCATACAATAGAAAAGAGTAAAAAAATTAAAACCTCAAGTAACCCGAATTTTGCTATCACATTTTACTCAGTTAAAATGTTTTTAATTCGCACAAGCTGTAGGTAGGTTCTTAATTTTAAGACAAAATGATGAGAGAGATGGATAATGGGTATGTTTGTCATGAGTGAGCGAGACAGATAGTGACGCCACTTTTACCAAAGTGAAAAAAAGTTAGTAAAATAATTAGGTTTGTTGGACTAAAAGTCAGATAGAGAAAAAACATTTTTATTACAATAATAAATAATAAATGTTCAAATTGTTTACCATCAGCCTCAATACAAGCCCTACATCTTCTTAAAAAAGATCTACTTATAAGTCGGGCATATCTTCGAGAGTTGATCGCCTCAGCTGCTTGAGAAATGCGTTCACGCAGGTCGGCTACGTGATCAATGGGCTTTGAGTAAACTTTTTCTTTGAGAACTCCCCAATAGAAAAAATCCAGGGGATTTAAATCTGGTGAACGGGCGGGCCACAAGATAGTGCCTGAACGTCCAATCCACCTTCCCGGATATTCCTGGTCAAGGAAATCTCTTACTTGCACTGCGAAATGCGTACCCATACCCATTATCCATCTCTCTCATCATTTTGTCTTAAAATTAAGAACCTACCTAGAGCTTGTGCGAATTAAAAACATTTTAACTGAGTAAAACGTGATAGCAAAAATCGGGTTACTTGAGGTTTTAATTTTTTTACTCTTTTCTATTGTATGGAACTAACAAGTATTGTACCATTTTAGAATTCTGATTAAATGCGCCAACTTTTAATGCCACTTGCCAAGGCACTCTAGTACATTTTTTTTATAGGAGGGCCTGTCAAAGTCGACGAATCTTGAAAATTTTAAATTCGTAGTTTAACAAATAGTCTCAATTCTCGGAAACTTGAGGCAATTGTGTCATTATTTTTTATTGGGATTCTAGAAATGTTATTTAGGATTACGTTTCCAAAGTTCAAATGAACAAAAATAAAAAAGAATAACCACAATAACCGAAAAATGGTACAGTTTGATCAAATTTCTAGGTTTTTCTTAAAATGCCCATAATTTTCAAACTGCATGGGATAGATTTTTTTTCAGATTTTTCTCGTGATGGTTATGATCAATCCTGTCACCCCGTTTCGGCTTGACGTTGAGTTTTGGGACACCCTGTATAACTAGGAATAATAATATTATTAGTGATTGGGCCACCCATTTTGTCACTTGACTGACGCCCTTAGAGGGCCAAAGCCTGCCGAGGACGCGAGACTATCGTGTAACCGTGGCTCCGGAACGCAAAAAGCTATTGAAGAACACCGTGGATTTTAGTCAGTTCAAGTCTCACAGTCCCTCCGTCCTGCCCTGAGTGGGAGGACTCATTTAATAATTTTACCACAAAAAAAAATTGCATGACTTGATAGTTTCTTTATTTCAATGTCTGTAAATTCTGTGATGTGCATAATAAGCCTTTTTCTATCTATGAAACCCATATTATATTTATACTCGAAATAATTATGACTTTTTTGCGCTACTTAATTTAAGGCAGAAATATGACTGCCCGGGTCGACGGCGCGTTGTGTTCCACGTGCGCCTCAAGGAGTGTCAGCATAATGACGGGGCCTGTAGAGGGCCAAAGCCTGCCGGGGTCGCGGGACTTACCCATTACCGTGACCCCGGTACGTAAAGGGCTCGTGAAGGACACCGTGGATTTTAGTCAGTACAAGTCTGACAGTCCCTCCCGCCCTGCCCTGGGTGGGAGGACTCATTTGATGATTTTACCACGCAAAAAAAAGACAGAAATATGACTAAAACCTCTTTTTCGTAACTAAAAGGATTGATAAAATGAGCTGAGTATTAAGCGTAGGCGTTTTAACCTTCATTAGTAGACGAGACTTCTACGTTTTAAATTAAATTGGGCAGTGTTATAGATAAATTTACGTTTATAAACGACTAGCACTTTTCCCGCGACTTCGTCCGCGTGGGTTACGTACTTTCCTAATTCCCCCTTTTCACCCCCTTAAAGGTTAAATTTCCAAAAACCCCTTCTTAGTGCTCCCCTACATTATAATAGGAAGCCGTGTGCAAAATTTCACATTCCTATCCCCAGTAGTTTCGGCTGTACGTTGATATGTCAGTCAGTCAGTTCTCCTTTTATATATATAGATATTTAATGTGGATCATACAGCCGTTCTCTGCGCATTTATTTACACAGACAAAAACTAAAATCAAAACGACATTATTTGTCATTAAAAGTGCCCTTTATTTTAGAAATTTCTCCTGTATCGTGGGTGCGTTTACAAACATAGAAACTCACATACACAAACACCCAGACCCGGAACAACTACTTGTAGTACATACAAATAATTGTTACGGAATTGAACCAACGACGCGCTGTACAGTAGTCCAATCGCTCAGCCACTATGCTAACCGTGCCGTCAAATATTGTTAACGTCATCAAAAAAGGTTTATACGCCTAGTGTTTAAAATTTCTATCTATGTATGAATTATTTTCGAAATACAAAACCAACAAGATCTGTTTTGTACCAAATTGTTTATGATTGAAAACAACGATAATAATGTTGATGAAACTGACTGGTAATAATTAATTAACGTAGTTAGTAAGACGCCGCATCGTAAACAAGCCGACCTTGGCAACAAATGTTTAATTATTTCCTTGGCACTAAAATGAGGAATTCTGAATCACGAAACTGGTGGAAATTATTATGAGAACAAATTAAATTTATAATCTTTTCAACAAAAATATAATCTTGGCAATAAAATACGAACAAAACTGAAAAAAATGTATATATATATATATAAAGAGAGAGAATGAATGGCCCAAGACGGAACGCCGAGCTTTCTTCCAACACTTCAAAGTGAGTAATGTATTTGTTACAAATAATATAATTTTTCAAATAAAATAAGAACCAAGGAAGGCTTTAAAATTTGTAAACCTTAGAAATCTTTACTTTTTTACAATCTTTTAAAATGGCAGGCAATTCTGAGAGTTTATAATAAATGAAACAGAATTATACCATCTTGCCATCTTTTATTTACTGTTACAAAAATGGATATTTTTAAAGTGTCAAAAACCCTCTTTGAGTGTTTGATCATGGGTCTAAAAACATAAAGGACTGCTCATTGAAACGGTCCTAATCGTAAGTCGCAATCAGAAACTACTAGAATATTCGATTCTTAAACTCAATTAATAAATTAAGAGTTTCAAATGTCGTAAACTTTACAGTCAGTAACGTCAAGACATGTTAAGAGTTCAGAAACCTTGTTAAAGTTAAAAACTGAATCAGAAAACAAAATGAAGTAATTTTAAAAAAGCTTAACAAAAAGATCAGTTCCATTTTGATTGACAAAAAGTATTTCAACGTATCCAAAAATCTGCACCAGTGAAAAACCGTCCACATTTTTAATTGCATTTTTTATAGTGATCTAAAACGACCACACGTCAAAACCATTTACTACGTCCTTAAATAAAATACTGGCCTATGGTATTTGGTAATCTTTAACACTCTTTGGAACAGTCGCCATGATGGGCATTTTTTTAGCGTGGTAAAATCATCAAATGAGTCCTCCCACCCAGGGCAGAGCGGGAGGGACTGTCAGACTCGTACTGCCTAAAATCCACGGTGTCCATCACTAGCCCTTTACGTACCGGGGTCACGGTAATGGTAAAGTCCCGCGACCTCACCTACATAGTAAGATTATATTTCTAGCTGAGATTAAATCTAGAGAATCATCAGATTAAGGGCTAAATACTTTCAGTGTTAAAACACCTAATCTTAAACATAATTTAATTAATGTGTGTATAATAAAGTAGGTATTGTTAACAACCACAAAATAAAATATTTTCACAGTGTTTTATCTTGTTATTTTAGACAGGACCTGCTTGTTATAAAGCCTCTGAATTACACAATATTATTATATTATGAAGCCTCATTGTTTTAACAACATATTGGAATTTCATTAATTGCGCTGTGCTATAATATGATTAGTACTTTGAATAGCATTTCAATTACAGTTCATGTTGTGAAGCTTTTAAATTATAACTTTATTATTATGCATATTTTTTATATGATTCAATATGATTTTATTTTAAAGCTTTCACAGTTTCTAGGTAAAAGCCTCCCCGAATTCCGTCCATGAAATCATTTCCATATTTATACCTATTTTTGAACATTAAAATAAATAAAGATCAAGGGTAAGCTGAGATATTGGATGCATGATAAGTGCGAGGAAGGCAAAAGAAAATATTTATGTATTGTGTCCGGAATTATATTATATTATATTATGGAAGAAAAAACAGTAAATAATGCCATGACGTCAGATAGGGGAGAATGGAAGAAGAAAACGTGTTGACGGTGCAACACGTTTTCTTCTTCCATTCTCCAGTAGAAAAAGATATAGCCAGGGAGATGAGAGATGGAAAAAAACTTTGATTTATTTAGTCTGGTGACCTATTGGAACCTTCATTGTCGATATCTCACAAGTTTCAATGTGTAGTTTTTTTTAAAGTTATTTAACAAAACAACTGTGGCCATTTTCATGTGGTTTGAATAATTTTGCGAACAGATTTTCAAACGAAAATTTTTTAATGTTGGTTAAATTGCAATAACTGTATTTTATATACCTAAAAATAAAAATGAGATTGATTTTCGTTTCTTCTTCTTAAACAGTAATTGGAAAGGAAACCTTAATAACTAAAGAATTGAGTCAGTAATTGAATTTGCAACGTTTTTGTGACAATGATTGGCTTTGATACTTGTGGTTTCGATATTTCATTCTCAATACAAATTGTTGAAATAATTTATCTATATATATAAAAGGAGAACTGACTGACTGACATATCAACGTACAGCAGAAACTACTAGGGCTAGGAATGTGAAATTTTGCACACGGCTTCCTATTATAATGTAGGGGAGCACTAAGAAGGGGTTTTTGGAAATTTAACCTTTAAGAGGGTGAAAAGGGGGATTTAGGAAAGTACGTAAACCACGCGGACGAAGTCGCGGGAAAAGTGCTAGTTGGATATAAAGTTCCGAGACGAAACACGTTGTTTGTATAATTAACTTTATTGATTTGTACATAGCTAAACATCACACCTGTCACCGGTTTGACCCTCAAACAATTTAAGTTGGTAACTTTGAAATTAATTCCTTAAAATAAATTTATGAAATTTAACTTGTAGAAACTTTACCTTTGACTGTGTGATGTATCTTCAATAGTTGTGAGGTCACTTGCTATCATGTTATAATAAAGTTTATAATCACATTTTATTTGTTTACTTTCGTATTTAATGTTCGTTCGGAGAGCGCGACGGGGCGTGCTCCTTGTTACGCCGACGCGAGTCAACTGGCTCTCCACACTGTAGGCTCGTAGACATCGCTACGAAAGTGCTACGGCGCTACGCTCGTAGCACATAAAGTTTTCTTATTCACTGTTCCTACGATGGATGTTTAGTTTTGCGTGTCGTCCTACTTTGCAGTTTTATAACTTTATTCTGTAGTTTCTTGTTAGTTAGGTAATTTATCACAGTTGTCTAGTTTGCTACATTCGAAGAAGTAATGTCATTGCCAATGCCATATCGATATTGACGTAACTATCACTTTTCAGTTTAAAAATTCAGTTAGAACTGTTAATGATCCACATAGTTAGAATATTGTTCTTCGATTCGAGGACCGAAAACAGTCTAAGGGAAAAGGTAATCAAATTAGTGCTTTGGAAATTCAGATGTCGATTTTCAAGGTTTATCGGCGCTTGCAAAGGTTGTGTTGTGGATGGGTAACCATCGATTACAAATCGAGTTTCCTTCGTGCCTCTAAATACACATTGAGCCAATTGTAATAGCTGTCATTTAGAAATCAAAAATTTTATGTTCCACGCGCGCCTCGAAGAGTGTCAGCATTATGATGGGCCCCCTTAGAGAGCCAAAGCCTGCCGTGGTTGCGGGACTCACGAATTACCCTAACCTCATGAACGTAAGGGCTATTGAAGACACCGTGGATTTTAGTCAGTACGAGTCTGACAGTCCCTCCCGCTCTGCCCTGGGTGGGAGGACTCATATGATGATTTTATCACGCTAAAAAAAACACTGCAAATCGAAGACTTCCTCGTTTTATCGTGGTATTTGGTATGACTCCAGACAAGGCATTGTTTGAGATTAATTTTTCAGAATAAATCGAATCAGGAGGCGTTTTGAAACGGGCTTATTGTCTCCTTTTGTAATCGGTTAAAGGAAGATAAAGAAAGCCTTCGTAATTCTAAAAATAACGTATCAATGTTATTTTAACAAAATGTTGCCCCACCCTCGGAATTTGTCTTTTGATAACTTGCCGAGGCGCAACATTTTGTCGAGGTATACCACATTGGGCACCTGCCATCTAATAAATAATTTATTAGGAGCCGTATATGCCATAGTTAAGGTGCCATTTTAGCGGGTGCCCAATATGGAAATCCTCATTTTGTCGTGTGTGCGTTTACAACACATTTAAACTCGAAAACATACAGAAACGTCGAGACCAAAAAGCAATAATACAAATTAACAGGAAATTGATGTTGCTATTGATTTGGAGAACCGTTAAAAGGGCGATTACGTACTCGTATTCCTCATTCGAGAGATTCGCGGGTTTAATGGGTCGTGGATATCGTAGGGTTAGCAAATTAATGTATAGTTCTTTTTTGTATAATTTCTATGTTTAAGTTTAAAAAAAAAATACTGCAATTAGATATAACAAACTTAATAGGTAGTTCGTACTTAAAAATGTGTTATAAACCGTGATATTCAGCATTCTTTGATCAATCTTATATATATTTTTGGTGATTTTACAAGTTCATAAGCTTTCTAATTAAATATCATGTTTTGTTGTTATTTTGTCAAAATTAAAATAACATGCAAACCTCCCTTTATCAGACCCATATCTGAAATTAGTATGCAGAAAAGGTTTGATCGATATAGTTTTACTTTTATTTTATTTTTCGATTAAGAACAAAGATTGCCAACTTGATTACTTTTTAAATACGCTCGTATTCCCCGAAACCTATATTCGTTTCGTGATGTGAATCTGTATTAGATAGTAATAGGTTTAAGTATCTTTTGATACCAGTTTTTATATGATTAATTTTGAATCAAAATTACTTTTAATATTAGATACAATTTTATTCTTTTTCGATTGCCTTGATTTTTCGTTTGATTAAAACTAATAAGTGGAATAATTCAAAATATCAGTGATGGGATTAATGGACCTAGGTATAATTGTTGACTCGCCGTCCGTACATAGTCTATGACTAGCGACTATGTTCTGAAATTTTCACTTCAACCAAAAAAATACCTCATAAATACATAACCAAGAAAAAGTATAGAAAGATAGATATAATAGATAGTTAGTTTATCTATAATATGTATGTATTTAGAAAATATATAAGTATGTTTATCAGTTGTCTAGTACCCATAACACAAGCTCTGCTTAGCTTGGGACTAGATGGCGTTGTGTGATAGTTGTGGAATATTTTATCTGGGGGCACGGCAGTGCCCCAGCCAAGTCTCGAGCAAAACGGGCACGGCCGTACCATCTTTTCTCGATGCGATTCGCGGCTGTTTCGCCCCCCCTATATCTTCGACGTGGACAAAGCTAGGAGTTTAGGTTTTCGGTGAATAATAGTAGGCATTAGAACAAGCTTAAGTTCGAAATTACATGCCAATTGAATTAATAGTTTAGGAGTTACGGTCGATCAAAGTTACACCATTTTGTCACTCACTCACTGACTCACTGACTCACTGACCGATCATCAAAAATCTAAGGTACTTCTAGCAGACTTAGAAACTTCAAATTTTGC
This sequence comes from Agrotis puta, assembly GCA_943136025.2. Lineage (NCBI taxonomy): Eukaryota > Metazoa > Arthropoda > Insecta > Lepidoptera > Noctuidae > Agrotis > Agrotis puta. Next base: position 13,534,632 of record OW964176.2, on the reverse strand, counting down.
ACCAAGATAGGTCATTAGCCACATATAAAGGAAAAATTATAAAAACATTAAAAAATAATATACCATAGAAAACAATTTTATATTTGCGGTTTGGCAAGAACATTATGTATTGATTTTGACTGCATTGTTAACTTTGTTCGTTGTTTAAGTATTCAATTGGATGAATAAATACATGGAATAGAAAAGAATAATAAAAATGTAATACATAGACTATAATTAATTGATACATAAAGTTCAGAATTCATTAAATGAATAAAGCTAAAACTCCATTGTATTGCGATAAATTTCGATTGTATGCGCGCTCGATAGATGGCGTTGTACCTGTCTGAATCGCGCTATGGTTTCGTTACCGAGCGCAGTATAAGTAGTACTTTAAAATAATTCGATAATTTTCATTTTATAGCGCCACCTACCTATGAAAAACCATTTCGAAACTAAAAAAATATTGTAGCTATATTCGGAGAACTTAAGTTAGCCGGATTAGATAGTAGATTTATTATTGTTACTGAAACAGTTATTTAGGCGAATAGTTTATTAATATAACATAGACATAGGTAGTTACAATATCTAGTTGTTTACGTGTTATTTAGTTTAGTTATATTTATTTTGTAAGTTAGTAGATTTATGTTTATTTAGCTCGTTGAAAAGAAACAAAAGAGATAGAGAATGGGTTCTAAGCAAAGCAGTAGCTGAAGTCCAAGAAATTATGAGGTCACCTAAAAAAAAAGAAAGAAATACACTTACAAAAAATAAATGAGATCCCACCAAAAACATTAAAATAATGTAAAAAAATGCCAAGTCTCTCGATGCAGTCTTTCCATCGTAAAAAGTTTTGAGATCTCATAGAAGCCAAGTCCTATTCAAATTATTTTGTAGTTATAAATCAACATTTAGTAATTGTATCAATAGTTTTCTTTATATTATAATTTTAGTGACTTGGCAATGAGCACAAGAAGAAACAAAACGGCATATTTGGAGTTGAAAGTCACACACCGCATGCGTAAACATTAATATCACAAAATTAATTTTCTTTTGGTTTATCCGTGTCGTCCCAACCGAATTTCGGCAACGGCAGTCAGTCTCATCCAAGACTAGTAAACTGCGCAGGACATAAATTATAATGCACAAGTGTGTACGCAAACACTAGTGTTAGTGTACTCTCGGTTCATTTACTTTCATAAAGCGATGGCCCGTAAGGTATTTTTTATTATTGTATTGGAGCATGTAGTCGGTAGTGGCCATCATGATCCACACGTAACAAATAATCTGATCACAGGTCTCGTCAGTAACATTTGCACATAATTCCAGGCAGCAAGCAGCTTTTAATTGGTGCTCATTGCCAAGTCACTATAATTATAATATAAAGAAAACTATTGATACAATTACTAAATGTTGATTTATAACTACAAAATAATTTGAATAGGACTTGGCTTCTATGAGATCTCAAAACTTTTTACGATGGAAAGACTGCATCGAGAGACTTGGCATTTTTTTACATTATTTTAATGTTTTTGGTGGGATTTATTATTATTTATTTATTTAGTTTTTGACAATGGATGGACGGATGGATGTTACCCTTTCACTCACTACATACACAACAAGAAGACTTACGTAAATACATTGGAATAATGGCAGGAGAATTAATATGATGAGTATCTAGTTATATAAATCATAAGAGCTATCTTTGACTAGAAACCTACGTCTTTTATTGACTTGAATGACTCTGGCGGTTGAGAGTATGTCATGCTCACTCAAATGTCTCACTGATGGTGGCGTGTGTGTCGGATCATTTAGTTCCCTTCAAAATGGTTGAGCTGAATGGTGCCGATATATGCGTCATGTTCGTGAACGGGCGCTGTCAGTTGGGACTGGTCATCTCTTAGCTGCCCCGGTCTATTTTAATTTAAAGTAACTTTATTTTTGAATTGTCTTTTTTATATTTACTATGGACACTGTTAACTTGCCACATCGTTCTCACATAATGTACCATCTGATGATGAATGATGTAACAAAAGTTTTGTAATAATTTTGGCGATTGAAAAAGAGTGTCCATGGAGTTTCTTGCTCATTCTTCTCCATAGAGATCTACGCTTTGGAATGAGCACCTACGGTACTTTCTCAGTTTTTATGTCTTGTGACTGGGACTGTAGCACCATAACTATTTTTGTACTAGTTTTATTTTATGTCTTTTGACAATTCAAAAGTGCCTGTTATTGGCCTAGTTGAAATAAATGATTTGATTTGATTTGATTTGAGTATAAATCTTGTGAACATTTCTGATTGATTGGATTACTGAGCTTCATGGCACGGGTTCGATTCCCACACGGTACAAATTTTTCTCTAGCTGCAAGTTGTTGTTCCGTTGTCTGGGTTTTGGTGTATGTGAGTTAAATTAAATGTTTTTAATCGCACGGCGCGATTCGTTAGAAACATCCAGATCAGATCAACGTTTAAAAAAAACAACAAAATCACTATAAAACATTTAATGCAATTATAATAACCACGTTAAATACTTCACATCCCTAAAAATAACAGCCAAAGCACCTCAACGCCGTTCACAGACAACTGAGCATCCGACATTTTTCTCAAACTCCATTACTCAGCGAGCGCCAAGAGTTAAACGGAATAAATTGCTCCAAGCATTTCGGTTATTTATAGGAGACAGATCGCGTTTTAATTTATCGTTCCAATACGCATTTACAATCAACCACACATGTGCTCTACTAATCTTAAAAACCTCAAGCCAAAACAACCTTAAACAGAAAACTCACATGGGTTAAATTCCTTTGTACGTTTTGCCAATGAGTAAAGCTTTTAGTGTTCTGTTGTACAAACATTGGCTCTCAAGTAAATTACTTAAGACACGCGTGCACGAGAAATTTTCTCGGTGCTCTACTAAAATATGCTAGGACTTCGAATAACCGTGACCCGGGAACGTAAAGGGCTATTGAAGGACACCGTGGATTTTAGTCAGTACGAGTCTGACAGTGCCACCTGCTCTGCCCTGGGCGGGAGAACTCATTTGATGAATTAGCCACGCTAAAAAAAGGACTTCTAATCTCCGAAACTTGTGCTTTCGGCCTTACTTACGGACGTTTTTTACGCCCCATGTGCTCGATGTGCCCGAACTAAGAATGTATTAAGATTTGATAGTTTTTTAGAGTCCGCGCCACCACTCGTGAACTGCGTAAAATTTGTGGTAGTACATTTTAGTCCACGTCACAACCTGCACAAATTCAAGCTATTACATTCCGCAAATTCGATTTTCACGTTAGTGTCGTTTTTACATCCGTATCTCTACCCGTGTATTCGTCCGCGGACTTACAAAGTAGACCCCCTGTCCCGGAAACATTTACATATGGATATAAGTGGATCGGAATAGCTGTCAACGGCTCGATGATATAGTGGTAGTAAACAGATGGTGTGAACTTCGAAGCTGTGGATTCATGCGTTACTAGCTGTTGCCTGCGGCTTTGTCTGCGTGTAACTGTAAAATTATCTCATGGGAATGTTACACAGGGATATAAAGTATCCTATAAGCTAATCCAGGTTAAAAACTATCACTGTATCAAAATTCATTAAAATCATTGAAGGATACCGTAGATTTTAGTCAGTACCAGTCTGAGAGTACCTCCCGTCCCGCCCTAGAAAGGGAGGACTCACTTTATGATTTTGTCGCGAAAAAAAAGTTTTAAATACAGAGTGCATTACCTTCAACAATTTATTTTATCGAAAGTCACACGAACGAAAATGTTACCTGATGAAATTCAATAAAAAATTTCACACCTCCATAAATGTGTCGATCCCGATAAAAGTTCCATCTCGATACACAAAGAGGATCAGGTCTTTTAACCTCGCATTATAACCATGACGTTAAAATAATGGAGTGCGAACATTCATTTCACTTGTCAGGTCCAACGTATTAAGTGTTTTGAACCTGACCTTTGGCTTTAAAGTTATAAATACCCTGGAGTCAGAAATGCCGGATAACTTTTCGTATAGTCCTCTGTTCTGTTAGTTTGTTAGCCAAAAATGTTTTCATGAATGATATTAATTTTCAAATGGGGTAATAGGGTTGGTCGCGGGACTAACGAATTACCGTGACCCCGGTACGTAAAGGGCTATTGAAGGATACCGTGGATTTTAGTCAGTACAAGTCTGACAGTTTGATGATTTTACCACGATAATAAAGGGGGTAATAGGGTACTGCTGAGCTAAAAAGAGACGTAGTAGCCTATGGAAACCTGGAAACGGCTCTGATTTTGGAGTTGAAGATCCTGGGTTCGAATTCGAACCTTGACAGGCGATTTACTAAGTGTACTTTATTTTATTATCACTGCTCTCAAAGTGGTGAAGGAGAACATCGCGAAGAAACCGGCGGCATGTTCTTTTTTTTACCGTGGTAAAATCATCAAATGAGTCCTCCCACCCAGGGCAGGGACTGTCAGACTCGTACTGACTAAAATCCACTGTGTCCTTCAATAGCCCTTTACGTACCGGGGTCACGGTAATTTGTGAGTCCCGCATCCCCGGCAACCTGCATGTTCTACTACACATGTGCGATCTACCGATTCACATCGGGCCCGCGTGGTGGATTAAAGCTCACTCATCCACAAGATTTCTGACGTGTCTCGAAAAGGCAGATTTTTGCTGTTATTTGTATGTCTTTGTACACTTAGCAACAAGTAGCAGAACCAATTTTACCAAGAGGTGTCGTATTGCAAAGTATTATCATGATACTCGTAATCAATCATCATTGTGTTAAACATAAAAGTGCTTTGTGCATTCTCGATTAATTTTAATATTTTCTATATATTTATATGGCAGGCTAGGCAAGTGTGGCATTAATAGGAATTTGAATTCTCAGCAAAAGAAAAAACACTACTAATAAAACTCTTGTTTTAAATTCTAATAGTTAATCATTCTTTCCTGTTTAACAATGTATAATAGATAATGAGATTAATGTTGCTTTCAACATCAAAGCTTCATTTTGATATAGTATTATATTTCCTTCGAATAAAATTACATAAAATTATAATTTTCATGAATGATATTAAAACCTACATAAAGGTATAGACGTAGGAACTTGTTAGGGAATCACAAAGACGGACACAAAGCTTTTATAATTTGGGAGATAGACTTTACATAGCTAACCGAAACATATTATAAAACTCCTCAACATTACAATCCAAATAATGTATATGTATATTAAATCAGTACCTCAATGTTGATTAGCTCTCTAACTTGTGAGAACAATGAATTATAAAAATGCTGATTATAAAAATAAAATAAAAAATAGTTATTATTTACATGTTATTAGTGTGGCTATTGGAAGAAGAGAAGGCAAAAAGCAATAGTAGATACCATTTCCGTGGGCCGCGTTTTCACTACGGGACTTTGTCCCGCGACTGTGTTGTTCAACACGAAATAAATGTGTCACGCGCTATGTCATCCGACGTCGCTTGCGACATCTACGGGTCGCGGGACTTGCTGCAATGCGACGCTCTGTGAAGTTGAACTTACTTGACGACCATCACTTTGATTCTCACGACCATTGCATTACCGCATCACAACTTTCAGACTTTCTTTTTTTTATCATTATAAAATCATCAAATGAGTACTCCTACTGACTAATATATATATAATAATCCACGGTGATCACAGTTATCTGATGAGACAGTTTCGCGATCCCGGCATGCTTTGGCCCTCTAAGGGGCGCCTGGTCATTTTGCTAACAGCTCTTTGAGGCGCGCGTGGATTACGACGCGCCGTCAACCCGGGCATGGTCCATGATCAGACGGCTAGTCACCCACCGCGTCCCACCTTCTCCTTCATACTTTCAGGCATACCGATGATATTCTGACCATCGGCAAACCATTGCCTAGACTTTAAAAAATTTATAAAATCTTTTGTGAACTCTTCTAAACCACACCATGTCCATCTTACCAGAATTCGATCGTTAAAAAAAAATATTCTCCACAATTTGAAATAGTAGAAGTGTTCCAGCTCCTTAATGCACAAACGAATATAAATTCGGAAGATGTTTTCTATCAAGAATATTGTTCCAGTCACGATTTGAGGAAATCTCGATTCAAGTGGAGTTCGCTTTTGTACGTAGGAATCGAATAAACAGCCTTATGAAATATTTATAGTGTGCGGCGGACCTTCGGGCGGTTCTCGGAAAATTTTCACCGTCAGTGCTAAGTCCCACGTTCATTGGGAAATAAAATTGTGATACATGTTCTGTTTCAGTAAGATGTTAAATACGGTTTGCGTGGCGTTAAAGCGGTTTACTATGACGTCATAAATCAGGAGTATTTCCAGTGTGGGAGAGAGACAGAGCTATACATGTCGTCTAGCGCCACCTCGTCCCCACACTGGAATTACTCTCATTTTAAGACGTCATGGTAGGTCATATGAGCGACAACGGTAACAATCTGAAACTACAATTACCTTTATCTGTCAATTGTCACTTGCAAATTACATTTTTTTTTTATCGTGGTGGGAGGGACTGTCAGACTGGACTGACTAAAATCCACAGTGTCCTTCAATAGCCCTTTACGTACAGGGGTCACGGTAATTCATGAGTTCCGCGACTCCGGCAGGTTTTGCCCCTCTACAGGCCCCTGCAAATTACAATTAGCAAAAAAAAAAAAACAACAACCTGTCAACTCAATAATTTATTGATTTTAGAGCAACTAAAAATCAGCAGTATATATGAAATGGCGTGATCAACAGAGCTAAACATTTTTTTTTTTTTGAGAAGTTGTTCTCGATAACTTTATGTATAAACTATCTAACCAATAAGAAGAAATGAAAATTGCTGACAACATAACGACATGCACCAACGGCATGCAACATGCGCAACTTTGCAATTCGTGTTTGGTTTATCCGCTACTTTTTTTGAATAGCATCCCAGCGGAGTGAAGAATAAAGGGAGGCGTTTGCTCGGCTGTCTGAGTGGGACAAGAAATGAAAATTAAAATAACAGCATCTCGATGGTGTCAGGGGGTCTATTTTCTAACCCCGTGAAGACACGGGTACGGATACGCACGTACGAATGTAACTAACGTCAAAATTAAATTTTGCGGACGGATAATACCGCCGCGACTGAAATGTCTTTTTATCGCGCATTAAAAAAGCTTAAGAATTTTACGCAGGTCCGGAGTGGTGGTGCGGACTCTAAGGAGATATCTGTCAAATCATAATGTCATTAATTTTTAATTCGGGCTCGATGTTAGGTACGCAGAAAACGCCCTAAAAAAATCTAAGTCCGAAACCACGAGTTTCGTGCACCCAGATTTGACCCCCGTTGTCCTCAGTTAGTAATAATAAGGTTCATCTCCTATCACACGAAACCCAAACATTATTATTGGTGAAATATGGGTGTGAATAGGTAATTAAATACTGAAGATAACAGTCATAATGTTCCATTATAATATGTTATGTCTATGCTTTGTCTCCAATGAATACGCGGCCTTATTCGCGTCGTTGAAGTTTATTATCTAGAGTTGTAAAGTTTAGAAACATTGAAACTTCTCTCAGTTATCTTTTCGCGTTGGGTATGGAGAGTATTTCTGAACGAGAATTAAAGACTCATTTAACAAATCGTTTGCGCCAAATGGGACGATCATACCTTTCAGTACCTTTTTAAGTATCTATTATTATTTTGTGTAGACGCACAAAAACTGGCTGATGCCAACATTATGCCTGGATATTAAAATATGTAAGATTAGATTAATAGCTTTTTAAAAGTTTAGACGTTTACTAATTAGTGTTTGAAATCATTACGGAGATTTAAGAGAAATTAATAGTTAAAGGTCTAAACGATACTCTATCTATCAGTTTTAAATGATATTTTCCACCTAAAATTTTTGGAATGAATAATGACCATAAACTTAGTTCAAGTTATTTTTTGACTGATGGATGATTTAACCTCGACTTTCTCGTTAGTCTAGTGGTCACAAGCACGACTGCAGAGTATAATGTCCCAGGTTCGATTGCCAGATTGGGCAGAGTGGCCTTTCGACAGGAATCACTTGCTAGTATTCACTGACTTATTATTTATTTATTTATTAAAAACCTTTAGTACTGTAGTAACCGTTAAAACTAAATTAATATATCCTGTCACTCTGTCGTCTCACAGAACCGCAATCATTCTAACATGATCGTCTTCCATTCATCAGCAAATAGGTCCAATGCAGGGTTGGTCTCCACGAGCGCGTTGAGCATCGTCAGAATGCGCGGTATACAGGAGTGGAGCGGGCCACAGTGCAACAAAATGGGACATTAAACAAATGATACTTCATGCCACGATTATAATTATTTGGAACAAATAATTGACACAGCAAATCAGACACATTGGTACCTACGTCGATTGATAATTTTACAGGCTGTTGTCATTTGATCAACAAGTCGCGTTACCTTAAGTGAGTTGAAATTTAAGCATCCTAGGAGGAATTATGTAAGGTACATAAGTCGCTAAATGGCTTCGTGCCCGGTTGATGGCAATAGGCTCTTCTCTCTACTACATGGGGCTAAAACACAACTGGCAAAATATGGGTGTAATAATTGGGCTTCCAATCTAACTAGATGGTCGCGGGACTGTACGAATTACCGTGACCCCGGAACGTAAAGGGCTATTGAAGGACACCGTGGATTTTAGTCAGTACGAGTCTGATAGTCCCTCCCGCTCTGCCCTGGGTGGGATGACTCATTTGATGATTTTGCCACGATAAAAAAAAAATTAACTGGATGCAGCTGAATGCCAGTAATTTACATCTGCTGTATGTAAATTACTGGCATTCAGCTGCATCCAGTTGCTCCCATCTGACCTCCACAACCATGTAAGTACTACCGGTTACAGTGAAAGCCAACCTCACAACACACATACATACACACACACGCACACTTACACACACAAATAATTTTACACACAGAGACGATGATGATGATGATTCCATTTGGCACTATTAAGCACTTAATTTGAACTTTATAAAAAAATTAACAATTAAATCGTAGAGCCAGTACATTCATAAATCTTCTTTTGCTTCCTGGGATCCTGGCTTACTGCCAAGACTTGCCATTTCGCTTTTCGCTTTTCTTTTCGAATTAACTCATTTTTAACAGCTTTATTATAACATAATTTTCTCAGCAAATATCACACGTTTTGAGAAAAAGATAATAAGGGTTGCCTAAAAGGATCGTTTAGAGAAATTTACCTACTTGATGAATAGCTCTAAAACTAGATACTATAACATACATATGCTGGGTTTTTTTTAACAGGTGGTGTAGAAATATGCACCAATGTACATAAGCAGATGCTAAATAAACGCAACAACTATAGTTTCGTTCCCAAAATAATTAATTAACAGACAAAGCAGAAAAAAATACACAATTTTTTTAGCAAATAAGCAAATTGTGCTTGTTTTAAACACTCTAAAAGGTTGTCTTGAAAAGATCGCTTTTAGCGATAAGCGATAAGGCAAAATTTGTATATAGGTATCTGCAATTTGTATGGTGTGCATGACAAAGAATATTCTATCTATCTCTAAAAATATCATATTTCAATATTAATCTTCTCGTTAAAATCAACACAAAAAACGATATTGTTTTGCATAAACAAGTCTACCTATCTTAGAAGTTAAAATTATTAAAGTTTAAATTATCACCTACTCCTCCAAATTATTGAGTGTTGAAAAAGATAAGCTTAGCACTCTGCTGCAGTACGATAAATAAATATTCTTTAATCTTCACTGCGCCACGTCGGCATTCGGCTGTCGACATTCGGCTTTTGGCTCCCAGCCTCGGTGAGACGATATCAATTAAAACGCTGAAGACACACCCGTATAACTTCTTATCGTTAGGCGCCTGACGTCTGCGAACAAAAGAAACGGTGTCTATCTTACTATATACCCTGACTCTGCTACTAGTGTAACTCGAATCATTAAACGTGTGAGATTTAAAGTGAATGCTATCGTGTTGGAGAGAAAATATTCAGAAAATAAAGTTTTCACGATGCAGTTGTGTTTAAAGAAACTTTACTATAATATTTAAAATTAATCATAAGAAGTTCGTCGTCCCCAATTACTCTGTACAAACTAATTTCATTAATTATTGTTCAAATATATACATAAGCACTATTTTTTTGCTTTGTCCTTATTGTATTTAAATAAATAAACGTAAATGTTCTCGTTTATAAGCTGCACTTATTTATTTTCTCGCAGAGGGTGATAAAAAGTAGAGTATTCATCTCGGGAGCAACACTAATTTAAGCTAACGTACTTTAAATCTCTCGCTGCGCTCCGGATTCTACTTTTTTCTTCTACTTCATTCGCTCTGCTCAGGATTCATAAAACACTCTCGCCTTAAAAATTGCTCCCTGGGTAAACAATCAACTATTAAAGACAATCTTTAAAGTTCGTAGTAGGGCCCGAAGAAATCACGTAAAGCTCAAATAAAAGTAATTTAAAACTTGGAACACTATTAACGTTGAAATTAAATGGTGGTGCTATGAGTCTCCAATATTGGACAATTGTTTGAAAACTGTGGTATAAATAAAACATATCGCGTAATAATAGGTTGGTCTCTGTTGCACTCGTGTGGAACTAAGTTCTCGCCTTTCCGGGATGAAATATAACCTGCTTCCGAAGCTGGAAAAGGAAGAAGGTTAGCTGGTTTAAAAATTTGCTGAGAAACTAAATTGTTGACACTTATAGGTAATGGATTTCTGAGAGATGTTTATTTTTCTGAGAAATATGTACTAAAGATTTTACTTAAATATCATTCAAACTTTGCGGTGAACTTATTAAAAATTGTTCATTTAAAGTAGTTTTTTTCCTAAGGCTGTGCTTTCAGAATGCTGGGCAAAAGCCTGCCCCGATTCTTTAGTCATTTTTCCGAAAATAATTGAATAAAAGAATTTTGCAAAATTCAGCAGCAAGCAAGTGTTCGCCAAAATTAGCCACAATCTGCATAATCTGGACTCTCTGAGAGTGGGCGAGTGAAATTATACACGCGGGTCGAGTGGGGTTTAGTGGACGCCACATATCTTCTTCTTCTTTACTGTAGGAACAAACTAATAAGCTCATAATATGAGCTCGCAGAAGGATACATTGCTCTTCACATCCCTAATCATTCCAAATAATCGCAAAGCTATTTATTCTCTTAACGAATTGTCAGTCTAGTTCAAGAAGCATTCGTGAACTCCATACTAAATTTCTACAAAAAACGTCTATCCTTCTAACAATAATTAAAATAAAGCCTAAAATAGCTGAAATTCATTTCGAGAGATAGAATAGGATAATGGAGTGGCCGAGCCAGTTGGAATTTTAATACCTAATTACAACACTTTGTTATCTAAGGAAAAAGTAATTGCTTGGAATGATAGCATTTTTACAAGACATTTAAATTCTGATTAAAAATTTAAATACTTAAAAAGTTGGCCTAAGTCTTGTCTGCGACCTTCTGAAATTCACAAAGGTTTTAGGAGAAGGCATAGCATGGTGTAGAATAAGAAACCTCGACACCTACTGTTGAGACAGAGGGCTCCTGTCGCATGGGTTTTTTGGTTCTAGAACATGCCGATTTCACGCTATGTTTTCCTTTACCGTTTCGAGAGCATTGGTGAATAAATAAATTACACAAAGTAATGCGCATGGTTTGGTTTGAACTCATGAGCGTCTGAGGTCACGCGACTGTTTCATCAGGTAATCGTGACCCTGGAACGTAAAGAGCTATTGAAGGATCACCGTGGATTTTAGTCAGTACAAGTCTGACAGTCCCTCCCGACACGCCCTGCCCGGACTCATTTGATGAATTTACCACGATAAAAATAGCTGGGTACTACTTGAAAGTCGGAAACGCTATAAAAAAGGTACAAAAAGAGAACCGAGGTTTTATCACAAGAATTATTTATTTTATTTACAGCTTACTCGATGTATTTACTGCGTTAATAGTATGGAAATTGAAAAAAGGCGCCTTTTTGATTACAATACAATATTTTTTTTCCATAAAATTAACGTTAAAGTTCCCGTTTACTATACGTCATTAAAAAGCGAAAAGTCATGCTAGGAATCCTGAGGTAATAGCATGAGTGTGTGACGTCTACTTAAGTACATAATCGATTTTAAAATCTGGTCTCTGGCCCATTACGATTAGACCGATTACGAGTATTTAATTATTACAATCAGTGCGTGAAACAGGGCTGCTATATCCGTGTTTAATCTATTTATATTAATAGAGTAAATAGGCTTCCTCGCCTGTTTGATATATTATTTTACTGACCCGCGCGAGTCATAACTACGTTTTACCGGTCACCTATTGTCCGCAATTATTTTATATAGGTACTATATTATATGAAGCGGGCTTATTGTTACGCCCGGACCTTGAAATGGCTTCGAATCGCTGAGCGTAGGCTCAGCAAGCGTATTTATAAGGCAGTATTTATTTATTACCATCCATAAATCAATTTATAATAGACAAGTTAAATCATTCGCCAGGACTAATTCCAAATAAAATACATTTCCATATTAAGGTAAAATTTATGGCGAAAAATTACAAGTTTTCTTGAGTTTTTTTTTTCGTTTTCTAACAAGTGGCTTCTACCAGTTGTGGCATTTTGAATAAGCAACATATTTTCACCCACAAAAGAGCTTTGGAGCTTTGAATCCGACGAAATACGGGTTGAATTTATTCTTCATATCCAAAGGAATAATGTTTGTCCGCAGATTTATAATGTAGGAGTTCGTGAAAAGTTTTAGTTGGGTATTATTGTACTGAGACGCAATGTCTTGAATAGTTAATTGCTATGGCTGTTACAAATATTTTAGAGTTTTGAGGTTGGTCTCGGGACTCACGAATTACTGTGACCCCGGAACGTAAAGGACACCGTGGATTTTAGTAAGTACGAGTCTGACAGTCCCTCCCGCTCGGTCCTGGGTGAAGGGAGGACTCGATTGATGATATTACCACGATAAAAATAGTGTTTTGAGGTTACCAATAATAGGTTTATGGCGTGTCGTATTGGAATAATATTGTTTTATTATATTAGCCTCATCTCTCCCTTTATACGCCTATGAGCGCATCTAAGGTCCCAACTATCTCTGTACAAAAAAACACCAAAATCATAACATCAAATTCAGTGGTTTTGGCGTAACATGCTCGTACAAACTTTCATATTAATAACAAGGAATTTAAAAAACTAAACTGCGATTGATGATAAGTAATAGTGTCTATAATTTGTTTCTTAGTTTATAATCTATGAGAGTAGGTAGAAGCACACTCTTTGGTTAACAAGCTATTACATAGAAAAAAATCCAAATAATAAATCAAAGCGACATTAATGTAATTTCCTTTAAAAGCTTTCATTTAAAACAAAATAGGTAATTCATTTAAATCAAAATATCGTAAACTAGCCTGGTCTTCGTCTGGCGGTGTTTTAAAACTAAAGCAGCGGAACTTCAAAGTAAATAAAAGTTAAACTGTGCTTAAACCGACAAGGTTGCTCTATCTAATTACCGGAGCTCTAAAATTCCGAAACTTGGTATTTTGGTTGGCCAGGGACAAAATAAGGCTATACTAAAGCTCCCGTTTAGCGGTTTTAGAGCAGTTTTATTTTTTGGTAAACAGAAATAGCTAAGGTTAGTGTTTTTTATTCTTTCGTTTATATTATTTTTATCCTAGTTTATCTATAATATTCGTCGTTATATTCATAGTAACGTCTGAGTTGCAAATCGTAAAGGATTTTTTTTTGCGATCTCTCGAAACTTTTATAGTAAAGAGGTTATAAAAGATATGTTCTGTAATATTTCTTCAGCCCGATGAAGAAAAATATTGATTTAAACTCTTATTTTTGTTATAGCCACAAAAATTTTAACCTCTTAATAAACCTAGTTTATGTCTGTCATTACCATTACAGATTCCTTTATCAAAATAAAACATCAGCAATTCATCAGAAACTTAACATCAGCATCATCTGCCTAGCCTTTTCCTAAATAATTACTTGTTTTGGTTATCATGTCAAACCAGATGTAGCTTAAAGATGACTAAATTAGGTATAGACTATTAAGTTAAATTCAACAGTAACTTTCAAACATTTTTCTTTGGATCTTTGTAGTTTTCTTTCACTGTCACAGATTAGAGTTTACGGTCCACTTCAAAGACAGATGTGGCTGCCAGTTAGATGCTATTAGGTGCTTCTTGGAAATTAAAGATAAGGCTGGGTGCCATTAATAATATTTATCTTTTTGCGGCATGAGGTTAATGGGGAGAACTGAAATGGATTAAGATGAGTTTTGTAGCAAAAGTATTGCAGATTTTTTTTTATTATTATGATTAAATAGCCTGTTCTGTCTCACTCGTTATCAAAGGCCTCCTACATTCCTCGTGATCGTCGGCATTTTCAAGCCAATTTTAAGCTATTGCGTAGCTTTTATCGCGGGCTTAGAGCGCGGCGATCGAATTATAAAGATCGGACTAACTTACCAAGTGACGTCCGATCCTCAATTATGTGAAGTAATCTCGTCCTGATGATTTGATACAAGTAGTAAGCAGTCCTTGCTTGCTGCGTTGCCACATTATTAACAGATGGGTGTTTTCTTAAAACGAAATGCTCCCATCTCTATTTCAAGGTAACAACCCTAGTGCTCCAACTTTATCTGTCATTGTTTCAAAGAATTCACAACTTTCATGCAGGGTTAGAATCTGAAACATATTCTGGGTAGGGTCGGGAATAGGATCAGGACGAGATTACTTCACATAATTGAGGATCGGACGTCACTTGGTAAGTTAGTCCGATCTTTATAATTATGTTCCGTAATCTCGTCCTGATGATTTGATACAAGTAGATGTTTAAAGAAGAAAGTTGTGATAACACGTTCAAATTATTTAACCACCCTTTCATAATTTGAAGACTATTATAATTAGTCAACATAAAATTTGCCTTCTACATGTTGGCTAAACATTTAAATTCTTGTAATCAGTCTTTTGTGAAATATAATTTAAATCGTCCGATAACCGCTTAATTTTTTCGTTAAGATCTAGTACAGTTTGGCTGGTATTTAATGATGTGTTTGGCAGACTCATCATAGTCGCATCAAATAATGTCGAACTGTCTTTGCTGATATCATTTAGAGAACTGGTTCTTTGTATTTTACGGTATGTAATATAATTGCTTTCTTCCATTATAATAATATGCCAAAATAGTAATATCAAATATTGCAATTTAAATCTATGTGAAATGGAACGTCGTCCCAAAATGCTGATACTCAATACAATACAGTTAGATTTCCGAACGAAGAGAAATATGTCAGATTACAGCCAACTTTGACAACAACCTAAACAATGTGATTGTGAAGAATGTTACAATCAGTCAACATAAAATTTGACTTGTCTATGTTCTACATTGAAATACTTATAATCAATCTTTTCATTTTACACCATAACATCTGAATCATCATTAAGGCTACACCAAGCAAAATAGTTTGGATCACTTATGATAAGCCTTTTACAAAATATAGTAGATATTGAGTTGTTGTCCCAACCTGCTGATTTTTTAATCTTAATATTAACACCTGAATCAGAAGCTCTTGGAGTGGCTGTATGCGTAAGGCATGAGCTGCATCTGCTATGAGCAGCATATTTAGTGACATCTAAACCACTAACAGATAGTGTTTGTTTAATCCATTTACTAATAGATGTTGATGAAGCTGAATGACAAGGTTTCTTAATTAATGTTGGTAATAATATAATTATGGTAATATTATTAATTATCACAATTGTTAATTCTTATGTTTTTAGTTGCATCTAAGTAGGGTAACAATATTGTTTGATAGGACAACAGAACAGTCATTTGTTTTCTTTTTTTAAAAAATAAATAAATTATAATGGTAAAAGACATCTGAATTACAGTCATATGTCTTAACAGAGGTTAGAATCTTAATATTAACAATTCCTTCATTTATATGAATGTTCTCTATCCTTATAAATGGCAGGGTTTGCACTCAGTGAGCAGTAAAGTTTTGATTGACATCATCCTTTGGAAATATTCCTTCTATCATTAACTTCTATATGTGTTCCTATAACCAGTTGTTGCTACAATGTTGATCTTATGGAATTGAAAAGACTATAGTACAATGTAATTCCTCTCCACATGAAAGCTTCCCTGATAATACAGTTGCTGTATAAGTATCAAGTGGGATGTGGAACTCTGGAAGGATATTGCAAGTCTGGTGAGATGCAAGGACAACATTCACAGATGTAACTATAGATTCAAAAGGTGGATACAAGGTTGTGACAACCACCACACTAGGTACATACTACTACACCCCCCCCCCCTCTCTTTTTATTTGAAGGGACCTACTTAATAGGGCAAACAGGGGAAATGTATTAAAGAGTATTGCATCTCACTTGATGATTAAATCATCAATGGATAAGGTATCTGGTCCGAGTACCATGAAACATGATTCTGGTACTTAGCATTAACTCAACTGGCAAATAAGTCAACTTAAAGACTACCTAACTTTTCAACAATTGTATTAATTTATTTTTTGTATTTATATTTTTAAGACGTTGCCCCACACTAGGAATTTCTCCTGTGTCGTGGGTGCGTTTACAAATATAGAACTCATATACACAACTCCGGGTCTGGGTGTACCCGGAACAACTACTTGTAGGTCATACAAATATTTGTTCCGTGCGGGAATCGAACCCGCGACACATTGCACAGCAGTCCAATCGCTCAGCCACTGAGCTAACCGTACAATGGGTTTGTATGCTTTAAAAGAAGTTTCTTCAAAGCTAATAGAACATGCTAATCTAGACTATAAGATGGGGCGCTGTGTTCCACCTATCTTATTGACATGATATGGCTGTAATGTTGTCTATCCTCAGCAATATTTCACAATTAGATAGATTTGACGCAATGTTTTCAAGTCTATAAAAAACTGTAATCAATTCAAGGTAATTGATGTGATACATTGTGTCATGGTCTGTCCAGTACTCCATGACTCTTCATGTCATTACAACCAAGACCACAGTCAGTTAGCAAGGAATCAGAGGAAATCTGTGATATAAAGTAGAACTCTTTTAGTGAGAAAGTAGGATGTCCACCGTTGTAAATCCTTTATGCCTTTGCTGTCTAGGTAACAGTTTGCAAAATTGTTAAACAAGGCTATTGTTTTATTTCTTTCAAGAACTTTTGTATATAACCAACCATATAATTAATGTATATGTGTATTAATGTATATGTGTATTCCGCTGCTGGGCATGCTGTAATAAGTGATCCAAGTAATTCTACAATATAGTTTTACACTTGAGATCTAATTTTATATTTTTCGGATGTTTCTGTAATTGTTTCATTTTCAGTCTCAGGAAGTGATATAGAAAGCAAGGTGGCACCTAAGAATTTATATTTTTGCTTGGGTTGTAAACACCTTTTCTCCCCATTTATTATGAAACCTAAGTTTTTCAGTAACTGTACAGTAATCTCTAAATTTGACATATTTACTATCAAAACTTATATATTATCATCTAGAATAATCTAGGTGAAAAACTGGCTTAGGTCTTTGGGACCACAAGTAGGACATAATTTAGTGAAAACATATGATGCTATACTAAGGCTAAGGAGAAGAGAAGTAATTTCACATATCACAATATGAATTTTAACCCTTAAATATTCCTTGAATGTTTTTCCACAGATAATGAGCAATATGCATTTTTAAGATCCATGTTTGTCATAAAACCATTTAGACTTATCAGTCTGGTGGCCATTCTTATGTCCTAATTTAAATGTGTGTGTATTAATACTTATGTATTGATATTAAGTTATTAAGCTTAAAACGCCATGTCTCCTCTGCTTTAGGATGAAAAAAAAAATACTAGAAGGAACTGGTTTTATATGGTTTTACAGCAACACTACTTCCTTTTTGGAAAAATTATAGATTAGCCTTTGTGAAATTTGAGTGTTCACATTCAAATGCGATTTTATATCTTGGTCACAAGTAGTGGGACTAGTGTTGATACTATCCCAATGACAAAGAAATGGTTCTACGGTGTGTCTGGTAGTGCTGTTGATGTCTCAGTAGAGAATGCCCACTCAATAGGCAATGGTAGTCATTGAGAGCCCGGGAAGCTTAAAATATTGTTAAACTTGAGTCTTAATGGTTTTGATTTTAGCAGCAGACTTCTTTACTGTTTGACAGACAGCCAGCTTATCTTGTAATTTGTCCTCAGATTAATTCAGAAATTATTGAATTTTCCATAATTCTTTTAGTTCTTTGTTTAGACCTAGGGGGGTTAGTGACCTTCTAGTTAGGGTGTCACTGTGTAAGATGTTACTCACACTATTTCCCTCATGTTCTGTTGAGATAGTATATATTAACTATTTAACAGTTGCCCGATTGCAGACAGTAGCGGTCAAGATGACTTCTTTGACACTTAGTCTCTTGTTTAAGCCCACTGTGAGTCATGGCTTCAGCTAATTCTTCAGTATTCATCAACAATCATTTAGGATGTCATATTCCTTCCATAAAAAAGGGGAAAGAAGAGATTGAGGAGGCTTTAACCCTTGGGTACAACATATGAGGAAAAAAGCTTAATAATATTTTTTTCCTTTACAAAATCTTGCGTTTCCTTTAATTTAGCCTGTAATTTAAGTATTCTCCTTTCTTTCCCAGTACTAGACCTTCCTTTTTCAGGATCTTGCAGATTTCTTCAGTCTCCGGCATTAACATATGTACACATGAATGGTTGTTGGATCCACCGTGGCTCCGAGCGTGTGTAGGGCTCCAGGTACGTGAACTGAATTGAATATTAAGGTAGGTACAGCCACACTGCCGGCTAACCTCTCGTGTTAGCTCTCTTGGCAAGTGTTGAGTAAGTACTCATGGCTTCCCACGACTGAGCTCTCGTAAAAGCTCTAGGGCACTGAATTATGTCAAGGTGGGTACCTACAGTTACACCGCCGGCTATTCTCTCGTAATAGCTCTTTCTTGGCAGGTGTTGAGTACTCATGGCTTCCCATGGCTTACATCTCGTAAAAGCTTTAGGGACACTGAATTGAATATTAAGGTAGGTGCAGCCACACTGCCGGCTAACCTCTCGTGTAAGCTCTCTTGGCAAGTGTTGAGTAAGTACTCATGGCTTCCCACGGCTGAGCTCTCGTAAAAGCTCTAGGGCACTGAATTATGTCAAGGTGGGTACCTACAGTTACACCGCCGGCTATCCTCTCGTAATAGCTCTGTATTGGCAGGTGTTGAGTACTCTACGTACATATAATGAACACATTAACTTTATTGTTTTGCCGGTTAATTTACATATCCGAATAATGGACTCGCCCATAGTCTAGTGAATTGCATTAACAATTATTATACCCATGATTAGCCTCTCGTGATAATTCTAGGGTTAATTTGCCGTTAATTCCGATGCTTAATACGTTTAAGCAGATTTTAGCTTGTTTTGCCGGTTAATTTACATATCCGAATAATGGACTCGCCCATAGTCTAGTGAATTGCATTAACAATTATTATACCCATGATTAGCCTCTCGTGATAATTCTAGGGTTAATTTGCCGTTAATTCCGATGCTTAATACGTTTAAGCAGATTTTAGCTAGATCAAACGCTTTGTACGACTTACCGGAACAGCGGCACTTGCGACTTCGCTCAATTCCTTTTTTGAGTCTATTTAGTTCTTTATGGAGTCTTTCGATGGAGAATTTGTAGTCACTGGGTCGTCGTTGACCCTTTCTTATATCCATTACTAACAATTTTCACTTATTATAATATATATTTCGAGAAAACTTTGGATTGACGTGACAACGCAACGCACAAAAAAGTACAATGACAGATAAAGTTGGAGCACTAGGGTTGTTACCTTGAAATAGAGATGGGAGTATTTCGTTTTAAGAAAACACCCATCTGTTAATAATGTGGCAACGCAGCAAGCAAGGACTGCTTACTACTTGTATCAAATCATCAGGACGAGATTACGGAACATAATTAATAAATTCCGTAACGAAAATTAACAAACTGTCACATCTGTCATGTCAACGTGAATTAATAAAATTTGAATGAATGAATTTTTTTCTTGACGTTTCACTTGATTGTCGTACAACAGACGTACTCTACTAATTAGGCTATGGTCAGCACCATAGCCTAATTAGTAGAGTAACTTCCCATAGAGCAACGATGGGATGATAGTCTCGTTAAATATTCACGGTAGGGTATATTTTTTTTTCATAAATAAAGTAAATAAATAATTATAATTGCAAAAGTTAATAAAAAATGCTATGCAATAGCTTACACTCTTGTTCTCAATCTATCACAGAATCAAAAATAAGAACTATGATAAAACGAGTTCTTGCTGACTGACTACTTGGCGCTGGACTGCGACAGGATGGTCCAGTCGCTCTGGCTCGGATGAGGCCTACCATCACCAGTGGGATTACTCAGACGTTACTATAGGTGACAGGTAATCATGGTGCTATTGCCCAGCTGGACTGCAAGGAGCTGGAACCTACCCTATTTTCTTATTCATTAATGATTAAGATCAAACCCTTACTACGAGTATTATGGACACCCCTTCCATCATTATACGAAAACTCATGAAAATAAAAACCCTCAGGAATTCATACAATACGTTTTACAACAGATGTTCCTATTATCTCTGTACGTTGAGTAACTTCTATACTTTGAAGTTAGGTAAGTTCTCGAAGTTGTCGCTGTAGATTTCACTGAACCATCACGAAAATAAAACATCTCAAAAATGACGAGTGAACCACGGCAGCTTCACTAGTGCAAACATAAAACACATTAAAAAAGAGACCGTATTTCTGAAGTTTTTCCATTCTTCATTACGTTTGGGGAGTTGTTTTGTTTATTATTATTTTACTTTTTATTCCGCATAATAAAATCGCCAGGTAAAGTCTTTAGTCTGCCAGTTTCCTATTGTTACGACTTTTCTTTGTTTTTTAGTTTTTGTTTATCCAAAAACTGAATAAAAAAAAAAATATATTGATGGGTACTTTTAAATGGGGTTATTATTTGAGAGGTACTTTTCACAGTGCAGTGGGTAGAGGGTCTGCTGGGGTCGCGGAATTGTCTAAAAAAGAAACCGTGACCCTGGAATGTAAAGAGCTATTGAAGAAACACGGTGGATTTTAGTCAGTACGAATAAACATAACGCGCCGTCGACCCGGGCATGGTCCATGGTCACTAAAACCTCTTTATATAACTAATACAATCTTCAGACGACCAATAATCTGTATTATGTTCTTGGCACAATTTGATTGAGGTGTGTTTAAGCTACTAATGGAGTTTTATTTATTTAGTGAATAAAGTGAGAAATATATCTTGTCATTTCTATTATAATGGTAGCTTTGTTATTGTACTAAAAACTACACACAAAAAGATCGCACGTATTTTTTTTCTTACCATAAAGGTGTCCAATAAGTTCACAGTAGCCTATGGATGCATGCAATACCAGATATTTCACCTGTGTGTTGCCAATCACCAGTTAGTCACAGTAAGGCGTTAGAAATGGATTGAAGAATTTGACGCTTGTAGATAGGAGCCTTGGTGGCTCGGTTGGAAAGAGCGTCGGCTGTACTAAATCCCGAAATCTCAGGTTTAAATCCTGCTCGTGTTTTGAATTTTCTTTCCATAGAAAATCATAGGAATAGATTCAATCCTACACGGAATAATTTTTAAGACCTATAAATAGCTGTTCCGTGACTGCCTGTTTTTGTATATGAGTTGGGTATATTTGATAACTCACCAACGACCTGAAAGAAGATCCTCATGTGGGGAGATATTTTTTTTAAGAAAAACAAACAAATAAAAGAGCACAAAGATACTGCTTATTATTATTATTTAAGTAAGAGAGATATAAAAAGACCGCTTGATAAAGTGTAACGATATTTTATTCCTATAAAATGTGAAAACTTCACTTAGTAAAAAATAAAACGTTCCACCACGATAAAATAATTTCGTGTCTACAGAATTATAGATGAGAATCTTTTGTCCGCAATTTCATTAAAACATTTTATTTACAAAGCGAACAGCATGAAGTCTGTAATTTTGTTATATTTTCAATTAACACAGTCGAGTTTTCCATTATTCATCGACTTTCACTGTTGAGGTTTGCTATTAGGTTACTATATTGATTGAAGTCTTAAGGCTTCATTGTTTTGAATATTATATTATATATATTATATTGACAAACACTGATGCTGAATATCTGATCTTAATAATCGAACTAATCAAAATCAAAGCATTTATTTCAAGTAAGCCAGTTACAGCCACTTTTGAATTGTCAAAAGTCAAAATTATAGTACTACAGTCCCAGTCACAAGACTACAGCAGATGTCCATTCCAAGGCGTTCCCTATGGAGAATAATGAATAATAAAATGATAAATACGAAAGTTAAAATGGATGTATGTTTGTTACTTACTCATCTAGGATGTTTGTTACTATATCACATAATTGAGTAACAAATCAAACGGATAATGTCGAATAACGCACAAACAACGCACGAATAACGCCGTTGATCCTAGTGTAAGTGTTCCCATGAAATAATTTTCGGGTTACACGCAGGCAAAGTCGCTGGATACAACTAGCTTGTAAATATAATAAAAGTCATCTCCTACATATCAATGACTGATTTGAATACGATAAAGATTGTGTCATCAAAATATAAGCCGAATCTTTCCGTTGTTAATTCTCACGAAATGTAACATCATTATTCTTTATCCTCATAAAAATCAGTTCCAACCTTACACGCTCGATACAACGTATTGTCACAAAGCTTACTTGTTTTATTTTTATTACAAAGGCTGAGACACGATAACATAATTTAAGACCTTTATCGAAAGGTGGATCGCTTCGCAAAAGAAAAGTCTCTTTTGCTGTAGCATAGAAAATATCTTTATAATATACCGTATCCCGTTCCCCAGCTCGATCCTAAAAGAAAATGAACCAAAGATAAAGGACTCACGCTCATTGATTTAAGGACACTTCTAGAAAAATCGAGCGGAACATTTCCAAAATACAAATTGATTGGAGGATTTTTAGAACATTTTTTCGCCTCTCTCTCGCCTCTCTCTCTTTTATTGAAGTGTACTATCGAATATTGAATAGAAAATTTACTCGATAGGATATCTAGTGACACTTTATTTCATGGCTTTTGGAGATAAGATCATATTATTTTATCTAAAAGTAAATTTTGTTACGAGATAAATGGTTAGTAAGACATCTTAGACCCCGATCGAAACATAGTTTAATATCATGAAAGACAAACCATTACAGTTTCTTATTATGGATTAAATATTGTTGAATAAAATCACATTTTTCTTTTCGAAGAATAAGATTCTTCTAGGCTGTTCGTGGAATGTCAATTGAAAGATCAGCGATGATATAAGCAACGGCAGTCCAGAATGCAGCTCCACGATCAAGGTTCTCCGTAGTTTCAACATTCATTGTATCTCCTTCAGTGTGGTGGAACCAGAAATATTTTGAGTTGTCATTATGCAGACTAGCTCCGGGTATACCATTACCTGTAAATATAGCAATATCGGAACCCGGAGCATCACTTTCTACAAGAGTTGATGCATTTATTGATTTGAAAAGCCTTAAAATTTCCGCCACAATACAACGCGTTTTATGATTGCCACCTACAACTAGTCCCAGAGGAGCGAACGTCCCTTCATCAGACTCCATCATGAAGTTAATATTATGACTCTCGTGTTTGTGCGCCTTCTCATATGCGTATGCACCAACCAGACCAAGTTCTTCAGCGGTCCAGAATATGGCCCTGATGGTTCGCTTTGGAATCAAATTCAGTCGCTTGAGAATTACGGGAGCTGCCCAGCTGATGAAAAGGCCGCCTCCGTCATCCATAGCACCTTGTCCAACATCCCAGCTATCAATATGTCCGGATACTATGACCAGCTTTTCCGGGTCTTTAGAACCCTTCAAATCCACCAGTGTGTTCCTTGATATCTTAGATTCTAGTGTTGAGTACATTGTGATGTGTAACTTGACTTTCTCACCTCGGTTAGTTATTCTTGTTATCAAATCGGCATCTTCTATTGTAATTGCAGCCGTTGGGATAGGTTTAACACCATCTTCGTAGGTTTGAGAGCCGGTATGCGGGGTATCAATTGAGAAAGGAGTGATAGACCGCACTAAAGATGCAACGGCTCCTTTTGCTGATGCTTTACTTGCTCCTTGTGACCTATATTTCACAGTTTCTCCGTAAGTCGTAAAGATAGGGACATAAAGAACAATTTTGCCCTTGATTTCTTCCTCTGGTGTATTATCCAATTGTGTGAAATTAGATATTACTACCACTTCCGCTGTTATTCCATTTATAGGTGTGCTGACACTGCGGCCGAGACCCAAGACTGACATCTTCTTTTTTCTTGGTTTAAGCATAGTTATTGATTCTGCGCCTCTCTCCCACCGTGGAACCTGAAACGTAATAAATTGAGATGATTTCATAAGATATACAATATAGTCTTTATATGAGTCAATTTTAAAATTATGGCTGAAAGATGAACTAGAAACCAACCAAAACCAGTCGCTTGTTTATTTTTTCCATAAAGATTTTGTTTATTCATAACTTCATTTATACTAACGGACAAAATGTATCACCCTTAGAACATCACAAAATAATCAAAATTACTAATTGAATATGACTCACTTCAACTTCTTCAGTAACGACATCATTTAAACCTTCTTTATGAGACAGATCGATCATGTAATCAATAGATTTTTCAAGAGCTTCCGTTCCCGACGGCCGCGCTCCAAACTTGTCCACGAATTTCGCCAATCTGTAATTACAAACAAACAATTTAAAACTTTATCACAAACACATCACAGCGTATCTTCCCTTGCATCGTCAGGCACTTACTCATCATAAGTTTTGCCTTTAAAATCACCCTCCAAAACATATTTCAGTATCTCATCCTTAACATTTTCGTAACTCCATATTTCTTCAATCAATTCATCTCCTAACGTATCCCGGCATGTATTTGAATGTCTGTTCAGAACCTTGGCTTCGTTCGCAACGATAATAAAAAGGGTTACAAATACAATACGATGGAAATTCATTTTTCTTCCAATGTCTCCGAGACATTGAGATGTCTCGATAAAACGAGAGCTCTTTTGTAGTATATCTATCTTAGTATCTTATCTGAATTGATGGCCAGATGTCTAAAATGTCTATACGATTATTTATGTCTACGTTTGATAGACATTTAATACTTGAGAATATTTTATGTGGATTTCGTTGATAAAATATGTTATCAACATGAATGCGTGAATTTAAAGTGTATGCAATCCACTTGATTATTTGGAGCATAGCCTTACATAAGTGCTTAGATGTTGTTGATAGTGACCTGTTATGTTGTTGTTTATGTTGAACAACAGATCTTTGCCAGTCATTTGATCAGTCTATATTATAGTTTGTTGGTGTATTTTTAGCAAATCGTAAAATATTTGAAACGAAATTTAATTAAGAAAAGAGGAATAAAATTCTGCGAATTTTGTATTTTTCATTCACATAATTTAAAATTGTTCTCACAGACAAGCAGAAAATCATTAAAAGGAAATAAACGGTAACCTGACATTAATATTATTCCTCTTTAATAGTGTTATGTATTCAAGTAATGCTGTAAGACGGTAATGGTCTGTAATCCACCACGTGGACCAAGGTGGTCTGGTAGATGTCATATGTCTTCGTTTGTGGTTTCTAGGACATGACAGTTTGTTTATAGTTACTTATACTAACTTTAGAAAAAAGCAGGCAACTTATTTGCAATGACCTTTTTTATCGTGGTAAAATCATCAAATGAGTCCTCCTTCCCAGGGCAAAGCGGGAGGGACTGTCAGACTCGTACTGACTAAAATCCACGGTGTCCTTCAATAGCCCTTTACATTCCGGGGTCACGGTAATTCGTAGGTCCCGCGACCCCGGCAGGCCCCGGGAGCCACGTCATAATGCTGACACTTTTTAAGACGCGCGTGGAACACAACGCGCCGTCGACCTGGGCAAGGTCCATGGTCGGACAGCAAGTGACCCATTACTCGCCGCTCGCATGCCCGCGCCTACAGTGGCTGGAGATTGTATAACAAAGTCTATTGCCGTGGGCGTCTGCAATGACCTTGCAATAAATTGCACCAGATTGTTGACCTAAGGCTACATAAAAATTACTAACAGTCAAAATAATATCAATTTCAGGAAATATCTTTAGCGGCTATTGTTTTTAAGAGAATAAATAAAGACAGTTGAAAATTAATTATTTTTACCAGAACATTGGTGTTTAAGTTAAGTGCCATCAAAAAGTTGCTTTATATTCTAAAAAATCACTTCAGCAGTTTTTGAGTTATAAAACATTCCTTAAAATCAAATAAATTCTCTTTATAAATAGTTGAGTTTAAATCTTACATTTATTTTCCTTCACGAGTATTATCGTCATTTAATACTTTCTAGTAATATATCAATCTTGAAGAAGATCTCTCAGTGAAATCCTTCAAAGATTCAATTTAGTAGCAGCACTAATATAATTGACAACAATACTCACTCGTGATGGGTCTTCCCTTTGAACGCTCCCGAGATCGTGTACTCTAGTATATTCTTAACTACGCCTTGATAAGACGCAATTTCTTTTACCAAATTTGGATCAAGAATACAACTGAGGGAATCGAATTCCTTCCTTCGCTGACACTTTGATTCAAAGACTAGGAGTAATAGTAAAAAAACAAATGATTTTGTAAACATTGCACTGTGATGTGTACGTCTGCACTCGGTAACTGTCAGTAAACAAATAGTGGAGTGGAATACAGATGGAGAACAATTGTATCAGGGACTAAACAAGGCGGTCAAGTGCGAGATCGTCATATAGGCCTTACATGAACGCGCGGACGAAACGTTTTATACGGTCGACCAATTTAAAGAAAGAAAATTGTCATGTAGAACAAAATATATACGACTAGGTACATAGATGGAGTGCTCGAGCATTCAGTATGCCTAAGGACTATGTAAAGCAGTCAAACGGCTCAAAGCAGATAGTACCGCAAGAATTAGTACCGGTAGTTAAAAACTAGTCTAGCCTCCTTAGATGTTCGGCATTGGTCGAGGCCATGCTGCGGGGCGAGACGAAGAGCAGGCGAGGTGAATGGGGAGCAGTCGGAATGCGTGCGGGAAAAGATATCCTCTACCTATCGCCCCAGCGACGGCGCAACAAATCGCGGGGCATATTCCAGCCGCTTGCGGACGGGGAGTAATGGGTAGCTCGCCGTCCGACAAAGGACAAGGCCCGAGCCACGGTGCGTCGTGTTCCACGTGCTCCTCAAGGGAACTGACCGGGACGGGACCATAGGGCCAAACGCCTAACATGACGCGGGTGAAACCGCGGGCAGAAGCTAGTTCATAATAATTATGTCATTGAGTTTCGTCGTTCGTCGTAATTTGTTGACTTCTTAAATGCCATCAGTATTAAAAAAAACATTATAAATGTCGTGCGTTCATTTTAGAGCCGTGGTTATGGTAATGTGCACTGTTAATCGGTAATGTAGTGTGTTTGATTGAGAAAATTATGTCACTAGCGATTACAGTCGCGACGTTATGATCGTAAAAAATGGTTTTCAAATGTATTATTTACGATGGAACTAGCTTATGCCTATGACGTTGCTTGAAATTAGACTAGTTTAGAATTACTCTTTTTTTTGGGATATTTTTTTTCCATCAGTGCGTAGGAGTTCCAATTCCTTCTGGTTGAAATCGCATCATATAAAACTCTATCTGTGCTTTTGGGTTAGATTGAGGCCATTTAAATAACTTACACACAAGCCATATTTTTTTTGCCAATGAATAAGCCTAATTTTTTTTTTATAACGCTTGACGGCAGACAGTCATCAGGCAAGCATCGCATATCAACTAAAATATCCAGCAGTCAATGTTTCTGATAACGTTCAATTTAATAAAATGGGTTAATAAGTTTCCTAATATCTTTCATTGAATCGCGCCATTGTCCTTCACACAATGAGGGTGCACAAAACACCGGCGGGACTGATCCATTCATGATAATAGATCCCTTATTTAAGGAACAATGGTTTTATTAAGAATGAGATAGTTAAGACTTAAACCAGACGGTTTATCTGAATATTTTGATACGATATATTTTGTTTTATCAATGCAGGGTTTAAATAAAGGGCCAAGTCCCCTGAGGTCTTAAAAATACTACTTTAGGAGGTTCACAATACAAATTGCCATCTATTATTATTTCTTATTAAGGCAAGAAATATAATCGGGCACGCCGCAATCGCGGCGGTAAGACCCCTCTTTGAGGAGTGGCTGCATAGGCGTCCTAACCTACCGCATGACGAAGGTTCTCACCGGTCACGGAAGTTTCGGGAGGTACCTGTGTTGGATAAGGAGGGAAGAAACGCCCGGGTGTCACCACTGCGAGGTTTGCCCAGAGGACACGGTCAGTCATGCTCGCGAAGGAGGAGGCCGGTTTCTTGGCCGACGACGCCCACCTTCTGGCACTTCCTCTAGCCCATGGCTTGATGCATTCTGTAGACATGGCCAGTTCGATCTTGATCATGATCTTCTGTCAAAAAGTTCTGAAATTAATTAAATGTCATCATGATAATGAACTATAATAAAGACGAAAATGCTATTACACATCATACATACATTAGAACATCATAAAAACAGGGAAAAAAAAGATATGCCGAGTTGAAGGTATATAATTACCCTATAATATTCCCACAGCTGGGAGACAGGTCTCCTCTCTGTTACAGACAGCGGGCTGGAATCCACTACGCGGGCCTAGTAAATCACAAATGTCTTCATACATCATGCTTTGATTTACTGAACTGATCCCAATATAAATTATAATGAGGACAGTGACAATGAACATGATGCTACAAATTCTCGTTCGTTTTTCAGATAATTATGCACTGTATTCTTTGTTGTTAGTTCTATTCACGGAAATCCAAATTTCTCTTCCTTCGCAGTTTTAAAAACATTAACATGGAGCGTTTGAGGGAGGATGCGGGCAACATTGACTGGTCTCTCGTTTACAACTGTGATGAACTAGATTCGAAGGTCGTGGAATTCAATGGGATTATGTTGAACCTCTTTGATGAGCATGCTCCACTGAAAAAGGTTAGAGTGAAGCATCTTCCAGCTCCGTGGTTGTCTGACACCATAAAAAGCGCAATGTCGAAGAGGGATAAAGCCAAGAGACGTTACAGAAGGGATCCTACTGATGAGAACTGGTCTTTTTACAAGAAGCTGCGTAATCGTTGTAGTCGTTTGTGTAGGGATGCAAAACGACGCCACATTCACGATTCTGTTCAAAACATCAATACAGCACAAGTATGGCAATTTCTTAATCCCTCGGTATCGGCAAAGTCGCTATTGATAGCACTTCCGATATGGACCTGGACGTAATTAACACCCATTTTTCAAAATCTCCAGTCATTTTGGATGACAGCACTAAATCTTCTACTCTCAACAACCTCTCTAACCTTCCTCTGCCATTATGTACTTCTTTCTCCTTCCGGCCGGTTGCAGAAGGTGATATCAAACGGGCCATCTTATCCATTTCCACAAAAGCAGTAGGTGTTGATGGAATTCAACTCCAGATGCTTCTTCCAATCCTTGATACACGGTCCCAATAATTTCCCATATTATCAACTACTCTCTATTCACTGGTTCCTTTCCTTCTATATGGAAGAATGCCCTTGTTCTACCTCTTCCTAAAGTCTCCAATCCCTCTTCGGTGTCACAGTTCCGTCCAATTTCTATACTTCCTGTCCTATCCAAAGTCCTTGAGAGTGTTGTCAACAATCAACTGTCTTTTTATCTCTCCTCTAATAGCCTGTTGAGTCCATACCAATCGGGTTTCCGTCCTGGCCATAGCACAGTATCGGCATTGGTTAAAATAACCGATGACATCCGAATAGCCATGGAAAATAAGCTCCTTACAGTTTTAGTTCTATTGGACTTCAGCAGTGCGTTTAATTCAGTTGATTTTGACATCCTCTTGGGTATCCTATCCTCTCTTAACATATCTCCTTCTGTAATTGGTTGGTTTAATTCTTATCTTCGGGGTCGTTCGCAGTCGGTTCGCTGTAATGAGGCCTCCTCTGAATGGTGCAATCTAGCTGCGGGTGTTCCCCAAGGTGGCGTCCTTTCTCCTCTTCTTTTTTCTATCTTTAGTAACGCCATCACTAAGATCATAGTTTCCCGCTTCCATCTCTACGCAGACGACTTACAGATTTATCGCCATTTCAAGCTTGAGGAGCTTCCGGGAGCTTTGGCCGCCATCAATGATGACTTAAAAAATATCTCTCAATGGGCTAAAAGTTACGGACTTTTAGTTAATCCAGCAAAATCTCAAGCAATCATTATTGGTGGTAGGTATTTTGTCAACTTGCTGAATCACCAGTCTCTTCCACCAGTCATTTACGATTCTGTTCCCATACCATATTCCAGCAATGTTAAAAACTTAGGTGTGTTTCTTGACTGCAACTTGTCCTGGAACGCTCACATTGCAGAAGTAAGCAGGAGGGTGTTTTGCTCGTTTCAGTCCCTCAAACGTCTCCAGAAGTTTCTGCCATTACCAACAAAAGTTACTCTCGCTCAGTCTCTTCTTCTACCTTTAATTGACTACGCTGATGTCTCCTTTCTCGACGCTACTGAGGAACTTCTCGACAAGCTCGAACGTCTGCAGAATTTGTGTATCCGCTTCATTTTAGATCTTCGAAAGTACGACCACGTGTCGGAATTTCGGAGACGGCTGAAGTGGTTACCTATTCGGCAGCGTCGAGATTCTCATGTCCCTGCTTTTCTGTTTTCCGTACTTCATAATCCTAATTCTCCTATTTATCTCCGGAGCGTTTTGAGTTTCTTGTCCCTAGAGGAAAACCCTGTCGCTCACCCTTATCTCTTCTCCTTCGTGTCCCTTCTCATACTTCGAGTCGTTATGATGGATCTTTTACTGTGCGTGCTGTTCGCCTTTGGAATTCTCTTCCCCACACCTTACGCGATAGCCCGTCGTTAGAAGTTTTCAGGAGAAAAATTAGAGAGCATTTCCTGTCATCATGACATATAGGTATGTATGTATTATGTTTATACACTTATTTGTTTATTTAAGTATGCATAAATTATTAAAATGTACACAGAATATCTGTCCTCTCTAAAATGATAATCTCTATCGCTCTAAGGTTTGCTGTAAGAAAACCCAATTCTGGGTTAAGCTCGCCTTTGTACATAAATTACCCTATTGTTAAATGTTATTTTAATTATATGTGTGTACAATAAAGAATAAGAACAATAATGATTGGTGTAAATAATTTTAAAGTATTAGTTAATTATGTCTTACTAAATTTATTTAAAAAATATTTTTTGTTACATAAACCTATTATTTCATAAAAAATATAAAACATAACGATCGAATACTTTTAAAACTACCAAAAAAGCACTCTAAATCCATCAAACAGCACAATGGACGTTTTTAGCGTCATTCAGAGCACGGATTATTATGAATAGTGCACATCCGTTGGTGACCAATCAAAATCTATTCGAATCGAGCATATTGTACTGCGGACTGACGTATGGACTCACGTAATTCTCGCTTGTGTGAATAGCGAATCAGATTTGTGGTAGAATATGTATGTATGTTATAATTACGGGAAAATGATAAACCGTGTCATTGACTTGTAGATCGTTAATTTGACTTACCTATGATTCAGCTTTCGTGGTGTTCTGCGAATAAAATATTAAAAATATCAATTGGTCACCCCCCCCCCCCCCTTTTACGTAGCAACGGGTATCATAATGCCTTGTTACTGTGCTCCGAAGGTCAGATAAGCAGTCGCTGAATGTAAAGTACTGATATTCAGCTGCATCTGGTTTTGAGTGAAAGCTGACCTCAAACTATGTTTTTAGTCGACGGCACGAATGGCGTAGTGGCTGAACGATCGAGTGCTGCGCAGAACAAATATTTGTATGACCTGCAAGTAGTTGTTCCGGTTCTAGGTATTTGTGTATGTGAGTTTCTATGTTTGTAAACGCACCCACGATACAGGGGAAATTCCTAGTGTAGGGCAACATTTAAAAAAAATGGCGTCAATGGCGTCAAAGTTGGTTCCCAAACAGATAACGATAACATGTGTTCCACATGTATAAAACTAAAAATATGAGCAAGATTTAAATTTAAGTATGTGAGTTTCTATGTATAGAAACGCACCCACGATACAAGAGAAATTGCGTATTCTACTCATGACCAATAAGTTCTAACTAAGTTTAAACCTATCAAACCCAGATTTACATCAACATCGTAAAACTGCTCACAAAATTAACTTGATTTCCTAACTCGGTAGCTTGATTTAATGGTTGTGTGTGTTAATGCCTACACTTAATTAGTGGTCATAAATCATGCTTGTAGTCTCAGACATACGCTCCTACATGGAAACATGTCAGCTACATGCCCTACATTGATTTCGCTAACAATTAATATGGAGTACTTAACCTGGTTGAAATTGGTTCTTTATTTCGAATTGTTGTGGTTATAACGCCTTTTGACCACATACACACATCAACAGAATCTAGGGATATCTTAATCGTAAATTATTTACGATTGTTTAGTTTAAAATCTTTTTACTTTTCATAAAAAGTTTGTATACAGATTGAAACCTCATTTATTCTATTTTCAAAATATAAAGAATAAATATTAAAAAAAAAAGAAAAAACAAAATACGGTGGCAAAATTGTTAGTGATTCGTTATGTTACGGAAAATTAAAATTGTTTTATTAATATTAATTAATGAACAGGGATTAGATTGGTATTCTTTTTTAATTTAACGTGTCGTGTGAGCTTTAGGAGTCATGTCACGTCGTCATTTGAGTCGAGATGAAATGTTACGAGCCGTGGTCATGCTATAAAATGGTGCTATTCAACGCTTCGTTGCTGAGGCCCTACACACCAGCCAAAACGTGATCTCAAGGTTTTGGTCACGTTATCGCAGTATTGGGGATGTAGCTGAACGGCACACGGGTAGATATCGCGTTACTACGCAGAGACAGGATCGAGTTTTCCAAATAACCGCTAGAAGACAACCCAATATCACAGCGATGCAACTAGTACAAAGGCTCCAGGAGGACCACCAGCTGCTGGTAAGCGACCAAACCGTGCGAAGGAGGTTGCATGAAGTTGGTCTTCATGCTCGAAGACCGCTACGTGTTCCAGCATAGCGACGTGGCAATCGCGGTCGGCGGCTTTCGTGGGCTCGGGAGCATTTACCATGGAGTGACGAACAATGGTCTTTGGTGCTGTTCACCGACGAGTCCCGGTTTGGGTTTCATCTGGAATCACGAAGAACACGCGTTTGGAGAACTCCAGGGATAGTTAGCCGTCTAAGGCACCCTCAGGAGGTCCACTCATACCAAGGCGAGACAATCATGATGTGGGCAGGAATTCGTCTTGGCGGACGAACCCAGCTCATTTGGATCCAAGGTAGCATGACTGCACAAAAATACCACGAGGAGGTAGTGGAGCCTGTTATTGACCCACACAGAATTCAAATGGGCCAGAAATTTCTACTCATGCACGATAATACTCCTTCCCATACGGCGCGGCCGGTGTCGACCGCTCTCCGAGACCACGATATTCAAGTTTTGGATTGGCTTGCACAGTGGCCCGACTTAAATCCTATCGAGCATGCCTGGGACATGTTACAACGAAAAGCTTTGAGAGATTTCCTGCCAAATTTGACGACACAACAACAACTTTACGACCACTTGCAAAGAACATGGGACCTCATACCGCAGCAAGACATTGACAATCTAACTTTAAGCATGAACAATCGATGTTGATGTGTAATTAATGTAAGAGGTGGCAAAACTGATTATTAATAATTAGATTTAATAAGACTTTTTAAATTTTCATTAAAATTAATAGCTTTATAAGAAGAAATGAAGTTTTTTACCATATTAATTTGCTACGGCGATTAAAATAATTAACATTTCTATTTAAAACAAAAAAATCACGAAATGTTTTTTATTTTTTACTGTACACCTTAAAATAACCTATCATTCTTCCATTTACTATATCAGAAAATTCTTCATAGATTTTTAGATATTTGATGAAATATAAAATATCCCTAGATTATGTTGATGTGTGTATTTCAATTTCCTAGGTTTAATTGGATTTTGTCTTGTATAAAATGAGGATTATAGTTCCAGTTTATTAATCATCAGTTTCATTGAAAAAATACCCCCTTTGGTAGTGATGTTACTAAGAAAGGTTTTCTCTGAAGCCGACTGTGCCATGTTTCACTAATATCTTTAAGGCCTCGAATTAAGCGTCAAACGAGGTGGCACGCGTCAGTGGCAGCGGCAGCGATGAGTGAGTGGCAGAAATTTATCAATGAAACCAAATATATGCCCCTCGTAAACAGCAACAAGGCAGCGGAGTGGTCGAGAACTTACTTTGTCGCAGCGCCGTCCGCTCCCCGCGATATTCCAGGCAGAGGCCATAGGTAATCGCGTTTGGCGATGATACACACTTATCTAGAGGCAAACTTTAAGGAACCCAGGCGATAGCAGGAATCACACAAAACTCTACAACCTAGTTTACATATTAGATGATTCTGGGTAAGAAACTGGTCACTTTTCTTCTAAGTTACCCATGACTACTGTCATCTACAAATGACAGCCGACTAACAAATCAACGAGCTTTCTCAGGCAAAATTAATTTAGAAACTAAAGAAAATCCCACGGAGCGAATCGAAGCATAAAATTGTGCCTACAAATAAAAAGATAAGACTATTTCTTTAATAAATTCCTTTCAAAGTCTGAAGACATTATGAGTCTACTAATTACCCTTAACTTGAAGATACAAGCCCCATTACACACAAAGTTGTTTTTCCGAGAAAAATAATCCTCAAACAAAATTTCGGTGTAGATAAGTTTTTATAATTCTTAGTATGGTAGAAGGGATGAAAACACGTTGTTTGAGAAACTTTTGAGGGAGTTCAGACCTCAAGGGAGTTCAAAAGATACGAGCTTTGAGAAAGCGAAATGTTTCAAGTGTATTTTTCTTGAAATGTTGTTTCTGTTTCTGCTGGCTTGGTGGCTTAACTTGTTTTTTTTATGTTCAAAGTTGTAGGTTTGATTCCAACAAATTTTATTTTTTATCATCTGTAGTGGTGATCGTTTTTCTACCCATTGGAGGAAACTGACATGAAATAAAAACCGCCAAAAATTGGAGGAAACCTACAAGCACCATTGGGGTGGCTAAGGTTTTAAAGAAAGAGCAGAGTCTAAAAACAGTTCAGGAACACATCTTGAAGAAACTGGCATGTTCTAGAACCAAAAATTCGACGAGCTGTGACATCTACCAATCCGCACTGCACCCGCGTGGTGGATTAGAGCCCACTACCTCTTATAAGCCAGCAGTAAAACATTATAGGCTAGTTATGCTTTAAAGTCTTTGTCAAACAGACAGGCGTGACAAGTGCGAAGCGAGGCGTTTTTATTACTTGTACTGTATGGAATTGTTAGAAGCCAGTCACATAGAAAAGCGAAAGCGATTCGAAATCGCTTCGGACTCGCTTCGCTTTCGCCTGACGGTTTGACAAAGACATAAGAGAGTTATGAAGATAAGACTTTAGTAATGGGCGAGTCGCTGTCTGATCATTGACAATGCCCGGGTCGACGACGGCGCGTTGTATTCCACGCACGCCTCAAACAGTGACAGCACGATGTCGGGCCCCCCTTAGAGGGCCAAAGCCTGCCGGGGTCGCGGGACTAATAAGCTACCGTGACCGCGACATGTAAAGGGCTATTGAGGGACACCGTTAATTTTAGTCAGTTCAAGTAGTCAGGACAGTCCCTCCTGCCCTGCCCTGGGTGGGAGGACTAATTTGATGATTTTACCATGATGAAAACAAAAAATGGAGATAGGACTTCAATACCGATATTATAGTTATTATGTTAACACATCTCCATAATATATTGAACTTCTTCTACATAAGGAACTGTTAAAATTCACAATATTCCTCCAGAAAAACGTAGAACATTCTATGTTATTTTACGGTCACAAAAATTCAATTAAGGCGACGATAACACAGTGATAAAATCTAGATAATTTTCCACAGTAATTAGTATCTGAAAATTCTAGCTGTAAAATATTGTTTCACCTAATTATCCTAATAAGCGTTCGGTTTTCATGTAATTAACTTTAGCACCCGTGTTAATTGCTATTAATTTGTTCTGGTTTCATTACTAATATATTTTTGGAACACATTTTAGTGACATTAATGATAACAATAAATTTGACGAAGTTTTCCACAAACATTTGCAATTTGTGGTTTGAATAAAATAAAAAATAAATAATTTCGGACGTTAAATTATTATGAAAATTTAACGTCCGAAATTATTCTTCCATCTCAATCTAGTTCTCGTTTCTTTGTTTTGATGGCTGCTTCTGATTGAACATTATGACTCGGATATGCCAATTCAGTCGTTGATCAAAATAGGTAATTAAATTCCAGCTTTAGAGCTCAAACACACTGTGAACATAGCGCGGTGGCGGCAGCGGGCGCGAAAATATCAAACATAATATTATTATGATATGATGAAATCGCTGCTCGTGGCGTCGTATACTGAAGTGACTAGATGGGAACCTAGCGAGGTGGTTAGAAGATAGATTGCGAGCCTAGCGTGTTGCTAGGCAACAACGGATACAACGGGCGGGGCCAGGTGATCAAACCATTTCGGTCTTATAGTCAGCGCCATCTAGTTACCAGGACATGCACTAAAGTATTACTGTAGGAGGTTTTTGTACATTTATTTTAATTATTTTTAATGTACTTGAATAGAATAAAGTACACTGGTTGATAATTTAGTTGTATACAATACAATCCTAAATAACCTATAAAACGTTTTAAAATGAATTTATTTGTACAAGATTTATAGAAACTACTGGGAGGTATCTAGTAGTTTTAGGTTTGCAAGTCCCGAAGTCGCCGCTATAAAAACAAAATGAATGCTTGATCGGCACTGAGGACACCGATCGTCCCCGCCACCGCGCCGGCCCTAGGCATAAGACACACTAAGACGTCGATAAGTCAAACAGTCGTTGTTCTTTTCTTATGTCTGTATCTCCGTTTTCTGGATAATACGATTTAATTATTTTTGTAAATTTGACAAAATAAAAACGATTGTTTGGCAATATCTTACACTACATTATTTATTTAGATTTTAAATCAGAACATATTTCATATTAAATTGTAAGTAATGCTTAAAACTAAGTTAGTACCTTATTCCAGTCCCTCACAATAGGACACTCAAGTCTTTCCGTAATAGTGTTTAGAAGGCCATTGGAGTCGCACACCCGCACATGACGCATTAGGGAGGCCACTCATTTACGCACTATTGCCCTAAAGCAGTCGATGTGGGCTTCCGCAAACATCCCTGATGCGCTACAGTAACGAGGCAACCCCATCAGTATCCTAAGCCCATTATTATAGAGAACTCGTAGGACACTGAACGCCTTTTGCGTATAGCGAACCTACAGGCTGCAGATGTATAATGTCTGGCAGAATGCCTTAAAGTAATTTTAAAAATTATTGTATTATTATTGTGGATTCCGGGACCGTGGTTCCGCCCCCAAAAGTTCCACTGCTACACTTCAAATGTAAACTAACTTTGAATCCAAAGATTCAACTAAATTTTTTTTAAATATAAACCTTATCTCTTTTTCTTAACATTCTTCTTCGAAATAATCCCATGGTACAAAAAATAAAGCCAAAATGACAGAACACATTAGGAAAACTAAATCCTTTCAATCCCTTGACGTAAATCTTTAATCCTTATAATAGTTCGTAACATGGCGCCCTCATTTTGATTTAATGTACGGCGTGTGCCCCTATTATAGCCTTCTTCGACTGGCCAAATATTTGCAGTCGATCCATAATTTTATTTCTAGTAGCGATTGGACACACCTGCCCTTAAATAAAGCTCACTTTCCACTGATGATCTGTGAGCTAGTTAATCATTGGAGCTGAATTAGGAAACTATGATTGTGTCTGTTACTACAAGAACTAATTACTTTAGTTAGAGGATAGGGTGGATCAGTAATATTACTCGTAGAAACAGAAAATATCTGATATTATGACGTAAGTAATCAGGTGTGTTTGAAAAAAATTGAGGACACTGTTGGGAACAACGCGGGTAGGCTGTAAAATGCGACCCGGTTGGTCGGGGGCCAAAACTTATCAAAAACGAAGTCACGGGCAAAAGCTGTCCTCCCCCAGTGACGCGACGGCCTAAGTTGAACTTCGTAAGCCACAGGGGGAGCTCTTAGCGTGTGTTCGCCTATTTTGATCGTACTGTAGCTCTCTGGCTTGAGGCCGTAGATTCAAGGCACACGTCAGGATTTTCCGATTAAGCAGCACATAATCTCCTCTAAGTTGACATGCGGGATGCCATAAAAGAAAAGATATTACTTTCTTAGTCTCCGTCTGCCATCCCGCTTAGCACATCTCCGATTGACAGGCAACCTTAAGTAGGAACAGTTTGCGCATTCGTTACGTCTAAGGTTCTATGTAGGTAGAATACTGACGTCATTTGGCCTGAGGTACTTTCTGTAACTTACGTAAGCGTCTACGATTGTACGGTATCTGTTTACTTAACTAAAGGTTACTTTCATTTAAAATTTGCGTAAATTCTGGTAGTATTTCCTTTTTATCTCAATAATTTCATTATTACGGATCTTAAATGTTATTTGTAGAGAACTAAGCATAAGTTCCAGTGGTATGGGCCACTACTTTTGTGGGTTCGAACCCATCCTTGCGCATTACTTTGTGTAATTTATTTCATCACCACTGCTCTCAAAACAGTGAAAGAAAACATCGTGAGGAAACCGAATATCCTAGAACCAAAAATTCGAAGAAATGTGACGTCTACCAAACCGCGCTGGGCCCGCATGGTAGATTACGGCCCACTCCCTCTCAAAGGGAGGAGGCCTGTGTCCCAGCAGTGGGAACATTTATAGGCTGAGATGATAAAGCATAACTTATTGTGATTCTTACGATTTTCTTGTCTTTCGTATTTAAGCATTTATAAAGATTGCAATAAAAAAAAACTATGTAAATATTAGTGTATTTTTATTTGTATCTGCTTTGCGTGTCATATCAGTATGCAGGGTTGGATTAGACTGGAAAGGCCCGGGTCTTTCCACAAGCCCAGGCCACAGCCGTTCAGAAATTTATAAATCTAGTTTCAGTTATTTAACGCCCAGCTTCAGCCATTTTTCGATATTTAAAATTTATTTTTTCTTATATGTGGGACGAACTATGTGATCTAGTTCACATTTAGGTTGCAAGCTGGAACTAGTCTCCGCGGCTCAGTGATTCTACCTACTGCCTGTATTGAAGCCCCGCAAGCCAGGTCACTCGAACTGGAAACGTAGTTTTTCCTACTCCTCTACTATTCTTTTCTGATTAAATTCGTTGCAGGATCCAAGACAGGTAAATTCATTCTCCGGTACACGTCGAGCTTCATTGTCTGGCCGCTTTTCTGGTGGTTGACACTGTTGATTCTGACTTTCAGGAGCTGCATTGGTTTGGGAATAGTTTGGTGGATTTTTCCCAAAAAAGCCACCTAGCGTAAATAGCCACTATGACTCTGTAACTATACTAGGTTACTATACTAGGTATACTTATTGAGCATAGATTTAAGGTCATTATTCCGATGACTAATGCAATAATTATGTTTGTGGAATTAACATCATGTCTCTAGAGGCTATCATGGTAATAACAATATTTGCACACTAATGACATGACGACATAACCTGAACCACTATATATGCATATAGTGGTGGATTTGCAGTAACAGCCGCTCTAGGCCCCACACCATGTACCGCCCCTTTCTTAGCAACCATCATACTTAATTATTACTGAATGTATTACCCACTTTACACTGATAAAATGGTTGAAAATTGGTTAACGTTAATGCCTTTGTCAAACAGACAGGCGAAAGCGAAGCGAATCCGAGGCGATACCGAACCGAAGCGACATGTCAGTCCGATAGTTCTGTCACGCTATCGGATCGCTTTCGCTATTCTATGTGACTGGATTCAAACAATTCCATACATTATAAATAAAAACGTCACGCTTCGCACTCGCCACGCCAGTCTGTTTGACAAAGGCTTAACTGAAAGCTGCTAGTTTATAATATTTTCTGAGGTTTCAGGGATTATTGGACATTAAAAGAAAACAAAACGATTTAAAGTTTTGTTTACTTAAGTGAAACTATACGTACGGACTTTTTTATATGTACGATTTTTTTTATTCACAATAGTTATTTAGAAAGAAAAGGTACGCGATATTGTAACTTTGTATTTGTATTCATTTTGGTGTGAAATAAAGTATATTCTATTCTTTTCTACGCGATCGCGAGCCTTTCAGATATGTATTAAGATATTTTGCATATGAGTTGTTTCTTTTTACATTGCCACCATTAGTGATATTTTTGACAAGATTTGTCGCCCCTAATATCTAGTCGCCCTAGGCCCGGGCCTAATGGGCCTTAGGGGAAATCCGCCAGAAGTTAGTGGAATGTCAACCTGGAATAGATACATACTTAAACTTAACCCTATTTCTTATGGTTGTATGTAGAAATTAGAGAACGCCACCTATTACAATCGTTAGAAAGTCGTATTTTTTTTTCTTCTAACGAAACGGATTAAATTGGTTTTTATAAAATCTGTTCTGTTTTAAACGTCGCGTCGCCCTGCTCTTAAAATTCCTCATGTATCGTTCACAAACATTTGAACTCACATACACAAACACCCAGACCCGGAACAAGTACTTGTAGGTCATACAAATATTGTTCAATGCGGGCAAATTGTGTCCTGTAAGCACACGACTTTTTTTTTTCGTGGTAAAATCATCAAATGAGTCCTCCCACCCAGGGCAGGGCGGGAGGGACTGTCTGACTTGTACTGATTAAAATCCACAGTATCCTTCACTAGCCCTTTACGTACCGGGGTCATGGTAATTCGTAAGTCCCGCGACCCCAGCAGGCTTTAAGCACACGACTCAGATCAACCATTTGAATGTATATTATGATAATTTTAGCCCATACCAAAACAGATCCAATCAAGACTATGACAACTGACAACTTATGAAATAGTGATCATATTATCCACTACGCGTGGAATTTGGTATTAAGTATGGGAACAAGCTTATATTTTAAGTTAGACCTGATTAGGTTGTCGGGGTCGAAGGACTCACGAATTGCCGTGACCCCGGAACGTAAAGGGCTATTGAAGGACACCGTGGATTTTAGTCATCACGAGTCTGACAGTTCCTCCCGCTCTGCCCTGGGTGGGAGGACTCATTTGACGACTTTACGACGTTAAAAAAAAGACCTCATTAGGTTGCATTGATAATTTCATGAAACAGTTTATGCCTGACTCGTGTAGAAATATACAGACAGATAGACAAACCTTGTTTTGGCTTATGTTGCTCTAACAAAGAAATAGTTTCTTTTCATCTTTAATTAGAGACATCAGCCTGTTACAATTTTATGATATGTGTAGAATAGATGCTGCTTTCTATGCAAATTCATCTAATTGTTTCAGATGTAAGGCTAAGTACACATTACCCGAGACGTCTCGCTGTTACTCAAGTGATGTTTAAACATGTTAAATTATGCTTGACATCGTGATAGCTTTCAATGCACTTTCTTTCCACTGTTGATTCTCTAATGTCCTACTTTGATTGTCAAATGAGCTCTGTTGCTACGGTTCTCAAATTTTACATTAATTAACATTAATTTTGCAAAAGTAAAAGGTATAAAGACATTAAATACTTAAATAGAATTGAATTTTTAACCCTCCGCCCGTCGCATCTTTTTCATTACGTGATCCGTCGCGTGGGTCTTCAGAGACCCCAAAAATAAATGTTTAATCAATTGTTATTGTAACATTAATTATTGATATTAAATTGACGTTTCGCATTTGAATAGAACTTCATTGAAACGAAAACTAAAAGACATTGCAAATCAGACATTAATTTATATTGAAAAAAAAAAAAACAATTGTAGTAGCATTTCTTTCTTATATCTTTACCGAGTCACCGCGAGATGGGGGTATGCTCTGATTAAACGTTTAGGGTAGATAATTCAACCGTGCCATCTACAAT
This sequence comes from Agrotis puta, assembly GCA_943136025.2. NCBI lineage: Eukaryota > Metazoa > Arthropoda > Insecta > Lepidoptera > Noctuidae > Agrotis > Agrotis puta. Next base: position 13,492,405 of record OW964176.2, on the reverse strand, counting down.
TTCAGTTAATTGCTAATAAGTTTAAGATCAGACTTTAAAGAAACACCGCTACGCCTTTAGGAGCTCAGGTAACCTAAAACCAGGTCCATATTGAAAACTGACCCAAAACATACTGAATGAAAAGTAAACTCACTAAAGCTTTTTTACCGTCAGACGGGTCCTAACAACATAATAGAGTGGACAAACACTCAGATGAAGACCCTTTATCAAACTTTATCCTGTTTTCCATATTCTATTAAAGGCTGCGATATAATTTTGAATAAACTGATACAATCAGCATTATTCCTCACGGGTCGACACCGCGATACGATCTATTACCCTTCCAACAATAGTGGTCATATCCATTGTTATCATCTTTAGTGTTAACGGTATCCTTAATTTAATAGCATAATACTATGACCCAAGAGGTTGAAGTTAACATAAAGTTCATCAGACCGTAAATTCGTTAGAATAGAACCTTCATAAATGAAAGGATTGTATTCCATTTGAATTTCGCAATAATTGAATATTCATTGGCAATGTATGAAAATTTGGGATTAAACAACGCTTTAATTACAAAAGGTATCAATTTAAATGGAATATACCGAAGGTTGATCACGTATTGGTTCAATTAGTAGCGCCATACCGACGTGGATTATGTTTATTTTAAAATAAATAACCCGTGGGATATCGTTAGGACTTTGTGGATGTTTAATGTTCCTTTGATGGGACCTATTTGCATTCGAATTTATTTGGGGAGGAGCCGTAATCCTAGCGGGCATTTCCCGTCGATAAAATTACGAAGTGAAATACAAACATCCTCAATTACCTAATGGGAGATCGCCGGGTTGTAGGAATATCTTTAGAGGCTATCTCTGACATGGAACGCAAAGGGTAAAGGTGTTTATTTAGTAAATACATGTCTGATAGTCCCTTCCGCTTAGCTTGGGGCAGGAGAAGTCGTCTGATGATTTTCCAACCCAAAAAAAGGGGTATATTAAATGTCTAAACGACTTGAATAAACTTTTTCGGTAAATCCCAGACTGATTGATTAAATTGTCTCTTAGTTTATAATCCTCCAATTTTAAAACATTAATTTACCTTAGAATGACTTTTATATTGGCGAAGACTCGTTCGTGATTGATGGTGCTTTAATTAGGCAGTAAAATAAGTGATTAAACAATATAATTAATGGATTATACCTCCAATGGTTCATGGTTAAATGTTTAAAGTTCAACTGTTCTTCAGAATACATTCTACTTATCTCACAATTGGTTTATTATTGTTTTTACTTCTTAGTGTGTTTATTTGAGCATTCACTTCGGTGATGCCTAGTTTTGGTGAAAACGGGCTTTGTATTATTATATTGTATATGTTTCTGTGGTAGGGATCTATTGATTTTTGGGACATTCTTTAAGAATGTCCCAAAAATCAGAACAATGTGACCCTGATAAACCTTTTTAAATAAATAAACAGGTTCGATATTAACCAGTAAGAGGGACAGTCCGTTCTACTCCACCCAGGGACTCATGTGATGATTTTAGACACAAAAAATGGATTTAAAGAAAAACTACAGTTCTATTCTAAAGCAAACACATTTGCGTTTTTTTCAATTTATAGTCATGTCTATAATAAACTTGTAATCGCTTCAGTTGCTTTTACTGTTTGTTGCATACCAAAACTTTACACGTTGGCTCTAAAGATTTTCTATCTATTCCACGAAGGGCATGCGAGCAACGAGTCATGGGCAACTCGCTGACCGACCATGGACCATGCCCGGGGCGACGGCGCGTTGTGTTCCACGCGTGCTTCAAAGAGTGTCAGCAAAATGACGGGGCCAAAGCCTGCCGGGGTCGCGGGCTTCACGAATTACCATGACCCCGGAACGTAAAGGGCTATTGAAGGACACCGTGGATTTTAGTCTACGAGTCTGACAGTCCCTCCCGCTCTGCCCTGGGTGGGAGGACTCATTTGATGATTTTACCACGTTAGAAAAAAAAAACTATTCCACGAAATCTAGTCGCCATTTTCTAAAACAACACCGCTTTCCCGCGCTTTCCAAACGAGTTGATAGTAAATAGCGAGCCCTAAATCGTGCTCTTGTTTCTCGCGCGAATTCAATTCTATCCAATGACGTCACAACCAAAACTGTCACAGTAGAAACTGGAGTTATTTTGTTACTCTTTCGTTTGTAGAATATGACAGAGTATAACCATAGACAAGTCACGAAGACGAGACTAGAGCACGTAGCATGACAAAGGTATTAGTAAACAGTTAGAAATTACTTCTGTCCGAGTAAACCACGAGTCGTAGACGACTGAAAAATAGAAAAATTAACCTGCTTTTTAAACATCGCCATGCTTTGAAAAGCGATATTCAGCAGTTGCTATCTTTAGATTATATTGCATAGTTTCATTCAACTATCATCCGCCTTACTTTTTACAAGCTTTTATTTAACTTGCAATGTTTGTATGTTTGTTTAGATCAAATCTTGCAAGTCAAATTAGAATGACTTCTAATTACTCAATCGATCTGAAACTTGGTATTAATATGGAACCCCGATGACAATGCAATAATATGGTGACAGCGACCTGGTGGTGCAGCCAGGATCGTCTGCTCACGAGAGAACTCCTCAATGGTTAATAGTACACAACTAAAACTTGAAATATATATGGAAACCCGGTAACAATGCAATAATATGATAAGTGCGATCTGGTGGTGCAGCTAGGATCGTCTGCTCACGAGAGAACTCCTCAATGGTTAATAGTACACAACTAAAACTTGAAATATATATGGAAACCCGATAACAATGCAATAATATGATAAGTGCGATCTGGTGGTGCAGCCAGGATCGTCTGCTCACGAGAGAACTCCTGAAAGGTTAATAGTACACAACTAAAACTTGAAACATATATGGAAACCCGGTAACAATGCAATAATATGATGATAACAACCTGTTGGTGCAGCCAGGGACATCTGCTTACGAGATAACTCCTCAATGGATAATAGTACCGAGCTATAACATTGAACATAATATATGGCAACCCAAATAATAATACAATAATATGGTGACAGTGTCTTGGTCGTGCAGCCAGGATCAGCTGCTCCCGATAGAATATGGTCACAACGACAATGAAATCTATTTAGGCTATTAATAAAATTAATTATTATATTAATCTATCATGCTGCGGGGCGAGACGGAGTGGGAAGCGGTCGCCTCCTTCTGCGAAGCAGTAATGCTCGTGAAGGAGGAGGCGGGCCGCGTGAGGCAGAGGACAGCGTCCTCCCTCCACCCCAGCCGCAGTAGTAGACGCCCACGGCGTCGGACGTCGCCAGACGGTCTCCGGCCACCGTAGGCGCGGGCATGCGGGCAGCGAGTAATGGGCGACTCGCTATCCAACCATGGACACAACGCGCCTCAAAGAGTGTCAGCATAGTGACGGGGCCTGTAGAGGGCCATAGCCTGCCGGGGTCGCGGGACTAACGGATTACCGTGACCCCGGTACGTAAAGGGCTATTGAAGGACACCGTGGATTTTAGTCAGTACAAGTCTGACAGTCCCTCCCGCCCTGCCCTGGGTGGGAGGACTCATTTGATGATTATATCACGATAAAAAAAAACTATTTTGTCGTCTATTTAGGCTCAAAGCTCTTCGCTGCTGGCCAAGCATACGTGGCCTTAAGTAGAGTCAAATCGCTAGAAGGTCTCCTTATTGAAGAACTTGACTGTACGAAATTAACAGGTAAACGACCATGCAACAATGACGCACTAAATGAAATGGAAAGACTGCGAAATATGTCCAACGAAAACTAAAAATTTAAAAATAAAATAACAGTAAAAAAACAATTTTAAAAACAAGCTTTTATTTAAATGCTCTAAAAAGGACAAAATAAACTTTAAATTAAATCAAACATATAACTTAAGTATAATATAAAAGCTTGTCGCGAGATTTACTTGTCACAAACAAAACAAACAAATAATTCAACGACAAAATGTATGTATCATAACATACTTTACACAGGTAAATCTCGCGACAAGCTTTTATATTATACTTAAGTTATATGTTTGTTTTATTTTAAAGTTTATTTTGTCCTTTTTAGAGCATTTAAATAAAAGCTTGTTTTTAAAATTGTTTTTTTACTGTTATTTTTTCTCAACTATTTTGGATTTACGGGACGTTTGGCGCAGTGGCTGAGCAATTGGAATCCTGCGCTATGTGTCGCGGGTTCTATTCCCGCACGGAACAAATATTTGTATGATCTGCATGTAGTTGTTCCGGGTCTGGGTGTATGTTTGTGTGAGTTTCTATGTTTGTAAACGCACCCACGATACAGGAGAAATTCCTGGTGTGGGGCAACGTATCAAAAAAAAAATCTGCTGCAGTAAAAGTAAGGCAAACAATAATATATAATTATATACCGTGCCGTCAAGTAAGTAAATAAATATTCACAATAACTGTACAACTGTAAACTATGGAAATGGACAGAAAATACATAGAGCTTAAATATCGTATGATACGAAATCGTGTTGATTGGACTCCAAAAGCGTGAAAATTCGGGTAAAACGAAAATTTTGTGAATTGATGACAGCGGTGAGCAATTTTATTAATGCTAATAAAATAAAACCTGTACCTGCATAACAGTATAGGAGCTTTTAAAATTATTCGTATTACGCATATCTTGAGCCAGATGTGGAAAATAACAATGACCCATGTTACGTTTTTAGCACAACTATATTCTAAGTTTATTCGTACCAAAAAGTTAATACTGTAATAGCTGAAGCGTTTATATTTTTTTACCCTTGGCATTGACAGTCGGTTAAATAGCTCGAGTTTAATCATTTCCAATTTTTTAGAACATTCAAAATCACGCTACGATTTAAGCACAGCTACTTACTTGTATCTTGACATTTTTAAGATAAGAGAATCAGAGTCAATTAAACGTCGTTAGGAGCAATAAATTCTCTTAGGTACACACCTTGGAGTGGGAAGCGGTCGCCTTCTTCTGCGAAGCAGTCATGCTCGTGAAGGAGGAGGCGGGCCGCCTGAGGGAGAGGACAGCGTCCTCCCTCCACCCCAGCCGCAGTGGTAGACGCCCACGGCGTCGGACGTCGCAGGACGATCTCCGGCCACCGTAGGCGCGGGCATGCGGGCAGCGAGTAATGGGCGACTTGCATGGGCGACTTGCTGTCCGACCATGGACCATGCCCGGGTCGACGGCGCGTTGTGTTCCACGCGCGCCTCAAAGAGTGTCAGCATATTGACGGGGCCTGTAGAGGGCCAAAGCCTGCCGGGGTCGCGGGACCAAGGGATTCTGCAGACACTCTTTTAGGCGCGCGTGGAACACAACGCGCCGTCGACCCGGGAAACCTTCAAACATAGTGTTAGTTTGTTTGTTAATGGATCTCAAAATGGGTATTTTCACGTAGTGGCATTTATTCTTCCTAGAAAATATGGAGCAATCAAACATTGACGCACTCAACACGACCTCAATATCTCACCGTCTTTGCACGAACCATTCCTGCCGGCTTCACAATCAATATGATAATGCACAGGGACCGACAACATGTTATTATTATAACAAGTATAGTATTGACCCATTTCCTTCGCAGATGTAACAATGTTTACTTTCAGACTCGAAGGGTGCTGTTTATTTTTGCACTGCATTGTATTTTTTTTTTTGTGAGATACTGGCAATGTTGAGTGTTGTACTATACAGGGTGTAAGAGACATTGACGCACAAACGGATACCATGGGTTCAGGACATGATTATGGACCGAGTATAACCTTAGACTAGTTGGAATTTTTACTCTTTCTACGAGCTTCTTGAAACGTTACCCCTTCTACCATGCACGGGCATACGGCGGCGAGTAATGGGTGACTCGCCGTCCGATCATGGACCATGCACGCCTTAAAGAGCTGTCAACAATCTGACGCAGCCCCTCTTAAATGGCCAAAGCCTACCAGGGAATGTCTCAAAAGGTAACCGTGACCCTGGAACGTAAAGGGCTTTTGAAGGGCACCGTGGATTTTAGTCAGTACGAGTCTGATAGTATCTAATTACCTAACCAGTAATGATTTAACCACGAAAAAATAAATGTTCTACCATTTTTCAAAAATGTAATAAAAATCTTTATTTAACTTTGAGACGCAGTAAACAGAATTCGAGCGATTTACCCCGGATAGCAATAGAGTTGTACCAATACGTCAATTGAGCATAAGTCTGTTCTGCTTGCTTGCATTCTTGCATCCTTCGCTGCCCCGCATACCTGCGGACACTCGGGGCACGAAGCTTCGTTAGTCACAGTTCGTTTACTTGTTAAGGGTAGTTTTAGACGAAGGTATAACGCATATTTAGAAAAAAAAATACTGTTGCATAGCATTTTTTATCAATTTGCAATATAATTAATTATTTATGAAGAACAGAAAAAAAATTGCTTACCGTGAATATTTAACGAGAACATCATCCCGTCGTTGCTCTATGGGAAGTTACTCTAATAATTAGGCTATGGTCAGCCACGTCAAACAAGTGAAACGTCAAGAAAAAAAAACGACGGGTTGCACTCTGGGAGTGCCGGCAGAAGTGAAAACTTGAATAGTAATTGTTGGAAATATCTTGTGAACAGGTTTTAGTAAAACTCGCAAAAATGGTTGACTTTTTATTTCAATAATTTTCCAATGTGACGTACATCTTTTATAAACAATGTTACCTAGCAACGAATGTATCCAGCATACAAACTTCTTTAAAAGTAATAAAGTCACACGAACATTCACGCAAGCGCCCTGCGCTGTCCTACGCTTTTTCGGTCAGGGTCACGTGTCCTGACGCGAGTGTCCTGACGCGAGTTTAAGATTTTATACCCATTACAGAAAAAGTGCTCAACGCCGCTAAAGAAGTTTTCACTTCAAAAAATCATTCATTCATGTTGACATGACTGATGTGACAGTGACAGTGTTAGGTTTATTTTCGCTTCGGAATTTCTTGATTCGAGCTTAAAAATAGCCTGTATAGTAATAATGGTTGTGCAAATGTGTACAATTCATCATTATCATCATCATCATCATCATCACCATCAGCCCGAAGACGTCCACTGCTGAGCATAGGCCTCTCCCTTCGACCGCCACGCTGAACGGCAATTCGTCACTTGCATCCATCGGTTGCCCGCGACTCTCACTATGTCGTCGGTCCACCTAGTGGGAGGCCTGCCTACGCTGCGTCTTCCGATCCGTGTGAGACTCGCACACTTAACAAGTTGGGATAACCTCATCGCCTTTTACTAACTTATTTCGAATCGATGCGATGCTGTTATGATGCATCCAATGCATATAGAGTTTCATAAGAAAAAATGGTGAACGTAAAAATACTATTTCGTGAAAACCGGCAACGCCAGCATTGTTCTCCTTTCTTTGCTCAATAGGTAATATTCTGTATAACAAGTACAATAGTCCTTTTTTTGGACGTCCAGACGATATTATTATTATTATATAGCTTCGCAGTTTTGACCTTGGCATGTGTTTGTTTTCCCCTATGTCCCACAGCTATATCAAGCCCGATATTTCTGACACTCGAATAAGCTCTCACACGTGTAATCACCCCCTAAGGTTTACATCTAGAACCAACCTTACCACAGAACTGAACTAGATTAATACTCGATTAACTGATAAGATAGAGAACCTATTTAATCATCAATAAATTCTGGAATATTAAACACTATAATCACAATTAATGAGTATTGCTATCAGGAACAATGATTGTCGTTGGACACTTAATAGGTTGATAATAGGGTCGTAAATCTATCGATGTTGATAAGGTAATTATCTTGGAACAACATATTGTGTTGAAAGATTTAAGGTTTCTAATTTCAAAGAAGCTTAAAGTCCCGTTTCCACCAAAGCGTAGAGGAACGGAGATGAGATGAATCGACTTTGATCTCCGCATGGAACAAATATTTGAATGATTTGTGTGAGTTTCTATGCTTTAAACGCACCCATGATTCAGGATAAATTCCTAAAGTGGTGCAAAAGAGTGTACGTCATCATTGCGGCGATGTACCTTTTTTTTTAGCGTGGTAAAATCATCAAATGAGTCCTCCCACTCAGGGCAGGGCGGGAGGGCCTGTCAGACTCGTACTGACTAAAATCCACGGTGTCCTTCACTAGCTCTTTACGTACCGGGGTCATGGTAATTCGTAAGTCCCGTGACCCCGGTACGTTTTGGCCCTCTACAGGCCCCGTCACTATGCTGACACTCCTTGAGGCGCGCGTGGAACACAACGCGCCGTCGACCCGGGCATGGTCCATGGTCGGACAGCGAGTCGCCCGTTACTCGCCGCGATGTACCTTACTGCGAAAGTTTGTTATTAATCCAATTATAATTTTATTTTACAATTTTTGTTTATTCATGGTTAGAAAAAGTATTTACTAAAACTGTTGCGTGTGTAAAAAGATACTTCTGCAAGAAAAAGAAAACAAAGTTGACCTACAAAGTCCACAGATACATCATCTCCAGTCATATTTCTCCAGCGCTAAGCTCTCAAGTTTTTTGCATAAGTAAATAAACTGGAAGCGAGTTAGTTTCCGCATTACATTCCTTTTGCTTACTGGAACGGTTGAGTATGAAATATTACTTCAATTTATTCGTGGAACGCCCTTTAGGGTTCTGTACATATACACGTACAGGGGCACGCAACTCCTTGTGTGTCTCATGATTATAACCGGTAGTGATTTGGAAAGAAATTGTATTAGAAGCAATTCAAAGGGAAGGTAAGGGAAGAGGTTATGGGACGATTCCTGCTCAGTTTTAATGCAATTAGAGCAAGTAGCACAGGTCTATTTTGCATCATTTTAATTTTCTCTAAATTAACACTATTAATTCTTTTTTTTTTAGCACTTAAAACGTGTGTGCTCTTGGCGTCAATCCAGTCTAGAAGAAGGATGTAACCTTAGATAGCAAGCTCACCCAGAAGTTAGTGAAACTGCTGCGCACCGACGAAACAGAGTAAGAACTCTTTAGCGCCGGACTCCTACAGTATGGTAGTCGTGAGAAGCAGTCCACCGCTACTGATACCACTCTACCATCACCCCAGGTTAAAAATAAGTGCCAGGCAAGTGCCGTTGTTTGAGGTGGACCGCTAGGAACTGAATCCTACCCAACCCTATATGTTTGAAGTCAGTGGTGTATCTATAACATTTCATCATATCAGCCGTAATACGTCCACTCTGCTGACCATAGGCATCCCCGATAGACTTCCAATTTCTTTTTTTTAGCGTGGTATAATAAGTATTCCACATAAGTAAGTAAGTATTCCACAACTATCACACAACGCCATCTAGTCCCAAGCTAAGCAGAGCTTGTGTTATGGGTACTAGACAACTGATAAACATACATATATATTTCTAAATACATACATATTATAGATAAATTACACCCAGACACAGAACAAATGATCGTGCTCATCACACAAACATTTGTCCTGGGTGGGAATCGAACCCACGACCTCCGGCATAGCAGTCAGGGTCACTAACCACTAGACCAACAGGACTGTCGAAACAACGAATGCCTCCTCCCACCCGGGACAGAGCGGGAAGGACGAGGATCCACGGTGTCCTTTAATAGCCCCTTACGTTCCGGAGTCACGGTAAATCATAAGTCCTGCGGCCCCGGCAGGCTTTGGCCCTCTAGAGGCCGTCATTTTTGCTGACACTCTTTGAGGCGCGCGTGGAACACAACGCGCCGTCGATCCGGGCATGGTCCATGGTCGGACAGCGTGTTGCCCATTACTCGCTGCCCACATGCCCGCGCCTACGGTGGCGACGTCCATCGCCGTGAGCGTCTACCACTGCGGCTGGGGTGGAGGGAGGACGCTGTCCTCTCCCTCACGCGGCCCGCCTCCACCTTTGCGAGCAAAAACATAAAAATGTACTTAAGATTAATCTAAAATAAGACTACCAAATTAATTATCAGAACCAAAACTACAAAAATACAACTGAAAAACTAAATTATTCAACTCACAACACAAAAAACAGACCCACTTCACTAGAATTTAAACTCGAACACTTGAACAGGGTGCTTCGAACGTGATCGAAATATTTCAAGCAGGGTCTACACAGTCGCGAGTCGTAAATTAACTTAATTACTACTGGGTAATTACCGTTGTCTGATGTATTCAGTGGCAAATTTTCCTCTACAGTGAAGCCCTGGATTTATTATTTCACTTGCTTTGCCAAAATTCATTTGTTTTTAGAGCATTTTATGTGGAGCTCTTTTGACATTGGTTGGATGTTGCTATGATTGCCTAAATGCGGTTAAACAATGTAAAGTATACAGTTAAAACATGGTATTTTAATCCATAATGGACGAATAGTTGATCGACCACATTTTTTTGTTAAATTGTAAGTCATTTTATAGTCATAAACGCCTCTGGAAACACCATAGCCCTCTGACATAGTTTTTATGAAACCAAAGTTAAGATTTTTGTTGTTAGTGTAATAACGCTCATAAACAGATAGTTACATAATTCTCTATAATATTCGGAGGTCTCGTCTTCTGGAGGTATCATCATTTTTTTTACTTCATTATTGACTTACAAGGAAGGAACGTAGTTAACTTCCCAAATCAAAATAAGTACCTACCTACTTACTTTAAAACTCAAAATATTAGTATTTTCAATGACTTCATTGTACTTGCTTCTTTTTTCCCCTTTTACATAAAAATGCGACAAAAAACGTCACCGTCCTGACAATAGACTCAACCATCTCATTAAAAACGCCGACTTCCTCTTAAGAAGTTGTCATTTTATTCCGACGGTGAGCCTTCCAATACTTCGCTGCAGTAAAAACCGAGATTATCTTTTCCTGTAATTTTCTCTCCCCAAACCACGGAGTAAATAGATACAGAATGCTCACTCCGTGTAGCAACGGAAAACGCACGCATGCATGGAAACCCTTGACGTACAGATGCTAGCACATCAACTAACCTTAATCAATAGATTTTCTTTGATAGATTTTCAAGCTTTTTGCGGCTGGGGTGGAAGGAGGACGCACGCCACCTCCTTCGCGAGCATGACTGCTTCGCAGAAGGAGGCGAACGCTTACCACTCAGTCTCGCCCCGCAGCTTGGTCTCGACCAATGCCAGGCGCGAGAGGTCTCCGCCTATCGCCGTCGTGAGGACACGGCGGTGTTCTGCCCAAGCGGGGCAGTTCTGCACCGTATGCTCCACTGTGTCCTCCGGGCGATCCTCGTACTGGTGACACCCAGGCGTTTCTTCCCTCCTTATCCGACACAGGTACCTCCCAAAACTTCCGTGTCCGTCCGCGTCATGCGGTAAGTCAGGACGACGTGAAGACTATCCAACCACTCCTCAAATAGGGATCTTAACGCCGCGATTGCGGCGTGCCCGAACCTCGGTTGCGACAGTCGCTCCCTCCATACAGCCCTGAGATCGTGCCGGAGCTCTTCCCGCCGTTCCTCGACTTATCGAGGCAGCGGGGATTCGCCCCGGCGATGCACCTCCACGCTCCACTCATATACGCGCTGGAGCAATCGCCTCCAGATCCCAGGGCAATCACATTAGTTAAGGGAATGTTCTATTGGTGAAAATTGACAGATTGGGGTAGGTTGACCTACTGGCGTCTGTACGTCGAGTGCTAACACACTCACTATCGGCATTTGTTTGAGGTCACCGTACATTCACGTCTTCATACAAGTGCGTTCATTTCCAGTCGTTACATAGGAGTAGTTTGATATCACCTGTGAAGCGTTTACGTGTTTAAGCTAATCTTTAGGTAACATAGATGATTCGAAAGTCATAGCTTTAGAGACAATTAACAATATTTAGTTACATGTTACTTGTCTGCAGTGTAAATATAGCGCTACTCCACAAACAATGAAGCACTTAATATCGGGCTCTACGTACCCTACCGATTGTGCTTTGTAGGAGCTGATGGACGCTAGAATTTAAATTATTATAATAATGTGTGCAACAAAGCAAAAACTTTATTTGACAACCCTGAAGTCAGACAAATGTCTCATTAAAAACAAAAAACTCCCTTGTTTTCTGGTTACCATTTGATTGTGTTCGTATGAGCAGGACTTCTGTATTTACTCATCTATGTTATACCCAAGCCGTGCCAAGAGCAACAATAAAACAGTCGTTAGACCAAGAATAAAGTCACGGTGAGCGATGCAGAACCCTGAAGTTGGAAGTATTGCAAGTGTAGCTGTTTCCTTGTAACAAATGTATTTTAGATGACGTTGGTTTATGTGCACGGCTGTGTAATTTTGTGATAGAATGAGTATTAGAACAAGATTGGTCCAAATTATTCAATTGTTTCTGAAACGTTTTGACAGACACTCCCCTAGCTAGTCGCTAGTTAGTTCGCTGTCATGCGGACGGCGAGTAATGGGTAGCTCGCCGTCTGATCAAGAACCAGGCCTGGATCGTGATCGACGTTGCGACGTCATCCACACGCGCAAAGGATCTGTTAGCAAACTGACTGGGCCAAACAGACTTTGTCTTAAATGGAAACAGTGAGAATCAAAGAAGGGTCTTAACTTAGTTATTACCATGTCTTTTTAAAAATAAGTAAGAACGTCAGGCCTAAATACATATTATATGCCCTGTGATGGAATTGAATACTAAGAGCCGTCTTATAACATTCAGTGCCTATTTTTATGGCAGCCAAAATATTAAACCAAATTAAAGCCACATAAGCCATAAATGAAATGTTATGTTCTGTTTTTAAAAGCTAAAATATTATAGAGCCGTCATAAAATGTGCTCCCAAGATATACTTGAACTTATGTACTTAAACCGACTTATCTTGAAACGTAAAATAAACTATTTGATGGTTGTCGTTTGAAACCATCTTGTTTTATGAAATGTGAAATTTTATATCGGTTTATAACGCCTGAGTATAGACGTGTATAAAGTGGGGGATCTGAAAAGGTTATTTTAATAGAATAAAATTCTAATACGAAATACAGTATTATTGATATAATATACTGACCGCATTTCATAATTATTATGATTTTGATAAAGTAAAATTTTTAGAATCACTGCTCCTCAGTGAGTAAATTTTTTGGTACCACGAGCGCAATACATGATTTAATTGTTCAAGACTTTATTATTAGAACTAGAACTCTGGGTGTTCTAGTTCTAGAACTTTTTCATAATTTTCTGGCCGTTTGTTCTCCAGGCTACTGAGGATAAGAGCAACACGTTTTCTTCTTCAAATGTTCTATTGTCATTCAATTCATAAAATATAACGCCACGTCTGCCTGCCACGTGTCCTTGAAGAGTTAGGTTAGGTTAAGAGGCGAAGGTGAAACTAAATACCTTAGTCGCGAAATTTTTCTTTATTATACTACTAACAGGATTAGAACCTTTGACCCTCCGATTCAGTATACCGACACTCTTGCCAAAAAGCTATTGCAGTGATGCTCACAAGAGTCGAATTGTCCTTTCCATCTCTAACTTCGCAGGTCGTCGAAGGTCGAAAGTGCAGATCTGCTCGCAGTCGATATTTAAGGGTTCTAAATTGTGAAAAAGATATAATGGTTTATTAATTAATAGACTTAATTATATAAAGCTTTTGCTTTGGTCGCGGGACTTACGAATTACCGTGACCCCGGAACGTAAAGGGCTATTGAAGAACACCGTGGATTTTAGTCAGTACGACTCTGACAGTCCCTCCCGCTCTGCCTAAGGTGGGAGGACTCATTTGATGATTTAACCAAGAAAAAAAAAAGCTTTTGCTTTAAGTATTTAACTCTAATTGATACGCATTTTAATAGCCATTTTTCTCGGTTGATTCATCAATTCCCATTATTCTTTATAATCACAAAATCCTACGGTTACTCGTACAATGACCCTTCTTAACGGAAAAACAAAGAAGCTTGGTGATAAAACTCGATATACTTTAGCTCCCAAACAATTTGCTCACGACCTACTAAAGGGAAAAGCCACTTGCTTAGAGTCTGGACACTCCCGAGGGTTCTCAAGTTACCCATTGGTACTTCATAAGCTGTTATAAATATAAAGATAGGTTGCATTGCCTGTTATAAAGGCTACGGCCAATAGGACATAAGCAGCGGGGTCAAACCACGGAAAACAGCTAGTACTATAACATAACAATAAGCTACTCATTAAAGATACTCTTGAAACCAATAGAATAACTACTGCGATAACAAGATATAAAGAAGAATGGTAAAAAATGAAAAAATTAACGAAGCTATATTATCTTCGTTTCTTAAAAAAACTTTTAATTCCATTTGTTTTCAAAGACAACGGTTTCGCCGTCACTTTTGATCCTACAAAAGAACCTTAAAACAGACGCTTTGAAAATGGATTAAGGCTATCAAACGGAAACCTTTTTCAGTATGTTTCTGAGTTGTTATAACTGACCAAGCTGATCTTTGAGATAAAAGAAAAGGGTAATTTGGTTTGTAAATCATGCCCAACAGTTTTTTTTTTCTAATTTGATTACTATTGGTAAAATTGGGCTGTTTCTATGATTTCGCAGAAAAAATACAGGTATTAATAATAATAATAATGTAGTAAAAAATCAAGTATCTTGATTTAGCTCACGAGATCGTCGACATGTGGAACGTGGACTCAGCAGTCATTGTACCGATAGTCGTTTCGGTCAATGGACTCATTGCGAAGAGCCTCGACCAACACCTCAAGAGGCTCTCGTTGTGCAGCTGGCTCAAGGGCTTGATGCAGAAAGCAGTTCTTTTGGACACGGCGCGCATTGTGAGGAGGTTCCTCTCTCTAGAGCCCTAACCACCGGCACCTTGGACCCTGTTCCCGATGTTGGTGGACCACTATTTTTTTATATTTTTAAATGTTTTTTTTTTATTTCTTTTTTGTAAAAATATTTAAAAATGTAAACAGATAGGAAAAAAAAATGAATAAAGGAAAATAATAATGTATTATATTATATTCCGGGGACTGATATCAGCCCCCAAGAATATATGTCCCGCGTCACGGAGCGCATCGACTTCCTGAAGCAGAAAGTTTGTGCATGGGCGAGCCGAATTCGGCGGTATAAGCGGAGGGTTGATCGATACTCGCAGAATCGCATGTTCCAATGTGATGAAAGGTGGGTATATAGAGCATGGGAGCGACCTGAACAAAACATGGCAGACGTGTGCCGCCCGGATGATAGCGTTACAAGTTCATTCTGGCGCAGCATCTGGTCGGTACCCGTCTGTCATGCTGAGGCTGAATGGATGCGAGATGTTGAGCGAGAGTGTGAAGGTATTCCAGAAATGGAAAAAATATTAATAACACCTTTAGATATAGCCAGAGCAGTCCGTTCGTTACCGAACTGGAAATCTCCGGGACCGGACGGACTGCACAACTTTTGGCTCAAATGGCTAAGTACTTCACACGCTTGTTTAGCATCTAAATTCCAATCGGCCTTAGAGTTTGGGTCGCTTCCACAGTTTCTAACAGTTGGCATTACCCACCTGCTTCATAAGGCTGGTAGTACCGCGGAACCCAAGAACTATAGACCGATCACATGTTTACCGACGGTCTATAAACTTCTTACATCCATTTTGAGAGCAAAAATTACAACACACATTGACGAAAACAACATTATGTCCAGCTCTCAAAATGGATGTCGGAACGGGTCCCGTGGTACTAAGGAGCTACTCCTCATAGACATGGCCATAAGCCAACAGGTTCGTCGATCTCGCAAGGATCTGTCCTCATGCTGGATAGATTATAAGAAGGCCTACGACTCGGTGCCACATACATGGCTCATGAGGGTGTTGGAGTTGTACAAGATAGATGCAACTCTACGCGCCTTCCTTGAGTCATGTATGAGGCAATGGAGAACAGTCCTTCGCTATCCAGGATGTCGACAGATTCAGCCGAACGATGAACCTGTATGGATCAAGCGGGGAATATTCCAGGGCGACAGTTTGAGTCCACTTTGGTTCTGCTTAGCCCTGAATCCTCTAAGCACATTGCTGGAGGATTCAGGTCTAGGCTATCGGTTGAAGAGAGGTGGCCAGGTTATATCTCACCTTCTATACATGGATGATCTCAAACTCTTTGCCCCCAGCAAATTGCAACTGATGGAGCTACTGAAGGTAACTGAAACTTTTAGTAGTGCCATCAGGATGGAATTTGGTGTGGACAAATGTGCAGTCATGCATGTAAAGCGAGGGGAGATTATGGAATCTGAAGGAATACAACTTTCAGATTCCATACACCTTAGATCCCTCTCCTCATCCGAAACCTATAAGTATTTGGGTATGTCGGAAGCGCTTGGCATTAATGTATCGGACATGAAACAATCGTTGAGGGAGCGCTTCTTCGGACGCCTCAAGAAGGTTTTAAATAGCCTTCTTTCAGGTGGAAACAAGGTGCGCGCCTTCAACGGTTGGGTCATGCCGGTTTTAATGTACTCTTTCGGCATACTCAAATGGACTCAGACTGAACTCGACGCCTTGGATAGACGAGTCCGCACACTGTTGACCGCAAACCGGATGCATCACCCACGATCATCAGTAATGAGACTGTACATCCCGAGGAAATGTGGGGGTCGAGGCTTTTTAAACGCTAAGACCCTCCACAACCGCGAGGTGTGCAGTCTTAGAGAATATTTCGTGAATATGAACGTGGGTATGCACCGAGATGTGGTCGCGGTGGACAAGGGACTCACCCCGTTATCCATGGCTAAAGAGGACTGGCGCAAACCTGTAGTAGTCACTACGGAAGATCGCAGGAAGGTATGGCAGAGCAAGGAGCTTCACGGACGTTTCTACCGGGCTCTTCATGGGCCCGATGTAGATTTCCTAGCGTCCGTATCCTGGCTACGTTTCGGTGACCTCTTCGGGGAAACTGAAGGTTTTGTCTGTGCAATTATGGACGAAGTTATGCTGACGAATAACTACCGGAGACATATTATGAAAGACGGGACGGTTGACGTGTGTCGGGCATGCCACCGTCCGGGTGAGTCGATCAGACATATTATCTCTGGCTGTTCTCGTCTTGCTAACGGCGAGTACTTGCACAGGCATAACCTAGTAGCCAGGATTATCCACCAGCAACTTGCTTTGAAATACAAACTTGTTGATTCCGAAGTACCGTATTACAGGTATGTGCCCGACCCAGTTCTCGAGAAAGACCATGTCACGATGTACTGGGATCTGCCTATCATTACTGACAGGACTATTGTCGCCAATAAGCCTGACATAGTAGTGATAGACAGATCAGCGCGCCGCGCAATAATAATCGATGTTACCATCCCACATGACGAGAACCTCGTGAAAGCTGAGAAAGATAAACAAATAAAATATCTTGACTTGGCGCGCGAGGTTGTCGACATGTGGAATGTGAGCTCGGCTATCATTGTGCCGATTGTTGTAACGGCGAATGGCCTGATAGCCAAGAGCCTCGACGAGCATCTCTCGAGGCTCTCGTTGGGTGGTTGGATCATGGGCCAGATTCAGAAGGCAGTACTCCTTGATACGGCTCGCATTGTGAGAAGGTTCCTGTCTCTGGAACCCTAACCACCGGTAGCTTGGACCCTGCTCCCACGCCGGCGGACTACTATTTTTATATTTTTAAATGTTTTTTTATTTCTTTTTTGTAAAAATATTTAAAAATGTAACAAATAAGTTTAAAGATGAATAAAGGAAATAATAATGTATTTATTTCAGACCATTGATCCATATAGTGTTAGTAAAATCTTAACCTATTGTTAGTACACACAAATAAAAACTTAAATTAATTGGCGACATGTACGCCAGTACGCACATGTCTACCTACCCAGTGCCTAATGAAAGGCCCATCGATTTTGTCCGCCAGTGTAGCCAGTATGTTGTTGGGGCTACCCCTGAATCGTTTCAGCAAACTAGCACATCGCTTGCGCATAACGGCATAAAAATCGTCTAACCTCGCTTCAGCGAACATGCCAGACGCGCTACAAAACCGAGGTAGCCCCAACAATATCCTCAAGGCATTGTTATACTGAATGCGCAGAGCGCTGTAAGCCTTCTGCGTATACCTTACCCACAGGCTGCACGTGTAAAACGATTGGCAAAACGCTCGAAAAAGAGTCTTGAGTATTGGGGAGTAGTATCAGTTATATTTTACCTTTGCCCAGCTCTGGGAATTACTCAAGTACCATGAAAACAGTGACATACACAAATAGTAGAGCGCACTTAAAAAATTGCTGCTAAAACAAAACAAAGAGCGTTTCTTAGAAATTCTAAATTGAGGCCTTATCACATTTTTTTACGATTTAGTGATGTGATGTAAAGTAAACGTGAACTTTGACGTTAATTTGATGAATAAAAATAGTTTCGTGTTCGTAAACTAGAGGCGGTTTTTCATTTTCCATACAATAAAGCCTTTGTCAAACAGACAAGCGTGGCGAATGCGAAGCGAGGCGTTTTTATTTGTATGGAATTGTTTGAATCCAGTCACATAGAAAAGCGAAAGCGATCCGACAGCGTGACCGAACTATTGGACTGACGTCTCGTATCGTTATTGCTTCGGACTCGCCTGTCTGTTTGACAAAGGTTTAAATACTTTAATAACGCTGTAAATAAAATACTGAAATCTTGTGATCGAGCTACTTACCATGACTTTTCCCGCTTTTCTGACGTAAAGTAATCTGCAACTTTGACATTAATTTGAATGAAAAACATAGTTCCTTATTCGTAGAACTAGAGGCCGTTTTTCATTTTTCCATACAATAAACGCCGAAGATTTCCAAAATTTCACGAAATGCGTACACTTCAAGAAATATAGAAATCTTATAATAAGGCATCAAGTGGCTTATATTTGCATACCAATTACACCCACACAATAACAAACACTAATGTCTCGTAAACGCAAACACAATATCATCTCAACGGCACCTCATTTCCTCAAACGCAAAAAGGGAAGTGTCACCAAATATTTACCTTTATTTAGGTTACATGGAACGCTGTGACAATGACGCACCTAATCCACGTCAATGGGGACACCTAATATCCTGTGAAGAGACGCTTTGTGAGGTTTTGCTCACAATACTCGGGTTGATGGCATGGAAAACTTCCAATCTTCTCGCTTACTTTTGTTCTGAAGGTTGCCACGATTTGTTTGGTGCTCAATGGCTTATCGAGTGATTGACGGGAACGATCGAGTTTCTGATGCGTTGCTTTTAGATGTCTTAGCTTTATTACGACTCCAAAATATTTATACATATTTAGAGGTTCGAGATTATCCAACTGCAAACTGCAAAGATACATTCTCAATTGAAGTTGTAAGACTGACATCTGTGGTCGTATTATGACGTCTTAAAACCAGGTTTGTTCCTGTGAGTGAAAGAGACAGAGCTATACGAGTCGTCTAGCGCCATCTCGTTCACTCGCTGGAACAAGCCTAGTTTTAACACATCATAATATGGCCCCTGTTGTGAGAACTCAGTTTTAACTCAAACTTAACTCAGTCACGCAGTCATCTGAAAATAACCATAATGTTCTATTTCGCATGATAAGCGTGCTCGCAGATTCTATTATTTTATACCATAAAGAACATACCGGGGTCGCGGGACTGTCTCTATCAGGTAACCTTAACCTCGGAACGTAAAGGACTGTTGAAGGACACCGTGGATTTTGACAGTACGAGTCTGACAGTAGTGGGTCGGAGGACTCATTTGATAATTTTACCACGATAAAAAGGTGACATACGGCCGGTCGGATGGAAAGAGGTCACCGTAGCCTATGGACACCTGCAACTGCAGAGGTATCGTCAGCGAATTGTTGAACTTTAGACGCCTTTTTCGAGAATACTTAGAAGGATTTGAAAATTCATTTTCGTGTGAAGTGAAATTGACCTAAGCTTGAGTTAAGTTTAACTTCACTTTACTTTTTAGATCTCAGGGTGAAGGTGATTCTAAACAGGTAACCATGACACTGGAACGTAACTTAGTATTGAAGGAACACCGTTAAATTTTTCTTGGATCTTGATTTTACCACGCTAAAAAAATTAAAAGGTGAGGGCGACATGGCTACTCCTCATAACCAGAGGTCGGAATTATGTAGAGTTATTTAAGTACTTGCATCGAAACGTTGATATTAATATGGATCTTCCCGGGATTTCTAACAGACAATTCGGTATGGCCAACAGTTTACTTATAAATAATAATAAAAACCTCATAGAGTACAGAGTAACTAGCACGCAATTTTTATTAGTATTTAATTCACAATACAAATTTTATTCGGAAATCCGATGTCGTTGATGTAAATTAGGCAACGAAGCGTGTGCAGTCGTTTAAATTGTGTAAAAGTACATTTTTTTTTTTTTTAATAAATAACGGTATTTTTCTGCTCTTTAAAGTAATTCCGGGGTTTGAGGCATATCCACTTTACTTTTTCGCTGTATGAAATCAGTGTAAGTACTTACATGAATAACTCTACCTAATTCCAACCTCTGCTCATAACATTGGACTTAAGCCGACGAAAGGTGAGTATACAATAAGTAAAGTAAAAGTTGAGATTACATTTCAACATGTTTTCTATTCCTTTGATTCCTGACTCCTATCACGAAGCCCTATATAATCCACGTCAAAGGCGACACTTTAATATCCTGTTGAGAGACCCTTTACAAAGTTGGTTTTGCCTACGTTACTGGATTCAATAGCTAGTCAAATTTCATACCTCTCAACCGCAAGGCTGAGCACGCACTAGGACGATCAAACGCACACGTGTTTACGTAAGTTTGAAACTGCAAAAAAAAACACACAGATATTTTTACAAAAGCATGCATGTTTTACTGACTGATTTTAAAAATGTAACTTGCTACATATTGGTCGTGGTTTGTAAACAGAACAGATCAGAAATACATCGTAGTACAAAAATAAAGCAAAACGCCAACCGCAGTGCGTAGTTTTAAACGGTTTTGCGTTTTTAGCTTGCGTATAAAAACTAAGGCACACGGTACCTACTTTTTTGTTCATCCTTTTCCATTGTCTCGTAATTTGTCATTGTAATTGTGTGCCTAAGGCGTGTCAAATAAACTTATTTTCTTTCTTTCTTTCTTTCTATAATTTGAGGCGTGGTCAATTGCTCATACTTATGATAATATGAAAATTAACTGGTACCTATTTGAAAAAGAAAATTAATTTTAGCAACAATAAAAAGCATGCTTATCTTTTAAATTGTGTTTTTTTTTGTACTCTAAAATTAATATTTAATATCAAGTGTGTTCATTGTGATGAAATTTTAATACATTTGAGGCTATGAAACTTATTTAATTTAAAACGTTATAATTTCTTGGAAGTCAAAAGCCTTACCTTATTAGAAGCTATTGTGACTCACTTTAATTTCATCAAATTAAGAATTGAAAAGAATTTAAATGTATTCAAGATGAAGAATTTTATTACTGAATATTAAAATTATAATTAAAATTTGAAATAAAGCAAACGAAACGACATTGATTTAATAATTATAATGTTTAAGTGATTTACAGAGTTAATTACGACTCAAAAATGAAGATTCTACCATTGTTGACACTGTTCTTAGTTCAATGCCCCATAATAAATTTAAGGGGTCTTCTGTTTAATTTTAACTAGCGTCCCGTTTCTAATGTCTGTTATGACTGATACGATACTTTGCAGTTACTCTATGTATTTAAAAAAAATATATCACCGAAATATACCTACGCGCACAATTCCTGAGCGACTGCACCAAATCGGTAATTTTTTTTTTCTTTTTGTTTTGTTGTATGTTACAATATTTTCGAAAAATTCATAGCGAAAGTCCCTTTATTATGGCACCAAAAACTCTATGTTTTCAAGTAATAAAATTAATGTAAACGAAGCAAGGACTTTATAATATAGACTTCACTTTTTTTTCGTGGTAAATCATCAAATGAAATCCGAACCCAGGACAGGGCAGGAGGGACTGTCAGACTCGTACTGACTAAAATCCACGGTGTCCTTCAATAGCCCTTTACGTACCGGGGTCACGGTAATTCGTAAGTCCCGCGACGCCGGCAGGCTTTGGCCCTCTAGAGGGGGGCCCCGTCATTTTACTGACACTCTTTGAGGAACACAACCCGCCGTCGATCCGGGCATGGTCCATGTTCGGACTGCGAGTTGCCCATTACTCGCTGCCCGCGTGCCCGCACCTACGGCGGTCGGAGATCGTCTGTCGACGTCCGTCGCCATGGGCGTCTTCCACTGCGGCTGGGGTGGAGGGAAGACGCTGTCCTCTCCCTCACGTGGCACGCCATCTCCTTCGCTAGCATAACTGCTTCGCAGAAGGAGGCGACCGCTTACCACTGTACTACCGCAGCATGGTCTCGACCAAGGCCGGGCGCGAGAGGTCTCCGCCTATCGCCGTCGTGAGGGCACGGCGGTGCTCTGCCCAAGCGGGGCTGTCGTGCACCGTATGCTCCGCCGTGTCCTCCGGACGATCCTCGTAGTGGTGCCACCCAGGCGTTTCTTCCCTCCTCATCAGATACAGGTTCCTCCCGAAACTTCCGTGTCCGATGAGGACCTGCGTCACACGGTAGGTCAGAATGCCGTGACGCTTATCCAGCCACTCACTTCACTAGAGAAACTTTATAATATAATCAACTCATCCAATATTCAGCTGTAAGTATATTTACTACCACATAAATCACTTTCCCTCGACAATAACTATTGTGTCCCACAATAAGTAGATCATAAATCGTAAACTATCTTATGGTAATCTTCAAGTAGATCCAGCCAACAAATGAATAATTTTTTTGCTTAAATATTATAAAGATTTGGTTGTTTGCCAATGCAAAACTTTGCTGTTTAGGAATCTGAATTAAAAGCTTATAATATCTTACCTTGTAATTACGATTTATGCCTGTTTCTACAGATCTAAATGAATGTCTGAAATTCTGAATAAAAACACCCAGGGATTTTCGTGATCAAGTGTTCGAATAGATCTGCAATGATACTCGTAACAAACCATTCACATAAGTAACGCTTAATGTTAATAAACTAAGGTAGAACATTTTAATTTTATTACTTCACGGAAAGCACTGTTGAGTCTTGACTTTAGCTTTGTTCTCCGTATTTCATACAATATTTGATCGTAACTTTGTCCTTTTTCTACAAAACAATGGTTGCTAGGCATTCTAAATTCGAAACCTTTTAAAGAACTCAAAAAAAAGAAACAAAAAACACGATGTTCCACGTTCAAACGCGGCTAGTGGATGAGATGAGTCGTAACAAGCTTTTATCCAACCAGTCGGAACGTGTCACATAGGTGGCCAGTAACATCGAATCACCTGTAAAGAATGGCCTTGTATACTGGGTTTTTTTTATCTATCAGGTAGCTTTTTGAAGGATCGAAGCAAATATAAAAGCATCTCAGATGATAAATTCAATAATGATTTCATCTTTTACTATATTTTCGCACGACATTTACTGTTATCTCTAGCAAGAGGCGGTTCTTGAGTTTTTTTTTGTCTTTGTCTTTTAGTTTCAAAACAATGTTTATTTATATGCCTATTTATTTTTCATAACGTGACAGAATTTTGAGTTATTTCAATATCGTAGTGCTTTTCACAATTTGTTACGGAAATAATAATTTACAATAGCCTAGAAATTAGAGATTTTCATGTAAATTTTGATACCTAATTACTAAAATCACGCAAAGATAGAGTAAACACCGGTTAACTCTGTAACCGGTATTCCGGTACTTTTACAGAATTCCGGGAAATAAGTACCACATTAATTTCCCTTTTACAAAAAAATTGGTTCTCTTTTGTCAAGAAAGAAAGATTTTTAAAAGCTAAAAACACAAAGTCTTACGTAATTCTCTTGTATAACATTTCCTTATTCACAAAAACTAAAAGAACAAAGGTCACAACAATGTTATAAAAAGTTAATCTACCTTTAAAGCTTGTATTTTTCTCTTTAGCATTCTCACCGGGTTTCATTTAATCTGCTTCTACTCCTGAACTTACCTACTTAACTTGCGTTCGCCATTTAGTTTCCAAACATGGAAACAAACATGTATTTTATTATCATTCTGAAAACAATATACAGGGTGCTTTATAATTCGATGCGGTCCTTAAAATGGGTGATACTAGACCTTATTTGCAACAATTTTAACCCCGACAACATGGGGTCCAAACTTACTGATTCTGGCTATCAAAATTTGAAGATTTTTCGTAATATTTCCACCTCTCCTTAATTTAGTGCTTATTGTTACAAACTAACGATGGACACCACTTAAAATTCATACTTTTCTGATAGAATATGAACGATTCAATCTAGTGATTACAAGTTTGTTATAAAACTAATCATATCTTGGGAAATTAAGTATCATGAAGTTTCACTCTTAATTCTATTAGGTACATTTCTGCCTAACTCCTCTTTTTTATTGTGGTGAAATCATCAAATGAGTCCTCCCACCTAAGGTAGGGACTGTCAGACTTGACTGACTAAAATCCACAGTGTCGTTCAATAGCCCTTTACGTACTGGGGTCACGGTAATTCGTGAGTCCCGCGACCGCCTAACTCCTCTGGGATAGCTATGCACAGACTCCATCTGTCAAATTTTCATTTTTTCACAGTAGGAATAGCTGCATGTTCATTTGGAAAAAAAAAATGACAGATTAGTGTAGGGTAACGTGCTGGCGTTTCGATGATATTTTAAGTAGAATAAAGTTGATATTTGTCTGTCAAAATGGGAAACAAGAATGTAAATACGGAATACCTGTGTTCGTAATATTGCCGTGAAGCTCAAAGCTAAGGAATCTGCATTCCCCACTACTGTTGAATGCCATCGGCGCTCGATCATTTACTTTGATACTAGGAAATTGAGCTAAATGTATTACATTCCTTTGATGGTTCGGTAGATGAGAAGGGCAAGTAAACTTAGGTAAATAAATGAGGTTTAGTTTTGAGATTGGTACTTTTTAGGGTTTCGTACGTCTGAATACAAAAACGGAACCCTTATAGGATCACTCGTGTGTCTGTCCGTCCGTCGCTTACAGTCAATTATCTCCGAATCTATTAGACCGATTAAGTTGAAATTTGGTACACATATCAATTCCTGTGACCCAAACACAGAGGTGTGACGTGAGCAGATGAAATCTGTATATGGGGGGTCATTTTTGGGGGGGAAGGGGAAAATTAAAAAAAAAAAAAACTGAAAACTGCATCGTGTGGCATATCAAATGAAAGGTCTTGTTGAGAAGATCTTAAATGTATTTTTTTGTAATTTTAAAATAAATAGTTTCCAAGTTATTCAAGAAAATAGACGAAAATTGACCATTCCCCCCCCCCTTATCTCCGAAACTACTGAACCTAAAATTTTGAAAAAAATACAGAAATTAGTTTTCTCCTTATAGATTATAGGAAAACCTATAAGAAGTCCATGATATTAAAATAACATGGTAAATCACTCAATATTGTGCGTACCAACTTACATTTTTTTTTTAATACGTCATAAATCGTAAACCGCAATTTATCTTTCAAAGTTACAACCAACTTTTATATAATGTTACTTGCTGCTACGGAACCCTTTAAAGGCGAGTCCGACTCGCACTTGGCCGGTTTTTAAATGATAAAAGTAATGCTGGTAGAAGTATTCTTGCTCGTGTTATTACGTGTTACACGCACCAAAAGTTTGTTTGCTTTACGCCGTGTTTCCCAACATTGTCTTTTTTTTTTAACTATAAAATCTCATTTAAAAAAAACCGGCCAAGAGCGTGTCAGGCCACGCTCAGTGTAGGGTTCCGTAGTTTCCCGTCCGTTACAATAAGTGTTAACAAATAGCCTTTTTTTAAACTTAAATAATTGATTATACTACAAACTTAGTCCAGGAATTTTGTACCACCTTCTTGTTTTTTTTGCACAAAAACTGTTCTTTCCATCAAGTTCAAAATAATTTTCCTAGAAAGTACTTATAAAGTTCTACTTTCCAGATTTTTTTCATATTTTCTAAACTTATGGTTCAAAAGTTAGAGGGGGGGGGACACATTGTTTTTGACTTTAGGAGCGATTATTTCCGAAACTATTGACATCATCAAAAAATGATCTTAGTAAACCCCTATTCATTTTTAAATACCTATCCAACGATATATCACACGTTAGGGTTGAAATTAAAAAAAAAATCACTTTCTATTTTACATATAGGGGGGCTACCCTAAAAAAACATTTTTTTCCAATTTTTATTTTTGCACTTTGTCGGCGTGATTGATATACATATTGGTACCAAATTTCAGCTTTCTAGTGCTAACGGTCACAGAGATTAAGCGAGGACGGACAGACAGACAGACAGACAGACATGGCGAAACTATAAGGGTTCCTAGTTAACTACGGAACCCTAAAAATGACAAGAAATTTATCAAAAAGAACACGTTTGCCGTGTTAGTTATAGGTCCTTCCATATTTTTTTGTTTCGTTTTGTTACTGGTCGGATACTTTTAAAACTTAGCAAACCAGTAGGTGGATAACAAGAAACTTGTGAACTTTAAAAATAATAAAATATGAAAATAGTAAAATTATTTATTTTGGAAACTTGGGTGACACGGTAAGATAAAAGGTCTGCCTCCCGAACTAGTTACGTAGTCAGCTTTTATCTCTGGTGACAGATCCTATCCCAATTATATACGTCAGTATGCATAATTATTAGGTACAAAATACTCATATTCTAAATTTATTACAGCTTCCATTATCTTGTAAGGTAGTTTTTATCTAATAAAAGGATAAACCATCTCATTACACACACTGTCTTTTTCTTATGAAGAAAACTTCCGATGTAATTCCAACATTGTTCAAGGTTGAAAACTGATTAGAAACATTTGTACTACACACGGCTACATATGAACCATACAAAACCAGTTTATCTTGGCCTCGCATGTTGTTGCTAATTTGTTGGGCTATGTCGGTAACTTTGGTTCGTCTACGAATCTCCTACACTTATCTATGACACTTATTAGTTACCTACCATTTTGATCAAGATTAAATCATTGTCATAAAAGCACGAAAATTGATACAGATCCAACCTTTTTTTTTATCGTGGTAAAATCATCAAAAGTCCTCCTCCCCAGTGCGGGACGGGAAAGACTCTTACTAAAATCTATGGTGATCCTTCAATAGCCCTTTACGACCCGGGGTCACGGTAACCTCATGGGATAGACCCGCATCTTCGGCAGGCTTTGCCCTTCTAGAGGGAGCCCCGTCAGATTGGTGACAGCTCTTTGAAGCGCACGTGGAACTTGACTCGGGCATGGTGCATGATCGGACGGCGAGTCACCCATTACTAACCGTCTGCATGCGTCAGCTTAAACTAGTTTTGCATAGCTTAAGGTGTTGTTGTGTGTAGGTACCTACTTCCACAGTTTGCACCGCAATGGCTTCGAACTTGGGGCGTTTGGTAGTTAAGACTCGTGACAACTTTACTTAAGAGTGTGCCAACTGGCACGGAGTATGTCGACCGCAGTAATATGTGCCTTACCACATAATCTTGGTATAGTTAGTTTGAGGCTCGTATTTAATAGCACTGAATATTTGAGAATACAATTTAACCGTAGGTATATATTATTAGTGAAGAACAATATTTCTAGGTTAAGCATAGCACTATCCGTAAGTGTACTAAGTGGAATAAAATACGAAAAATATTGGGTGCCATATATGGAATAGCTCAAGTCGTTTCACTCATGCCTTTGTCAAACAAACAAGTAAGTCCGAGGCGATACCGAACCGAAGACGCCAGTCCGATAGTTCTGTCACGCTATCGGATCGCTTTCGCTTTTCTATGTGACTGGATTCAAAAAATTCCATACATTACAAATAAAAACGTCACGCTTCGCATTCGCCACGCCAGTCTGTTTGACAAAGACTTAACGGAATTTAGATGTACTTCAAACTTTAAAAATAGTATTGCATCCATTTCTGAATGCTACGTGTGGATTGTCATTACAACTAGAGTTAGGTATTATCGTGCCACTCAGAAATTTGTTTGATTGAAATGATATCTAATCCTAGGTAGGTGAATAGTTGTTCCATGTAATGTAGAACAGTGTATAAGACGTGGACGCGAGGTATGATGGGAAATCATACACTTTTTATTTTTTTTTTTATTTTTTTTTTTTCGTGGTAAAATCATCAAATGAGTCCTCCCACCCAGGGCAGGGCGGGAGGGACTGTCAGACTTGTACTGACTAAAATCCACGGTGTCCTTCAATAGCCCTTTACGTACTAGGGTCACGGTAATCCCTTGGTCCCGCGACCCCAGCAGGCTTTGGCCCTCTACAGGCCCCGTCATTATGCTGACACTCTTTGAGGCGCGCGTGGAACACAACGCGCCGTCGACCCGGGCATGGTCCATGGTCGGACAGCGAGTCGCCCATTACTTGCCGCCCGCATGCCCGCGCCTACGGTGACCGGAGATCGTCTGCCGACGTCCGTCGCCGTGGGCGTCTACCACTGCGGCAAAAAACCCTGTCCTAGAAACAAAAATACTAAGATATGTGACATCTACCAACCCGCACTAGGCCCGCGTGGTGGATTACGGCCCACTCCCTCTCACAGAGAGGAGGCCTGTGTCCGAGCTTTGGGAACATCATACATGATGATGAAGATGATATTCTGTTTAATACGACTGATAGTCTTAATAAGTACCTACTGGAATTGATCGTCTGCCAATATCCTTCCCACATAATGAGCTTACTGACAAATATCATCTCTAAATTGAATAAATGATGAAAAATCAAGAGCTAATTAGTACTTCGCAAGTTAATGTCATGTATAATAAGCAAATAACTTTGAAATCTAATAAATTGTACAAGAGCTCAAACCTGTCTGTGACAATTGTACTTAACTTCTAATTAACTGAAACTCTGTACTTAAGTAACACTTGAGAACCTCAAAATTGTTACAGAAATTAATTAAATTTATACTCTGTTAACTTGAAAAGCGACTTAATTGTTTAACAGTCGTATGCACTCGATTTCACGCATTGTTCTCTCAAGTTGTGAGACGAGTAATAATTCGTACTTAATAATGTGATGTCTTAAGAACTTTGATGCTAGACTTTTATTTAAAAGAGATTATAAAAAATTGTTGAAAAGAAAACTATTACTAGAGAATATTGAGACGATCCCAAACCATTTAAGATATGGCTTTGGGTCGAAACATTTGAGATGTTTTAAAAATATCACATAACCAAGCTTTCGTCAATAGAACTTGGAATCTAAAAAGGTCACTTTAGCTGAGACATAATATGAATTGCGATAAAATTATTTAATATCCATGATCTACTCTAATACTTGGACAAAAATAATTTAATTTTAATTAACGATTTTTTCCTCTTTAGACAATCTAATAGACGATTTGAAGAAGACCGGATCGCGCTGGATGCGAGCGGCTTCTAACCGGTCTTATTGGAATTCTATACGGGAGACCCATGTTAACCACTGGGCATCTTTCGTCTGATATAATAATGACAATGACCGCAACTTATAATTACTATGATAGCCTTTTAGACCCCTTTAACTTAACGTTAACAACACATACTTCAAAAACTCGGTTTGCAGAACATCATCATTAGCCAAGGATCGTTACCCACCCTAAAAATGTTAATTAGGTGCACAGAACAAACAGAGTTTACGGAAATACGAAGCAGTTAATCCCAACGTTGTACTTCTCATGAATATTCATTATTTAGATCCAGACAAAAATATGAAAGACTAGCTAAAGCCAGCGACTTCGCTCACAAGAATTATCCCGCGGGAACACAATAACTGAGATAAAAAGTATCCTGGTAATACAGGTCATCAACTATTTATGTACCGGATTTTATCCAAATCCGTTCTGTAGTTTTTGTCTGAAAGAGTAACAAACATCCATCTTTCCATCCTCACAAACATTTAAAATACACACATCAAAAGTGTCTAGGGATCAACATATATTTTTGCAATAACTTTTCTCCTGATTGATATTAATTAAAAAAATTTTTAAGGATTCATCAAATAAAGTGTTTTCGTTTGTCACAGTAACGATAAACCAAGTCACCTTTGCATTAATAAAGAAATTTGCCATTTTCCTAATAAAGGGATTTTTGACATTTGAACCACTAACACAAAAGTTCGAAAAAAAGACTGAAATAACAGTTTTCTTTAAAATTTTATTGGGTAACTTAAACAATTAATAATCCGTGTTTCTACCGCGAACACTAACAACACAAGAACATCGGTTTGGCATACTCAAAATGAGTTCATCCAAATCACGCTGTGGAATGGCCGCCCATGTTCGTTGCAACAACAAAAAAAGGTCTTCTTGCGACTGGATACCCTCCATATTCGGCAGAGCTCTTCTCTGTAGCATATCCCATGCATGCTCAATCGGATTCAAGTCTGGCGACTGAGCAGGCCAGGGCAGGACATTGATGTTAGCTGCGGCGAGAGTCTGTCTTACAACTCTTGCGGTGTGCGGTCGTGCATTATCATGCATTAACTGAAATAAGGGACCGATTTTCACTTGTAGAGGAACGATGACGTCTGATACAATCGTCTCAGCATAAATTTGAGCGTTGAGGTTGCCTCTGATCCAAATCAACTCAGTTCTTCCGCCGATCCAAATACCCGCCCATACCATGATGGATCCACCACTATAAGGATGGACTTCCTGGCAGGATTTTAATCGCTGTTGGCGTCCAGGGCTTCTCCAGTGTCGTATACGTCTTGTATCCGGTCTCATACCAAAACGAGACTCATCAGAAAAGCACACGAAACGCCATTGTTCTTCTGCCCAATTTCTGTGTTCAAGAGCCCATTGATATCGAATCCTACGATTGTGTATTGCTATAGGTGGTACCCGTAGCGGTCTTCGGGAATGAAGGTTCACTTCATGCAAACGGTTTCTGACTGTTTGGTCGCTAATTAAGTTCCCTGAAGAGTGATGAAGCCTCACGGCTAACATCATGGCGGTTATTGTTGGAGCTCTTCGAGTTAAGATTTGAATGTATCGGTCTTGTCTCCGTGTGGTGCAGCGATACCGTCCTCCATGGCGCTCAGCCACGGTACCAGTGCTTCGGTAACGTGTCCAAAGTCGACTGATAATACTCTGACTTGTATTCAGAGCTAAAGCCACAGTACACTGCTTAAATGACGTCGCCGCTCCATAATAACGTTGGTTTTAATCAGTAGTAGGGAAACAGTAGCACTAATAATGTCTTCAATGCGTTGTATGTTTTTATAGGGTAAATATTGACAGCTGATTTTCATCTTTTACTCGAATTTGATTCACAGTTCCTGATTCAAATTATGAAATGCACCAAAAAGGATCCATATAAATTTATAAAATCATAAATTTATTACAAAGCCACATCTCAATCTCAAGAAATCCGCATAAAAATGCTTGATCCCTAGACACTTTTGATGTGTGTAGGAGTTGTCCAGCACTCAGCATCATTTGTATGCAGAAATTAAAATTCAACGATTTGTAGGGACTTTAAAAGGTTAGATGTTAAAACAAAGGGATCGCGATGAGATTTGTTTGTGAAAATAGATTCTATTCCATGTATTAAGTCAGCTGACATTTTGTTGAAGTTGTCTTTTGTTTTTCATGTTTACTTAATCGTTGGAGGACTGAAGCCCTAGCATAACTATGTTTTAGGAACCTAAAGTAAACGGGAACTTTGACGTTAACTTGCTGGAAAAAAATAGTCCCCCATTCGTAAACTAGAGGCACGTTCTCATTTTCCATGCAATAAATGCTATAAATATTTCAAGCTCCTAGCTGCAAGTAAAATACAGAAATCATGTGTTAATGCCCTGGTTGCCTCAAAATGTAGAAATCTCCAAAGCACGTGTGGCTTTTTTTCTTTAGCTTTATGTAATACGGCAAATAGTCGTGTCTAAGTGTGTTTGGAGATTTTTTGTTGACTTAGAAACGGCAAATCCTGCACAAACTTAAAATTTTCATACAGTTTTTTTCGAAAATCTCTCGTTACCGCACATTCTATATTCCGCACAATCAGTATTCTGCGACACCGGTTCCCAGGATGGATTGCTAGGAGGTGGGTCAACATCAAGGTTGCGGCTAAAGAATAAAAATCCGTTTGTAGGTACCTATTTAAGATCATCAGTTTATTGTATCAGACCTAGAGCTCGGGCCTTGTCTAACCAATCAGAACGTGAAACGTAGCTGCCGCCGAGTACTCGACTGCCAGAGAAACCAGTCCTGCCGTGTAGAAGTCTAAAGTTGTCCATGATCATCACTGTTCCTGTAAAGTATTATACAGGGTTATTGAAAAAATATTAACAACTTTACATGGGCTGAAAGTACTTACGGTTATAAATAACTTTTATCTACTATCATGCTATTAATCCTCTATAAAAGAACCTATAACAATTAGCTTATTGCCAACATTAAAACACTCAATGATATAATGATCATTATATCATCCAAACGCGTGTTATAATGAATTTCAAAAAAAGAACATTCTCATGCAATGACATTTTCACCACCAGATCGCTAAAATTTTGAAAAAAGAACAACTCGTCTTATCGTGTTATATCCCGCCATTTTTTTACTCGAATAAGGTATGCGAATATGGTATGTTATGAGAATCTTTTATAGAGGATTCACAGCATGATTGTAGATAAAGTCTTGTATGCAACCGTTATAATTAGGTATTAAAACACTCATGTGATACTATTATCACACTCGGCTACGCCTCGTGTGATAAACCCACATTCGTGTTTTAATACCCCTGATTATACAACGGTTGCATAAATAACTATTAGGTACTAGAAACCAACCAAGAAAGATAAAAATAATATATTTATAGTGTAGTTCCACCTACGCAGGTTGGTTACTGTTCAACCGGTTTTTCCTGTGGATGCCTTAAACGACTCTGAGGCCTGAAGCCAGCGCCTTACAAATTAAATTAAAAACTAAGTAACCACACGATAAGGGCACCCTATGTGGAGTACGGACTTCGGCTTTTGGGCGTAACTGAGGGAAGGCAGCTAGGGGTAAGCTGGATCTGATTGAGCGGCGCCGGTTCATCACTTCATTTTTTATATGAATTTGAAGCCGCGCTGCCTCCACGCCGTACTTTGTGGCTTTGAAGAAGCCCTTATACTAATAAAGCTGAAGAGTTTGTTCGGTTCAACGCGCTAATCTCAGAAACTACTTGTAAAAGCCTTTTTGTGTTGGATAGTGTCGTCTCGTCTTGTATCGAGGAACGCTATAGTCTATAAAACATAGCGCTAAGACCAATAGTAGTCGAGCAGCGGGGTTCAGCTAACGGGAAGCTAAAACCACGGGAACAGCTAGTCCTACTATATTTTCTTTGTCTTATACACCTTATCCTACTATTATTTAATACCTGGTCTCAGTTTAAACCTCCACTGGTAGCTGGGGTTCTGGTAGTATTTCGCCAAGCTTCTCAATGAGCGGTAGTAAGACCTGCACTCTTCACTGCTGCTAAAGGCCATTGGAGCACGATCGTACACATTAAATCTGAAGCAAAAACATAATTTATTCATACCTGACGGGTTTGATGGTCATAATTTTTTCATAACTACTTATAATTATTTGGGTCGGCTTCCAGTCGAACCAGATGCAGCTGAATATCAGTATTTTTCATGGCGCGACTGCCTGTCGTACCTCCACAACCCAGTAACTGGATAATACGACACCCCATGGTAAGACTGGTTGTCAGACTTTTAGAGCTTCTGACTAATATTAACGACTGTAACGAAACTGCAAATCACAGCCGGGACCAACGGCTTTACGTGCTTTCAGAGGCAGGGAGACCCGCTATGACATATGGTCACCCATCCGCAGATCAACCTCATTACCAAGTAAAACTTTTTAAGACATTTTCCTTACCTAATCTGTACCAGTTCTTGTGTCTCATTATCTACTCTTATAACAGGTGCGGAGTAAGTATGATGATGTCCATCTTCTATGTATTCTGCTTCAAGGTTAAAAGTTGAGAGGAATTTAAAATCTTCTGGACTCTCCTTCTTTAGTTCCGTTGCGCCGTAGAACCCGTCTGCTAGTATTGTTTCACCACCTGTTCCGTTTTTATGTTCCAGGCAGTGTAGGATTTGTAGACTGGAAAAAAATACCTGCATTTAAATACTTCAATAAAGTACATACATCGGGTTCGGTTCCCGCACGGAGCAAATATTTGTATGATCTACTAGTAGTTGCTTCGGGTCTGGGCATTTGTGTATGTGAATTTTTGTGTTTGTAAATGTACCCACGACACACGAGAAATTCCTATTGTGGCTCAATGTTTTTAAAAAAAGAAAAATATGCGTTGTGTAATCGAACGCTCGATCAAACAAACATTCGATAATTTGAATCCTCGATGTATTGAGCGTGCGATATAATTGGATTCGATTTATTAGCCATTCGAAAATTATGAACGTTCGAGTATATAAATGTTCGATCTAAAGTGCTCCAATCAATTGCAATTCGATTTGGCTTACACAGAAAGATTCAGAAATGTGACTACTGAAGTAATAATTAGAAAAATATTGACAAAAGTGTTACAGCTAATTTAGACCGATATTCGAAAATGTATGTGTCAATTGAAAGTTTAAAACTGTCACAGTTTCAATTTTTCTGAAGACATTCGATAATTAAGGACTTGTAAGTTTGCTCGAAATGTCACGCTCTGGAGGCCCGTTCCCCCAGTCACATTTCGTTTTCTTTTGATGCTTTTATTACACCTCAAATTGCTCTTATTCCCGTCTTTTTCTAAATACATTTCAACGAAAAACAAAAACGCCACCATCTCATTACTTCGCGCAAGAAATAAAACATTTTCATTTGTGAAGCGTTCAAGGATAAAAGGAAATTGTTCGGCGATGAAAAAGTCAAAGATCCATATAAATCAAACGATGTGTGGCAAGGGCCGACGGATTTCAAGAATTTCTTTTACGTTGGTACAATTGGGACGAGACATTCGCGGCAAAGAGACCGCTATTACTGAGACAGAGTAATATAAGGCTCAAACACACAGAAATACTCGGGTTTCTTCTTTTGTATCGGTGGTATGACATTGCAATGTCTACCTAAACCTAATAGGTGGCCACACCAATCACTCACCTATATCATTCATCAAGACAAGTGGAGCTACACCCCAACAAGTAGGTCATGGTCTGATTGGAAGCACCACATTATATTGTACTTAATATCGTAAGTATGTAATCCTCCATTTTGTCAAAATGTGTTTGCACGACCTGTGATTAGTTACAAGACGTTGTTCATTATTAAAATACGATTTTGTCGCTTTATGTAGTCTTGCAACCAAATAAAGACTGGGTGCGCCACGGTGACAGTTTGATGCGCTATAGTCTTTTACTCGATCTTATCCAACCATTCAAGCGCCACTATGTAACTGAAGCTGCTAACGGCTGTCCCGCCGCGCCGTGTCGTGGTATTTCAGTGTGTTTTGAGCCTTACAGAAACGCCTAATGCTCGAGCATCCGTAAACGAATCGCTAAACAGAATTTGAAAGCGACCAACAAACGAAAGCTTTTTCGAATAGACCTTGAAATAATAATGACGGAAGGGACTCCAGTTAAAGTGGGGCAGAAATAGGCTCTTGCAAAAATAACTAGCTTCATTATAACAGGCATGATGCTTTCTTTGGGTACTCGTTTGTTTAGGGAATTAAAAATAAATTGTATGATTTAGTGACGACAAAAGATCTTTGGGAAAAAACTACAACCGACTTTCAGGATAAGAATAAAACCACCCGTAAAATAACTTTGGATTCCGAAGTCGGTAACAAAAGGGTTATTCGTCCGCTGTGTTTTAACAAGTACGTACCCAGTAATATTGTATTTATACCTCTTTTCATTTTCTTACATGCACACAGTGTGTGTTGGTACCAGATGTTAGAATTGTAAAATGTTTTAGATATAATTTGCTCTAACAGGCTGATTGTTTACTTCGTTCAATATTGAAAAAAGTTTTTCACAAAGTTGAAAATTTACTTCGATTTATTTATTTAACAAAAGGATCTTCACATTTCACGAAATTGATTCCAACGTAATTGTTATAATACATCATTCGTGTTTTTTGTTGTAAATCTTTTTCACGAGTGATTTATAAGAGGTTCGAACAATCAATTCTCTTCAATTAATTCAAAACAGCAGATTGAAAATAAAGAGATATTGGTTTGAGGGGAACATTTTATAGCCGAAGTTTTTTAGTTTACTTTTCTATAATTTCAGTCGTAGATAATTGATAAACTTTGTCTCATTTTACAGACAAAGACACAAAAACGTTTTTTTCTTGATAAAGTTCAATATTTTTTTATTTATTCGCTTATGCAACTGATCACGTACTTTTTTAATGCGTGTACAATCGCGCTGCTAAAGCGGTTTTTCTCATAAAGAAGGAATGGCCTTCTGCCACGCTACTGACGGGCTCCTAACGTCCTAATTTGCAAGCGGCCTTAAAATGCTCCCGTACTTACCCAGCAGCCTCAGTGAAGTACGTATTATCGTGATGAGCAGCTAAAGGTAGATTGGTATACGCCGTATCAGCGTGATCTGCCCTAGTGGTGAACTGCCACATTCCTCCGAAGATCGTGTGCTGCACGCCTCCAAGAGCTTTGCAAACTTCCTCTGTAGCTTCTAAGGATACACCGACCTGTAATTCATAAAGAAAACTGGTTGAACTTCATAAAGAATCAATCATTATTAATCCTCCCGACTTATTGCAAGGTATCATCCCAATTTATCGTATCGGGTCTGAAAAAGCCCGTAACCAGGACCCTGGAAAATAAGGGCTATTGAAATCACACCGTCTGTACAAGTCTGACAGTCCCTTCCACTCCACCCAGGCCGGGAGGACTCATGTGATATTTTAACCGCAAAAGGATAAAAAGGAGACTAAAAAGGATACTACATCAATATCATAAAATGATTTACGAGTATTAAAATGGAATATTCGATTCTACAAAAATGGTTTTTTAGATCCCCTTGTCATTTGCCGAAAAGGCAACTGCAATTACAGAGTAACCCAAATGTAATAAAAATTGCAGCAAAACTGCTGTTTTGTATCTGGCTCGATCAAAACAATTTCATAGCTGACAACATTGTCGCCTTTGTGTAATTTCATTGTATTCAATGCGTTGCTACACAATTACACATGAATTAACTCAGTATTTCTGCGCACAGACTTTTGTACTATAATTAAATTACAACGTAATTAAAAACGTTAACAAATTTGACTGCACCGCCTTTCAAGCCGCCAAGTCATTCATATAAAATAAAATTTTCGTTTGAGTTTTTGTTTTTACATTTTAAGCACGGACTCCACCAAAGCGGAGACGAGAGGAGATTTGTTTTAATAGCCAATCAAATTTCCACCAGAGTCAAGCGGAGAGAAGATGCGAATTTCTGATTAGTTATTCTTGATCCTCTCGTCTCCGTTTTGATGGAGTCCGGCCCTTAAATACGCTGGGTGATCAACACATTCAAATAATCACATGATAATACAGAATAACTACATAAACGAAAAAAAAATAACAATTAACGTGATAATACCATATTTAGCGTGGCAGTCGTGGGCAGGGCAGGAGGGACTGACTTGTACTGACTAAAATCCACAGTGTCCTTCATTAGCCCTTTACGTTCCGGAATCACGGTAGCTCGGTAGTCCCACGATCGGCATCGTGAAAATATCGTACCGTCCTTAATTACCGTTCTAACCCAGACGCGTTTGTATTATTTACATTATATACTTTGCGTAATTTATTTCATCAAATTAATCTCAAGGCGATGGAAGCAAAAATTTTAAAACACTGGCTCTGTATGATGGATCACAGCCCTTCCCATTCTTACAGAGAAGGCCTGTGTCAGTGGAAACATTATCGGCCTTATTACAAAAACTAAATAAACCTTGGTCTAAACCTGGTCTATCGAGTCCAGGCTTATTTATCTGCAGAGCCATGGTTTAAATTTGTACGTATTACAAAACTAAATATTATTACTAAACTAAATCTACAATGAGTTATTACAATTAAATATACCTTGTTTAAATCCATTTTGAGGGAAAATAACACAAAAACTACAACACAATGAAAAAGTTGCTATGAGAAAATTTGACACACCTTTGACAGCTACTACTGTTAAACCATGGTTTATCGCAAAAACCACGATTTGTAATATCGTTTGTGTAAACCGTAGTTTTACAAGATTGAACTTGAGTTTTTAGTTAAACCCCTTTTTGTAATAAGGCGGTATCAGTTGATTATGTTTTATACATTACCCCATCAACTAACGCGACTCCATAGTCAAGCAACGATTGAAAGACACGCTTAGCTCCATCCACAGTCGTGAGAAACTCCTCCACAGGCACTTTAGGAACTTTATCTTCTATTCCACCATGCCACAGTATAGGCTTGAGTTTTCGACTCTCTTTCCACGCTTTGTAGTCGAATTTTGAAAGAAATTCTGCTGTGTATGTCGATATGTGGTCGTCGCTCCCTGAAAAGAAGTGATTTTTTGTTTCTGTGAATTTAACTTTAGGAAATAATTATTAAAGAATTATTTTAAATGTTCGTGTTCAGGCTTTTCAGAATTTTATTCCATTACTACTTCATTTTATTCAGTAGACTGAAAATAAAATTAATTGAATTCATTCAAAAGCGAAATTATATTTTTATTGTAAGTTGAATTTTATTTATTTTAATAACTAAAAACGTGCTTCCACGGACCAATTTATTAAAATTTGTTCTCATTGTAGTTTTTTATTTGAATAAATAAGTAATAAAAATATAAGTCTACAATTTTTTTCCATACAAGGACTTACATTTGACTTCAATTTTAGTTTCATCATTTTGAAAACTACCAACGGTAACATCAGGAATGTCCAGAATATGATGAGCTCTTTGGAAGGTGTCTGAATGGTAGCAAGAGGAGCATCTGTAACCGGTTACATTGATAACATAAACCCACAGTGTCGATAGTCCTTACACCTAAAAATATGTTAGAGCTGCAGAGTAACATCAATCTTAGCACCACAAAAATAAAGATCACTTTATTTTATACAACCATAATTATAATCAATGATAGCCAGTAAACTAGAACTTTATTATAACAGGCATAACAATCACTGTGATTTTGAAGGCAAGGTGAAGGCAACATAAAGACCCTTTTACACGTTGCACGAAATTGCTTGCAGGTTGCATGCAAGTTTGAC
This sequence comes from Agrotis puta, assembly GCA_943136025.2. NCBI lineage: Eukaryota > Metazoa > Arthropoda > Insecta > Lepidoptera > Noctuidae > Agrotis > Agrotis puta. The sequence continues at coordinate 13,453,243 of OW964176.2, read as the reverse complement.
TACAATGCGGACTAAAGACAATGAATTCAGTTGATGAAATTTGTTTCATGCGAGTTCCATGCAATTTCTGACATCGTTTAAATGAGGCTTAACTGTGAATGGACTTGCAAACCATTTTGAGAAACAAGTGAATGAAGTAGTCATTTAATTTCATTCAGTTTGAAACTATGTGTTCGAGAAGTTAGTTGCCTGAATGTTTATACAACACTACTGAAGTTCTAAAACCAGTCCATTTGAAAACCTCTTTGCTTGAAATAGATTCATTGGAGTTAATCACCATAAACGATTTAATAAACTGATGACTGAAATTTTGATTTTCTCTGAACTAGGCCAGTAGATCGTTCATACTAGTAGCTTACCAGATAAACTTTGATAAATATTTACAAACATGTTAAAGACAAATAAATTCATCTATGGACTAGTTTTGAAAGATGTGAATGATCAAATACAAATCGATCAATCATCAATTGCGTATACGCATTATTTGATCAATTGATATAGCAATAAATATCTAACAAAATTTTCAAACTATGGATCAATAATAATTAAATTTTTGTAATCGAATTTCCTCAGATTACTTTTGAATGCAGTAATATAATTGGTTGATGTTCTTCTTTGTGAATAAGGCGAAAAGAGTATATAAGGATCGTAGTAGGTGGCGCTCTGTACTTTCTGCCCACTCCCATATGTTTTACTTTCTAAAATGCTAGGTTAAATTATTAAACTTGGATTTCTAAATCCATGTTAAATATTTTTATTCATTCATTACATAGGGCAAAACGATAATTCGCTTTAGTTTTTGACCGAAACTTGTATTGTCCATTAAAAAATCTCATTAATTCAAGATCATTGTTACCTGCAATGGTCTCTAAGCCAACAGTCCTCAAATCTGATTGACTTTCCATCTCCAAAGCGTACTTCGAGGGCTCTGTCCACTGCAATCACTTCTTCAATGGCTGCGCAAATAAAACTTGTTAATGAAATCCCACGAATCCAGAACCAGGAAGATTCAGTTTGAACGGACGAATTGGATTTTTAACCAATGGGCGGATTGGAGTTTATAGACAACACCTGAGTTTAGTGAGAGTTATAGGAAATGAAAAGTTGAAGAAAAATACTGTCTTGAAGAAGGCTGTTTATTTCACGTTTTTGTTATAAACATTTCATGAAATTCATGTATAGATCTAAATGCACGTGGTAAAAGAGGTACGCAACAATTTTTTTTTTTTGAGCATCCCCTGAAATGGTCAGAATTGCATTTAAGCCAATGGTTAAAACCTCATTTAGACGATGTCAGAAATTGCATAACAGTTGCATGCAAGTTTGACTATATGTCTGACTGTATTGCGGTATTTGATTGACCAACTGAGTTCATTGTCCATTAATAATCCGCAATATAGTTAAACTTGCATGCAACTCGCATGCAATTTCTTACATCGTGTAAATGGGCCTTTAATCTACCGGACACGAGTGTAATATATTACAAACTGATGTAAATCATTATGATAGTTTCGCAAATTTTAAAAACACTAGAAATATAAATACTATTGATAATTATTGTTCCTGAACCAATATCATTGCCGGCGCACGGTAGGTAATGGAAATCGTATTCATTTTCATTGTAACAATTGAAATGAATTCACTCGTAATGGTTTTCGTATTCCACAACAGTAGAACGTGGACCAATTAATGGATTGTGATTAAAATAAAACACTCTTGCTGTTTACTTTGTTTCAAGTGTTAGTAAGCAACTATAGTGTTGATTTTCTTAGTTTTTGCATTACAAAAGTATTGGAACTTATCAGCCTTGGTCTACCCTCTGCTAGGATCAATCTTTATCACAGTGAGAGTGACTGGGCCATAATCCGTCATTAAAACCCAGTGCAGGTCGCAATTTTTTGTCTAAAATATTAGTTCTAAAACATTGCCGAGATCTTCACCATATATTTTCAAGATAGGTATATACAAATTAGAGCACCTGTCAAGTTTCAAATACATAACCTGTAATATTACAGATCTTTAGGCATAAATAAGACTGAAGGGTCACTAAAATCACTGTAGTGGTTACAGTTTGGTCGCGGGACTCACGAATTACCGTGACCCCGGAACGTAAAGGGCTATTGAAGGACACCGTGGATTTTAGTCAGTACCAGTCTGGCAGTCCTTCCCACTCTGCCCTCGGTGGGAGTACTGATTTGCTGATTTTACCAGGCTAAAAAAAATGGTTACAGTCCGACATGGAAGAAGTCTCCATTTCAATCCGTCCGAAGTGCCTCTGTGCAATGCCTGTTCCTTGAAGAAACTGTGATCTCTCCTATTGTACTGTACCTACTGGACTGTAGATAATTATTACATTGAATTTAGACTTTATTGACCCGCAATAACTACCAGTTACACATTAAAATGTTTTTCGGATAGGCACTGTTAAAAACTCAATCTTCTTTCAAAGATAAAATAAATATTTCAATAAGCACAAACAAATAGCAATCATCAATATTTTCAAAGCAAGATACTCAATACTCAATTCTTTATTACATTCCATATGTTACATAAGATGGTAAAACATAAAAAGGTACAAGATCAAATATGGACCCTGTCGGGCACGCAAAAATTAGGAGAGAGGAAGAGGGCTGATATAATTTAATTAAATCAATATTCTTATTAAATGTCTTTCATATTAGACTGTCTTGACCAGAGTATTTCTCTTTGAGTCCGTTTTATTAGTAAAATATGTTTTAAAGATCTTTGCTTTACATCTTTAGTTTTCGTAAAGTAGAGAATATTTGTATCAGAGAATATTTTTGAAAAAGTTTGTAATTTTTAGGATTCCGTACCCAAAGGGCGAACCTTATTACTAAGTCTTCTCTGTCCGTTTTTCCGTCAGTCACCAGGCTGTTTCTCATTAATCGTGATTGAAATTTTCACAGATGATGTATTTCTGCTGCTACAATTACAAATACCTTTTTTTTTTCGTGGTAAAATCATCAAATGAGTCCTCCCACCCAGGGCAGAGCGGGAGGGACTGTCAGACTCGTACTGACTAAAGTCCACGGCGTCCTTCAATAGCCCTTTACGTTTCGGGGTCACGGTAATTTGTACAGTCCCGCGACCAACTAAAATCGACTCCCATGAAACGAACGTGTTTTTTTTATAAATTTTTCTCCGATATCTTTAAGACCTATGTATTTTGCTTATTCGTATAGAGTTTCTTGACAATCAGTTCAGTTATTACGAAAATTGAGGACTTGAAAGTTTGTATGAAATGGCCTTACACAAGCATACAAGCTCAGCATAATTTATCAAAACAAGTTTTTAAATTTTTTAATACGTATGTTAGTTTGTACGATATACATGAGCCACACGCTCTGGGACATTTTAGCCCGAAATAATTAAAAATAAATTTATGTATAATAATATCTTAGTATCAGCAACAAGTTACTTACTTTCATTCACCATTTTGAAACTTTCTACTTTTCGCAAACTCACGACTAAATTGGCGACAAAACACTCGTAAGTCTAAATGTTAACTAAACTTTAAACTGATCTCACTTCAATGTTATCATTCACAGTTACCCGGATGGTCAAAGTTGAATGACTACTATCGATATGATAACATAACTGTACTGCAAAACTTGTTATCTTTACTCATTATGTTGGTGTAGGTTTTGTTCTAGATTATTTGGAGTAAGTCTAAAATTTACTTAGCAACTATGCGGCGGTCGTGGGACCAAGGGATACGTACGCCCCCGGTACGTAAAGGGCTATTGAAGGACACCGTGGATTTTAGTCAGTACAAGTCTGACAGTCCCTCCCGCCCTGCCCTGGGTGGGAGGACTCATTTGATGATTTTACCACGATAAAAAAAAGCAACTATGCGGCCTTGAAAAAAATAATAAGAGGGCTTAATAATACCAGCCGTTTAGCTCTATCTACAAGGTTAAGCCGCGCTTGCCTAGGTTGGTCTGTTAATAGGTGAACATCGTTCGACTGGATGTCATCCCTAAAGCCTTTGTCAAACAGACTGGCGCACAGTGGTCCCATATCGAAAATTAGTGGACATAGGCAACAAAGTTCCAATATCGATGCGATTTTTTTTTATATGATTCTTTACGATATTCCTGACAACTTTTACACTTGTGAAATTTCTTCTAAAGTTGATAGTTTGTCTGAAAAAAAAATAATTAGATTTTTTTGTATGGAGCGAATCACCTTTCATATTTTTTCTTCAATTGTATTAATATGTTGGGTGTATGGCGTGAGTATATAATAGCAAGGGTCATTCTCTATCCACGAAAAATAAAATCAGCGCCGGCCATCTGCGGCCGCGCGAGTAACCATTCCTCAAAAAATAATAATTGTTTATGATATTTTTTGCCATTTAAACTAAAGCGAAAGTATATTTTTTGTCTCATTTGGCTGTTTTGACCTTATTTTTTTTAATACATAGTTTTGATAGTATATAAGGTACCTACAACTAGTAATTCTTGAAAAGATTTTTTTTTTTACCGAATGATTACTCGCGCGGCCGCAGATGGCCGGCGCTGATTTTATTTTTCGTGGATAGAGAATGACCCTTGCTATCATATACTCACGCCATACACCCAACATATTAGTACTATTGAAGAAAAAATATGAAAGGTGATTCGCTCCATACAAAAAAATCTAATTATTTTTTTTTCAGACAAACTATCAACTTTAGAAGAAATTTCACAAGAGTAAAAGTTGTCAGGAATATTGTAAAGAATCACATAAAAAAAAAATCGCATCGATATTGGAACTTTGTTGCCTATGTCCCCTAATTTTCGATATGGGACCACTGTGTGGCGTGGCGAATGCGAAGCGTGACGTTTTTATTTGTAGTGTATGGGTAGTTTGAATCCAGTCACATAGAACCGCGAAAGCGATCCGATAGCTTGACAGAACTATCGGACTGATGTCTCGCTGATGTCTCGCTTCGGTTCGGAAACGCTTCGCTTTCGCCTGTCTGTTTGAAAAAGGCATACCATTTGGGGAAAAGCTAAGCAGATGCTGGACTGTGTGTGACCCAAACATAACATTTTGTTTTTTTTTTTTTTAATAGAGGAAAGGTTTTTTACACCGAAGGCAAAGTTTGACAGTCGGGTCCGCTCCGTCCAAGGCAGAAGGACTCATTTGTTGTTTAACCATATTAATAAAAAAAGGTAATTCAACTGTTTTATTTACATAAAAATAGTTAGGTTTAAGTTTCTCGATAAGCCTATAATTATCTTTATGAGACAACAGGTTACCGGTGGCAGAACCGGTACTTATCAGCCGGTTTCGTATTATACTGACAGTCCGTAATCACTCACAACTAAAATAGAAAACAGTTTCTAGTGTATATTTTATCCTAGTCTAACCACAAATAAATTCTGCTTATCACAGACACACTTAACACACAACAGTAACACTAATGTTAAGACGGGGCCTGTAGAGGGCCAAAGCCTGCCGGGGTCGCGGGACCAAGGGATTACCGTGACCCCGGTACGTAAAGGGCTAGTGAAGGACACCGTGGATTTTAGTCAGTACAAGTCTGACAGTCCCTCCCGCCCTGCCCTGGGTGGGAGGACTCATTTGATGATTTTACCACGATAAAAAAAAAAAAGTCAAATGCTTATAATTATTGTTCTCACATTACGCCCCGGGGAACATAACATACAAGTGAATGTAGACTTAATTGATTTTGATACTAATTTGTTTGTAGCACTCTGCTGAAGGTTTTTTATAGTGAGCGATACGATTTGTCGTTTACGTAAGGGGTTGGTTTAATCCGGCCCGCTGCCCCTGCTTCGTCCACGGGCTAGATGGTAAAAATTGTATCACCGAGTCCGCTAGTATCACCGTTAAATGCCAATGGCGACACTATCGCCATTGAGATGATCAGCCTAAGCCTTAAGACACAATATCACCCCTACTACTAAGACATAAAGGCGCTACCCAATATAAAACGTGCCATTGTCTGTGGGTAGATAGTAAAAAAATGACCTACTTCGATGATGTACTCAGTCGAATTGCATTGGTATGTCGTAGTAGTAAGGATATTTTTTACTGACCATTGGTTGGACACGCAGATCAGTCGAATCACCTTACGAGTAAGGTCCCTTAAGTGCCGTCATAACGTCATGCGATGATGTGTTGCGTGTCTGATCGTAGTCGAGTAAAATCTTCATATTATGTATATATTCACAGGCCCACTCACTCAAATCCTTTCTTGTCGTCCCCGGGCGCTTTGAACTTTAATTGTTATTACAATTTATTAACTTAATTAGTTTCTAGTCAGTGTGATTTTCATTGTTATGAGTTCTGTTTTGGTTTGAGTTCTCTGGCGAATGACTTCATTGTGAACTTTAAGAACATTCTTTATTAAGGATGTGTGAATCTGTAAGCTAGACCGCCTGTAAAGGTAACTTTGGCAAAGGTAACTTTAGCATGATGGATTTTAGACAGTAGGTACCTAGGTAGGTAGGGACAGTACCTTCCGCTCCTTTTTTGGCGGGTTTATCATCCAATTCCTTCATCATCAACGCTTTTTTTTTACGTGATAAAATCATCACATGAGCAGACCAGGACCCACTCAGTGCAGAGCGGGAGGGACTGTCAGACTCGTACTGACTAAAATCCAAGGTGTCCTTCAATAGCCCTTTACGTACCGGGGTCACGGTAATTCTCATCATCAACGCTTGGATGAAGTTCTCGTCATGATTATAATGACCCTGCTCCTCCGCCACGATATATCTTTTCAACATTTCCGCAACGTTAGTCTCCGTGACATGTCTCGAAACTTAACGTCACCGTCACTTTGGGAAGCCGCGATTTCAACGGATTAAACCACATAACCGTGAAAGAAGTAAATACAGGGCAGGGCAATAAAAAACATACCTACCTATACTTAATCTGGATTTATTTACCAGTCCACACATCAAGCCAGCGGTCGCCGGAAATACGATAACGCCCAGCACTTAGGACTGACTATCTTTTATCTCATCCTTTCTCACCGCGATCGGATTGCCAAGTCACGTCTTGTCTCATCCCCCTTTTAACCAGAAATGGGGGAGTTTCGTTGTCATGTATGCTTGTATTATTATGTATTGAAAGGTCTAGGTGATAAGGTCTAGATTGGGGTAATATTTGAAATATCGTATTTGAGTTAATACCCTTAGTTAGATTAGATCTAGTTATATCGTAGCGTGTAGATGCTGTGATCTTTCCAAGATTATCATCATTATTGGTAGATACTGTTGTTACCTACGTTCACCGTATTACGCGAACATTCCATTCCAGAATTTGTTCGAATTTTCAAAATAATTCGAGACTGTTCCAGTATGGAACTGCGTAAAAGTCCAAGGCTGTTTCTAGAACATTCTACTATAGACTTTTTTTTTACGTTGTAAAATTATCTTATATGTCCTCCCGTTCCGGGTAACACTAGGTACACTATTTCTAGCAGCTTTTATTTATGGCTGATAGATATATAAGTATGCCAGCTGTGACTTTTCAAGTAACACGAGCTATTACAAGTGAATAAATAATGACTGTTCATGTACGAAGTAAACAGTGATCTGTATATTAGTTTATACAAAAAACAAAAAGTGTATAATATCAATAATACTTTAAATCAACGCTACGAAGACTGACGCATAGGTATACAAAGAATCAATCGTGAACCATTCTTCTATTCGTCATATTCTCAAACCACCGATTTTTAATCTAATGGAAATAAAAAAAACCTGCTGAGCATCGAAAAAAAAACTGATTTTCATTTCGCTAAGCGCAATCTCTTGATGGCGGCGAATTCGTACGATATTTTATCATAACCGCTGTTGTACTCACAAGATTCAATAGGTCAACGCTTTTAGGGGCCCGCGATTTCATCAAGTATAATTTTTATATGGATTTGTACTATTATTTATTATTTTGACAATGCAATTTGCGGTTTTGCCCCATAAATCTGAATGTAATGTAAGTTATTAAGGTATCTAATTTTGGTTAAATAAAATGCGATATCGATTCATTAAGTGCAAGATAAGTTATCCCACCATTGAGACTTTTTATTTAATTTTTTGGTGATAAAATCATCAAACATGTCCTCCCATCCTGGATGAAGTGGAAAGTACCGTCAAACTCTTACTGAAAAAGCTTCCTAAAATCCACCCTATTCTGTTGCTCATTGCGTTCCAGTGCCACGGTATTCTGCTTAGACAGTCACGCGACTAACACTTGACTTGCCTTTTAAGTTTATTCAGGAACTCACGAACTATTTATTTTGATTTAAATGTAACAGTTAGCCTGGTTTACCTATCGAGTATTGTCTTAAATTGATCTAAAATATATCGTAGTTCTTAAAAACTGTCTTATTTTACGTCAGAAAGTAGAAGATACATTGATTACCCACCTATTTCAAAACTGAAAGACTACTTCAATATTAAATTATCATTTCTGAAAAATACGGAACACATCCGTCTTACAAAATACGATCTCAACACTGACTCGGCTTCTCCACGAAGATTTGTAATGAAATGGAGGCCGGCCGTCATCTGAATTGTAAATGTTATTATTTTCGAACAAACACAAACACCCTCGCTTCCTATATAGTCAAGGTCATTATCATCGTTTAACTGCTGAGCCCTTATGGATGAATACCAAAGGACGATACTTGAAAGTCGTTAGAAAATAATGACTTCTTGAAATATTTTATTTTTGGTCCCAAGATACTTTCAACTTGTTTAAGTATCTTGGGACCAAATTTATACAAATTTTTATCATTACAAAAAAAAAACTAGATTAAACTAACCTCTCTGTAAAGAAAATCTGAATATGAAGGCAGCCTATACCAAGATAATAAAGGATTATTAGGATTTTGAAGACACGTAACATCTACCACTAGACCCGTGCCCACTTCCTCTAATACGGAGGCCACACCAACGGGATATGCCGTTAATTTTGCCGATAAAAGACTTTAACCATCTTACTACAAAAAGTTTAACATCTGTTGAACACTTGTCTAAAAATATTGTTAACTGCAAAACAGCATTATTGACGTTGATATAGGGGTCGTTTTGCAGTTACACTTTTGTTAACATGTTTAACTTTTTTGTAGTAAGACGGTAAATTTTCGTGCAAACGTCTGAAAAATAATTAACGGCATTACCCACTAGTGTGACCCTAGCATAATACAGATGAGGCCTGAGTCCCAGCATTATAGGCTGATTTTGCCGGATTAAGACTTCTTAATGTCCTAAGCAATCTAAGACTGGGCGCCCCTATCTTGATTACTGTACGTTTTTTGCACCTAATTTGGGTTATTGTGTTAGATTTTTGCATCTATTCATAGACGGAGGTGTTAGTCAATTTAAAAAAGCCTTTCGTGTGCTAGCAAATAATTTTTCGGTCCTGGGAATCTAATCTCTAAGCACGAAACCCGTGGTGTCGGTCTTAGTGACAGACGTTTTGACAACGAGCCTGACCTAAGAATGAATGATATTACGATTTGACAGATAGCTCCTTAGAGCCCGCGCCACCACTGTTGACACATGTCATTCATGACCTGCGGAAATTTATGATACTACATTTTAGTGCAGTTTGATGTAATGGCATAGACACTGAGCCGCTACGACTGAGTCAAAATGACTCAGTCGTAGCGGTTTTATTCGTCCCCAATATGATTTTGACGTTAGTTATGTTCGTACATCTGCATCCGTTCCCGTATTTTCGTTGACGGATTTAGAAAGTAGACACACTGTTTATGGTGGCCCCTGAGATGTGATACCCTAAGCAATTATTTATTTGGCTTAGAGGTTAATCCTGAACTGGCTGCAAACAAATGACAAACGCCAAATTCTATAACATCATTCCCAGGTTCTGTGACCTCTAACCTCTCAAACAGTATTAATAAATAACAAACATAGCTATTTACAATGAAGAGGCTGAGGTTTCTCTGAAACTGACAGGCCCTGTTCACCTTGAGGGTTAAAAGCGTAACCGATACATGATATTTGAACTAACTTAAAAGGGTACTCCGCTGCCTCTCAATTTCTCCCAACAAACAACGTTTTATTATGTTTGGTTGGGTCTCCAAATCACTAGTTGTATACTTGATACGAAGGGCGCTGAAAATGTTACGTATTTGAGTATTTGCTTTTCTAGTTTTCGCTTTGAATTATGTTAGGGAATGTTTGTGGATTATTTTTGGAGTTTTGATGTTGTTTTAAGGCGCTCTTAAGCGGCGGCGGTCGATAGTTTATATTTACTTTGGGCACAGCGGTTGGTCGCGGGACTGTACGAATTACCGTGACCCCGGAACGTAAAGGGCTATTGAAGGCCACCATGGATTTTAGTCAGTACGAGTCTGACAGTCCCTCCCGCTCTGCCTTGGGTGGGAGGATTCATAAGATGATTTTACCACGTAAAAAAAGAAAAAAGAAAAAGGGTACAGCGGTTGGTTTCGTTTTATGTGGATTGGATAGAGAAACTTTTTGAAAGAATACTTTTGAGCGGTGGTAAAGGCAGTTGGTAGTTTTCAGACAGTGATGGTAATGTAATAACTTATTTCCCGTAGATATATGCCGTTTTGGGTCGACCGCGCGTTGTGTTCCACGCGCGCCTCAAGGAGTGTCAGCATAATAACGGGGCCTTTAGAGGGCCATAGCCTGCCGGGGTCGCGGGACTCACGATTTACCGTAACCCCGGAACTATAGGCTATTGAAGGACACCGTGGATTTTAGTCACTGGTACAAGTCTGACAGTCCCTCCCGCTCTGCCCTGGGTGGGAGGACTCATTAAAAAAAGCAAAGTAATTCCTTATAATGGAACTTGAGAATAGAACTACTGGGATACGGCGAAACCTTCTACAGTTTTGTCCGTAATCAGTACACAGTATGGTACAGACACATCCAAAACAAGCAAACTTTTGTAACTAAGTTTTTCGATCACCTTTGTTTAAAAAAAGAGACAAAGGTATTTGAAATAGAAAGTGTTACACTATCTATTCGGAATTGGATAAGTTAGGTTGGTCGGCAATTTCCCTGAAGGTTCGGAACAAAAGTAGTTTCCTTCAAAATTTGTCTCCAGAGCATCTGGCTTATTTTACTTACTCATGTTTATTATTTTTCAATCTAAGATGTCTTTTACTGATTTCAAAGACGTTAGTACCAATAAAATAAAATAAAATCATTTAACTCATCATTTCATCATTTCACATTTAAATATTATAAAAGTAAATAATAGCAAAAGTTTTTATTTGTTCTTTTTTTTCACATTTTAATAATCATATAAAATGCAGGGTCAATTTTATCCTTGCATAATTAATAACATAGTCATAATTATATTACTGAAAAATCAAAATTAAATAATAAAGAAATTGATGTTCGATATTGAAGGAAAAAAATACGAGTATATCTTTCACAAATTAGTAATATACCTATACTCATCTACCTAGGTGCATAATTGGATTAAATTAATCAGTCATTTTCATAGCATATTGGGAATTTTGATAGCTCTGGAACAGCGCCAAAGAGCGTTCCAATTAGCAAACAGTTAACTGAATAAAATTTTAGAATAGAATAGTTCTTTATTTGCACAGAAAGTAGGTACAGGTTTCAGGTGTTAAGTTTAAAATTGTTCCAAATACTAACTACCTTAACTAAGGCATGCAAACAGTTTTCAAGCTATAGTAAAAAAAGACTGGCTCAATAAATATTATTAACACATTAAATCCAATCAATACAAGTTTACCATGTCCAGATGAAATTGACTAAATAATTTGAAGTAAAAATATAATGCATAATGTCAAGTTTAATAAAATAGGTTTATAAATTCGTCAAATTAGAGGTAAATACAGTTAAATTATAATATAAATGATTTGGTACAAGTCAGGAATACAGAGATGTCATATCTTCAGATTATCGGTCAAAAATTCGCCAATTGAGTAGTAACATTTTTTAATCAATAAATCTGTCAATTTCTTTTTAAAAACTGGAAATGTCTCATTTTTTATTACATCCGGTATTTTGTTAAATATGATCGGAGCCATACATATTATGCTTTTCTTTAATAACGCGGTATGGGAACCACTGACAACCAGTAAATTTTTATAATGCCTCTTCATTGGCCGGTTTCTGTTTTCGGACAGTTTATTAAAATAATGCATATTTGATTTAACAAAAACAGCCACCTCGAAAATATAAAGTGATGGGAATGTTAGTAGTTTCAGAGACTTAAATACAGGTATGCAGCTATCGGTTACAATTAAATTGCTCATAGCCCTTATACAGCGTTTTTGAGCCTTGAACACCTGTTCCCTTAGGCTACAATTTCCCCAAAATATTATGCCGAATCTCAAAATAGATGCAACTAAACCGTGGTATGCAATTAACCTTGTGGCCATGCTTACTTTTTTAGACAAGTTAAAGAGTACATACGCAGCTGCACTAAGCTTTTTGCACACTTCTTCAGCCTGTGGCTTCCAAGTCAATTGGCTATCCAAACTAATATTATAAATGCGAAAGTAACTCTGTCTGTCTGTCTGTCTGTCTGTCTGTCTGTCTTTTCTTCACGCCTAAACTACTGAACCGATTCGTGTGAAATTTGGTACAGACATAGTTTGAAACTTGAGAAAGGACATAGGATAGTTTTTAACCGACTTCAAAAAAAAGAGGAAGTTATCAATTTTATGTTTGTTACCGCATTACGGCCGACTGGGTGAACCGATTTTCATGATTCTTTTTTTGTTTGAAAGCTGGTGCTTCCCGTGGGACCACCATTGTCACCAAATCAGGATCTGATGATTGGATCTTGGAGAAATCGAGGGCAATCCTCAAATTTTATAGGCTCACCCATCGTTTTTCGTAAATCTTATGAAGTAATTTCAGTATTTGCGTATGGTAATCATCATCTTATGTAGCTGAGCTGATGATGGAAGGTACAACTCCTTAACAGTTGTTTATTACCGCATAACGACCGACTGGGTGAACCGATTTTCATGATTCTTTTTTTGTTTGAAAGCTGGTGCTTTCCGTGTGGTCCCATTGTCACCAAATCAGGATCTGATGATTGGATCTTGGAGAAATCGAGGGCAACCCTCAAATTTTATAGGCCCACGCATCGTTTTTCGCAAATCTTATGAAGTAATTTCAGTACTTGCGTATGGTAATCATCATCTTATGTAGCTGAGCTGATGATGGAAGGTACAACTCCTTAACAGTAGTTTGTTACCGCATAACGACCGACTGGGTGAACCGAGTTACATGATTCTTTTTTTGTTTGAAAGCTGGTGCTTCCCGTGTGGTCCCATTGTCACCAAGTCAGGATCTGATGATTGGAACTTGGAGAAATCGAGGGCAACCCTCAAGTTTTATAGGCCCACGCATCGTTTTTCGTAAATCTTATGAAGTAATTTAAGTACTTGCGTATGGTAATCATCATCTTATGTAGCTGAGCTGATGATGGAAGGTACAAATCCTTAACAGTAAGGAGTAGGCATCGACTGATTCATTGTTCGCATATCTCAGGAACTTCACGTCCGATTTAAATATTTTTTTTTGTGCTAGGTATCGTTCAACTTAGGGAATACTGCAAGTTTCATCAAAATCGGTTCAGTAGTTTTTGACATAAAGAATTTTATTAGCTTATTGTGTACATGAGGGATGTTATTACCAGTGCTACGGTTAACTTACCGAGGTCACGGTAATTCGTAAGTCCCGCGACCCCGGCAGGCTTTGGCCCTCTAAAATAATGAGCACTTAGAAAGGAATTCAAATAATTCCAACCTCAAAAGATTCCCTCTAAATATTAGGTATAGGTGTTTAAAA